>JAUAME010000001.1:50572440-51772440 GCA_030820535.1 Quercus parvula
AAGATTAAAAGTGTTCCCAAGAACTTCTAATCTTTTGTTTTGAATTTCACCGCACCAAGGTACGCTATCTTGTTCTCAAATTCTCAAAATCACATAGTGCATGTTATCAATCATGAATGAAATAGATCCATGAATGTCTCTTCCGCTGTGAGTTTTGTATGGGATACAAAACCAGATTTTCCTTCAGATTTCTGGCGTGGATTAATGACCTATTGACTTTCCAGCTCCATATCAGTTAATAGACATTTTTCCTATTCTAGAGCTTCTAATTTCAGACCAAATCTACCTTAATTTTAGGCTTTTATTATTTAGAACGTTTTTTTAGCTATTTTCCTATTTTGGATCTACTAATTTCAGACCAAATCAACTTTTATTTAGGGTTTTATTATTTAGTACATTTTTTTATATTTTATATTTTCAGTCATGACATATAAATAGCATGCACTCATTGTATAGAGGAATTATTCAATAAAAAAATCAGAAAATGTGAGGCTTTGCTCTTCTTTTGGTTCTTCAAGAACTGTGAACTTATCAGGGATTCTTCCTTGTGGCATTCAAACTTTATACCTTCGGTTCGTGATTCAATCATAATCATTGGGTCAAGGTCAGTTACTTATACTTTTGGTTCGCATTTCACTTATAAACGTTGGGTCAAGGTTCTATAAAAATATGAATTTTAGCTTTCTTCAATTATTCCAATATTATTTGTTGGGTCTCAAAGCGTGTCGATTGAGGTTCGCATCACCATGTCTATGTTTCTGCCTTGATTTGATATATACATGTTGCTGCCTTGGATGAAATATGAGATGAGATGCATGGTGATATGTATGTTGGGGTTTCAATGCTATATGTGATGTGGTGTTAGGGTGTGGGATAGGACAAGATGCATGTTAGGGTTTTGGGATGATTGATGCCATGTTATATGCTTAGATGTATGCTAGTGTGTGTGTGTGTGTGTGTGTGTGTGTGTGTGTGTGAGTTTAAGATCCAATATTGAATATGTCTTTAATAAAATTAAAACATAAGACACAATGAATGGAAGCTGACCCACGGGTCGGGTGGGGTTAGGTGCTAGGCACCCTCCCATCCCAATACCTAAACTCCAAACCCGTACTCCAGTAGTAAGATCAGTCATTCAACGTAAGGGTGCCATATATTTGGTTCCTAGATCTAATTTAGGTGGCGGCTCCTTTTCTTTTTTTCGCCATGGTCCCCTCGGCTTAAGCGTACTCCCCCTGCTTGCGCCCACACTTGTGATGACAATTAATGTGGCTATGTTTATGATGGTAGTATGTATATTTTGTAGTCTTGGGTGGTACTTTTGTAACAACCCTGTACCTTGACTAGATTGTAGTATTTTGTAGAATTAGAATGGTAAAATCACCCCAGATAAGAACCTTGGCTTTAGATGGTTATATTTGTAGGCTTGGTGGGTACATTTATAAATGGCTATGTACCTTAACTTGGATGATATTATTTTGTAGACTTGGATCGTACATTTCCAATGGTTATGTAAACTTGGATGGTACATTTGACATAGTCATGTACTAGACTATAAATGATAATATTATAATAGTATTATGGTGGGATATACAAATGTATATTGGCATTTATTTTTTAATATTTCCCAAAAAATATTTTACATACAAGCTAAGCATTTGAAAATATTTTCATGAAATAATTTTATGTGTAAACCAAACAAAGGAAATCATTTTTCAATGTATTTTTTAGAACACAGCCAAACACGTAAAAAAAAAATTCCAAAAAATGTTTTCACTTGAAGATATTTTTATATTTGGAAAATATTTTACGTTGAACCAAACACAACCTAAGTCTTACTTGAGCAATCCTAGGCAGGTCTTGAACACTAAAAGGACTTCTTCTTTTTTTTTTCTTTTTTTTTTGAGGGGGACTAAAAGGACTTGGGACCTATTTGGTATTGTTGTTTACACAACAGTTTTTTATGTTTAAACACCACAACACATATTTTCACGACACTTAAACAATGTTACTAAAAATCACTTCCCAAAAGTGCTCCAAATTGCAAGACTTACATCACACAACATTTGTTCACGGTTTTCCAACCTATTTATAGACTCAACATAACCAATACACTTTGATATTCATTAATGGTATCCTAACATTATTACTATCTAATTTTTATCTTCTTTTTTAAAAAAAAAAAAAAATTTAATGGAAGTATCTAATTTTTATCAATAAGTCTAATGATATAACAAAATTTCATAATTTTTTTTTTTTCTTGTTGAGGTGTCAAGTTATAATTAGTATACAATAAAAATAATGTGATTAGTGGTTGATTAAAAAAAATGATGTTGTTCGTAATTACACTGTGCGAATTCAACAAGTTGGGGGGGGGGGGGGGATGTGGGTTTTGGGGTTTGTGCTTCTAGTTGGGTCAGGCATTATAGTGTATTCCACCACTTTCGTTTTTGTTTTTATTATATTTTAACTTCTTTTGCTGCTCTCTTTTTCAATCATTACAAGGAAAACACTCACAAGTTATAACACTCTATTACCAGATGACCAATTGAAGCCCATAAAGCAAATGCAATGCAAGGGATAAAAAAGGTTTTGAGTCCTGTTCTATAAAAATAGAGGCGAAATGGAGCATCAATCCTATTTGAATAATTTATTTGAATCTAACAATGCTTTGCTTTTCCAGCCAAAAAAAAACAATGCTTTGCTTTGCTTTAGCCAGTTGGTCTAATTTTGGACGTCATCATTTCCTTTTATGCTGACGTCGTCGTGTTAAGTGTTCTAACTTTTCAAGCAGCTGATCAGATCAGCCCTTCAAGAGCTTTCAACTGTAGAGGTGAGCGCCACCTTGTGGCCCCCACGGTTGTTAATACAGTGCAAAACTTCTTTCCACAGTACTACAAGTTTGATACGTGGCTATTTTTGACCCATATCGTGTGTCTGTATCCTTTCCAGATTCCAATACCCTTTTAAAATAAAAATATATTGTTAGTCATGTTTGGACAAAAATACTTTTGTGAAAACAGAATTAAATTTGTACCGTTATATAAATCTCTCTCACAAGTAAAAGGTGAATCAAATTAGTCTCCAAGATTACTCAAGAAAAAGAAAAAAAAAAAAAAAAAAACTCATAACTTGTATGTACTTATACTATTAAATCACGTCATGGTTTATAGTAGTGCTGACGTGGAGCACCCAAGTGAAAATAGTATAAAAGCAAGAGGTGGAAGCGCCCGGTTTCATTAAAAAAAAAAAAAAAGTCATGAAGGCGTTTGATTGCTGAATGATGTTAATAGAGAAGAGAACTTTGCAAATGGTAAGTAATAAAGATTGAACGAAGTAATTTTTAATTAACTCAATTGATAAATTTTTTTATAGTTGAATAAAAGATTTGAGATTTAGTTTCTAACTATATTAAAAATTAATTTTTATCTTGATTTGATTATGAAACTTTATTTAAAAATAAATAAAAAAAGATTGAATGGAAAATGCTTATAAAATAATATATATATATATATATATATATATATATATATATGTGTGGTTGAATGAGAAATAATTTAAGATAACTGGTCCGTGCCGTACGGGATTGGGTCTAGGAAATTTGGACTTTTTTGGGGTCGGTACACTCGAGACGCCAATAGTGCAAGATCCAGCTGTGTCTGCACGGGGACACATGGAAAATGTTGTGAGTTTATTATGTATGAGTATGAACGTGAATAGCCGATTTCCATTCATATGACTCCGATTGACCGTGTTTAGTGGGAGACTTTGACTCACTCTTTGTCTTTGGCCGGTGCTTCCTTTTTCAATCCTCATTTCATTTCATACTATTTTTCCATTTTATCCACCATAACCATTTGCATTACTACCCAGCCCATCATCAAGTTTCTTTTTCTTTTATTTTTTTATTTTTTATTTTAACACAAAGACCTCAAATTTAAAGAGAATTTTTTAAAAATACTCCCACATCAGCTCGTTCCGTTTCCCCATATATATATATACACATGCACATATATATATATATATAGTGTCTTTCATAGCCAAAATAATAAAAATTAGTACTGTGAAAAAGTGAGATAAATAATATTTAAATATAATAGGGTTATAATAGACACTGATATGGTGTTTTGAAAAGTTATTAACTAAAATAAGAAAAGTAGGCTTTTATCCCAAAATATAGAGAAAAATTTAGAGCCCTGAATCTTGATGTTAATACAATTATGCAAGTCATTTTTTTGGGTTTAGAGGTTTAAAGATGGAAATCCAATGCATTCGAGGCTTCTAAAGGGCACTACCTATATTGGGAAATAGTAAAAACTAATAAATCCAATGGTTCAAAACCATATTGCTCACAAAATGTTCCTAACTCCTTTTTAGCATATCTTTTTTCTTTCTCTATCTGATTTTTCAATCTTAAATCATTACATAGCCATAGGCCAGTTTTATTGATTGAGGATATTATGTTACCATATGTTAAACTAGGATAGTCTATAGTTCCTTCATTATTAGCTATATCAAGCCTAACTTTTTGAGCAAAAAAATAAGGTAGACCAGCAATAAACTTTTCTTTCCAGTAGGATTGTTGACAGTCATTTCGACTTAAAACTTTTGAAATAAAAACATCTTTATACCATCTAAAGTCTGAAAGTTGTGGACATCTTAAATTAATTAAAACATCTAAAGCTTTTTCATTGTATTGATTAGGATCTCCAACAAAACGTTTAGTTATGGTAAATATTAAAGTATTAATTGCATCTTATGAAGGCTACCTGTCTGTCATGATAACAGTTCCATCTGTTTCTCTTTTAACAGCTGTTAATGTTTCATTTCTGTCATCATTATTTAAATAGTGATCCCACCAACCTTTCAATTGGCCAGTAAAACCAGTGGCAATTAAATGGGCTATCTAGTGGTCTTGTTTTCCATGATTCTTATAAACATTAGTGAGCAAAGTCATTTCATGTAAAAGATTTATTATTTCATATTCTGACATTCCATCAATATTCCATTCATAAATTAAATCTAGCAAATAAGATGAATTAACAAAAGTATGTCTTTCTTCAAATTGTAAATAAGGAGTAGGTTTAGGATACCAATTCTTTTTGGGGTATTGTTCCTCAATTCTTCCTTTTTTACGATCTTGTGATGAAGATGATAAAGTTAATTTATTAATCTATAATTTATCAGTAAATTGTGATTCTAAATTATCTATATCTAATGAATCCGTCAAATCTGTCAAATGATTATCTTCTGATTCTTCATCCTCTGAAAATTCAGTTCTTCCTATTGTATTTAACGTCCTATTTTTGTTTTATAGTGGGTCCATGTCTTTTTGTGACTCTAATTTTATTAAGTCTAGCTTTTTATTTATCTCATCAAGCAGATTATATGTTTTCTTTGCAATGGGTCTTTTAAAAGGTGCTCTAAGATGAGGAGGTATTTCATGAGGGATAAATAAAGGGGTATTAGACGCATTTTCTTTTTTTATGGAAGTAGAAGGGGGTGTTATTCTATCTTCTATGTCTTGTAACTTTTGACCAATTGTTTTTAGATATATATTAGTATAATTATTCTATTGAATTATACTATCTAGGTTTTTATTATCATCACTTAGACTAGGTCTCTTAATAGGAGTAGCCAAAACTTGAGCTCCACTACTTTGATTCAATATAACTAATTCAAAGGGTGGACAAGTTTGGTACACCTTTTCATGATTTTCTGACTCGTCCATGACAATGTTTTCGCTATCACACTTATCCTTTTGTTATGATAGTCCAAAAAGTCAAAGAAACTAAAGTGTGTCTACAAGTCTGTCACCATTTCATAATATTTAGTTCTTAAATTATTCATTTCTTGTTCATTATATTGTTCAAAAAACTGGTTTTTCCTATCAGTATTTTCAGGTTTTAAATAATCATGTTTTAATAATTCTTTATCTAAAACAAATTCTTTAGATAAAACATAAATTTGTCTATCCTGTTCTATAAATCCTAATACGTCTGTGTGGGTAGGAGAATCAAGTTGAGGTTGGGGCTGATAAAGGGGTTGGTGAACATTAGGGGTAGGTTGTGTAGTATCTACTCGATAATAAGCTATTTTTGTCTGGATAGGGGTTCTTTTAGTGTTTATAGGGGGAAGGTGTATGGTGGGAGGAGGTAAGGGTCTGGAATCAGAGAAAGATGTCCTAGAGGAGAAGGAGCTTCTAGGGGTAAACATCACAGGGTTCTTTCTGCCTGAAGAACTACTGGGTCTAATAAAGCTGTCAGTTTGTTTGTCATTGTTATTGAAGGTAATAATAACTGTACCATCAGTCTTTTGTCTGTCATTGTCATTGTCATAGGGTTCAGTGTTTTCTATCTTTGGTGTAGGGGCAATGGCCTGTAATTTCCATTGTTCAGGAAGGTTTATGTCTTTCTATTGTATCTGTTGTGGTACACAAAGTCTACTATTTTGGGTTGAGGCTTGAAGAAGGAGAGTATGTCCTTTAGGAGATGGTTCAACCATGGATTGAGGGTCAAGGGTGGTTTTCATAAGTTTATAATAATTTCTATAAATAATAGCTAAAGGTTCTGAACCTTCTTTCATATAATAACCATCTATCTTTACATTCAAAGTTAAAGCATCCATAATATTTTTGTCAAATAAACTTAAAGCAAAATTAGGATAACAATTAAAATATACTGGTCCATTATGTAAACTTGTTTCCATCATCCCTAAAAGTGAGTCATTAAATCTTAAATGTCTGTCATCTCTTAAGTAAAGTAAAACGCTTGTATTTAAAGCTTCTCTTGTTAATGGTTTTACAACTACCTGTACCAAACCAACATGTAAAAAGGCATATTTTTCTCTATCTCGTCTAATTGAATCTTTTGAAAATAACTGAATTGTTTCATATTCATTAAATAAAGAGTAAGTTCTCTCAATAGTTTTTATAGTATAGTCTATCATGAAGGATAATTTAGAAAAAGAAGTCTGTCTGTAGATTTTATCAGTTCTTTCTATCGGTATATTCCATTTATTCCATTCTAACAAATTCCTATCTATATCTTTCATGCTATATTCCTCAGAATTAACTATTCTATCATTTTCCATGTCTAGATTAGTGTGTGCCTGACCTAAATGTGTCCTAGCAACAAATGATGAGCAACTAAACATATTCATTCTATTTCCAAGCAACTAATAATTACTGGCAGAACTATTACTAACCACTGGTATCCTTGCTATCGGGACCAACTCCTTGGGAAACTCCATTGTGGGACCACCCAAACACACGCCTGTCCGTCGGCTAACCAAAAACGGGTTGACCAACGCTAAACTATGGTTTGCCAACGAGTCTTAAGGCTAACCAATGCTAACAAGGAGCAAGTAGTGGCTATGCAGTAATAAAAGTTCCTAGTAACTTCTTAATTGCAAAGAAATAAAACTCATACATCTACCATCCATGGCTCTAATACTAATGACTACCCAGGAGAGAGCACACCAGTAATATGGAAGCATAAACAATGATAAAATAAAGGATAAAGAAGAAAATAGCAAAATAGATATATTCAAAATAAGGTTAAAACAGAATGTGGAATATAAAAACTTAAACAAGTAAAATCTTACTTGAATAAAACCTCTGTCTTTGATGATACTTGAAAACAAACTTTTGTCTTTGATACAAGCTTTGAAAATAAAACTGTTTGAAGAGTTACAAGATTACAAAATAAAACTGTCTGAAGAGTTACAAGATTACAAAATAAAAATTGTCTTAAATGTTACAAGATTCTGTCTAAAAGGAAGGATTACAAGAGGAGAAGTCTTTCTGAGGGAGAGGGAAGGCTATTACAAAACTTTTCTAAGACTTGGAACTTTAAAAGCTTAACTTCAAACTTTAGAAGCTTGTGTTCTATCTTCGTAGTCTGTCTCTTTTATAGATGAAATGAACCATGGTAAATTAACCTGAGTAGGTAAAGTTAACTCAAGTTAAACTGTCAATGGAAACTTGTAGGATATTACTATTGATGAGCAGTAGTTTTTCTGGGAATCTATCAGTCTCCTTTCACACATGCTAGTAAACAGTAGTGAGCAGTAGTCTGTTTGAGAATCTATCAGTCGCATGCTAAAAAATAGTAGTAACTTATGAACATCTGTCTATATTTTTCTGGACTATCTTGGGTCTGTCTGGAAGCTAGTCACGCAAGTTGGTGAATAGTGATATGTACTGCATGCTGGTGAATAGTGATCTATACTGGTGAATAGTGATCTATTATATTTATCTATCTGTCAATCTGTATCCACGTAGTTATCTGATGGATTAGAGTTATCTTGTTGCTCATGGATTCTCCATAAAGTTTCTGGAAGCTATTCACATATGTTGGTGAATAGTGATCTGTCATGCTAATGAATAGTAATCTGTTTTGATTTTCTAGACATTATGAAAATCACTACTTGAAGGGATATTGTCTCGATTGAGACGCCTTCATGCTCTGTTTGAAATCTTCATTGAGGATTTCTGTTTTGGCAAAATGTGGTCTATTATTAGCCTTAGGATGACTATCTTGCTTGCCAAGCAATTGACCGTTAATTTTAAAATTAACAAATAGTGCAAGTACATCTTCGTTGAAGGCCTTCATGCATCTATTGGACAAATTTAGGTAGTGTAGTTTCAAATTCTACAAAGGGAGTTTAATCAAAGGGGCTTTTCAAAAGTCTGTCTATTTCTGAGAGGGATATAAGATTTTGAGAAGATCTGTGAAGGACAAAAATTACAAAAAATCTTTTTGAAAACAAGCTTTAAATAAACTTTTTTGAAAAGAGATAATTCTTTTTGAAAATAATGTGTATATACTTAAGTGCTACTGGGTAGAGTAGTATCATCTACCTTTGGATTTGTAGTAATCTCATCATTGTCTGTTATTAGCTCATCAGTACCCATGTCTTTAAATATGGAAATTTCTTTCAGCAAATGTATATCTTTGGGAATTGGAGGTAAGATGAACTTAAAGAATACTTCTATTTCCAAAATATTAGTGCATATTCCATTGTCTGTCGTGGAGAACGGGTAAAGTAAAGCCAAAAAAGGATTCCCTAAAATAACTTTAGAGGAAAACTTGTCTACTAAAAAGAAAGGTATTCTGAAATTGATTCCATTATTATGTATATATGCCTTAGTTAATTTATTACTTATTTTAAGTCTATCACCATTAGCCTGGGTTAATTTGTCTGTTGTTGATTCATAACATTTGAAAGGTATTAATCCTTCCTGAATGCAATTCATGTCAACACCTGAATCGACAAGTGCAACAATAGTTAATGAAAATTCTTTATGAACGACCAAAGTTATTTTAGTATACCATTTCTAGAATACCATTCTATCAATTATATTTAAAAAAATCATCTTTATAAGAATTTTTATCAATATAATCATGTCTGTTGGGGATAGCGGAGTCTGTCAAAGGTTCATTACAATATTTAATTCTATCCTTGACACTAATTACTTGCGCTACTATTTGCTCAACCATATTTTTTAAAATGAAATTTTCTGATTTCAACTCTTTTAGTTCTTTTCTTAGATCATTAATATCTATCTATAAATCTGTTACTGTTATAGGTTTATTGGGTTTTAAATCTATCCATAATTTCTGCAAAATTATAGGTTGACTTATAATCTTTCAAATCTATGTCAAGCCTTTCAGTTATCATATATAAATGTTTTTATCAAATTTTCCTGTTTAGAGGTGATTGACGTTTAGGATGAGAAGTGTTTTTATTATTATTATTATTATTATTATATATGAGAAAAAGGTAACTAGGTAAATAAAGGATGAGTAGTTTGGTAAGAGCTTCTCGTGCATTACGTGCAGAGCCCATTCATTGCGTATGTTACGTGGAATGTTAATGATAAGCGTCACATGTGTATGTGTGGCAGGGCCGGCTGAATGGTAGAGTAAAAAATGCAATCGCTTAAGGCCCTAAGTAAAAAAAAGGCCCCCAAATTTTAATCAATAGGGTTATTTATAATCAATAAATAAAATAATTTTGTTTTACTAGATGAAAAACAAATCAAAAATAAAGAAAAATGTAACATCCACAATATTTTTCACAATACTTTTATAACTAATGCTAAGTACCAGATTGTTACAGCCTATTGTTGATGGCAAAAAAAAATAATTATAGTGATATTTTCAAATAGAAAACAAAAGGTAACTTAAAATTTAGGATTTGTTGTAAAAAATATTGTGAATGTTACACTTCTAAAAAAAATAAGAATAATAATAAGAGTTTAGTTAGCAAACTTTTACTAGTTTTCATCTAAGTCTATCACTAACACCATTGCACTTACTACTATCAATTTACCACATCAACAAGTATGAAAAATTTTGTCAAATTTTTTCTGTCAATAAAATTTTTTTTTTTTTTAAAAATTCTATGTAGTTCATGTTAATTAGTAGTAATTTTGCATCTCAAATAAGATGATCAATTTTCGCCTTAGGCCCCCAAATGCATCAAGCCGCCCCTGATGTGTGGAAATGTCAGTAACAATGGATGACTCCTCTAATTGCCTTGTATTGACTTTTTAAATATAGTTTTTTTTTTTTTTTTTTTTTTTTTTTTTTTTATGGGAAGTACCGTAACTTTATTCATGAAGAAGATAGATACAAAACATCTTAAATCACAACAAATTTAATAATGGGTGGATTTTTCTTTATTCAAATTACAAAATTATTAATTCCTTTAGCGTGCTTTGTCAAAATATATGCTAGTTTTTGTTCCCTTATCTCGTCACATGTTGGAGTTGACCTTGTCTGAAATCCTGTAGTCTGTGCTAAAGATGAATTTTTTTTCTAAATAACAATAAATATTAAAAAATTTAGTTAGTTGTCACGTTTCAAAACAATGTTGAAAACTAGCATCTCGAGTGTCTAAAACTCGAGTTCTAAGATAAAACTCGAGTTTTTAAGTCTCGATTTGAAAGAGAAGTGGTTTAAAGTGAGGAAAAAATCAATGTGAAATTCAAGTTTTAAAGACTCGATTTCCATAAATTGCAGAAAAACGCCGCTATAGGGCTTTAAAACGTCACTATCCGACGCGTAATAGAAAATTCCAAAGAAAAAGCAAAAAAATTCAAAAAATTCAAAAACCCTATTATGGCTTCTTTTCAAGCCAAAATAGGTTGGAAAAGGGTATGAATGAGAAAAAATAAAAATTATCGTTTCGTTTCGTTCCAACCCGACGCGTAATACGAAATTCCAAGAAAATAGCAAAAAAATTTAAAAAATTCAAAAATACCATTATGGCTTCATTTCAAGCCAAAACAGGTTGGAAAAGGCTGAAAAAGAGAGAAAATAAAAATTATCGTTTAGTTTCGTTCCTACCCAACGCGTAATAGAAAATTCCAAAGAAATAGCAAAAAAATTCAAAAAATTCAAAAACCCTTTTATGGCATCTTTTCAAGCCAAAATAGGTTGGTAAATGCTGAGGAAGAGAGAAAATAAAAATTATCATTTCGTTTCGTTCCTACTTGACGCGTAAAAGAAAATTCCAAAAAACAAGCAAAAAATTTCAAAAACCCCGTTATGGCATCTTTTCAAGCCAAAATAGGTTGGAAAATGCTTAGAAAGAGAGAAAATAAAAATTATCATTTCGTTTCGTTCCTACGCGACGCGTAATAAAAAATTCCAAAAAAACAGCAAAAAAATTCAAAAACCCCATTATGACTTCTTTTCATGCCAAAATAGGTTAGAAAATGCTGAGAAAGAGAGAAAATAAAAATTATCGTTTCGTTTCGTTCCTACCCGACGCGTAATAGAAAATTCCAAAAAAATAGCAAAAAAATCCAAAAATAACATTATGCCTTCATTTCAAGCCAAAACAGGTTGGAAAAGGCTAAAAAAGAGAGAAAACAAAAATTATTGTTTCGTTTCATTCCTACACGACGAATAAGAGATAATTCAAAAAAAATTCAAAAAATTAATAAACCCCGTTATGGCTTCTTTTCAAGCCAGAATAGGTTGGAAAAGGCCGAAAAAGAGAGAAAATAAAAATTATCGTTTCGTTTCCTTCCTACACGACGCATAAGAGATAATTCAAAAAAATAGCAAAAAAATTAAAAAAATTTAAAAACCCAGTTATGGCTTCTTTTCAAGCCGAAATAGGTCGGAAAAGGCTGAGAAAGAGAGAAAATAAAAATTATCGTTTCATTTCGTTCCTACCCGACGCGTAATAGAAAATTCCAAAAAAATAGCAAAAAAATTAAAAAAATTCAAAAATACCATTATGGCTTCATTTCAAGCCAAAACAGGTTGAAAAATGCTGAAAAAGAGAGAAAATAAAAAATTATCGTTTCGTTTCGTTACTACACGACGCGTAATAGAAAATTCCAAAAAAATAGCAAAAAAATCCAAAAATAACATTATGCCTTCATTTCAAGCCAAAACAGGTTGGAAAAGGCTAAAAAAGAGAGAAAACAAAAATTATTGTTTCGTTTCATTCCTACACGACGAATAAGAGATAATTCAAAAAAAATTCAAAAAATTAATAAACCCCGTTATGGCTTCTTTTCAAGCCAGAATAGGTTGGAAAAGGCCGAAAAAGAGAGAAAATAAAAATTATCGTTTCGTTTCGTTCCTACACGACGCATAAGAGATAATTCAAAAAAATAGCAAAAAAATTCAAAAAATTTAAAAACCCCGTTATGGCTTCTTTTCCAGCCGAAATAGGTCGGAAAAGGCTGAGAAAGAGAGAAAATAAAAATTATCATTTCGTTTCGTTCCTACTCGACGCGTGAAAGAAAATTCCAAAAAACAAGCAAAAAAATTCAAAAACCCCGTTATGGCATCTTTTCAAGCCAAAATAGGTTGGAAAATGCTTAGAAAGAGAGAAAATAAAAATTATCATTTCGTTTCGTTCCTACGCGACGCGTAATAAAAAATTCCAAAAAAACAGCAAAAAAATTCAAAAACCCCATTATGATTTCTTTTCATGCCAAAATAGGTTAGAAAATGCTGAGAAAGAGAAAAAATAAAAATTATCGTTTCGTTTAGTTCCTACCCGACGCGTAATAGAAAATTCCAAAAAAATAGCAAAAAAATCCAAAAATAACATTATGCCTTCATTTCAAGCCAAAACAGGTTGGAAAATGCTAAAAAAGAGAGAAAACAAAAATTATTGTTTCGTTTCATTCCTACACGACGAATAAGAGATAATTCAAAAAAAATTCAAAAAATTAATAAACCCCGTTATGGCTTCTTTTCAAGCCAGAATAGGTTGGAAAAGGCCAAAAAAGAGAGAAAATAAAAATTATCGTTTCGTTTCGTTCCTACACGACGCATAAGAGATAATTCAAAAAAATAGCAAAAAAATTCAAAAAATTTAAAAACCCCGTTATGGCTTCTTTTCAAGCCGAAATAGGTCGCAAAAGGCTGAGAAAGAGAGAAAATAAAAATTATCGTTTCGTTTCGTTCCTACCCGACGCGTAATACAAAATTCCAAAAAAATAGCAAAAAAATTAAAAAAATTCAAAAATACCATTATGGCTTCATTTCAAGCCAAAACATGTTGAAAAATGCTGAAAAAGAGAGAAAATAAAAAATTATCGTTTCGTTTCGTTACTACACGACGCATAAGAGATAATTCAAAAAAAATTTGAAAAACTAAAAAACCCCGTTATGGCTTCTTTTCAAGCCAAAATAGATTGGAAAAGGCTGAGAAAGAGAGAAAATAAAAATTATCGTTCCGTTTCGTTTCTATCCGACGCGTAATAGAAAATTCCAAAAAAATAGCAAAAAATTTCAAAAAATTAAAAAACCCCGTTATGTCATCTTTTCAAGCCAAAATAGGTTGGAAAATGATGAGAAGGTGAGAAAATAAAAATTATCGTTTCATTTCGTTCCTACCCGACGCGTAATAGAAAATTCCAAAGAAAAAGCAAAAAAATTCAAAAACCCCGTTATGGCTTCTTTTCAAGCCAAAATAGGTTGGAAAATGCTTAGAAAGAGAGAAAATAAAAATTATCATTTCGTTTCGTTCCTACTCGACGCGTAATAGAAAATTCCATGAAAATAGCAAAAAAACTCAAAAACCCCGTTATGACTTCTTTTCAAGCCAAAATAGGTTGGAAAATGTTGAGAAAGAGAAAAAATAAAAATTATCGTTTTGTTTCGTTCCTACCCGACGCGTAATACAAAATTCCAAAAAAATAAGAAAAAAATTCAAATAGTTCAAAAATACCATTATGGCTTCATTTCAAGCCAAAACAGGTTGGAAAAGGCTGAAAAACAGAGAAAATAAAAATTATCGTTTCGTTTCGTTCCTACGCGACGCATAAGAGTTAATTCAAAAAAAATAGCAAAAAAATTCGAAAAACTAAAAAACCCCGTTATGGCTTCTTTTCAAGCCAAAATAGGTTGGAAAACGCAAAGAAATAGAGAAAATAAAAATTGTCGTTCCGTTTCGTTCCCACCCAACACGTAATAGAAAATTCCAAAAAAATAGCAAAAAATTCCAAAAAATTAAAAAACTCCATTATGGCTTCTTTTCAAGCCAAAATAGGTTGGAAAATGATGAGAAAGTGAGAAAATAAAAAATATCGTTTCGTTTCGTTCCTATCCGACGCGTAATAGAAAATTCCAAAGAAAAAGCAAAAAAATTCAAAAAATTCAAAAACCCTATTATGGCTTCTTTTCAAGCCAAAATAGGTCGGAAAAGGGTATGAATGAGAAAAAATAAAAATTATCGTTTCGTTTCGTTCCAACCCGACGCGTAATACGAAATTCCAAGGAAATAGCAAAAAAATTTAAAAAATTGAAAAATACCATTATGGCTTCATTTCAAGCCAAAACAGGTTGGAAAAGGCTGAAAAAGAGAGAAAATAAAAATTATCGTTTAGTTTCGTTCCTACCCAACACGTAATAGAAAATACCAAAGAAATAGCAAAAAAATTCAAAAAATTCAAAACCCTTTTATGGCTTCTTTTCAAGCCAATATAGGTTGGTAAATGCTGAGGAAGAGAGAAAATAAAAATTATCATTTCGTTTCGTTCCTACTCAACGCGTAAAAGAAAATTCCAAAAAACAAGCAAAAAAATTCAAAAACCCCGTTATGGCATCTTTTCAAGCCAAAATAGGTTGGAAAATGCTTAGAAAGAGAGAAAATAAAAATTATCGTTTCGTTTCGTTCCTACCCGACGCGTAATACAAAATTCCAAAAAAATAGCAAAAAAATTAAAAAAATTCAAAAATACCATTATGGCTTCATTTCAAGCCAAAACATGTTGAAAAATGCTGAAAAAGAGAGAAAATAAAAAATTATCGTTTCGTTTCGTTACTACACGACGCATAAGAGATAATTCAAAAAAAATTCGAAAAACTAAAAAACCCCGTTATGGCTTCTTTTCAAGCCAAAATAGATTGGAAAAGGCTGAGAAAGAGAGAAAATAAAAATTATCGTTCCGTTTCGTTTCTATACGACGCGTAATAGAAAATTCCAAAAAAATAGCAAAAAATTTCAAAAAATTAAAAAACCCCATTATGTCATCTTTTCAAGCCAAAATAGGTTGGAAAATGATGAGAAGGTGAGAAAATAAAAATTATCGTTTCATTTCGTTCCTACCCGACGCGTAATAGAAAATTCCAAAGAAAAAGCAAAAAAATTCAAAAACCCCGTTATGGCTTCTTTTCAAGCCAAAATAGGTTGGAAAATGCTTAGAAAGAGAGAAAATAAAAATTATCATTTCGTTTCGTTCCTACTCGACGCGTAATAGAAAATTCCATGAAAATAGCAAAAAAACTCAAAAACCCCGTTATGACTTCTTTTCAAGCCAAAATAGGTTGGAAAATGTTGAGAAAGAGAAAAAATAAAAATTATCGTTTTGTTTCGTTCCTACCCGACGCGTAATACAAAATTCCAAAAAAATAGGAAAAAAATTCAAATAGTTCAAAAATACCATTATGGCTTCATTTCAAGCCAAAACAGGTTGGAAAAGGCTGAAAAACAGAGAAAATAAAAATTATCGTTTCGTTTCGTTCCTACGCGACGCATAAGAGTTAATTCAAAAAAAATAGCAAAAAAATTCGAAAAACTAAAAAACCCCGTTATGGCTTCTTTTCAAGCCAAAATAGGTTGGAAAACGCAAAGAAATAGAGAAAATAAAAATTGTCGTTCCGTTTCGTTCCCACCCAACACGTAATAGAAAATTCCAAAAAAATAGCAAAAAATTCCAAAAAATTAAAAAACTCCATTATGGCTTCTTTTCAAGCCAAAATAGGTTGGAAAATGATGAGAAAGTGAGAAAATAAAAAATATCGTTTCGTTTCGTTCCTATCCGACGCGTAATAGAAAATTCCAAAGAAAAAGCTAAAAAATTCAAAAAATTCAAAAACCCTATTATGGCTTCTTTTCAAGCCAAAATAGGTCGGAAAAGGGTATGAATGAGAAAAAATAAAAATTATCGTTTCGTTTCGTTCCAACCCGACGCGTAATACGAAATTCCAAGGAAATAGCAAAAAAATTTAAAAAATTGAAAAATACCATTATGGCTTCATTTCAAGCCAAAACAGGTTGGAAAAGGCTGAAAAAGAGAGAAAATAAAAATTATCGTTTAGTTTCGTTCCTACCCAACACGTAATAGAAAATACCAAAGAAATAGCAAAAAAATTCAAAAAATTCAAAACCCTTTTATGGCTTCTTTTCAAGCCAATATAGGTTGGTAAATGCTGAGGAAGAGAGAAAATAAAAATTATCATTTCGTTTCGTTCCTACTCGACGCGTAAAAGAAAATTCCAAAAAATAAGCAAAAAAATTCAAAAACCCCGTTATGGCATCTTTTCAAGCCAAAATAGGTTGGAAAATGCTTAGAAAGAGAGAAAATAAAAATTAACATTTCGTTTCGTTCCTACGCGACGCGTAATAAAAAATTCCAAAAAAATAGCAAAAAAATTGAAAAAACCCCATTATGACTTCTTTTCATGCCAAAATAGGTTAGAAAATGCTGAGAAAGAGAGAAAATAAAAAATATCGTTTCGTTTCGTTCCTACCCAACGCGTAATAGAAAATTCCAAAAAAATAGCAAAAAAATCCAAAAATACCATTATGCCTTCATTTCAAGCCAAAACAGGTTGGAAAAGGCTAAAAAAGAGAGAAAACAAAAATTATTGTTTCGTTTCATTCCTACACGACGAATAAGAGATAATTCAAAAAAAATTCAAAAAATTAATAAACCCCGTTATGGCTTCATTTCAAGCCAGAACAGGTTGGAAAAGGCTGAAAAACAGAGAAAATAAAAATTATCGTTTCGTTTCGTTCCTACGCGACGCATAAGAGATAATTAAAAAAAAAATAGCAAAAAAATTCGAAAAACTAAAAAACCCCGTTATGGCTTCTTTTCAAGACAAAATAGATTGGAAAAGGCTGAGAAAGAGAGAAAATAAAAATTATCGTTCCGTTTCGTTCCTATCCGAGGCGTAATA
The DNA here is from genome assembly GCA_030820535.1 of Quercus parvula. Classification (NCBI taxonomy): domain Eukaryota; kingdom Viridiplantae; phylum Streptophyta; class Magnoliopsida; order Fagales; family Fagaceae; genus Quercus; species Quercus parvula. The sequence goes on from JAUAME010000001.1 coordinate 50,589,888, forward strand.
GAAAATTCCAAAAAAATAGCAAAAAATTTCAAAAAATTAAAAAACCCCGTTATGTCATCTTTTCAAGCCAAAATAGGTTGGAAAATGATGAGAAGGTGAGAAAATAAAAATTATCGTTTCATTTCGTTCCTACCCGACGCGTAATAGAAAATTCCAAAGAAAAAGCAAAAAAATTCAAAAACCCCGTTATGGCTTCTTTTCAAGCCAAAATAGGTTGGAAAATGCTTAGAAAGAGAGAAATAAAAATTATCATTTCGTTTCGTTCCTACTCGACGCGTAATAGAAAATTCCAAGAAAATAGCAAAAAAACTCAAAAACCCCGTTATGACTTCTTTTCAAGCCAAAATAGGTTGGAAAATGTTGAGAAAGAGAGAAAATAAAAATTATCGTTTTGTTTCGTTCCTATCCGAAGCGTAATACAAAATTCCAAAAAAAAAGCAAAAAAATTCAAAAAATTCAAAAATACCATTATGGCTTCATTTCAAGCCAAAACAGGTTGGAAATGGCTGAAAAAGAGAGAAAATAAAAAATTATCGTTTCGTTTCGTTCCTACACGACGCATAAGAGAGATAATTCAAAAAAAATAGCAAAAAAATTAAAAGACTCCGTTATGGATTCTTTTCAAGCGAAAATAAGTTGGAAAATGTTGAGAAAGAGAGAAAATAAAAATTATCGTTTCGCTTCGTTCCTACCCGACGCGTAATACGAAATTCCAAAAAAATAGCAAAAAAATTTAAAAAATTCAAAAATACCATTATGGCTTCATTTCAAGCCAAAACAGGTTGGAAAAGGCTGAAAAATAGAAAAAATAAAAATTATCGTTTCGTTCCGTTCCTACCCAACGCGTAATTGAAAATTCCTAAGAAATAGCAAAAAAATTCAAAAAATTCAAAAACCCCGTTGTGGCTTCTTTTCAAGCCAAAATAGGTTGGTAAATGCTTAGGAAGAGTGAAAATAAAAATTATCATTTCGTTTCGTTCCTGCTCGACGCGTAAAAGAAAATTCCAAAAAAATAGCAAAAAAATTGAAAAACCCCGTTATCGCATCTTTTCAAGCAAAAATAGGTTGGAAAATGCTTAGAAAGAGAGAAAATAAAAATTATCATTTCGTTTCGTTCCTACACGACGCGTAATAGAAAATTCCAAAAAAATAGCAAAAAAATTCAAAAACCCCGTTATGGCTTCTTTTCAAGCCAAAATAGGTTGGAAAATGCTGAGAAAGGGAGAAAATTAAAATTATCGTTTCGTTTCGTTCTTACCCGACGCGTAATAGAAAATTCCAAAAAAATAGCAAAAAAATCCAAAAATACCATTATGCCTTCATTTCAAGCCAAAACAGGTTGGAAAAGGCTGAAAAAGAGAGAAAACAAAAATTATTGTTTCGTTTCGTTCCTACACGACGCATATGAGATAATTCAAAAAAAAATAGCAAAAAAATTCAAAAAATTAAAACACCCCGTTATGGCTTCTTTTCATGCGAAAATAGGTTGGAAAATGCTGAGAAAGAGAGAAAATAAAAATTATCGTTTCGTTTCGTTTCTACACGACGCGTAATAGAAAATTCCAAAAAAATAGCAAGAAAATTCAAAAAATTCAAAAATACCATTATGGCTTCATTTCAAGCCAAAACAGGTTCCAAAAGGCAGAAAAAGAGAGAAAATAAAAAATTATCGTTTTGTTTCGTTCCTATCCGACGCGTAATACAAAATTCCAAAAAAAAAGCAAAAAAATTCAAAAAATTCAAAAATACCATTATGGCTTCATTTCAAGCCAAAACAGGTTGGAAATGGCTGAAAAAGAGAGAAAATAAAAAATTATCGTTTCGTTTCGTTCCTACGCGACGCGTAATACGAAATTCCAAAAAAATAGCAAAAAAAATTTTAAAAATTCAAAAATACCATTATGGCTTCATTTCAAGCCAAAACAGGTTGGAAAGGGCTGAAAAATTGAAAAAATAAAAATTATCGTTTCGTTCCGTTCCTACCCAACGCGTAATTGAAAATTCCTAAGAAATAGCAAAAAAATTCAAAAAATTCAAAAACCCCGTTGTGGCTTCTTTTCAAGCCAAAATAGGTTGGTAAATGCTTCGGAGGAGTGAAAATAAAAATTATCATTTCGTTTCGTTCCTGCTCGACGCGTAAAAGAAAATTCTAAAAAAATAGCAAAAAAATTGAAAAACCCCGTTATCGCACCTTTTCAAGCAAAAATAGGTTGGAAAATGCTTAGAAAGAGAGAAAATAAAAATTATCATTTCGTTTCGTTCCTACACGACGCGTAATAGAAAATTCCAAAAAAATAGCAAAAAAATTCAAAAACCCCATTATGGCTTCTTTTCAAGCCAAAATAGGTTGGAAAATGCTGAGAAATGGAGAAAATTAAAATTATCGTTTCGTTTCGTTCTTACCCGACGCGTAATAGAAAATTCCAAAAAAATAGCAAAAAAATCCAAAAATACCATTATGCCTTCATTTCAAGCCAAAACAGGTTGGAAAAGGCTGAAAAAGAGAGAAAACAAAAATTATTGTTTCGTTTCGTTCCTACACGACGCATAAGAGATAATTCAAAAAAAAATAGCAAAAAAATTCAAAAAATTAAAAAACCCCGTTATGGCTTCTTTTCATGCGAAAATAGGTTGGAAAATGCTGAGAAAGAGAGAAAATAAAAATTATCGTTTCGTTTCGTTCCTACACGACGCGTAATAGAAAATTCCAAAAAAATAGCAAAAAAATTCAAAAATACCATTATGGCTTCATTTCAAGCCAAAACAGGTTCCAAAAGGCAGAAAAAGAGAGAAAATAAAAAATTATCGTTTTGTTTCGTTCCTACCCAACGCGTAATAAAAAATTCCAAAAAAATAGCAAAAAAATTCAAAAATACCATTATGGCTTCATTTCAAGCCAAAACAGGTTGGAAAAGGCTGAAAAATAGAGAAAATAAAAATTATTGTTTCGTTTCGCTCCTACGCATCGCATATGAGATAATTCAAAAAAAATAGAAAAAAAATTCAAAAAATTTAAAAACCCCGTTATGGCTTCTTTTCAAGCAAGAATAGGTTGGAAAAGGCCGAAAAAGAGAGAAAATAAAAATTATCGTTTCGTTTCGTTCCTACACGACGCATAACAGACAATTCAAAAAAATAGCAAAAAAATTCAAAAAATTTAAAAACCCCGTTATGGCTTCTTTTCAAGCCAAAATAGGCCGGGAAATGCTGAGAAAGAGACAAAATAAAAATTATCGTTTCGTTTCGTTCCTACCCGACGCGTAATAGAAAATTCCAAAAAAATAGCAAAAAAATTCAAAAAATTCAAAAATACCATTATGGCTTCATTTCAAGCCAAAACAGTTTTAAAAATGCTGAAAAAGAGAGAAAATAAAAAATTATCGTTTCGTTTCGTTACAACACGACGCATAAGAGATAACTCAAAAAAAATAGAAAAAAAATTAAAAAACTCCGTTATGGCTTCTTTTCAAGCCAAAATCGGCTGGAAAATGCTGAGAAAGAGGGAAAATAAAAATTATCGTTTCGTTTCGTTCCTACCCAACGAGTAATAGAAAATTCCAAAAAAATAGGAAAAAAATTTAAACAGTTCAAAAATACGATTATGGCTTCATTTCAAGCCAAAACAGGTTGGAAAAGGCTGAAAAACAAAGAAAATAAAAATTATCGTTTCGTTTCGTTCCTACGCGATGCATAAGAGATAATTAAAAAAAAATAGCAAAAAAATTCGAAAAACTAAAAAACCCCGTTATGGCTTCTTTTCAAGCCAAAATAGATTGGAAAAGGCTGAGAAAGAGAGAAAATAAAAATTATTGTTCCGTTTCGTTCCTATCCGACGCGTAATAGAAAATTCCAAAAAAATAGCAAAAAATTTCAAAAAATTAAAAAACTCCGTTATGGCATATTTTCAAGCCAAAATAGGTTGGAAAATGATGAGAAGGTGAGAAAATAAAAATTATCGTTTCATTTCGTTCCTACCCGACGCATAATAGAAAATTCCAAAGAAAAAGCAAAAAAATTCAAAAACCCTGTTATGGCTTCTTTTCAAGCCAAAATAGGCTGGAAAAGGCTACGAAAGAGAAAAAAATAAAAATTATCGTTTCGTTTCGTTCCTACCCGACGCGTAATACGAAATTCCAAAAAAATGGCAAAAAAATTTAAAAAATTCAAAAATATCATTATGGCTTCATTTCAAGCCAAAACAGGTTGGAAAGGGCTGAAAAATTGAAAAAATAAAAATTATCGTTTCGTTCCGTTCCTACCCAACGCGTAATTGAAAATTCCTAAGAAATAGCAAAAAAATTCAAAAACCCCGTTGTGGCTTCTTTTCAAGCCAAAATAGGTTGGTAAATGCTTAGGAAGAGTGAAAATAAAAAATTATCATTTCGTTTCGTTCCTGCTCGATGCGTAAAAGAAAATTCTAAAAAAATAGCAAAAAAATTGAAAAACCCCGTTATCGCATCTTTTCAAGCAAAAATAGGTTGGAAAATGCTTAGAAAGAGAGAAAATAAAAATTATCATTTCGTTTCGTTCCTACACGACGCGTAATAGAAAATTCCAAAAAAATAGCAAAAAAATTCAAAAACCCCATTATGGCTTCTTTTCAAGCCAAAATAGGTTGGAAAATGCTGAGAAAGGGAGAAAATTAAAATTATCGTTTCGTTTCGTTCTTACCCGACGCGTAATAGAAAATTCCAAAAAAATAGCAAAAAAATCCAAAAATGCCATTATGCCTTCATTTCAAGCCAAAACAGGTTGGAAAAGGCTGAAAAAGAGAGAAAACAAAAATTATTGTTTCGTTTCGTTCCTACACGACGCATAAAAGATAATTCAAAAAAAAAAAGCAAAAAAATTCAAAAAATTAAAAAACCCCGTTATGGCTTCTTTTCATGCGAAAATAGGTTGGAAAATGCTGAGAAAGAGAGAAAATAAAAATTATCGTTTCGTTTCGTTCCTACACGACGCGTAATAGAAAATTCCAAAAAAATAGCAAAAAAATTCAAAAATACCATTATGGCTTCATTTCAAGCCAAAACAGGTTCCAAAAGGCAGAAAAAGAGAGAAAATAAAAAATTATCGTTTCGTTTCGTTCCTACCCAACGCGTAATAAAAAATTCCAAAAAAATAGCAAAAAAATTCAAAAATACCATTATGGCTTCATTTCAAGCCAAAACAGGTTGGAAAAGGCTGAAAAATAGAGAAAATAAAAATTATTGTTTCGTTTCGCTCCTACGCATCGCATATGAGATAATTCAAAAAAAATAGAAAAAAAAATTCAAAAAATTTAAAAACCCCGTTATGGCTTCTTTTCAAGCAAGAATAGGTTGGAAAAGGCTGAAAAAGAGAGAAAATAAAAATTATCGTTTCGTTTCGTTCCTAAACGACGCATAACAGATAATTCAAAAAAATAGCAAAAAAATTCAAAAAATTTAAAAACCCCGTTATGGCTTCTTTTCAAGCCAAAATAGGCCGGAAAAGGCTGAGAAAGAGAGAAAATAAAAATTATCGTTTCGTTTCGTTCCTACCCGTCGCGTAATAGAAAATTCCAAAAAAATAGCAAAAAAATTCAAAAAATTCAAAAATACCATTATGGCTTCATTTCAAGCCAATACAGGTTGAAAAATGCTGAAAAAGAGAGAAAATAAAAAATTATCGTTTCGTTTCGTTACTACACGACGCATAAGAGATAATTAAAAAAAAATAGCAAAAAAACTAAAAAACTCCTTTATGGCTTCTTTTCAAGCCAAAATATGCTGGAAAATGCTGAGAAAGAGGGAAAATAAAAATTATCGTTTCGTTTCGTTCCTACCCAACGAGTAATAGAAAATTCCAAAAAAATAGGAAAAAAATTTAAACAGTTCAAAAATACGATTATGGCTTCATTTCAAGCCAAAACAGGTTGGAAAAGGCTGAAAAACAGAGAAAATAAAAATTATCGTTTCGTTTCGTTCCTACGCGACGCATAAGAGATAATTAAAAAAAAAATAGCAAAAAAATTCGAAAAACTAAAAAACCCTGTTATGACTTCTTTTCAAGACAAAATAGATTGGAAAAGGCTGAGAAAGAGAGAAAATAAAAATTATCGTTCCGTTTCGTTCCTATCCGAGGCGTAATAGAAAATTTCAAAAAAATAGCAAAAAATTTCAAAAAATTAAAAAACCCCGTTATGTCATCTTTTCAAGCCAAAATAGGTTGGAAAATGATGAGAAGGTGAGAAAATAAAAATTATCGTTTCATTTCGTTCCTACCCGACGCGTAATAGAAAATTCCAAAGAAAAAGCAAAAAAATTCAGAAAATTCAAAAACCCCGTTATGGCTTCTTTTCAAGCCAAAATTGGTTGGAAAATGCTTAGAAAGAGAGAAAATAAAAATTATCATTTCGTTTCGTTCCTACTCGACGCGTAATAGAAAATTCCATGAAAATAGCAAAAAAACTCAAAAACCCCGTTATGACTTCTTTTCAAGCCAAAATAGGTTGGAAAATGTTGAGAAAGAGAGAAAATAAAAATTATCATTTTGTTTCATTCCTACCCGACGCGTCATACAAAATTCCAAAAAAAAAGCAAAAAAATTCAAAAAATTCAAAAATACCATTATGGCTTCATTTCAAGCCAAAACAGGTTGGAAATGGCTGAAAAAGAGAGAAAATAAAAAATTATCGTTTCGTTTCGTTCCTACACGACGCATAAGAGAGATAATTCAAAAAAAATAGCAAAAAAATTAAAAAAATTAAAAGACTCCGTTATGGCTTCTTTTCAAGCGAAAATAGGTTGGAAAATGCTGAGAAAGAGAGAAAATAAAAATTATCGTTTCATTTCGTTCCTACCCGACGAGTAATACGAAATTCCAAAAAAATAGCAAAAAAATTTTAAAAATTCAAAAATACCATTATGGCTTCATTTCAAGCCAAAACAGGTTGGAAAAGGCTGAAAAATAGAAAAAATAAAAATTATCGTTTCGTTCTGTTCCTACCCAACGCGTAATTGAAAATTCCTAAGAAATAGCAAAAAAATTCAAAAAATTCAAAAACCCCGTTGTGGCTTCTTTTCAAGCCAAAATAGGTTGGTAAATGCTTAGGAAGAGTGAAAATAAAAATTATCATTTCGTTTCGTTCCTGCTCGACGTGTAAAAGAAAATTCCAAAAAAATAGCAAAAAAATTGAAAAACCCCGTTATCGCATCTTTTCAAGCAAAAATAGGTTGGAAAATGCTTAGAAAGAGAGAAAATAAAAATTATCATTTCGTTTCGTTCCTACACGACGCGTAATAGAAAATTCCAAAAAAATAGCAAAAAAATTCAAAAACCCCGTTATGGCTTCTTTTCAAGCCAAAATAGGTTGGAAAATGCTGAGAAAGGGAGAAAATTAAAATTATCGTTTCGTTTCGTTCTTACCCGACGCGTAATAGAAAATTCCAAAAAAATAGCAAAAAAATCCAAAAATACCATTATGCCTTCATTTCAAGCCAAAACAGGTTGGAAAAGGCTGAAAAAGAGAGAAAACAAAAATTATTGTTTCGTTTCGTTCCTACACGACGCATATGAGATAATTCAAAAAAAAAACAGCAAAAAAATTCAAAAAATTAAAAAACCCCGTTATGGCTTCTTTTCATGCGAAAATAGGTTGGAAAATGCTGAGAAAGAGAGAAAATAAAAATTATCGTTTCGTTTCGTTCCTTCACGACGCGTAATAGAAAATTCCAAAAAAATAGCAAGAAAATTCAAAAAATTCAAAAATACCATTATGGCTTCATTTCAAGCCAAAACAGGTTCCAAAAGGCAGAAAAAGAGAGAAAATAAAAAATTATCGTTTCGTTTCGTTCCTACCCAACGCGTAATAAAAAATTCCAAAAAAATAGCAAAAAAATTCAAAATTACCATTATGGCTTCATTTCAAGCCAAAACATGTTGGAAAAGGCTGAAAAATAGAGAAAATAAAAATTATTGTTTCGTTTCGCTCCTACGCATCGCATATGAGATAATTCAAAAAAAATAGAAAAAAAATTCAAAAAATTTAAAAACCCCGTTATGGCTTCTTTTCAAGCCAAAATAGGCCGGAAAAGGCTGAGAAAGAGAGAAAATAAAAATTATCGTTTCGTTTCGTTCCTACCCGACGCGTAATAGAAAATTCCAAAAAAATGGCAAAAAAATTCAAAAAATTCAAAAATACCATTATGGCTTCATTTCAAGCGAAAGCAGGTTGAAAAATGCTGAAAAAGAGAGAAAATAAAAAATTATCGTTTCGTTTCGTTACAACACGACGCATAAGAGATAATTAAAAAAAAATAGAAAAAAAATTAAAAAACTCCTTTATGGCTTCTTTTCAAGCCAAAATCGGCTGGAAAATGCTGAGAAAAAGGGAAAATAAAAATTATCGTTTCGTTTCGTTCCTACCCAACGCGTAATAGAAAATTCCAAAAAAATAGGAAAAAAATTTAAACAGTTCAAAAATAAGATTATGGCTTCATTTCAAGCCAAAACAGGTTGGAAAAGGCTGAAAAACAGAGAAAATAAAAATTATCGTTTCGTTTCGTTCCTACGCGATGCATAAGAGATAATTAAAAAAAAATAGCAAAAAAATTCGAAAAACTAAAAAACCCCGTTATGGCTTCTTTTCAAGCCAAAATAGATTGGAAAAGGCTGAGAAAGAGAGAAAATAAAAATTATTGTTCCGTTTCGTTCCTATCCGACGCGTAATAGAAAATTCCAAAAAAATAGCAAAAAATTTCAAAATATTAAAAAACTCCGTTATGGCATATTTTCAAGCCAAAATAGGTTGGAAAATGATGAGAAGGTGAGAAAATAAAAATTATCGTTTCATTTCGTTCCTACCCGACGCATAATAGAAAATTCCAAAGAAAAAGCAAAAAAATTCAAAAACCCTGTTATGGCTTCTTTTCAAGCCAAAATAGGCTGGAAAAGGCTACGAAAGAGAAAAAAATAAAAATTATCGTTTCGTTTCGTTCCTACACGACGCGTAATAGAAAATTCCAAAAAAATAGCAAAAAAATTCAAAAATACCATTATGGCTTCATTTCAAGCCAAAACAGGTTCCAAAAGGCAGAAAAAGAGAGAAAATAAAAAATTATCGTTTCGTTTCGTTCCTACCCGACGCGTAATACGAAATTCCAAAAAAATAGCAAAAAAATTTAAAAAATTCAAAAATACCATTATGGCTTCATTTCAAGCCAAAACAGGTTGGAAAGGGCTGAAAAATTGAAAAAATAAAAATTATCGTTTCGTTCCGTTCCTACCCAACGCGTAATTGAAAATTCCTAAGAAATAGCAAAAAAATTCAAAAACCCCGTTGTGGCTTCTTTTCAAGCCAAAATAGGTTGGTAAATGCTGAGAAAGAGAGAAAATAAAAATTATCGTTTCGTTTCGTTTCTACACGACGCGTAATAGAAAATTCCAAAAAAATAGCAAGAAAATTCAAAAAATTCAAAAATACCATTATGGCTTCATTTCAAGCCAAAACAGGTTCCAAAAGGCAGAAAAATAGAGAAAATAAAAAATTATCGTTTCGTTTCGTTCCTACCCAACGCGTAGTAAAAAATTCCAAAAAAATAGCAAAAAAATTCAAAAATACCATTATGGCTTCATTTCAAGCCAAAACAGGTTGGAAAAGGCTGAAAAATAGAGAAAATAAAAATTATTGTTTCGTTTCGCTCCTACGCATCGCATATGAGATAATTCAAAAAAAATAGAAAAAAAATTCAAAAAATTCAAAAACCCCGTTATGGCTTCTTTTCAAGCAAGAATAGGTTGGAAAAGGCCGAAAAAGAGAGAAAATAAAAATTATCGTTTCGTTTCGTTCCTACACGACGCATAAGAGATAATTCAAAAAAATAGCAAAAAAATTCAAAAAATTTAAAAACCCCGTTATGGCTTCTTTTCAAGCCGAAATAGGTCGCAAAAGGCTGAGAAAGAGAGAAAATAAAAATTATCGTTTCGTTTCGTTCCTACCCGACGCGTAATAGAAAATTCCAAAAAAATAGCAAAAAAATTAAAAAAATTCAAAAATACCATTATGGATTCATTTCAAGCCAAAACATGTTGAAAAATGCTGAAAAAGAGAGAAAATAAAAAATTATCGTTTCGTTTCGTTACTACACGACGCATAAGAGATAATTCAAAAAAAATTCGAAAAACTAAAAAACCCCGTTATGGCTTCTTTTCAAGCCAAAATAGATTGGAAAAGGCTGAGAAAGAGAGAAAATAAAAATTATCGTTCCGTTTCGTTTCTATCCGACGCGTAATAGAAAATTCCAAAAAAATAGCAAAAAATTTCAAAAAATTAAAAAACCCCGTAATGTCATCTTTTCAAGCCAAAATAGGTTGGAAAATGATGAGAAGGTGAGAAAATAAAAATTATCGTTTCATTTCGTTCCTACCCGACGCGTAATAGAAAATTCCAAAGAAAAAGCAAAAAAATTCAAAAAATTCAAAAACCCCGTTATGGCTTCTTTTCAAGCCAAAATAGGTTGGAAAATGCTTAGAAAGAGAGAAAATAAAAATTATCATTTCGTTTCGTTCCTACTCGACGCGTAATAGAAAATTCCAAAAAAATAGCAAAAAAATTCAAAAACCCCGTTATGGCTTCTTTTCAAGCCAAAATAGGTTGGAAAATGCTAAGAAAGGGAGAAAATTAAAATTATCGTTTCGTTTCGTTCTTACCCGACGCGTAATAGAAAATTCCAAAAAAATAGCAAAAAAATCCAAAAATACCATTATGCCTTCATTTCAAGCCAAAACAGGTTGGAAAAGGCTGAAAAAGAGAGAAAACAAAAATTATTGTTTCGTTTCGTTCCTACACGACGCATATGAGATAATTCAAAAAAAAATAGCAAAAAAATTCAAAAAATTAAAACACCCCGTTATGGCTTCTTTTCATGCGAAAATAGGTTGGAAAATGCTGAGAAAGAGCGAAAATAAAAATTATCGTTTCGTTTCGTTTCTACACGACGCGTAATAGAAAATTCCAAAAAAATAGCAAGAAAATTCAAAAAATTCAAAAATACCATTATGGCTTCATTTCAAGCCAAAACAGGTTCCAAAAGGCAGAAAAAGAGAGAAAATAAAAAATTATTGTTTCGTTTCGCTCCTACGCATCGCATATGAGATAATTCAAAAAAAATAGAAAAAAAATTCAAAAAATTCAAAAACCCCGTTATGGCTTCTTTTCAAGCAAGAATAGGTTGGAAAAGGCCGAAAAAGAGAGAAAATAAAAATTATCGTTTCGTTTCGTTCCTACACGACGCATAACAGATAATTCAAAAAAATAGCAAAAAAATTCAAAAAATTTAAAAACCCCGTTATGGCTTCCTTTCAAGCCAAAATAGGCCGGAAAAGGCTGAGAAAGAGAGAAAATAAAAATTATCGTTTCGTTTCGTTCCTACCCGACGCGTAATAGAAAATTCCAAAAAAATGGCAAAAAAATTCAAAAAAATCAAAAATACCATTATGGCTTCATTTCAAGTGAAAGCAGGTTGAAAAATGCTGAAAAAGAGAGAAAATAAAAAATTATCGTTTCGTTTCGTTACAACACGACGCATAAGAGATAATTCAAAAAAAATAGAAAAAAAATTAAAAAACCCCTTTATGGCTTCTTTTCAAGCCAAAATCGGCTGGAAAATGCTGAGAAAGAGGGAAAATCAAAATTATCGTTTCGATTCGTTCCTACCCAACGCGTAATAGAAAATTCCAAAAAAATAGGAAAAAAATTTAAACAGTTCAAAAATACGATTATGGCTTCATTTCAAGCCAAAACAGGTTGGAAAAGGCTGAAAAACAGAGAAAATAAAAATTATCGTTTCGTTTCGTTCCTACGCGATGCATAAGAGATAATTAAAAAAAAATAGCAAAAAAATTCGAAAAACTAAAAAACCCCGTTATGGCTTCTTTTCAAGCCAAAATAGATTGGAAAAGGCTGAGAAAGAGAGAAAATAAAAATTATTGTTCCGTTTCGTTCCTATCCGACGCGTAATAGAAAATTCCAAAAAAATAACAAAAAATTTCAAAATATTAAAAAACTCCGTTATGGCATATTTTCAAGCCAAAATAGGTTGGAAAATGATGAGAAGGTGAGAAAATAAAAATTATCGTTTCATTTCGTTCCTACCCGACGCGTAATAGAAAATTCCAAAGAAAAAGCAAAAAAATTCAAAAACCCTGTTATGGCTTCTTTTCAAGCCAAAATAGGCTGGAAAAGGCTACGAAAGAGAAAAAAATAAAAATTATCGTTTCGTTTCGTTCCTACACGACGCGTAATAGAAAATTCCAAAAAAATAGCAAAAAAATTCAAAAATACCATTATGGCTTCATTTCAAGCCAAAACAGGTTCCAAAAGGCAGAAAAAGAGAGAAAATAAAAAATTATCGTTTCGTTTCGTTTCATTCCTACCCGACGCGTAATACGAAATTCCAAAAAAATGGCAAAAAAATTTAAAAAATTCAAAAATACCATTATGGCTTCATTTCAAGCCAAAACAGGTTGGAAAGGGCTGAAAAATTGAAAAAATAAAAATTATCGTTTCGTTCCGTTCCTACCCAACGCGTAATTGAAAATTCCTAAGAAATAGCAAAAAAATTCAAAAAATTCAAAAACCCCGTTGTGGCTTCTTTTCAAGCCAAAATAGGTTGGTAAATGCTTAGGAGGAGTGAAAATAAAAATTATCATTTCGTTTCGTTCCTGCTCGACTCGTAAAAGAAAATTCTAAAAAAATAGCAAAAAAATTGAAAAACCCCGTTATCGCATCTTTTCAAGCAAAAATAGGTTGGAAAATGCTTAGAAAGAGAGAAAATAAAAATTATCGTTTCGTTTCGTTCCTACCCAACGCGTAATAAAAAATTCCAAAAAAATAGCAAAAAAATTCAAAAATACCATTATGGCTTCATTTCATGCCAAAACAGGTTGGAAAAGGCTGAAAAATAGAGAAAATAAAAATTATTGTTTCGTTTCGCTCCTACGCATCGCATATGAGATAATTCAAAAAAAATAGAAAAAAAATTCAAAAAATTTAAAAACCCCGTTATCGCTTCTTTTCAAGCAAGAATAGGTTGGAAAAGGCCGAAAAAGAGAGAAAATAAAAATTATCGTTTCGTTTCGTTCCTACACGACGCATAACAGACAATTCAAAAAAATAGCAAAAAAATTCAAAAAATTTAAAAACCCCGTTATGGCTTCTTTTCAAGCCAAAATAGGCCGGAAAAGGCTGAGAAAGAGAGAAAATAAAAATTATCGTTTCGTTTCGTTCCTACCCGACGCTTAATAGAGAATTCCAAAAAAATAGCAAAAAAATTCAAAAATACCATTATGGCTTCATTTCAAGCCAAAACAGGTTTAAAAATGCTGAAAAAGAGAGAAAATAAAAAATTATCGTTTCGTTTCGTTACAACACGACGCATAAGAGATAACTCAAAAAAAATAGAAAAAAAATTAAAAAACTCCGTTATGGCTTCTTTTCAAGCCAAAATCGGCTGGAAAATGCTGAGAAAGAGGGAAAATAAAAATTATCGTTTCGTTTCGTTCCTACCCAACGAGTAATAGAAAATTCCAAAAAAATAGGAAAAAAATTTAAACAGTTCAAAAATACGATTATGGCTTCATTTCAAGCCAAAACAGGTTGGAAAAGGCTGAAAAACAAAGAAAATAAAAATTATCGTTTCGTTTCGTTCCTACGCAATGCATAAGAGATAATTAAAAAAAAATAGCAAAAAAATTCGAAAAACTAAAAAACCCCGTTATGGCTTCTTTTCAAGCCAAAATAGATTGGAAAAGGCTGAGAAAGAGAGAAAATAAAAATTATTGTTCCGTTTCGTTCCTATCCGACGAGTAATAGAAAATTCAAAAAAAATAGCAAAAAATTTCAAAAAATTAAAAAACTCCGTTATGGCATATTTTCAAGCCAAAATAGGTTGGAAAATGATGAGAAGGTGAGAAAATAAAAATTATCGTTTCATTTCGTTCCTACCCGACGCATAATAGAAAATTCCAAAGAAAAAGCAAAAAAATTCAAAAACCCTGTTATGGCTTCTTTTCAAGCCAAAATAGGCTGGAAAAGGCTACGAAAGAGAAAAAAATAAAAATTATCGTTTCGTTTCGTTCCTACCCGACGCGTAATACGAAATTCCAAAAAAATGGCAAAAAAATTTAAAAAATTCAAAAATATCATTATGGCTTCATTTCAAGCCAAAACAGGTTGGAAAGGGCTGAAAAATTGAAAAAATAAAAATTATCGTTTCGTTCCGTTCCTACCCAACGCGTAATTGAAAATTCCTAAGAAATAGCAAAAAAATTCAAAAAATTCAAAAACCCCGTTGTGGCTTCTTTTAAAGCCAAAATAGGTTGGTAAATGCTTAGGAAGAGTGAAAATAAAAAATTATCATTTCGTTTCGTTCCTGCTCGACGCGTAAAAGAAAATTCTAAAAAAATAGCAAAAAAATTGAAAAACCCCGTTATCGCATCTTTTCAAGCAAAAATAGGTTGGAAAATGCTTAGAAAGAGAGAAAATAAAAATTATCATTTCGTTTCGTTCCTACACGACGCGTAATAGAAAATTCCAAAAAAATAGCAAAAAAATTCAAAAACCCCATTATGGCTTCTTTTCAAGCCAAAATAGGTTGGAAAATGCTGAGAAAGGGAGAAAATTAAAATTATCGTTTCGTTTCGTTCTTACCCGACGCGTAATAGAAAATTCCAAAAAAATAGCAAAAAAATTCAAAAATACCATTATGGCTTCATTTCAAGCCAAAACAGGTTCCAAAAGGCAGAAAAAGAGAGAAAATAAAAAATTATCGTTTCGTTTCGTTCCTACCCAACGCGTAATAAAAAATTCCAAAAAAATAGCAAAAAAATTCAAAAATACCATTATGGCTTCATTTCAAGCCAAAACAGGTTGGAAAAGGCTGAAAAATAGAGAAAATAAAAATTATTGTTTCGTTTCGCTCCTACGCATCGCATATGAGATAATTCAAAAAAAATAGAAAAAAAAATTCAAAAAATTTAAAAACCCCGTTATGGCTTCTTTTCAAGCAAGAATAGGTTGGAAAAGGCCGAAAAAGAGAGAAAATAAAAATTATCGTTTCGTTTCGTTCCTACACGACGCATAACAGATAATTCAAAAAAATAGCAAAAAAATTCAAAAAATTTAAAAACCCCGTTATGGCTTCTTTTCAAGCCAAAATAGGACGGAAAAGGCTGAGAAAGAGAGAAAATAAAAATTATCGTTTCGTTTCGTTCCTACCCGTCGCGTAATAGAAAATTCCAAAAAAATAGCAAAAAAATTCAAAAAATTCAAAAATACCATTATGGCTTCATTTCAAGCCAAAACAGGTTGAAAAATGCTGAAAAAGAGAGAAAATAAAAAATTATCGTTTCGTTTCGTTACTACACGACGCATAAAAGATAATTCAAAAAAAATAGCAAAAAAACTAAAAAACTCCTTTATGGCTTCTTTTCAAGCCAAAATATGCTGGAAAATGCTGAGAAAGAGGGAAAATAAAAATTATCGTTTCGTTTCGTTCCTACCCGACGAGTAATAGAAAATTCCAAAAAAATAGGAAAAAAATTTAAACAGTTCAAAAATACGATTATGGCTTCATTTCAAGCCAAAACAGGTTGGAAAAGGCTGAAAAACAGAGAAAATAAAAATTATCGTTTCGATTCGTTCCTACGCGACGCATAAGAGATAATTAAAAAAAAAATAGCAAAAAAATTCGAAAAACTAAAAAACCCCGTTATGACTTCTTTTCAAGACAAAATAGATTGGAAAAGGCTGAGAAAGAGAGAAAATAAAAATTATCGTTCCGTTTCGTTCCTATCCGAGGCGTAATAGAAAATTCCAAAAAAATAGAAAAAATTTCAAAAAATTAAAAAACCCCGTTATGTCATCTTTTCAAGCCAAAATAGGTTGGAAAATGATGAGAAGGTGAGAAAATAAAAATTATCGTTTCATTTCGTTCCTACCCGACGCGTAATAGAAAATTCCAAAGAAAAAGCAAAAAAATTCAAAAAATTCAAAAACCCCGTTATGGCTTCTTTTCAAGCCAAAATAGGTTGGAAAATGCTTAGAAAGAGAGAAAATAAAAATTATCATTTCGTTTCGTTCCTACTCGACGCGTAATAGAAAATTCCATGAAAATAGCAAAAAAACTCAAAAACCCCGTTATGACTTCTTTTCAAGCCAAAATAGGTTGGAAAATGTTGAGAAAGAGAGAAAATAAAAATTATCATTTTGTTTCGTTCCTACCCGACGCGTAATACAAAATTCCAAAAAAAAAGCAAAAAAATTCAAAAAATTCAAAAATACCATTATGGCTTCATTTCAAGCCAAAACAGGTTGGAAATGGCTGAAAAAGAGAGAAAATAAAAAATTATCGTTTCGTTTCGTTCCTACACGACGCATAAGAGAGATAATTCAAAAAAAATAGCAAAAAAATTAAAAAAATTAAAAGACTCCGTTATGGCTTCTTTTCAAGCGAAAATAGGTTGGAAAATGCTGAGAAAGAGAGAAAATAAAAATTATCGTTTCGTTTCGTTCCTACCCGACGAGTAATACGAAATTCCAAAAAAATAGCAAAAAAATTTTAAAAATTCAAAAATACCATTATGGCTTCATTTCAAGCCAAAACAGGTTGGAAAAGGCTGAAAAATAGAAAAAATAAAAATTATCGTTTCGTTCCGTTCCTACCCAACGCGTAATTGAAAATTCCTAAGAAATAGCAAAAAAATTCAAAAAATTCAAAAACCCCGTTGTGGCTTCTTTTCAAGCCAAAATAGGTTGGTAAATGCTTAGGAAGAGTGAAAATAAAAATTATCATTTCGTTTCGTTCCTGCTCGACGTGTAAAAGAAAATTCCAAAAAAATAGCAAAAAAATTGAAAAACCCCGTTATCGCATCTTTTCAAGCAAAAATAGGTTGGAAAATGCTTAGAAAGAGAGAAAATAAAAATTATCATTTCGTTTCGTTCCTACACGACGCGTAATAGAAAATTCCAAAAAAATAGCAAAAAAATTCAAAAACCCCGTTATGGCTTCTTTTCAAGCCAAAATAGGTTGGAAAATGCTGAGAAAGGGAGAAAATTAAAATTATCGTTTCGTTTCGTTCTTACCCGACGCGTAATAGAAAATTCCAAAAAAATAGCAAAAAAATCCAAAAATACCATTATGCCTTCATTTCAAGCCAAAACAGGTTGGAAAAGGCTGAAAAAGAGAGAAAACAAAAATTATTGTTTCGTTTCGTTCCTACACGACGCATATGAGATAATTCAAAAAAAAAATAGCAAAAAAATTCAAAAAATTAAAAAACCCCGTTATGGCTTCTTTTCATGCGAAAATAGGCTGGAAAATGCTAAGAAAGAGAGAAAATAAAAATTATCGTTTCGTTTCGTTCCTACACGACGCGTAATAGAAAATTCCAAAAAAATAGCAAGAAAATTCAAAAAATTCAAAAATACCATTATGGCTTCATTTCAAGCCAAAACAGGTTCCAAAAGGCAGAAAAAGAGAGAAAATAAAAAATTATCGTTTCGTTTCGTTCCTACCCAACGCGTAATAAAAAATTCCAAAAAAATAGCAAAAAAATTCAAAAATACCATTATGGCTTCATTTCAAGCCAAAACAGGTTGGAAAAGGCTGAAAAATAGAGAAAATAAAAATTATTGTTTTGTTTCGCTCCTACGCATCGCATATGAGATAATTCAAAAAAAATAGAAAAAAAATTCAAAAAATTCAAAAACCCCGTTATGGCTTCTTTTCAAGCAAGAATAGGTTGGAAAAGGCCGAAAAAGAGAGAAAATAAAAATTATCGTTTCGTTTCGTTCCTACACGACGCATAACAGATAATTCAAAAAAATAGCAAAAAAATTCAAAAAATTTAAAAACCCCGTTATGGCTTCCTTTCAAGCCAAAATAGGCCGGCAAAGGCTGAGAAAGAGAGAAAATAAAAATTATCGTTTCGTTTCGTTCCTACCCGACGCGTAATAGAAAATTCCAAAAAAATGGCAAAAAAATTCAAAAAAATCAAAAATACCATTATGGCTTCATTTCAAGTGAAAGCAGGTTGAAAAATGCTGAAAAAGAGAGAAAATAAAAAATTATCGTTTCGTTTCGTTACAACACGACGCATAAGAGATAATTCAAAAAAAATAGAAAAAAAATTAAAAAACCCCTTTATGGCTTCTTTTCAAGCCAAAATCGGCTGGAAAATGCTGAGAAAGAGGGAAAATCAAAATTATCGTTTCGATTCGTTCCTACCCAACGCGTAATAGAAAATTCCAAAAAAATAGGAAAAAAATTTAAACAGTTCAAAAATACGATTATGGCTTCATTTCAAGCCAAAACAGGTTGGAAAAGGCTGAAAAACAGAGAAAATAAAAATTATCGTTTCGTTTCGTTCCTACGCGATGCATAAGAGATAATTAAAAAAAAATAGCAAAAAAATTCAAAAAATTTAAAAACCCCGTTATGGCTTCTTTTCAAGCCAAAATAGGACGGAAAAGGCTGAGAAAGAGAGAAAATAAAAATTATCGTTTCGTTTCGTTCCTACCCGTCGCGTAATAGAAAATTCCAAAAAAATAGCAAAAAAATTCAAAAAATTCAAAAATACCATTATGGCTTCATTTCAAGCCAAAACAGGTTGAAAAATGCTGAAAAAGAGAGAAAATAAAAAATTATCGTTTCGTTTCGTTACTACACGACGCATAAAAGATAATTCAAAAAAAATAGCAAAAAAACTAAAAAACTCCTTTATGGCTTCTTTTCAAGCCAAAATATGCTGGAAAATGCTGAGAAAGAGGGAAAATAAAAATTATCGTTTCGTTTCGTTCCTACCCAACGAGTAATAGAAAATTCCAAAAAAATAGGAAAAAAATTTAAACAGTTCAAAAATACGATTATGGCTTCATTTCAAGCCAAAACAGGTTGGAAAAGGCTGAAAAACAGAGAAAATAAAAATTATCGTTTCGATTCGTTCCTACGCGACGCATAAGAGATAATTAAAAAAAAAATAGCAAAAAAATTCGAAAAACTAAAAAACCCCGTTATGACTTCTTTTCAAGACAAAATAGATTGGAAAAGGCTGAGAAAGAGAGAAAATAAAAATTATCGTTCCGTTTCGTTCCTATCCGAGGCGTAATAGAAAATTCCAAAAAAATAGAAAAAATTTCAAAAAATTAAAAAACCCCGTTATGTCATCTTTTCAAGCCAAAATAGGTTGGAAAATGATGAGAAGGTGAGAAAATAAAAATTATCGTTTCATTTCGTTCCTACCCGACGCGTAATAGAAAATTCCAAAGAAAAAGCAAAAAAATTCAAAAAATTCAAAAACCCCGTTATGGCTTCTTTTCAAGCCAAAATAGGTTGGAAAATGCTTAGAAAGAGAGAAAATAAAAATTATCATTTCGTTTCGTTCCTACTCGACGCGTAATAGAAAATTCCATGAAAATAGCAAAAAAACTCAAAAACCCCGTTATGACTTCTTTTCAAGCCAAAATAGGTTGGAAAATGTTGAGAAAGAGAGAAAATAAAAATTATCATTTTGTTTCGTTCCTACCCGACGCGTAATACAAAATTCCAAAAAAAAAGCAAAAAAATTCAAAAAATTCAAAAATACCATTATGGCTTCATTTCAAGCCAAAACAGGTTGGAAATGGCTGAAAAAGAGAGAAAATAAAAAATTATCGTTTCGTTTCGTTCCTACACGACGCATAAGAGAGATAATTCAAAAAAAATAGCAAAAAAATTAAAAAAATTAAAAGACTCCGTTATGGCTTCTTTTCAAGCGAAAATAGGTTGGAAAATGCTGAGAAAGAGAGAAAATAAAAATTATCGTTTCGTTTCGTTCCTACCCGACGAGTAATACGAAATTCCAAAAAAATAGCAAAAAAATTTTAAAAATTCAAAAATACCATTATGGCTTCATTTCAAGCCAAAACAGGTTGGAAAAGGCTGAAAAATAGAAAAAATAAAAATTATCGTTTCGTTCCGTTCCTACCCAACGCGTAATTGAAAATTCCTAAGAAATAGCAAAAAAATTCAAAAAATTCAAAAACCCCGTTGTGGCTTCTTTTCAAGCCAAAATAGGTTGGTAAATGCTTAGGAAGAGTGAAAATAAAAATTATCATTTCGTTTCGTTCCTGCTCGACGTGTAAAAGAAAATTCCAAAAAAATAGCAAAAAAATTGAAAAACCCCGTTATCGCATCTTTTCAAGCAAAAATAGGTTGGAAAATGCTTAGAAAGAGAGAAAATAAAAATTATCATTTCGTTTCGTTCCTACACGACGCGTAATAGAAAATTCCAAAAAAATAGCAAAAAAATTCAAAAACCCCGTTATGGCTTCTTTTCAAGCCAAAATAGGTTGGAAAATGCTGAGAAAGGGAGAAAATTAAAATTATCGTTTCGTTTCGTTCTTACCCGACGCGTAATAGAAAATTCCAAAAAAATAGCAAAAAAATCCAAAAATACCATTATGCCTTCATTTCAAGCCAAAACAGGTTGGAAAAGGCTGAAAAAGAGAGAAAACAAAAATTATTGTTTCGTTTCGTTCCTACACGACGCATATGAGATAATTCAAAAAAAAAATAGCAAAAAAATTCAAAAAATTAAAAAACCCCGTTATGGCTTCTTTTCATGCGAAAATAGGCTGGAAAATGCTAAGAAAGAGAGAAAATAAAAATTATCGTTTCGTTTCGTTCCTACACGACGCGTAATAGAAAATTCCAAAAAAATAGCAAGAAAATTCAAAAAATTCAAAAATACCATTATGGCTTCATTTCAAGCCAAAACAGGTTCCAAAAGGCAGAAAAAGAGAGAAAATAAAAAATTATCGTTTCGTTTCGTTCCTACCCAACGCGTAATAAAAAATTCCAAAAAAATAGCAAAAAAATTCAAAAATACCATTATGGCTTCATTTCAAGCCAAAACAGGTTGGAAAAGGCTGAAAAATAGAGGAAATAAAAATTATTGTTTTGTTTCGCTCCTACGCATCGCATATGAGATAATTCAAAAAAAATAGAAAAAAAATTCAAAAAATTCAAAAACCCCGTTATGGCTTCTTTTCAAGCAAGAATAGGTTGGAAAAGGCCGAAAAAGAGAGAAAATAAAAATTATCGTTTCGTTTCGTTCCTACACGACGCATAACAGATAATTCAAAAAAATAGCAAAAAAATTCAAAAAATTTAAAAACCCCGTTATGGCTTCCTTTCAAGCCAAAATAGGCCGGCAAAGGCTGAGAAAGAGAGAAAATAAAAATTATCGTTTCGTTTCGTTCCTACCCGACGCGTAATAGAAAATTCCAAAAAAATGGCAAAAAAATTCAAAAAAATCAAAAATACCATTATGGCTTCATTTCAAGTGAAAGCAGGTTGAAAAATGCTGAAAAAGAGAGAAAATAAAAAATTATCGTTTCGTTTCGTTACAACACGACGCATAAGAGATAATTCAAAAAAAATAGAAAAAAAATTAAAAAACCCCTTTATGGCTTCTTTTCAAGCCAAAATCGGCTGGAAAATGCTGAGAAAGAGGGAAAATCAAAATTATCGTTTCGATTCGTTCCTACCCAACGCGTAATAGAAAATTCCAAAAAAATAGGAAAAAAATTTAAACAGTTCAAAAATACGATTATGGCTTCATTTCAAGCCAAAACAGGTTGGAAAAGGCTGAAAAACAGAGAAAATAAAAATTATCGTTTCGTTTCGTTCCTACGCGATGCATAAGAGATAATTAAAAAAAAATAGCAAAAAAATTCAAAAAATTTAAAAACCCCGTTATGGCTTCTTTTCAAGCCAAAATAGGACGGAAAAGGCTGAGAAAGAGAGAAAATAAAAATTATCGTTTCGTTTCGTTCCTACCCGTCGCGTAATAGAAAATTCCAAAAAAATAGCAAAAAAATTCAAAAAATTCAAAAATACCATTATGGCTTCATTTCAAGCCAAAACAGGTTGAAAAATGCTGAAAAAGAGAGAAAATAAAAAATTATCGTTTCGTTTCGTTACTACACGACGCATAAAAGATAATTCAAAAAAAATAGCAAAAAAACTAAAAAACTCCTTTATGGCTTCTTTTCAAGCCAAAATATGCTGGAAAATGCTGAGAAAGAGGGAAAATAAAAATTATCGTTTCGTTTCGTTCCTACCCAACGAGTAATAGAAAATTCCAAAAAAATAGGAAAAAAATTTAAACAGTTCAAAAATACGATTATGGCTTCATTTCAAGCCAAAACAGGTTGGAAAAGGCTGAAAAACAGAGAAAATAAAAATTATCGTTTCGATTCGTTCCTACGCGACGCATAAGAGATAATTAAAAAAAAAATAGCAAAAAAATTCGAAAAACTAAAAAACCCCGTTATGACTTCTTTTCAAGACAAAATAGATTGGAAAAGGCTGAGAAAGAGAGAAAATAAAAATTATCGTTCCGTTTCGTTCCTATCCGAGGCGTAATAGAAAATTCCAAAAAAATAGAAAAAATTTCAAAAAATTAAAAAACCCCGTTATGTCATCTTTTCAAGCCAAAATAGGTTGGAAAATGATGAGAAGGTGAGAAAATAAAAATTATCGTTTCATTTCGTTCCTACCCGACGCGTAATAGAAAATTCCAAAGAAAAAGCAAAAAAATTCAAAAAATTCAAAAACCCCGTTATGGCTTCTTTTCAAGCCAAAATAGGTTGGAAAATGCTTAGAAAGAGAGAAAATAAAAATTATCATTTCGTTTCGTTCCTACTCGACGCGTAATAGAAAATTCCATGAAAATAGCAAAAAAACAAAAAAACCCCGTTATGACTTCTTTTCAAGCCAAAATAGGTTGGAAAATGTTGAGAAAGAGAGAAAATAAAAATTATCATTTTGTTTCGTTCCTACCCGACGCGTAATACAAAATTCCAAAAAAAAAGCAAAAAAATTCAAAAAATTCAAAAATACCATTATGGCTTCATTTCAAGCCAAAACAGGTTGGAAATGGCTGAAAAAGAGAGAAAATAAAAAATTATCGTTTCGTTTCGTTCCTACACGACGCATAAGAGAGATAATTCAAAAAAAATAGCAAAAAAATTAAAAAAATTAAAAGACTCCGTTATGGCTTCTTTTCAAGCGAAAATAGGTTGGAAAATGCTGAGAAAGAGAGAAAATAAAAATTATCGTTTCGTTTCGTTCCTACCCGACGAGTAATACGAAATTCCAAAAAAATAGCAAAAAAATTTTAAAAATTCAAAAATACCATTATGGCTTCATTTCAAGCCAAAACAGGTTGGAAAAGGCTGAAAAATAGAAAAAATAAAAATTATCGTTTCGTTCCGTTCCTACCCAACGCGTAATTGAAAATTCCTAAGAAATAGCAAAAAAATTCAAAAAATTCAAAAACCCCGTTGTGGCTTCTTTTCAAGCCAAAATAGGTTGGTAAATGCTTAGGAAGAGTGAAAATAAAAATTATCATTTCGTTTCGTTCCTGCTCGACGTGTAAAAGAAAATTCCAAAAAAATAGCAAAAAAATTGAAAAACCCCGTTATCGCATCTTTTCAAGCAAAAATAGGTTGGAAAATGCTTAGAAAGAGAGAAAATAAAAATTATCATTTCGTTTCGTTCCTACACGACGCGTAATAGAAAATTCCAAAAAAATAGCAAAAAAATTCAAAAACCCCGTTATGGCTTCTTTTCAAGCCAAAATAGGTTGGAAAATGCTGAGAAAGGGAGAAAATTAAAATTATCGTTTCGTTTCGTTCTTACCCGACGCGTAATAGAAAATTCCAAAAAAATAGCAAAAAAATCCAAAAATACCATTATGCCTTCATTTCAAGCCAAAACAGGTTGGAAAAGGCTGAAAAAGAGAGAAAACAAAAATTATTGTTTCGTTTCGTTCCTACACGACGCATATGAGATAATTCAAAAAAAAAATAGCAAAAAAATTCAAAAAATTAAAAAACCCCGTTATGGCTTCTTTTCATGCGAAAATAGGCTGGAAAATGCTAAGAAAGAGAGAAAATAAAAATTATCGTTTCGTTTCGTTCCTACACGACGCGTAATAGAAAATTCCAAAAAAATAGCAAGAAAATTCAAAAAATTCAAAAATACCATTATGGCTTCATTTCAAGCCAAAACAGGTTCCAAAAGGCAGAAAAAGAGAGAAAATAAAAAATTATCGTTTCGTTTCGTTCCTACCCAACGCGTAATAAAAAATTCCAAAAAAATAGCAAAAAAATTCAAAAATACCATTATGGCTTCATTTCAAGCCAAAACAGGTTGGAAAAGGCTGAAAAATAGAGGAAATAAAAATTATTGTTTTGTTTCGCTCCTACGCATCGCATATGAGATAATTCAAAAAAAATAGAAAAAAAATTCAAAAAATTCAAAAACCCCGTTATGGCTTCTTTTCAAGCAAGAATAGGTTGGAAAAGGCCGAAAAAGAGAGAAAATAAAAATTATCGTTTCGTTTCGTTCCTACACGACGCATAACAGATAATTCAAAAAAATAGCAAAAAAATTCAAAAAATTTAAAAACCCCGTTATGGCTTCCTTTCAAGCCAAAATAGGCCGGCAAAGGCTGAGAAAGAGAGAAAATAAAAATTATCGTTTCGTTTCGTTCCTACCCGACGCGTAATAGAAAATTCCAAAAAAATGGCAAAAAAATTCAAAAAAATCAAAAATACCATTATGGCTTCATTTCAAGTGAAAGCAGGTTGAAAAATGCTGAAAAAGAGAGAAAATAAAAAATTATCGTTTCGTTTCGTTACAACACGACGCATAAGAGATAATTCAAAAAAAATAGAAAAAAAATTAAAAAACCCCTTTATGGCTTCTTTTCAAGCCAAAATCGGCTGGAAAATGCTGAGAAAGAGGGAAAATCAAAATTATCGTTTCGATTCGTTCCTACCCAACGCGTAATAGAAAATTCCAAAAAAATAGGAAAAAAATTTAAACAGTTCAAAAATACGATTATGGCTTCATTTCAAGCCAAAACAGGTTGGAAAAGGCTGAAAAACAGAGAAAATAAAAATTATCGTTTCGTTTCGTTCCTACGCGATGCATAAGAGATAATTAAAAAAAAATAGCAAAAAAATTCAAAAAATTTAAAAACCCCGTTATGGCTTCTTTTCAAGCCAAAATAGGACGGAAAAGGCTGAGAAAGAGAGAAAATAAAAATTATCGTTTCGTTTCGTTCCTACCCGTCGCGTAATAGAAAATTCCAAAAAAATAGCAAAAAAATTCAAAAAATTCAAAAATACCATTATGGCTTCATTTCAAGCCAAAACAGGTTGAAAAATGCTGAAAAAGAGAGAAAATAAAAAATTATCGTTTCGTTTCGTTACTACACGACGCATAAAAGATAATTCAAAAAAAATAGCAAAAAAACTAAAAAACTCCTTTATGGCTTCTTTTCAAGCCAAAATATGCTGGAAAATGCTGAGAAAGAGGGAAAATAAAAATTATCGTTTCGTTTCGTTCCTACCCAACGAGTAATAGAAAATTCCAAAAAAATAGGAAAAAAATTTAA
Source organism: Quercus parvula (assembly GCA_030820535.1). Classification (NCBI taxonomy): domain Eukaryota; kingdom Viridiplantae; phylum Streptophyta; class Magnoliopsida; order Fagales; family Fagaceae; genus Quercus; species Quercus parvula. The sequence continues at coordinate 50,615,361 of JAUAME010000001.1, forward strand.
ACAGTTCAAAAATACGATTATGGCTTCATTTCAAGCCAAAACAGGTTGGAAAAGGCTGAAAAACAGAGAAAATAAAAATTATCGTTTCGATTCGTTCCTACGCGACGCATAAGAGATAATTAAAAAAAAAATAGCAAAAAAATTCGAAAAACTAAAAAACCCCGTTATGACTTCTTTTCAAGACAAAATAGATTGGAAAAGGCTGAGAAAGAGAGAAAATAAAAATTATCGTTCCGTTTCGTTCCTATCCGAGGCGTAATAGAAAATTCCAAAAAAATAGAAAAAATTTCAAAAAATTAAAAAACCCCGTTATGTCATCTTTTCAAGCCAAAATAGGTTGGAAAATGATGAGAAGGTGAGAAAATAAAAATTATCGTTTCATTTCGTTCCTACCCGACGCGTAATAGAAAATTCCAAAGAAAAAGCAAAAAAATTCAAAAAATTCAAAAACCCCGTTATGGCTTCTTTTCAAGCCAAAATAGGTTGGAAAATGCTTAGAAAGAGAGAAAATAAAAATTATCATTTCGTTTCGTTCCTACTCGACGCGTAATAGAAAATTCCATGAAAATAGCAAAAAAACAAAAAAACCCCGTTATGACTTCTTTTCAAGCCAAAATAGGTTGGAAAATGTTGAGAAAGAGAGAAAATAAAAATTATCATTTTGTTTCGTTCCTACCCGACGCGTAATACAAAATTCCAAAAAAAAAGCAAAAAAATTCAAAAAATTCAAAAATACCATTATGGCTTCATTTCAAGCCAAAACAGGTTGGAAATGGCTGAAAAAGAGAGAAAATAAAAAATTATCGTTTCGTTTCGTTCCTACACGACGCATAAGAGAGATAATTCAAAAAAAATAGCAAAAAAATTAAAAAAATTAAAAGACTCCGTTATGGCTTCTTTTCAAGCGAAAATAGGTTGGAAAATGCTGAGAAAGAGAGAAAATAAAAATTATCGTTTCGTTTCGTTCCTACCCGACGAGTAATACGAAATTCCAAAAAAATAGCAAAAAAATTTTAAAAATTCAAAAATACCATTATGGCTTCATTTCAAGCCAAAACAGGTTGGAAAAGGCTGAAAAATAGAAAAAATAAAAATTATCGTTTCGTTCCGTTCCTACCCAACGCGTAATTGAAAATTCCTAAGAAATAGCAAAAAAATTCAAAAAATTCAAAAACCCCGTTGTGGCTTCTTTTCAAGCCAAAATAGGTTGGTAAATGCTTAGGAAGAGTGAAAATAAAAATTATCATTTCGTTTCGTTCCTGCTCGACGTGTAAAAGAAAATTCCAAAAAAATAGCAAAAAAATTGAAAAACCCCGTTATCGCATCTTTTCAAGCAAAAATAGGTTGGAAAATGCTTAGAAAGAGAGAAAATAAAAATTATCATTTCGTTTCGTTCCTACACGACGCGTAATAGAAAATTCCAAAAAAATAGCAAAAAAATTCAAAAACCCCGTTATGGCTTCTTTTCAAGCCAAAATAGGTTGGAAAATGCTGAGAAAGGGAGAAAATTAAAATTATCGTTTCGTTTCGTTCTTACCCGACGCGTAATAGAAAATTCCAAAAAAATAGCAAAAAAATCCAAAAATACCATTATGCCTTCATTTCAAGCCAAAACAGGTTGGAAAAGGCTGAAAAAGAGAGAAAACAAAAATTATTGTTTCGTTTCGTTCCTACACGACGCATATGAGATAATTCAAAAAAAAAATAGCAAAAAAATTCAAAAAATTAAAAAACCCCGTTATGGCTTCTTTTCATGCGAAAATAGGCTGGAAAATGCTAAGAAAGAGAGAAAATAAAAATTATCGTTTCGTTTCGTTCCTACACGACGCGTAATAGAAAATTCCAAAAAAATAGCAAGAAAATTCAAAAAATTCAAAAATACCATTATGGCTTCATTTCAAGCCAAAACAGGTTCCAAAAGGCAGAAAAAGAGAGAAAATAAAAAATTATCGTTTCGTTTCGTTCCTACCCAACGCGTAATAAAAAATTCCAAAAAAATAGCAAAAAAATTCAAAAATACCATTATGGCTTCATTTCAAGCCAAAACAGGTTGGAAAAGGCTGAAAAATAGAGAAAATAAAAATTATTGTTTTGTTTCGCTCCTACGCATCGCATATGAGATAATTCAAAAAAAATAGAAAAAAAATTCAAAAAATTCAAAAACCCCGTTATGGCTTCTTTTCAAGCAAGAATAGGTTGGAAAAGGCCGAAAAAGAGAGAAAATAAAAATTATCGTTTCGTTTCGTTCCTACACGACGCATAACAGATAATTCAAAAAAATAGCAAAAAAATTCAAAAAATTTAAAAACCCCGTTATGGCTTCCTTTCAAGCCAAAATAGGCCGGCAAAGGCTGAGAAAGAGAGAAAATAAAAATTATCGTTTCGTTTCGTTCCTACCCGACGCGTAATAGAAAATTCCAAAAAAATGGCAAAAAAATTCAAAAAAATCAAAAATACCATTATGGCTTCATTTCAAGTGAAAGCAGGTTGAAAAATGCTGAAAAAGAGAGAAAATAAAAAATTATCGTTTCGTTTCGTTACAACACGACGCATAAGAGATAATTCAAAAAAAATAGAAAAAAAATTAAAAAACCCCTTTATGGCTTCTTTTCAAGCCAAAATCGGCTGGAAAATGCTGAGAAAGAGGGAAAATCAAAATTATCGTTTCGATTCGTTCCTACCCAACGCGTAATAGAAAATTCCAAAAAAATAGGAAAAAAATTTAAACAGTTCAAAAATACGATTATGGCTTCATTTCAAGCCAAAACAGGTTGGAAAAGGCTAAAAAACAGAGAAAATAAAAATTATCGTTTCGTTTCGTTCCTACGCGATGCATAAGAGATAATTAAAAAAAAATAGCAAAAAAATTCGAAAAACTAAAAAACCCCGTTATGGCTTCTTTTCAAGCCAAAATAGATTGGAAAAGGCTGAGAAAGAGAGAAAATAAAAATTATTGTTCCGTTTCGTTCCTATCCGACGCGTAATAGAAAATTCCAAAAAAATAGCAAAAAATTTCAAAATATTAAAAAACTCCGTTATGGCATATTTTCAAGCCAAAATAGGTTGGAAAATGATGAGAAGGTGAGAAAATAAAAATTATCGTTTCATTTCGTTCCTACCCGACGCGTAATAGAAAATTCCAAAGAAAAAGCAAAAAAATTCAAAAACCCTGTTATGGCCTCTTTTCAAGCCAAAATAGGCTGGAAAAGGCTACGAAAGAGAAAAAAATAAAAATTATCGTTTCGTTTCGTTCCTACACGACGCGTAATAGAAAATTCCAAAAAAATAGCAAAAAAATTCAAAAATACCATTATGGCTTCATTTCAAGCCAAAACAGGTTCCAAAAGGCAGAAAAAGAGAGAAAATAAAAAATTATCGTTTCGTTTCGTTTCGTTCCTACCCGACGCGTAATACGAAATTCCAAAAAAATGGCAAAAAAATTTAAAAAATTCAAAAATACCATTATGGCTTCATTTCAAGCCAAAACAGGTTGGAAAGGGCTGAAAAATTGAAAAAATAAAAATTACCGTTTCGTTCCGTTCCTACCCAACGCGTAATTGAAAATTCCTAAGAAATAGCAAAAAAATTCAAAAAATTCAAAAACCCCGTTGTGGCTTCTTTTCAAGCCAAAATAGGTTGGTAAATGCTTAGGAGGAGTGAAAATAAAAATTATCATTTCGTTTCGTTCCTGCTCGACGCGTAAAAGAAAATTCTAAAAAAATAGCAAAAAAATTGAAAAACCCCGTTATCGCATCTTTTCAAGCAAAAATAGGTTGGAAAATGCTTAGAAAGAGAGAAAATAAAAATTATCGTTTCGTTTCGTTCCTACCCAACGCGTAATAAAAAATTCCAAAAAAATAGCAAAAAAATTCAAAAATACCATTATGGCTTCATTTCATGCCAAAACAGGTTGGAAAAGGCTGAAAAATAGAGAAAATAAAAATTATTGTTTCGTTTCGCTCCTACGCATCGCATATGAGATAATTCAAAAAAAATAGAAAAAAAATTCAAAAAATTTAAAAACCCTGTTATCGCTTCTTTTCAAGCAAGAATAGGTTGGAAAAGGCCGAAAAAGAGAGAAAATAAAAATTATCGTTTCGTTTCGTTCCTACACGACGCATAACAGACAATTCAAAAAAATAGCAAAAAAATTCAAAAAATTTAAAAACCCCGTTATGGCTTCTTTTCAAGCCAAAATAGGCCGGAAAAGGCTGAGAAAGAGAGAAAATAAAAATTATCGTTTCGTTTCGTTCCTACCCGACGCGTAATAGAAAATTCCAAAAAAATAGCAAAAAAATTCAAAAATACCATTATGGCTTCATTTCAAGCCAAAACAGGTTTAAAAATGCTGAAAAAGAGAGAAAATAAAAAATTATCGTTTCGTTTCGTTACAACACGACGCATAAGAGATAACTCAAAAAAAATAGAAAAAAAATTAAAAAACTCCGTTATGGCTTCTTTTCAAGCCAAAATCGGCTGGAAAATGCTGAGAAAGAGGGAAAATAAAAATTATCGTTTCGTTTCGTTCCTACCCAACGAGTAATAGAAAGTTCCAAAAAAATAGGAAAAAAATTTAAACAGTTCAAAAATACGATTATGGCTTCATTTCAAGCCAAAACAGGTTGGAAAAGGCTGAAAAACAAAGAAAATAAAAATTATCGTTTCGTTTCGTTCCTACGCGATGCATAAGAGATAATTAAAAAAAAATAGCAAAAAAATTCGAAAAACTAAAAAACCCCGTTATGGCTTCTTTTCAAGCCAAAATAGATTGGAAAAGGCTGAGAAAGAGGGAAAATAAAAATTATTGTTCCGTTTCGTTCCTATCCGACGAGTAATAGAAAATTCCAAAAAAATAGCAAAAAATTTCAAAAAATTAAAAAACTCCGTTATGGCATATTTTCAAGCCAAAATAGGTTGGAAAATGATGAGAAGGTGAGAAAATAAAAATTATCGTTTCATTTCGTTCCTACCCGACGCATAATAGAAAATTCCAAAGAAAAAGCAAAAAAATTCAAAAACCCTGTTATGGCTTCTTTTCAAGCCAAAATAGGCTGGAAAAGGCTACGAAAGAGAAAAAAATAAAAATTATCGTTTCGTTTCATTCCTACCCGACGCGTAATACGAAATTCCAAAAAAATGGCAAAAAATTTAAAAAATTCAAAAATATCATTATGGCTTCATTTCAAGCCAAAAAAGGTTGGAAAGGGCTGAAAAATTGAAAAAATAAAAATTATCGTTTCGTTCCGTTCCTACCCAACGCGTAATTGAAAATTCCTAAGAAATAGCAAAAAAATTCAAAAAATTCAAAAACCCCGTTGTGGCTTCTTTTCAAGCCAAAATAGGTTGGTAAATGCTTAGGAAGAGTGAAAATAAAAAATTATCATTTCGTTTCGTTCCTGCTCGACGCGTAAAAGAAAATTCTAAAAAAATAGCAAAAAAATTGAAAAACCCCGTTATCGCATCTTTTCAAGCAAAAATAGGTTGGAAAATGCTTAGAAAAAGAGAAAATAAAAATTATCATTTCGTTTCGTTCCTACACGACGCGTAATAGAAAATTCCAAAAAAATAGGAAAAAAATTTAAACAGTTCAAAAATACGATTATGGCTTCATTTCAAGCCAAAACAGGTTGGAAAAGGCTGAAAAACAGAGAAAATAAAAATTATCGTTTCGATTCGTTCCTACGCGACGCATAAGAGATAATTAAAAAAAAAATAGCAAAAAAATTCGAAAAACTAAAAAACCCCGTTATGACTTCTTTTCAAGACAAAATAGATTGGAAAAGGCTGAGAAAGAGAGAAAATAAAAATTATCGTTCCGTTTCGTTCCTATCCGAGGCGTAATAGAAAATTCCAAAAAAATAGAAAAAATTTCAAAAAATTAAAAAACCCCGTTATGTCATCTTTTCAAGCCAAAATAGGTTGGAAAATGATGAGAAGGTGAGAAAATAAAAATTATCGTTTCATTTCGTTCCTACCCGACGCGTAATAGAAAATTCCAAAGAAAAAGCAAAAAAATTCAAAAAATTCAAAAACCCCGTTATGGCTTCTTTTCAAGCCAAAATAGGTTGGAAAATGCTTAGAAAGAGAGAAAATAAAAATTATCATTTCGTTTCGTTCCTACTCGACGCGTAATAGAAAATTCCATGAAAATAGCAAAAAAACAAAAAAACCCCGTTATGACTTCTTTTCAAGCCAAAATAGGTTGGAAAATGTTGAGAAAGAGAGAAAATAAAAATTATCATTTTGTTTCGTTCCTACCCGACGCGTAATACAAAATTCCAAAAAAAAAGCAAAAAAATTCAAAAAATTCAAAAATACCATTATGGCTTCATTTCAAGCCAAAACAGGTTGGAAATGGCTGAAAAAGAGAGAAAATAAAAAATTATCGTTTCGTTTCGTTCCTACACGACGCATAAGAGAGATAATTCAAAAAAAATAGCAAAAAAATTAAAAAAATTAAAAGACTCCGTTATGGCTTCTTTTCAAGCGAAAATAGGTTGGAAAATGCTGAGAAAGAGAGAAAATAAAAATTATCGTTTCGTTTCGTTCCTACCCGACGAGTAATACGAAATTCCAAAAAAATAGCAAAAAAATTTTAAAAATTCAAAAATACCATTATGGCTTCATTTCAAGCCAAAACAGGTTGGAAAAGGCTGAAAAATAGAAAAAATAAAAATTATCGTTTCGTTCCGTTCCTACCCAACGCGTAATTGAAAATTCCTAAGAAATAGCAAAAAAATTCAAAAAATTCAAAAACCCCGTTGTGGCTTCTTTTCAAGCCAAAATAGGTTGGTAAATGCTTAGGAAGAGTGAAAATAAAAATTATCATTTCGTTTCGTTCCTGCTCGACGTGTAAAAGAAAATTCCAAAAAAATAGCAAAAAAATTGAAAAACCCCGTTATCGCATCTTTTCAAGCAAAAATAGGTTGGAAAATGCTTAGAAAGAGAGAAAATAAAAATTATCATTTCGTTTCGTTCCTACACGACGCGTAATAGAAAATTCCAAAAAAATAGCAAAAAAATTCAAAAACCCCGTTATGGCTTCTTTTCAAGCCAAAATAGGTTGGAAAATGCTGAGAAAGGGAGAAAATTAAAATTATCGTTTCGTTTCGTTCTTACCCGACGCGTAATAGAAAATTCCAAAAAAATAGCAAAAAAATCCAAAAATACCATTATGCCTTCATTTCAAGCCAAAACAGGTTGGAAAAGGCTGAAAAAGAGAGAAAACAAAAATTATTGTTTCGTTTCGTTCCTACACGACGCATATGAGATAATTCAAAAAAAAAATAGCAAAAAAATTCAAAAAATTAAAAAACCCCGTTATGGCTTCTTTTCATGCGAAAATAGGCTGGAAAATGCTAAGAAAGAGAGAAAATAAAAATTATCGTTTCGTTTCGTTCCTACACGACGCGTAATAGAAAATTCCAAAAAAATAGCAAGAAAATTCAAAAAATTCAAAAATACCATTATGGCTTCATTTCAAGCCAAAACAGGTTCCAAAAGGCAGAAAAAGAGAGAAAATAAAAAATTATCGTTTCGTTTCGTTCCTACCCAACGCGTAATAAAAAATTCCAAAAAAATAGCAAAAAAATTCAAAAATACCATTATGGCTTCATTTCAAGCCAAAACAGGTTGGAAAAGGCTGAAAAATAGAGGAAATAAAAATTATTGTTTTGTTTCGCTCCTACGCATCGCATATGAGATAATTCAAAAAAAATAGAAAAAAAATTCAAAAAATTCAAAAACCCCGTTATGGCTTCTTTTCAAGCAAGAATAGGTTGGAAAAGGCCGAAAAAGAGAGAAAATAAAAATTATCGTTTCGTTTCGTTCCTACACGACGCATAACAGATAATTCAAAAAAATAGCAAAAAAATTCAAAAAATTTAAAAACCCCGTTATGGCTTCCTTTCAAGCCAAAATAGGCCGGCAAAGGCTGAGAAAGAGAGAAAATAAAAATTATCGTTTCGTTTCGTTCCTACCCGACGCGTAATAGAAAATTCCAAAAAAATGGCAAAAAAATTCAAAAAAATCAAAAATACCATTATGGCTTCATTTCAAGTGAAAGCAGGTTGAAAAATGCTGAAAAAGAGAGAAAATAAAAAATTATCGTTTCGTTTCGTTACAACACGACGCATAAGAGATAATTCAAAAAAAATAGAAAAAAAATTAAAAAACCCCTTTATGGCTTCTTTTCAAGCCAAAATCGGCTGGAAAATGCTGAGAAAGAGGGAAAATCAAAATTATCGTTTCGATTCGTTCCTACCCAACGCGTAATAGAAAATTCCAAAAAAATAGGAAAAAAATTTAAACAGTTCAAAAATACGATTATGGCTTCATTTCAAGCCAAAACAGGTTGGAAAAGGCTGAAAAACAGAGAAAATAAAAATTATCGTTTCGTTTCGTTCCTACGCGATGCATAAGAGATAATTAAAAAAAAATAGCAAAAAAATTCAAAAAATTTAAAAACCCCGTTATGGCTTCTTTTCAAGCCAAAATAGGACGGAAAAGGCTGAGAAAGAGAGAAAATAAAAATTATCGTTTCGTTTCGTTCCTACCCGTCGCGTAATAGAAAATTCCAAAAAAATAGCAAAAAAATTCAAAAAATTCAAAAATACCATTATGGCTTCATTTCAAGCCAAAACAGGTTGAAAAATGCTGAAAAAGAGAGAAAATAAAAAATTATCGTTTCGTTTCGTTACTACACGACGCATAAAAGATAATTCAAAAAAAATAGCAAAAAAACTAAAAAACTCCTTTATGGCTTCTTTTCAAGCCAAAATATGCTGGAAAATGCTGAGAAAGAGGGAAAATAAAAATTATCGTTTCGTTTCGTTCCTACCCGACGAGTAATAGAAAATTCCAAAAAAATAGGAAAAAAATTTAAACAGTTCAAAAATACGATTATGGCTTCATTTCAAGCCAAAACAGGTTGGAAAAGGCTGAAAAACAGAGAAAATAAAAATTATCGTTTCGATTCGTTCCTACGCGACGCATAAGAGATAATTAAAAAAAAAATAGCAAAAAAATTCGAAAAACTAAAAAACCCCGTTATGACTTCTTTTCAAGACAAAATAGATTGGAAAAGGCTGAGAAAGAGAGAAAATAAAAATTATCGTTCCGTTTCGTTCCTATCCGAGGCGTAATAGAAAATTCCAAAAAAATAGAAAAAATTTCAAAAAATTAAAAAACCCCGTTATGTCATCTTTTCAAGCCAAAATAGGTTGGAAAATGATGAGAATGTGAGAAAATAAAAATTATCGTTTCATTTCGTTCCTACCCGACGCGTAATAGAAAATTCCAAAGAAAAAGCAAAAAAATTCAAAAAATTCAAAAACCCCGTTATGGCTTCTTTTCAAGCCAAAATAGGTTGGAAAATGCTTAGAAAGAGAGAAAATAAAAATTATCATTTCGTTTCGTTCCTACTCGACGCGTAATAGAAAATTCCATGAAAATAGCAAAAAAACTCAAAAACCCCGTTATGACTTCTTTTCAAGCCAAAATAGGTTGGAAAATGTTGAGAAAGAGAGAAAATAAAAATTATCATTTTGTTTCGTTCCTACCCGACGCGTAATACAAAATTCCAAAAAAAAAGCAAAAAAATTCAAAAAATTCAAAAATACCATTATGGCTTCATTTCAAGCCAAAACAGGTTGGAAATGGCTGAAAAAGAGAGAAAATAAAAAATTATCGTTTCGTTTCGTTCCTACACGACGCATAAGAGAGATAATTCAAAAAAAATAGCAAAAAAATTAAAAAAATTAAAAGACTCCGTTATGGCTTCTTTTCAAGCGAAAATAGGTTGGAAAATGCTGAGAAAGAGAGAAAATAAAAATTATCGTTTCGTTTCGTTCCTACCCGACGAGTAATACGAAATTCCAAAAAAATAGCAAAAAAATTTTAAAAATTCAAAAATACCATTATGGCTTCATTTCAAGCCAAAACAGGTTGGAAAAGGCTGAAAAATAGAAAAAATAAAAATTATCGTTTCGTTCCGTTCCTACCCAACGCGTAATTGAAAATTCCTAAGAAATAGCAAAAAAATTCAAAAAATTCAAAAACCCCGTTGTGGCTTCTTTTCAAGCCAAAATAGGTTGGTAAATGCTTAGGAAGAGTGAAAATAAAAATTATCATTTCGTTTCGTTCCTGCTCGACGTGTAAAAGAAAATTCCAAAAAAATAGCAAAAAAATTGAAAAACCCCGTTATCGCATCTTTTCAAGCAAAAATAGGTTGGAAAATGCTTAGAAAGAGAGAAAATAAAAATTATCATTTCGTTTCGTTCCTACACGACGCGTAATAGAAAATTCCAAAAAAATAGCAAAAAAATTCAAAAACCCCGTTATGGCTTCTTTTCAAGCCAAAATAGGTTGGAAAATGCTGAGAAAGGGAGAAAATTAAAATTATCGTTTCGTTTCGTTCTTACCCGACGCGTAATAGAAAATTCCAAAAAAATAGCAAAAAAATCCAAAAATACCATTATGCCTTCATTTCAAGCCAAAACAGGTTGGAAAAGGCTGAAAAAGAGAGAAAACAAAAATTATTGTTTCGTTTCGTTCCTACACGACGCATATGAGATAATTCAAAAAAAAAATAGCAAAAAAATTCAAAAAATTAAAAAACCCCGTTATGGCTTCTTTTCATGCGAAAATAGGCTGGAAAATGCTAAGAAAGAGAGAAAATAAAAATTATCGTTTCGTTTCGTTCCTACACGACGCGTAATAGAAAATTCCAAAAAAATAGCAAGAAAATTCAAAAAATTCAAAAATACCATTACGGCTTCATTTCAAGCCAAAACAGGTTCCAAAAGGCAGAAAAAGAGAGAAAATAAAAAATTATCGTTTCGTTTCGTTCCTACCCAACGCGTAATAAAAAATTCCAAAAAAATAGCAAAAAAATTCAAAAATACCATTATGGCTTCATTTCAAGCCAAAACAGGTTGGAAAAGGCTGAAAAATAGAGAAAATAAAAATTATTGTTTTGTTTCGCTCCTACGCATCGCATATGAGATAATTCAAAAAAAATAGAAAAAAAATTCAAAAAATTCAAAAACCCCGTTATGGCTTCTTTTCAAGCAAGAATAGGTTGGAAAAGGCCGAAAAAGAGAGAAAATAAAAATTATCGTTTCGTTTCGTTCCTACACGACGCATAACAGATAATTCAAAAAAATAGCAAAAAAATTCAAAAAATTTAAAAACCCCGTTATGGCTTCCTTTCAAGCCAAAATAGGCCGGCAAAGGCTGAGAAAGAGAGAAAATAAAAATTATCGTTTCGTTTCGTTCCTACCCGACGCGTAATAGAAAATTCCAAAAAAATGGCAAAAAAATTCAAAAAAATCAAAAATACCATTATGGCTTCATTTCAAGTGAAAGCAGGTTGAAAAATGCTGAAAAAGAGAGAAAATAAAAAATTATCGTTTCGTTTCGTTACAACACGACGCATAAGAGATAATTCAAAAAAAATAGAAAAAAAATTAAAAAACCCCTTTATGGCTTCTTTTCAAGCCAAAATCGGCTGGAAAATGCTGAGAAAGAGGGAAAATCAAAATTATCGTTTCGATTCGTTCCTACCCAACGCGTAATAGAAAATTCCAAAAAAATAGGAAAAAAATTTAAACAGTTCAAAAATACGATTATGGCTTCATTTCAAGCCAAAACAGGTTGGAAAAGGCTAAAAAACAGAGAAAATAAAAATTATCGTTTCGTTTCGTTCCTACGCGATGCATAAGAGATAATTAAAAAAAAATAGCAAAAAAATTCGAAAAACTAAAAAACCCCGTTATGGCTTCTTTTCAAGCCAAAATAGATTGGAAAAGGCTGAGAAAGAGAGAAAATAAAAATTATTGTTCCGTTTCGTTCCTATCCGACGCGTAATAGAAAATTCCAAAAAAATAGCAAAAAATTTCAAAATATTAAAAAACTCCGTTATGGCATATTTTCAAGCCAAAATAGGTTGGAAAATGATGAGAAGGTGAGAAAATAAAAATTATCGTTTCATTTCGTTCCTACCCGACGCGTAATAGAAAATTCCAAAGAAAAAGCAAAAAAATTCAAAAACCCTGTTATGGCCTCTTTTCAAGCCAAAATAGGCTGGAAAAGGCTACGAAAGAGAAAAAAATAAAAATTATCGTTTCGTTTCGTTCCTACATGACGCGTAATAGAAAATTCCAAAAAAATAGCAAAAAAATTCAAAAATACCATTATGGCTTCATTTCAAGCCAAAACAGGTTCCAAAAGGCAGAAAAAGAGAGAAAATAAAAAATTATCGTTTCGTTTCGTTTCGTTCCTACCCGACGCGTAATACGAAATTCCAAAAAAATGGCAAAAAAATTTAAAAAATTCAAAAATACCATTATGGCTTCATTTCAAGCCAAAACAGGTTGGAAAGGGCTGAAAAATTGAAAAAATAAAAATTACCGTTTCGTTCCGTTCCTACCCAACGCGTAATTGAAAATTCCTAAGAAATAGCAAAAAAATTCAAAAAATTCAAAAACCCCGTTGTGGCTTCTTTTCAAGCCAAAATAGGTTGGTAAATGCTTAGGAGGAGTGAAAATAAAAATTATCATTTCGTTTCGTTCCTGCTCGACGCGTAAAAGAAAATTCTAAAAAAATAGCAAAAAAATTGAAAAACCCCGTTATCGCATCTTTTCAAGCAAAAATAGGTTGGAAAATGCTTAGAAAGAGAGAAAATAAAAATTATCGTTTCGTTTCGTTCCTACCCAACGCGTAATAAAAAATTCCAAAAAAATAGCAAAAAAATTCAAAAATACCATTATGGCTTCATTTCATGCCAAAACAGGTTGGAAAAGGCTGAAAAATAGAGAAAATAAAAATTATTGTTTCGTTTCGCTCCTACGCATCGCATATGAGATAATTCAAAAAAAATAGAAAAAAAATTCAAAAAATTTAAAAACCCTGTTATCGCTTCTTTTCAAGCAAGAATAGGTTGGAAAAGGCCGAAAAAGAGAGAAAATAAAAATTATCGTTTCGTTTCGTTCCTACACGACGCATAACAGACAATTCAAAAAAATAGCAAAAAAATTCAAAAAATTTAAAAACCCCGTTATGGCTTCTTTTCAAGCCAAAATAGGCCGGAAAAGGCTGAGAAAGAGAGAAAATAAAAATTATCGTTTCGTTTCGTTCCTACCCGACGCGTAATAGAAAATTCCAAAAAAATAGCAAAAAAATTCAAAAATACCATTATGGCTTCATTTCAAGCCAAAACAGGTTTAAAAATGCTGAAAAAGAGAGAAAATAAAAAATTATCGTTTCGTTTCGTTACAACACGACGCATAAGAGATAACTCAAAAAAAATAGAAAAAAAATTAAAAAACTCCGTTATGGCTTCTTTTCAAGCCAAAATCGGCTGGAAAATGCTGAGAAAGAGGGAAAATAAAAATTATCGTTTCGTTTCGTTCCTACCCAACGAGTAATAGAAAGTTCCAAAAAAATAGGAAAAAAATTTAAACAGTTCAAAAATACGATTATGGCTTCATTTCAAGCCAAAACAGGTTGGAAAAGGCTGAAAAACAAAGAAAATAAAAATTATCGTTTCGTTTCGTTCCTACGCGATGCATAAGAGATAATTAAAAAAAAATAGCAAAAAAATTCGAAAAACTAAAAAACCCCGTTATGGCTTCTTTTCAAGCCAAAATAGATTGGAAAAGGCTGAGAAAGAGGGAAAATAAAAATTATTGTTCCGTTTCGTTCCTATCCGACGAGTAATAGAAAATTCCAAAAAAATAGCAAAAAATTTCAAAAAATTAAAAAACTCCGTTATGGCATATTTTCAAGCCAAAATAGGTTGGAAAATGATGAGAAGGTGAGAAAATAAAAATTATCGTTTCATTTCGTTCCTACCCGACGCATAATAGAAAATTCCAAAGAAAAAGCAAAAAAATTCAAAAACCCTGTTATGGCTTCTTTTCAAGCCAAAATAGGCTGGAAAAGGCTACGAAAGAGAAAAAAATAAAAATTATCGTTTCGTTTCATTCCTACCCGACGCGTAATACGAAATTCCAAAAAAATGGCAAAAAATTTAAAAAATTCAAAAATATCATTATGGCTTCATTTCAAGCCAAAAAAGGTTGGAAAGGGCTGAAAAATTGAAAAAATAAAAATTATCGTTTCGTTCCGTTCCTACCCAACGCGTAATTGAAAATTCCTAAGAAATAGCAAAAAAATTCAAAAAATTCAAAAACCCCGTTGTGGCTTCTTTTCAAGCCAAAATAGGTTGGTAAATGCTTAGGAAGAGTGAAAATAAAAAATTATCATTTCGTTTCGTTCCTGCTCGACGCGTAAAAGAAAATTCTAAAAAAATAGCAAAAAAATTGAAAAACCCCGTTATCGCATCTTTTCAAGCAAAAATAGGTTGGAAAATGCTTAGAAAGAGAGAAAATAAAAATTATCATTTCGTTTCGTTCCTACACGACGCGTAATAGAAAATTCCAAAAAAATAGCAAAAAAATTCAAAAACCCCATTATGGCTTCTTTTCAAGCCAAAATAGGTTGGAAAATGCTGAGAAAGGGAGAAAATTAAAATTATCGTTTCGTTTCGTTCTTACCCGACGCGTAATAGAAAATTCCAAAAAAATAGCAAAAAAATCCAAAAATACCATTATGCCTTCATTTTAAACCAAAACAGGTTGGAAAAGGCTGAAAAAGAGAGAAAACAAAAATTATTGTTTCGTTTCGTTCCTACACTACGCATAAAAGATAATTCAAAAAAAAAAAGCAAAAAAATTCAAAAAATTAAAAAACCCCGTTATGGCTTCTTTTCATGCGAAAATAGGTTGGAAAATGCTGAGAAAGAGAGAAAATAAAAATTATCGTTTCGTTTCGTTCCTACACGACGCGTAATAGAAAATTCCAAAAAAATAGCAAAAATATTCAAAAATACCATTATGGCTTCATTTCAAGCCAAAACAGGTTCCAAAAGGCAGAAAAAGAGAGAAAATAAAAAATTATCGTTTCGTTTCGTTCCTACCCAACGCGTAATAAAAAATTCCAAAAAAATAGCAAAAAATTTCAAAAATACCATTATGGCTTCATTTCAAGCCAAAACAGGTTGGAAAAGGCTGAAAAATAGAGAAAATAAAAATTATTGTTTCGTTTCGCTCCTACGCATCGCATATGAGATAATTCAAAAAAAATAGAAAAAAAAATTCAAAAAATTTAAAAACCCCGTTATGGCTTCTTTTCAAGCAAGAATAGGTTGGAAAAGGCCGAAAAAGAGAGAAAATAAAAATTATCGTTTCGTTTCGTTCCTACACGACGCATAACAGATAATTCAAAAAAATAGCAAAAAAATTCAAAAAATTTAAAAACCCCGTTATGGCTTCTTTTCAAGCCAAAATAGGACGGAAAAGGCTGAGAAAGAGAGAAAATAAAAATTATCGTTTCGTTTCGTTCCTACCCGTCGCGTAATAGAAAATTCCAAAAAAATAGCAAAAAAATTCAAAAAATTCAAAAATACCATTATGGCTTCATTTCAAGCCAAAACAGGTTGAAAAATGCTGAAAAAGAGAGAAAATAAAAAATTATCGTTTCGTTTCGTTACTACACGACGCATAAGAGATAATTCAAAAAAAATAGCAAAAAAACTAAAAAACTCCTTTATGGCTTCTTTTCAAGCCAAAATATGCTGGAAAATGCTGAGAAAGAGGGAAAATAAAAATTATCGTTTCGTTTCGTTCCTACCCAACGAGTAATAGAAAATTCCAAAAAAATAGGAAAAAAATTTAAACAGTTCAAAAATACGATTATGGCTTCATTTCAAGCCAAAACAGGTTGGAAAAGGCTGAAAAACAGAGAAAATAAAAATTATCGTTTCGTTTCGTTCCTACGCGACGCATAAGAGATAATTAAAAAAAAAATAGCAAAAAAATTCGAAAAACTAAAAAACCCCGTTATGACTTCTTTTCAAGACAAAATAGATTGGAAAAGGCTGAGAAAGAGAGAAAATAAAAATTATCGTTCCGTTTCGTTCCTATCCGAGGCGTAATAGAAAATTTCAAAAAAATAGCAAAAAATTTCAAAAAATTAAAAAACCCCGTTATGTCATCTTTTCAAGCCAAAATAGGTTGGAAAATGATGAGAAGGTGAGAAAATAAAAATTATCGTTTCATTTCGTTCCTACCCGACGCGTAATAGAAAATTCCAAAGAAAAAGCAAAAAAATTCAAAAAATTCAAAAACCCCGTTATGGCTTCTTTTCAAGCCAAAATAGGTTGGAAAATGCTTAGAAAGAGAGAAAATAAAAATTATCATTTCGTTTCGTTCCTACTCGACGCGTAATAGAAAATTCCATGAAAATAGCAAAAAAACTCAAAAACCCCGTTATGACTTCTTTTCAAGCCAAAATAGGTTGGAAAATGTTGAGAAAGAGAGAAAATAAAAATTATCATTTTGTTTCGTTCCTACCCGACGCGTAATACAAAATTCCAAAAAAAAAGCAAAAAAATTCAAAAAATTCAAAAATACCATTATGGCTTCATTTCAAGCCAAAACAGGTTGGAAATGGCTGAAAAAGAGAGAAAATAAAAAATTATCGTTTCGTTTCGTTCCTACACGACGCATAAGAGAGATAATTCAAAAAAAATAGCAAAAAAATTAAAAAAATTAAAAGACTCCGTTATGGCTTCTTTTCAAGCGAAAATAGGTTGGAAAATGCTGAGAAAGAGAGAAAATAAAAATTATCGTTTCGTTTCGTTCCTACCCGACGAGTAATACGAAATTCCAAAAAAATAGCAAAAAAATTTTAAAAATTCAAAAATACCATTATGGCTTCATTTCAAGCCAAAACAGGTTGGAAAAGGCTGAAAAATAGAAAAAATAAAAATTATCGTTTCGTTCCGTTCCTACCCAACGCGTAATTGAAAATTCCTAAGAAATAGCAAAAAAATTCAAAAAATTCAAAAACCCCGTTGTGGCTTCTTTTCAAGCCAAAATAGGTTGGTAAATGCTTAGGAAGAGTGAAAATAAAAATTATCATTTGGTTTCGTTCCTGCTCGACGTGTAAAAGAAAATTCCAAAAAAATAGCAAAAAAATTGAAAAACCCCGTTATCGCATCTTTTCAAGCAAAAATAAGTTGGAAAATGCTTAGAAAGAGAGAAAATAAAAATTATCATTTCGTTTCGTTCCTACACGACGCGTAATAGAAAATTCCAAAAAAATAGCAAAAAAATTCAAAAACCCCGTTATGGCTTCTTTTCAAGCCAAAATAGGTTGGAAAATGCTGAGAAAGGGAGAAAATTAAAATTATCGTTTCGTTTCGTTCTTACCCGACGCGTTATAGAAAATTCCAAAAAAATAGCAAAAAAATCCAAAAATACCATTATGCCTTCATTTCAAGCCAAAACAGGTTGGAAAAGGCTGAAAAAGAGAGAAAACAAAAATTATTGTTTCGTTTCGTTCCTACACGACGCATATGAGATAATTCAAAAAAAAAATAGCAAAAAAATTCAAAAAATTAAAAAACCCCGTTATGGCTTCTTTTCATGCGAAAATAGGCTGGAAAATGCTGAGAAAGAGAGAAAATAAAAATTATCGTTTCGTTTCGTTCCTACACGACGCGTAATAGAAAATTCCAAAAAAATAGCAAGAAAATTCAAAAAATTCAAAAATACCATTATGGCTTCATTTCAAGCCAAAACAGGTTCCAAAAGGCAGAAAAAGAGAGAAAATAAAAAATTATCGTTTCGTTTCGTTCCTACCCAACGCGTAATAAAAAATTCCAAAAAAATAGCAAAAAAATTCAAAATTACCATTATGGCTTCATTTCAAGCCAAAACAGGTTGGAAAAGGCTGAAAAATAGAGAAAATAAAAATTATTGTTTCGTTTCGCTCCTACGCATCGCATATGAGATAATTCAAAAAAAATAGAAAAAAAATTCAAAAAATTTAAAAACCCCGTTATGGCTTCTTTTCAAGCCAAAATAGGCCGGAAAAGGCTGAGAAAGAGAGAAAATAAAAATTATCGTTTCGTTTCGTTCCTACCCGACGCGTAATAGAAAATTCCAAAAAAATGGCAAAAAAATTCAAAAAATTCAAAAATACCATTATGGCTTCATTTCAAGCGAAAGCAGGTTGAAAAATGCTGAAAAAGAGAGAAAATAAAAAATTACCGTTTCGTTTCGTTACAACACGACGCATAAGAGATAATTAAAAAAAAATAGAAAAAAAATTAAAAAACTCCTTTATGGCTTCTTTTCAAGCCAAAATCGGCTGGAAAATGCTGAGAAAAAGGGAAAATAAAAATTATCGTTTCGTTTCGTTCCTACCCAACGCGTAATAGAAAATTCCAAAAAAATAGGAAAAAAATTTAAACAGTTCAAAAATAAGATTATGGCTTCATTTCAAGCCAAAACAGGTTGGAAAAGGCTGAAAAACAGAGAAAATAAAAATTATCGTTTCGTTTCGTTCCTACGCGATGCATAAGAGATAATTAAAAAAAAATAGCAAAAAAATTCGAAAAACTAAAAAACCCCGTTATGGCTTCTTTTCAAGCCAAAATAGATTGGAAAAGGCTGAGAAAGAGAGAAAATAAAAATTATTGTTCCGTTTCGTTCCTATCCGACGCGTAATAGAAAATTCCAAAAAAATAGCAAAAAATTTCAAAATATTAAAAAACTCCGTTATGGCATATTTTCAAGCCAAAATAGGTTGGAAAATGATGAGAAGGTGAGAAAATAAAAATTATCGTTTCATTTCGTTCCTACCCGACGCGTAATAG
The DNA here is from genome assembly GCA_030820535.1 of Quercus parvula. NCBI lineage: Eukaryota > Viridiplantae > Streptophyta > Magnoliopsida > Fagales > Fagaceae > Quercus > Quercus parvula. The sequence continues at coordinate 50,634,088 of JAUAME010000001.1, forward strand.
AAAATTCCAAAGAAAAAGCAAAAAAATTCAAAAACCCTGTTATGGCTTCTTTTCAAGCCAAAATAGGCTGGAAAAGGCTACGAAAGAGAAAAAAATAAAAATTATCGTTTCGTTTCGTTCCTACACGACGCGTAATAGAAAATTCCAAAAAAATAGCAAAAAAATTCAAAAATACCATTATGGCTTCATTTCAAGCCAAAACAGGTTCCAAAAGGCAGAAAAAGAGAGAAAATAAAAAATTATCGTTTCGTTTCGTTCCTACCCGACGCGTAATACGAAATTCCAAAAAAATAGCAAAAAAATTTAAAAAATTCAAAAATACCATTATGGCTTCATTTCAAGCCAAAACAGGTTGGAAAGGGCTGAAAAATTGAAAAAATAAAAATTATCGTTTCGTTCCGTTCCTACCCAACGCGTAATTGAAAATTCCTAAGAAATAGCAAAAAAATTCAAAAAATTCAAAAACCCCGTTGTGGCTTCTTTTCAAGCCAAAATAGGTTGGTAAATGCTTAGGAAGAGTGAAAATAAAAAATTATCATTTCGTTTCGTTCCTGCTCGACGCGTAATAGAAAATTCCAAAGAAAAAGCAAAAAAATTCAAAAACCCTGTTATGGCTTCTTTTCAAGCCAAAATAGGCTGGAAAAGGCTACGAAAGAGAAAAAAATAAAAATTATCGTTTCGTTTCATTCCTACCCGACGCGTAATACGAAATTCCAAAAAAATGGCAAAAAAATTTAAAAAATTCAAAAATATCATTATGGCTTCATTTCAAGCCAAAAAAGGTTGGAAAGGGCTGAAAAATTGAAAAAATAAAAATTATCGTTTCGTTCCGTTCCTACCCAACGCGTAATTGAAAATTCCTAAGAAATAGCAAAAAAATTCAAAAAATTCAAAAACCCCGTTGTGGCTTCTTTTCAAGCCAAAATAGGTTGGTAAATGCTTAGGAAGAGTGAAAATAAAAAATTATCATTTCGTTTCGTTCCTGCTCGACGCGTAAAAGAAAATTCTAAAAAAATAGCAAAAAAATTGAAAAACCCCGTTATCGCATCTTTTCAAGCAAAAATAGGTTGGAAAATGCTTAGAAAGAGAGAAAATAAAAATTATCATTTCGTTTCGTTCCTACACGACGCGTAATAGAAAATTCCAAAAAAATAGCAAAAAAATTCAAAAACCCCATTATGGCTTCTTTTCAAGCCAAAATAGGTTGGAAAATGCTGAGAAAGGGAGAAAATTAAAATTATCGTTTCGTTTCGTTCTTACCCGACGCGTAATAGAAAATTCCAAAAAAATAGCAAAAAAATCCAAAAATACCATTATGCCTTCATTTTAAACCAAAACAGGTTGGAAAAGGCTGAAAAAGAGAGAAAACAAAAATTATTGTTTCGTTTCGTTCCTACACTACGCATAAAAGATAATTCAAAAAAAAAAAGCAAAAAAATTCAAAAAATTAAAAAACCCCGTTATGGCTTCTTTTCATGCGAAAATAGGTTGGAAAATGCTGAGAAAGAGAGAAAATAAAAATTATCGTTTCGTTTCGTTCCTACACGACGCGTAATAGAAAATTCCAAAAAAATAGCAAAAATATTCAAAAATACCATTATGGCTTCATTTCAAGCCAAAACAGGTTCCAAAAGGCAGAAAAAGAGAGAAAATAAAAAATTATCGTTTCGTTTCGTTCCTACCCAACGCGTAATAAAAAAATTCCAAAAAAATAGCAAAAAATTTCAAAAATACCATTATGGCTTCATTTCAAGCCAAAACAGGTTGGAAAAGGCTGAAAAATAGAGAAAATAAAAATTATTGTTTCGTTTCGCTCCTACGCATCGCATATGAGATAATTCAAAAAAAATAGAAAAAAAAATTCAAAAAATTTAAAAACCCCGTTATGGCTTCTTTTCAAGCAAGAATAGGTTGGAAAAGGCCGAAAAAGAGAGAAAATAAAAATTATCGTTTCGTTTCGTTCCTACACGACGCATAACAGATAATTCAAAAAAATAGCAAAAAAATTCAAAAAATTTAAAAACCCCGTTATGGCTTCTTTTCAAGCCAAAATAGGACGGAAAAGGCTGAGAAAGAGAGAAAATAAAAATTATCGTTTCGTTTCGTTCCTACCCGTCGCGTAATAGAAAATTCCAAAAAAATAGCAAAAAAATTCAAAAAATTCAAAAATACCATTATGGCTTCATTTCAAGCCAAAACAGGTTGAAAAATGCTGAAAAAGGGAGAAAATAAAAAATTATCGTTTCGTTTCGTTACTACACGACGCATAAGAGATAATTCAAAAAAAATAGCAAAAAAACTAAAAAACTCCTTTATGGCTTCTTTTCAAGCCAAAATATGCTGGAAAATGCTGAGAAAGAGGGAAAATAAAAATTATCGTTTCGTTTCGTTCCTACCCAACGAGTAATAGAAAATTCCAAAAAAATAGGAAAAAAATTTAAACAGTTCAAAAATACGATTATGGCTTCATTTCAAGCCAAAACAGGTTGGAAAAGGCTGAAAAACAGAGAAAATAAAAATTATCGTTTCGTTTCGTTCCTACGCGACGCATAAGAGATAATTAAAAAAAAAATAGCAAAAAAATTCGAAAAACTAAAAAACCCCGTTATGACTTCTTTTCAAGACAAAATAGATTGGAAAAGGCTGAGAAAGAGAGAAAATAAAAATTATCGTTCCGTTTCGTTCCTATCCGAGGCGTAATAGAAAATTTCAAAAAAATAGCAAAAAATTTCAAAAAATTAAAAAACCCCGTTATGTCATCTTTTCAAGCCAAAATAGGTTGGAAAATGATGAGAAGGTGAGAAAATAAAAATTATCGTTTCATTTCGTTCCTACCCGACGCGTAATAGAAAATTCCAAAGAAAAAGCAAAAAAATTCAAAAAATTCAAAAACCCCGTTATGGCTTCTTTTCAAGCCAAAATAGGTTGGAAAATGCTTAGAAAGAGAGAAAATAAAAATTATCATTTCGTTTCGTTCCTACTCGACGCGTAATAGAAAATTCCATGAAAATAGCAAAAAAACTCAAAAACCCCGTTATGACTTCTTTTCAAGCCAAAATAGGTTGGAAAATGTTGAGAAAGAGAGAAAATAAAAATTATCATTTTGTTTCGTTCCTACCCGACGCGTAATACAAAATTCCAAAAAAAAAGCAAAAAAATTCAAAAAATTCAAAAATACCATTATGGCTTCATTTCAAGCCAAAACAGGTTGGAAAATGCTGAGAAAGAGAGAAAATAAAAATTATCGTTTCGTTTCGTTCCTACCCGACGAGTAATACGAAATTCCAAAAAAATAGCAAAAAAATTTTAAAAATTCAAAAATACCATTATGGCTTCATTTCAAGCCAAAACAGGTTGGAAAAGGCTGAAAAATAGAAAAAATAAAAATTATCGTTTCGTTCCGTTCCTACCCAACGCGTAATTGAAAATTCCTAAGAAATAGCAAAAAAATTCAAAAAATTCAAAAACCCCGTTGTGGCTTCTTTTCAAGCCAAAATAGGTTGGTAAATGCTTAGGAAGAGTGAAAATAAAAATTATCATTTGGTTTCGTTCCTGCTCGACGTGTAAAAGAAAATTCCAAAAAAATAGCAAAAAAATTGAAAAACCCCGTTATCGCATCTTTTCAAGCAAAAATAAGTTGGAAAATGCTTAGAAAGAGAGAAAATAAAAATTATCATTTCGTTTCGTTCCTACACGACGCGTAATAGAAAATTCCAAAAAAATAGCAAAAAAATTCAAAAACCCCGTTATGGCTTCTTTTCAAGCCAAAATAGGTTGGAAAATGCTGAGAAAGGGAGAAAATTAAAATTATCGTTTCGTTTCGTTCTTACCCGACGCGTTATAGAAAATTCCAAAAAAATAGCAAAAAAATCCAAAAATACCATTATGCCTTCATTTCAAGCCAAAACAGGTTGGAAAAGGCTGAAAAAGAGAGAAAACAAAAATTATTGTTTCGTTTCGTTCCTACACGACGCATATGAGATAATTCAAAAAAAAAATAGCAAAAAAATTCAAAAAATTAAAAAACCCCGTTATGGCTTCTTTTCATGCGAAAATAGGCTGGAAAATGCTGAGAAAGAGAGAAAATAAAAATTATCGTTTCGTTTCGTTCCTACACGACGCGTAATAGAAAATTCCAAAAAAATAGCAAGAAAATTCAAAAAATTCAAAAATACCATTATGGCTTCATTTCAAGCCAAAACAGGTTCCAAAAGGCAGAAAAAGAGAGAAAATAAAAAATTATCGTTTCGTTTCGTTCCTACCCAACGCGTAATAAAAAATTCCAAAAAAATAGCAAAAAAATTCAAAATTACCATTATGGCTTCATTTCAAGCCAAAACAGGTTGGAAAAGGCTGAAAAATAGAGAAAATAAAAATTATTGTTTCGTTTCGCTCCTACGCATCGCATATGAGATAATTCAAAAAAAATAGAAAAAAAATTCAAAAAATTTAAAAACCCCGTTATGGCTTCTTTTCAAGCCAAAATAGGCCGGAAAAGGCTGAGAAAGAGAGAAAATAAAAATTATCGTTTCGTTTCGTTCCTACCCGACGCGTAATAGAAAATTCCAAAAAAATGGCAAAAAAATTCAAAAAATTCAAAAATACCATTATGGCTTCATTTCAAGCGAAAGCAGGTTGAAAAATGCTGAAAAAGAGAGAAAATAAAAAATTACCGTTTCGTTTCGTTACAACACGACGCATAAGAGATAATTAAAAAAAAATAGAAAAAAAATTAAAAAACTCCTTTATGGCTTCTTTTCAAGCCAAAATCGGCTGGAAAATGCTGAGAAAAAGGGAAAATAAAAATTATCGTTTCGTTTCGTTCCTACCCAACGCGTAATAGAAAATTCCAAAAAAATAGGAAAAAAATTTAAACAGTTCAAAAATAAGATTATGGCTTCATTTCAAGCCAAAACAGGTTGGAAAAGGCTGAAAAACAGAGAAAATAAAAATTATCGTTTCGTTTCGTTCCTACGCGATGCATAAGAGATAATTAAAAAAAAATAGCAAAAAAATTCGAAAAACTAAAAAACCCCGTTATGGCTTCTTTTCAAGCCAAAATAGATTGGAAAAGGCTGAGAAAGAGAGAAAATAAAAATTATTGTTCCGTTTCGTTCCTATCCGACGCGTAATAGAAAATTCCAAAAAAATAGCAAAAAATTTCAAAATATTAAAAAACTCCGTTATGGCATATTTTCAAGCCAAAATAGGTTGGAAAATGATGAGAAGGTGAGAAAATAAAAATTATCGTTTCATTTCGTTCCTACCCGACGCGTAATAGAAAATTCCAAAGAAAAAGCAAAAAAATTCAAAAACCCTGTTATGGCTTCTTTTCAAGCCAAAATAGGCTGGAAAAGGCTACGAAAGAGAAAAAAATAAAAATTATCGTTTCGTTTCGTTCCTACACGACGCGTAATAGAAAATTCCAAAAAAATAGCAAAAAAATTCAAAAATACCATTATGGCTTCATTTCAAGCCAAAACAGGTTCCAAAAGGCAGAAAAAGAGAGAAAATAAAAAATTATCGTTTCGTTTCGTTCCTACCCGACGCGTAATACGAAATTCCAAAAAAATAGCAAAAAAATTTAAAAAATTCAAAAATACCATTATGGCTTCATTTCAAGCCAAAACAGGTTGGAAAGGGCTGAAAAATTGAAAAAATAAAAATTATCGTTTCGTTCCGTTCCTACCCAACGCGTAATTGAAAATTCCTAAGAAATAGCAAAAAAATTCAAAAAATTCAAAAACCCCGTTGTGGCTTCTTTTCAAGCCAAAATAGGTTGGTAAATGCTTAGGAAGAGTGAAAATAAAAAATTATCATTTCGTTTCGTTCCTGCTCGACGCGTAATAGAAAATTCCAAAGAAAAAGCAAAAAAATTCAAAAACCCTGTTATGGCTTCTTTTCAAGCCAAAATAGGCTGGAAAAGGCTACGAAAGAGAAAAAAATAAAAATTATCGTTTCGTTTCATTCCTACCCGACGCGTAATACGAAATTCCAAAAAAATGGCAAAAAAATTTAAAAAATTCAAAAATATCATTATGGCTTCATTTCAAGCCAAAAAAGGTTGGAAAGGGCTGAAAAATTGAAAAAATAAAAATTATCGTTTCGTTCCGTTCCTACCCAACGCGTAATTGAAAATTCCTAAGAAATAGCAAAAAAATTCAAAAAATTCAAAAACCCCGTTGTGGCTTCTTTTCAAGCCAAAATAGGTTGGTAAATGCTTAGGAAGAGTGAAAATAAAAAATTATCATTTCGTTTCGTTCCTGCTCGACGCGTAAAAGAAAATTCTAAAAAAATAGCAAAAAAATTGAAAAACCCCGTTATCGCATCTTTTCAAGCAAAAATAGGTTGGAAAATGCTTAGAAAGAGAGAAAATAAAAATTATCATTTCGTTTCGTTCCTACACGACGCGTAATAGAAAATTCCAAAAAAATAGCAAAAAAATTCAAAAACCCCATTATGGCTTCTTTTCAAGCCAAAATAGGTTGGAAAATGCTGAGAAAGGGAGAAAATTAAAATTATCGTTTCGTTTCGTTCTTACCCGACGCGTAATAGAAAATTCCAAAAAAATAGCAAAAAAATCCAAAAATACCATTATGCCTTCATTTTAAACCAAAACAGGTTGGAAAAGGCTGAAAAAGAGAGAAAACAAAAATTATTGTTTCGTTTCGTTCCTACACTACGCATAAAAGATAATTCAAAAAAAAAAAGCAAAAAAATTCAAAAAATTAAAAAACCCCGTTATGGCTTCTTTTCATGCGAAAATAGGTTGGAAAATGCTGAGAAAGAGAGAAAATAAAAATTATCGTTTCGTTTCGTTCCTACACGACGCGTAATAGAAAATTCCAAAAAAATAGCAAAAATATTCAAAAATACCATTATGGCTTCATTTCAAGCCAAAACAGGTTCCAAAAGGCAGAAAAAGAGAGAAAATAAAAAATTATCGTTTCGTTTCGTTCCTACCCAACGCGTAATAAAAAATTCCAAAAAAATAGCAAAAAATTTCAAAAATACCATTATGGCTTCATTTCAAGCCAAAACAGGTTGGAAAAGGCTGAAAAATAGAGAAAATAAAAATTATTGTTTCGTTTCGCTCCTACGCATCGCATATGAGATAATTCAAAAAAAATAGAAAAAAAAATTCAAAAAATTTAAAAACCCCGTTATGGCTTCTTTTCAAGCAAGAATAGGTTGGAAAAGGCCGAAAAAGAGAGAAAATAAAAATTATCGTTTCGTTTCGTTCCTACACGACGCATAACAGATAATTCAAAAAAATAGCAAAAAAATTCAAAAAATTTAAAAACCCCGTTATGGCTTCTTTTCAAGCCAAAATAGGACGGAAAAGGCTGAGAAAGAGAGAAAATAAAAATTATCGTTTCGTTTCGTTCCTACCCGTCGCGTAATAGAAAATTCCAAAAAAATAGCAAAAAAATTCAAAAAATTCAAAAATACCATTATGGCTTCATTTCAAGCCAAAACAGGTTGAAAAATGCTGAAAAAGAGAGAAAATAAAAAATTATCGTTTCGTTTCGTTACTACACGACGCATAAGAGATAATTCAAAAAAAATAGCAAAAAAACTAAAAAACTCCTTTATGGCTTCTTTTCAAGCCAAAATATGCTGGAAAATGCTGAGAAAGAGGGAAAATAAAAATTATCGTTTCGTTTCGTTCCTACCCAACGAGTAATAGAAAATTCCAAAAAAATAGGAAAAAAATTTAAACAGTTCAAAAATACGATTATGGCTTCATTTCAAGCCAAAACAGGTTGGAAAAGGCTGAAAAACAGAGAAAATAAAAATTATCGTTTCGTTTCGTTCCTACGCGACGCATAAGAGATAATTAAAAAAAAAATAGCAAAAAAATTCGAAAAACTAAAAAACCCCGTTATGACTTCTTTTCAAGACAAAATAGATTGGAAAAGGCTGAGAAAGAGAGAAAATAAAAATTATCGTTCCGTTTCGTTCCTATCCGAGGCGTAATAGAAAATTTCAAAAAAATAGCAAAAAATTTCAAAAAATTAAAAAACCCCGTTATGTCATCTTTTCAAGCCAAAATAGGTTGGAAAATGATGAGAAGGTGAGAAAATAAAAATTATCGTTTCATTTCGTTCCTACCCGACGCGTAATAGAAAATTCCAAAGAAAAAGCAAAAAAATTCAAAAAATTCAAAAACCCCGTTATGGCTTCTTTTCAAGCCAAAATAGGTTGGAAAATGCTTAGAAAGAGAGAAAATAAAAATTATCATTTCGTTTCGTTCCTACTCGACGCGTAATAGAAAATTCCATGAAAATAGCAAAAAAACTCAAAAACCCCGTTATGACTTCTTTTCAAGCCAAAATAGGTTGGAAAATGTTGAGAAAGAGAGAAAATAAAAATTATCATTTTGTTTCGTTCCTACCCGACGCGTAATACAAAATTCCAAAAAAAAAGCAAAAAAATTCAAAAAATTCAAAAATACCATTATGGCTTCATTTCAAGCCAAAACAGGTTGGAAATGGCTGAAAAAGAGAGAAAATAAAAAATTATCGTTTCGTTTCGTTCCTACACGACGCATAAGAGAGATAATTCAAAAAAAATAGCAAAAAAATTAAAAAAATTAAAAGACTCCGTTATGGCTTCTTTTCAAGCGAAAATAGGTTGGAAAATGCTGAGAAAGAGAGAAAATAAAAATTATCGTTTCGTTTCGTTCCTACCCGACGAGTAATACGAAATTCCAAAAAAATAGCAAAAAAATTTTAAAAATTCAAAAATACCATTATGGCTTCATTTCAAGCCAAAACAGGTTGGAAAAGGCTGAAAAATAGAAAAAATAAAAATTATCGTTTCGTTCCGTTCCTACCCAACGCGTAATTGAAAATTCCTAAGAAATAGCAAAAAAATTCAAAAAATTCAAAAACCCCGTTGTGGCTTCTTTTCAAGCCAAAATAGGTTGGTAAATGCTTAGGAAGAGTGAAAATAAAAATTATCATTTGGTTTCGTTCCTGCTCGACGTGTAAAAGAAAATTCCAAAAAAATAGCAAAAAAATTGAAAAACCCCGTTATCGCATCTTTTCAAGCAAAAATAAGTTGGAAAATGCTTAGAAAGAGAGAAAATAAAAATTATCATTTCGTTTCGTTCCTACACGACGCGTAATAGAAAATTCCAAAAAAATAGCAAAAAAATTCAAAAACCCCGTTATGGCTTCTTTTCAAGCCAAAATAGGTTGGAAAATGCTGAGAAAGGGAGAAAATTAAAATTATCGTTTCGTTTCGTTCTTACCCGACGCGTTATAGAAAATTCCAAAAAAATAGCAAAAAAATCCAAAAATACCATTATGCCTTCATTTCAAGCCAAAACAGGTTGGAAAAGGCTGAAAAAGAGAGAAAACAAAAATTATTGTTTCGTTTCGTTCCTACACGACGCATATGAGATAATTCAAAAAAAAAATAGCAAAAAAATTCAAAAAATTAAAAAACCCCGTTATGGCTTCTTTTCATGCGAAAATAGGCTGGAAAATGCTGAGAAAGAGAGAAAATAAAAATTATCGTTTCGTTTCGTTCCTACACGACGCGTAATAGAAAATTCCAAAAAAATAGCAAGAAAATTCAAAAAATTCAAAAATACCATTATGGCTTCATTTCAAGCCAAAACAGGTTCCAAAAGGCAGAAAAAGAGAGAAAATAAAAAATTATCGTTTCGTTTCGTTCCTACCCAACGCGTAATAAAAAATTCCAAAAAAATAGCAAAAAAATTCAAAATTACCATTATGGCTTCATTTCAAGCCAAAACAGGTTGGAAAAGGCTGAAAAATAGAGAAAATAAAAATTATTGTTTCGTTTCGCTCCTACGCATCGCATATGAGATAATTCAAAAAAAATAGAAAAAAAATTCAAAAAATTTAAAAACCCCGTTATGGCTTCTTTTCAAGCCAAAATAGGCCGGAAAAGGCTGAGAAAGAGAGAAAATAAAAATTATCGTTTCGTTTCGTTCCTACCCGACGCGTAATAGAAAATTCCAAAAAAATGGCAAAAAAATTCAAAAAATTCAAAAATACCATTATGGCTTCATTTCAAGCGAAAGCAGGTTGAAAAATGCTGAAAAAGAGAGAAAATAAAAAATTACCGTTTCGTTTCGTTACAACACGACGCATAAGAGATAATTAAAAAAAAATAGAAAAAAAATTAAAAAACTCCTTTATGGCTTCTTTTCAAGCCAAAATCGGCTGGAAAATGCTGAGAAAAAGGGAAAATAAAAATTATCGTTTCGTTTCGTTCCTACCCAACGCGTAATAGAAAATTCCAAAAAAATAGGAAAAAAATTTAAACAGTTCAAAAATAAGATTATGGCTTCATTTCAAGCCAAAACAGGTTGGAAAAGGCTGAAAAACAGAGAAAATAAAAATTATCGTTTCGTTTCGTTCCTACGCGATGCATAAGAGATAATTAAAAAAAAATAGCAAAAAAATTCGAAAAACTAAAAAACCCCGTTATGGCTTCTTTTCAAGCCAAAATAGATTGGAAAAGGCTGAGAAAGAGAGAAAATAAAAATTATTGTTCCGTTTCGTTCCTATCCGACGCGTAATAGAAAATTCCAAAAAAATAGCAAAAAATTTCAAAATATTAAAAAACTCCGTTATGGCATATTTTCAAGCCAAAATAGGTTGGAAAATGATGAGAAGGTGAGAAAATAAAAATTATCGTTTCATTTCGTTCCTACCCGACGCGTAATAGAAAATTCCAAAGAAAAAGCAAAAAAATTCAAAAACCCTGTTATGGCTTCTTTTCAAGCCAAAATAGGCTGGAAAAGGCTACGAAAGAGAAAAAAATAAAAATTATCGTTTCGTTTCGTTCCTACACGACGCGTAATAGAAAATTCCAAAAAAATAGCAAAAAAATTCAAAAATACCATTATGGCTTCATTTCAAGCCAAAACAGGTTCCAAAAGGCAGAAAAAGAGAGAAAATAAAAAATTATCGTTTCGTTTCGTTCCTACCCGACGCGTAATACGAAATTCCAAAAAAATAGCAAAAAAATTTAAAAAATTCAAAAATACCATTATGGCTTCATTTCAAGCCAAAACAGGTTGGAAAGGGCTGAAAAATTGAAAAAATAAAAATTATCGTTTCGTTCCGTTCCTACCCAACGCGTAATTGAAAATTCCTAAGAAATAGCAAAAAAATTCAAAAAATTCAAAAACCCCGTTGTGGCTTCTTTTCAAGCCAAAATAGGTTGGTAAATGCTTAGGAAGAGTGAAAATAAAAAATTATCATTTCGTTTCGTTCCTGCTCGACGCGTAATAGAAAATTCCAAAGAAAAAGCAAAAAAATTCAAAAACCCTGTTATGGCTTCTTTTCAAGCCAAAATAGGCTGGAAAAGGCTACGAAAGAGAAAAAAATAAAAATTATCGTTTCGTTTCATTCCTACACGACGCGTAATACGAAATTCCAAAAAAATGGCAAAAAAATTCAAAAACCCCATTATGGCTTCTTTTCAAGCCAAAATAGGTTGGAAAATGCTGAGAAAGGGAGAAAATTAAAATTATCGTTTCGTTTCGTTCTTACCCGACGCGTAATAGAAAATTCCAAAAAAATAGCAAAAAAATCCAAAAATACCATTATGCCTTCATTTTAAACCAAAACAGGTTGGAAAAGGCTGAAAAAGAGAGAAAACAAAAATTATTGTTTCGTTTCGTTCCTACACGACGCATAAGAGATAATTAAAAAAAAAAAAGCAAAAAAATTCAAAAAATTAAAAAACCCCGTTATGGCTTCTTTTCATGCGAAAATAGGTTGGAAAATGCTGAGAAAGAGAGAAAATAAAAATTATCGTTTCGTTTCGTTCCTACACGACGCGTAATAGAAAATTCCAAAAAAATAGCAAAAAAATTCAAAAATACCATTATGGCTTCATTTCAAGCCAAAACAGGTTCCAAAAGGCAGAAAAAGAGAGAAAATAAAAAATTATCGTTTCGTTTCGTTCCTACCCAACGCGTAATAAAAAATTCCAAAAAAATAGCAAAAAAATTCAAAAATACCATTATGGCTTCATTTCAAGCCAAAATAGGTTGGAAAAGGCTGAAAAATAGAGAAAATAAAAATTATTGTTTCGTTTCGCTCCTACGCATCGCATATGAGATAATTCAAAAAAAATAGAAAAAAAAATTCAAGAAATTTAAAAACCCCGTTATGGCTTCTTTTCAAGCAAGAATAGGTTGGAAAAGGCCGAAAAAGAGAGAAAATAAAAATTATCGTTTCGTTTCGTTCCTACACGACGCATAACAGATAATTCAAAAAAATAGCAAAAAAATTCAAAAAATTTAAAAACCCCGTTATGGCTTCTTTTCAAGCCAAAATAGGACGGAAAAGGCTGAGAAAGAGAGAAAATAAAAATTATCGTTTCGTTTCGTTCCTACCCGTCGCGTAATAGAAAATTCCAAAAAAATAGCAAAAAAATTCAAAAAATTCAAAAATACCATTATGGCTTCATTTCAAGCCAAAACAGGTTGAAAAATGCTGAAAAAGAGAGAAAATAAAAAATTATCGTGTCGTTTCGTTACTACACGACGCATAAGAGATAATTCAAAAAAAATAGCAAAAAAACTAAAAAACTCCTTTATGGCTTCTTTTCAAGCCAAAATATGCTGGAAAATGCTGAGAAAGAGGGAAAATAAAAATTATCGTTTCGTTTCGTTCCTACCCAACGAGTAATAGAAAATTCCAAAAAAATAGGAAAAAAATTTAAACAGTTCAAAAATACGATTATGGCTTCATTTCAAGCCAAAACAGGTTGGAAAAGGCTGAAAAACAGAGAAAATAAAAATTATCGTTTCGTTTCGTTCCTACGCGACGCATAAGAGATAATTAAAAAAAAAATAGCAAAAAAATTCGAAAAACTAAAAAACCCCGTTATGACTTATTTTCAAGACAAAATAGATTGGAAAAGGCTGAGAAAGAGAGAAAATAAAAATTATCGTTCCGTTTCGTTCCTATCCGAGGCGTAATAGAAAATTCCAAAAAAATAGCAAAAAATTTCAAAAAATTAAAAAACCCCGTTATGTCATCTTTTCAAGCCAAAATAGGTTGGAAAATGATGAGAAGGTGAGAAAATAAAAATTATCGTTTCATTTCGTTCCTACCCGACGCGTAATAGAAAATTCCAAAGAAAAAGCAAAAAAATTCAAAAAATTCAAAAACCCCGTTATGGCTTCTTTTCAAGCCAAAATAGGTTGGAAAATGCTTAGAAAGAGAGAAAATAAAAATTATCATTTCGTTTCGTTCCTACTCGACGCGTAATAGAAAATTCCATGAAAATAGCAAAAAAACTCAAAAACCCCGTTATGACTTCTTTTCAAGCCAAAATAGGTTGGAAAATGTTGAGAAAGAGAGGAAATAAAAATTATCATTTTGTTTCGTTCCTACCCGACGCGTAATACAAAATTCCAAAAAAAAAGCAAAAAAATTCAAAAAATTCAAAAGTACCATTATGGCTTCATTTCAAGCCAAAACAGGTTGGAAATGGCTGAAAAAGAGAGAAAATAAAAAATTATCGTTTCGTTTCGTTCCTACACGACGCATAAGAGAGATAATTCAAAAAAAATAGCAAAAAAATTAAAAAAATTAAAAGACTCCGTTATGGCTTCTTTTCAAGCGAAAATAGGTTGGAAAATGCTGAGAAAGAGAGAAAATAAAAATTATCGTTTCGTTTCGTTCCTACCCGACGAGTAATACGAAATTCCAAAAAAATAGCAAAAAAATTTTAAAAATTCAAAAATACCATTATGGCTTCATTTCAAGCCAAAACAGATAGGAAAAGGCTGAAAAATAGAAAAAATAAAAATTATCGTTTCGTTCCGTTCCTACCCAACGCGTAATTGAAAATTCCTAAGAAATAGCAAAAAAATTCAAAAAATTCAAAAACCCCGTTGTGGCTTCTTTTCAAGCCAAAATAGGTTGGTAAATGCTTAGGAAGAGTGAAAATAAAAATTATCATTTCGTTTCGTTCCTGCTCGACGTGTAAAAGAAAATTCCAAAAAAATAGCAAAAAAATTGAAAAACCCCGTTATCGCATCTTTTCAAGCAAAAATAGGTTGGAAAATGCTTAGAAAGAGAGAAAATAAAAATTATCATTTCGTTTCGTTCCTACACGACGCGTAATAGAAAATTCCAAAAAAATAGCAAAAAAATTCAAAAACCCCGTTATGGCTTCTTTTCAAGCCAAAATAGGTTGGAAAATGCTGAGAAAGGGAGTTAATTAAAATTATCGTTTCGTTTCGTTCTTACCCGACGCGTAATAGAAAATTCCAAAAAAATAGCAAAAAAATCCAAAAATACCATTATGCCTTCATTTCAAGCCAAAACAGGTTGGAAAAGGCTGAAAAAGAGAGAAAACAAAAATTATTGTTTCGTTTCGTTCCTACACGACGCATATGAGATAATTCAAAAAAAAAATAGCAAAAAAATTCAAAAAATTAAAAAACCCCGTTATGGCTTCTTTTCATGCGAAAATAGGCTGGAAAATGCTGAGAAAGAGAGAAAATAAAAATTATCGTTTCGTTTCGTTCCTACACGACGCGTAATAGAAAATTCTAAAAAAATAGCAAGAAAATTCAAAAAATTCAAAAATACCATTATGGCTTCATTTCAAGCCAAAACAGGTTCCAAAAGGCAGAAAAAGAGAGAAAATAAAAAATTATCGTTTCGTTTCGTTCCTACCCAACGCGTAATAAAAAATTCCAAAAAAATAGCAAAAAAATTCAAAATTACCATTATGGCTTCATTTCAAGCCAAAACAGGTTGGAAAAGGCTGAAAAATAGAGAAAATAAAAATTATTGTTTCGTTTCGCTCCTACACGACGCATAAGAGATAATTAAAAAAAAAAAAGCAAAAAAATTCAAAAAATTAAAAAACCCCGTTATGGCTTCTTTTCATGCGAAAATAGGTTGGAAAATGCTGAGAAAGAGAGAAAATAAAAATTATCGTTTCGTTTCGTTCCTACACGACGCGTAATAGAAAATTCCAAAAAAATAGCAAAAAAATTCAAACATACCATTATGGCTTCATTTCAAGCCAAAACAGGTTCCAAAAGGCAGAAAAAGAGAGAAAATAAAAAATTATCGTTTCGTTTCGTTCCTACCCAACGCGTAATAAAAAATTCCAAAAAAATAGCAAAAAAATTCAAAATTACCATTATGGCTTCATTTCAAGCCAAAACAGGTTGGAAAAGGCTGAAAAATAGAGAAAATAAAAATTATTGTTTCGTTTCGCTCCTACGCATCGCATATGAGATAATTCAAAAAAAATAGAAAAAAAATTCAAAAAATTTAAAAACCCCGTTATGGCTTATTTTCAAGCCAAAATAGGCCGGAAAAGGCTGAGAAAGAGAGAAAATAAAAAATAATCGTTTCGTTTCGTTACAACACGACGCATAAGAGATAATTCAAAAAAATAGAAAAAAAATTAAAAAACTCCTTTATGGCTTCTTTTCAAGCCAAAATCGGCTGGAAAATGCTGAGAAAGAGGGAAAATAAAAATTATCGTTTCGTTTCGTTCCTACCCAACGCGTAATAGAAAATTCCAAAAAAATAGGAAAAAAATTTAAACGGTTCAAAAATAAGATTATGGCTTCATTTCAAGCCAAAACAGGTTGGAAAAGGCTGAAAAACAGAGAAAATAAAAATTATCGTTTCGTTTCGTTCCTACGCGATGCATAAGAGATAATTAAAAAAAAATAGCAAAAAAATTCGAAAAACTAAAAAACCCCGTTATGGCTTCTTTTCAAGCCAAAATAGATTGGAAAAGGCTGAGAAAGAGAGAAAATAAAAATTATTGTTCCGTTTCGTTCCTATCCGACGCGTAATAGAAAATTCCAAAAAAATAGCAAAAAATTTCAAAATATTAAAAAACTCCGTTATGGCATATTTTCAAGCCAAAATAGGTTGGAAAATGATGAGAATGTGAGAAAATAAAAATTATCGTTTCATTTCGTTCCTACCCGACGCGTAATAGAAAATTCCAAAGAAAAAGCAAAAAAATTCAAAAACCCTGTTATGGCTTCTTTTCAAGCCAAAATAGGCTGGAAAAGGCTACGAAAGAGAAAAAAATAAAAATTATCGTTTCGTTTCGTTCCTACACGACGCGTAATAGAAAATTCCAAAAAAATAGCAAAAAAATTCAAAAATACCATTATGGCTTCATTTCAAGCCAAAACAGGTTCCAAAAGGCAGAAAAAGAGAGAAAATAAAAAATTATCGTTTCGTTTCGTTCCTACCCGACGCGTAATACGAAATTCCAAAAAAATAGCAAAAAAATTTAAAAAATTCAAAAATACCATTATGGCTTCATTTCAAGCCAAAACAGGTTGGAAAGGGCTGAAAAATTGAAAAAATAAAAATTATCGTTTCGTTCCGTTCCTACCCAACGCGTAATTGAAAATTCCAAAGAAATAGCAAAAAAATTCAAAAAATTCAAACACCCCGTTGTGGCTTCTTTTCAAGCCAAAATAGGTTGGTAAATGCTTAGGAGGAGTGAAAATAAAAATTATCATTTCGTTTCGTTCCTGCTCGACGCGTAAAAGAAAATTCTAAAAAAATAGCAAAAAAATTGAAAAACCCCGTTATCGCATCTTTTCAAGCAAAAATAGGTTGGAAAATGCTTAGAAAGAGAGAAAATAAAAATTATCATTTCGTTTCGTTCCTACACGACGCGTAATAGAAAATTCCAAAAAAATAGCAAAAAAATTCAAAAACCCCATTATGGCTTCTTTTCAAGCCAAAATAGGTTGGAAAATGCTGAGAAAGGGAGAAAATTAAAATTATCGTTTCGTTTCGTTCTTACCCGACGCGTAATAGAAAATTCCAAAAAAATAGCAAAAAAATCCAAAAATACCATTATGCCTTCATTTTAAACCAAAACAGGTTGGAAAAGGCTGAAAAATAGAGAAAACAAAAATTATTGTTTCGTTTCGTTCCTACACGACGCATAAGAGATAATTAAAAAAAAAATAGCAAAAAAATTCAAAAAATTAAAAAACCCCGTTATGGCTTCTTTTCATGCGAAAATAGGTTGGAAAATGCTGAGAAAGAGAGAAAATAAAAATTATCGTTTCGTTTCGTTTCTACACGACGCGTAATAGAAAATTCCAAAAAAATAGCAAAAAAATTCAAACATACCATTATGGCTTCATTTCAAGCCAAAACAGGTTCCAAAAGGCAGAAAAAGAGAGAAAATAAAAAATTATCGTTTCGTTTCGTTCCTACCCAACGCGTAATAAAAAATTCCAAAAAAATAGCAAAAAAATTCAAAATTACCATTATGGCTTCATTTCAAGCCAAAACAGGTTGGAAAAGGCTGAAAAATAGAGAAAATAAAAATTATTGTTTCGTTTCGCTCCTACGCATCGCATATGAGATAATTCAAAAAAAATAGAAAAAAAATTCAAAAAATTTAAAAACCCCGTTATGGCTTCTTTTCAAGCCAAAATAGGCCGGAAAAGGCTGAGAAAGAGAGAAAATAAAAATTATCGTTTCGTTTCGTTCCTACCCGACGCGTAATAGAAAATTCCAAAAAAATGGCAAAAAAATTCAAAAAATTCAAAAATACCATTATGGCTTCATTTCAAGCGAAAGCAGGTTGAAAAATGCTGAAAAAGAGAGAAAATAAAAAATTATCGTTTCGTTTCGTTACAACTCGACGCATAAGAGATAATTCAAAAAAAATAGAAAAAAAATTAAAAAACTCCTTTATGGCTTCTTTTCAAGCCAAAATCGGCTGGAAAATGCTGAGAAAGAGGGAAAATAAAAATTATCGTTTCGTTTCGTTCCTACCCAACGCGTAATAGAAAATTCCAAAAAAATAGGAAAAAAATTTAAACGGTTCAAAAATAAGATTATGGCTTCATTTCAAGCCAAAACAGGTTGGAAAAGGCTGAAAAACAGAGAAAATAAAAATTATCGTTTCGTTTCGTTCCTACGCGATGCATAAGAGATAATTAAAAAAAAATAGCAAAAAAATTCGAAAAACTAAAAAACCCCGTTATGGCTTCTTTTCAAGCCAAAATAGATTGGAAAAGGCTGAGAAAGAGAGAAAATAAAAATTATTGTTCCGTTTCGTTCCTATCCGACGCGTAATAGAAAATTCCAAAAAAATAGCAAAAAATTTCAAAATATTAAAAAACTCCGTTATGGCATATTTTCAAGCCAAAATAGGTTGGAAAATGATGAGAATGTGAGAAAATAAAAATTATCGTTTCATTTCGTTCCTACCCGACGCGTAATAGAAAATTCCAAAGAAAAAGCAAAAAAATTCAAAAACCCTGTTATGGCTTCTTTTCAAGCCAAAATAGGCTGGAAAAGGCTACGAAAGAGAAAAAAATAAAAATTATCGTTTCGTTTCGTTCCTACACGACGCGTAATAGAAAATTCCAAAAAAATAGCAAAAAAATTCAAAAATACCATTATGGCTTCATTTCAAGCCAAAACAGGTTCCAAAAGGCAGAAAAAGAGAGAAAATAAAAAATTATCGTTTCGTTTCGTTCCTACCCGACGCGTAATACGAAATTCCAAAAAAATAGCAAAAAAATTTAAAAAATTCAAAAATACCATTATGGCTTCATTTCAAGCCAAAACAGGTTGGAAAGGGCTGAAAAATTGAAAAAATAAAAATTATCGTTTCGTTCCGTTCCTACCCAACGCGTAATTGAAAATTCCAAAGAAATAGCAAAAAAATTCAAAAAATTCAAACACCCCGTCGTGGCTTCTTTTCAAGCCAAAATAGGTTGGTAAATGCTTAGGAGGAGTGAAAATAAAAATTATCATTTCGTTTCGTTCCTGCTCGACGCGTAAAAGAAAATTCTAAAAAAATAGCAAAAAAATTGAAAAACCCCGTTATCGCATCTTTTCAAGCAAAAATAGGTTGGAAAATGCTTAGAAAGAGAGAAAATAAAAATTATCATTTCGTTTCGTTCCTACACGACGCGTAATAGAAAATTCCAAAAAAAATAGCAAAAAAATTCAAAAACCCCATTATGGCTTCTTTTCAAGCCAAAATAGGTTGGAAAATGCTGAGAAAGGGAGAAAATTAAAATTATCGTTTCGTTTCGTTCTTACCCGACGCGTAATAGAAAATTCCAAAAAAATAGCAAAAAAATCCAAAAATACCATTATGCCTTCATTTTAAACCAAAACAGGTTGGAAAAGGCTGAAAAAGAGAGAAAACAAAAATTATTGTTTCGTTTCGTTCCTACACGACGCATAAGAGATAATTAAAAAAAAAATAGCAAAAAAATTCAAAAAATTAAAAAACCCCGTTATGGCTTCTTTTCATGCGAAAATAGGTTGGAAAATGCTGAGAAAGAGAGAAAATAAAAATTATCGTTTCGTTTCGTTCCTACACGACGCGTAATAGAAAATTCCAAAAAAATAGCAAAAAAATTCAAACATACCATTATGGCTTCATTTCAAGCCAAAACAGGTTCCAAAAGGCAGAAAAAGAGAGAAAATAAAAAATTATCGTTTCGTTTCGTTCCTACCCAACGCGTAATAAAAAATTCCAAAAAAATAGCAAAAAAATTCAAAATTACCATTATGGCTTCATTTCAAGCCAAAACAGGTTGGAAAAGGCTGAAAAATAGAGAAAATAAAAATTATTGTTTCGTTTCGCTCCTACGCATCGCATATGAGATAATTCAAAAAAAATAGAAAAAAAATTCAAAAAATTTAAAAACCCCGTTATGGCTTCTTTTCAAGCCAAAATAGGCCGGAAAAGGCTGAGAAAGAGAGAAAATAAAAATTATCGTTTCGTTTCGTTCCTACCCGACGCGTAATAGAAAATTCCAAAAAAATGGCAAAAAAATTCAAAAAATTCAAAAATACCATTATGGCTTCATTTCAAGCGAAAGCAGGTTGAAAAATGTTGAAAAAGAGAGAAAATAAAAAATTATCGTTTCGTTTCGTTACAACTCGACGCATAAGAGATAATTCAAAAAAAATAGAAAAAAAATTAAAAAACTCCTTTATGGCTTCTTTTCAAGCCAAAATCGGCTGGAAAATGCTGAGAAAGAGGGAAAATAAAAATTATCGTTTCGTTTCGTTCCTACCCAACGCGTAATAGAAAATTCCAAAAAAATAGGAAAAAAATTTAAACGGTTCAAAATTAAGATTATGGCTTCATTTCAAGCCAAAACAGGTTGGAAAAGGCTGAAAAACAGAGAAAATAAAAATTATCGTTTCGTTTCGTTCCTACGCGATGCATAAGAGATAATTAAAAAAAAATAGCAAAAAAAATTCGAAAAACTAAAAAACCCCGTTATGGCTTCTTTTCAAGCCAAAATAGATTGGAAAAGGCTGAGAAAGAGAGAAAATAAAAATTATTGTTCCGTTTCGTTCCTATCCGACGCGTAATAGAAAATTCCAAAAAAATAGCAAAAAATTTCAAAATATTAAAAAACTCCGTTATGGCATATTTTCAAGCCAAAATAGGTTGGAAAATGATGAGAATGTGAGAAAATAAAAATTATCGTTTCATTTCGTTCCTACCCGACGCGTAATAGAAAATTCCAAAGAAAAAGCAAAAAAATTCAAAAACCCTGTTATGGCTTCTTTTCAAGCCAAAATAGGCTGGAAAAGGCTACGAAAGAGAAAAAAATAAAAATTATCGTTTCGTTTCGTTCCTACACGACGCGTAATAGAAAATTCCAAAAAAATAGCAAAAAAATTCAAAAATACCATTATGGCTTCATTTCAAGCCAAAACAGGTTCCAAAAGGCAGAAAAAGAGAGAAAATAAAAAATTATCGTTTCGTTTCGTTCCTACCCGACGCGTAATACGAAATTCTAAAAAAATAGCAAAAAAATTTAAAAAATTCAAAAATACCATTATGGCTTCATTTCAAGCCAAAACAGGTTGGAAAGGGCTGAAAAATTGAAAAAATAAAAATTATCGTTTCGTTCCGTTCCTACCCAACGCGTAATTGAAAATTCCAAAGAAATAGCAAAAAAATTCAAAAAATTCAAACACCCCGTCGTGGCTTCTTTTCAAGCCAAAATAGGTTGGTAAATGCTTAGGAGGAGTGAAAATAAAAATTATCATTTCGTTTCGTTCCTGCTCGACGCGTAAAAGAAAATTCTAAAAAAATAGCAAAAAAATTGAAAAACCCCGTTATCGCATCTTTTCAAGCAAAAATAGGTTGGAAAATGCTTAGAAAGAGAGAAAATAAAAATTATCATTTCGTTTCGTTCCTACACGACGCGTAATAGAAAATTCCAAAAAAATAGCAAAAAAATTCAAAAACCCCATTATGGCTTCTTTTCAAGCCAAAATAGGTTGGAAAATGCTGAGAAAGGGAGAAAATTAAAATTATCGTTTCGTTTCGTTCTTACCCGACGCGTAATAGAAAATTCCAAAAAAATAGCAAAAAAATCCAAAAATACCATTATGCCTTCATTTTAAACCAAAACAGGTTGGAAAAGGCTGAAAAAGAGAGAAAACAAAAATTATTGTTTCGTTTCGTTCCTACACGACGCATAAGAGATAATTAAAAAAAAAATAGCAAAAAAATTCAAAAAATTAAAAAACCCCGTTATGGCTTCTTTTCATGCGAAAATAGGTTGGAAAATGCTGAGAAAGAGAGAAAATAAAAATTATCGTTTCGTTTCGTTCCTACACGACGCGTAATAGAAAATTCCAAAAAAATAGCAAAAAAATTCAAACATACCATTATGGCTTCATTTCAAGCCAAAACAGGTTCCAAAAGGCAGAAAAAGAGAGAAAATAAAAAATTATCGTTTCGTTTCGTTCCTACCCAACGCGTAATAAAAAATTCCAAAAAAATAGCAAAAAAATTCAAAATTACCATTATGGCTTCATTTCAAGCCAAAACAGGTTGGAAAAGGCTGAAAAATAGAGAAAATAAAAATTATTGTTTCGTTTCGCTCCTACGCATCGCATATGAGATAATTCAAAAAAAATAGAAAAAAAATTCAAAAAATTTAAAAACCCCGTTATGGCTTCTTTTCAAGCCAAAATAGGCCGGAAAAGGCTGAGAAAGAGAGAAAATAAAAATTATCGTTTCGTTTCGTTCCTACCCGACGCGTAATAGAAAATTCCAAAAAAATGGCAAAAAAATTCAAAAAATTCAAAAATACCATTATGGCTTCATTTCAAGCGAAAGCAGGTTGAAAAATGCTGAAAAAGAGAGAAAATAAAAAATTATCGTTTCGTTTCGTTACAACTCGACGCATAAGAGATAATTCAAAAAAAATAGAAAAAAAATTAAAAAACTCCTTTATGGCTTCTTTTCAAGCCAAAATCGGCTGGAAAATGCTGAGAAAGAGGGAAAATAAAAATTATCGTTTCGTTTCGTTCCTACCCAACGCGTAATAGAAAATTCCAAAAAAATAGGAAAAAAATTTAAACGGTTCAAAAATAAGATTATGGCTTCATTTCAAGCCAAAACAGGTTGGAAAAGGCTGAAAAACAGAGAAAATAAAAATTATCGTTTCGTTTCGTTCCTACGCGATGCATAAGAGATAATTA
This sequence comes from Quercus parvula, assembly GCA_030820535.1. NCBI lineage: Eukaryota > Viridiplantae > Streptophyta > Magnoliopsida > Fagales > Fagaceae > Quercus > Quercus parvula. The sequence continues at coordinate 50,656,596 of JAUAME010000001.1, forward strand.
AAAAAAAATAGCAAAAAAATTCGAAAAACTAAAAAACCCCGTTATGGCTTCTTTTCAAGCCAAAATAGATTGGAAAAGGCTGAGAAAGAGAGAAAATAAAAATTATTGTTCCGTTTCGTTCCTATCCGACGCGTAATAGAAAATTCCAATAAAATAGCAAAAAATTTCAAAATATTAAAAAACTCCGTTATGGCATATTTTCAAGCCAAAATAGGTTGGAAAATGATGAGAAGGTGAGAAAATAAAAATTATCGTTTCATTTCGTTCCTACACGACGCGTAATAGAAAATTCCAAAAAAATAGCAAAAATATTCGAAAACCCCATTATGGCTTCTTTTCAAGCCAAAATAGGTTGGAAAATGCTAAGAAAGGGAGAAAATTAAAATTATCGTTTCGTTTCGTTCTTACCCGACGTGTAATAGAAAATTCCAAAAAAATAGCAAAAAAATCCAAAAATACCATTATGCCTTCATTTCAAGCCAAAACAGGTTGGAAAAGGCTGAAAAAGAGAGAAAACAAAAATTATTGTTTCGTTTCGTTCCTACACGACGCATAAGAGATAATTCAAAAAAAAATAGCAAAAAAATTCAAAAAATTAAAAAACCCCGTTATGGCTTCTTTTCATGTGAAAATAGGTTGGAAAATGCTGAGAAAGAGAGAAAATAAAAATTATCGTTTCGTTTCGTTCCTACACGACGCGTAATAGAAAATTCCAAAAAAATAGCAAAAAAATTCAAAAATACCATTATGGCTTCATTTCAAGCCAAAACAGGTTCCAAAAGGCAGAAAAAGAGAGAAAATAAAAAATTATCGTTTCGTTTCGTTCCTACCCAACGCGTAATAAAAAATTCCAAAAAAATAGCAAAAAAATTCAAAAATACCATTATGGCTTCATTTCAAGCCAAAACAGGTTGGAAAAGGCTGAAAAATAGAGAAAATAAAAATTATTGTTTCGTTTCGCACCTACGCATCGCATATGAGATAATTCAAAAAAAATAGAAAAAAAATTCAAAAAATTTAAAAACCCCGTTATGGCTTCTTTTCAAGCAAGAATAGGTTGGAAAAGGCCGAAAAAGAGAGAAAATAAAAATTATCGTTTCGTTTCGTTCCTACACGACGCATAACAGATAATTCAAAAAAATAGCAAAAAAATTCAAAAAATTTAAAAACCCCGTTATGGCTTCTTTTCAAGCCAAAATAGGCCGGAAAAGGCTGAGAAAGAGAGAAAATAAAAATTATCGTTTCGTTTCGTTCCTACCCGACGCGTAATACAAAATTCCAAAAAAATGGCAAAAAAATTCAAAAAATTCAAAAATACCATTATGGCTTCATTTCAAGCGAAAGCAGGTTGAAAAATGCTGAAAAAGAGAGAAAATAAAAAATTATCGTTTCGTTTCGTTACAACACGACGCATAAGAGATAATTCAAAAAAAATAGAAAAAAAATTTAAAAACTCCGTTATGGCTTCTTTTCAAGCCAAAATCAGCTGAAAAATGCTGAGAAAGAGGGAAAATAAAAATTATCGTTTCGTTTCGTTCCTACCCAACGCGTAATAGAAAATTCCAAAAAAATAGGAAAAAAATTTAAACAGTTCAAAAATACGATTATGGCTTCATTTCAAGCCAAAACAGGTTGGAAAAGGCTGAAAAACAGAGAAAATAAAAATTATCGTTTCGTTTCGTTCCTACGCGATGCATAAGAGATAATTAAAAAAAAATAGCAAAAAAATTCGAAAAACTAAAAAACCCCGTTATGGCTTCTTTTCAAGCCAAAATAGATTGGAAAAGGCTGAGAAAGAGAGAAACTAAAAATTATTGTTCCGTTTCGTTCCTATCCGACGCGTAATAGAAAATTTCAAAAAAATAGCAAAAAATTTCAAAAAATTAAAAAACTCCGTTATGGCATATTTTCAAGCCAAAATAGGTTGGAAAATGATGAGAAGGTGAGAAAATAAAAATTATCGTTTCATTTCGTTCCTACCCGACGCGTAATAGAAAATTCCAAAGAAAAAGCAAAAAAATTCAAAAACCTTGTTATGGCTTCTTTTCAAGCCAAAATAGGCTGGAAAAGGCTACGAAAGAGAAAAAAATAAAAATTATCGTTTCGTTTCGTTCCTACCCGACGCGTAATACGAAATTGCAAAAAAATAGCAAAAAAATTTAAAAAATTAAAAAATACCATTATGGCTTCATTTCAAGCCAAAACAGGTTGGAAAGGGCCGAAAAATTGAAAAAATAAAAATTATCGTTTCGTTCCGTTCCTACCCAACGCGTAATTGAAAATTCCTAAGAAATAGCAAAAAAATTCAAAAAATTCAAAAACCCCGTTGTGGCTTCTTTTCAAGCCAAAATAGGTTGGTAAATGCTTAGGAGGAGTGAAAATAAAAATTATCATTTCGTTTCGTTCCTGCTCGACGCGTTAAAGAAAATTCTAAAAAAATAGCAAAAAAATTGAAAAACCCCGTTATCGCATCTTTTCAAGCAAAAATAGGTTGGAAAATGCTTAGAAAGAGAGAAAATAAAAATTATCATTTCGTTTCGTTCCTACACGACGCGTAATAGAAAATTCCAAAAAAATAGCAAAAAAATTCAAAAATACCATTATGGCTTCATTTCAAGCCAAAACAGGTTGGAAAAGGCTGAAAAATAGAGAAAATAAAAATTATTGTTTCGTTTCGCACCTACGCATCGCATATGAGATAATTCAAAAAAAATAGAAAAAAAATTCAAAAAATTTAAAAACCCCGTTATGGCTTCTTTTCAAGCAAGAATAGGTTGGAAAAGGCCGAAAAAGAGAGAAAATAAAAATTATCGTTTCGTTTCGTTCCTACCCAACGCGTAATAAAAAATTCCAAAAAAATAGCAAAAAAATTCAAAAATACCATTATGGCTTCATTTCAAGCCAAAACAGGTTGGAAAAGGCTGAAAAATAGAGAAAATAAAAATTATTGTTTCGTTTCGCACCTACGCATCGCATATGAGATAATTCAAAAAAAATAGAAAAAAAATTCAAAAAATTTAAAAACCCCGTTATGGCTTCTTTTCAAGCAAGAATAGGTTGGAAAAGGCCGAAAAAGAGAGAAAATAAAAATTATCGTTTCGTTTCGTTCCTACACGACGCATAACAGATAATTCAAAAAAATAGCAAAAAAATTCAAAAAATTTAAAAACCCCGTTATGGCTTCTTTTCAAGCCAAAATAGGCCGGAAAAGGCTGAGAAAGAGAGAAAATAAAAATTATCGTTTCGTTTCGTTCCTACCCGACGCGTAATACAAAATTCCAAAAAAATGGCAAAAAAATTCAAAAAATTCAAAAATACCATTATGGCTTCATTTCAAGCGAAAGCAGGTTGAAAAATGCTGAAAAAGAGAGAAAATAAAAAATTATCGTTTCGTTTCGTTACAACACGACGCATAAGAGATAATTCAAAAAAAATAGAAAAAAAATTTAAAAACTCCGTTATGGCTTCTTTTCAAGCCAAAATCAGCTGAAAAATGCTGAGAAAGAGGGAAAATAAAAATTATCGTTTCGTTTCGTTCCTACCCAACGCGTAATAGAAAATTCCAAAAAAATAGGAAAAAAATTTAAACAGTTCAAAAATACGATTATGGCTTCATTTCAAGCCAAAACAGGTTGGAAAAGGCTGAAAAACAGAGAAAATAAAAATTATCGTTTCGTTTCGTTCCTACGCGATGCATAAGAGATAATTAAAAAAAAATAGCAAAAAAATTCGAAAAACTAAAAAACCCCGTTATGGCTTCTTTTCAAGCCAAAATAGATTGGAAAAGGCTGAGAAAGAGAGAAACTAAAAATTATTGTTCCGTTTCGTTCCTATCCGACGCGTAATAGAAAATTTCAAAAAAATAGCAAAAAATTTCAAAAAATTAAAAAACTCCGTTATGGCATATTTTCAAGCCAAAATAGGTTGGAAAATGATGAGAAGGTGAGAAAATAAAAATTATCGTTTCATTTCGTTCCTACCCGACGCGTAATAGAAAATTCCAAAGAAAAAGCAAAAAAATTCAAAAACCTTGTTATGGCTTCTTTTCAAGCCAAAATAGGCTGGAAAAGGCTACGAAAGAGAAAAAAATAAAAATTATCGTTTCGTTTCGTTCCTACCCGACGCGTAATACGAAATTGCAAAAAAATAGCAAAAAAATTTAAAAAATTAAAAAATACCATTATGGCTTCATTTCAAGCCAAAACAGGTTGGAAAGGGCCGAAAAATTGAAAAAATAAAAATTATCGTTTCGTTCCGTTCCTACCCAACGCGTAATTGAAAATTCCTAAGAAATAGCAAAAAAATTCAAAAAATTCAAAAACCCCGTTGTGGCTTCTTTTCAAGCCAAAATAGGTTGGTAAATGCTTAGGAGGAGTGAAAATAAAAATTATCATTTCGTTTCGTTCCTGCTCGACGCGTTAAAGAAAATTCTAAAAAAATAGCAAAAAAATTGAAAAACCCCGTTATCGCATCTTTTCAAGCAAAAATAGGTTGGAAAATGCTTAGAAAGAGAGAAAATAAAAATTATCATTTCGTTTCGTTCCTACACGACGCGTAATAGAAAATTCCAAAAAAATAGCAAAAAAATTCAAAAATACCATTATGGCTTCATTTCAAGCCAAAACAGGTTGGAAAAGGCTGAAAAATAGAGAAAATAAAAATTATTGTTTCGTTTCGCACCTACGCATCGCATATGAGATAATTCAAAAAAAATAGAAAAAAAATTCAAAAAATTTAAAAACCCCGTTATGGCTTCTTTTCAAGCAAGAATAGGTTGGAAAAGGCCGAAAAAGAGAGAAAATAAAAATTATCGTTTCGTTTCGTTCCTACCCAACGCGTAATAAAAAATTCCAAAAAAATAGCAAAAAAATTCAAAAATACCATTATGGCTTCATTTCAAGCCAAAACAGGTTGGAAAAGGCTGAAAAATAGAGAAAATAAAAATTATTGTTTCGTTTCGCACCTACGCATCGCATATGAGATAATTCAAAAAAAATAGAAAAAAAATTCAAAAAATTTAAAAACCCCGTTATGGCTTCTTTTCAAGCAAGAATAGGTTGGAAAAGGCCGAAAAAGAGAGAAAATAAAAATTATCGTTTCGTTTCGTTCCTACACGACGCATAACAGATAATTCAAAAAAATAGCAAAAAAATTCAAAAAATTTAAAAACCCCGTTATGGCTTCTTTTCAAGCCAAAATAGGCCGGAAAAGGCTGAGAAAGAGAGAAAATAAAAATTATCGTTTCGTTTCGTTCCTACCCGACGCGTAATACAAAATTCCAAAAAAATGGCAAAAAAATTCAAAAAATTCAAAAATACCATTATGGCTTCATTTCAAGCGAAAGCAGGTTGAAAAATGCTGAAAAAGAGAGAAAATAAAAAATTATCGTTTCGTTTCGTTACAACACGACGCATAAGAGATAATTCAAAAAAAATAGAAAAAAAATTTAAAAACTCCGTTATGGCTTCTTTTCAAGCCAAAATCAGCTGAAAAATGCTGAGAAAGAGGGAAAATAAAAATTATCGTTTCGTTTCGTTCCTACCCAACGCGTAATAGAAAATTCCAAAAAAATAGGAAAAAAATTTAAACAGTTCAAAAATACGATTATGGCTTCATTTCAAGCCAAAACAGGTTGGAAAAGGCTGAAAAACAGAGAAAATAAAAATTATCGTTTCGTTTCGTTCCTACGCGATGCATAAGAGATAATTAAAAAAAAATAGCAAAAAAATTCGAAAAACTAAAAAACCCCGTTATGGCTTCTTTTCAAGCCAAAATAGATTGGAAAAGGCTGAGAAAGAGAGAAACTAAAAATTATTGTTCCGTTTCGTTCCTATCCGACGCGTAATAGAAAATTTCAAAAAAATAGCAAAAAATTTCAAAAAATTAAAAAACTCCGTTATGGCATATTTTCAAGCCAAAATAGGTTGGAAAATGATGAGAAGGTGAGAAAATAAAAATTATCGTTTCATTTCGTTCCTACCCAACGCGTAATAGAAAATTCCAAAGAAAAAGCAAAAAAATTCAAAAACCTTGTTATGGCTTCTTTTCAAGCCAAAATAGGCTGGAAAAGGCTACGAAAGAGAAAAAAATAAAAATTATCGTTTCGTTTCGTTCCTACCCGACGCGTAATACGAAATTGCAAAAAAATAGCAAAAAAATTTAAAAAATTAAAAAATACCATTATGGCTTCATTTCAAGCCAAAACAGGTTGGAAAGGGCCGAAAAATTGAAAAAATAAAAATTATCGTTTCGTTCCGTTCCTACCCAACGCGTAATTGAAAATTCCTAAGAAATAGCAAAAAAATTCAAAAAATTCAAAAACCCCGTTGTGGCTTCTTTTCAAGCCAAAATAGGTTGGTAAATGCTTAGGAGGAGTGAAAATAAAAATTATCATTTCGTTTCGTTCCTGCTCGACGCGTAAAAGAAAATTCTAAAAAAATAGCAAAAAAATTGAAAAACCCCGTTATCGCATCTTTTCAAGCAAAAATAGGTTGGAAAATGCTTAGAAAGAGAGAAAATAAAAATTATCATTTCGTTTCGTTCCTACACGACGCGTAATAGAAAATTCCAAAAAAATAGCAAAAAAATTCAAAAACCCCATTATGGCTTCTTTTCAAGCCAAAATAGGTTGGAAAATGCTGAGAAAGGGAGAAAATTAAAATTATCGTTTCCTTTCGTTCTTACCCGACGCGTAACAGAAAATTCCAAAAAAATAGCAAAAAAATCCAAAAATACCATTATGCCTTCATTTCAAGCCAAAACAGGTTGGAAAAGGCTGAAAAAGAGAGAAAACAAAAATTATTGTTTCGTTATGGCTTCCTACACGACGCGTAATAGAAAGTTCCAAAAAAATAGCAAGAAAATTCAAAAAATTCAAAAATACCATTATGGCTTCATTTCAAGCCAAAACAGGTTCCAAAAGGCAGAAAAAGAGAGAAAATAAAAAATTATCGTTTCGTTTCGTTCCTACCAAACGCGTAATAAAAAATTCCAAAAAAATAGCAAAAAAATTCAAAAATACCATTATGGCTTCATTTCAAGCCAAAACAGGTTGGAAAAGGCTGAAAAATAGAGAAAATAAAAATTATTATTTCGTTTCGCTCCTACGCATCGCATATGAGATAATTCAAAAAAAATAGAAAAAAAATTCAAAAAATTTAAAAACCCTGTTATTGCTTCTTTTCAAGCAAGAATAGGTTGGAAAAGGCCGAAAAAGAGAGAAAATAAAAATTATCGTTTCGTTTCGTTCCTACACGACGCATAACAGACAATTCAAAAAAATAGGAAAAAAATTCAAAAAATTTAAAAACCCCGTTATGGCTTCTTTTCAAGCCAAAATAGGCCGGAAAAGGCTGAGAAAGAGAGAAAATAAAAATTATTGTTTCGTTTCGTTCCTACCCGACGCGTAATAGAAAATTCCAAAAAAATAGCAAAAAAACTCAAAAAATTCAAAAATACCATTATGGCTTCATTTTAAGCCAAAACAGGTTGAAAAATGCTGAAAAAGGGAGAAAATAAAAAATTATCGTTTCGTTTCGTTACAACACGACGCATAAGAGATAATTCAAAAAAAATAGAAAAAAAATTAAAAAACTCCGTTATGGCTTCTTTTCAAGCCAAAATCGGCTGGAAAATGCTGAGAAAGAGGGAAAATAAAAATTATCGTTTCGTTTCGTTCCTACCCAACGAGTAATAGGAAATTCCAAAAAAATAGGAAAAAAATTTAAACAGTTCAAAAATACGATTATGGCTTCATTTCAAGCCAAAACAGGTTGGAAAATGCTGAAAAACAGAGAAAATAAAAATTATCGTTTCGTTTCGTTCCTACGCGATGCATAAGAGATAATTAAAAAAAAATAGCAAAAAAATTCGAAAAACTAAAAAACCCCGTTATGGCTTCTTTTCAAGCCAAAATATATTGGAAAAGGCTGAGAAAGAGAAAAAATAAAAATTATTGTTCCGTTTCGTTCCTATCCGACGCGTAATAGAAAATTCCAAAAACATAGCAAAAAATTTCAAAAAATTAAAAAACTCCGTTATGGCATATTTTCAAGCAAAAATAGGTTGGAAAATGATGAGAAGGTGAGGAAATAAAAATTATCGTTTCATTTCGTTCCTACCCGACGCGTAATAGAAAATTCTAAAGAAAAAGCAAAAAAATTCAAAAGCCCTGTTATGGCTTCTTTTCAAGCCAAAATAGGCTGGAAAAGGCTACGAAAGAGAAAAAAATAAAAATTATCGTTTCGTTTCGTTCCTACCCGACGCGTAATACGAAATTCCAAAAAAATAGCAAAAAAATTTAAAAAATTCAAAAATACCATTATGGCTTCATTTCAAGCCAAAACAGGTTGGAAAGGGCTGAAAAATTGAAAAAATAAAAATTATCGTTTCGTTCCGTTCCTACCCAACGCGTAATTGAAAATTCCTAAGAAATAGCAAAAAAATTCAAAAACCCCATTGTGGCTTCTTTTCAAGCCAAACTAGGTTGGTAAATGCTTAGGAAGAGTGAAAATAAAAGTTATCATTTCGTTTCGTTCCTGCTCGACGCGTAAAAGAAAATTCGAAAAAAATAGCAAAAAAATTGAAAAACCCCATTATCGCATCTTTTCAAGCAAAAATAGGTTGGAAAATGCTTAGAAAGAGAGAAAATAAAAATTATCATTTCGTTTCGTTCCTACACGACGCGTAATAGAAAATTCCAAAAAAATAGCTAAAAATTTCAAAAAATTAAAAAACTCCGTTATGGCATCTTTTCAAGCCAAAATAGGTTGGAAAATGATGAGAATGTGAGAAAATAAAAATTATCGTTTCATTCCGTTCCTACCCGACGCGTAATAGAAAATTCCAAAGAAAAAGCAAAAAAATTCAAAAAATTCAAAAACCCTGTTATGGCTTCTTTTCAAGCCAAAATAGGCTAGAAAAGGCTGCGAAAGAGAAAAACATAAAAATTATCGTTTCGTTTCGTTCCTACCCGACGCGTAATACGAAATTCCAAAAAAATAGCAAAAAAATTTAAAAAATTCAAAAATACCATTATGGCTTCATTTCAAGCCAAAACTGGTTGGAAAAGGCTGAAAAAGAGAGAAAATAAAAATTATCGTTTCGTTTCGTTCCTACCCAACGCGTAATAGAAAATTCCAAAAAAGTAGGAAAAAAATTCAAAAAATTCAAAAACCCCATTATGGCTTCCTTTCAAGGCAAAATAGGTTGGAAAATGCTTAGAAAGAGAGAAAATAAAAATTATCATTTCGTTTCGTTCCTACTCGACGCGAAAAAGAAAATTCCAAAAAAATAGCAAAAAAATTCAAAAACCCCGTTATGGCTTCATTTCAAGCCAAAAGAGGTTGGAAAAGGCTAAAAAAGAGAGAAAATAAAAATTATCGTTTTATTTTGTTCCTACCCGACGCGTAATAGAAAATTCAAAAAAAAAAGCAAAAAAATTCAAATAATTCAAAAATACCATTATGGCTTCATTTCAAGCCAAAACAGGTCGGAAATGGCTGAAAAAGAGAGAAAATAAAAAATTATCGTTTCGTTTCGTTCCTACACGACGCATAAGAGAGATAATTCAAAAAAAATAGCAAAAAAATTAAAAAAATTAAAAGACTTCGTTATGGCTTCTTTTCAAGCGAAAATAGGTTGGAAAATGCTGAGAAAGAGAGAAAATAAAAATTATCGTTTCGTTTCGTTCCTACCCGACGCGTAATACGAAATTCCAAAAAAATAGCAAAAAAATTTAAAAAATTCAAAAATACCATTATGGCATCATTTCAAGCCAAAACAGGTTGGAAAAGGCTGAAAAATTGAGAAAATAAAAATTATCGTTTCGTTTCGTTCCTACCCAACGCGTAATTGAAAATTCCTAAGAAATACCAAAAAAATTCAAAAACCCCATTGTGGCTTCTTTTCAAGCCAAACTAGGTTGGTAAATGCTTAGGAAGAGTGAAAATAAAAGTTATCATTTCGTTTCGTTCCTGCTCGACGCGTAAAAGAAAATTCGAAAAAAATAGCAAAAAAATTGAAAAACCCCGTTATCGCATCTTTTCAAGCAAAAATAGGTTGGAAAATGCTTAGAAAGAGAGAAAATAAAAATTATCATTTCGTTTCGTTCCTACACGACGCGTAATAGAAAATTCCAAAAAAATAGCAAAAAAATTCAAAAAATTAAATAACTCCGTTATGGCATCTTTTCAAGCCAAAATAGGTTGGAAAATGATGAGAAGGTGAGAAAATAAAAATTATCGTTTCATTCCGTTCCTACCCGACGCGTAATAGAAAATTCCAAAGAAAAAGCAAAAAAATTCAAAAAATTCAAAAACCCTGTTATGGCTTCTTTTCAAGCCAAAATAGGGTAGAAAAGGCTGCGAAAGAGAAAAACATAAAAATTATCGTTTCGTTTCGTTCCTACCCGACGCGTAATACGAAATTCCAAAAAAATAGCAAAAAAATTTAAAAAATTCAAAAATACCATTATGGCTTCATTTCAAGCCAAAACTGGTTGGAAAAGGCTGAAAAAGAGAGAAAATAAAAATTATCGTTTCGTTTCGTTCCTACCCAACGCGTAATAGAAAATTCCAAAAAAGTAGGAAAAAAATTCAAAAAATTCAAAAACCCCATTATGGCTTCCTTTCAAGGCAAAATAGGTTGGAAAATGCTTAGAAAGAGAGAAAATAAAAATTATCATTTCGTTTCGTTCCTACTCGACGCGAAAAAGAAAATTCCAAAAAAATAGCAAAAAAATTCAAAAACCCCGTTATGGCTTCTTTTCAAGCCAAAATAGGTTGGAAAATGCTTAGAAAGAGAGAAAATAAAAATTTTCATTTCGTTTCGTTCCTACTCGACGCGTAATAGAAAATTCCATGAAAATAGCAAAAAAACTCAAAAACCCCGTTATGACTTCTTTTCAAGCCAAAATAGGTTGGAAAATGCTGAGAAAGTGAAAAAATTAAAATTATCGTTTCGTTTCGTTTCTACCCGACGCGTAATAGAAAATTCCAAAAAAATAGCAAAAAAATTCAAAAAATTCAAAAATACCATTATGCCTTCATTTCAAGCAAAAACAGGTTGGAAAAGGCTGAAAAAGAGAGAAAACAAAAATTATTGTTTCGTATCGTTCCTACCCGACGCATAAGAGAGATAATTCAAAAAAAATAGCAAAAAAATTAAAAAAATTAAAAGACTTCGTTATGGCTTCTTTTCAAGCGAAAATAGGTTGGAAAATGCTGAGAAAGAGAGAAAATAAAAATTATCGTTTCGTTTCGTTCCTACCCGACGCGTAATAGAAAATTCCAAAAAAAAAGAAAAAAAATTCAAATAATTCAAAAATACCATTATGGCTTCATTTCAAGCCAAAACAGGTTGGACATGGCTGAAAAAGAGAGAAAATAAAAAATTATCGTTTCGTTTCGTTCCTACACGACGCATAAGAGAGATAATTCAAAAAAAATAGCAAAAAAATTAAAAAAATTAAAAGACTTCGTTATGGCTTCTTTTCAAGCGAAAATAGGTTGGAAAATGCTGAGAAAGAGAGAAAATAAAAATTATCGTTTCGTTTCGTTCCTACCCGACGCGTAATACGAAATTCCAAAAAAATAGCAAAAAAATTTAAAAAATTCAAAAATACCATTATGGCTTCATTTCAAGCCAAAACAGGTTGGAAAGGGCTGAAAAATAGAAAAAATAAAAATTATCGTTTCGTTTCGTTCCTACCCAACTCGTAATTGAAAATTCCTAAGAAATAGCAAAAAAATTCAAAAAATTCAAAAACCCCAATGTGGCTTCTTTTCAAGCCAAACTAGGTTGGTAAATGCTTAGGAAGAGTGAAAATAAAAATTATCATTTCGTTTCGTTCCTGCTCGACGCGTAAAAGAAAATTCCAAAAAAATAGCAAAAAAATTGAAAAACCCCGTTATCGCATCTTTTCAAGCAAAAATAGGTTGGAAAATGCTTCGAAAGAGAGAAAATAAAAATTATCATTTCGTTTCGTTCCTACACGACGCGTAATAGAAAATTCCAAAAAAATAGCAAAAAAATTCAAAAAATTAAAAAACACCGTTATGGCATCTTTTCAAGCCAAAATAGGTTGGAAAATGATGAGAAGGTGAGAAAATAAAAATTATCGTTTCATTCCGTTCCTACGCGACGCGTAATAGAAAATTCCAAAGAAAAAGCAAAAAAATTCAAAAACCCTGTTATGGCTTCTTTTCAAGCCAAAATAGGCTGGAAAAGGCTGCTAAAGAGAAAAACATAAAAATTATCGTTTCGTTTCGTTCCTACCCGACGCATAATACGAAATTCCAAAAAAATAGCAAAAAAATTTAAAAAATTCAAAAATACCATTATGGCTTCATTTAAAGCCAAAACAGATTGGAAAAGGCTGAAAAAGAGAGAAAATAAAAATTATCGTTTCGTTTCGTTCCTACCCAACGGGTAATAGAAAATTCCAAAAAAGTAGGAAAAAAATTCAAAAAATTCAAAAACCCCGTTATGGCTTCCTTTCAAGCCAAAATAGGTTGGAAAATGCTTAGAAAGAGAGAAAATAAAAATTATCATTTCGTTTCGTTCCTACTCGACGCGAAAAAGAAAATTCCAAAAAAATAGCAAAAAAATTCAAAAACCCCGTTATGGCTTCTTTTCAAGCCAAAATAGGTTGGAAAATGCTTAGAAAGAGAGAAAATAAAAATTATCATTTCGTTTCGTTCCTACTCGACGCGGAATAGAAAATTCCATGAAAATAGCAAAAAAACTCAAAAACCCCGTTATGACTTCTTTTCAAGCCAAAATAGGTTGGAAAATGCTGAGAAAGTGAAAAAATTAAAATTATCGTTTCGTTTCGTTTCTACCCGACGCGTAATAGAAAATTCCAAAAAAATAGCAAAAAAATTCAAAAAATTAAAAAACTCCGTTATGGCATCTTTTCAAGCCAAAATAGGTTGGAAAATGATGAGAAGGTGAGAAAATAAAAATTATCGTTTCATTCCGTTCCTACCCGACGCGTAATAGAAAATTCCAAAGAAAAAGCAAAAAAATTCAAAAAATTCAAAAACCCTGTTATGGCTTCTTTTCAAGCCAAAATAGGCTAGAAAAGGCTGCGAAAGAGAAAAACATAAAAATTATCGTTTCGTTTCGTTCCTACCCGACGCGTTATACGAAATTCCAAAAAAATAGCAAAAAAATTTAAAAAATTCAAAAATACCATTATGGCTTCATTTCAAGCCAAAACTAGTTGGTAAAGGCCAAAAAACAGAGAAAATAAAAATTATCGTTTCGTTTCGTTCCTACACGACGCATAAGAGATAATTCAAAAAAATAGCAAAAAATTCAAAAAATTTAAAAACCCCGTTATGGCTTCTTTTCAAGCCAATATAGATTGGAAAAGGCTAAGAAAAAGATAGAAAATAAAAATTATCGTTTCGTTTCGTTTCGTTCCTACCCGACGCATATGAGATAATTCAAAAAAAAAGCAAAAAAATTCAAATAATTCAAAAATACCATTATGGCTTCATTTCAAGCCAAAACAGGTTGGAAATGGCTGAAAAAGAGAGAAAATAAAAAATTATCGTTTCGTTTCGTTCCTACACGACGCATAAGAGAGATAATTCAAAAAAAATAGCAAAAAAATTAAAAAAATTAAAAGACTTCATTATGGCTTCTTTTCAAGCGAAAATAGGTTGGAAAATGCTGAGAAAGAGAGAAAATAAAAATTATCGTTTCGTTTCGTTCCTACCCGACGCGTAATACGAAATTCCAAAAAAATAGCAAAAAAATTTAAAAAATTCAAAAATACCATTATGGCTTCGTTTCAAGCCAAAACAGGTTGGAAAAGGCTGAAAAATTGAGAAAATAAAAATTATCGTTTCGTTTCGTTCCTACCCAACGCGTAATTGAAAATTCCTAAGAAATAACAAAAAAATTCAAAAAATTCAAAAACCCCATTGTGGCTTCTTTTCAAGCCAAACTAGGTTGGTAAATGCTTAGGAAGAGTGAAAATAAAAGTTATCATTTCGTTTCGTTCCTGCTCGACGCGTAAAAGAAAATTCGAAAAGAATAGCAAAAAAATTGAAAAACCCCGTTATCGCATCTTTTCAAGCAAAAATAGGTTGGAAAATGCTTAGAAAGAGAGAAAATAAAAATTATCATTTCGTTTCGTTCCTACACGACGCGTAATAGAAAATTCCAAAAAAATAGCAAAAAAATTTAAAAAATTCAAAAATACCATTATGGCTTCATTTCAAGCCAAAACTGGTTGGTAAAGGCCAAAAAAGAGAGAAAATAAAAATTATCGTTTCGTTTCGTTACTACACGACGCATAAGAGATAATTCAAAAAAATAGCAAAAAATTCAAAAAATTTAAAAACCCCGTTATGGCTTCTTTTCAAGCCAATATAGATTGGAAAAGGCTGAGAAAAAGAGAAAATAAAAATTATCGTTTCGTTTCGTTCCTACCCAACCGTAATAAAAAATTCCAAAAAAATAGCAAAAAAATTCAAAAATACCATTATGGCTTCATTTCAAGCCAAAACAGGTTGGAAAAGGCTGAAAAAGAGAGAAAATAAAAATTATCGTTTCGTTTCGTTCCTACGCGACGCATATGAGATAATTCAAAAAAAATAGCAACGAAATTCAAAAATACCATTATGGCATCATTTCAAGCCAAAAGAGGTTGGAAAAGGCTAAAAAAGAGAGAAAATAAAAATTATCGTTTTATTTTGTTCCTACCCGACGCGTAATAGAAAATTCAAAAAAAAAAGCAAAAAAATTCAAATAATTCAAAAATACCATTATGGCTTCATTTCAAGCCAAAACAGGTCGGAAATGGCTGAAAAAGAGAGAAAATAAAAAATTATCGTTTCGTTTCGTTCCTACACGACGCATAAGAGAGATAATTCAAAAAAAATAGCAAAAAAATTAAAAAAATTAAAAGACTTCGTTATGGCTTCTTTTCAAGCGAAAATAGGTTGGAAAATGCTGAGAAAGAGAGAAAATAAAAATTATCGTTTCGTTTCGTTCCTACCCGACGCGTAATACGAAATTCCAAAAAAATAGCAAAAAAATTTAAAAAATTCAAAAATACCATTATGGCTTCATTTCAAGCCAAAACAGGTTGGAAAAGGCTGAAAAATTGAGAAAATAAAAATTATCGTTTCGTTTCGTTCCTACCCAACGCGTAATTGAAAATTCCTAAGAAATAACAAAAAAATTCAAAAACCCCATTGTGGCTTCTTTTCAAGCCAAACTAGGTTGGTAAATGCTTAGGAAGAGTGAAAATAAAAGTTATCATTTCGTTTCGTTCCTGCTCGACGCGTAAAAGAAAATTCGAAAAAAATAGCAAAAAAATTGAAAAACCCCGTTATCGCATCTTTTCAAGCAAAAATAGGTTGGAAAATGCTTAGAAAGAGAGAAAATAAAAATTATCATTTCGTTTCGTTCCTACACGACGCGTAATAGAAAATTCCAAAAAAATAGCAAAAAAATTCAAAAAATTAAATAACTCCGTTATGGCATCTTTTCAAGCCAAAATAGGTTGGAAAATGATGAGAAGGTGAGAAAATAAAAATTATCGTTTCATTCCGTTCCTACCCGACGCGTAATAGAAAATTCCAAAGAAAAAGCAAAAAAATTCAAAAAATTCAAAAACCCTGTTATGGCTTCTTTTCAAGCCAAAATAGGGTAGAAAAGGCTGCGAAAGAGAAAAACATAAAAATTATCGTTTCGTTTCGTTCCTACCCGACGCGTAATACGAAATTCCAAAAAAATAGCAAAAAAATTTAAAAAATTCAAAAATACCATTATGGCTTCATTTCAAGCCAAAACTGGTTGGAAAAGGCTGAAAAAGAGAGAAAATAAAAATAATCGTTTCGTTTCGTTCCTACCCAACGCGTAATAGAAAATTCCAAAAAAGTAGGAAAAAAATTCAAAAAATTCAAAAACCCCATTATGGCTTCCTTTCAAGGCAAAATAGGTTGGAAAATGCTTAGAAAGAGAGAAAATAAAAATTATCATTTCGTTTCGTTCCTACTCGACGCTAAAAAGAAAATTCCAAAAAAATAGCAAAAAAATTCAAAAACCCCGTTATGGCTTCCTTTCAAGCCAAAATAGGTTGGAAAATGCTTAGAAAGAGAGAAAATAAAAATTATCATTTCGTTTCGTTCCTACTCGACGCGAAAAAGAAAATTCCAAAAAAATAGCAAAAAAATTCAAAAACCCCGTTATGGCTTCTTTTCAAGCCAAAATAGGTTGGAAAATGCTGAGAAAGTGAAAAAATTAAAATTATCGTTTCGTTTCGTTTCTACCCGACGCGTAATAGAAAATTCCAAAAAAATAGCAAAAAAATTCAAAAAATTCAAAAATACCATTATGCCTTCATTTCAAGCAAAAACAGGTTGGAAAAGGCTGAAAAAGAGAGAAAACAAAAATTATTGTTTCGTATCGTTCCTACACGACGCATAAGAGATAATTCAAAAAAAATAGCAAAAAAATTCAAAAAACTTAGAAAACCCCGTTATGGCTTCTTTTCAAGCCAAAATAGGTTGGAAAATGCTGAGAAAGAGAGAAAATAAAAATTATCATTTTGTTTCGTTCCTACCCGACGCGTAATAGAAAATTCCAAAAAAAAAGCAAAAAAATTCAAATAATTCAAAAATACCATTATGGCTTCATTTCAAGCCAAAACAGGTTGGAAATGGCTGAAAAAGAGAGAAAATAAAAAATTATCGTTTCGTTTCGTTCCTACACGACGCATAAGAGAGATAATTCAAAAAAAATAGCAAAAAAATTAAAAAAATTAAAAGACTTCGTTATGGCTTCTTTTCAAGCGAAAATAGGTTGGAAAATGCTGAGAAAGAGAGAAAATAAAAATTATCGTTTCATTTCGTTCCTACCCGACGCGTAATACGAAATTCCAAAAAAATAGGAAAAAAATTTAAAAAATTCAAAAATACCATTATGGCTTCATTTCAAGCCAAAACAGGTTGGAAAAGGCTGAAAAATAGAAAAAATAAAAATTATCGTTTCGTTTCGTTCCTACCCAACGCGTAATTGAAAATTCCTAAGAAATAGCAAAAAAATTCAAAAACCCCAATGTGGCTTCTTTTCAAGCCAAACTAGGTTGGTAAATGCTTAGGAAGAGTGAAAATAAAAATTATCATTTCGTTTCGTTCCTGCTCGACGCGTAAAAGAAAATTCCAAAAAAATAGCAAAAAAATTGAAAAACCCCGTTATCGCATCTTTTCAAGCAAAAATAGGTTGGAAAATGCTTAGAAAGAGAGAAAATAAAAATTATCATTTCGTTTCGTTCCTACACGACGCGTAATAGAAAATTCCAAAAAAATAGCAAAAAAATTCAAAAAATTAAAAAACTCCGTTATGGCATCTTTTCAAGCCAAAATAGGTTGGAAAATGATGAGAAGGTGAGAAAATAAAAATTATCCTTTCATTCCGTTCCTACCCGACGCGTAATAGAAAATTCCAAAGAAAAAGCAAAAAAATTCAAAAAATTCAAAAACCCTGTTATGGCTTCTTTTCAAGCCAAAATAGGCTGGAAAAGGCTGCGAAAGAGAAAAACATAAAAATTATCGTTTCGTTTCGTTCCTACCCGACGCGTAATACGAAATTCCAAAAAAATAGCAAAAAAATTTAAAAAATTCAAAAATGCCATTATGGCTTCATTTAAAGCCAAAACATGTTGGAAAAGGCTGAAAAAGAGAGAAAATAAAAATTATCGTTTCGTTTCGTTCCTACCCAACGCGTAATAGAAAATTCCAAAAAAGTAGGAAAAAAATTCAAAAAATTCAAAAACCCCGTTATGGCTTCCTTTCAATCCAAAATAGGTTGGAAAATGCTTAGAAAGAGAGAAAATAAAAATTATCATTTCGTTTCGTTCCTACTCGACGCGAAAAAGAAAATTCCAAAAAAATAGCAAAAAAATTCAAAAACCCCGTTATGGCTTCTTTTCAAGCCAAAATAGGTTGGAAAATGCTTAGAAAGAGAGAAAATAAAAATTATCATTTCGTTTTGTTCCTACTCGACGCGGAATAGAAAATTCCATGAAAATAGCAAAAAAACTCAAAAACCCCGTTATGACTTCTTTTCAAGCCAAAATAGGTTGGAAAATGCTGAGAAAGTGAAAAAATTAAAATTATCGTTTCGTTTCGTTTCTACCCGACGCGTAATAGAAAATTCCAAAAAAATAGCAAAAAAATTTAAAAAACTCAAAAATTCCATTATGCCTACATTTCAAGCAAAAACAGGTTGGAAAATGCTGAAAAAGAGAGAAAACAAAAATTATTGTTTCGTTTCGTTCCTACCCGACGCGTTATACGAAATTCCAAAAAAATAGCAAAAAAATTTAACAAAATTCAAAAATACCATTATGGCTTCATTTCAATCCAAAACTGGTTGGTAAAGGCCAAAAAGGAGAGAAAATAAAAATTATCGTTTCGTTTCGTTCCTACACGACGCATAAGAGATAATTCAAAAAAATAGCAAAAAATTCAAAAAATTTAAAAACCCCGTTATGGCTTCTTTTCAAGCCAATATAGATTGGAAAAGGCTGAGAAAAAGAGAAAATAAAAATTATCGTTTCGTTTCGTTCCTACCCAACCGTAATAAAAAATTCCAAAAAAATAGCAAAAAAATTCAAAAATACCATTATGGCTTCATTTCAAGCCAAAACAGGTTGGAAAAGGCTGAAAAAGAGAGAAAATAAAAATTATCGTTTCGTTTCGTTCTTACGCGACGCATATGAGATAATTCAAAAAAAATAGCAAAGAAATTCAAAAATACCATTATGGCTTCATTTCAAGCCAAAACAGGTCGGAAATGGCTGAAAAAGAGAGAAAATAAAAATTATCGTTTCGTTTCGTTCCTACCCGACGCGTAATACGAAATTCCAAAAAAATAGCAAAAAAATTTAAAAAATTCAAAAATACCATTATGGCTTCATTTCAAGCCAAAACAGGTTGGAAAAGGCTGAAAAATTGAAAAAATAAAAATTATCGTTTCGTTTCGTTCCTACCCAACGCGTAATTGAAAATTCCTAAGAAATAACAAAAAAATTCAAAAAATTCAAAAACCCCATTGTGGCTTCTTTTCAAGCCAAACTAGGTTGGTAAATGCTTAGGAAGAGTGAAAATAAAAGTTATCATTTCGTTTCGTTCCTGCTCGACGCGTAAAAGAAAATTCCAAAAAAATAGCCAAAAAATTGAAAAACCCCGTTATCGCATCTTTTCAAGCAAAAATAGGTTGGAAAATGCTTAGAAAGAGAGAAAATAAAAATTATCATTTCGTTTCGTTCCTACACGACGCGTAATAGAAAATTCCAAAAAAATAGCAAAAAAATTCAAAAAATTAAAAAACTCCGTTATGGCATCATTTCAAGCCAAAATAGGTTGGAAAATGATGAGAAGGTGAGAAAATAAAAATTATCGTTTCATTCCGTTCCTTCCCGACGCGTAATAGAAAATTCCAAAGAAAAAGCAAAAAAATTCAAAAAATTTAAAAACCCTGTTATGGCTTCTTTTCAAGCCAAAATAGGCTAGAAAAGGCTGCGAAAGAGAAAAACATAAAAATTATCGTTTCGTTTCGTTCCTACCCGACGCGTAATACGAAATTTCATAAAAATAGCAAAAAAATTTAAAAAATTCAAAAATACCATTATGGCTTCATTTCAAGCCAAAACAGGTTGGAAAAGGCTGAAAAAGAGAGAAAATAAAAATTATCGTTTCGTTTCGTTCCTACCTAACGAGTAATAGAAAATTCCAAAAAAGTAGGAAAAAAATTCAAAAAATTCAAAAACCCCGTTATGGCTTCCTTTCAATCCAAAATAGGTTGGAAAATGCTTAGAAAGAGAGAAAATAAAAATTATCATTTCGTTTCGTTCCTACTCGACGCGAAAAAGAAAATTCCAAAAAAATAGCAAAAAAATTCAAAAACCCCGTTATGGCTTCTTTTCAAGCCAAAATAGGTTGGAAAATGCTTAGAAAGAGAGAAAATAAAAATTATCGTTTCGTTTCGTTCCTACTCGACGCGGAATAGAAAATTCCATGAAAATAGCAAAAAAACTCAAAAACCCCGTTATGACTTCTTTTCAAGCCAAAATAGGTTGGAAAATGCTGACAAAGTGAAAAAATTAAAATTATCGTTTCGTTTCGTTTCTATCCGACGCGTAATAGAAAATTCCAAAAAAATAGCAAAAAAATTCAAAAAACTCAAAAATACCATTATGCCTTCATTTCAAGCAAAAACAGGTTGGAAAATGCTGAAAAAGAGAGAAAACAAAAATTATTGTTTCGTTTCGTTCCTACCCGACGCGTTATACGAAATTCCAAAAAAATAGCAAAAAAATTTTAAAAATTCAAAAATACCATTATGGCTTCATTTCAAGCCAAAACTGGTTGGTAAAGGCCAAAAAAGAGAGAAAATAAAAATTATCGTTTCGTTTCGTTCCTACACGACGCATAAGAGATAATTCAAAAAAATAGCAAAAAATTCAAAAAATTTAAAAACCCCGTTATGGCTTCTTTTCAAGCCAATATAGATTGGAAAAGGCTGAGAAAAAGAGAAAATAAAAATTATCGTTTCGTTTCGTTCCTACCCAACCGTAATAAAAAATTCCAAAAAAATAGCAAAAAAATTCAAAAATACCATTATGGCTTCATTTCAAGCCAAAACTGGTTGGAAAAGGCTGAAAAAGAGAGAAAATAAAAATTATCGTTTCGTTTCGTTCCTACCCAACGCGTAATAGAAAATTCCAAAAAAGTAGGAAAAAAATTCAAAAAATTCAAAAACCCCATTATGGCTTCCTTTCAAGGCAAAATAGGTTGGAAAATGCTTAGAAAGAGAGAAAATAAAAATTATCATTTCGTTTCGTTCCTACTCGACGCGAAAAAGAAAATTCCAAAAAAATAGCAAAAAAATTCAAAAACCCCGTTATGGCTTCTTTTCAAGCCAAAATAGGTTGGAAAATGCTTAGAAAGAGAGAAAATAAAAATTATCATTTCGTTTCGTTCCTACTCGACGCGGAATAGAAAATTCCATGAAAATAGCAAAAAAACTCAAAAACCCCGTTATGACTTCTTTTCAAGCCAAAATAGGTTGGAAAATGCTGAGAAAGTGAAAAAATTAAAATTATCGTTTCGTTTCGTTTCTACCCGACGCGTAATAAGAAATTCCAAAAAAATAGCAAAAAAATTCAAAAAATTAAAAAACTCCGTTATGGCATCTTTTCAAGCCAAAATAGGTTGGAAAATGATGAGAAGGTGAGAAAATAAAAATTATCGTTTCATTCCGTTCCTACCCGACGCGTAATAGAAAATTCCAAAGAAAAAGCAAAAAAATTCAAAAAATTCAAAAACCCAGTTATGGCTTCTTTTCAAGCCAAAATAGGCTAGAAAAGGCTGTGAAAGAGAAAAACATAAAAATTATCGTTTCGTTTCGTTCCTACCCGACGCGTTATACGAAATTCCAAAAAAATAGCAAAAAAATTTAAAAAATTCAAAAATACCATTATGGCTTCATTTCAAGCCAAAACTAGTTGGTAAAGGCCAAAAAACAGAGAAAATAAAAATTATCGTTTCGTTTCGTTCCTACACGACGCATAAGAGATAATTCAAAAAAATAGCAAAAAATTCAAAAAATTTAAAAACCCCGTTATGGCTTCTTTTCAAGCCAATATAGATTGGAAAAGGCTGAGAAAAAGATAGAAAATAAAAATTATCGTTTCGTTTCGTTCCTACCAGACGCATATGAGATAATTCAAAAAAAATAGCAAAGAAATTCAAAAATACCATTATGGCATCATTTCAAGCCAAAAGAGGTTGGAAAAGGCTGAAAAAGAGAGAAAATAAAAATTATCGTTTGGTTTCGTTCCTACCCGACGCGTAATAGAAAATTCCAAAAAAAAAGCAAAAAAATTCAAATAATTCAAAAATACCATTATGGCTTCATTTCAAGCCAAAACAGGTTGGAAATGGCTGAAAAAGAGAGAAAATAAAAAATTATCGTTTCGTTTCGTTCCTACACGACGCATAAGAGAGATAATTCAAAAAAAATAGCAAAAAAATTAAAAAAATTAAAAGACTTCGTTATGGCTTCTTTTCAAGCGAAAATAGGTTGGAAAATGCTGAGAAAGAGAGAAAATAAAAATTATCGTTTCGTTTCGTTCCTACCCGACGCGTAATACGAAATTCCAAAAAAATAGCAAAAAAATTAAAAAAATTCAAAAATACCATTATGGCTTCGTTTCAAGCCAAAACAGGTTGGAAAAGGCTGAAAAATTGAGAAAATAAAAATTATCGTTTCGTTTCGTTCCTACCCAACGCGTAATTGAAAATTCCTAAGAAATAACAAAAAAATTCAAAAAATTCAAAAACCCCATTGTGGCTTCTTTTCAAGCCAAACTAGGTTGGTAAATGCTTAGGAAGAGTGAAAATAAAAGTTATCATTTCGTTTCGTTCCTGCTCGACGCGTAAAAGAAAATTCGAAAAGAATAGCAAAAAAATTGAAAAACCCCGTTATCGCATCTTTTCAAGCAAAAATAGGTTGGAAAATGCTTAGAAAGAGAGAAAATAAAAATTATCATTTCGTTTCGTTCCTACACGACGCGTAATAGAAAATTCCAAAAAAATAGCAAAAAAATTTAAAAAATTCAAAAATACCATTATGGCTTCATTTCAAGCCAAAACTGGTTGGTAAAGGCCAAAAAAGAGAGAAAATAAAAATTATCGTTTCGTTTCGTTCCTACACGACGCATAAGAGATAATTCAAAAAAATAGGAAAAAATTCAAAAAATTTAAAAACCCTGTTATGGCTTCTTTTCAAGCCAATATAGATTGGAAAAGGCTGAGAAAAAGAGAAAATAAAAATTATCGTTTCGTTTCGTTCCTACCCAACCGTAATAAAAAATTCCAAAAAAATAGCAAAAAAATTCAAAAATACCATTATGGCTTCATTTCAAGCCAAAACAGGTTGGAAAAGGCTGAAAAAGAGAGAAAATAAAAATTATCGTTTCGTTTCGTTCCTACGCGACGCATATGAGATAATTCAAAAAAAATAGCAACGAAATTCAAAAATACCATTATGGCATCATTTCAAGCCAAAAGAGGTTGGAAAAGGCTAAAAAAGAGAGAAAATAAAAATTATCGTTTTATTTTGTTCCTACCCGACGCGTAATAGAAAATTCAAAAAAAAAAGCAAAAAAATTCAAATAATTCAAAAATACCATTATGGCTTCATTTCAAGCCAAAACAGGTCGGAAATGGCTGAAAAAGAGAGAAAATAAAAAATTATCGTTTCGTTTCGTTCCTACACGACGCATAAGAGAGATAATTCAAAAAAAATAGCAAAAAAATTAAAAAAATTAAAAGACTTCGTTATGGCTTCTTTTCAAGCGAAAATAGGTTGGAAAATGCTGAGAAAGAGAGAAAATAAAAATTATCGTTTCGTTTCGTTCCTACCCGACGCGTAATACGAAATTCCAAAAAAATAGCAAAAAAATTTAAAAAATTCAAAAATACCATTATGGCTTCATTTCAAGCCAAAACAGGTTGGAAAAGGCTGAAAAATTGAGAAAATAAAAATTATCGTTTCGTTTCGTTCCTACCCAACGCGTAATTGAAAATTCCTAAGAAATAACAAAAAAAATTCAAAAACCCCATTGTGGCTTCTTTTCAAGCCAAACTAGGTTGGTAAATTATTAGGAAGAGTGAAAATAAAAGTTATCATTTCGTTTCGTTCCTGCTCGACGCGTAAAAGAAAATTCGAAAAAAATAGCAAAAAAATTGAAAAACCCCGTTATCGCATCTTTTCAAGCAAAAATAGGTTGGAAAATGCTTAGAAAGAGAGAAAATAAAAATTATCATTTCGTTTCGTTCCTACACGACGCGTAATAGAAAATTCCAAAAAAATAGCAAAAAAATTCAAAAAATTAAATAACTCCGTTATGGCATCTTTTCAAGCCAAAATAGGTTGGAAAATGATGAGAAGGTGAGAAAATAAAAATTATCGTTTCATTCCGTTCCTACCCGACGCGTAATAGAAAATTCCAAAGAAAAAGCAAAAAAATTCAAAAAATTCAAAAACCCTGTTATGGCTTCTTTTCAAGCCAAAATAGGCTAGAAAAGGCTGCGAAAGAGAAAAACATAAAAATTATCGTTTCGTTTCGTTCCTACCCGACGCGTAATACGAAATTCCAAAAAAATAGCAAAAAAATTTAAAAAATTCAAAAATACCATTATGGCTTCATTTCAAGCCAAAACTGGTTGGAAAAGGCTGAAAAAGAGAGAAAATAAAAATTATCGTTTCGTTTCGTTCCTACCCAACGCGTAATAGAAAATTCCAAAAAAGTTGGAAAAAAATTCAAAAAATTCAAAAACCCCATTATGGCTTCCTTTCAAGGCAAAATAGGTTGGAAAATGCTTAGAAAGAGAGAAAATAAAAATTATCATTTCGTTTCGTTCCTACTCGACGCGAAAAAGAAAATTCCAAAAAAATAGCAAAAAAATTCAAAAACCCCGTTATGGCTTCGTTTCAAGCCAAAATAGGTTGGAAAATGCTTAGAAAGAGAGAAAATAAAAATTATCATTTCGTTTCGTTCCTACTCGACGCGAAAAAGAAAATTCCAAAAAAATAGCAAAAAAATTCAAAAACCCCGTTATGGCTTCTTTTCAAGCCAAAATAGGTTGGAAAATGCTGAGAAAGTGAAAAAATTAAAATTATCGTTTCGTTTCGTTTCTACCCGACGCGTAATAGAAAATTCCAAAAAAATAGCAAAAAAATTCAAAAAATTCAAAAATACCATTATGCCTTCATTTCAAGCAAAAACAGGTTGGAAAAGGCTGAAAAAGAGAGAAAACAAAAATTATTGTTTCGTATCGTTCCTACACGACGCATAAGAGATAATTCAAAAAAAATAGCAAAAAAATTCAAAAAACCTAGAAAACCCCGTTATGGCTTCTTTTCAAGCCAAAATAGGTTGGAAAATGCTGAGAAAGAGAGAAAATAAAAATTATCATTTTGTTTCGTTCCTACCCGACGCGTAATAGAAAATTCCAAAAAAAAAGCAAAAAAATTCAAATAATTCAAAAATACCATTATGGCTTCATTTCAAGCCAAAACAGGTTGGAAATGGCTGAAAAAGAGAGAAAATAAAAAATTATCGTTTCGTTTCGTTCCTACACGACGCATAAGAGAGATAATTCAAAAAAAATAGCAAAAAAATTAAAAAAATTAAAAGACTTCGTTATGGCTTCTTTTCAAGCGAAAATAGGTTGGAAAATGCTGAGAAAGGGAGAAAATAAAAATTATCGTTTCGTTTCGTTCCTACCCGACGCGTAATACGAAATTCCAAAAAATAGCAAAAAAATTTAAAAAATTCAAAAATACCATTATGGCTTTATTTCAAGCCAAAACAGGTTGGAAAAGGCTGAAAAATAGAAAAAATAAAAATTATCGTTTCGTTTCGTTCCTACCCAACGCGTAATTGAAAATTCCTAAGAAATAGCAAAAAAATTCAAAAACCCCAATGTGGCTTCTTTTCAAGCCAAACTAGGTTGGTAAATGCTTAGGAAGAGTGAAAATAAAAATTATCATTTCGTTTCGTTCCTACCCGACGCGTAATAGAAAATTCCAAAAAAAAAGCAAAAAAATTCAAATAATTCAAAAATACCATTATGGCTTCATTTCAAGCCAAAACAGGTTGGAAATGGCTGAAAAAGAGAGAAAATAAAAAATTATCGTTTCGTTTCGTTCCTACACGACGCATAAGAGAGATAATTCAAAAAAAATAGCAAAAAAATTAAAAAAATTAAAAGACTTCGTTATGGCTTCTTTTCAAGCGAAAATAGGTTGGAAAATGCTGAGAAAGAGAGAAAATAAAAATTATCGTTTCGTTTCGTTCCTACCCGACGCGTAATACGAAATTCCAAAAAAATAGCAAAAAAATTTAAAAAATTCAAAAATACCATTATGGCTTCATTTCAAGCCAAAACAGGTTGGAAAAGGCTGAAAAATAGAAAAAATAAAAATTATCGTTTCGTTTCGTTCCTACCCAACGCGTAATTGAAAATTCCTAAGAAATAGTAAAAAAATTCAAAAACCCCAATGTGGCTTCTTTTCAAGCCAAACTAGGTTGGAAAATGCTGAGAAAGAGAGAAAATAAAAATTATCATTTTGTTTCGTTCCTACCCGACGCGTAATAGAAAATTCCAAAAAAAAAGCAAAAAAATTCAAATAATTCAAAAATACCATTATGGCTTCATTTCAAGCCAAAACAGGTTGGAAATGGCTGAAAAAGAGAGAAAATAAAAAATTATCGTTTCGTTTCGTTCCTACACGACGCATAAGAGAGATAATTCAAAAAAAATAGCAAAAAAATTAAAAAAATTAAAAGACTTCGTTATGGCTTCTTTTCAAGCGAAAATAGGTTGGAAAATGCTGAGAAAGAGAGAAAATAAAAATTATCGTTTCGTTTCGTTCCTACCCGACGCGTAATACGAAATTCCAAAAAAATAGCAAAAAAATTTAAAAAATTCAAAAATACCATTATGGCTTCATTTCAAGCCAAAACAGGTTGGAAAAGGCTGAAAAATAGAAAAAATAAAAATTATCGTTTCGTTTCGTTCCTACCCAACGCGTAATTGAAAATTCCTAAGAAATAACAAAAAAATTCAGAAAACTCAAAAACCCCATTGTGGCTTCTTTTCAAGCCAAACTAGGTTGGTAAATGCTTAGGAAGAGTGAAAATAAAAGTTATCATTTCGTTTCGTTCCTGCTCGACGCGTAAAAGAAAATTCCAAAAAAATAGCAAAAAAATTGAAAAACCCCGTTATCGCATCTTTTCAAGCAAAAATAGGTTGGAAAATGCTTAGAAAGAGAGAAAATAAAAATTATCATTTCGTTTCGTTCCTACACGACGCGTAATAGAAAATTCCAAAAAAATAGCAAAAAAATTCAAAAAATTAAAAAACTCCGTTATGGCATCTTTTCAAGCCAAAATAGGTTGGAAAATGATGAGAAGGTGAGAAAATAAAAATTATCCTTTCATTCCGTTCCTACCCGACGGGTAATAGAAAATTCCAAAGAAAAAGCAAAAAAATTCAAAAAATTCAAAAACCCTGTTATGGCTTCTTTTCAAGCCAAAATAGGCTGGAAAAGGCTGCGAAAGAGAAAAACATAAAAATTATCGTTTCGTTTCGTTCCTACCCGACGCGTAATACGAAATTCCAAAAAAATAGCAAAAAAATTTAAAAAATTCAAAAATGCCATTATGGCTTCATTTAAAGCCAAAACAGGTTGGAAAAGGCTGAAAAAGAGAGAAAATAAAAATTATCGTTTCGTTTCGTTCCTACCCAACGCGTAATAGAAAATTCCAAAAAAGTAGGAAAAAAATTCAAAAAATTCAAAAACCCCGTTATGGCTTCCTTTCAATCCAAAATAGGTTGGAAAATGCTTAGAAAGAGAGAAAATAAAAATTATCATTTCGTTTCGTTCCTACTCGACGCGAAAAAGAAAATTCCAAAAAAATAGCAAAAAAATTCAAAAACCCCGTTATGGCTTCTTTTCAAGCCAAAATAGGTTGGAAAATGCTTAGAAAGAGAGAAAATAAAAATTATCATTTCGTTTTGTTCCTACTCGACGCGGAATAGAAAATTCCATGAAAATAGCAAAAAAACTCAAAAACCCCGTTATGACTTCTTTTCAAGCCAAAATAGGTTGGAAAATGCTGAGAAAGTGAAAAAATTAAAATTATCGTTTCGTTTCGTTTCTACCCGACGCGTAATAGAAAATTCCAAAAAAATAGCAAAAAAATTTAAAAAACTCAAAAATACCATTATGCCTACATTTCAATCCAAAACTGGTTGGTAAAGGCCAAAGAGGAGAGAAAATAAAAATTATCGTTTCGTTTCGTTCCTACACGACGCATAAGAGATAATTCAAAAAAATAGCAAAAAATTCAAAAAATTTAAAAACCCCGTTATGGCTTCTTTTCAAGCCAATATAGATTGGAAAAGGCTGAGAAAAAGAGAAAATAAATATTATCGTTTCGTTTCGTTCCTACCCAACCGTAATAAAAAATTCCAAAAAAATAGCAAAAAAATTCAAAAATACCATTATGGCTTCATTTCAAGCCAAAACAGGTTGGAAAAGGCTGAAAAAGAGAGAAAATAAAAATTATCGTTTCGTTTCGTTCTTACGCGACGCATATGAGATAATTCAAAAAAAATAGCAAAGAAATTCAAAAATACCATTTTGGCATCATTTCAAGCCAAAAGAGGTTGGAAAAGGCTGAAAAAGAGAGAAAATAAAAATTATCGTTTTGTTTCGTTCCTACCCGACGCGTAATAGAAAATTCCAAAAAAAAAGCAAAAAAATTCAAATAATTCAAAAATACCATTATGGCTTCATTTCAAGCCAAAACAGGTCGGAAATGGCTGAAAAAGAGAGAAAATAAAAATTATCGTTTCGTTTCGTTCCTACCCGACGCGTAATACGAAATTCCAAAAAAATAGCAAAAAAATTTAAAAAATTCAAAAATACCATTATGGCTTCATTTCAAGCCAAAACAGGCTGGAAAAGGCTGAAAAATTGAAAAAATAAAAATTATCGTTTCGTTTCGTTCCTACCCAACGCGTAATTGAAAATTCCTAAGAAATAACAAAAAAATTCAAAAAATTCAAAAACCCCATTGTGGCTTCTTTTCAAGCCAAACTAGGTTGGTAAATGCTTAGGAAGAGTGAAAATAAAAGTTATCATTTCGTTTCGTTCCTGCTCGACGCGTAAAAGAAAATTCGAAAAAAATAGCCAAAAAATTGAAAAACCCCGTTATCGCATCTTTTCAAGCAAAAATAGGTTGGAAAATGCTTAGAAAGAGAGAAAATAAAAATTATCATTTCGTTTTGTTCCTACTCGACGCGGAATAGAAAATTCCATGAAAATAGCAAAAAAACTCAAAAACCCCGTTATGACTTCTTTTCAAGCCAAAATAGGTTGGAAAATGCTGAGAAAGTGAAAAAATTAAAATTATCGTTTCGTTTCGTTTCTACCCGACGCGTAATAGAAAATTCCAAAAAAATAGCAAAAAAATTTAAAAAACTCAAAAATACCATTATGCCTACATTTCAATCCAAAACTGGTTGGTAAAGGCCAAAGAGGAGAGAAAATAAAAATTATCGTTTCGTTTCGTTCCTACACGACGCATAAGAGATAATTCAAAAAAATAGCAAAAAATTCAAAAAATTTAAAAACCCCGTTATGGCTTCTTTTCAAGCCAATATAGATTGGAAAAGGCTGAGAAAAAGAGAAAATAAATATTATCGTTTCGTTTCGTTCCTACACGACGCGTAATAGAAAATTCCAAAAAAATAGCAAAAAAATTCAAAAAATTAAAAAACTCCGTTATGGCATCTTTTCAAGCCAAAATAGGTTGGAAAATGATGAGAAGGTGAGAAAATAAAAATTATCGTTTCATTCCGTTCCTTCCCGACGCGTAATAGAAAATTCCAAAGAAAAAGCAAAAAAATTCAAAAAATTTAAAAACCCTGTTATGGCTTCTTTTCAAGCCAAAATAGGCTAGAAAAGGCTGCGAAAGAGAAAAACATAAAAATTATCGTTTCGTTTCGTTCCTACCCGACGCGTAATACGAAATTTCATAAAAATAGCAAAAAAATTTAAAAAATTCAAAAATACCATTATGGCTTCATTTCAAGCCAAAACAGGTTGGAAAATGCTGAAAAAGAGAGAAAATAAAAATTATCGTTTCGTTTCGTTCCTACCCAACGAGTAATAGAAAATTCCAAAAAAGTAGGAAAAAAATTCAAAAAATTCAAAAACCCCGTTATGGCTTCCTTTCAATCCAAAATAGGTTGGAAAATGCTTAGAAAGAGAGAAAATAAAAATTATCATTTCGTTTCGTTCCTACTCGACGCGAAAAAGAAAATTCCAAAAAAATAGCAAAAAAATTCAAAAACCCCGTTATGGCTTCTTTTCAAGCCAAAATAGGTTGGAAAATGCTTAGAAAGAGAGAAAATAAAAATTATCGTTTCGTTTCGTTCCTACTCGACGCGGAATAGAAAATTCCATGAAAATAGCAAAAAAACTCAAAAACCCCGTTATGACTTCTTTTCAAGCCAAAATAGGTTGGAAAATGCTGAGAAAGTGAAAAAATTAAAATTATCGTTTCGTTTCGTTTCTATCCGACGCGTAATAGAAAATAGCAAAAAAATTCAAAAAACTCAAAAATACCATTATGCCTTCATTTCAAGCAAAAACAGGTTGGAAAATGCTGAAAAAGAGAGAAAACAAAAATTATTGTTTCGTTTCGTTCCTACCCGACGCGTTATACGAAATTCCAAAAAAATAGCAAAAAAATTTTAAAAATTCAAAAATACCATTATGGCTTCATTTCAAGCCAAAACTGGTTGGTAAAGGCCAAAAAAGAGAGAAAATAAAAATTATCGTTTCGTTTCGTTCCTACACGACGCATAAGAGATAATTCAAAAAAATAGCAAAAAATTCAAAAAATTTAAAAACCCCGTTATGGCTTCTTTTCAAGCCAATATAGATTGGAAAAGGCTGAGAAAAAGAGAGAATAAAAATTATCGTTTCGTTTCGTTCCTACCCAACCGTAATAAAAAATTCCAAAAAAATAGCAAAAAAATTCAAAAATACCATTATGGCTTCATTTCAAGCCAAAACAGGTTGGAAAAGGCTGAAAAAGAGAGAAAATAAAAATTATCGTTTCGTTTCGTTCCTACGCGACGCATATGAGATAATTCACAAAAAATAGCAAAGAAATTCAAAAATACCATTATGGCATCATTTCAAGCCAAAAGAGGTTGGAAAAGGCTGAAAAAGAGAGAAAATAAAAATTATCGTTTTGTTTCGTTCCTACCCGACGTGTAATAGAAAATTCCAAAAAAAAAGCAAAAAAATTCAAATAATTCAAAAATACCATTATGGCTTCATTTCAAGCCAAAACAGGTCGGAAATGGCTGAAAAAGAGAGAAAATAAAAAATTATTGTTTCGTTTCGTTCCTACACGACGCATAAGAGAGATAATTCAAAAAAAATAGCAAAAAAATTAAAAAAATTAAAAGACTTCGTTATGGCTTCTTTTCAAGCGAAAATAGGTTGGAAAATGCTGAGAAAGAGAGAAAATAAAAATTATCGTTTCGTTTCGTTCCTACCCAACCGTAATAAAAAATTCCAAAAAAATAGCAAAAAAATTCAAAAATACCATTATGGCTTCATTTCAAGCCAAAACAGGTTGGAAAAGGCTGAAAAAGAGAGAAAATAAAAATTATCGTTTCGTTTCGTTCCTACCCGACGCGTAATACGAAATTCCAAAAAAATAGCAAAAAAATTTAAAAAATTCAAAAATACCATTATGGCTTCATTTCAAGCCAAAACAGGTTGGAAAATGCTGAAAAATTGAAAAAATAAAAATTATCGTTTCGTTTTGTTCCTACCCAACGCGTAATTGAAAATTCCTAAGAAATAACAAAAAAATTCAGAAAACTCAAAAACCCCATTGTGGCTTCTTTTCAAGCCAAACTAGGTTGGTAAATGCTTAGGAAGAGTGAAAATAAAAGTTATCATTTCGTTTCGTTCCTGCTCGACGCGTAAAAGAAAATTCCAAAAAAATAGCAAAAAAATTGAAAAACCCCGTTATCGCATCTTTTCAAGCAAAAATAGGTTGGAAAATGCTTAGAAAGAGAGAAAATAAAAATTATCATTTCGTTTCGTTCCTACACGACGCGTAATAGAAAATTCCAAAAAAATAGCAAAAAAATTCAAAAAATTAAAAAACTCCGTTATGGCATCTTTTCAAGCCAAAATAGGTTGGAAAATGATGAGAAGGTGAGAAAATAAAAATTATCGTTTCATTTCGTTCCAACCCAACGCGTAATAGAAAATTCCAAAGAAAAAGCAAAAAATTTCAAAAAATTCAAAAACCCTGTTATGGCTTCTTTTCAAGCCAAAATAGGCTGGAAAAGGCTGCGAAAAAGAAAAACATAAAAATTATCGTTTCGTTTCGTTCCTACCCGACGCGTAATACGAAATTCCAAAAAAATAGAAAAAAAATTTAAAAAATTCAAAAATACCATTATGGCTTCATTTCAAGCCAAAACAGGTTGGAAAAGGCTGAAAAAGAGAGAAAATAAAAATTATCGTTTCGTTTCGTTCCTATCCAACGCGTAATAGAAAATTCCAAAAAAGTAGGAAAAAAATTCAAAAAATTCAAAAACCCCATTATGGCTTCCTTTCAAGGCAAAATAGGTTGGAAAATGCTTAGAAAGAGAGAAAATAAAAATTATCCTTTCGTTTCGTTCCTACTCGACGCGAAAAAGAAAATTCCAAAAAAATAGCAAAAAAATTAAAAAAATTAAAAGACTTCGTTATGGCTTCTTTTCAAGCGAAAATAGGTTGGAAAATGCTGAGAAAGAGAGAAAATAAAAATTATCGTTTCGTTTCGTTCCTACCCGACGCGTAATACGAAATTCCAAAAAATAGCAAAAAAATTTAAAAAATTCAAAAATACCATTATGGCTTTATTTCAAGCCAAAACAGGTTGGAAAAGGCTGAAAAATAGAAAAAATAAAAATTATCGTTTCGTTTCGTTCCTACCCAACGCGTAATTGAAAATTCCTAAGAAATAGCAAAAAAATTCAAAAACCCCAATGTGGCTTCTTTTCAAGCCAAACTAGGTTGGTAAATGCTTAGGAAGAGTGAAAATAAAAATTATCATTTCGTTTCGTTCCTACCCGACGCGTAATAGAAAATTCCAAAAAAAAAGCAAAAAAATTCAAATAATTCAAAAATACCATTATGGCTTCATTTCAAGCCAAAACAGGTTGGAAATGGCTGAAAAAGAGAGAAAATAAAAAATTATCGTTTCGTTTCGTTCCTACACGACGCATAAGAGAGATAATTCAAAAAAAATAGCAAAAAAATTAAAAAAATTAAAAGACTTCGTTATGGCTTCTTTTCAAGCGAAAATAGGTTGGAAAATGCTGAGAAAGAGAGAAAATAAAAATTATCGTTTCGTTTCGTTCCTACCCGACGCGTAATACGAAATTCCAAAAAAATAGCAAAAAAATTTAAAAAATTCAAAAATACCATTATGGCTTCATTTCAAGCCAAAACAGGTTGGAAAAGGCTGAAAAATAGAAAAAATAAAAATTATCGTTTCGTTTCGTTCCTACCCAACGCGTAATTGAAAATTCCTAAGAAATAGTAAAAAAATTCAAAAACCCCAATGTGGCTTCTTTTCAAGCCAAACTAGGTTGGAAAATGCTGAGAAAGAGAGAAAATAAAAATTATCATTTTGTTTCGTTCCTACCCGACGCGTAATAGAAAATTCCAAAAAAAAAGCAAAAAAATTCAAATAATTCAAAAATACCATTATGGCTTCATTTCAAGCCAAAACAGGTTGGAAATGGCTGAAAAAGAGAGAAAATAAAAAATTATCGTTTCGTTTCGTTCCTACACGACGCATAAGAGAGATAATTCAAAAAAAATAGCAAAAAAATTAAAAAAATTAAAAGACTTCGTTATGGCTTCTTTTCAAGCGAAAATAGGTTGGAAAATGCTGAGAAAGAGAGAAAATAAAAATTATCGTTTCGTTTCGTTCCTACCCGACGCGTAATACGAAATTCCAAAAAATAGCAAAAAAATTTAAAAAATTCAAAAATACCATTATGGCTTTATTTCAAGCCAAAACAGGTTGGAAAAGGCTGAAAAATAGAAAAAATAAAAATTATCGTTTCGTTTCGTTCCTACCCAACGCGTAATTGAAAATTCCTAAGAAATAGCAAAAAAATTCAAAAACCCCAATGTGGCTTCTTTTCAAGCCAAACTAGGTTGGTAAATGCTTAGGAAGAGTGAAAATAAAAATTATCATTTCGTTTCGTTCCTACCCGACGCGTAATAGAAAATTCCAAAAAAAAAGCAAAAAAATTCAAATAATTCAAAAATACCATTATGGCTTCATTTCAAGCCAAAACAGGTTGGAAATGGCTGAAAAAGAGAGAAAATAAAAAATTATCGTTTCGTTTCGTTCCTACACGACGCATAAGAGAGATAATTCAAAAAAAATAGCAAAAAAATTAAAAAAATTAAAAGACTTCGTTATGGCTTCTTTTCAAGCGAAAATAGGTTGGAAAATGCTGAGAAAGAGAGAAAATAAAAATTATCGTTTCGTTTCGTTCCTACCCGACGCGTAATACGAAATTCCAAAAAAATAGCAAAAAAATTTAAAAAATTCAAAAATACCATTATGGCTTCATTTCAAGCCAAAACAGGTTGGAAAAGGCTGAAAAATAGAAAAAATAAAAATTATCGTTTCGTTTCGTTCCTACCCAACGCGTAATTGAAAATTCCTAAGAAATAGTAAAAAAATTCAAAAACCCCAATGTGGCTTCTTTTCAAGCCAAACTAGGTTGGAAAATGCTGAGAAAGAGAGAAAATAAAAATTATCATTTTGTTTCGTTCCTACCCGACGCGTAATAGAAAATTCCAAAAAAAAAGCAAAAAAATTCAAATAATTCAAAAATACCATTATGGCTTCATTTCAAGCCAAAACAGGTTGGAAATGGCTGAAAAAGAGAGAAAATAAAAAATTATCGTTTCGTTTCGTTCCTACACGACGCATAAGAGAGATAATTCAAAAAAAAATAGCAAAAAAATTAAAAAAATTAAAAGACTTCGTTATGGCTTCTTTTCAAGCGAAAATAGGTTGGAAAATGCTGAGAAAGAGAGAAAATAAAAATTATCGTTTCGTTTCGTTCCTACCCGACGCGTAATACGAAATTCCAAAAAAATAGCAAAAAAATTTAAAAAATTCAAAAATAC
Organism: Quercus parvula; assembly: GCA_030820535.1. Lineage (NCBI taxonomy): Eukaryota > Viridiplantae > Streptophyta > Magnoliopsida > Fagales > Fagaceae > Quercus > Quercus parvula. The sequence goes on from JAUAME010000001.1 coordinate 50,691,444, forward strand.
CATTATGGCTTCATTTCAAGCCAAAACAGGTTGGAAAAGGCTGAAAAATAGAAAAAATAAAAATTATCGTTTCGTTTCGTTCCTACCCAACGCGTAATTGAAAATTCCTAAGAAATAACAAAAAAATTCAGAAAACTCAAAAACCCCATTGTGGCTTCTTTTCAAGCCAAACTAGGTTGGTAAATGCTTAGGAAGAGTGAAAATAAAAGTTATCATTTCGTTTCGTTCCTGCTCGACGCGTAAAAGAAAATTCCAAAAAAATAGCAAAAAAATTGAAAAACCCCGTTATCGCATCTTTTCAAGCAAAAATAGGTTGGAAAATGCTTAGAAAGAGAGAAAATAAAAATTATCATTTCGTTTCGTTCCTACACGACGCGTAATAGAAAATTCCAAAAAAATAGCAAAAAAATTCAAAAAATTAAAAAACTCCGTTATGGCATCTTTTCAAGCCAAAATAGGTTGGAAAATGATGAGAAGGTGAGAAAATAAAAATTATCCTTTCATTCCGTTCCTACCCGACGGGTAATAGAAAATTCCAAAGAAAAAGCAAAAAAATTCAAAAAATTCAAAAACCCTGTTATGGCTTCTTTTCAAGCCAAAATAGGCTGGAAAAGGCTGCGAAAGAGAAAAACATAAAAATTATCGTTTCGTTTCGTTCCTACCCGACGCGTAATACGAAATTCCAAAAAAATAGCAAAAAAATTTAAAAAATTCAAAAATGCCATTATGGCTTCATTTAAAGCCAAAACAGGTTGGAAAAGGCTGAAAAAGAGAGAAAATAAAAATTATCATTTCGTTTCGTTCCTACCCAACGCGTAATAGAAAATTCCAAAAAAGTAGGAAAAAAATTCAAAAAATTCAAAAACCCCGTTATGGCTTCCTTTCAATCCAAAATAGGTTGGAAAATGCTTAGAAAGAGAGAAAATAAAAATTATCATTTCGTTTCGTTCCTACTCGACGCGAAAAAGAAAATTCCAAAAAAATAGCAAAAAAATTCAAAAACCCCGTTATGGCTTCTTTTCAAGCCAAAATAGGTTGGAAAATGCTTAGAAAGAGAGAAAATAAAAATTATCATTTCGTTTTGTTCCTACTCGACGCGGAATAGAAAATTCCATGAAAATAGCAAAAAAACTCAAAAACCCCGTTATGACTTCTTTTCAAGCCAAAATAGGTTGGAAAATGCTGAGAAAGTGAAAAAATTAAAATTATCGTTTCGTTTCGTTTCTACCCGACGCGTAATAGAAAATTCCAAAAAAATAGCAAAAAAATTTAAAAAACTCAAAAATACCATTATGCCTACATTTCAATCCAAAACTGGTTGGTAAAGGCCAAAGAGGAGAGAAAATAAAAATTATCGTTTCGTTTCGTTCCTACACGACGCATAAGAGATAATTCAAAAAAATAGCAAAAAATTCAAAAAATTTAAAAACCCCGTTATGGCTTCTTTTCAAGCCAATATAGATTGGAAAAGGCTGAGAAAAAGAGAAAATAAATATTATCGTTTCGTTTCGTTCCTACCCAACCGTAATAAAAAATTCCAAAAAAATAGCAAAAAAATTCAAAAATACCATTATGGCTTCATTTCAAGCCAAAACAGGTTGGAAAAGGCTGAAAAAGAGAGAAAATAAAAATTATCGTTTCGTTTCGTTCTTACGCGACGCATATGAGATAATTCAAAAAAAATAGCAAAGAAATTCAAAAATACCATTTTGGCATCATTTCAAGCCAAAAGAGGTTGGAAAAGGCTGAAAAAGAGAGAAAATAAAAATTATCGTTTTGTTTCGTTCCTACCCGACGCGTAATAGAAAATTCCAAAAAAAAAGCAAAAAAATTCAAATAATTCAAAAATACCATTATGGCTTCATTTCAAGCCAAAACAGGTCGGAAATGGCTGAAAAAGAGAGAAAATAAAAATTATCGTTTCGTTTCGTTCCTACCCGACGCGTAATACGAAATTCCAAAAAAATAGCAAAAAAATTTAAAAAATTCAAAAATACCATTATGGCTTCATTTCAAGCCAAAACAGGCTGGAAAAGGCTGAAAAATTGAAAAAATAAAAATTATCGTTTCGTTTCGTTCCTACCCAACGCGTAATTGAAAATTCCTAAGAAATAACAAAAAAATTCAAAAAATTCAAAAACCCCATTGTGGCTTCTTTTCAAGCCAAACTAGGTTGGTAAATGCTTAGGAAGAGTGAAAATAAAAGTTATCATTTCGTTTCGTTCCTGCTCGACGCGTAAAAGAAAATTCGAAAAAAATAGCCAAAAAATTGAAAAACCCCGTTATCGCATCTTTTCAAGCAAAAATAGGTTGGAAAATGCTTAGAAAGAGAGAAAATAAAAATTATCATTTCGTTTTGTTCCTACTCGACGCGGAATAGAAAATTCCATGAAAATAGCAAAAAAACTCAAAAACCCCGTTATGACTTCTTTTCAAGCCAAAATAGGTTGGAAAATGCTGAGAAAGTGAAAAAATTAAAATTATCGTTTCGTTTCGTTTCTACCCGACGCGTAATAGAAAATTCCAAAAAAATAGCAAAAAAATTTAAAAAACTCAAAAATACCATTATGCCTACATTTCAATCCAAAACTGGTTGGTAAAGGCCAAAGAGGAGAGAAAATAAAAATTATCGTTTCGTTTCGTTCCTACACGACGCATAAGAGATAATTCAAAAAAATAGCAAAAAATTCAAAAAATTTAAAAACCCCGTTATGGCTTCTTTTCAAGCCAATATAGATTGGAAAAGGCTGAGAAAAAGAGAAAATAAATATTATCGTTTCGTTTCGTTCCTACACGACGCGTAATAGAAAATTCCAAAAAAATAGCAAAAAAATTCAAAAAATTAAAAAACTCCGTTATGGCATCTTTTCAAGCCAAAATAGGTTGGAAAATGATGAGAAGGTGAGAAAATAAAAATTATCGTTTCATTCCGTTCCTTCCCGACGCGTAATAGAAAATTCCAAAGAAAAAGCAAAAAAATTCAAAAAATTTAAAAACCCTGTTATGGCTTCTTTTCAAGCCAAAATAGGCTAGAAAAGGCTGCGAAAGAGAAAAACATAAAAATTATCGTTTCGTTTCGTTCCTACCCGACGCGTAATACGAAATTTCATAAAAATAGCAAAAAAATTTAAAAAATTCAAAAATACCATTATGGCTTCATTTCAAGCCAAAACAGGTTGGAAAATGCTGAAAAAGAGAGAAAATAAAAATTATCGTTTCGTTTCGTTCCTACCCAACGAGTAATAGAAAATTCCAAAAAAGTAGGAAAAAAATTCAAAAAATTCAAAAACCCCGTTATGGCTTCCTTTCAATCCAAAATAGGTTGGAAAATGCTTAGAAAGAGAGAAAATAAAAATTATCATTTCGTTTCGTTCCTACTCGACGCGAAAAAGAAAATTCCAAAAAAATAGCAAAAAAATTCAAAAACCCCGTTATGGCTTCTTTTCAAGCCAAAATAGGTTGGAAAATGCTTAGAAAGAGAGAAAATAAAAATTATCGTTTCGTTTCGTTCCTACTCGACGCGGAATAGAAAATTCCATGAAAATAGCAAAAAAACTCAAAAACCCCGTTATGACTTCTTTTCAAGCCAAAATAGGTTGGAAAATGCTGAGAAAGTGAAAAAATTAAAATTATCGTTTCGTTTCGTTTCTATCCGACGCGTAATAGAAAATAGCAAAAAAATTCAAAAAACTCAAAAATACCATTATGCCTTCATTTCAAGCAAAAACAGGTTGGAAAATGCTGAAAAAGAGAGAAAACAAAAATTATTGTTTCGTTTCGTTCCTACCCGACGCGTTATACGAAATTCCAAAAAAATAGCAAAAAAATTTTAAAAATTCAAAAATACCATTATGGCTTCATTTCAAGCCAAAACTGGTTGGTAAAGGCCAAAAAAGAGAGAAAATAAAAATTATCGTTTCGTTTCGTTCCTACACGACGCATAAGAGATAATTCAAAAAAATAGCAAAAAATTCAAAAAATTTAAAAACCCCGTTATGGCTTCTTTTCAAGCCAATATAGATTGGAAAAGGCTGAGAAAAAGAGAGAATAAAAATTATCGTTTCGTTTCGTTCCTACCCAACCGTAATAAAAAATTCCAAAAAAATAGCAAAAAAATTCAAAAATACCATTATGGCTTCATTTCAAGCCAAAACAGGTTGGAAAAGGCTGAAAAAGAGAGAAAATAAAAATTATCGTTTCGTTTCGTTCCTACGCGACGCATATGAGATAATTCAAAAAAAATAGCAAAGAAATTCAAAAATACCATTATGGCATCATTTCAAGCCAAAAGAGGTTGGAAAAGGCTGAAAAAGAGAGAAAATAAAAATTATCGTTTTGTTTCGTTCCTACCCGACGTGTAATAGAAAATTCCAAAAAAAAAGCAAAAAAATTCAAATAATTCAAAAATACCATTATGGCTTCATTTCAAGCCAAAACAGGTCGGAAATGGCTGAAAAAGAGAGAAAATAAAAAATTATTGTTTCGTTTCGTTCCTACACGACGCATAAGAGAGATAATTCAAAAAAAATAGCAAAAAAATTAAAAAAATTAAAAGACTTCGTTATGGCTTCTTTTCAAGCGAAAATAGGTTGGAAAATGCTGAGAAAGAGAGAAAATAAAAATTATCGTTTCGTTTCGTTCCTACCCAACCGTAATAAAAAATTCCAAAAAAATAGCAAAAAAATTCAAAAATACCATTATGGCTTCATTTCAAGCCAAAACAGGTTGGAAAAGGCTGAAAAAGAGAGAAAATAAAAATTATCGTTTCGTTTCGTTCCTACCCGACGCGTAATACGAAATTCCAAAAAAATAGCAAAAAAATTTAAAAAATTCAAAAATACCATTATGGCTTCATTTCAAGCCAAAACAGGTTGGAAAAGGCTGAAAAATTGAAAAAATAAAAATTATCGTTTCGTTTCGTTCCTACCCAACGCGTAATTGAAAATTCCTAAGAAATAACAAAAAAATTCAAAAAACTCAAAAACCCCATTGTGGCTTCTTTTCAAGCCAAACTAGGTTGGTAAATGCTCAGGAAGGGTGAAAATAAAAGTTATCATTTCGTTTCGTTCCTGCTCGACGCGTAAAAGAAAATTCCAAAAAAATAGCAAAAAAATTGAAAAACCCCGTTATCGCATCTTTTCAAGCAAAAATAGGTTGGAAAATGCTTAGAAAGAGAGAAAATAAAAATTATCATTTCGTTTCGTTCCTACACGACGCGTAATAGAAAATTCCAAAAAAACAGCAAAAAAATTCAAAAAATTAAAAAACTCCGTTATGGCATCTTTTCAAGCCAAAATAGGTTGGAAAATGATGAGAAGGTGAGAAAATAAAAATTATCGTTTCATTCCGTTCCTACCCGACGCGTAATAGAAAATTCCAAAAAAAAAGCAAAAAAATTCAAAAAATTCAAAAACCTTGTTATGGCTTCTTTTCAAGCCAAAATAGGCTGGAAAAGGCTGCGAAAAAGAAAAACATAAAAATTATCGTTTCGTTTCGTTCCTACCCGACGCGTAATACGAAATTCCAAAAAAATAGAAAAAAAATTTAAAAAATTCAAAAATACCATTATGGCTTCATTTCAAGCCAAAACAGGTTGGAAAAGGCTGAAAAAGAGAGAAAATAAAAATTATCGTTTCGTTTCGTTCCTATCCAACGCGTAATAGAAAATTCCAAAAAAGTAGGAAAAAAATTCAAAAAATTCAAAAACCCCATTATGGCTTCCTTTCAAGGCAAAATAGGTTGGAAAATGCTTAGAAAGAGAGAAAATAAAAATTATCCTTTCGTTTCGTTCCTACTCGACGCGAAAAAGAAAATTCCAAAAAAATAGCAAAAAAATTAAAAAAATTAAAAGACTTCGTTATGGCTTCTTTTCAAGCGAAAATAGGTTGGAAAATGCTGAGAAAGAGAGAAAATAAAAATTATCGTTTCGTTTCGTTCCTACCCGACGCGTAATACGAAATACGAAAAAAATAGCAAAAAAATTTAAAAAATTCAAAAATACCATTATGGCTTCATTTCAAGCCAAAACAGGTTGGAAAAGGCTGAAAAATAGAAAAAATAAAAATTATCGTTTCGTTTCGTTCCTACCCAACGCGTAATTGAAAATTCCTAAGAAATAGCAAAAAAATTCAAAAACCCCAATGTGGCTTCTTTTCAAGCCAAACTAGGTTGGTAAATGCTTAGTAAGAGTGAAAATAAAAATTATCATTTCGTTTCGTTCCTGCTTGACGCGTTAAAGAAAATTCCAAAAAAATAGCAAAAAAATTGAAAAACCCCGTTATCGCATCTTTTCAAGCAAAAATAGGTTGGAAAATGCTTAGAAAGAGAGAAAATAAAAATTATCATTTCGTTTCGTTCCTACACGACGCGTAATAGAAAATTCCAAAAAAATAGCAAAAAAATTCAAAAAATTAAAAAACTCCGTTATGGCATCTTTTCAAGCCAAAATAGGTTGGAAAATGATGAGAAGGTGAGAAAATAAAAATTATCGTTTCATTCCGTTCCTACCCGACGCGTAATAGAAAATTCCAAAGAAAAAGCAAAAAAAATTCAAAAACCCTGTTATGGCTTCTTTTCAAGCCAAAATAGGCTGGAAAAGGCTGCGAAAGAGAAAAACATAAAAATTATCGTTTCGTTTCGTTCCTACCCGACGCGTAATACGAAATTCCAAAAAAATAGCAAAAAAATTTAAAAAATTCAAAAATACCATTATGGCTTCATTTAAAGCCAAAACAGGTTGGAAAAGGCTGAAAAAGAGAGAAAATAAAAATTTTCGTTTCGTTTCGTTCCTACCCAACGCGTAATAGAAAATTCCAAAAAAGTAGGAAAAAAATTCAAAAAATTCAAAAACCCCGTTATGGCTTCCTCTCAATCCAAAATAGGTTGGAAAATGCTTAGAAAGAGAGAAAATAAAAATTATCATTTCGTTTCGTTCCTACTCGACGCGAAAAAGAAAATTCCAAAAAAATAGCAAAAAAATTCAAAAACCCCGTTATGGCTTCTTTTCAAGCCAAAATAGGTTGGAAAATGCTTAGAAAGAGAGAAAATAAAAATTATCATTTCGTTTCGTTCCTACTCGACGCGGAATAGAAAATTCCATGAAAATAGCAAAAAAACTCAAAAACCCCGTTATGACTTCTTTTCAAGCCAAAATAGGTTGGAAAATGCTGAGAAAGTGAAAAAATTAAAATTATCGTTTCGTTTCGTTTCTACCCGACGCGTAATAGAAAATTCCAAAAAAATAGCAAAAAAATTCAAAAAATTAAAAAACTCCGTTATGGCATCTTTTCAAGCCAAAATAGGTTGGAAAATGATGAGAAGGTGAGAAAATAAAAATTATCGTTTCATTCCGTTCCTACCCGACGCATAATAGAAAATTCCAAAGAAAAAGCAAAAAAATTCAAAAAATTCAAAAACCCTGTTATGGCTTCTTTTCAAGCCAAAATAGGCTAGAAAAGGCTGCGAAAGAGAAAAACATAAAAATTATCGTTTCGTTTCGTTCCTACCCGACGCGTAATACGAAATTCCAAAAAAATAGCAAAAAAATTTAAAAAATTCAAAAATACTATTACGGCTTCATTTCAAGCCAAAACAGGTTGGAAAAGGCTGAAAAAGAGAGAAAATAAAAATTATCGTTTCGTTTCGTTCCTACCCAACGCGTAATAGAAAATTCCAAAAAAGTAGGAAAAAAATTCAAAAAATTCAAAAACCCCATTATGGCTTCCTTTCAAGGCAAAATAGGTTGGAAAATGCTTAGAAAGAGAGAAAATAAAAATTATCATTTCGTTTCGTTCCTACTCGACGCGAAAAAGAAAATTCCAAAAAAATAGCAAAAAAATTCAAAAACCCCGTTATGGCTTCTTTTCAAGCCAAAATAGGTTGGAAAATGCTTAGAAAGAGAGAAAATAAAAATTTTCATTTCGTTTCGTTCCTACTCGACGCGTAATAGAAAATTCCATGAAAATAGCAAAAAAACTCAAAAACCCCGTTATGACTTCTTTTCAAGCCAAAATAGGTTGGAAAATGCTGAGAAAGTGAAAAAATTAAAATTATCGTTTCGTTTCGTTTCTACCCGACGCGTAATAGAAAATTCCAACAAAATAGCAAAAAAATTCAAAAAATTCAAAAATACCATTATGCCTTCATTTCAAGCAAAAACAGGTTGGAAAAGGCTGAAAAAGAGAGAAAACAAAAATTATTGTTTCGTATCGTTCCTACACGACGCATAAGAGATAATTCAAAAAAAATAGCAAGAAAATTCAAAAAACTTAGAAAACCCCGTTATGGCTTCTTTTCAAGCCAAAATAGGTTGGAAAATGCTGAGAAAGAGAGAAAATAAAAATTATCATTTTGTTTCGTTCCTACCCGACGCGTAATAGAAAATTCCAAAAAAAAAGCAAAAAAATTCAAATAATTCAAAAATACCATTATGGCTTCATTTCAAGCCAAAACAGGTTGGAAATGGCTGAAAAAGAGAGAAAATAAAAAATTATCGTTTCGTTTCGTTCCTACACGACGCATAAGAGAGATAATTCAAAAAAAATAGCAAAAAAATTAAAAAAATTAAAAGACTTCGTTATGGCTTCTTTTCAAGCGAAAATAGGTTGGAAAATGCTGAGAAAGAGAGAAAATAAAAATTATCGTTTCGTTTCGTTCCTACCCGACGCGTAATACGAAATTCCAAAAAAATAGCAAAAAAATTTAAAAAATTCAAAAATACCATTATGGCTTCATTTCAAGCCAAAACAGGTTGGAAAAGGCTGAAAAATAGAAAAAATAAAAATTATCGTTTCGTTTCGTTCCTACCCAACGCGTAATTGAAAATTCCTAAAAAATAGCAAAAAAATTCAAAAACCCCAATGTGGCTTCTTTTCAAGCCAAACTAGGTTGGTAAATGCTTAGGAAGAGTGAAAATAAAAATTATCATTTCGTTTCGTTCCTGCTCGACGCGTTAAAGAAAATTCCAAAAAAATAGCAAAAAAATTGAAAAACCCCGTTATCGCATCTTTTCAAGCAAAAATAGATTGGAAAATGCTTAGAAAGAGAGAAAATAAAAATTATCATTTCGTTTCGTTCCTACACGACGCGTAATAGAAAATTCCAAAAAAATAGCAAAAAAATTCAAAAAATTAAAAAACTCCGTTATGGCATCTTTTCAAGCCAAAATAGGTTGGAAAATGATGAGAAGGTGAGAAAATAAAAATTATCGTTTCATTCCGTTCCTACCCGACGCGTAATAGAAAATTCCAAAGAAAAAGCAAAAAAAATTCAAAAAATTCAAAAACCCTGTTATGGCTTCTTTTCAAGCCAAAATAGGCTGGAAAAGGCTGCGAAAGAGAAAAACATAAAAATTATCGTTTCGTTTCGTTCCTACCCGACGCGTAATACGAAATTCCAAAAAAATAGCAAAAAAATTTAAAAAATTCAAAAATACCATTATGGCTTCATTTAAAGCCAAAACAGGTTGGAAAAGGCTGAAAAAGAGAGAAAATAAAAATTATCGTTTCGTTTCGTTCCTACCCAACGCGTAATAGAAAATTCCAAAAAAGTAGGAAAAAAATTCAAAAAATTCAAAAACCCCGTTATGGCTTCCTCTCAATCCAAAATAGGTTGGAAAATGCTTAGAAAGAGAGAAAATAAAAATTATCATTTCGTTTCGTTCCTACTCGACGCGAAAAAGAAAATTCCAAAAAAATAGCAAAAAAATTCAAAAACCCCGTTATGGCTTCTTTTCAAGCCAAAATAGGTTGGAAAATGCTTAGAAAGAGAGAAAATAAAAATTATCATTTCGTTTCGTTCCTACTCGACGCGGAATAGAAAATTCCATGAAAATAGCAAAAAAACTCAAAAACCCCGTTATGACTTCTTTTCAAGCCAAAATAGGTTGGAAAATGCTGAGAAAGTGAAAAAATTAAAATTATCGTTTCGTTTCGTTTCTACCCGACGCGTAATAGAAAATTCCAAAAAAATAGCAAAAAAATTCAAAAAACTCAAAAATACCATTATGCCTTCATTTCAAGCAAAAACAGGTTGGAAAATGCTGAAAAAGAGAGAAAACAAAAATTATTGTTTCGTTTCGTTCCTACCCGACGCGTTATACGAAATTCCAAAAAAATAGCAAAAAAATTTAAAAAATTCAAAAATACCATTATGGCTTCATTTCAAGCCAAAACTGGTTGGTAAAGGCCAAAAAAGAGAGAAAATAAAAATTATCGTTTCGTTTCGTTCCTACACGACGCATAAGAGATAATTCAAAAAAATAGCAAAAAATTCAAAAAATTTAAAAACCCCGTTATGGCTTCTTTTCAAGCCAATATAGATTGGAAAAGGCTGAGAAAAAGAGAAAATAAAAATTATCGTTTCGTTTCGTTCCTACCCAACCGTAATAAAAAATTCCAAAAAAATAGCAAAAAAATTCAAAAATACCATTATGGCTTCATTTCAAGCCAAAACAGGTTGGAAAAGGCTGAAAAAGAGAGAAAATAAAAATTATCGTTTCGTTTCGTTCCTACGCGACGCATATGAGATAATTCAAAAAAAATAGCAAAGAATTTTAAAAATACCATTATGCCATCATTTCAAGCCAAAAGAGGTTGGAAAAGGCTGAAAAAGAGAGAAAATAAAAATTATCGTTTCGTTTCGTTCCTACCCGACGCGTAATACGAAATTCCAAAAAAATAGCAAAAAAATTTAAAAAATTCAAAAATACCATTATGGCTTCATTTCAAGCCAAAACAGGTTGGAAAAGGCTGAAAAATTGAAAAAATAAAAATTATCGTTTCGTTTTGTTCCTACCCAACGCGTAATTGAAAATTCCTAAGAAATAACAAAAAAATTCAAAAAACTCAAAAACCCCATTGTGGCTTCTTTTCAAGCCAAACTAGGTTGGTAAATGCTTAAGAAGAGTGAAAATAAAAGTTATCATTTCGTTTCGTTCCTGCTCGACGCGTAAAAGAAAATTCCAAAAAAATAGCAAAAAAATTGAAAAACCCCGTTATCGCATCTTTTCAAGCAAAAATAGGTTGGAAAATGCTTAGAAAGAGAGAAAATAAAAATTATCATTTCGTTTCGTTCCTACACGACGCGTAATAGAAAATTCCAAAAAAATAGCAAAAAAATTCAAAAAATTAAAAAACTCCGTTATGGCATCTTTTCAAGCCAAAATAGGTTGGAAAATGATGAGAAGGTGAGAAAATAAAAATTATCGTTTCATTCCGTTCCTACCCGACGCGTAATAGAAAATTCCAAAGAAAAAGCAAAAAAATTCAAAAAATTCAAAAACCCTGTTATGGCTTCTTTTCAAGCCAAAATAGGCTGCAAAAGGCTGCGAAAGAGAAAAACATAAAAATTATCGTTTCGTTTCGTTCCTACCCGACGCGTATTACGAAATTCCAAAAAAATAGAAAAAAAATTTAAAATATTCAAAAATACCGTTATGGCTTCATTTCAAGCCAAAACAGGTTGGAAAAGGCTTAAAAAGAGAGAAAATAAAAATTATCGTTTCGTTTCGTTCCTACCCGACGCGTAATACGAAATTCCAAAAAAATAGAAAAAAAATTTAAAATATTCAAAAATACCGTTATGGCTTCATTTCAAGCCAAAACAGGTTGGAAAAGGCTGAAAAATAGAAAAAATAAAAATTATCGTTTCGTTTCGTTCCTACCCAACGCGTAATTGAAAATTCCTAAGAAATAGCAAAAAAATTCAAAAACCCCAATGTGGCTTCTTTTCAAGCCAAACTAGGTTGGTAAATGCTTAGGAAGAGTGAAAATAAAAATTATCATTTCGTTTCGTTCCTGCTCGACGCGTTAAAGAAAATTCCAAAAAAATAGCAAAAAAATTGAAAAACCCCGTTATCGCATCTTTTCAAGCAAAAATAGGTTGGAAAATGCTTAGAAAGAGAGAAAATAAAAATTATCATTTCGTTTCGTTCCTACACGACGCGTAATAGAAAATTCCAAAAAAATAGCAAAAAAATTCAAAAAATTAAAAAACTCCGTTATGGCATCTTTTCAAGCCAAAATAGGTTGGAAAATGATGAGAAGGTGAGAAAATAAAAATTATCGTTTCATTCCGTTCCTACCCGACGCGTAATAGAAAATTCCAAAGAAAAAGAAAAAAAAATTCAAAAAATTCAAAAACCCTGTTATGGCTTCTTTTCAAGCCAAAATAGGCTGGAAAAGGCTGCGAAAGAGAAAAACATAAAAATTATCGTTTCGTTTCGTTCCTACCCGACGCGTAATACGAAATTCCAAAAAAATAGCAAAAAAATTTAAAAAATTCAAAAATACCATTATGGCTTCATTTAAAGCCAAAACAGGTTGGAAAAGGCTGAAAAAGAGAGAAAATAAAAATTATCGTTTCGTTTCGTTCCTACCCAACGCGTAATAGAAAATTCCAAAAAAGTAGGAAAAAAATTCAAAAAATTCAAAAACCCCGTTATGGCTTCCTTTCAATCCAAAATAGGTTGGAAAATGCTTAGAAAGAGAGAAAATAAAAATTATCATTTCGTTTCGTTCCTACTCGACGCGAAAAAGAAAATTCCAAAAAAATAGCAAAAAAATTCAAAAACCCCGTTATGGCTTCTTTTCAAGCCAAAATAGGTTGGAAAATGCTTAGAAAGAGAGAAAATAAAAATTATCATTTCGTTTCGTTCCTACTCGACGCGGAATAGAAAATTCCATGAAAATAGCAAAAAAACTCAAAAACCCCGTTATGACTTCTTTTCAAGCCAAAATAGGTTGGAAAATGCTGAGAAAGTGAAAAAATTAAAATTATCGTTTCGTTTCGTTTCTACCCGACGCGTAATAGAAAATTCCAAAAAAATAGCAAAAAAATTCAAAAAACTCAAAAATACCATTATGCCTTCATTTCAAGCAAAAACAGGTTGGAAAATGCTGAAAAAGAGAGAAAACAAAAATTATTGTTTCGTTTCGTTCCTACCCGACGCGTTATACGAAATTCCAAAAAAATAGCAAAAAAATTAAAAAATTCAAAAATACCATTATGGCTTCATTTCAAGCCAAAACTGGTTGGTAAAGGCCAAAAAAGAGAGAAAATAAAAATTATCGTTTCGTTTCGTTCCGACACGACGCATAAGAGATAATTCAAAAAAATAGCAAAAAATTCAAAAAATTTAAAAACCCCGTTATGGCTTCTTTTCAAGCCAATATATATTGGAAAAGGCTGAGAAAAAGAGAAAATAAAAATTATCGTTTCGTTTCGTTCCTACCCAACCGTAATAAAAAATTCCAAAAAAATAGCAAAAAAATTCAAAAATACCATTATGGCTTCATTTCAAGCCAAAACAGGTTGGAAAAAGCTGAAAAAGAGAGAAAATAAAAATTATCGTTTCGTTTCGTTCCTACGCGACGCATATGAGATAATTAAAAAAAAATAGCAAAGAATTTCAAAAATACCATTATGCCATCATTTCAAGCCAAAAGAGGTTGGAAAAGGCTGAAAAAGAGAGAAAATAAAAATTATCGTTTCGTTTCGTTCCTACCCGACGCGTAATACGAAATTCCAAAAAAATAGCAAAAAAATTTAAAAAATTCAAAAATACCATTATGGCTTCATTTCAAGCCAAAACAGGTTGGAAAAGGCTGAAAAATTGAAAAAATAAAAATTATCGTTTCGTTTTGTTCCTACCCAACGCGTAATTGAAAATTCCTAAGAAATAACAAAAAACTTCAAAAAACTCAAAAACCCCATTGTGGCTTCTTTTCAAGCCAAACTAGGTTGGTAAATGCTTAAGAAGAGTGAAAATAAAAGTTATCATTTCGTTTCGTTCCTGCTCGACGCGTAAAAGAAAATTCCAAAAAAATAGCAAAAAAATTGAAAAACCCCGTTATCGCATCTTTTCAAGCAAAAATAGGTTGGAAAATGCTTAGAAAGAGAGAAAATAAAAATTATCATTTCGTTTCGTTCCTACACGACAAGTAATAGAAAATTCCAAAAAAATAGCAAAAAAATTCAAAAAATTAAAAAACTCCGTTATGGCATCTTTTCAAGCCAAAATAGGTTGGAAAATGATGAGAAGGTGAGAAAATAAAAATTATCGTTTCATTCCGTTCCTACCCGACGCGTAATAGAAAATTCCAAAGAAAAAGCAAAAAAATTCAAAAAATTCAAAAACCCTGTTATGGCTTCTTTTCAAGCCAAAATAGGCTGCAAAAGGCTGCGAAAGAGAAAAACATAAAAATTATCGTTTCGTTTCGTTCCTACCCGACGCGTATTACGAAATTCCAAAAAAATAGAAAAAAAATTTAAAATATTCAAAAATACCGTTATGGCTTCATTTCAAGCCAAAACAGGTTGGAAAAGGCTGAAAAAGAGAGAAAATAAAAATTATCGTTTCGTTTCGTTCCTATCCAACGCGTAATAGAAAATTCCAAAAAAGTAGGAAAAAAATTCAAAAAATTCAAAAACCCCATTATGGCTTCCTTTCAAAGCAAAATAGGTTGGAAAATGCTTAGAAAGAGAGAAAATAAAAATTATCATTTCGTTTCGTTCCTACTCGACGCGAAAAAGAAAATTCCAAAAAAATAGCAAAAAAATTAAAAAAATTAAAAGACTTCGTTATGGCTACTTTTCAAGCGAAAATAGGTTGGAAAATGCTGAGAAAGAGAGAAAATAAAAATTATCGTTTCGTTTCGTTCCTACCCGACGCGTAATACGAAATTCCAAAAAAATAGCAAAAAAATTTAAAAAATTCAAAAATACCATTATGGCTTCATTTCAAGCGAAAACAGGTTGGAAAAGGCTGAAAAATAGAAAAAATAAAAATTATCGTTTCGTTTCGTTCCTACCCAACGCGTAATTGAAAATTCCTAAGAAATAACAAAAAAATTCAAAAAACTCAAAAACCCCATTGTGGCTTCTTTTCAAGCCAAACTAGGTTGGTAAATGCTTAAGAAGAGTGAAAATAAAAGTTATCATTTCGTTTCGTTCCTACACGACGCGTAATAGAAAATTCCAAAAAAATAGCAAAAAAATTCAAAAAATTAAAAAACTCCGTTATGGCATCTTTTCAAGCAAAAATAGGTTGGAAAATGATGAGAAGGTGAGAAAATAAAAATTATCGTTTCATTTCGTTCCTACCCGACGCGTAATAGAAAATTCCAAAGAAAAAGCAAAAAAATTCAAAAAATTCAAAAACCCTGTTATGGCTTCTTTTCAAGCCAAAATAGGCTGGAAAAGGCTACGAAAGAGAAAAAAATAAAAATTATCGTTTTGTTTCGTTCCTACCCGACGCGTAATACGAAATTCCAAAAAATAGCAAAAAAATTTAAAAAATTCAAAAATACCATTATTGGCTTCATTTCAAGCCAAAACAGGTTGGAAAAGGCTGAAAAAGAGAGAAAATAAAAATTATCGTTTCGTTTCGTTCCTACCCAACGGGGTAATAGAAAATTCCAAAAAAGTAGGAAAAAAATTCAAAAAAATTCAAAAACCCCGTTATGGCTTCCTTTCAAGCCAAAATAGGTTGGAAAATGCTTAGAAAGAGAGAAAATAAAAATTATCATTTCGTTTCGTTCCTACTCGACGCGAAAAAGAAAATTCAAAAAAAATAGCAAAAAAATGCAAAAACCCCGTTATGGCTTCTTTTCAAGCCAAAATAGGTTGGAAAATGCTTAGAAAGAGAGAAAATAAAAATTTTCATTTCGTTTCGTTCCTACTCGACGCGTAATAGAAAATTCCATGAAAATAGCAAAAAAACTCAAAAACCCCGTTATGACTTCTTTTCAAGCCAAAATAGGTTGGAAAATGCTGAGAAAGTGAAAAAATTAAAATTATCGTTACGTTTCGTTTCTACCCGACGCGTAATAGAAAATTCCAAAAAAATTCAAAAAATTAAAAAACTCCGTTATGGCATCTTTTCAAGCAAAAATAGGTTGGAAAATGATGAGAAGGTGAGAAAATAAAAATTATCGTTTCATTTCGTTCCTACCCGACGCGTAATAGAAAATTCCAAAGAAAAAGCAAAAAAATTCAAAAAATTCAAAAACCCTGTTATGGCTTCTTTTCAAGCCAAAATAGGCTGGAAAAGGCTGCGAAAGAGAAAAACATAAAAATTATCGTTTCGTTTCGTTCCTACCCGACGCGTAATACGAAATTCCAAAAAATAGCAAAAAAATTTAAAAAATTCAAAAATACCATTATGGCTTCATTTAAAGCCAAAAGAGGTTGGAAAAGGCTGAAAAAGAGAGAAAATAAAAATTATCGTATCGTTTCGTTTCGTTCCTACCCAACGCGTAATAGAAAATTCCAAAAAAGTAGGAAAAAAATTCAAAAAATTCAAAAACCCCGTTACGGCTTCCTTTCAATCCAAAATAGGTTGGAAAATGCTTAGAAAGAGAGAAAATAAAAATTATCATTTCGTTTCGTTCCTACTCGACGTGAAAAAGAAAATTCCAAAAAAATAGCAAAAAAATTCAAAAACTCCGTTATGGCTTCTTTTCAAGCCAAAATAGGTTGGAAAATGCTTAGAAAGAGAGAAAATAAAAATTATCATTTCGTTTCGTTCCTACTCGACGCGGAATAGAAAATTCCATGAAAATAGCAAAAAAACTCAAAAACCCCGTTATGACTTCTTTTCAAGCCAAAATAGGTTGGAAAATGCTGAGAAAGTGAAAAAATTAAAATTATCGTTTCGTTTCGTTTCTACCCGACGCGTAATAGAAAATTCCAAAAAAATAGCAAAAAAATTCAAAAAACTCAAAAATACCATTATGCCTTCATTTCAAGCAAAAACAGGTTGGAAAATGCTGAAAAAGAGAGAAAACAAAAATTATTGTTTCGTTTCGTTCCTACCCGACGCGTTATACGAAATTCCAAAAAAATAGCAAAAAAATTTAAAAAATTCAAAAATACCATTATGGCTTCATTTCAAGCCAAAACTGGTTGGTAAAGGCCAAAAAAGAGAGAAAATAAAAATTATCGTTTCGTTTCGTTCCTACACGACGCATAAGAGATAATTCAAAAAAATAGCAAAAAATTCAAAAAATTTAAAAACCCCGTTATGGCTTCTTTTCAAGCCAATATAGATTGGAAAAGGCTGAGAAAAAGAGAAAATAAAAATTATCGTTTCGTTTCGTTCCTACCCAACCGTAATAAAAAATTCCAAAAAAATAGCAAAAAAATTCAAAAATACCATTATGGCTTCATTTCAAGCCAAAACAGGTTGGAAAAGGCTGAAAAAGAGAGAAAATAAAAATTATCGTTTCGTTTCGTTCCTACGCGACCCATATGAGATAATTCAAAAAAAATAGCAAAGAAATTCAAAAATACCATTATGGCATCATTTCAAGCCAAAAGAGGTTGGAAAAGGCTGAAAAAGAGAGAAAATAAAAATTATCGTTTTGTTTCGTTCCTACCCGACGTGTAATAGAAAATTCCAAAAAAAAAGCAAAAAAATTCAAATAATTCAAAAATACCATTATGGCTTCATTTTAAGCCAAAACAGGTCGGAAATCGCTGAAAAAGAGAGAAAATAAAAAATTATCGTTTCGTTTCGTTCCTACACGACGCATAAAAGAGATAATTCAAAAAAAATAGCAAAAAAATTAAAAAAATTAAAAGACTTCGTTATGGCTTCTTTTCAAGCGAAAATAGGTTGGAAAATGCTGAGAAAGAGAGAAAATAAAAATTATCGTTTCGTTTCGTTCCTACCCGACGCGTAATACGAAATTCCAAAAAAATAGCAAAAAAATTTAAAAAATTCAAAAATACCATTATGGCTTCATTTCAAGCCAAAACAGGTTGGAAAAGGCTGAAAAATTGAAAAAATAAAAATTATCGTTTCGTTTTGTTCCTACACGACGCGTAATAGAAAATTCCAAAAAAATAGCAAAAAAATTGAAAAACCCCGTTATCGCATCTTTTCAAGCAAAAATAGGTTGGAAAATGCTTAGAAAGAGAGAAAATAAAAATTATCATTTCGTTTCGTTCATACACGACGCGTAATAGAAAATTCCAAAAAAATAGCAAAAAAATTCAAAAAATTAAAAAACTCCGTTATGGCATCTTTTCAAGCCAAAATAGGTTGGAAAATGATGAGAAGGTGAGAAAATAAAAATTATCGTTTCATTCCGTTCCTACCCGACGCGTAATAGAAAATTCCAAAGAAAAAGCAAAAAAATTCAAAAAATTCAAAAACCCTGTTATGGCTTCTTTTCAAGCCAAAATAGGCTGGAAAAGGCTGCGAAAGAGAAAAACATAAAAATTATCGTTTCGTTTCGTTCCTACCCGACGCGTATTACGAAATTCCAAAAAAATAGAAAAAAAATTTAAAATATTCAAAAATACCATTATGGCTTCATTTCAAGCCAAAACTGGTTGGAAAAGGCTGAAAAAGAGAGAAAATAAAAATTATCGTTTCGTTTCGTTCCTATCCAACGCGTAATAGAAAATTCCAAAAAAGTAGGAAAAAAATTCAAAAAATTCAAAAACCCCATTATGGCTTCCTTTCAAAGCAAAATAGGTTGGAAAATGCTTGGAAAGAGAGAAAATAAAAATTATCATTTCGTTTCGTTCCTACTCGACGCGAAAAAGAAAATTCCAAAAAAATAGCAAAAAAATTCAAAAACCCCGTTATGGCTTCTTTTCAAGCCAAAATAGGTTGGAAAATGCTTAGAAAGAGAGAAAATAAAAATTATCATTTCGTTTCGTTCCTACTCGACGCGGAATAGAAAATTCCATGAAAATAGCAAAAAAACTCAAAAACCCCGTTATGACTTCTTTTCAAGCCAAAATAGGTTGGAAAATGCTGAGAAAGTGAAAAAATTAAAATTATCGTTTCGTTTCGTTTCTACCCGGCGCGTAATAGAAAATTCCAAAAAAATAGCAAAAAAATTCAAAAAACTCAAAAATACCATTATGCCTTCATTTCAAGCAAAAACAGGTTGGAAAATGCTGAAAAAGAGAGAAAACAAAAATTATTGTTTCGTTTCGCTCCTACCCGACGCGTTATACGAAATTCCAAAAAAATAGCAAAAAAATTTAAAAAATTCAAAAATACCATTATGGCTTCATCTCAAGCCAAAACTGGTTTAATGGCCAAAAAAGAGAGAAAATAAAAATTATCGTTTCGTTTCGTTCCTACACGACGCATAAGAGATAATTCAAAAAAATAGCAAAAAATTCAAAAAATTTAAAAACCCCGTTATGGCTTCTTTTCAAGCCAATATAGATTGGAAAAGGCTGAGAAAAAGAGAAAATAAAAATTATCGTTTCGTTTCGTTCCTACCCAACCGTAATAAAAAATTCCAAAAAAATAGCAAAAAATTTCAAAAATACCATTATGGCTTCATTTCAAGCCAAAACAGGTTGGAAAAAGCTGAAAAATAGAAAAAATAAAAATTATCGTTTCGTTTCGTTCCTACCCAACGCGTAATTGAAAATTCCTAAGAAATAACAAAAAAATTCAAAAAACTCAAAAACCCCATTGTGGCTTCTTTTCAAGCAAAAATAGGTTGGAAAATGCTTAGAAAGAGAGAAAATAAAAATTATCATTTCGTTTCGTTCCTACACGACGCGTAATAGAAAATTCCAAAAAAACAGCAAAAAAATTCAAAAAATTAAAAAACTCCGTTATGGCATCTTTTCAAGCCAAAATAGGTTGGAAAATGATGAGAAGGTGAGAAAATAAAAATTATCGTTTCATTCCGTTCGTACAAGACGCGTAATAGAAAATTCCAAAGAAAAAGCAAAAAAATTCAAAAACCTTGTTATGGCTTATTTTCAAGCCAAAATAGGCTGGAAAAGGCTGCGAAAGAGAAAAACATAAAAATTATCGTTTCGTTTCGTTCCTACCCGACGCGTAATACGAAATTCCAAAAAAATAGGAAAAAAATTTAAAAGATTCAAAAATACCATTATGGCTTCATTTCAAGCCAAAACAGGTTGGAAAAGGCTGAAAAAGAGAGAAAATAAAAATTATCGTTTCGTTTCGTTCCTACCCAACGCGTAATAGAAAATTCCAAAAAAGTAGGAAAAAAATTCAAAAAATTCAAAAACCCCATTATGGCTTCCTTTCAAGGCAAAATAGGTTGGAAAATGCTTAGAAAGAGAGAAAATAAAAATTATCATTTCGTTTCGTTCCTACTCGACGCGAAAAAGAAAATTCCAAAAAAATAGCAAAAAATTAAAAAAATTAAAAGACTTCGTTATGGCTTCTTTTCAAGCGAAAATAGGTTGGAAAATGCTGAGAAAGAGAGAAAATAAAAATTATCGTTTCGTTTCGTTTCGTTCTTACCCGACGTGTAATACGAAATTCCAAAAAAATAGCAAAAAAATTTAAAAAATTCAAAAATACCATTATGGCTTCATTTCCAGCCAAAACTGGTTGGAAAAGGCTGAAAAAGAGAGAAAATAAAAATTATCGTTTCGTTTCGTTCCTACCCAACGGGGTAATAGAAAATTCCAAAAAAGTAGGAAAAAAATTCAAAAAATTCAAAAACCCCGTTATGGCTTCCTTTCAAGCCAAAATAGGTTGGAAAATGCTTAGAAAGAGAGAAAATAAAAATTATCATTTCGTTTCGTTCCTACTCGACGCGAAAAAGAAAATTCCAAAAAAATAGTAAAAAAATTCAAAAACCCCGTTATGGCTTCTTTTCAAGCCAAAATAGGTTGGAAAATGCTTAGAAAGAGAGAAAATAAAAATTTTCATTTCGTTTCGTTCCTACTCGACGCGTAATAGAAAATTCCATGAAAATAGCAAAAAAACTCAAAAACCCCGTTATGACTTCTTTTCAAGCCAAAATAGGTTGGAAATTGCTGAGAAAGTGAAAAAATTAAAATTATCGTTTCGTTTCGTTTCTACCCGACGCGTAATAGAAAATTCCAAAAAAATAGCAAAAAAATTCAAAAAATTCAAAAATACCATTATGCCTTCATTTCAAGCAAAAACAGGTTGGAAAAGGCTGAAAAAGAGAGAAAACAAAAATTATTGTTTCGTATCGTTCCTACACGACGCATAAGAGATAATTAAAAAAAATAGCAAAAAAATTCAAAAAACTTAGAAAACCCCGTTATGGCTTCTTTTCAAGCCAAAATAGGTTGAAAAATGCTGAGAAAGAGAGAAAATAAAAATTATCATTTTGTTTCGTTCCTACCCGACGCGTAATAGAAAATTAAAAAAAAAAAACAAAAAAATTCAAATAATTCAAAAATACCATTATGGCTTCATTTCAAGCCAAAACAGGTCGGAAATGGCTGAAAAAGAGAGAAAATAAAAAATTATCATTTCGTTTCGTTCCTACACGACGCATAAGAGATAATTCAAAAAAATAGCAAAAAATTCAAAAAATTTAAAAACCCCGTTATGGCTTCTTTTCAAGCCAATATAGATTGGAAAAGGCTGAGAAAAAGAGAAAATAAAAATTATCGTTTCGTTTCGTTCCTACCCAACCGTAATAAAAAATTCCAAAAAAATAGCAAAAAAATCCAAAAATACCATTATGGCTTCATTTCAAGCAAAAACAGGTTGGAAAAGGCTGAAAAAGAGAGAAAATAAAAATTATCGTTTCGTTTCGTTCCTACGCGACGCATATGAGATAATTCAAAAAAAATAGCAAAGAAATTCAAAAATACCATTATCGCATCATTTCAAGCCAAAAGAGGTTGTAAAAGGCTGAAAAAGAGAGAAAATAAAAATTATCGTTTTGTTTCGTTCCTACCCGACGCGTAATAGAAAATTCCAAAAAAAAAGCAAAAAAATTCAAATAATTCAAAAATACCATTATGGCTTCATTTCAAGCCAAAACAGGTCGGAAATGGCTGAAAAAGAGAGAAAATAAAAAATTATCGTTTCGTTTCGTTCCTACACGACGCATAAGAGAGATAATTCAAAAAAAATAGCAAAAAAATTAAAAAAATTAAAAGACTTCGTTATGGCTTCTTTTCAAGTGAAAATAGGTTGGAAAATGCTGAGAAAGAGAGAAAATAAAAATTATCGTTTCGTTTCGTTCATACCCGACGCGTAATACGAAATTCCAAAAAAATAGCAAAAAAATTTAAAAAATTCAAAAATACCATTATGGCTTCATTTCAAGCCAAAACAGGTTGGAAAAGGCTGAAAAATTGAAAAAATAAAAATTATCGTTTCGTTTCGTTCCTACCCAACGCGTAATTGAAAATTCCTAAGAAATAACAAAAAAATTCAAAAAACTCAAAAACCCCATTGTGGCTTCTTTTCAAGCCAAACTAGGTTGGTAAATGCTCAGGAAGGGTGAAAATAAAAGTTATCATTTCGTTTCGTTCCTGCTCGACGCGTAAAAGAAAATTCCAAAAAAATAGCAAAAAAATTGAAAAACCCCGTTATCGCATCTTTTCAAGCAAAAATAGGTTGGAAAATGCTTAGAAAGAGAGAAAATAAAAATTATCATTTCGTTTCGTTCCTACACGACGCGTAATAGAAAATTCCAAAAAAACAGCAAAAAAATTCAAAAAATTAAAAAACTCCGTTATGGCATCTTTTCAAGCCAAAATAGGTTGGAAAATGATGAGAAGGTGAGAAAATAAAAATTATCGTTTCATTCCGTTCCTACCCGACGCGTAATAGAAAATTCCAAAAAAAAAGCAAAAAAATTCAAAAAATTCAAAAACCTTGTTATGGCTTATTTTCAAGCCAAAATAGGCTGGAAAAGGCTGCGAAAGAGAAAAACATAAAAATTATCGTTTCGTTTCGTTCCTACCCGACGCGTAATACGAAATTCCAAAAAAATAGGAAAAAAATTTAAAAGATTCAAAAATACCATTATGGCTTCATTTCAAGCCAAAACAGGTTGGAAAAGGCTGAAAAAGAGAGAAAATAAAAATTATCGTTTCGTTTCGTTCCTACCCAACGGGGTAATAGAAAATTCCAAAAAAGTAGGAAAAAAATTCAAAAAATTCAAAAACCCCGTTATGGCTTCCTTTCAAGCCAAAATAGGTTGGAAAATGCTTAGAAAGAGAGAAAATAAAAATTATCATTTCGTTTCGTTCCTACTCGACGCGAAAAAGAAAATTCCAAAAAAATAGCAAAAAATTAAAAAAATTAAAAGACTTCGTTATGGCTTCTTTTCAAGCGAAAATAGGTTGGAAAATGCTGAGAAAGAGAGAAAATAAAAATTATCGTTTCGTTTCGTTTCGTTCTTACCCGACGCGTAATACGAAATTCCAAAAAAATAGCAAAAAAATTTAAAAAATTCAAAAATACCATTATGGCTTCATTTCAAGCCAAAACTGGTTGGAAAAGGCTGAAAAAGAGAGAAAATAAAAATTATCGTTTCGTTTCGTTCCTACCCAACGGGGTAATAGAAAATTCCAAAAAAGTAGGAAAAAAATTCAAAAAATTCAAAAACCCCGTTATGGCTTCCTTTCAAGCCAAAATAGGTTGGAAAATGCTTAGAAAGAGAGAAAATAAAAATTATCATTTCGTTTCGTTCCTACTCGACGCGAAAAAGAAAATTCCAAAAAAATAGCAAAAAAATTCAAAAACCCCGTTATGGCTTCTTTTCAAGCCAAAATAGGTTGGAAAATGCTTAGAAAGAGAGAAAATAAAAATTTTCATTTCGTTTCGTTCCTACTCGATGCGTAATAGAAAATTCCATGAAAATAGCAAAAAAACTCAAAAACCCCGTTATGACTTCTTTTCAAGCCAAAATAGGTTGGAAATTGCTGAGAATGTGAAAAAATTAAAATTATCGTTTCGTTTCGTTTCTACCCGACGCGTAATAGAAAATTCCAAAAAAATAGCAAAAAAATTCAAAAAATTCAAAAATACCATTATGCCTTCATTTCAAGCAAAAACAGGTTGGAAAAGGCTGAAAAAGAGAGAAAACAAAAATTATTGTTTCGTATCGTTCATACACGACGCATAAGAGATAATTAAAAAAAATAGCAAAAAAATTCAAAAAACTTAGAAAACCCCGTTATGGCTTCTTTTCAAGCCAAAATAGGTTGGAAAATGCTGAGAAAGAGAGAAAATAAAAATTATCATTTTGTTTCGTTCCTACCCGACGCGTAATAGAAAATTCAAAAAAAAAAGCAAAAAAATTCAAATAATTCAAAAATACCATTATGGCTTCATTTCAAGCCAAAACAGGTCGGAAATGGCTGAAAAGGAGAGAAAATAAAAAATTATCGTTTCGTTTCGTTCCTACACGACGCATAAGAGAGATAATTCAAAAAAAAATAGCAAAAAAATTAAAAGACTTCGTTATGGCTTCTTTTCAAGTGAAAATAGGTTGGAAAATGCTGAGAAAGAGAGAAAATAAAAATTATCGTTTCGTTTCGTTCCTACCCGACGCGTAATACGAAATTCCAAAAAAATAGCAAAAAAATTTAAAAAATTCAAAAATACCATTATGGCTTCATTTCAAGCCAAAACAGGTTGGAAAAGGCTGAAAAATTGAAAAAATAAAAATTATCGTTTCGTTTCGTTCCTACCCAACGCGTAATTGAAAATTCCTAAGAAATAACAAAAAAATTCAAAAAACTCAAAAACCCCATTGTGGCTTCTTTTCAAGCCAAACTAGGTTGGTAAATGCTTAGGAAGAGTGAAAATAAAAGTTATCATTTCGTTTCGTTCCTGCTCGACGCGTAAAAGAAAATTCCAAAAAAATAGCAAAAAAATTCAAAAACCCCGTTATCGCATCTTTTCAAGCAAAAATAGGTTGGAAAATGCTTAGAAAGAGAGAAAATAAAAATTATCATTTCGTTTCGTTCCTACACGACGCGTAATAGAAAATTCCAAAAAAATAGCAAAAAAATTCAAAAAATTAAAAAACTCCGTTATGGCATCTTTTCAAGCCAAAATAGGTTGGAAAATGATGAGAAGGTGAGAAAATAAAAATTATCGTTTCATTCCGTTCCTACCCGACGCGTAATAGAAAATTCCAAAAAAAAGCAAAAAAATTCAAAAAATTCAAAAACCTTGTTATGGCTTCTTTTCAAGCCAAAATAGGCTGGAAAAGGCTTCGAAAGAGAAAAACATAAAAATTATCGTTTCGTTTCGTTCCAACCCGACGCGTAATACGAAATTCCAAAAAAATAGCAAAAAAATTTAAAAGATTCAAAAATACCATTATGGCTTCATTTCAAGCCAAAACAGGTTGGAAAAGGCTGAAAAAGAGAGAAAATAAAAATTATCGTTTCGTTTCGTTCCTACCCAACGCGTAATAGAAAATTCCAAAAAAGTAGGAAATAATTCAAAAAATTCAAAAACCCCATTATGGCTTCCTTTCAAGGCAAAATAGGTTGGAAAATGCTTAGAAAGAGAGAAAATAAAAATTATCATTTCGTTTCGTTCCTACTCGACGCGAAAAAGAAAATTCCAAAAAAATAGCAAAAAATTAAAAAAATTAAAAGACTTCGTTATGGCTTCTTTTCAAGCGAAAACAGGTTGGAAAATGCTGAGAAAGAGAGAAAATAAAAATTATCGTTTCGTTTCGTTCCTACCCGACGCGTAATACGAAATTCCAAAAAAATAGCAAAAAAATTTAAAAAATTCAAAAATACCATTATGGCTTCATTTCAAGCCAAAACAGGTTGGAAAAGGCTGAAAAATTGAAAAAATAAAAATTATCGTTTCGTTTCGTTCCTACCCAACGCGTAATTGAAAATTCCTAAGAAATAACAAAAAAATTCAAAAAACTCAAAAACCCCATTGTGGCTTCTTTTCAAGCCAAACTAGGTTGGTAAATGCTTAGGAAGAGTGAAAATAAAAGTTATCATTTCGTTTCGTTCCTGCTCGACGCGTAAAAGAAAATTCCAAAAAAATAGCAAAAAAATTCAAAAACCCCGTTATCGCATCTTTTCAAGCAAAAATAGGTTGGAAAATGCTTAGAAAGAGAGAAAATAAAAATTATCATTTCGTTTCGTTCCTACACGACGCGTAATAGAAAATTCCAAAAAAATAGCAAAAAAATTCAAAAAATTAAAAAACTCCGTTATGGCATCTTTTCAAGCCAAAATAGGTTGGAAAATGATGAGAAGGTGAGAAAATAAAAATTATCGTTTCATTCCGTTCCTACCCGACGCGTAATAGAAAATTCCAAAAAAAAGCAAAAAAATTCAAAAAATTCAAAAACCTTGTTATGGCTTCTTTTCAAGCCAAAATAGGCTGGAAAAGGCTTCGAAAGAGAAAAACATAAAAATTATCGTTTCGTTTCGTTCCAACCCGACGCGTAATACGAAATTCCAAAAAAATAGCAAAAAAATTTAAAAGATTCAAAAATACCATTATGGCTTCATTTCAAGCCAAAACAGGTTGGAAAAGGCTGAAAAAGAGAGAAAATAAAAATTATCGTTTCGTTTCGTTCCTACCCAACGCGTAATAGAAAATTCCAAAAAAGTAGGAAATAATTCAAAAAATTCAAAAACCCCATTATGGCTTCCTTTCAAGGCAAAATAGGTTGGAAAATGCTTAGAAAGAGAGAAAATAAAAATTATCATTTCGTTTCGTTCCTACTCGACGCGAAAAAGAAAATTCCAAAAAAATAGCAAAAAATTAAAAAAATTAAAAGACTTCGTTATGGCTTCTTTTCAAGCGAAAACAGGTTGGAAAATGCTGAGAAAGAGAGAAAATAAAAATTATCGTTTCGTTTCGTTCCTACCCGACGCGTAATACGAAATTCCAAAAAAATAGCAAAAAAATTTAAAAAATTCAAAAATACCATTATGGCTTCATTTCAAGCCAAAACAGGTTGGAAAAGGCTGAAAAATTGAAAAAATAAAAATTATCGTTTCGTTTCGTTCCTACCCAACGCGTAATTGAAAATTCCTAAGAAATAACAAAAAAATTCAAAAAACTCAAAAACCCCATTGTGGCTTCTTTTCAAGCCAAACTAGGTTGGTAAATGCTTAGGAAGAGTGAAAATAAAAGTTATCATTTCGTTTCGTTCCTGCTCGACGCGTAAAAGAAAATTCCAAAAAAATAGCAAAAAAATTCAAAAACCCCGTTATCGCATCTTTTCAAGCAAAAATAGGTTGGAAAATGCTTAGAAAGAGAGAAAATAAAAATTATCATTTCGTTTCGTTCCTACACGACGCGTAATAGAAAATTCCAAAAAAATAGCAAAAAAATTCAAAAAATTAAAAAACTCCGTTATGGCATCTTTTCAAGCCAAAATAGGTTGGAAAATGATGAGAAGGTGAGAAAATAAAAATTATCGTTTCATTCCGTTCCTACCCGACGCGTAATAGAAAATTCCAAAAAAAAGCAAAAAAATTCAAAAAATTCAAAAACCTTGTTATGGCTTCTTTTCAAGCCAAAATAGGCTGGAAAAGGCTTCGAAAGAGAAAAACATAAAAATTATCGTTTCGTTTCGTTCCTACCCGACGCGTAATACGAAATTCCAAAAAAATAGCAAAAAAATTTAAAAGATTCAAAAATACCATAATGGCTTCATTTCAAGCCAAAACTGGTTGGAAAAGGCTGAAAAAGAGAGAAAATAAAAATTATCGTTTCGTTTCGTTCCTACCCAACGCGTAATAGAAAATTCCAAAAAAGTAGGAAAAAATTCAAAAAATTCAAAAACCCCATTATGGCTTCCTTTCAAGGCAAAATAGGTTGGAAAATGCTTAGAAAGAGAGAAAATAAAAATTATCATTTCGTTTCGTTCCTACTCCACGCGAAAAAGAAAATTCCAAAAAAATAGCAAAAAATTAAAAAAATTAAAAGACTTCGTTATGGCTTCTTTTCAAGCGAAAACAGGTTGGAAAATGCTGAGAAAGAGAGAAAATAAAAATTATCGTTTCGTTTCGTTCTTACCCGACGCGTAATACGAAATTCCAAAAAAATAGCAAAAAAATTTAAAAAATTCAAAAATACCATTATGGCTTCATTTCAAGCCAAAACAGGTTGGAAAAGGCTGAAAAATAGAAAAAATAAAAATTATCGTTTCGTTTCGTTCCTACCCAACGCGTAATTGAAAATTCCTAAGAAATAGCAAAAAAATTCAAAAACCCCAATGTGGCTTCTTTTCAAGCCAAACTAGGTTGGTAAATGCTTAGTAAGAGTGAAAATAAAAATTATCATTTCGTTTCGTTCCTGCTTGACGCGTTAAAGAAAATTCCAAAAAAATAGCAAAAAAATTGAAAAACCCCGTTATCGCATCTTTTCAAGCAAAAATAGGTTGGAAAATGCTTAGAAAGAGAGAAAATAAAAATTATCGTTTCGTTTCGTTCTTACCCGACGCGTAATACGAAATTCCAAAAAAATAGCAAAAAAATTTAAAAAATTCAAAAATACCATTATGGCTTCATTTCAAGCCAAAACAGGTTGGAAAAGGCTGAAAAATAGAAAAAATAAAAATTATCGTTTCGTTTCGTTCCTACCCAACGCGTAATTGAAAATTCCTAAGAAATAACAAAAAAATTCAAAATATTCAAAAACCTCATTGTGGCTTCTTTTCAAGCCAAACTAGGTTGGTAAATGCTTAGGAAGAGTGAAAATAAAAGTTATCATTTCGTTTCCTTCCTGCTCGACGCGTAAAAGAAAATTCAAAAAAAATAGCAAAAAAATTGAAAAACCCCGTTATCGCATCTTTTCAAGCAAAAATAGGTTGGAAGATGCTTAGAAAGAGAGAACATAAAAATTATCATTTCGTTTCGTTCCTACACGACGCGTAATAGAAAATTCCAAAAAAATAGCAAAAAATTCAAAAAATTAAAAAACTCTGTTATGGCATCTTTTCAAGCCAAAATAGGTTGGAAAATGATGAGAAGGTGAGAAAATAAAAATTATCGTTTCATTTCGTTCCTACCCGACGCGTAATAGAAAATTCCAAAGAAAAAGCAAAAAAATTCAAAAAATTCAAAAACCCTGTTATGGCTTCTTTTCAAGCCAAAATAGGCTGGAAAAGGCTACGAAAGAGAAAAAAATAAAAATTATTGTTTCGTTTCGTTCCTACCCGACGCGTAATACGAAATTCCAAAAAAATAGCAAAAAAATTTAAAAAATTCAAAAATACCATTATGGCTTCATTTCAAGCCAAAACAGGTTGGAAAAGGCTGAAAAAGAGAGAAAATAAAAATTATCGTTTCGTTTCGTTCCTACCCAACGGGTAATAGAAAATTCCAAAAAAGTAGGAAAAAAATTCAAAAAATTCAAAAACCCCGTTATGGCTTCCTTTCAAGCCAAAATAGGTTGGAAAATGCTTAGGAAGAGAGAAAATAAAAATTACCATTTCGTTTCGTTCCTACTCGACGCGAAAAAGAAAATTCCAAAAAAATAGCAAAAAAATTCAAAAACCCCGTTATGGCTTCTTTTCAAGCCAAAATAGGTTGGAAAATGCTTAGCTAGAAAGAAAATAAAAATTTTCATTTCGTTTCGTTCCTACTGGACGCGTAATAGAAAATTCCATGAAAATAGCAAAAAAACTCAAAAACCCCGTTATGACTTCTTTTCAAGCCAAAATAGGTTGGAAAATGCTGAGAAAGTGAAAAAATTAAAATTATCGTTTCGTTTCGTTTCTACCCGACGCGTAATAGAAAATTCCAAAAAAATAGCAAAAACATTCAAAAAATTCAAAAATACCATTATGCCTTCATTTCAAGCAAAAACAGGTTGGAAAAGGCTGAAAAAGAGAGAAAACAAAAATTATTGTTTCGTATCGTTCCTACACGACGCATAAGAGATAATTAAAAAAAAATAGCAAAAAAATTCAAAAAACTTAGAAAACCCCGTTATGGCTTCTTTTCAAGCCAAAATAGGTTGGAAAATGCTGAGAAAGAGAGAAAATAAAAATTATCATTTTGTTTCGTTCCTACCCGACGCGTAATAGAAAATTCCAAAAAACAAGCAAAAAAATTCAAATAATTCAAAAATACCATTATGGCCTCATTTCAAGCCAAAACAGGTTGGAAATGGCTGAAAAAGAGAGAAAATAAAAAATTATCGTTTCGTGTCGTTCCTACACGACGCATAAGAGAGATAATTCAAAAACAATAGCAAAAAAATTAAAAAAATTAAAAGACTTCGTTATGGCCTCTTTTCAAGCGAAAATAGCTTGGAAAATGCTGAGAAAGAGAGAAAATAAAAATTATCGTTTCGTTTCGTTCCTACCCGACGCGTAATACGAAATTCCAAAAAAAATAGCAAAAAAATTTAAAAAATTCAAAAATACCATTATGGCTTCATTTCAAGCGAAAACAGGTTGGAAAAGGCTGAAAAATAGAAAAAGTAAAAATTATCGTTTCGTTTCGTTCCTACCCAACGCGTAATTGAAAATTCCTAAGAAATAGCAAAAAAATTCAAAAAATTCAAAAACCCCAATGTGGCTTCTTTTCAAGCCAAACTAGGTTGGTAAATGCTTAGGAAGAGTGAAAATAAAAATTATCATTTCGTTTCGTTCCTGCTCGACGCGTAAAAGAAAATTCCAAAAAAATAGCAAAAAAATTGAAAAACCCCGTTATCGCATCTTTTCAAGCAAAAATAGGTTGGAAAATGCTTAGAAAGAGAGAAAATAAAAATTATCATTTCGTTTCGTTCCTACACGACGCGTAATAGAAAATTCCAAAAAAATAGCAAAAAAATTCAAAAAATTAAAAAAATCCGTTATGGCATCTTTTCAAGCCAAAATAGGTTGGAAAATGATGAGAAGGTGAGAAAATAAAAATTATCGTTTCATTCCGTTCCTGCCCGACGCGTAATAGAAAATTCCAAAGAAAAATCAAAAAAATTCAAAAAATTCAAAAACCCTGTTATGGCTTCTTTTCAAGCCAAAATAGGCTGGAAAAGGCTGCGAAAGAGAAAAACATAAAAATTATCGTTTCGTTTCGTTCCTACCCGACGCGTAATACGAAATTCCAAAAAAATAGCAAAAAAATTTAAAAAATTCAAAAATACCTTTATGGCTTCATTTAAAGCCAAAACAGGTTGGAAAAGGCTGAAAAAGAGAGAAAATAAAAATTATCGTTTCGTTTCGTTCCTACCCAACGGGTAATAGAAAATTCCAAAAAAGTAGGAAAAAAATTCAAAAAATTCAAAAACCCCGTTATGGCTTCCTTTCAAGCCAAAATAGGTTGGAAAATGCTTAGAAAGAGAGAAAATAAAAATTATCATTTCGTTTCGTTCCTACTCGACGCGAAAAAGAAAATTCCAAAAAAATAGCAAAAAAATTCAAAAACCCCGTTATGGCTTCTTTTCAAGCCAAAATAGGTTGGAAAATGCTTAGAAAGAGAGAAAATAAAAATTATCATTTCGTTTCGTTCCTACTCGACGCGGAATAGAAAATTCCATAAAAATAGCAAAAAAACTCAAAAACCCCGTTATGACTTCTTTTCAAGCCAAAATAGGTTGGAAAATGCTGAGAAAGTGAAAAAATTAAAATTATCGTTTCGTTTCGTTTCTACCCGACGCGTAATAGAAAATTCCAAAAAATAGCAAAAAAATTCAAAAAACTCAAAAATACCATTATGCCTTCATTTCAAGCAAAAACAGGTTGGAAAATGCTGAAAAAGAGACAAAACAAAAATTATTGTTTCGTTTCGTTCCTACCCGACGCGTTATACGAAATTCCAAAAAAATAGCAAAAAAATTTAAAAAATTCAAAAATACCATTATGGCTTCATTTCAAGCCAAAACTGGTTGGTAAAGGCCAAAAAAGAGAGAAAATAAAAATTATCGTTTCGTTTCGTTCCTACACGACGCATAAGAGATAATTCAAAAAAATAGCAAAAAATTCAAAAAATTTAAAAAATCCATTATGGCTTCTTTTCAAGCCAATATAGATTGGAAAAGGCTGAGAAAAAGAGAAAATAAAAATTATCGTTTCGTTTCGTTCCTACCCAACCGTAATAAAAAATTCCAAAAAAATAGCAAAAAAATTCAAAAATACCATTATGGCTTCATTTCAAGCCAAAACAGGTTGGAAAAGGCTGAAAAAGAGAGAAAATAAAAATTATCGTTTCGTTTCGTTCGTACGCGACGCATATGAGATAATTCAAAAAAAATAGCAAAGAAATTCAAAAATACCATTATGGCATCATTTCAAGCCAAAAGAGGTTGGAAAAGGCTGAAAAAGAGAGAAAATAAAAATTATCGTTTTGTTTCGTTCCTACCCGACGCGTAATAGAAAATTCCAAAAAAAGAGCAAAAAAATTCAAATAATTCAAAAATACCATTATGGCTTCATTTCAAGCCAAAACAGGTCGGAAATGGCTGAAAAAGAGAGAAAATAAAAAATTATCGTTTCGTTTCGTTCCTACACGACGCATAAGAGAGATAATTCAAAAAAAATAGCAAAAAAATTAAAAGACTTCGTTATGGCTTCTTTTCAAGCGAAAATAGGTTGGAAAATGCTGAGAAAGAGAGAAAATAAAAATTATCGTTTCGTTTCGTTCCTACCCGACGCGTAATACGAAATTCCAAAAAAATAGCTAAAAAATTTAAAAAATTCAAAAATACCATTATGGTTTCATTTCAAGCCAAAACAGGTTGGAAAAGGCTGAAAAATTGAAAAAATAAAAATTATCGTTTCGTTTCGTTCCTACCCAACGCGTAATTGAAAATTCCTAAGAAATAACAAAAAAATTCAAAAACCCCATTGTGGCTTCTTTTCAAGCCAAACTAGGTTGGTAAATGCTTAGGAAGAGTGAAAATAAAAGTTATCATTTCGTTTCGTTCCTGCTCGACGCGTAAAAGAAAATTCCAAAAAAATAGCAAAAAAATTGAAAAACCCCGTTATCTTATCTTTTCATGCAAAAATAGGTTGGAAAATGCTTAGAAAGAGAGAAAATAAAAATTATCATTTCGTTTCGTTCGTACACGACGCGTAATAGAAAATTCCAAAAAAATAGCAAAAAAATTCAAAAAATTAAAAAACTCCGTTATGGCATCTTTTCAAGCCAAAATAGGTTGGAAAATGATGAGAAGGTGAGAAAATAAAAATTATCGTTTCATTCCGTTCCTACCCGACGCGTAATAGAAAATTCCAAAGAAAAAGCAAAAAAATTCAAAATATTCAAAAACCCTGTTATGGCTTCTTTTCAAGCCAAAATAGGCTGGAAAAGGCTGCGAAAGAGAAAAACATAAAAATTATTGTTTCGTTTCGTTCCTACCCGACGCGTAATACGAAATTCCAAAAAAATAGCAAAAAAATTCAAAAACCCCGTTATGGCTTCATTTCAAGCCAAAACAGGTTGGAAAAGGCTGAAAAAGAGAGAAAATAAAAATTATCGTTTCGTTTCGTTCCTACCCAACGCGTAATAGAAAATTCCAAAAAAGTAGGAAAAAAATTCAAAAAATTCAAAAACCCCATTATGGCTTCCTTTCAAGGCAAAATAGGTTGGAAAATGCTTAGAAAGAGAGAAAATAAAAATTATCATTTCGTTTCGTTCCTACTCGACGCGAAAAAGAAAATTCCAAAAAAATAGCAAAAAAATTCAAAAACCCCGTTATGGCTTCCTTTCAAGCCAAAATAGGTTGGAAAATGCTTAGAAAGAGAGAAAATAAAAATTATCATTTCGTTTCGTTCCTACTCGACGCGAAAAAGAAAATTCCAAAAAAATAGCAAAAAAATTCAAAAACCCCGTTATGGCTTCTTTTCAAGCCAAAATAGGTTGGAAAATGCTTAGAAAGAGAGAAAATAAAAATTTTCATTTCGTTTCGTTCCTACTCGACGCGTAATAGAAAATTCCATGAAAATAGCAAAAAAACTCAAAAACCCCGTTATGACTTCTTTTCAAGCCAAAATAGGTTGGAAAATGCTGAGAAAGTGAAAAAATTAAAATTATCGTTTCGTTTCGTTTCTTCCCTACGCGCAATAGAAAATTCCAAAAAAATAGCAAAAAAATTCAAAAAATTCAAAAATACCATTATGCCTTCATTTCAAGCACAAACAGGTTGGAAAAGGCTGAAAAAGAGAGAAAACAAAAATTATTGTTTCGTATCGTTCCTACACGACGCATAAGAGATAATTCAAAAAAAATAGCAAAAAAATTCAAAAAACTTAGAAAACCCCGTTATGGCTTCTTTTCAAGCCAAAATAGGTTGGAGAATGCTGAGAAAGAGAGAAAATAAAAATTATCATTTTGTTTTGTTCCTACCCGACGCGTAATAGAAAATTCCAAAAAAAAAGCAAAAAAATTCAAATAATTCAAAAATACCATTATGGCTTCATTTCAAGCCAAAACAGGTTGGAAATGGCTGAAAAAGGGAGAAAATAAAAAATTATCGTTTCGTTTCGTTCCTACACGACGCATAAGAGAGATAATTCAAAAAAAATAGCAAAAAAATTAAAAAAATTAAAAGAGTTCGTTATGGCTTCTTTTCAAGCGAAAATAGGTTGGAAAATGCTGAGAAAGAGAGAAAATAAAAATTATCGTTTCGTTTCGTTCCTACCCGACGCGTAATAAGAAATTCCAAAAAAATAGCAAAAAAATTTAAAAAATTCAAAAATACCATTATGGCTTCATTTCAAGCCAAAACAGGTTGGAAAAGGTTGAAAAATAGAAAAAATAAAAATTATCGTTTCGTTTGGTTCCTACCCATCGCGTAATTGAAAATTCCTAAGAAATAACAAAAAAATTCAAAAAATTCAAAAACCCCATTGTGGCTTCTTTTCAAGCCAAACTAGGTTGGTAAATGCTTAGGAAGAGTGAAAATAAAAGTTATCATTTCGTTTCGTTCCTGCTCGACGCGTAAAAGAAAATTCCAAAAAAATAGCAAAAAAATTGAAAAACCCCGTTATCGAATCTTTTCAAGCAAAAATAGGTTGGAAAATGCTTAGAAAGAGAGAAAATAAAAATTATCATTTCGTTTCGTTCCTACACGACGCGTAATTGAAAATTCCAAAAAAATAGCAAAAACATTCAAAAAATTAAAAAACTCCGTTATGGCCTCTTTTCAAGCCAAAATAGGTTGGAAAATGATGAGAATCTGAGAAAATAAAAATTATCGTTTCATTCCGTTCCTACCCGACGCGTAATAGAAAATTCCAAAGAAAAAACAAAAAAATTCAAAAAATTCAAAAACCCTGTTATGGCTTCTTTTCAAGCCAAAATAGGCTGGAAAAGGCTGCGGAAGAGAAAAACATAAAAATTATCGTTTCGTTTCGTTCCTACCCGACGCGTAATACGAAATTCCAAAAAAATAGCAAAAAAATTTAAAAAATTCAAAAATACCATTATGGCTTCATTTCAAGCCAAAACAGGTTGGAAAAGGCTGAAAAAGAGAGAAAATAAAAATTATCGTTTCGTTTCGTTCCTACCCAACGGGTAATAGAAAATTCGAAAAAAGTAGGAAAAAAATTCAAAAAATTCAAAAACCCCGTTATGGCTTCCTTTCAAGCCAAAATAGGTTGGAAAATGCTTAGAAAGAGAGAAAATAAAAATTATCATTTCGTTTCGTTCCTACTCGACGCGAAAAAGAAAATTCCAAAAAAATAGCAAAAAAATTCAAAAACCCCGTTATGGCTTCTTTTCAAGCCAAAATAGGTTGGAAAATGCTTAGAAAGAGAGAAAATAAAAATTATCATTTCGTTTCGTTCCTACTCGACGCGGAATAGAAAATTCCATGAAAATAGCAAAAAAACTCAAAAACCCCGTTATGACTTCTTTTCAAGCCAAAATAGGTTGGAAAATGCTGAGAAAGTGAAAAAGTTAAAATTATCGTTTCGTTTCGTTTCTACCCGACGCGTAATAGAAAATTCCAAAAAAATAGCAAAAAAATTCAAAAATACCATTATGCCTTCATTTCAAGCAAAAACAGGTTGGAAAAGGCTGAAAAAGAGAGAAAACAAAAATTATTGTTTCGTATCGTTCCTACACGACGCATAAGAGATAATTCAAAAAAAATAGCAAAAAAATTCAAAAAACGTAGAAAACCCCGTTATGGCTTCATTTCAAGCCAAAATAGGTTGGAAAATGCTGAGAAAGAGAGAAAATAAAAATTATCATTTTGTTTCGTTCCTACCCGACGCGTAATAGAAAATTCCAAAAAAAAAGCCAAAAAATTCAAATAATTCAAAAATACCATTATGGCTTCATTTCAAGCCAAAACAGGTTGGAAATGGCTGAAAAAGAGAGAAAATAAAAAATCATCGTTTCGTTTCGTTCCTACACGACGCATAAGAGAGATAATTCAAAAAAAATAGCAAAAAAATTAAAAAAATTAAAAGACTTCGTTATGGCTTCTTTTCAAGCGAAAATAGGTTGGAAAATGCTTAGAAAGAGAGAAAATAAAAATTATCGTTTCGTTTCGTTCCTACCCGACGCGTAATACGAAATTCCAAAAAAATAGCAAAAAAATTTAAAAAATTCAAAAATACCATTATGGCCTCATTTCAGGCCAAAACTGGTTGGAAAAGGCTGAAAAATAGAAAAAATAAAAATTATCGTTTCGTTTCGTTCCTACCCAACGCGTAATTGAAAATTCCTAAGAAATAACAAAAAAATTCAAAAAATTCAAAAACCCCATTGTGGCTTCTTTTCAAGCCAAACTAGGTTGGTAAATGCTTAGGAAGAGTGAAAATAAAAGTTATCATTTCGTTTCGTTCCTGCTCGACGCGTAAAAGAAAATTCCAAAAAAATAGCAAAAAAATTGAAAAACACCGTTATCGCATCTTTTCAAGCAAAAATAGGTTGGAAAATGCTTAGAAAGAGAGAAAATAAAAATTATCATTTCGTTTCGTTCCTACACGACGCGTTATAGAAAATTCCAAAAAAATAGCAAAAAAATTCAAAAAATTAAAAAACTCCGTTATGGCATCTTTTCAAGCCAAAATAGGTTGGAAAATGATGAGAAGGTGAGAAAATAAAAATTATCGTTTCATTCGGTTCCTACCCGACGCGTAATAGAAAATTCCAAAGAAAAAGCAAAAAAATTCAAAAAATTCAAAAACCCTGTTATGGCTTCTTTTCAAGCCAAAATAGGCTGGAAAAGGCTGCGGAAGAGAAAAACATAAAAATTATCGTTTCGTTTCGTTCCTACCCGACACGTAATACGAAATTCCAAAAAAATAGCAAAAAAATTTAAAAAATTCAAAAATACCATTATGGCTTCATTTCAAGCCAAAACAGGTTGGAAAAGGCTGAAAAAGAGAGAAAATAAAAATTATCGTTTCGTTTCGTTCCTACCCAACGGGTAATAGAAAATTCCAAAAAAGTAGGAAAAAAATTCAAAAAATTCAAAAACCCCGTTATGGCTTCCTTTCAAGCCAAAATAGGTTGGAAAATGCTTAGAAAGAGAGAAAATAAAAATTATCATTTCGTTTCGTTCCTACTCGACGCGAAAAAGAAAATTCCAAAAAAATAGCAAAAAAATTCAAAAACCCCGTTATGGCTTCTTTTCAAGCCAAAATAGGTTGGAAAATGCTTAGAAAGAGAGAAAATAAAAATTATCATTTCGTTTCGTTCCCACTCGACGCGAAAAAGAAAATTCCAAAAAAATAGCAAAAAAACTCAAAAACCCCGTTATGGCTTCTTTTCAAGCCAAAATAGGTTGGAAAATGCTTAGAAAGAGAGAAAATAAAAATTTTCATTTCGTTTCGTTCCTACTCGATGCGTAATAGAAAATTCCATGAAAATAGCAAAAAAACTCAAAAACCCCGTTATGACTTCTTTTCAAGCCAAAATAGGTTGGAAAATGCTGAGAAAGTGAAAAAATTAAAATTATCGTTTCGTTTCGTTTCTACCCGACGCGTAATAGAAAATTCCAAAAAAATAGCAAAAACATTCAAAAAATTCAAAAATACCATTATGCCTTCATTTCAAGCAAAAACATGTTGGAAAAGGCTGAAAAAGAGAGAAAATAAAAATTATTGTTTCGTATCGTTCCTACACGACGCATAAGAGATAATTAAAAAAAAATAGCAAAAAAATTCAAAAAACTTAGAAAACCCCGTTATGGCTTCTTTTCAAGCCAAAATAGGTTGGAAAATGCTGAGAAAGAGAGAAAATAAAAATTATCATTTTGTTTCGTTCCTACCCGACGCGTAAGAGAAAATTCCAAAAAAAAAGCAAAAAAATTCAAATTATTCAAAAATACCATTATGGCCTCATTTCAAGCCAAAACAGGTTGGAAATGGCTGAAAAAGAGAGAAAATAAAAAATTATCGTTTCGTTTCGTTCCTACACGACGCATAAGAGAGATAATTCAAAAACAATAGCAAAAAAATTAAAAAAATTAAAAGACTTCGTTATGGCCTCTTTTCAAGTGAAAATAGGTTGGAAAATGCTGAGAAAGAGAGAAAATAAAAATTATCGTTTCGTTTCGTTCCTACCCGACGCGTAATACGAAATTCCAAAAAAATAGCAAAAAAATTTAAAAAATTCAAAAATACCATTATGGCTTCATTTCAAGCGAAAACAAGTTGGAAAAGGCTGAAAAATAGAAAAAATAAAAATTATCGTTTCGTTTCGTTCCTACCCAACGCGTAATTGAAAATTCCTAAGAAATAGCAAAAAAATTCAAAAAATTCAAAAACCCCAATGTGGCTTCTTTTCAAGCCAAACTAGGTTGGTAAATGCTTAGGAAGAGTGAAAATAAAAATTATCATTTCGTTTCGTTCCTGCTCGACGCGTAAAAGAAAATTCCAAAAAAATAGCAAAAAAATTGAAAAACCCCGTTATCGCATCTTTTCAAGCAAAAATAGGTTGGAAAATGCTTAGAAAGAGAGAAAATAAAAATTATCATTTCGTTTCGTTCCTACACGACGCGTAATAGAAAATTCCAAAAAAATAGCAAAAAAATTCAAAAAATTAAAAAACTCCGTTATGGCATCTTTTCAAGCCAAAATAGGTTGGAAAATGATAAGAAGGTGGGAAAATAAAAATTATCGTTTCATTCCGTTCCTGCCCGACGCGTAATAGAAAATTCCAAAGAAAAATCAAAAAAATTCAAAAAATTCGAAAACCCTGTTATGGCTTCTTTTCAAGCCAAAATAGGCTGGAAAAGGCTGCGAAAGAGAAAAACATAAAAATTATCGTTTCGTTTCGTTCCTACCCGACGCGTAATACGAAATTCCAAAAAAATAGCAAAAAAATTTAAAAAATTCAAAAATACCTTTATGGCTTCATTTAAAGCCAAAACAGGTTGGAAAAGGCTGAAAAAGAGAGAAAATAAAAATTATCGTTTCGTTTCGTTCCTACCCAACGCGTAATAGAAAATTCCAAAAAAGTAGGAAAAAAATTCAAAAAATTCAAAAACCCCGTTATGGCTTCCTTTCAAGCCAAAATAGGTTGGAAAATGCTTAGAAAGAGAGAAAATAAAAATTATCATTTCGTTTCGTTCCTACTCGACGCGAAAAAAAAAATTCCAAAAAAATAGCAAAAAAATTCAAAAACCCCGTTATGGCTTCTTTTCAAGCCAAAATAGGTTGGAAAATGCTTAGAAAGAGAGAAAATAAAAATTATCATTTCGTTTCGTTCCTACTCGACGCGGAATAGAAAATTCCATGAAAATAGCAAAAAAACTCAAAAACCCCGTTATGACTTCTTTTAATGCCAAAATAGGTTGGAAAATGCTGAGAAAGTGAAAAAGTTAAAATTATCGTTTCGTTTCGTTTCTACCCGACGCGTAATAGAAAATTCCAAAAAAATAGCAAAAAAATTCAAAAATACCATTATGCCTTCATTTCAAGCAAAAACAGGTTGGAAAATGCTGAAAAAGAGATAAAACAAAAATTATTGTTTCGTATCGTTCCTACACGACGCATAAGAGATAATTCAAAAAAAATAGCAAAAAAATTCAAAAAACGTAGAAAACCCCGTTATGGCTTCATTTCAAGCCAAAATAGGTTGGAAAATGCTGAGAAAGAGAGAAAATAAAAATTATCATTTTGTTTCGTTCCTACCCGACGCGTAATAGAAAATTCCAAAAAAAAAGCCAAAAAATTCAAATAATTCAAAAATACCATTATGGCTTCATTTCAAGCCAAAACCGGTTGGAAATGGCTGAAAAAGAGAGAAAATAAAAAATCATCGTTTCGTTTCGTTCCTACACGACGCATAAGAGAGATAATTCAAAAAAAATAGCAAAAAAATTAAAAAAATTAAAAGACTTCGTTATGGCTTCTTTTCAAGCGAAAATAGGTTGGAAAATGCTTAGAAAGAGAGAAAATAAAAATTATCGTTTCGTTTCGTTCCTACCCGACGCGTAATACGAAATTCCAAAAAAATAGCAAAAAAATTTAAAAAATTCAAAAATACCATTATGGCCTCATTTCATGCCAAAACTGGTTGGAAAAGGCTGAAAAATAGAAAAAATAAAAATTATCGTTTCGTTTCGTTCCTACCCAACGCGTAATTGAAAATTCCTAAGAAATAACAAAAAAATTCAAAAAATTCAAAAACCCCATTGTGGCTTCTTTTCAAGCCAAACTAGGTTGGTAAATGCTTAGGAAGAGTGAAAATAAAAGTTATCATTTCGTTTCGTTCCTGCTCGACGCGTAAAAGAAAATTCCAAAAAAATAGCAAAAAAATTGAAAAACCCCGTTATCGCATCTTTTCAAGCAAAAATAGGTTGGAAAATGCTTAGAAAGAGAGAAAATAAAAATTATCATTTCGTTTCGTTCCTACCCGACGCGTAATAGAAAATTCCAAAAAAATAGCAAAAAAATTCAAAAAATTAAAAAACTCCGTTATGGCATCTTTTCAAGCCAAAATAGGTTGGAAAATGATGAGAAGGTGAGAAAATAAAAATTATCGTTTCATTCTGTTCCTACCCGACGCGTAATAGAAAATTCCAAAGAAAAAGCAAAAAAATTCAAAAAATTCAAAAACCCTGTTATGGCTTCTTTTCAAGCCAAAATAGGCTGGAAAAGGCTGCGGAAGAGAAAAACATAAAAATTATCGTTTCGTTTCGTTCCTACCCGACGCGTAATACGAAATTCCAAAAAAATAGCAAAAAAATTTAAAAAATTCAAAAATACCATTATGGCTTCATTTCAAGCCAAAACAGGTTGGAAAAGGCTGAAAAAGAGAGAAAATAAAAATTATCGTTTCGTTTCGTTCCTACCCAACGGGTAATAGAAAATTCCAAAAAAGTAGGAAAAAAATTCAAAAAATTCAAAAACCCCGTTATGGCTTCCTTTCAAGCCAAAATAGGTTGGAAAATGCTTAGAAAGAGAGAAAATAAAAATTATCATTTCGTTTCGTTCCTACTCGACGCGAAAAAGAAAATTCCAAAAAAATAGCAAAAAAATTCAAAAACCCCGTTATGGCTTCTTTTCAAGCCAAAATAGGTTGGAAAATGCTTAGAAAGAGAGAAAATAAAAATTATCATTTCGTTTCGTTCCTACTCGATGCGTAATAGAAAATTCCATGAAAATAGCAAAAAAACTCAAAAACCCCGTTATGACTTCTTTTCAAGCCAAAATAGGTTGGAAAATGCTGAGAAAGTGAAAAAATTAAAATTATCGTTTCGTTTCGTTTCTACCCGACGCGTAATAGAAAATTCCAAAAAAATAGCAAAAACATTCAAAAAATTCAAAAATACCATTATGCCTTCATTTCAAGCAAAAACAGGTTGGAAAAGGCTGAAAAAGAGAGAAAACAAAAATTATTGTTTCGTATCGTTCCTACACGACGCATAAGAGATAATTAAAAAAAAAATAGCAAAAAAATTCAAAAAACTTAGAAAACCCCGTTATGGCTTCTTTTCAAGCCAAAATAGGTTGGAAAATGCTGAGAAAGAGAGAAAATAAAAATTATCATTTTGTTTCGTTCCTACCCGACGCGTAATAGAAAATTCCAAAAAAAAAGCAAAAAAATTAAAATTATTCAAAAATACCATTATGGCCTCATTTCAAGCCAAAACAGGTTGGAAATGGCTGAAAAAGAGAGAAAATAAAAAATTATCGTTTCGTTTCGTTCCTACACGACGCATAAGAGAGATAATTCAAAAACAATAGCAAAAAAATTAAAAGACTTCGTTATGGCCTCTTTTCAAGCGAAAATAGGTTGGAAAATGCTGAGAAAGAGAGAAAATAAAAATTATCGTTTCGTTTCGTTCCTACCCGACGCGTAATACGAAATTCCAAAAAAATAGCAAAAAAATTTAAAAAATTCAAAAATACCATTATGGCTTCATTTCAAGCGAAAACAGGTTGGAAAAGGCTGAAAAATAGAAAAAATAAAAATTATCGTTTCGTTTCGTTCCTACCCAACGCGTAATTGAAAATTCCTAAGAAATAGCAAAAAAATTCAAAAAATTCAAAAACCCCAATGTGGCTTCTTTTCAAGCCAAACTAGGTTGGTAAATGCTTAGGAAGAGTGAAAATAAAAATTATCATTTCGTTTCGTTCCTGCTCGACGCGTAAAAGAAAATTCCAAAAAAATAGCAAAAAAATTGAAAAACCCCGTTATCGCATCTTTTCAAGCAAAAATAGGTTGGAAAATGCTTAGAAAGAGAGAAAATAAAAATTATCATTTCGTTTCGTTCCTACACGACGCGTAATAGAAAATTCCAAAAAAATAGCAAAAAAATTCAAAAAATTAAAAAACTCCGTTATGGCATCTTTTCAAGCCAAAATAGGTTGGAAAATGATGAGAAGGTGGGAAAATAAAAATTATCGTTTCATTCCGTTCCTGCCCGACGCGTAATAGAAAATTCCAAAGAAAAATCAAAAAAATTCAAAAAATTCAAAAACCCTGTTATGGCTTCTTTTCAAGCCAAAATAGGCTGGAAAAGGCTGCGAAAGAGAAAAACATAAAAATTATCGTTTCGTTTCGTTCCTACCCGACGCGTAATACGAAATTCCAAAAAAATAGCAAAAAAATTTAAAAAATTCAAAAATACCTTTATGGCTTCATTTAAAGCCAAAACAGGTTGGAAAAGGCTGAAAAAGAGAGAAAATAAAAATTATCGTTTCGTTTCGTTCCTACCCAACGCGTAATAGAAAATTCCAAAAAAGTAGGAAAAAAATTCAAAAAATTCAAAAACCCCGTTATGGCTTCCTTTCAAGCCAAAATAGGTTGGAAAATGCTTAGAAAGAGAGAAAATAAAAATTATCATTTCGTTTCGTTCCTACTCGACGCGAAAAAGAAAATTCCAAAAAAATAGCAAAAAAATTCAAAAACCCCGTTATGGCTTCTTTTCAAGCCAAAATAGGTTGGAAAATGCTTAGAAAGAGAGAAAATAAAAATTATCATTTCGTTTCGTTCCTACTCGACGCGGAATAGAAAATTCCATAAAAATAGCAAAAAAACTCAAAAACCCCGTTATGACTTCTTTTCAACTAAAATAGGTTGGAAAATGCTGAGAAAGTGAAAAAATTAAAATTATCGTTTCGTTTCGTTTCTACCCGACGCATAATAGAAAATTCCAAAAAATAGCAAAAAAATTCAAAAAACTCAAAAATACCATTATGCCTTCATTTCAAGCAAAAACAGGTTGGAAAATGCTGAAAAAGAGACAAAACAAAAATTATTGTTTCGTTTCGTTCCTACCCGACGCGTTATACGAAATTCCAAAAAAATAGCAAAAAAATTTAAAAAATTCAAAAATACCATTATGGCTTCATTTCAAGCCAAAACTGGTGGTAAAGGCCAAAAAAGAGAGAAAATAAAAATTATCGTTTCGTTTCGTTCCTACACGACGCATAAGAGATAATTCAAAAAAATAGCAAAAAATTCAAAAAATTTAAAAACCCCGTTATGGCTTCTTTTCAAGCCAATATAGATTGGAAAAGGCTGAGAAAAAGAGAAAATAAAAATTATCGTTTCGTTTCGTTCCTACCCAACCGTAATAAAAAATTCCAAAAAAATAGCAAAAAAATTCAAAAATACCATTACGGCTTCATTTCAAGCCAAAACAGGTTGGAAAAGGCTGAAAAAGAGAGAAAATAAAAATTATCGTTTCGTTTCGTTCCTACGCGACGCATATGAGATAATTCAAAAAAAATAGCAAAGAAATTCAAAAATACCATTATGGCATCATTTCAAGCCAAAAGAGGTTGGAAAAGGCTGAAAAAGAGAGAAAATAAAAATTATCGTTTTGTTTCGTTCCTACCCGACGCGTAATAGAAAATTCCAAAAAAAAAGCAAAAAAATTCAAATAATTCAAAAATACCATTATGGCTTCATTTCAAGCCAAAACAGGTCGGAAATGGCTGAAAAAGAGAGAAAATAAAAAATTATCGTTTCGTTTCGTTCCTACACGACGCATAAGAGAGATAATTCAAAAAAAATAGCAAAAAAATTAAAAGACTTCGTTATGGCTTCTTTTCAAGCGAAAATAGGTTGGAAAATGCTGAGAAAGAGAGAAAATAAAAATTATCGTTTCGTTTCGTTCCTACCCGACGCGTAATACGAAATTCCAAAAAAATAGCTAAAAAATTTAAAAAATTCAAAAATACCATTATGGTTTCATTTCAAGCCAAAACAGGTTGGAAAAGGCTGAAAAATTGAAAAAATAAAAATTATCGTTTCGTTTCGTTCCTACCCAACGCGTAATTGAAAATTCCTAAGAAATAACAAAAAAATTCAAAAAATTCAAAAACCCCATTGTGGCTTCTTTTCAAGCCAAACTAGGTTGGTAAATGCTTAGGAAGAGTGAAAATAAAAGTTATCATTTCGTTTCGTTCCTGCTCGA
The DNA here is from genome assembly GCA_030820535.1 of Quercus parvula. Classification (NCBI taxonomy): domain Eukaryota; kingdom Viridiplantae; phylum Streptophyta; class Magnoliopsida; order Fagales; family Fagaceae; genus Quercus; species Quercus parvula. Next base: position 50,735,965 of record JAUAME010000001.1, read on the forward strand.
CGCGTAAAAGAAAATTCCAAAAAAATAGCAAAAAAATTGAAAAACCCCGTTATCTTATCTTTTCAAGCAAAAATAGGTTGGAAAATGCTTAGAAAGAGAGAAAATAAAAATTATCATTTCGTTTCGTTCCTACACGACGCGTAATAGAAAATTCCAAAAAAATAGCAAAAAAATTCAAAAAATTAAAAAACTCCGTTATGGCATCTTTTCAAGCCAAAATAGGTTGGAAAATGATGAGAAGGTGAGAAAATAAAAATTATCGTTTCATTCCGTTCCTACCCGACGCGTAATAGAAAATTCCAAAGAAAAAGCAAAAAAATTCAAAAAATACAAAAACCCTGTTATGGCTTCTTTTCAAGCCAAAATAGGCTGGAAAAGGCTGCGAAAGAGAAAAACATAAAAATTATCGTTTCGTTTCGTTCCTACCCGACGCGTAATACGAAATTCCAAAAAAATAGCAAAAAAATTCAAAAACCCCGTTATGGCTTCATTTCAAGCCAAAACAGGTTGGAAAAGGCTGAAAAAGAGAGAAAATAAAAATTATCGTTTCGTTTCGTTCCTACCCAACGCGTAATAGAAAATTCCAAAAAAGTAGGAAAAAAATTCAAAAAATTCAAAAACCCCATTATGGCTTCCTTTCAAATCAAAATAGGTTGGAAAATGCTTAGAAAGAGAGAAAATAAAAATTATCATTTCGTTTCGTTCCTACTCGACGCGAAAAAGAAAATTCCAAAAAAATAGCAAAAAAACTCAAAAACCCCGTTATGGCTTCTTTTCAAGCCAAAATAGGTTGGAAAATGCTTAGAAAGAGAGAAAATAAAAATTTTCATTTCGTTTCGTTCCTACTCGATGCGTAATAGAAAATTCCATGAAAATAGCAAAAAAACTCAAAAACCCCGTTATGACTTCTTTTCAAGCCAAAATAGGTTGGAAAATGCTGAGAAAGTGAAAAAATTAAAATTATCGTTTCGTTTCGTTTCTACCCGACGCGTAATAGAAAATTCCAAAAAAATAGCAAAAACATTCAAAAAATTCAAAAATACCATTATGCCTTCATTTCAAGCAAAAACAGGTTGGAAAAGGCTGAAAAAGAGAGAAAACAAAAATTATTGTTTCGTATCGTTCCTACACGACGCATAAGAGATAATTAAAAAAAAATAGCAAAAAAATTCAAAAAACTTAGAAAACCCCGTTATGGCTTCTTTTCAAGCCAAAATAGGTTGGAAAATGCTGAGAAAGAGAGAAAATAAAAATTATCATTTTGTTTCGTTCCTACCCGACGCGTAATAGAAAATTCCAAAAAAAAAGCAAAAAAATTAAAATTATTCAAAAATACCATTATGGCCTCATTTCAAGCCAAAACAGGTTGGAAATGGCTGAAAAAGAGAGAAAATAAAAAATTATCGTTTCGTTTCGTTCCTACACGACGCATAAGAGAGATAATTCAAAAACAATAGCAAAAAAATTAAAAAAATTAAAAGACTTCGTTATGGCCTCTTTTCAAGCGAAAATAGGTTGGAAAATGCTGAGAAAGAGAGAAAATAAAAATTATCGTTTCGTTTCGTTCCTACCCGACGCGTAATACGAAATTCCAAAAAAATAGCAAAAAAATTTAAAAAATTCAAAAATACCATTATGGCTTCATTTCAAGCGAAAACAGGTTGGAAAAGGCTGAAAAATAGAAAAAATAAAAATTATCGTTTCGTTTCATTCCTACCCAACGCGTAATTGAAAATTCCTAAGAAATAGCAAAAAAATTCAAAAAATTCAAAAACCCCAATGTGGCTTCTTTTCAAGCCAAACTAGGTTGGTAAATGCTTAGGAAGAGTGAAAATAAAAATTATCATTTCGTTTCGTTCCTGCTCGACGCGTAAAAGAAAATTCCAAAAAAATAGCAAAAAAATTGAAAAACCCCGTTATCGCATCTTTTCAAGCAAAAATAGGTTGGAAAATGCTTAGAAAGAGAGAAAATAAAAATTATCATTTCGTTTCGTTCCTACACGACGCGTAATAGAAAATTCCAAAAAAATAGCAAAAAAATTCAAAAAATTAAAAAACTCCGTTATGGCATCTTTTCAAGCCAAAATAGGTTGGAAAATGATGAGACTGTGAGAAAATAAAAATTATCGTTTCATTCCGTTCCTACCCGACGCGTAATAGAAAATTCCAAAGAAAAAACAAAAAAATTCAAAAACCCTGTATGGCTTCATTTCAAGCCAAAATAGGCTGGAAAAGGCTGCGGAAGAGAAAAACATAAAAATTATCGTTTCGTTTCGTTCCTACCCGACGCGTAATACGAAATTCCAAAAAAATAGCAAAAAAATTTAAAAAATTCAAAAATACCATTATGGCTTCATTTCAAGCCAAAACAGGTTGGAAAAGGCTGAAAAAGAGAGAAAATAAAAATTATCGTTTCGTTTCGTTCCTACCCAACGGGTAATAGAAAATTCGAAAAAAGTAGGAAAAAAATTCAAAAAATTCAAAAACCCCGTTATGGCTTCCTTTCAAGCCAAAATAGGTTGGAAAATGCTTAGAAAGAGAGAAAATAAAAATTATCATTTCGTTTCGTTCCTACTCGACGCGAAAAAGAAAATTCCAAAAAAATAGCAAAAAAATTCAAAAACCCCGTTATGGCTTCTTTTCAAGCCAAAATAGGTTGGAAAATGCTTAGAAAGAGAGAAAATAAAAATTATCATTTCGTTTCGTTCCTACTCGACGCGGAATAGAAAATTCCATGAAAATAGCAAAAAAACTCAAAAACCCCGTTATGACTTCTTTTCAAGCCAAAATAGGTTGGAAAATGCTGAGAAAGTGAAAAAGTTAAAATTATCGTTTCGTTTCGTTTCTACCCGACGCGTAATAGAAAATCCAAAAAAATAGCAAAAAAATTCAAAAATACCATTATGCCTTCATTTCAAGCAAAAACAGGTTGGAAAAGGCTGAAAAAGAGAGAAAACAAAAATTATTGTTTCGTATCGTTCCTACATGACGCATAAGAGATAATTCAAAAAAAATAGCAAAAAAATTCAAAAAACGTAGAAAACCCCGTTATGGCTTCATTTCAAGCCAAAATAGGTTGGAAAATGCTTAGAAAGAGAGAAAATAAAAATTATCGTTTCGTTTCGTTCCTACCCGACGCGTAATACGAAATTCCAAAAAAATAGCAAAAAAATTTAAAAAATTCAAAAATACCATTATGGCCTCATTTCAAGCCAAAACTGGTTGGAGAAGGCTGAAAAATAGAAAAAATAAAAATTATCGTTTCGTTTCGTTCCTACCCAACGCGTAATTGAAAATTCCTAAGAAATAACAAAAAAATTCAAAAAATTCAAAAACCCCATTGTGGCTTCTTTTCAAGCCAAACTAGGTTGGTAAATGCTTAGGAAGAGTGAAAATAAAAGTTATCATTTCGTTTCGTACCTGCTCGACGCGTAAAAGAAAATTCCAAAAAAATAGCAAAAAAATTGAAAAACCCCGTTATCGCATCTTTTCAAGCAAAAATAGGTTGGAAAATGCTTAGAAAGAGAGAAAATAAAAATTATCATTTCGTTTCGTTCCTACACGACGCGTAATAGAAAATTCCAAAAAAATAGCAAAAAAATTCAAAAAATTAAAAAACTCCGTTATGGCATCTTTTCAAGCCAAAATAGGTTGGAAAATGATGAGAAGGTGAGAAAATAAAAATTATCGTTTCATTCTGTTCCTACCCGACGCGTAATAGAAAATTCCAAAGAAAAAGCAAAAAAATTCAAAAAATTCAAAAACCCTGTTATGGCTTCTTTTCAAGCCAAAATAGGCTGGAAAAGGCTGCGGAAGAGAAAAACATAAAAATTATCGTTTCGTTTAGTTCCTACCCGACGCGTAATACGAAATTCCAAAAAAATAGCAAAAAAATTTAAAAAATTCAAAAATACCATTATGGCTTCATTTCAAGCCAAAACAGGTTGGAAAAGGCTGAAAAAGAGAGAAAATAAAAATTATCGTTTCGTTTCGTTCCTACCCAACGGGTAATAGAAAATTCCAAAAAAGTAGGAAAAAAATTCAAAAAATTCAAAAACCCCGTTATGGCTTCCTTTCAAGCCAAAATAGGTTGGAAAATGCTTAGAAAGAGAGAAAATAAAAATTATCATTTCGTTTCGTTCCTACTCGACGCGAAAAAGAAAATTCCAAAAAAATAGCAAAAAAATTCAAAAACCCCGTTATGGCTTCTTTTCAAGCCAAAATACGTTGGAAAATGCTTAGAAAGAGAGAAAATAAAAATTATCATTTCGTTTCGTTCCTACTCGACGCGAAAAAGAAAATTCCAAAAAAATAGCAAAAAAACTCAAAAACCCCGTTATGGCTTCTTTTCAAGCCAAAATAGGTTGGAAAATGCTTAGAAAGAGAGAAAATAAAAATTATCATTTCGTTTCGTTCCTACTCGACGCGGAATAGAAAATTCCATGAAAATAGCAAAAAAACTGAAAAACCCCGTTATGACTTCTTTTCAAGCCAAAATAGGTTGGAAAATGCTGAGAAAGTGAAAAAGTTAAAATTATCGTTTCGTTTCGTTTCTACCCGACGCGTAATAGAAAATTCCAAAAAAATAGCAAAAAAATTCAAAAATACCATTATGCCTTCATTTCAAGCAAAAACAGGTTGGAAAAGGCTGAAAAAGAGAGAAAACAAAAATTATTGTTTCGTATCGTTCCTACATGACGCATAAGAGATAATTCAAAAAAAATAGCAAAAAAATTCAAAAAACGTAGAAAACCCCGTTATGGCTTCATTTCAAGCCAAAATAGGTTGGAAAATGCTGAGAAAGAGAGAAAATAAAAATTATCATTTTGTTTCGTTCCTACCCGACGCGTAATAGAAAATTCCAAAAAAAAAGCCAAAAAATTCAAATAATTCAAAAATACCATTATGGCTTCATTTCATGCCAAAACAGGTTGGAAATGGCTGAAAAAGAGAGAAAATAAAAAATCATCGTTTCGTTTCGTTCCTACACGACGCAGAAGAGAGATAATTCAAAAAAAATAGCAAAAAAATTAAAAAAATTAAAAGACTTCGTTATGGCTTCTTTTCAAGCGAAAATAGGTTGGAAAATGCTTAGAAAGAGAGAAAATAAAAATTATCGTTTCGTTTCGTTCCTACCCGACGCGTAATACGAAATTCCAAAAAAATAGCAAAAAAATTTAAAAAATTCAAAAATACCATTATGGCCTCATTTCAAGCCAAAACTGGTTGGAGAAGGCTGAAAAATAGAAAAAATAAAAATTATGGTTTCGTTTCGTTCCTACCCAACGCGTAATTGAAAATTCCTAAGAAATAACAAAAAAATTCAAAAAATTCAAAAACCCCATTGTGGCTTCTTTTCAAGCCAAACTAGGTTGGTAAATGCTTAGGAAGAGTGAAAATAAAAGTTATAATTTCGTTTCGTTCCTGCTCGACGCGTAAAAGAAAATTCCAAAAAAATAGCAAAAAAGTTGAAAAACCCCGTTATCGCATCTTTTCAAGCAAAAATAGGTTGGAAAATGCTTAGAAAGAGAGAAAATAAAAATTATCATTTCGTTTCGTTCCTACACGACGCGTAATAGAAAATTCCAAAAAAATAGCAAAAAAATTCAAAAAATTAAAAAACTCCGTTATGGCATCTTTTCAAGCCAAAATAGGTTGGAAAATGATGAGAAGGTGAGAAAATAAAAATTATCGTTTCATTCTGTTCCTACCCGACGCGTAATAGAAAATTCCAAAGAAAAAGCAAAAAAATTCAAAAAATTCAAAAACCCTGTTATGGCTTCTTTTCAAGCCAAAATAGGCTGGAAAAGGCTACGAAAGAGAAAAAAATAAAAATTATCGTTTCGTTTCGTTCCTACCCGACGCGTAATACGAAATTCCAAAAAAATAGCAAAAAAATTTAAAAAATTCAAAAATACCATTATGGCTTCATTTCAAGCCAAAACAGGTTGGAAAAGGCTGAAAAAGAGAGAAAATAAAAATTATCGTTTCGTTTCGTTCCTACCCAACGGGTAATAGAAAATTCCAAAAAAGTAGGAAAAAAATTCAAAAACCCCGTTATCGCTTCCTTTCAAGCCAAAATAGGTTGGAAAATGCTTAGAAAGAGAGAAAATAAAAATTATCATTTCGTTTCGTTCCTACTCGACGCGAAAAAGAAAATTCCAAAAAAATAGCAAAAAAACTCAAAAACCCCGTTATGGCTTCTTTTCAAGCCAAAATAGGTTGGAAAATGCTTAGAAAGAGAGAAAATAAAAATTTTCATTTCGTTTCGTTCCTACTCGATGCTTAATAGAAAATTCCATGAAAATAGCAAAAAAACTCAAAAACCCCGTTATGACTTCTTTTCAAGCCAAAATAGGTTGGAAAATGCTGAGAAAGAGAGAAAATAAAAATTATCATTTCGTTTCGTTCCCACTCGACGCGAAAAAGAAAATTCCAAAAAAATAGCAAAAAAACTCAAAAACCCCGTTATGGCTTCTTTTCAAGCCAAAATAGGTTGGAAAATGCTTAGAAAGAGAGAAAATAAAAATTTTCATTTCGTTTCGTTCCTACTCGATGCGTAATAGAAAATTCCATGAAAATAGCAAAAAAACTCAAAAACCCCGTTATGACTTCTTTTCAAGCCAAAATAGGTTGGAAAATGCTGAGAAAGTGAAAAAATTAAAATTATCGTTTCGTTTCGTTTCTACCCGACGCGTAATAGAAAATTCCAAAAAAATAGCAAAAACATTCAAAAAATTCAAAAATACCATTATGCCTTCATTTCAAGCAAAAACAGGTTGGAAAAGGCTGAAAAAGAGAGAAAACAAAAATTATTGTTTCGTATCGTTCCTACACGACGCATAAGAGATAATTAAAAAAAAATAGCAAAAAAATTCAAAAAACTTAGAAAACCCCGTTATGGCTTCTTTTCAAGCCAAAATAGGTTGGAAAATGCTGAGAAAGAGAGAAAATAAAAATTATCATTTTGGTTCGTTCCTACCCGACGCGTAATAGAAAATTCCAAAAAAAAACAAAAAAATTCAAATTATTCAAAAATACCATTGTGCCATTTCAAGCCAAAACAGGTTGGAAATGGCTGAAAAAGAGAGAAAATAAAAAATTATCGTTTCGTTTCGTTCCTACACTACGCATAAGAGAGATAATTCAAAAACAATAGCAAAAAAATTAAAAAAATTAAAAGACTTCGTTATGGCCTCTTTTCAAGCGAAAATAGGTTGGAAAATGCTGACAAAGAGAGAAAATAAAAATTATCGTTTCGTTTCGTTCCTACCCGACGCGTAATACGAAATTCCAAAAAAATAGCAAATAAATTTAAAAAATTCAAAAATACCATTATGGCTTCATTTCAAGCGAAAACAGGTTGGAAAAGGCTGAAAAATAGAAAAAATAAAAATTATCGTTTCGTTTCGTTCCTACCCAACGCGTAATAGAAAATTCCAAAAAAGTAGGAAAAAAATTCAAAAAATTCAAAAACCCCGTTATGGCTTCCTTTCAAGCCAAAATAGGTTGGAAAATGCTTAGAAAGAGAGAAAATAAAAATTATCATTTCGTTTCGTTCCTACTCGACGCGAAAAAGAAAAATCCAAAAAAATAGCAAAAAAATTCAAAAACCCCGTTATGGCTTCTTTTCAAGCCAAAATACGTTGGAAAATGCTTAGAAAGAGAGAAAATAAAAATTATCATTTCGTTTCGTTCCTACTCGACGCGGAATAGAAAATTCCATGAAAATAGCAAAAAAACTCAAAAACCCCGTTATGACTTCTTTTCAAGCCAAAATAGGTTGGAAAATGCTGAGAAAGTGAAAAAGTTAAAATTATCGTTTCGTTTCGTTTCTACCCGACGCGTAATAGAAAATTCCAAAAAAATAGCAAAAAAATTCAAAAATACCATTATGCCTTCATTTCAAGCAAAAACAGGTTGGAAAAGGCTGAAAAAGAGAGAAAACAAAAATTATTGTTTCGTATCGTTCCTACACGACGCATAAGAGATAATTCAAAAAAAATAGCAAAAAAATTCAAAAAACGTAGAAAACCCCGTTATGGCTTCATTTCAAGCCAAAATAGGTTGGAAAATGCTGAGAAAGAGAGAAAATAAAAATTATCATTTTGTTTCGTTCCTACCCGACGCGTAAAAGAAAATTCCAAAAAAAAAGCCAAAAAATTCAAATAATTCAAAAATACCATTATGGCTTCATTTCAAGCCAAAACAGGTTGGAAATGGCTGAAAAAGTGAGAAAATAAAAAATCATCGTTTCGTTTCGTTCCTACACGACGCATAAGAGAGATAATTCAAAAAAAATAGCAAAAAAATTAAAAAAATTAAAAGACTTCGTTATGGCTTCTTTTCAAGCGAAAATAGGTTGGAAAATGCTTAGAAAGAGAGAAAATAAAAATTATCGTTTCGTTTCGTTCCTACCCGACGCGTAATACGAAATTCCAAAAAAATAGCAAAAAAATTTAAAAAATTCAAAAATAACATTATGGCCTCATTTCAGGCCAAAACTGGTTGGAAAAGGCTGAAAAATAGAAAAAATAAAAATTATCGTTTCGTTTCGTTCCTACCCAACGCGTAATTGAAAATTCCTAAGAAATAACAAAAAAATTCAAAAAATTCAAAAACCCCATTGTGGCTTCTTTTCAAGCCAAACTAGGTTGGTAAATGCTTAGGAAGAGTGAAAATAAAAGTTATCATTTCGTTTCGTTCCTGCTCGACGCGTAAAAGAAAATTCCAAAAAAATAGCAAAAAAATTGAAAAACCCCGTTATCGCGTCTTTTCAAGCAAAAATAGGTTGGAAAATGCTTAGAAAGAGAGAAAATAAAAATTATCATTTCGTTTCGTTCCTACACGACGCGTAATAGAAAATTCCAAAAAAATAGCAAAAAAATTCAAAAAATTAAAAAACTCCGTTATGGCATCTTTTCAAGCCAAAATAGGTTGGAAAATGATGAGAAGGTGAAAAATAAAAATTATCGTTTCATTCTGTTCCTACCCGACGCGTAATAGAAAATTCCAGAGAAAAAGCAAAAAAATTCAAAAAATTCAAAAACCCTGTTATGGCTTCTTTTCAAGCCAAAATAGGCTGGAAAAGGCTGCGGAAGAGAAAAACATAAAAATTATCGTTTCGTTTCGTTCCTACCCGACGCGTAATACGAAATTCCAAAAAAATAGCAAAAAAATTTAAAAAATTCAAAAATACCATTATGGCTTCATTTCAAGCCAAAACAGGTTGGAAAAGGCTGAAAAAGAGAGAAAATAAAAATTATCGTTTCGTTTCGTTCCTACCCAACGGGTAATAGAAAATTCCAAAAAAGTAGGAAAAAAATTCAAAAAATTCAAAAACCCCGTTATGGCTTCCTTTCAAGCCAAAATAGGTTGGAAAATGCTTAGAATGAGAGAAAATAAAAATTATCATTTCGTTTCGTTCCTACTCGACGCGAAAATGAAAATTCCAAAAAAATAGCAAAAAAATTCAAAAACCCCGTTATGGCTTCTTTTCAAGCCAAAATAGGTTGGAAAATGCTTAGAAAGAGAGAAAATAAAAATTATCATTTCGTTTCGTTCCTACTCGACGCGAAAAAGAAAATTCCAAAAAAAAAGCAAAAAAACTCAAAAACCCCGTTATGGCTTCTTTTCAAGCCAAAATAGGTTGGAAAATGCTTAGAAAGAGAGAAAATAAAAATTTTCATTTCGTTTCGTTCCTACTCGATGCGTAATAGAAAATTCCATGAAAATAGCAAAAAAACTCAAAAACCCCGTTATGACTTCTTTTCAAGCCAAAATAGGTTGGAAAATGCTGAGAAAGTGAAAAAATTAAAATTATCGTTTCGTTTCGTTTCTACCCGACGCGTAATAGAAAATTCCAAAAAAATAGCAAAAACATTCAAAAAATTCAAAAATACCATTATGCCTTCATTTCAAGCAAAAACAGGTTGGAAAAGGCTGAAAAAGAGAGAAAACAAAAATTATTGTTTCGTATCGTTCCTACACGACGCATAAGAGATAATTAAAAAAAAATAGCAAAAAAATTCAAAAAACTTAGAAAACCCCGTTATGGCTTCTTTTCAAGCCAAAATAGGTTGGAAAATGCTGAGAAAGAGAGAAAATAAAAATTATCATTTTGTTTCGTTCCTACCCGACGCGTAATAGAAAATTCCAAAAAAAAAGCAAAAAAATTCAAATTATTCAAAAATACCATTATGGCCTCATTTCAAGCCAAAACAGGTTGGAAATGGCTGAAAAAGAGAGAAAATAAAAAATTATCGTTTCGTTTCGTTCCTACACGACGCATAAGAGAGATAATTCAAAAACAATAGCAAAAAAATTAAAAAAATTAAAAGACCTCGTTATGGCCTCTTTTCAAGAGAAAATAGGTTGGAAAATGCTGAGAAAGAGAGAAAATAAAAATTATCGTTTCGTTTCGTTCCTACCCGACGCGTAATACGAAATTCCAAAAAAATAGCAAAAAAATTTAAAAAATTCAAAAATACCATTATGGCTTCATTTCAAGCGAAAACAGGATGGAAAAGGCTGAAAAATAGAAAAAATAAAAATTATCGTTTCGTTTCGTTCCTACCCAACGCGTAATTGAAAATTCCTAAGAAATAGCAAAAAAATTCAAAAAATTCAAAAACCCCAATGTGGCTTCTTTTCAAGCCAAACTAGGTTGGTAAATGCTTAGGAAGAGTGAAAATAAAAATTATCATTTCGTTTCGTTCCTGCTCGACGCGTAAAAGAAAATTCCAAAAAAAAAGCAAAAAAATTGAAAAACCCCGTTATCGCATCTTTTCAAGCAAAAATAGGTTGGAAAATGCTTAGAAAGAGAGAAAATAAAAATTATCATTTCGTTTCGTTCCTACACGACGCGTAATAGAAAATTCCAAAAAAATAGCAAAAAATTCAAAAAATTAAAAAACTCCGTTATGGCATCTTTTCAAGCCAAAATAGGTTGGAAAATGATGAGAAGGTGGGAAAATAAAAATTATCGTTTCATTCCGTTCCTGCCCGACGCGTAATAGAAAATTCCAAAGAAAAATCAAAAAAATTCAAAAAATTCAAAAACCCTGTTATGGCTTCTTTTCAAGCCAAAATAGGCTGGAAAAGGCTGCGAAAGAGAAAAACATAAAAATTATCGTTTCGTTTCGTTCCTACCCGACGCGTAATACGAAATTCCAAAAAAATAGCAAAAAAATTTAAAAAATTCAAAAATACCTTTATGGCTTCATTTAAAGCCAAAACAGGTTGGAAAAGGCTGAAAAAGAGAGAAAATAAAAATTATCGTTTCGTTTCGTTCCTACGCAACGCGTAATAGAAAATTCCAAAAAAGTAGGAAAAAAATTCAAAAAATTCAAAAACCCCGTTATGGCTTCCTTTCAAGCCAAAATAGGTTGGAAAATGCTTAGAAAGAGAGAAAATAAAAATTATCATTTCGTTTCGTTCCTACTCGACGCGAAAAAGAAAATTCCAAAAAAATAGCAAAAAAATTCAAAAACCCCGTTATGGCTTCTTTTCAAGCCAAAATAGGTTGGAAAATGCTTAGAAAGAGAGAAAATAAAAATTATCATTTCGTTTCGTTCCTACTCGACGCGGAATAGAAAATTCCATAAAAATAGCAAAAAAACTCAAAAACCCCGTTATGACTTCTTTTCAACTAAAATAGGTTGGAAAATGCTGAGAAAGTGAAAAAATTAAAATTATCGTTTCGTTTCGTTTCTACCCGACGCGTAATAGAAAATTCCAAAAAATAGCAAAAAAATTCAAAAAACTCAAAAATACCATTATGCCTTCATTTCAAGCAAAAACAGGTTGGAAAATGCTGAAAAAGAGACAAAACAAAAATTATTGTTTCGTTTCGTTCCTACCCGACGCGTTATACGAAATTCCAATAAAATAGCAAAAAAATTTAAAAAATTCAAAAATACCATTATGGCTTCATTTCAAGCCAAAACTGGTTGGTAAAGGCCAAAAAAGAGAGAAAATAAAAATTATCGTTTCGTTTCGTTCCTACACTACGCATAAGAGATAATTCAAAAAAATAGCAAAAAATTCAAAAAATTTAAAAACCCCGTTATGGCTTTTTTTCAAGCCAATATAGATTGGAAAAGGCTGAGAAAAAGAGAAAATAAAAATTATCGTTTCGTTTCGTTCCTACCCAACCGTAATAAAAAATTCCAAAAAAATAGCAAAAAAATTCAAAAATACCATTATGGCTTCATTTCAAGCCAAAACAGGTTGGAAAAGGCTGAAAAAGAGAGAAAATAAAAATTATCGTTTCGTTTCGTTCCTACGCGACGCATATGAGATAATTGAAAAAAAATAGCAAAGAAATTCAAAAATACCATTATGGCATCATTTCAAGCCAAAAGAGGTTGGAAAAGGCTGAAAAAGAGAGAAAATAAAAATTATCGTTTTGTTTCGTTCCTACCCGACGCGTAATAGAAAATTCCAAAAAAAAAGCAAAAAAATTCAAATAATTCAAAAATACCATTATGGCTTCATTTCAAGCCAAAACAGGTCGGAAATGGCTGAAAAAGAGAGAAAATAAAAAATTATCGTTTCGTTTCGTTCCTACACGACGCATAAGAGAGATAATTCAAAAAAAATAGCAAAAAAATTAAAAGACTTCGTTATGGCTTCTTTTCAAGCGAAAATAGGTTGGAAAATGCTGAGAAAGAGAGAAAATAAAAATTATCGTTTCGTTTCGTTCCTACCCGACGCGTAATACGAAATTCCAAAAAAATAGCTAAAAAATTTAAAAAATTCAAAAATACCATTATGGTTTCATTTCAAGCCAAAACAGGTTGGAAAAGGCTGAAAAATTGAAAAAATAAAAATTATCGTTTCGTTTCGTTCCTACCCAACGCGTAATTGAAAATTCCTAAGAAATAACAAAAAAATTCAAAAAATTCAAAAACCCCATTGTGGCTTCTTTTCAAGCCAAACTAGGTTGGTAAATGCTTAGGAAGAGTGAAAATAAAAGTTATCATTTCGTTTCGTTCCTGCTCGACGCGTAAAAGAAAATTCCAAAAAAATAGCAAAAAAATTGAAAAACCCCGTTATCTTATCTTTTCATGCAAAAATAGGTTGGAAAATGCTTAGAAAGAGAGAAAATAAAAATTATCATTTCGTTTCGTTCCTACACGACGCGTAATAGAAAATTCCAAAAAAATAGCAAAAAAATTCAAAAAATTAAAAAACTCCGTTATGGCATCTTTTCAAGCCAAAATAGGTTGGAAAATGATGAGAAGGTGAGAAAATAAAAATTATCGTTTCATTCCGTTCCTACCCGACGCGTAATAGAAAATTCCAAAAAAAAAGCAACAAAATTCAAAAAATTCAAAAACTCTGTTATGGCTTCTTTTCAAGCCAAAATAGGCAGGAAAAGGCTGCGAAAGAGAAAAACATAAAAATTATCGTTTCGTTTCGTTCCTACCCGACGCGTAATACGAAATTCCAAAAAAATAGCAAAAAAATTCAAAAACCCCGTTATGGCTTCATTTCAAGCCAAAACAGGTTGGAAAAGGCTGAAAAAGAGAGAAAATAAAAATTATCGTTTCGTTTCGTTCCTACCCAACGCGTAATAGAAAATTCCAAAAAAGTAGGAAAAAAATTCAAAAACCCCATTATGGCTTCCTTTCAAGGCAAAATAGGTTGGAAAATGCTTAGAAAGAGAGAAAATAAAAATTATCATTTCGTTTCGTTCCTACTCGACGCGAAAAAGAAAATTCCAAAAAAATAGCAAAAAAATTCAAAAACCCCGTTATGGCTTCTTTTCAAGCCAAAATAGGTTGGAAAATGCTTAGAAAGAGAGAAAATAAAAATTTTCATTTCGTTTCGTTCCTACTCGACGCGTAATAGAAAATTCCATGAAAATAGCAAAAAAACTCAAAAACCCCGTTATGACTTCTTTTCAAGCCAAAATAGGTTGGAAAATGCTGAGAAAGTGAAAAAATTAAAATTATCGTTTCGTTTCGTTTCTTCCCTACGCGTAATAGAAAATTCCAAAAAAATAGCAAAAAAATTCAAAAAATTCAAAAATACCATTATGCCTTCATTTCAAGCACAAACAGGTTGGAAAAGGCTGAAAAAGAGAGAAAACAAAAATTATTGTTTCGTATCGTTCCTACACGACGCATAAGAGATAATTCAAAAAAAATAGCAAAAAAATTCAAAAAACTTAGAAAACCCCGTTATGGCTTCTTTTCAAGCCAAAATAGGTTGGAGAATGCTGAGAAAGAGAGAAAATAAAAATTATCATTTTGTTTTGTTCCTACCCGACGCGTAATAGAAAATTCCAAAAAAAAAGCAAAAAAATTCAAATAATTCAAAAATACCATTATGGCTTCATTTCAAGCCAAAACAGGTTGGAAATGGCTGAAAAAGGGAGAAAATAAAAAATTATCGTTTCGTTTCGTTCCTACACGAGGCATAGGAGAGATAATTCAAAAAAAATAGCAAAAAAATTAAAAAAATTAAAAGAGTTCGTTATGGCTTCTTTTCAAGCGAAAATAGGTTGGAAAATGCTGAGAAAGAGAGAAAATAAAAATTATCGTTTCGTTTCGTTCCTACCCGACGCGTAATAAGAAATTCCAAAAAAATAGCAAAAAAATTTAAAAAATTCAAAAATACCATTATGGCTTCATTTCAAGCCAAAACAGGTTGGAAAAGGTTGAAAAATAGAAAAAATAAAAATTATCGTTTCGTTTCGTTCCTACCCAACGCGTAATTGAAAATTCCTAAGAAATAACAAAAAAATTCAAAAAATTCAAAAACCCCATTGTGGCTTCTTTTCATGCCAAACTAGGTTGGTAAATGCTTAGGAAGAGTGAAAATAAAAGTTATCATTTCGTTTCGTTCCTGCTCGACGCGTAAAAGAAAATTCCAAAAAAATAGCAAAAAAATTGAAAAACCCCGTTATCGAATCTTTTCAAGCAAAAATAGGTTGGAAAATGCTTAGAAAGAGAGAAAATAAAAATTATCATTTCGTTTCGTTCCTACACGACGCGTAATTGAAAATTCCAAAAAAATAGCAAAAACATTCAAAAAATTAAAAAACTCCGTTATGGCCTATTTTCAAGCCAAAATAGGTTGGAAAATGATGAGAATGTGAGAAAATAAAAATTATCGTTTCATTCCGTTCCTACCCGACGCGTAATAGAAAATTCCAAAGAAAAAACAAAAAAATTCAAAAAATTCAAAAACCCTGTTATGGCTTCATTTCAAGCCAAAATAGGCTGGAAAAGGCTGCGGAAGAGAAAAACATAAAAATTATCGTTTCGTTTCGTTCCTACCCGACGCGTAATACGAAATTCCAAAAAAATAGCAAAAAAATTTAAAAATTTCAAAAATACCATTATGGCTTCATTTCAAGCCAAAACAGGTTGGAAAAGGCTGAAAAAGAGAGAAAATAAAAATTATCGTTTCGTTTCGTTCCTACCCAACGGGTAATAGAAAATTCGAAAAAAGTAGGAAAAAAATTCAAAAAATTCAAAAACCCCGTTATGGCTTCCTTTCAAGCCAAAATAGGTTGGAAAATGCTTAGAAAGAGAGAAAATAAAAATTATCATTTCGTTTCGTTCCTACTCGACGCGAAAAAGAAAATTCCAAAAAAATAGCAAAAAAATTCAAAAACCCCGTTATGGCTTCTTTTCAAGCCAAAATAGGTTGGAAAATGCTTAGAAAGAGAGAAAATAAAAATTATCATTTCGTTTCGTTCCTACTCGACGCGGAATAGAAAATTCCATGAAAATAGCAAAAAAACTCAAAAACCCCGTTATGACTTCTTTTCAAGCCAAAATAGGTTGGAAAATGCTGAGAAAGTGAAAAAGTTAAAATTATCGTTTCGTTTCGTTTCTACCCGACGCGTAATACAAAATTCCAAAAAAATAGCAAAAAAATTCAAAAATACCATTATGCCTTCATTTCAATCAAAAACAGGTTGGAAAATGCTGAAAAAGAGAGAAAACAAAAATTATTGTTTCGTATCGTTCCTACACGACGCATAAGAGATAATTCAAAAAAAATAGCAAAAAAATTCAAAAAACGTAGAAAACCCCGTTATGGCTTCATTTCAAGCCAAAATAGGTTGGAAAATGCTGAGAAAGAGAGAAAATAAAAATTATCATTTTGTTTCGTTCTTACCCGACGCGTAATAGAAAATTCCAAAAAAAAAGCCAAAAAATTCAAATAATTCAAAAATACCATTATGGCTTCATTTCATGCCAAAACAGGTTGGAAATGGCTGAAAAAGAGAGAAAATAAAAAATCATCGTTTCGTTTCGTTCCTACACGACGCATAAGAGAGATAATTCAAAAAAAATAGCAAAAAAATTAAAAAAATTAAAAGACTTCGTTATGGCTTCTTTTCAAGCGAAAATAGGTTGGAAAATGCTTAGAAAGAGAGAAAATAAAAATTATCGTTTCGTTTCGTTCCTACCCGACGCGTAATACGAAATTCCAAAAAAATAGCAAAAAAATTTAAAAAATTCAAAAATACCATTATGGCCTCATTTCAAGCCAAAACTGGTTGGAAAAGGCTGAAAAATAGAAAAAATAAAAATTATCGTTTCGTTTCGTTCCTACCCAACGCGTAATTGAAAATTCCTAAGAAATAACAAAAAAATTCAAAAAATTCAAAAACCCCATTGTGGCTTCTTTTCAAGCCAAACTAGGTTGGTAAATGCTTAGGAAGAGTGAAAATAAAAGTTATCATTTCGTTTCGTTCCTGCTCGACGCGTAAAAGAAAATTCCAAAAAAATAGCAAAAAAATTGAAAAACCCCGTTATCGCATCTTTTCAAGCAAAAATAGGTTGGAAAATGCTTAGAAAGAGAGAAAATAAAAATTATCATTTCGTTTCGTTCCTACACGACGCGTAATAGAAAATTCCAAAAAAATAGCAAAAAAATTCAAAAAATTAAAAAACTCCGTTATGGCATCTTTTCAAGCCAAAATAGGTTGGAAAATGATGAGAAGGTGAGAAAATAAAAATTATCGTTTCATTCTGTCGACGCGTAATAGAAAATTCCAAACAAAAAGCAAAAAAATTGAAAAACCCTGTTATGGCTTCTTTTCAAGCCAAAATAGGCTGGAAAAGGCTGCGGAAGAGAAAAACATAAAAATTATCGTTTCGTTTCGTTCCTACCCGACGCGTAATACGAAATTCCAAAAAAATAGCAAAAAAATTTAAAAAATTCAAAAATACCATTATGGCTTCATTTCAAGCCAAAACAGGTTGGAAAAGGCTGAAAAAGAGAGAAAATAAAAATTATCGTTTCGTTTCGTTCCTACCCAACGGGTAATAGAAAATTCCAAAAAAGTAGGAAAAAAATTCAAAAAATTCAAAAACCCCGTTATGGCTTCCTTTCAAGCCAAAATAGGTTGGAAAATGCTTAGAAAGAGAGAAAATAAAAATTATCATTTCGTTTCGTTCCTACTCGACGCGAAAAAGAAAATTCCAAAAAAATAGCAAAAAAATTCAAAAACCCCGTTATGGCTTCTTTTCAAGCCAAAATAGGTTGGAAAATGCTTAGAAAGAGAGAAAATAAAAATTATCATTTCGTTTCGTTCCTACTCGACGCGAAAAAGAAAATTCCAAAAAAATAGCAAAAAAACTCAAAAACCCCGTTATGGCTTCTTTTCAAGCCAAAATAGGTTGGAAAATGCTTAGAAAGAGAGAAAATAAAAATTTTCATTTCGTTTCGTTCCTACTCGATGCGTAATAGAAAATTCCATGAAAATAGCAAAAAAACTCAAAAACCCCGTTATGACTTCTTTTCAAGCCAAAATAGGTTGGAAAATGCTGAGAAAGTGAAAAAATTAAAATTCTCGTTTCGTTTCGTTTCTACCCGACGCGTAATAGAAAATTCCAAAAAAAAGCAAAAAAATTCAAAAAATTCAAAAATACCATTATGCCTTCATTTCAAGCAAAAACAGGTTGGAAAAGGCTGAAAAATAGAGAAAACAAAAATTATTGTTTCGTATCGTTCCTACACGACGCATAAGAGATAATTCAAAAAAAAATAGCAAAAAAATTCAAAAAACTTGGAAAACCCCGTTATGGCTTCTTTTCAAGCCAAAATAGGTAGGAAAATGCTGAGAAAGAGAGAAAATAAAAATTATCATTTTGTTTCGTTCCTACCCGACGCGTAATAGAAAATTACAAAAAAAAAGCAAAAAAATTCAAATAATTCAAAAATACCATTATGGCTTCATTTCAAGCCAAAACAGGTTGGAAATGGCTGAAAAAGAGAGAAAATAAAAAATTATCGTTTCGTTTCGTTCCTACACGACGCATAAGAGAGATAATTCAAAAAAAATAGCAAAAAAATTTAAAAAATTAAAAGACTTCGTTATGGCTTCTTTTCAAGCGAAAATAGGTTGGAAAATGCTGAGAAAGAGAGAAAATAAAAATTATCGTTTCGTTTCGTTCCTACCCGACGCGTAATACGAAATTCCAAAAAAATAGCAAAAAAATTTAAAAAATTCAAAAATACCATTATGGCTTCATTTCAAGCCAAAACAGGTTGGAAAAGGCTGAAAAATAGAAAAAATAAAAATTATCGTTTCGTTTCGTTCCTACCCAACGCGTAATTGAAAATTCCTAAGAAATAACAAAAAAATTCAAAATATTCAAAAACCCCATTGTGGCTTCTTTTCAAGCCAAACTAGGTTGGTAAATGCTTAGGAAGAGTGAAAATAAAAGTTATCATTTCGTTTCGTTCCTGCTCGACGCGTAAAAGAAAATTCCAAAAAAATAGCAAAAAAATTCAAAAAATTAAAAAACTCCGTTATGGCATCTTTTCAAGCCAAAATAGGTTGGAAAATGATGAGAAGGTGAGAAAATAAAAATTATCGTTTCATTCTGTTCCTACCCGACGCGTAATAGAAAATTCCAAAGAAAAAGCAAAAAAATTCAAAAAATTCAAAAACCCTGTTATGGCTTCTTTTCAAGCCAAAATAGGCTGGAAAAGGCTGCGGAAGAGAAAAACATAAAAATTATCGTTTCGTTTCGTTCCTACCCGACGCGTAATACGAAATTCCAAAAAAATAGCAAAAAAATTTAAAAAATTCAAAAATACCATTATGGCTTCATTTCAAGCCAAAACAGGTTGGAAAAGGCTGAAAAAGAGAGAAAATAAAAATTATCGTTTCGTTTCGTTCCTACCCAACGGGTAATAGAAAATTCCAAAAAAGTAGGAAAAAAATTCAAAAAATTCAAAAACCCCGTTATGGCTTCCTTTCAAGCCAAAATAGGTTGGAAAATGCTTAGAAAGAGAGAAAATAAAAATTATCATTTCGTTTCGTTCCTACTCGACGCGAAAAAGAAAATTCCAAAAAAATAGCAAAAAAATTCAAAAACCCCGTTATGGCTTCTTTTCAAGCCAAAATAGGTTGGAAAATGCTTAGAAAGAGAGAAAATAAAAATTATCATTTCGTTTCGTTCCTACTCGACGCGGAATAGAAAATTCCATAAAAATAGCAAAAAAACTCAAAAACCCCGTTATGACTTCTTTTCAACTAAAATAGGTTGGAAAATGCTGAGAAAGTGAAAAAATTAAAATTATCGTTTCGTTTCGTTTCTACCCGACGCGTAATAGAAAATTCCAAAAAATAGCAAAAAAATTCAAAAAACTCAAAAATACCATTATGCCTTCATTTCAAGCAAAAACAGGTTGGAAAATGCTGAAAAAGAGACAAAACAAAAATTATTGTTTCGTTTCGTTCCTACCCGACGCGTTATACGAAATTCCAATAAAATAGCAAAAAAATTTAAAAAATTCAAAAATACCATTATGGCTTCATTTCAAGCCAAAACTGGTTGGTAAAGGCCAAAAAAGAGAGAAAATAAAAATTATCGTTTCGTTTCGTTCCTACACTACGCATAACAGATAATTCAAAAAAATAGCAAAAAATTCAAAAAATTTAAAAACCCCGTTATGGCTTTTTTTCAAGCCAATATAGATTGGAAAAGGCTGAGAAAAAGAGAAAATAAAAATTATCGTTTCGTTTCGTTCCTACCCAACCGTAATAAAAAATTCCAAAAAAATAGCAAAAAAATTCAAAAATACCATTATGGCTTCATTTCAAGCCAAAACAGGTTGGAAAAGGCTGAAAAAGAGAGAAAATAAAAATTATCGTTTCGTTTCGTTCCTACGCGACGCATATGAGATAATTGAAAAAAAATAGCAAAGAAATTCAAAAATACCATTATGGCATCATTTCAAGCCAAAAGAGGTTGGAAAAGGCTGAAAAAGAGAGAAAATAAAAATTATCGTTTTGTTTCGTTCCTACCCGACGCGTAATAGAAAATTCCAAAAAAAAAGCAAAAAAATTCAAATAATTCAAAAATACCATTATGGCTTCATTTCAAGCCAAAACAGGTCGGAAATGGCTGAAAAAGAGAGAAAATAAAAAATTATCGTTTCGTTTCGTTCCTACACGACGCATAAGAGAGATAATTCAAAAAAAATAGCAAAAAAATTAAAAGACTTCGTTATGGCTTCTTTTCAAGCGAAAATAGGTTGGAAAATGCTGAGAAAGAGAGAAAATAAAAATTATCGTTTCGTTTCGTTCCTACCCGACGCGTAATACGAAATTCCAAAAAAATAGCTAAAAAATTTAAAAAATTCAAAAATACCATTATGGTTTCATTTCAAGCCAAAACAGGTTGGAAAAGGCTGAAAAATTGAAAAAATAAAAATTATCGTTTCGTTTCGTTCCTACCCAACGCGTAATTGAAAATTCCTAAGAAATAACAAAAAAATTCAAAAAATTCAAAAACCCCATTGTGGCTTCTTTTCAAGCCAAACTAGGTTGGTAAATGCTTAGGAAGAGTGAAAATAAAAGTTATCATTTCGTTTCGTTCCTGCTCGACGCGTAAAAGAAAATTCCAAAAAAATAGCAAAAAAATTGAAAAACCCCGTTATCTTATCTTTTCATGCAAAAATAGGTTGGAAAATGCTTAGAAAGAGAGAAAATAAAAATTATCATTTCGTTTCGTTCCTACACGACGCGTAATAGAAAATTCCAAAAAAATAGCAAAAAAATTCAAAAAATTAAAAAACTCCGTTATGGCATCTTTTCAAGCCAAAATAGGTTGGAAAATGATGAGAAGGTGAGAAAATAAAAATTATCGTTTCATTCCGTTCCTACCCGACGCGTAATAGAAAATTCCAAAAAAAAAGCAACAAAATTCAAAAAATTCAAAAACTCTGTTATGGCTTCTTTTCAAGCCAAAATAGGCAGGAAAAGGCTGCGAAAGAGAAAAACATAAAAATTATCGTTTCGTTTCGTTCCTACCCGACGCGTAATACGAAATTCCAAAAAAATAGCAAAAAAATTCAAAAACCCCGTTATGGCTTCATTTCAAGCCAAAACAGGTTGGAAAAGGCTGAAAAAGAGAGAAAATAAAAATTATCGTTTCGTTTCGTTCCTACCCAACGCGTAATAGAAAATTCCAAAAAAGTAGGAAAAAAATTCAAAAACCCCATTATGGCTTCCTTTCAAGGCAAAATAGGTTGGAAAATGCTTAGAAAGAGAGAAAATAAAAATTATCATTTCGTTTCGTTCCTACTCGACGCGAAAAAGAAAATTCCAAAAAAATAGCAAAAAAATTCAAAAACCCCGTTATGGCTTCTTTTCAAGCCAAAATAGGTTGGAAAATGCTTAGAAAGAGAGAAAATAAAAATTTTCATTTCGTTTCGTTCCTACTCGACGCGTAATAGAAAATTCCATGAAAATAGCAAAAAAACTCAAAAACCCCGTTATGACTTCTTTTCAAGCCAAAATAGGTTGGAAAATGCTGAGAAAGTGAAAAAATTAAAATTATCGTTTCGTTTCGTTTCTTCCCTACGCGTAATAGAAAATTCCAAAAAAATAGCAAAAAAATTCAAAAAATTCAAAAATACCATTATGCCTTCATTTCAAGCACAAACAGGTTGGAAAAGGCTGAAAAAGAGAGAAAACAAAAATTATTGTTTCGTATCGTTCCTACACGACGCATAAGAGATAATTCAAAAAAAATAGCAAAAAAATTCAAAAAACTTAGAAAACCCCGTTATGGCTTCTTTTCAAGCCAAAATAGGTTGGAGAATGCTGAGAAAGAGAGAAAATAAAAATTATCATTTTGTTTTGTTCCTACCCGACGCGTAATAGAAAATTCCAAAAAAAAAGCAAAAAAATTCAAATAATTCAAAAATACCATTATGGCTTCATTTCAAGCCAAAACAGGTTGGAAATGGCTGAAAAAGGGAGAAAATAAAAAATTATCGTTTCGTTTCGTTCCTACACGAGGCATAGGAGAGATAATTCAAAAAAAATAGCAAAAAAATTAAAAAAATTAAAAGAGTTCGTTATGGCTTCTTTTCAAGCGAAAATAGGTTGGAAAATGCTGAGAAAGAGAGAAAATAAAAATTATCGTTTCGTTTCGTTCCTACCCGACGCGTAATAAGAAATTCCAAAAAAATAGCAAAAAAATTTAAAAAATTCAAAAATACCATTATGGCTTCATTTCAAGCCAAAACAGGTTGGAAAAGGTTGAAAAATAGAAAAAATAAAAATTATCGTTTCGTTTCGTTCCTACCCAACGCGTAATTGAAAATTCCTAAGAAATAACAAAAAAATTCAAAAAATTCAAAAACCCCATTGTGGCTTCTTTTCATGCCAAACTAGGTTGGTAAATGCTTAGGAAGAGTGAAAATAAAAGTTATCATTTCGTTTCGTTCCTGCTCGACGCGTAAAAGAAAATTCCAAAAAAATAGCAAAAAAATTGAAAAACCCCGTTATCGAATCTTTTCAAGCAAAAATAGGTTGGAAAATGCTTAGAAAGAGAGAAAATAAAAATTATCATTTCGTTTCGTTCCTACACGACGCGTAATTGAAAATTCCAAAAAAATAGCAAAAACATTCAAAAAATTAAAAAACTCCGTTATGGCCTCTTTTCAAGCCAAAATAGGTTGGAAAATGATGAGAATGTGAGAAAATAAAAATTATCGTTTCATTCCGTTCCTACCCGACGCGTAATAGAAAATTCCAAAGAAAAAACAAAAAAATTCAAAAAATTCAAAAACCCTGTTATGGCTTCATTTCAAGCCAAAATAGGCTGGAAAAGGCTGCGGAAGAGAAAAACATAAAAATTATCGTTTCGTTTCGTTCCTACCCGACGCGTAATACGAAATTCCAAAAAAATAGCAAAAAAATTTAAAAATTTCAAAAATACCATTATGGCTTCATTTCAAGCCAAAACAGGTTGGAAAAGGCTGAAAAAGAGAGAAAATAAAAATTATCGTTTCGTTTCGTTCCTACCCAACGGGTAATAGAAAATTCGAAAAAAGTAGGAAAAAAATTCAAAAAATTCAAAAACCCCGTTATGGCTTCCTTTCAAGCCAAAATAGGTTGGAAAATGCTTAGAAAGAGAGAAAATAAAAATTATCATTTCGTTTCGTTCCTACTCGACGCGAAAAAGAAAATTCCAAAAAAATAGCAAAAAAATTCAAAAACCCCGTTATGGCTTCTTTTCAAGCCAAAATAGGTTGGAAAATGCTTAGAAAGAGAGAAAATAAAAATTATCATTTCGTTTCGTTCCTACTCGACGCGGAATAGAAAATTCCATGAAAATAGCAAAAAAACTCAAAAACCCCGTTATGACTTCTTTTCAAGCCAAAATAGGTTGGAAAATGCTGAGAAAGTGAAAAAATTAAAATTCTCGTTTCGTTTCGTTTCTACCCGACGCGTAATAGAAAATTCCAAAAAAAAGCAAAAAAATTCAAAAAATTCAAAAATACCATTATGCCTTCATTTCAAGCAAAAACAGGTTGGAAAAGGCTGAAAAATAGAGAAAACAAAAATTATTGTTTCGTATCGTTCCTACACGATGCATAAGAGATAATTCAAAAAAAAATAGCAAAAAAATTCAAAAAACTTGGAAAACCCCGTTATGGCTTCTTTTCAAGCCAAAATAGGTAGGAAAATGCTGAGAAAGAGAGAAAATAAAAATTATCATTTTGTTTCGTTCCTACCCGACGCGTAATAGAAAATTACAAAAAAAAAGCAAAAAAATTCAAATAATTCAAAAATACCATTATGGCTTCATTTCAAGCCAAAACAGGTTGGAAATGGCTGAAAAAGAGAGAAAATAAAAAATTATCGTTTCGTTTCGTTCCTACACGACGCATAAGAGAGATAATTCAAAAAAAATAGCAAAAAAATTTAAAAAATTAAAAGACTTCGTTATGGCTTCTTTTCAAGCGAAAATAGGTTGGAAAATGCTGAGAAAGAGAGAAAATAAAAATTATCGTTTCGTTTCGTTCCTACCCGACGCGTAATACGAAATTCCAAAAAAATAGCAAAAAAATTTAAAAAATTCAAAAATACCATTATGGCTTCATTTCAAGCCAAAACAGGTTGGAAAAGGCTGAAAAATAGAAAAAATAAAAATTATCGTTTCGTTTCGTTCCTACCCAACGCGTAATTGAAAATTCCTAAGAAATAACAAAAAAATTCAAAATATTCAAAAACCCCATTGTGGCTTCTTTTCAAGCCAAACTAGGTTGGTAAATGCTTAGGAAGAGTGAAAATAAAAGTTATCATTTCGTTTCGTTCCTGCTCGACGCGTAAAAGAAAATTCCAAAAAAATAGCAAAAAAATTCAAAAAATTAAAAAACTCCGTTATGGCATCTTTTCAAGCCAAAATAGGTTGGAAAATGATGAGAAGGTGAGAAAATAAAAATTATCGTTTCATTCTGTTCCTACCCGACGCGTAATAGAAAATTCCAAAGAAAAAGCAAAAAAATTCAAAAAATTCAAAAACCCTGTTATGGCTTCTTTTCAAGCCAAAATAGGCTGGAAAAGGCTGCGGAAGAGAAAAACATAAAAATTATCGTTTCGTTTCGTTCCTACCCGACGCGTAATACGAAATTCCAAAAAAATAGCAAAAAAATTTAAAAAATTCAAAAATACCATTATGGCTTCATTTCAAGCCAAAACAGGTTGGAAAAGGCTGAAAAAGAGAGAAAATAAAAATTATCGTTTCGTTTCGTTCCTACCCAACGGGTAATAGAAAATTCCAAAAAAGTAGGAAAAAAATTCAAAAAATTCAAAAACCCCGTTATGGCTTCCTTTCAAGCCAAAATAGGTTGGAAAATGCTTAGAAAGAGAGAAAATAAAAATTATCATTTCGTTTCGTTCCTACTCGACGCGAAAAAGAAAATTCCAAAAAAATAGCAAAAAAATTCAAAAACCCCGTTATGGCTTCTTTTCAAGCCAAAATAGGTTGGAAAATGCTTAGAAAGAGAGAAAATAAAAATTATCATTTCGTTTCGTTCCTACTCGACGCGGAATAGAAAATTCCATAAAAATAGCAAAAAAACTCAAAAACCCCGTTATGACTTCTTTTCAACTAAAATAGGTTGGAAAATGCTGAGAAAGTGAAAAAATTAAAATTATCGTTTCGTTTCGTTTCTACCCGACGCGTAATAGAAAATTCCAAAAAATAGCAAAAAAATTCAAAAAACTCAAAAATACCATTATGCCTTCATTTCAAGCAAAAACAGGTTGGAAAATGCTGAAAAAGAGACAAAACAAAAATTATTGTTTCGTTTCGTTCCTACCCGACGCGTTATACGAAATTCCAATAAAATAGCAAAAAAATTTAAAAAATTCAAAAATACCATTATGGCTTCATTTCAAGCCAAAACTGGTTGGTAAAGGCCAAAAAAGAGAGAAAATAAAAATTATCGTTTCGTTTCGTTCCTACACTACGCATAACAGATAATTCAAAAAAATAGCAAAAAATTCAAAAAATTTAAAAACCCCGTTATGGCTTTTTTTCAAGCCAATATAGATTGGAAAAGGCTGAGAAAAAGAGAAAATAAAAATTATCGTTTCGTTTCGTTCCTACCCAACCGTAATAAAAAATTCCAAAAAAATAGCAAAAAAATTCAAAAATACCATTATGGCTTCATTTCAAGCCAAAACAGGTTGGAAAAGGCTGAAAAAGAGAGAAAATAAAAATTATCGTTTCGTTTCGTTCCTACGCGACGCATATGAGATAATTGAAAAAAAATAGCAAAGAAATTCAAAAATACCATTATGGCATCATTTCAAGCCAAAAGAGGTTGGAAAAGGCTGAAAAAGAGAGAAAATAAAAATTATCGTTTTGTTTCGTTCCTACCCGACGCGTAATAGAAAATTCCAAAAAAAAAGCAAAAAAATTCAAATAATTCAAAAATACCATTATGGCTTCATTTCAAGCCAAAACAGGTCGGAAATGGCTGAAAAAGAGAGAAAATAAAAAATTATCGTTTCGTTTCGTTCCTACACGACGCATAAGAGAGATAATTCAAAAAAAATAGCAAAAAAATTAAAAGACTTCGTTATGGCTTCTTTTCAAGCGAAAATAGGTTGGAAAATGCTGAGAAAGAGAGAAAATAAAAATTATCGTTTCGTTTCGTTCCTACCCGACGCGTAATACGAAATTCCAAAAAAATAGCTAAAAAATTTAAAAAATTCAAAAATACCATTATGGTTTCATTTCAAGCCAAAACAGGTTGGAAAAGGCTGAAAAATTGAAAAAATAAAAATTATCGTTTCGTTTCGTTCCTACCCAACGCGTAATTGAAAATTCCTAAGAAATAACAAAAAAATTCAAAAAATTCAAAAACCCCATTGTGGCTTCTTTTCAAGCCAAACTAGGTTGGTAAATGCTTAGGAAGAGTGAAAATAAAAGTTATCATTTCGTTTCGTTCCTGCTCGACGCGTAAAAGAAAATTCCAAAAAAATAGCAAAAAAATTGAAAAACCCCGTTATCTTATCTTTTCATGCAAAAATAGGTTGGAAAATGCTTAGAAAGAGAGAAAATAAAAATTATCATTTCGTTTCGTTCCTACACGACGCGTAATAGAAAATTCCAAAAAAATAGCAAAAAAATTCAAAAAATTAAAAAACTCCGTTATGGCATCTTTTCAAGCCAAAATAGGTTGGAAAATGATGAGAAGGTGAGAAAATAAAAATTATCGTTTCATTCCGTTCCTACCCGACGCGTAATAGAAAATTCCAAAAAAAAAGCAACAAAATTCAAAAAATTCAAAAACTCTGTTATGGCTTCTTTTCAAGCCAAAATAGGCAGGAAAAGGCTGCGAAAGAGAAAAACATAAAAATTATCGTTTCGTTTCGTTCCTACCCGACGCGTAATACGAAATTCCAAAAAAATAGCAAAAAAATTCAAAAACCCCGTTATGGCTTCATTTCAAGCCAAAACAGGTTGGAAAAGGCTGAAAAAGAGAGAAAATAAAAATTATCGTTTCGTTTCGTTCCTACCCAACGCGTAATAGAAAATTCCAAAAAAGTAGGAAAAAAATTCAAAAACCCCATTATGGCTTCCTTTCAAGGCAAAATAGGTTGGAAAATGCTTAGAAAGAGAGAAAATAAAAATTATCATTTCGTTTCGTTCCTACTCGACGCGAAAAAGAAAATTCCAAAAAAATAGCAAAAAAATTCAAAAACCCCGTTATGGCTTCTTTTCAAGCCAAAATAGGTTGGAAAATGCTTAGAAAGAGAGAAAATAAAAATTTTCATTTCGTTTCGTTCCTACTCGACGCGTAATAGAAAATTCCATGAAAATAGCAAAAAAACTCAAAAACCCCGTTATGACTTCTTTTCAAGCCAAAATAGGTTGGAAAATGCTGAGAAAGTGAAAAAATTAAAATTATCGTTTCGTTTCGTTTCTTCCCTACGCGTAATAGAAAATTCCAAAAAAATAGCAAAAAAATTCAAAAAATTCAAAAATACCATTATGCCTTCATTTCAAGCACAAACAGGTTGGAAAAGGCTGAAAAAGAGAGAAAACAAAAATTATTGTTTCGTATCGTTCCTACACGACGCATAAGAGATAATTCAAAAAAAATAGCAAAAAAATTCAAAAAACTTAGAAAACCCCGTTATGGCTTCTTTTCAAGCCAAAATAGGTTGGAGAATGCTGAGAAAGAGAGAAAATAAAAATTATCATTTTGTTTTGTTCCTACCCGACGCGTAATAGAAAATTCCAAAAAAAAAGCAAAAAAATTCAAATAATTCAAAAATACCATTATGGCTTCATTTCAAGCCAAAACAGGTTGGAAATGGCTGAAAAAGGGAGAAAATAAAAAATTATCGTTTCGTTTCGTTCCTACACGAGGCATAGGAGAGATAATTCAAAAAAAATAGCAAAAAAATTAAAAAAATTAAAAGAGTTCGTTATGGCTTCTTTTCAAGCGAAAATAGGTTGGAAAATGCTGAGAAAGAGAGAAAATAAAAATTATCGTTTCGTTTCGTTCCTACCCGACGCGTAATAAGAAATTCCAAAAAAATAGCAAAAAAATTTAAAAAATTCAAAAATACCATTATGGCTTCATTTCAAGCCAAAACAGGTTGGAAAAGGTTGAAAAATAGAAAAAATAAAAATTATCGTTTCGTTTCGTTCCTACCCAACGCGTAATTGAAAATTCCTAAGAAATAACAAAAAAATTCAAAAAATTCAAAAACCCCATTGTGGCTTCTTTTCATGCCAAACTAGGTTGGTAAATGCTTAGGAAGAGTGAAAATAAAAGTTATCATTTCGTTTCGTTCCTGCTCGACGCGTAAAAGAAAATTCCAAAAAAATAGCAAAAAAATTGAAAAACCCCGTTATCGAATCTTTTCAAGCAAAAATAGGTTGGAAAATGCTTAGAAAGAGAGAAAATAAAAATTATCATTTCGTTTCGTTCCTACACGACGCGTAATTGAAAATTCCAAAAAAATAGCAAAAACATTCAAAAAATTAAAAAACTCCGTTATGGCCTCTTTTCAAGCCAAAATAGGTTGGAAAATGATGAGAATGTGAGAAAATAAAAATTATCGTTTCATTCCGTTCCTACCCGACGCGTAATAGAAAATTCCAAAGAAAAAACAAAAAAATTCAAAAAATTCAAAAACCCTGTTATGGCTTCATTTCAAGCCAAAATAGGCTGGAAAAGGCTGCGGAAGAGAAAAACATAAAAATTATCGTTTCGTTTCGTTCCTACCCGACGCGTAATACGAAATTCCAAAAAAATAGCAAAAAAATTTAAAAATTTCAAAAATACCATTATGGCTTCATTTCAAGCCAAAACAGGTTGGAAAAGGCTGAAAAAGAGAGAAAATAAAAATTATCGTTTCGTTTCGTTCCTACCCAACGGGTAATAGAAAATTCGAAAAAAGTAGGAAAAAAATTCAAAAAATTCAAAAACCCCGTTATGGCTTCCTTTCAAGCCAAAATAGGTTGGAAAATGCTTAGAAAGAGAGAAAATAAAAATTATCATTTCGTTTCGTTCCTACTCGACGCGAAAAAGAAAATTCCAAAAAAATAGCAAAAAAATTCAAAAACCCCGTTATGGCTTCTTTTCAAGCCAAAATAGGTTGGAAAATGCTTAGAAAGAGAGAAAATAAAAATTATCATTTCGTTTCGTTCCTACTCGACGCGGAATAGAAAATTCCATGAAAATAGCAAAAAAACTCAAAAACCCCGTTATGACTTCTTTTCAAGCCAAAATAGGTTGGAAAATGCTGAGAAAGTGAAAAAGTTAAAATTATCGTTTCGTTTCGTTTCTACCCGACGCGTAATACAAAATTCCA
Source organism: Quercus parvula (assembly GCA_030820535.1). NCBI lineage: Eukaryota > Viridiplantae > Streptophyta > Magnoliopsida > Fagales > Fagaceae > Quercus > Quercus parvula. The sequence continues at coordinate 50,765,588 of JAUAME010000001.1, forward strand.
AAAAAATAGCAAAAAAATTCAAAAATACCATTATGCCTTCATTTCAATCAAAAACAGGTTGGAAAATGCTGAAAAAGAGAGAAAACAAAAATTATTGTTTCGTATCGTTCCTACACGACGCATAAGAGATAATTCAAAAAAAATAGCAAAAAAATTCAAAAAACGTAGAAAACCCCGTTATGGCTTCATTTCAAGCCAAAATAGGTTGGAAAATGCTGAGAAAGAGAGAAAATAAAAATTATCATTTTGTTTCGTTCTTACCCGACGCGTAATAGAAAATTCCAAAAAAAAAGCCAAAAAATTCAAATAATTCAAAAATACCATTATGGCTTCATTTCATGCCAAAACAGGTTGGAAATGGCTGAAAAAGAGAGAAAATAAAAAATCATCGTTTCGTTTCGTTCCTACACGACGCATAAGAGAGATAATTCAAAAAAAATAGCAAAAAAATTAAAAAAATTAAAAGACTTCGTTATGGCTTCTTTTCAAGCGAAAATAGGTTGGAAAATGCTTAGAAAGAGAGAAAATAAAAATTATCGTTTCGTTTCGTTCCTACCCGACGCGTAATACGAAATTCCAAAAAAATAGCAAAAAAATTTAAAAAATTCAAAAATACCATTATGGCCTCATTTCAAGCCAAAACTGGTTGGAAAAGGCTGAAAAATAGAAAAAATAAAAATTATCGTTTCGTTTCGTTCCTACCCAACGCGTAATTGAAAATTCCTAAGAAATAACAAAAAAATTCAAAAAATTCAAAAACCCCATTGTGGCTTCTTTTCAAGCCAAACTAGGTTGGTAAATGCTTAGGAAGAGTGAAAATAAAAGTTATCATTTCGTTTCGTTCCTGCTCGACGCGTAAAAGAAAATTCCAAAAAAATAGCAAAAAAATTGAAAAACCCCGTTATCGCATCTTTTCAAGCAAAAATAGGTTGGAAAATGCTTAGAAAGAGAGAAAATAAAAATTATCATTTCGTTTCGTTCCTACACGACGCGTAATAGAAAATTCCAAAAAAATAGCAAAAAAATTCAAAAAATTAAAAAACTCCGTTATGGCATCTTTTCAAGCCAAAATAGGTTGGAAAATGATGAGAAGGTGAGAAAATAAAAATTATCGTTTCATTCTGTCGACGCGTAATAGAAAATTCCAAACAAAAAGCAAAAAAATTGAAAAACCCTGTTATGGCTTCTTTTCAAGCCAAAATAGGCTGGAAAAGGCTGCGGAAGAGAAAAACATAAAAATTATCGTTTCGTTTCGTTCCTACCCGACGCGTAATACGAAATTCCAAAAAAATAGCAAAAAAATTTAAAAAATTCAAAAATACCATTATGGCTTCATTTCAAGCCAAAACAGGTTGGAAAAGGCTGAAAAAGAGAGAAAATAAAAATTATCGTTTCGTTTCGTTCCTACCCAACGGGTAATAGAAAATTCCAAAAAAGTAGGAAAAAAATTCAAAAAATTCAAAAACCCCGTTATGGCTTCCTTTCAAGCCAAAATAGGTTGGAAAATGCTTAGAAAGAGAGAAAATAAAAATTATCATTTCGTTTCGTTCCTACTCGACGCGAAAAAGAAAATTCCAAAAAAATAGCAAAAAAATTCAAAAACCCCGTTATGGCTTCTTTTCAAGCCAAAATAGGTTGGAAAATGCTTAGAAAGAGAGAAAATAAAAATTATCATTTCGTTTCGTTCCTACTCGACGCGAAAAAGAAAATTCCAAAAAAATAGCAAAAAAACTCAAAAACCCCGTTATGGCTTCTTTTCAAGCCAAAATAGGTTGGAAAATGCTTAGAAAGAGAGAAAATAAAAATTTTCATTTCGTTTCGTTCCTACTCGATGCGTAATAGAAAATTCCATGAAAATAGCAAAAAAACTCAAAAACCCCGTTATGACTTCTTTTCAAGCCAAAATAGGTTGGAAAATGCTGAGAAAGTGAAAAAATTAAAATTCTCGTTTCGTTTCGTTTCTACCCGACGCGTAATAGAAAATTCCAAAAAAAAGCAAAAAAATTCAAAAAATTCAAAAATACCATTATGCCTTCATTTCAAGCAAAAACAGGTTGGAAAAGGCTGAAAAATAGAGAAAACAAAAATTATTGTTTCGTATCGTTCCTACACGACGCATAAGAGATAATTCAAAAAAAAATAGCAAAAAAATTCAAAAAACTTGGAAAACCCCGTTATGGCTTCTTTTCAAGCCAAAATAGGTAGGAAAATGCTGAGAAAGAGAGAAAATAAAAATTATCATTTTGTTTCGTTCCTACCCGACGCGTAATAGAAAATTACAAAAAAAAAGCAAAAAAATTCAAATAATTCAAAAATACCATTATGGCTTCATTTCAAGCCAAAACAGGTTGGAAATGGCTGAAAAAGAGAGAAAATAAAAAATTATCGTTTCGTTTCGTTCCTACACGACGCATAAGAGAGATAATTCAAAAAAAATAGCAAAAAAATTTAAAGACTTCGTTATGGCTTCTTTTCAAGCGAAAATAGGTTGGAAAATGCTGAGAAAGAGAGAAAATAAAAATTATCGTTTCGTTTCGTTCCTACCCGACGCGTAATACGAAATTCCAAAAAAATAGCTAAAAAATTTAAAAAATTCAAAAATACCATTATGGTTTCATTTCAAGCCAAAACAGGTTGGAAAAGGCTGAAAAATTGAAAAAATAAAAATTATCGTTTCGTTTCGTTCCTACCCAACGCGTAATTGAAAATTCCTAAGAAATAACAAAAAAATTCAAAAAATTCAAAAACCCCATTGTGGCTTCTTTTCAAGCCAAACTAGGTTGGTAAATGCTTAGGAAGAGTGAAAATAAAAGTTATCATTTCGTTTCGTTCCTGCTCGACGCGTAAAAGAAAATTCCAAAAAAATAGCAAAAAAATTGAAAAACCCCGTTATCTTATCTTTTCATGCAAAAATAGGTTGGAAAATGCTTAGAAAGAGAGAAAATAAAAATTATCATTTCGTTTCGTTCCTACACGACGCGTAATAGAAAATTCCAAAAAAATAGCAAAAAAATTCAAAAAATTAAAAAACTCCGTTATGGCATCTTTTCAAGCCAAAATAGGTTGGAAAATGATGAGAAGGTGAGAAAATAAAAATTATCGTTTCATTCCGTTCCTACCCGACGCGTAATAGAAAATTCCAAAAAAAAAGCAACAAAATTCAAAAAATTCAAAAACTCTGTTATGGCTTCTTTTCAAGCCAAAATAGGCAGGAAAAGGCTGCGAAAGAGAAAAACATAAAAATTATCGTTTCGTTTCGTTCCTACCCGACGCGTAATACGAAATTCCAAAAAAATAGCAAAAAAATTCAAAAACCCCGTTATGGCTTCATTTCAAGCCAAAACAGGTTGGAAAAGGCTGAAAAAGAGAGAAAATAAAAATTATCGTTTCGTTTCGTTCCTACCCAACGCGTAATAGAAAATTCCAAAAAAGTAGGAAAAAAATTCAAAAACCCCATTATGGCTTCCTTTCAAGGCAAAATAGGTTGGAAAATGCTTAGAAAGAGAGAAAATAAAAATTATCATTTCGTTTCGTTCCTACTCGACGCGAAAAAGAAAATTCCAAAAAAATAGCAAAAAAATTCAAAAACCCCGTTATGGCTTCTTTTCAAGCCAAAATAGGTTGGAAAATGCTTAGAAAGAGAGAAAATAAAAATTTTCATTTCGTTTCGTTCCTACTCGACGCGTAATAGAAAATTCCATGAAAATAGCAAAAAAACTCAAAAACCCCGTTATGACTTCTTTTCAAGCCAAAATAGGTTGGAAAATGCTGAGAAAGTGAAAAAATTAAAATTATCGTTTCGTTTCGTTTCTTCCCTACGCGTAATAGAAAATTCCAAAAAAATAGCAAAAAAATTCAAAAAATTCAAAAATACCATTATGCCTTCATTTCAAGCACAAACAGGTTGGAAAAGGCTGAAAAAGAGAGAAAACAAAAATTATTGTTTCGTATCGTTCCTACACGACGCATAAGAGATAATTCAAAAAAAATAGCAAAAAAATTCAAAAAACTTAGAAAACCCCGTTATGGCTTCTTTTCAAGCCAAAATAGGTTGGAGAATGCTGAGAAAGAGAGAAAATAAAAATTATCATTTTGTTTTGTTCCTACCCGACGCGTAATAGAAAATTCCAAAAAAAAAGCAAAAAAATTCAAATAATTCAAAAATACCATTATGGCTTCATTTCAAGCCAAAACAGGTTGGAAATGGCTGAAAAAGGGAGAAAATAAAAAATTATCGTTTCGTTTCGTTCCTACACGAGGCATAGGAGAGATAATTCAAAAAAAATAGCAAAAAAATTAAAAAAATTAAAAGAGTTCGTTATGGCTTCTTTTCAAGCGAAAATAGGTTGGAAAATGCTGAGAAAGAGAGAAAATAAAAATTATCGTTTCGTTTCGTTCCTACCCGACGCGTAATAAGAAATTCCAAAAAAATAGCAAAAAAATTTAAAAAATTCAAAAATACCATTATGGCTTCATTTCAAGCCAAAACAGGTTGGAAAAGGTTGAAAAATAGAAAAAATAAAAATTATCGTTTCGTTTCGTTCCTACCCAACGCGTAATTGAAAATTCCTAAGAAATAACAAAAAAATTCAAAAAATTCAAAAACCCCATTGTGGCTTCTTTTCATGCCAAACTAGGTTGGTAAATGCTTAGGAAGAGTGAAAATAAAAGTTATCATTTCGTTTCGTTCCTGCTCGACGCGTAAAAGAAAATTCCAAAAAAATAGCAAAAAAATTGAAAAACCCCGTTATCGAATCTTTTCAAGCAAAAATAGGTTGGAAAATGCTTAGAAAGAGAGAAAATAAAAATTATCATTTCGTTTCGTTCCTACACGACGCGTAATTGAAAATTCCAAAAAAATAGCAAAAACATTCAAAAAATTAAAAAACTCCGTTATGGCCTCTTTTCAAGCCAAAATAGGTTGGAAAATGATGAGAATGTGAGAAAATAAAAATTATCGTTTCATTCCGTTCCTACCCGACGCGTAATAGAAAATTCCAAAGAAAAAACAAAAAAATTCAAAAAATTCAAAAACCCTGTTATGGCTTCATTTCAAGCCAAAATAGGCTGGAAAAGGCTGCGGAAGAGAAAAACATAAAAATTATCGTTTCGTTTCGTTCCTACCCGACGCGTAATACGAAATTCCAAAAAAATAGCAAAAAAATTTAAAAATTTCAAAAATACCATTATGGCTTCATTTCAAGCCAAAACAGGTTGGAAAAGGCTGAAAAAGAGAGAAAATAAAAATTATCGTTTCGTTTCGTTCCTACCCAACGGGTAATAGAAAATTCGAAAAAAGTAGGAAAAAAATTCAAAAAATTCAAAAACCCCGTTATGGCTTCCTTTCAAGCCAAAATAGGTTGGAAAATGCTTAGAAAGAGAGAAAATAAAAATTATCATTTCGTTTCGTTCCTACTCGACGCGAAAAAGAAAATTCCAAAAAAATAGCAAAAAAATTCAAAAACCCCGTTATGGCTTCTTTTCAAGCCAAAATAGGTTGGAAAATGCTTAGAAAGAGAGAAAATAAAAATTATCATTTCGTTTCGTTCCTACTCGACGCGGAATAGAAAATTCCATGAAAATAGCAAAAAAACTCAAAAACCCCGTTATGACTTCTTTTCAAGCCAAAATAGGTTGGAAAATGCTGAGAAAGTGAAAAAGTTAAAATTATCGTTTCGTTTCGTTTCTACCCGACGCGTAATACAAAATTCCAAAAAAATAGCAAAAAAATTCAAAAATACCATTATGCCTTCATTTCAATCAAAAACAGGTTGGAAAATGCTGAAAAAGAGAGAAAACAAAAATTATTGTTTCGTATCGTTCCTACACGACGCATAAGAGATAATTCAAAAAAAATAGCAAAAAAATTCAAAAAACGTAGAAAACCCCGTTATGGCTTCATTTCAAGCCAAAATAGGTTGGAAAATGCTGAGAAAGAGAGAAAATAAAAATTATCATTTTGTTTCGTTCTTACCCGACGCGTAATAGAAAATTCCAAAAAAAAAGCCAAAAAATTCAAATAATTCAAAAATACCATTATGGCTTCATTTCATGCCAAAACAGGTTGGAAATGGCTGAAAAAGAGAGAAAATAAAAAATCATCGTTTCGTTTCGTTCCTACACGACGCATAAGAGAGATAATTCAAAAAAAATAGCAAAAAAATTAAAAAAATTAAAAGACTTCGTTATGGCTTCTTTTCAAGCGAAAATAGGTTGGAAAATGCTTAGAAAGAGAGAAAATAAAAATTATCGTTTCGTTTCGTTCCTACCCGACGCGTAATACGAAATTCCAAAAAAATAGCAAAAAAATTTAAAAAATTCAAAAATACCATTATGGCCTCATTTCAAGCCAAAACTGGTTGGAAAAGGCTGAAAAATAGAAAAAATAAAAATTATCGTTTCGTTTCGTTCCTACCCAACGCGTAATTGAAAATTCCTAAGAAATAACAAAAAAATTCAAAAAATTCAAAAACCCCATTGTGGCTTCTTTTCAAGCCAAACTAGGTTGGTAAATGCTTAGGAAGAGTGAAAATAAAAGTTATCATTTCGTTTCGTTCCTGCTCGACGCGTAAAAGAAAATTCCAAAAAAATAGCAAAAAAATTGAAAAACCCCGTTATCGCATCTTTTCAAGCAAAAATAGGTTGGAAAATGCTTAGAAAGAGAGAAAATAAAAATTATCATTTCGTTTCGTTCCTACACGACGCGTAATAGAAAATTCCAAAAAAATAGCAAAAAAATTCAAAAAATTAAAAAACTCCGTTATGGCATCTTTTCAAGCCAAAATAGGTTGGAAAATGATGAGAAGGTGAGAAAATAAAAATTATCGTTTCATTCTGTCGACGCGTAATAGAAAATTCCAAACAAAAAGCAAAAAAATTGAAAAACCCTGTTATGGCTTCTTTTCAAGCCAAAATAGGCTGGAAAAGGCTGCGGAAGAGAAAAACATAAAAATTATCGTTTCGTTTCGTTCCTACCCGACGCGTAATACGAAATTCCAAAAAAATAGCAAAAAAATTTAAAAAATTCAAAAATACCATTATGGCTTCATTTCAAGCCAAAACAGGTTGGAAAAGGCTGAAAAAGAGAGAAAATAAAAATTATCGTTTCGTTTCGTTCCTACCCAACGGGTAATAGAAAATTCCAAAAAAGTAGGAAAAAAATTCAAAAAATTCAAAAACCCCGTTATGGCTTCCTTTCAAGCCAAAATAGGTTGGAAAATGCTTAGAAAGAGAGAAAATAAAAATTATCATTTCGTTTCGTTCCTACTCGACGCGAAAAAGAAAATTCCAAAAAAATAGCAAAAAAATTCAAAAACCCCGTTATGGCTTCTTTTCAAGCCAAAATAGGTTGGAAAATGCTTAGAAAGAGAGAAAATAAAAATTATCATTTCGTTTCGTTCCTACTCGACGCGAAAAAGAAAATTCCAAAAAAATAGCAAAAAAACTCAAAAACCCCGTTATGGCTTCTTTTCAAGCCAAAATAGGTTGGAAAATGCTTAGAAAGAGAGAAAATAAAAATTTTCATTTCGTTTCGTTCCTACTCGATGCGTAATAGAAAATTCCATGAAAATAGCAAAAAAACTCAAAAACCCCGTTATGACTTCTTTTCAAGCCAAAATAGGTTGGAAAATGCTGAGAAAGTGAAAAAATTAAAATTCTCGTTTCGTTTCGTTTCTACCCGACGCGTAATAGAAAATTCCAAAAAAAAGCAAAAAAATTCAAAAAATTCAAAAATACCATTATGCCTTCATTTCAAGCAAAAACAGGTTGGAAAAGGCTGAAAAATAGAGAAAACAAAAATTATTGTTTCGTATCGTTCCTACACGACGCATAAGAGATAATTCAAAAAAAAATAGCAAAAAAATTCAAAAAACTTGGAAAACCCCGTTATGGCTTCTTTTCAAGCCAAAATAGGTAGGAAAATGCTGAGAAAGAGAGAAAATAAAAATTATCATTTTGTTTCGTTCCTACCCGACGCGTAATAGAAAATTACAAAAAAAAAGCAAAAAAATTCAAATAATTCAAAAATACCATTATGGCTTCATTTCAAGCCAAAACAGGTTGGAAATGGCTGAAAAAGAGAGAAAATAAAAAATTATCGTTTCGTTTCGTTCCTACACGACGCATAAGAGAGATAATTCAAAAAAAATAGCAAAAAAATTTAAAGACTTCGTTATGGCTTCTTTTCAAGCGAAAATAGGTTGGAAAATGCTGAGAAAGAGAGAAAATAAAAATTATCGTTTCGTTTCGTTCCTACCCGACGCGTAATACGAAATTCCAAAAAAATAGCTAAAAAATTTAAAAAATTCAAAAATACCATTATGGTTTCATTTCAAGCCAAAACAGGTTGGAAAAGGCTGAAAAATTGAAAAAATAAAAATTATCGTTTCGTTTCGTTCCTACCCAACGCGTAATTGAAAATTCCTAAGAAATAACAAAAAAATTCAAAAAATTCAAAAACCCCATTGTGGCTTCTTTTCAAGCCAAACTAGGTTGGTAAATGCTTAGGAAGAGTGAAAATAAAAGTTATCATTTCGTTTCGTTCCTGCTCGACGCGTAAAAGAAAATTCCAAAAAAATAGCAAAAAAATTGAAAAACCCCGTTATCTTATCTTTTCATGCAAAAATAGGTTGGAAAATGCTTAGAAAGAGAGAAAATAAAAATTATCATTTCGTTTCGTTCCTACACGACGCGTAATAGAAAATTCCAAAAAAATAGCAAAAAAATTCAAAAAATTAAAAAACTCCGTTATGGCATCTTTTCAAGCCAAAATAGGTTGGAAAATGATGAGAAGGTGAGAAAATAAAAATTATCGTTTCATTCCGTTCCTACCCGACGCGTAATAGAAAATTCCAAAAAAAAAGCAACAAAATTCAAAAAATTCAAAAACTCTGTTATGGCTTCTTTTCAAGCCAAAATAGGCAGGAAAAGGCTGCGAAAGAGAAAAACATAAAAATTATCGTTTCGTTTCGTTCCTACCCGACGCGTAATACGAAATTCCAAAAAAATAGCAAAAAAATTCAAAAACCCCGTTATGGCTTCATTTCAAGCCAAAACAGGTTGGAAAAGGCTGAAAAAGAGAGAAAATAAAAATTATCGTTTCGTTTCGTTCCTACCCAACGCGTAATAGAAAATTCCAAAAAAGTAGGAAAAAAATTCAAAAACCCCATTATGGCTTCCTTTCAAGGCAAAATAGGTTGGAAAATGCTTAGAAAGAGAGAAAATAAAAATTATCATTTCGTTTCGTTCCTACTCGACGCGAAAAAGAAAATTCCAAAAAAATAGCAAAAAAATTCAAAAACCCCGTTATGGCTTCTTTTCAAGCCAAAATAGGTTGGAAAATGCTTAGAAAGAGAGAAAATAAAAATTTTCATTTCGTTTCGTTCCTACTCGACGCGTAATAGAAAATTCCATGAAAATAGCAAAAAAACTCAAAAACCCCGTTATGACTTCTTTTCAAGCCAAAATAGGTTGGAAAATGCTGAGAAAGTGAAAAAATTAAAATTATCGTTTCGTTTCGTTTCTTCCCTACGCGTAATAGAAAATTCCAAAAAAATAGCAAAAAAATTCAAAAAATTCAAAAATACCATTATGCCTTCATTTCAAGCACAAACAGGTTGGAAAAGGCTGAAAAAGAGAGAAAACAAAAATTATTGTTTCGTATCGTTCCTACACGACGCATAAGAGATAATTCAAAAAAAATAGCAAAAAAATTCAAAAAACTTAGAAAACCCCGTTATGGCTTCTTTTCAAGCCAAAATAGGTTGGAGAATGCTGAGAAAGAGAGAAAATAAAAATTATCATTTTGTTTTGTTCCTACCCGACGCGTAATAGAAAATTCCAAAAAAAAAGCAAAAAAATTCAAATAATTCAAAAATACCATTATGGCTTCATTTCAAGCCAAAACAGGTTGGAAATGGCTGAAAAAGGGAGAAAATAAAAAATTATCGTTTCGTTTCGTTCCTACAGGAGGCATAGGAGAGATAATTCAAAAAAAATAGCAAAAAAATTAAAAAAATTAAAAGAGTTCGTTATGGCTTCTTTTCAAGCGAAAATAGGTTGGAAAATGCTGAGAAAGAGAGAAAATAAAAATTATCGTTTCGTTTCGTTCCTACCCGACGCGTAATAAGAAATTCCAAAAAAATAGCAAAAAAATTTAAAAAATTCAAAAATACCATTATGGCTTCATTTCAAGCCAAAACAGGTTGGAAAAGGTTGAAAAATAGAAAAAATAAAAATTATCGTTTCGTTTCGTTCCTACCCAACGCGTAATTGAAAATTCCTAAGAAATAACAAAAAAATTCAAAAAATTCAAAAACCCCATTGTGGCTTCTTTTCATGCCAAACTAGGTTGGTAAATGCTTAGGAAGAGTGAAAATAAAAGTTATCATTTCGTTTCGTTCCTGCTCGACGCGTAAAAGAAAATTCCAAAAAAATAGCAAAAAAATTGAAAAACCCCGTTATCGAATCTTTTCAAGCAAAAATAGGTTGGAAAATGCTTAGAAAGAGAGAAAATAAAAATTATCATTTCGTTTCGTTCCTACACGACGCGTAATTGAAAATTCCAAAAAAATAGCAAAAACATTCAAAAAATTAAAAAACTCCGTTATGGCCTCTTTTCAAGCCAAAATAGGTTGGAAAATGATGAGAATGTGAGAAAATAAAAATTATCGTTTCATTCCGTTCCTACCCGACGCGTAATAGAAAATTCCAAAGAAAAAACAAAAAAATTCAAAAAATTCAAAAACCCTGTTATGGCTTCATTTCAAGCCAAAATAGGCTGGAAAAGGCTGCGGAAGAGAAAAACATAAAAATTATCGTTTCGTTTCGTTCCTACCCGACGCGTAATACGAAATTCCAAAAAAATAGCAAAAAAATTTAAAAATTTCAAAAATACCATTATGGCTTCATTTCAAGCCAAAACAGGTTGGAAAAGGCTGAAAAAGAGAGAAAATAAAAATTATCGTTTCGTTTCGTTCCTACCCAACGGGTAATAGAAAATTCGAAAAAAGTAGGAAAAAAATTCAAAAAATTCAAAAACCCCGTTATGGCTTCCTTTCAAGCCAAAATAGGTTGGAAAATGCTTAGAAAGAGAGAAAATAAAAATTATCATTTCGTTTCGTTCCTACTCGACGCGAAAAAGAAAATTCCAAAAAAATAGCAAAAAAATTCAAAAACCCCGTTATGGCTTCTTTTCAAGCCAAAATAGGTTGGAAAATGCTTAGAAAGAGAGAAAATAAAAATTATCATTTCGTTTCGTTCCTACTCGACGCGGAATAGAAAATTCCATGAAAATAGCAAAAAAACTCAAAAACCCCGTTATGACTTCTTTTCAAGCCAAAATAGGTTGGAAAATGCTGAGAAAGTGAAAAAGTTAAAATTATCGTTTCGTTTCGTTTCTACCCGACGCGTAATACAAAATTCCAAAAAAATAGCAAAAAAATTCAAAAATACCATTATGCCTTCATTTCAAGCAAAAACAGGTTGGAAAATGCTGAAAAAGAGAGAAAACAAAAATTATTGTTTCGTATCGTTCCTACACGACGCATAAGAGATAATTCAAAAAAAATAGCAAAAAAATTCAAAAAACGTAGAAAACCCCGTTATGGCTTCATTTCAAGCCAAAATAGGTTGGAAAATGCTGAGAAAGAGAGAAAATAAAAATTATCATTTTGTTTCGTTCTTACCCGACGCGTAATAGAAAATTCCAAAAAAAAAGCCAAAAAATTCAAATAATTCAAAAATACCATTATGGCTTCATTTCATGCCAAAACAGGTTGGAAATGGCTGAAAAAGAGAGAAAATAAAAAATCATCGTTTCGTTTCGTTCCTACACGACGCATAAGAGAGATAATTCAAAAAAAATAGCAAAAAAATTAAAAAAATTAAAAGACTTCGTTATGGCTTCTTTTCAAGCGAAAATAGGTTGGAAAATGCTTAGAAAGAGAGAAAATAAAAGTTATCATTTCGTTTCGTTCCTGCTCGACGCGTAAAACAAAATTCAAAAAAAATAGCAAAAAAATTCAAAAAATTAAAAAACTCCGTTATGGCATCTTTTCAAGCCAAAATAGGTTGGAAAATGATGAGAAGGTGAGAAAATAAAAATTATCGTTTCATTTCGTTCCTACCCGACGCGTAATAGAAAATTCCAAAGAAAAAGCAAAAAAATTCAAAAACCCTGTTATGGCTTCTTTTCAAGCCAAAATAGGCTGGAAAAGGCTACGAAAGAGAAAAAAATAAAAATTATCGTTTCGTTTCGTTCCTACCCGATGCGTAATACGAAATTCCAAAAAAATAGCAAAAAAATTTAAAAAATTCAAAAATACCATTATGGCTTCATTTCAAGCCAAAACAGGTTGGAAAAGGCTGAAAAAGAGAGAAAATAAAAATTATCGTTTCGTTTCGTTCCTACCCAACGGGTAATAGAAAATTCCAAAAAAGTAGGAAAAAAATTCAAAAAATTCAAAAACCCCGTTATGGCTTCCTTTCAAGCCAAAATAGGTTGGAAAATACTTAGAAAGAGAGAAAATAAAAATTATCATTTCGTTTCGTTCCTACTCGACGCGAAAAAGAAAATTCCAAAAAAATAGCAAAAAAATTCAAAAACCCCGTTATGGCTTCTTTTCAAGCCAAAATAGGTTGGAAAATGCTTAGAAAGAGAGAAAATAAAAATTATCATTTCGTTTCGTTCCTACTCGACGTGGAATAGAAAATTCCGTGAAAATAGCAAAAAAACTCAAAAACCCAGTTATGACTTCTTTTCAAGCCAAAATAGGTTGGAAAATGCTGAGAAAGTGAAAAAATTAAAATTATCGTTTCGTTTCGTTTCTACCCGACGCGTAATAGAAAATTCCAAAAAAATAACAAAAAAATTCAAAAATACCATTATGCCTTCATTTCAAGCAAAAACAGGTTGGAAAAGGCTGAAAAAGAGAGAAAACAAAAATTATTGTTTCGTATCGTTCCTACACGACGCATAAGAGATAATTCAAAAAAAATAGCAAAAAAATTCAAAAAACGTAGAAAACCCCGTTATGGCTTCTTTTCAAGCCAAAATAGGTTGGAAAATGCTGAGAAAGAGAGAAAATAAAAATTATCATTTTGTTTCGTTCCTACCCGACGCGTAATAGAAAATTCCAAAAAAAAAGCAAAAAAATTCAAATAATTCAAAAATACCATTATGGCTTCATTTCAAGCCAAAACAGGTTGGAAATGGCTGAAAAAGAGAGAAAATAAAAAATTATCGTTTCGTTTCGTTCCTACACGACGCATAAGAGAGATAATTCAAAAAAAATAGCATAAAAATTAAAAAATTAAAAGACTTCGTTATGGCTTCTTTTCAAGCGAAAATAGGTTGGAAAATGCTGAGAAAGAGATAAAATAAAAATTATCGTTTCGTTTCGTTCCTACCCGACGCGTAATACGAAATTCAAAAAAAATAGCAAAAAAATTTAAAAAATTCAAAAATACCATTATGGCTTCATTTCAAGCCAAAACAGGTTGGAAAAGGCTGAGAAAGAGAGAAAATAAAAATTATCATTTCGTTTCGTTCCTACTCGACACGAAAAAGAAAATTCCAAAAAAATAGCAAAAAAATTCAAAAACCCCGTTATGGCTTCTTTTCAAGCCAAAATAGGTTGGAAAATGCTTAGAAAGAGAGAAAATAAAAATTATCATTTCGTTTCGTTCCTACTCGACGCGTAATAGAAAATTCCATGAAAATAGCAAAAAAATTCAAAAACCCCGTTATGACTTCTTTTCAAGCCAAAATAGGTTGGAAAATGCTGAGAAAGTGAAAAAATTAAAATTATTGTTTCGTTTCGTTTCTACCCGACGCGTAATTGAAAATTCCAAAAAAATAGCAAAAAAATTCAAAAAATTCAAAAATACCATTATGCCTTCATTTCAAGCAAAAACAGGTTGGAAAAGGCTGAAAAAGAGAGAAAACAAAAATTATTGTTTTGTTTCGTTCCTACACGACGCATAAGAGATAATTCAAAAAAAATAGCAAAAAAATTCAAAAAACTTAGAAAACCCCGTTATGGCTTCTTTTCAAGCGAAAATAGGTTGGAAAATGCTGAGAAAGAGATAAAATAAAAATTATCGTTTCGTTTCGTTCCTACCCGACGCGTAATACGAAATTCAAAAAAAATAGCAAAAAAATTTAAAAAATTCAAAAATACCATTATGGCTTCATTTCAAGCCAAAACAGGTTGGAAAAGGCTGAGAAATAGAAAAAATAAAAATTATCGTTTCGTTTTGTTCCTACCCAACGCGTAATTGAAAATTCCTAAGAAATAACAAAAAAATTTAAAAAATTCAAAAACCCCATTGTGGCTTCTTTTCAAGCCAAACTAGGTTGGTAAATGCTTAGGAAGAGTGAAAATAAAAGTTATCATTTCGTTTCGTTCCTGCTCGACGCGTAAAAGAAAATTCCAAAAAAATAGCAAAAAAATTGAAAAACCCCGTTATTGCATCTTTCCAAGCAAAAATAGGTTGGAAAATGCTTAGAAAGAGAGAAAATAAAAATTATCATTTCGTTTCGTTTCTACACGACGCGTAATAGAAAATTCCAAAAAAATAGCAAAAAAATTCAAAAAATTAAAAAACTCTGTTATGGCATCTTTTCAAGCCAAAATAGGTTGGAAAATGATGAGAAGGTGAGAAAATAAAAATTATCGTTTCATTCCGTTCCTACCCGACGCGTAATAGAAAATTCCAAAGAAAAAGCAAAAAAATTCAAAAAATTCAAAAACCCTGTTATGGCTTCTTTTCAAGCCAAAATAGGCTGGAAAAGGCTACGAAAGAGAAAAAAATAAAAATTATCGTTTCGTTTCGTTCCTACCCGACGCGTAATACGAAATTCCAAAAAAATAGCAAAAAAATTTAAAAAATTCAAAAATACCATTATGGCGTCATTTCAAGCCAAAACAGGTTGGAAAAGGCTGAAAAAGAGAGAAAATAAAAATTATCGTTTCGTTTCGTTCCTACCCAACGGGTAATAGAAAATTCCAAAAAAGTAGGAAAAAAATTCAAAAAATTCAAAAACCCCGTTATGGCATCCTTTCAAGCCAAAATAGGTTGGAAAATGCTTAGAAAGAGAGAAAATAAAAATTATCATTTCGTTTCGTTCCTACTCGACGCGAAAAAGAAAATTCCAAAAAAATAGCAAAAAAATTCGAAAACCCCGTTATGGCTTCTTTCCAAGCCAAAATAGGTTGGAAAATGCTTAGAAAGAGAGAAAATAAAAATTATCATTTCGTTTCGTTCCAACTCGACGCGGAATAGAAAATTCCATGAAAATAGCAAAAAAACTCAAAAACCCCGTTATGACTTCTTTTCAAGCCAAAATAGGTTGGAAAATGCTGAGAAAGTGAAAAAATTAAAATTATCGTTTCGTTTCGTTTCTACCCGACGCGTAATAGAAAATTCCAAAAAAATAGCAAAAAAATTCAAAAAACTCAAAAATACCATTATGCCTTCATTTCAAGCAAAAACAGGTTGGAAAATGCTGAAAAAGAGAGAAAACAAAAATTATTGTTTCGTTTCGTTCCTACACGACGCATAAGAGATAATTCAAAAAAAATAGCAAAAAAATTCAAAAAACATAGAAAACCCCGTTATGGCTTCTTTTCAAGCCAAAATAGGTTGGAAAATGCAGAGAAAGAGAGAAAATAAAAATTATCATTTTGTTTCGTTCCTACCCGACGCGTAATAGAAAATTCCAAAAAAAAAGCAAAAAAATTCAAATAATTCAAAAATACCATTATGGCTTCATTTCAAGCCAAAACAGGTTGGAAATGGCTGAAAAAGAGAGAAAATAAAAAATTATCGTTTCGTTTCGTTCCTACACGACGCATAAGAGAGATAATTCAAAAACCCCGTTATGGCTTCCTTTCAATCCAAAATAGGTTGGAAAATGCTTAGAAAGAGAGAAAATAAAAATTATCATTTCGTTTCGTTCCTACTCGGCGCGGAATAGAAAATTCCATGAAAATAGCAAAAAAACTCAAAAACCCCGTTATGACTTATTTTCAAGCCAAAATAGGTTGGAAAATGCTGAGAAAGTGAAAAAATTAAAATTATCGTTTCGTTTCGTTTCTACCCGACGCGTAATAGAAAATTCCAAAAAAATAGGAAAAAAATTCAAAAAACTCAAAAATACCATTATGCCTTCATTTCAAGCAAAAACAGGGTGGAAAAGGCTGAAAAAGAGAGAAAACAAAAATTATTGTTTCGTTTCGTTCCTACCCGACGCGTTATACGAAATTCCAAAAAAATAGCAAAAAAATTTAAAAAATTCAAAAATACCATTATGGCTTCATTTCAAGCCAAAACTGGTTGGTAAAGGCCAAAAAAGAGAGAAAATAAAAATTATCGTTTCGTTTCGTTCCTACCCAACGCGTAATAGAAAATTCCAAAAAAATAGGAAAAAAATTCAAAAAATTCAAAAACCCCGTTATGGCTTCCTTTCAATCCAAAATAGGTTGGAAAATGCTGAGAAAGTGAAAAAATTAAAATTATCGTTTCATTTCGTTCCTACCCAACGCGTAATAGAAAATTCCAAAAAAATAGCAAAAAATTCAAAAAACTCAAAAATACCATTATGCCTTCATTTCAAGCCAAAACAGGTTGGAAAAGGCTGAAAAAGAGAGAAAATAAAAATTATCGTTTCGTTTCGTTCCTACCCAACGAGTAATAGAAAATTCCAAAAAAGTTGGAAAAAAATTCAAAAAATTCAAAAACCCCGTTATGGCTTCCTTTCAATCCAAAATAGGTTGGAAAATGCTTAGAAAGAGAGAAAATAAAAATTATCATTTCGTTTCGTTCCTACACGACGCGTAGTAGAAAATTCCAAAAAAATAGCAAAAAAATTCAAAAAATTAAAAAACTCCGTTATGGCATCTTTTCAAGCCAAAATAGGTTGGAAAATGATGAGAAGGTGAGAAAATAAAAATTATCGTTTCATTCCGTTCCTACCCGACGCGTAATAGAAAATTCCAAAGAAAAAGCAAAAAAATTCAAAAAATTCAAAAACCCTGTTATGGCTTCTTTTCAAGCCAAAATAGGCTGGAAAAGGTTGCGAAAGAGAAAAACATAAAAATTATCGTTTCGTTTCGTTCTACCCGACGCGTAATACGAAATTCCAAAAAAATAGCAAAAAAATTTAAAAAATTCAAAAATACCATTATGGCTTCATTTCAAGCCAAAACAGGTTGGAAAAGGCTGAAAAAGAGAGAAAATAAAAATTATCGTTTCGTTTCGTTCCTACCCAACGCGTAATAGAAAATTCCAAAAAAGTAGGAAAAGAATTCAAAAAATTCAAAAACCCCATTATGGCTTCCTTTCAAGGCAAAATAGGTTGGAAAATGCTTAGAAAGAGAGAAAATAAAAATTATCATTTCGTTTCGTTCCTACTCGACGCGAAAAAGAAAATTCCAAAAAAATAGCAAAAAAATTCAAAAACCCCGTTATGGCTTCTTTTCAAGCCAAAATAGGTTGGAAAATGCTTAGAAAGAGAGAAAATAAAATTTTCATTTCGTTTCGTTCCTACTCGACGCGTAATAGAAAATTCCATGAAAATAGCAAAAAAACTCAAAAACCCCGTTATGACTTCTTTTCAAGCCAAAATAGGTTGGAAAATGCTGAGAAAGTGAAAAAATTAAAATTATCGTTTCGTTTCGTTTCTACCCGACGCGTAATAGAAAATTCCAAAAAAATAGCAAAAAAATTCAAAAATACCATTATGCCTTCATTTCAAGCAAAAACAGGTTGGAAAAGGCTGAAAAAGAGAGAAAACAAAAATTATTGTTTCGTATCGTTCCTACACGACGCATAAGAGATAATTCAAAAAAAATAGCAAAAAAATTCAAAAAACTTAGATAACCCCGTTATGGCTTTTTTTCAAGCCAAAATAGGTTGGAAAATGCTGAGAAAGAGAGAAAATAAAAATTATCATTTTGTTTCGTTCCTACCCGACGCGTAATAGAAAATTCCAAAAAAAAAGCAAAAAAATTCAAATAATTCAAAAATACCATTATGGCTTCATTTCAAGCCAAAACAGGTTGGAAATGGCTGAAAAAGAGAGAAAATAAAAAATTATCGTTTCGTTTCGTTCCTACACGACGCATAAGAGAGATAATTCAAAAAAAATAGCAAAAAAATTAAAAAAATTAAAAGACTTCGTTATGGCTTCTTTTCAAGCGAAAATAGGTTAGAAAATGCTGAGAAAGAGAGAAAATAAAAATTATCGTTTCGTTTCGTTCCTACCCGACGCGTAATAAGAAATTCCAAAAAAATAGCAAAAAAATTTAAAAAATTCAAAAATACCATTATGGCCTCATTTCAAGCCAAAACTGGTTGGAAAAGGCTGAAAAATAGAAAAAATAAAAATTATCGTTTCGTTTCGTTCCTACCCAACGCGTAATTGAAAATTCCTAAGAAATAACAAAAAAATTCAAAAAATTCAAAAACCCAATTGTGGCTTCTTTTCAAGCCAAACTAGGTTGGTAAATGCTTAGGAAGAGTGAAAATAAAAGTTATCATTTCGTTTCGTTCCTGCTCGACGCGTAAAAGAAAATTCCAAAAAAATAGCAAAAAAATTGAAAAACCCCGTTATCGCATCTTTTCAAGCAAAAATAGGTTGGAAAATGCTTAGAAAGAGAGAAAATAAAAATTATCATTTCGTTTCGTTCCTACACGACGCGTAATAGAAAATTCCAAAAAAATAGCAAAAAAATTCAAAAAATTAAAAAACTCCGTTATGGCATCTTTTCAAGCCAAAATAGGTTGGAAAATGATGAGAAGGTGAGAAAATAAAAATTATCGTTTCATTCCGTTCCTACCCGACGCGTAACAGAAAATTCCAAAGAAAAAGCAAAAAAATTCAAAAAATTCAAAAACCCTGTTATGGCTTCTTTTCAAGCCAAAATAGGCTGGAAAAGGCTGCGGAAGAGAAAAACATAAAAATTATCGTTTCGTTCCTACCCGACGCGTAATACGAAATTCCAAAAAAATAGCAAAAAAATTTAAAAAATTCAAAAATACCATTATGGCTTCATTTCAAGCCAAAACAGGTTGGAAAAGGCTGAAAAAGAGAGAAAATAAAAATTATCGTTTCGTTTCGTTCCTACCCAACGGGTAATAGAAAATTCCAAAAAAGTAGGAAAAAAATTCAAAAACCCTGTTATGGCTTCCTTTCAAGCCAAAATAGGTTGGAAAATGCTTAGAAATAGAGAAAATAAAAATTATCATTTCGTTTCGTTCCTACTCGACGCGAAAAAGAAAATTCCAAAAAATAGCAAAAAAACTCAAAAACCCCGTTATGGCTTCTTTTCAAGCCAAAGTAGGTTGGAAAATGCTTAGAAAGAGAGAAAATAAAAATTTTCATTTCGTTTCGTTCCTACTCGATGCGTAATAGAAAATTCCATGAAAATAGCAAAAAAACTAAAAAACCCCGTTATGACTTCTTTTCAAGCCAAAATAGGTTGGAAAATGCTGAGAAAGTGAAAAAATTAAAATTCTCGTTTCGTTTCGTTTCTACCCGACGCGTAATAGAAAATTCCAAAAAAAAGCAAAAAAATTCAAAAATACCATTATGCCTTCATTTCAAGCAAAAACAGGTTGGAAAAGGCTGGAAAAAAGAGAAAACAAAAATTATTGTTTCGTATCGTTCCTACACAACGCATAAGAGATAATTCAAAAAAAATAGCAAAAAAATTCAAAAAACTTAGAAAACCCCGTTATGGCTTCTTTTCAAGCCAAAATAGGTAGGAAAATGCTGAGAAAGAGAGAAAATAAAAATTATCATTTTGTTTCGTTCCTACCCGACGCGTAATAGAAAATTCCAACAAAAAAAGCAAAAAAATTCAAATAATTCAAAAATACCCAACGCGTTATCGTTTCGTTTCGTTCCTACCCAACGCGTAATTGAAAATTCCTAAGAAATAACAAAAAAATTCAAAATATTCAAAAACGCCATTGTGGCTTCTTTTCAAGCCAAACTAGGTTGGTAAATGCTTAGGAAGAGTGAAAATAAAAGTTATCATTTCGTTTCGTTCCTGCTCGACGCGTAAAAGAAAATTCAAAAAAAATAGCAAAAAAATTGAAAAACCCCGTTATCGCATCTTTTCAAGCAAAAATAGGTTGGAAAATGCTTAGAAAGAGAGAAAATAAAAATTATCATTTCGTTTCGTTCCTACACGACACGTAATAGAAAATTCCAAAAAAATAGCAAAAAAATTCAAAAAATTAAAAAACTCCGTTATGGCTTCCTTTCAATCCAAAATAGGTTGGAAAATGCTTAGAAAGAGAGAAAATAAAAATTATCGTTTCGTTTCGTTCCTACCCAACGCGTAATAGAAAATTCCAAAAAAGTTGGAAAAAAATTCAAAAAATTCAAAAACCCCGTTATGGCTTCCTTTCAATCCAAAATAGGTTGGAAAATGCTTAGAAAGGGAGAAAATAAAAATTATCATTTCGTTTCGTTCCTACACGACGCGTAATAGAAAATTCCAAAAAAATAGCAAAAAAATTTAAAAAATTCAAAAATACCATTATGGCTTCATTTCAAGCCAAAACAGGTTGGAAAAGGCTGAAAAAGAGAGAAAATAAAAATTATCGTTTCGTTTCGTTCCTACCCAACGCGTAATAGAAAATTCCAAAAAAGTTGGAAAAAAATTCAAAAAATTCAAAAACCCCGTTATGGCTTCCTTTCAATCCAAAATAGGTTGGAAAATGCTTAGAAAGGGAGAAAATAAAAATTATCATTTCGTTTCGTTCCTACACGACGCGTAATAGAAAATTCCAAAAAAATAGCAAAAAAATTCAAAAAATTAAAAAACTCCGTTATGGCTTCCTTTCAATCCAAAATAGGTTGGAAAATGCTTAGAAAGAGAGAAAATAAAAATTATCATTTCGTTTCGTTCCTACACGACGCGTAATAGAAAATTCTAAAAAAATAGCAAAAAAATTTAAAAAATTCAAAAATACCATTATGGCTTCATTTCAAGCCAAAACTGGTTGGTAAAGGCCAAAAAAGAGAGAAAATAATAATTATCGTTTCGTTTCGTTCCTACCCAACCCGTAATAGAAAATTCCAAAAAAGCAGGAAAAAAATTCAAAAAATTCAAAAACCCCGTTATGGCTTCCTTTCAGTCCAAAATAGGTTGGAAAATGCTGAGAAAGTGAAAAAATTAAAATTATCGTTTCGTTTCGTTCCTACCCAACGCGTAATAGAAAATTCCAAAAAAATAGCAAAAAAATTCAAAAAACTCAAAAATACCATTATGCCTTCATTTCAAGCCAAAACAGGTTGGAAAAGGCTGAAAAAGAGAGAAAATAAAAATTATCGTTTCGTTTCGTTCCTACCCAACGCGTAATAGAAAATTCCAAAAAAGTTGGAAAAAAATTCAAAAAATTCAAAAACCCCGTTATGGCTTCCTTTCAATCCAAAATAGGTTGGAAAATGCTTAGAAAGGGAGAAAATAAAAATTATCATTTCGTTTCGTTCCTACACGACGCGTAATAGAAAATTCCAAAAAAATAGCAAAAAAATTCAAAAAATTAAAAAACTCCGTTATGGCTTCCTTTCAATCCAAAATAGGTTGGAAAATGCTTAGAAAGAGAGAAAATAAAAATTATCATTTAGTTTCGTTCCTACACGACGCGTAATAGAAAATTCCAAAAAAATAGCAAAAAAATTTAAAAAATTCAAAAATACCATTATGGCTTCATTTCAAGCCAAAACAGGTTGGAAAAGGCTGAAAAAGAGAGAAAATAAAAATTATCGTTTCGTTTCGTTCCTACCCAACGCGTAATAGAAAATTCCAAAAAAGTTGGAAAAAAATTCAAAAAATTCAAAAACCCCGTTATGGCTTCCTTTCAATCCAAAATAGGTTGGAAAATGCTTAGAAAGGGAGAAAATAAAAATTATCATTTCGTTTCGTTCCTACACGACGCGTAATAGAAAATTCCAAAAAAATAGCAAAAAAATTCAAAAAATTAAAAAACTCCGTTATGGCTTCCTTTCAATCCAAAATAGGTTGGAAAATGCTTAGAAAGAGAGAAAATAAAAATTATCATTTCGTTTCGTTCCTACACGACGCGTAATAGAAAATTCCAAAAAAATAGCAAAAAAATTTAAAAAATTCAAAAATACCATTATGGCTTCATTTCAAGCCAAAACTGGTTGGTAAAGGCCAAAAAAGAGAGAAAATAAAAATTATCGTTTCGTTTCGTTCCTACCCAACCCGTAATAGAAAATTCCAAAAAAGCAGGAAACAAATTCAAAAAATTCAAAAACCCCGTTATGGCTTCCTTTCAGTCCAAAATAGGTTGGAAAATGCTGAGAAAGTGAAAAAATTAAAATTATCGTTTCGTTTCGTTCCTACCCAACGCGTAATAGAAAATTCCAAAAAAATAGCAAAAAAATTCAAAAAACTCAAAAATACCATTATGCCTTCATTTCAAGCCAAAACAGGTTGGAAAAGGCTGAAAAAGAGAGAAAATAAAAATTATCGTTTCGTTTCGTTCCTACCCAACGCGTAATAGAAAATTCCAAAAAAGTTGGAAAAAAATTCAAAAAATTCAAAAACCCTGTTATGGCTTCCTTTCAATCCAAAATAGGTTGGAAAATGCTCAGAAAGGGAGAAAATAAAAATTATCATTTCGTTTCGTTCCTACACGACGCGTAATAGAAAATTCCAAAAAAATAGCAAAAAAATTCAAAAAATTAAAAAACTCCGTTATGGCTTCCTTTCAATCCAAAATAGGTTGGAAAATGCTTAGAAAGAGAGAAAATAAAAATTATCATTTCGTTTCGTTCCTACACGACGCGTAATAGAAAATTCCAAAAAAATAGCAAAAAAATTTAAAAAATTCAAAAATACCATTATGGCTTCATTTCAAGCCAAAACTGGTTGGTAAAGGCCAAAAAAGAGAGAAAATAAAAATTATCGTTTCGTTTCGTTCCTACCCAACCCGTAATAGAAAATTCCAAAAAAGCAGGAAAAAAATTCAAAAAATTCAAAAACCCCGTTATGGCTTCCTTTCAGTCCAAAATAGGTTGGAAAATGCTGAGAAAGTGAAAAAATTAAAATTATCGTTTCGTTTCGTTCCTACCCAACGCGTAATAGAAAATTCCAAAAAAATAGCAAAAAAATTCAAAAAACTCAAAAATACCATTATGCCTTCATTTCAAGCCAAAACAGGTTGGAAAAGGCTGAAAAAGAGAGAAAATAAAAATTATCGTTTCGTTTCGTTCCTACCCAACGCGTAATAGAAAATTCCAAAAAAGTTGGAAAAAAATTCAAAAAATTCAAAAACCCCGTTATGGCTTCCTTTCAATCCAAAATAGGTTGGAAAATGCTTAGAAAGGGAGAAAATAAAAATTATCATTTCGTTTCGTTCCTACACGACGCGTAATAGAAATTCCAAAAAAATAGCAAAAAAATTCAAAAAATTAAAAAACTCCGTTATGGCTTCCTTTCAATCCAAAATAGGTTGGAAAATGCTTAGAAAGAGAGAAAATAAAAATTATCATTTCGTTTCGTTCCTACACGACGCGTAATAGAAAATTCCAAAAAAATAGCAAAAAAATTTAAAAAATTCAAAAATACCATTATGGCTTCATTTCAAGCCAAAACAGGTTGGAAAAGGCTGAAAAAGAGAGAAAATAAAAATTATCGTTTCGTTTCGTTCCTACCCAACGCGTAATAGAAAATTCCAAAAAAGTTGGAAAAAAATTCAAAAAATTCAAAAACCCCGTTATGGCTTCCTTTCAATCCAAAATAGGTTGGAAAATGCTTAGAAAGGGAGAAAATAAAAATTATCATTTCGTTTCGTTCCTACACGACGCGTAATAGAAAATTCCAAAAAAATAGCAAAAAAATTCAAAAAATTAAAAAACTCCGTTATGGCTTCCTTTCAATCCAAAATAGGTTGGAAAATGCTTAGAAAGAGAGAAAATAAAAATTATCATTTCGTTTCGTTCCTACACGACGCGTAATAGAAAATTCCAAAAAAAAAGCAAAAAAATTTAAAAAATTCAAAAATACCATTATGGCTTCATTTCAAGCCAAAACTGGTTGGTAAAGGCCAAAAAAGAGAGAAAATAAAAATTATCGTTTCGTTTCGTTCCTACCCAACCCGTAATAGAAAATTCCAAAAAAGCAGGAAACAAATTCAAAAAATTCAAAAACCCCGTTATGGCTTCCTTTCAGTCCAAAATAGGTTGGAAAATGCTGAGAAAGTGAAAAAATTAAAATTATCGTTTCGTTTCGTTCCTACCCAACGCGTAATAGAAAATTCCAAAAAAATAGCAAAAAAATTCAAAAAACTCAAAAATACCATTATGCCTTCATTTCAAGCCAAAACAGGTTGGAAAAGGCTGAAAAAGAGAGAAAATAAAAATTATCGTTTCGTTTCGTTCCTACCCAACGCGTAATAGAAAATTCCAAAAAAGTTGGAAAAAAATTCAAAAAATTCAAAAACCCTGTTATGGCTTCCTTTCAATCCAAAATAGGTTGGAAAATGCTTAGAAAGGGAGAAAATAAAAATTATCATTTCGTTTCGTTCCTACACGACGCGTAATAGAAAATTCCAAAAAAATAGCAAAAAAATTCAAAAAATTAAAAAACTCCGTTATGGCTTCCTTTCAATCCAAAATAGGTTGGAAAATGCTTAGAAAGAGAGAAAATAAAAATTATCATTTCGTTTCGTTCCAACACGACGCGTAATAGAAAATTCCAAAAAAATAGCAAAAAAATTTAAAAAATTCAAAAATACCATTATGGCTTCATTTCAAGCCAAAACAGGTTGGAAAAGGCTGAAAAATAGAAAAAATAAAAATTATCGTTTCGTTTCGTTCCTACCCAACGCGTAATTGAAAATTCCTAAGAAATAACAAAAAAATTCAAAATATTCAAAAACCCCATTGTGGCTTCTTTTCAAGCCAAACTAGGTTGGTAAATGCTTAGGAAGAGTGAACATAAAAGTTATCATTTCGTTTCGTTCCTGCTCGACACGTAAAAGAAAATTCAAAAAAAATAGCAAAAAAATTGAAAAACCCCGTTATCGCATCTTTTCAAGCAAAAATAGGTTGGAAAATGCTTAGAAAGAGAGAAAATAAAAATTATCATTTCGTTTCGTTCCTACGCGACGCGTAATAGAAAATTCCAAAAAAATAGCAAAAAAATTCAAAAAATTAAAAAACTCCGTTATGGCATCTTTTCAAGCCAAAATAGGTTGGAAAATGATGAGAAGGTGAGAAAATAAAAATTATCGTTTCATTTCGTTCCTACCCGACGCGTAATAGAAAATTCCAAAGAAAAAGCAAAAAAATTCAAAAAATTCAAAAACCCTGTTATGGCTTCTTTTCAAGCCAAAATAGGCTGGAAAAGGCTACGAAAGAGAAAAAAATAAAAATTATCGTTTCGTTTCGTTCCTACCCGACGCGTAATACGAAATTCCAAAAAAATAGCAAAAAAATTTAAAAAATTCAAAAATACTATTATGGCTTCATTTCAAGCCAAAACAGGTTGGAAAAGGCTGAAAAAGAGAGAAAATAAAAATTATCGTTTCGTTTCGTTCCTACCCAACGGGTAATAGAAAATTCCAAAAAAGTAGGAAAAAAATTCAAAAAATTCAAAAACCCCGTTATGGCTTCCTTTCAAGCCAAAATAGGTTGGAAAATGCTTAGAAAGAGAGAAAATAAAAATTATCATTTCGTTTCGTTCCTACTCGACGCGAAAAAGAAAATTCCAAAAAAATAGCAAAAAAATTCAAAAACCCCGTTATGGCTTCTTTTCAAGCCAAAATAGGTTGGAAAATGCTTAGAAAGAGAGAAAATAAAAATTATCATTTCGTTTCGTTCCTACTCGACGCGTAATAGAAAATTCCATGAAAATAGCAAAAAAACTCAAAAACCCCGTTATGACTTCTTTTCAAGCCAAAATAGGTTGGAAAATGCTGAGAAAGTGAAAAAAATTAAAATTATCGTTTCGTTTCGTTTCTACCCGACGCGTAATAGAAAATTCCAAAAAAATAGCAAAAAAATTCAAAAAACTCAAAAATACCATCATGCCTTCATTTCAAGCAAAAACAGGTTGGAAAAGGCTGAAAAAGAGAGAAAACAAAAATTATTGTTTCGTTTCGTTCCTACCCGACGCGTTATACGAAATTCCAAAAAAATAGCAAAAAAATTCAAAAAACTCAAAAATACCATTATGCCTTCATTTCAAGCCAAAACAGGTTGGAAAAGGCTGAAAAAGAGAGAAAATAAAAATTATCGTTTCGTTTCGTTCCTACCCAACGCGTAATAGAAAATTCCAAAAAAGTTGGAAAAAAATTCAAAAAATTCAAAAACCCCGTTATGGCTTCCTTTCAAGCCAAAATAGGTTGGAAAATGCTTAGAAAGAGAGAAAATAAAAATTATCATTTCGTTTCGTTCCTACTCGACGCGAAAAAGAAAATTCCAAAAAAATAGCAAAAAAATTCAAAAACCCCGTTATGGCTTCTTTTCAAGCCAAAATAGGTTGGAAAATGCTTAGAAAGAGAGAAAATAAAAATTATCATTTCGTTTCGTTCCTACACGACGCGTAATAGAAAATTCCAAAAAAATAGCAAAAAAATTTAAAAAATTCAAAAATACAATTATGGCTTCATTTCAAGCCAAAACAGGTTGGAAAAGGCTGAAAAATAGAAAAAATAAAAATTATCGTTTCGTTTCGTTCCTACCCAACGCGTAATTGAAAATTCCTAAGAAATAACAAAAAAATTCAAAATATTCAAAAACCCCATTGTGGCTTCTTTTCAAGCCAAACTAGGTTGGTAAATGCTTAGGAAGAGTGAAAATAAAAGTTATCATTTCGTTTCGTTCCTGCTCGACGCGTAAAAGAAAATTAAAAAAAAATAGCAAAAAAATTGAAAAACCCCGTTATCGCATCTTTTCAAGCAAAAATAGGTTGGAAAATGCTTAGAAAGAGAGAAAATAAAAATTATCATTTCGTTTCGTTCCTACACGACGCGTAATAGAAAATTCCAAAAAAGCAGGAAAAAAATTCAAAAAATTCAAAAACCACGTTATGGCTTCCTTTCAATCCAAAATAGGTTGGAAAATGCTGAGAAAGTGAAAAAATTAAAATTATCGTTTCGTTTCGTTCCTACCCAACGCGTAATAGAAAATTCCAAAAAAATAGCAAAAAAATTCAAAAAACTCAAAAATACCATTATGCCTTCATTTCAAGCCAAAACAGGTTGGAAAAGGCTGAAAAAGAGAGAAAATAAAAATTATCGTTTCGTTTCGTTCCTACCCGACGCGTTATACGAAATTCCAAAAAAATAGCAAAAAAATTTAAAAAATTCAAAAATACCATTATGGCTTCATTTCAAGCCAAAACTGGTTGGTAAAGGCCAAAAAAGAGAGAAAATAAAAATTATCGTTTCGTTTCGTTCCTACCCAACCCGTAATAGAAAATTCCAAAAAAGCAGGAAAAAAATTCAAAAAATTCAAAAACCCCGTTATGGCTTCCTTTCAGTCCAAAATAGGTTGGAAAATGCTGAGAAAGTGAAAAAATTAAAATTATCGTTTCGTTTCGTTCCTACCCAACGCGTAATAGAAAATTCCAAAAAAATAGCAAAAAAATTCAAAAAACTCAAAAATACCATTATGCCTTCATTTCAAGCCAAAACAGGTTGGAAAAGGCTGAAAAAGAGAGAAAATAAAAATTATCGTTTCGTTTCGTTCCTACCCAACGCGTAATAGAAAATTCCAAAAAAGTTGGAAAAAAATTCAAAAAATTCAAAAACCCCGTTATGGCTTCCTTTCAATCCAAAATAGGTTGGAAAATGCTTAGAAAGGGAGAAAATAAAAATTATCATTTCGTTTCGTTCCTACACGACGGGTAATAGAAAATTCCAAAAAAATAGCAAAAAAATTCAAAAAATTAAAAAACTCCGTTATGGCTTCCTTTCAATCCAAAATAGGATGGAAAATGCTTAGAAAGAGAGAAAATAAAAATTATCATTTCGTTTCGTTCCTACACGACGCGTAATAGAAAATTCCAAAAAAATAGTAAAAAAATTTAAAAAATTCAAAAATACCATTATGGCTTCATTTCAAGCCAAAACAGGTTGGAAAAGGCTGAAAAATAGAAAAAATAAAAATTATCGTTTCGTTTCGTTCCTACCCAACGCGTAATAGAAAATTCCAAAAAAGTTGGAAAAAAATTCAAAAAATTCAAAAACCCAGTTATGGCTTCCTTTCAATCCAAAATAGGTTGGAAAATGCTTAGAAAGAGAGAAAATAAAAATTATCATTTCGTTTCGTTCCTACTCGACACGAAAAAGAAAATTCCAAAAAAATAGCAAAAAAATTCAAAAACCCCGTTATGGCTTCTTTTCAAGCCAAAATAGGTTGGAAAATGCTTAGAAAGAGAGAAAATAAAAATTATCATTTCGTTTCGTTCCTACTCGACGCGGAATAGAAAATTCCATGAAAATAGCAAAAAAACTCAAAAACCCCATTATGACTTCTTTTCAAGCCAAAATAGGTTGGAAAATGCTGAGAAAGTGAAAAAATTAAAATTATCGTTTCGTTTCGTTTCTACCCGACGCGTAATATAAAATTCCAAAAAAATAGCAAAAAAATTCAAAAATACCATTATGCCTTCATTTCAAGCAAAAACAGGTTGGAAAAGGCTGAAAAAGAGAGAAAACAAAAATTATTGTTTCGTATCGTTCCTACACGACGCGTTATACGAAATTCCGAAAAAATAGCAAAAAAATTTAAAAAATTCAAAAATACCATTATGGCTTCATTTCAAGCCAAAACTGGTTGGTAAAGGCCAAAAAAGAGAGAAAATAAAAATTATCGTTTCGTTTCGTTCCTACCCAACCCGTAATAGAAAATTCCAAAAAAGCAGGAAAAAAATTCAAAAAATTCAAAAACCACGTTATGGCTTCCTTTCAATCCAAAATAGGTTGGAAAATGCTGAGAAAGTGAAAAAATTAAAATTATCGTTTCGTTTCGTTCCTACCCAACGCGTAATAGAAAATTCCAAAAAAATAGCAAAAAAATTCAAAAAACTCAAAAATACCATTATGCCTTCATTTCAAGCCAAAACAGGTTGGAAAAGCCTGAAAAAGAGAGAAAATAAAAATTATCGTTTCGTTTCGTTCCTACCCGACGCGTTATACGAAATTCCAAAAAAATAGCAAAAAAATTTAAAAAATTCAAAAATACCATTATGGCTTCATTTCAAGCCAAAACTGGTTGGTAAAGGCCAAAAAAGAGAGAAAATAAAAATTATCGTTTCGTTTCGTTCCTACCCAACCCGTAATAGAAAATTCCAAAAAAGCAGGAAAAAAATTCAAAAAATTCAAAAACCCCATTATGGCTTCCTTTCAGTCCAAAATAGGTTGGAAAATGCTGAGAAAGTGAAAAAATTAAAATTATCGTTTCGTTTCGTTCCTACCCAACGCGTAATAGAAAATTCCAAAAAAATAGCAAAAAAATTCAAAAAACTCAAAAATACCATTATGCCTTCATTTCAAGCCAAAACAGGTTGGAAAAGGCTGAAAAAGAGAGAAAATAAAAATTATCGTTTCGTTTCGTTCCTACCCAACCCGTAATAGAAAATTCCAAAAAAGCAGGAAAAAAATTCAAAAAATTCAAAAACCCCGTTATGGCTTCCTTTCAGTCCAAAATAGGTTGGAAAATGCTGAGAAAGTGAAAAAATTAAAATTATCGTTTCGTTTCGTTCCTACCCAACGCGTAATAGAAAATTCCAAAAAAATAGCAAAAAAATTCAAAAAACTCAAAAATACCATTATGCCTTCATTTCAAGCCAAAACAGGTTGGAAAAGGCTGAAAAAGAGAGAAAATAAAAATTATCGTTTCGTTTCGTTCCTACCCAACGCGTAATAGAAAATTCCAAAAAAGTTGGAAAAAAATTCAAAAAATTCAAAAACCCCGTTATGGCTTCCTTTCAATCCAAAATAGGTTGGAAAATGCTTAGAAAGGGAGAAAATAAAAATTATCATTTCGTTTCGTTCCTACACGACGCGTAATAGAAAATTTCAAAAAACTAGCAAAAAAATTCAAAAAATTAAAAAACTCCGTTATGGCTTCCTTTCAATCCAAAATAGGTTGGAAAATGCTTAGAAAGAGAGAAAATAAAAATTATCATTTCGTTTCGTTCCTACACGACGCGTAATAGAAAATTCCAAAAAAATAGCAAAAAAATTTAAAAAATTCAAAAATACCATTATGGCTTCATTTCAAGCCAAAACAGGTTGGAAAAGGCTGAAAAATAGAAAAAATAAAAATTATCGTTTCGTTTCGTTCCTACCCAACGCGTAATTGAAAATTCCTAAGAAATAACAAAAAAATTCAAAATATTCAAAAACCCCATTGTGGCTTCTTTTCAAGCCAAACTAGGTTGGTAAATGCTTAGGAAGAGTGAAAATAAAAGTTATCATTTCGTTTCGTTCCTGCTCGACACGTAAAAGAAAATTCAAAAAAAATAGCAAAAAAATTGAAAAACCCCGTTATCGCATCTTTTCAAGCAAAAATAGGTTGGAAAATGCTTAGAAAGAGAGAAAATAAAAATTATCATTTCGTTTCGTTCCTACGCGACGCGTAATAGAAAATTCCAAAAAAATAGCAAAAAAATTCAAAAAATTAAAAAACTCCGTTATGGCATCTTTTCAAGCCAAAATAGGTTGGAAAATGATGAGAAGGTGAGAAAATAAAAATTATCGTTTCCTTTCGTTCCTACCCGACGCGTAATAGAAAATTCCAAAGAAAAAGCAAAAAATTCAAAAAATTCAAAAACCCTGTTATGGCTTCTTTTCAAGCCAAAATAGGCTGGAAAAGGCTACGAAAGAGAAAAAAATAAAAATTATCGTTTCGTTTCGTTCCTACCCGACGCGTAATACGAAATTCCAAAAAAATAGCAAAAAAATTTAAAAAATTCAAAAATACCATTATGGCTTCATTTCAAGCCAAAACAGGTTGGAAAAGGCTGAAAAAGAGAGAAAATAAAAATTATCATTTCGTTTCGTTCCTACCCAACGGGTAATAGAAAATTCCAAAAAAGTAGGAAAAAAATTCAAAAAATTCAAAAACCCCGTTATGGCTTCCTTTCAAGCCAAAATAGGTTGGAAAATGCTTAGAAAGAGAGAAAATAAAAATTATCATTTCGTTTCGTTCCTACTCGACGCGAAAAAGAAAATTCCAAAAAAATAGCAAAAAAATTCAAAAACCCCGTTATGGCTTCTTTTCAAGCCAAAATAGGTTGGAAAATGCTTAGAAAGAGAGAAAATAAAAATTATCATTTCGTTTCGTTCCTACTCGACGCGTAATAGAAAATTCCATGAAAATAGCAAAAAAACTCAAAAACCCCGCTATGACTTCTTTTCAAGCCAAAATAGGTTGGGAAATGCTGAGAAAGTGAAAAAAATTAAAATTATCGTTTCGTTTCGTTTCTACCCGACGCGTAATAGAAAATTCCAAAAAAATAGCAAAAAAATTCAAAAAACTCAAAAACCACGTTATGGCTTCCTTTCAATCCAAAATAGGTTGGAAAATGCTGAGAAAGTGAAAAAATTAAAATTATCGTTTCGTTTCGTTCCTACCCAACGCGTAATAGAAAATTCCAAAAAAATAGAAAAAAAATTCAAAAAACTCAAAAATACCATTATGCCTTCATTTCAAGCCAAAACAGGTTGGAAAAGGCTGAAAAAGAGAGAAAATAAAAATTATCGTTTCGTTTCGTTCCTACCCAACGCGTAATAGAAAATTCCAAAAAAGTTGGAAGAAAATTCAAAAAATTCAAAAACCCCGCTATGGCTTCCTTTCAATC
The DNA here is from genome assembly GCA_030820535.1 of Quercus parvula. Classification (NCBI taxonomy): domain Eukaryota; kingdom Viridiplantae; phylum Streptophyta; class Magnoliopsida; order Fagales; family Fagaceae; genus Quercus; species Quercus parvula. The sequence continues at coordinate 50,797,453 of JAUAME010000001.1, forward strand.
CAAAATGGGTTGGAAAATGCTTAGAAAGAGAGAAAATAAAAATTATCATTTCGTTTCGTTCCTACACGACGCGTAATAGAAAATTCCAAAAAAATAGCAAAAAAATTCAAAAAATTAAAAAACTCCGTTATGGCATCTTTTCAAGCCAAAATAGGTTGGAAAATGATGAGAAGGTGAGAAAATAAGAATTATCGTTTCATTCCGTTCCTACCCGACGCGTAATAGAAAATTCCAAAGAAAAAGCAAAAAAATTCAAAAAATTCAAAAACCCTGTTATGGCTTCTTTTCAAGCCAAAATAGGCTGGAAAAGGCTGCGAAAGAGAAAAACATAAAAATTATCGTTTCGTTTCGTTCCTACCCGACGCGTAATACGAAATTCCAAAAAAATAGCAAAAAAATTTAAAAAATTCAAAAATACCATTATGGCTTCATTTCAAACCAAAACAGGTTGGAAAAGGCTGAAAAAGAGAGAAAATAAAAATTATCGTTTCGTTTCGTTCCTACCCAACGCGTAATAGAAAATTCCAAAAAAGTAGGAAAACAATTCAAAAAATTCAAAAAACCCATTATGGCTTTCTTTCAAGGCAAAATAGGTTGGAAAATGCTTAGAAAGAGAGAAAATAAAAATTATCATTTCGTTTCGTTCCTACTCGACGCGTAATAGAAAATTCCATGAAAATAGCAAAAAAACTCAAAAACCCCGTTATGACTTCTTTTCAAGCCAAAATAGGTTGGAAAATGCTGAGAAAGTGAAAAAATTAAAATTATTGTTTCGTTTCGTTTCTACCCGACGCGTAATAGAAAATTCCAAAAAAATAGCAAAAAAATTCAAAAAATTCAAAAATACCATTATGCCTTCATTTCAAGCAAAAACAGGATGGAAAAGGCTGAAAAAGAGAGAAAACAATAATTATTGTTTCGTTTCGTTCCTACACGACGCATAAGAGATAATTCAAAAAAAATAGCAAAAAAATTCAAAAAACTTAGAAAACCCCGTTATGGCTTCTTTTCAAGCCAAAATAGGTTGGAAAATGCAGAGAAAGAGAGAAAATAAAAACTATCATTTTGTTTCGTTCCTACCCGACGCGTAATAGAAAATTCCAAAAAAAAAGCAAAAAAATTCAAATAATTCAAAAATACCATTATGGCTTCATTTCAAGCCAAAACAGGTTGGAAATGGCTGAAAAAGAGAGAAAATAAAAAATTATCGTTTCGTTTCGTTCCTACACGACGCATAAGAGAGATAATTCAAAAAAAATAGCAAAAAAATTAAAAGACTTCGTTATGGCTTTTTTTCAAGCGAAAATAGGTTGGAAAATGCTGAGAAAGAGATAAAATAAAAATTATCGTTTCGTTTCGTTCCTACCCGACGCGTAATACGAAATTCCAAAAAAATAGCAAAAAAATTTAAAAAATTCAAAAATACCATTATGGCTTCATTTCAAGCCAAAACAGGTTGGAAAAGGCTGAAAAAGAGAGAAAATAAAAATTATCGTTTCGTTTCGTTCCTACCCAACGGGTAATAGAAAATTCCAAAAAAGTAGCAAAAAAATTCAAAAAATTCAAAAACCCTGTTATGGCTTCATTTCAAGCCAAAATAGGTTGGAAAATGCTTAGAAAGAGAGAAAATAAAAATTATCATTTCGTTTCGTTCCTACTCGACGCGAAAAAGAAAATTCCAAAAAAATAGCAAAAAAATTCAAAAACCCCGTTATGGCTTCTTTTCAAGCCAAAATAGGTTGGAAAATGCTTAGAAAGAGAGAAAATAAAAATTATCATTTCGTTTCGTTCCTACTCGACGCGTAATAGAAAATTCCATGAAAATAGCAAAAAAACTCAAAAACCCAGTTATGACTTCTTTTCAAGCCAAAATAGGTTGGAAAATGCTGAGAAAGTGAAAAAATTAAAATTATTGTTTCGTTTCGTTTCTACCCGACGCGTAATAGAAAATTCCAAAAAAATAGCAAAAAAATTCAAAAAATTCAAAAATACCATTATGCCTTCATTTCAAGCAAAAACAGGTTGGAAAAGGCTGAAAAAGAGAGAAAACAAAAATTATTGTTTCGTTTCGTTCCTACCCGACGCGTTATACGAAATTCCGAAAAAATAGCAAAAAAATTTAAAAAATTCAAAAATACCATTATGGCTTCATTTCAAGCCAAAACTGGTTGGTAAAGGCCAAAAAAGAGAGAAAATAAAAATTATCGTTTCGTTTCGTTCCTACCCAACCCGTAATAGAAAATTCCAAAAAAGCAGGAAAAAAATTCAAAAAATTCAAAAACCACGTTATGGCTTCCTTTCAATCCAAAATAGGTTGGAAAATGCTGAGAAAGTGAAAAAATTAAAATTATCGTTTCGTTTCGTTCCTACCCAACCCGTAATAGAAAATTCCAAAAAAATAGCAAAAAAATTCAAAAAACTCAAAAATACCATTATGCCTTCATTTCAAGCCAAAACAGGTTGGAAAAGGCTGAAAAAGAGAGAAAATAAAAATTATCGTTTCGTTTCGTTCCTACCCAACGCGTAATAGAAAATTCCAAAAAAGTAGGAAAAAAATTCAAAAAATTCAAAAACCCAGTTATGGCTTCCTTTCAATCCAAAATAGGTTGGAAAATGCTTAGAAAGAGAGAAAATAAAAATTATCATTTCGTTTCGTTCCTACTCGACACGAAAAAGAAAATTCCAAAAAAATAGCAAAAAAATTCAAAAACCCCGTTATGGCTTCTTTTCAAGCCAAAATAGGTTGGAAAATGCTTAGAAAGAGAGAAAATAAAAATTATCATTTCGTTTCGTTCCTACTCGACGCGGAATAGAAAATTCCATGAAAATAGCAAAAAAACTCAAAAACCCCATTATGACTTCTTTTCAAGCCAAAATAGGTTGGAAAATGCTGAGAAAGTGAAAAAATTAAAATTATCGTTTCGTTTCGTTTCTACCCGACGCGTAATATAAAATTCCAAAAAAATAGCAAAAAAATTCAAAAATACCATTATGCCTTCATTTCAAGCAAAAACAGGTTGGAAAAGGCTGAAAAAGAGAGAAAATAAAAATTATTGTTTCGTATCGTTCCTACACGACGCGTTATACGAAATTCCAAAAAAATAGCAAAAAAATTTAAAAAATTCAAAAATACCATTATGGCTTCATTTCAAGCCAAAACTGGTTGGTAAAGGCCAAAAAAGAGAGAAAATAAAAATTATCGTTTCGTTTCGTTCCTACCCAACCCGTAATAGAAAATTCCAAAAAAGCAGGAAAAAAATTCAAAAAATTCAAAAACCACGTTATGGCTTCCTTTCAATCCAAAATAGGTTGGAAAATGCTGAGAAAGTGAAAAAATTAAAATTATCGTTTCGTTTCGTTCCTACCCAACGCGTAATAGAAAATTCCAAAAAAATAGCAAAAAAATTCAAAAAACTCAAAAATACCATTATGCCTTCATTTCAAGCCAAAACAGGTTGGAAAAGGCTGAAAAAGAGAGAAAATAAAAATTATCGTTTCGTTTCGTTCCTACCGGACGCGTTATACGAAATTCCAAAAAAATAGCAAAAAAATTTAAAAAATTCAAAAATACCATTATGGCTTCATTTCAAGCCAAAACTGGTTGGTAAAGGCCAAAAAAGAGAGAAAATAAAAATTATCGTTTCGTTTCGTTCCTACCCAACCCGTAATAGAAAATTCCAAAAAAGCAGGAAAAAAATTCAAAAAATTCAAAAACCCCGTTATGGCTTCCTTTCAGTCCAAAATAGGTTGGAAAATGCTGAGAAAGTGAAAAAATTAAAATTATCGTTTCGTTTCGTTCCTACCCAACGCGTAATAGAAAATTCCAAAAAAATAGCAAAAAAATTCAAAAAACTCAAAAATACCATTATGCCTTCATTTCAAGCCAAAACAGGTTGGAAAAGGCTGAAAAAGAGAGAAAATAAAAATTATCGTTTCGTTTCGTTCCTACCCAACGCGTAATAGAAAATTCCAAAAAAGTTGGAAAAAAATTCAAAAAATTCAAAAACCCCGTTATGGCTTCCTTTCAATCCAAAATAGGTTGGAAAATGCTTAGAAAGGGAGGAAATAAAAATTATCATTTCGTTTCGTTCCTACACGACGCGTAATAGAAAATTCCAAAAAAATAGCAAAAAAATTCAAAAAATTAAAAAACTCCGTTATAGCTTCCTTTCAATCCAAAATAGGTTGGAAAATGCTTAGAAAGAGAGAAAATAAAAATTATCATTTCGTTTCGTTCCTACCCAACCCGTAATAGAAAATTCCAAAAAAGCAGGAAAAAAATTCAAAAAATTCAAAAACCCCGTTATGGCTTCCTTTCAGTCCAAAATAGGTTGGAAAATGCTGAGAAAGTGAAAAAATTAAAATTATCGTTTCGTTTCGTTCCTACACAACGCGTAATAGAAAATTCCAAAAAAATAGCAAAAAAATTCAAAAAACTCAAAAATACCATTATGCCTTCATTTCAAGCCAAAACAGGTTGGAAAAGGCTGAAAAAGAGAGAAAATAAAAATTATCGTTTCGTTTCGTTCCTACCCAACGCGTAATAGAAAATTCCAAAAAAGTTGGAAAAAAATTCAAAAAATTCAAAAACCCCGTTATGGCTTCCTTTCAATCCAAAATAGGTTGGAAAATGCTTAGAAAGGGAGGAAATAAAAATTATCATTTCGTTTCGTTCCTACCCAACGCGTAATAGAAAATTCCAAAAAAATAGCAAAAAAATTTAAAAAATTCAAAAATACCATTATGGCTTCATTTCAAGCCAAAACTGGTTGGTAAAGGCCAAAAAAGAGAGAAAATAAAAATTATCGTTTCGTTTCGTTCCTACCCAACCCGTAATAGAAAATTCCAAAAAAGCAGGAAAAAAATTCAAAAAATTCAAAAACCCCGTTATGGCTTCCTTTCAGTCCAAAATAGGTTGGAAAATGCTGAGAAAGTGAAAAAATTAAAATTATCGTTTCGTTTCGTTCCTACCCAACGCGTAATAGAAAATTCCAAAAAAATAGCAAAAAAATTCAAAAAACTCAAAAATACCATTATGCCTTCATTTCAAGCCAAAACAGGTTGGAAAAGGCTGAAAAAGAGAGAAAATAAAAATTATCGTTTCGTTTCGTTCCTACCCAACGAGTAATAGAAAATTCCAAAAAAGTTGGAAAAAAATTCAAAAACCCCGTTATGGCTTCCTTTCAATCCAAAATAGGTTGGAAAATGCTTAGAAAGGGAGGAAATAAAAATTATCATTTCGTTTCGTTCCTACACGACGCGTAATAGAAAATTCCAAAAAAATAGCAAAAAAATTCAAAAAATTAAAAAACTCCGTTATAGCTTCCTTTCAATCCAAAATAGGTTGGAAAATGCTTAGAAAGAGAGAAAATAAAAATTATCATTTCGTTTCGTTTCTACACGACGCGTAATAGAAAATTCCAAAAAAATAGCAAAAAAATTTAAAAAATTCAAAAATACCATTATGGCTTCATTTCAAGCCAAAACAGGTTGGAAAAGGCTGAAAAATAGAAAAAATAAAAATTATCGTTTCGTTTCGTTCCTACCCAACGCGTAATAGAAAATTCCAAAAAAGTTGGAAAAAAATTCAAAAAATTCAAAAACCCAGTTATGGCTTCCTTTCAATCCAAAATAGGTTGGAAAATGCTTAGAAAGAGAGAAAATAAAAATTATCATTTCGTTTCGTTCCTACTCGACACGAAAAAGAAAATTCCAAAAAAATAGCAAAAAAATTCAAAAACCCCGTTATGGCTTCTTTTCAAGCCAAAATAGGTTGGAAAGTGCTTAGAAAGAGAGAAAATAAAAATTATCATTTCGTTTCGTTCCTACTCGACGCGGAATAGAAAATTCCATGAAAATAGCAAAAAAACTCAAAAACCCCATTATGACTTCTTTTCAAGCCAAAATAGGTTGGAAAATGCTGAGAAAGTGAAAAAATTAAAATTATCGTTTCGTTTCGTTTCTACCCGACGCGTAATATAAAATTCCAAAAAAATAGCAAAAAAATTCAAAAATACCATTATGCCTTCATTTCAAGCAAAAACAGGTTGGAAAAGGCTGAAAAAGAGAGAAAATAAAAATTATTGTTTCGTATCGTTCCTACACGACGCGTTATACGAAATTCCAAAAAAATAGCAAAAAAATTTAAAAAATTCAAAAATACCATTATGGCTTCATTTCAAGCCAAAACTGGTTGGTAAAGGCCAAAAAAGAGAGAAAATAAAAATTATCGTTTCGTTTCGTTCCTACCCAACCCGTAATAGAAAATTCCAAAAAAGCAGGAAAAAAATTCAAAAAATTCAAAAACCACGTTATGGCTTCCTTTCAATCCAAAATAGGTTGGAAATTGCTGAGAAAGTGAAAAAATTAAAATTATCGTTTCGTTTCGTTCCTACCCAACGCGTAATAGAAAATTCCAAAAAAATAGCAAAAAAATTCAAAAAACTCAAAAATACCATTATGCCTTCATTTCAAGCCAAAACAGGTTGGAAAATGCTGAAAAAGAGAGAAAATAAAAATTATCGTTTCGTTTCGTTCCTACCCGACGCGTTATACGAAATTCCAAAAAAATAGCAAAAAAATTTAAAAAATTCAAAAATACCATTATGGCTTCATTTCAAGCCAAAACTGGTTGGTAAAGGCCAAAAAAGAGAGAAAATAAAAATTATCGTTTCGTTTCGTTCCTACCCAACCCGTAATAGAAAATTCCAAAAAAGCAGGAAAAAAATTCAAAAAATTCAAAAACCCCGTTATGGCTTCCTTTCAGTCCAAAATAGGTTGGAAAATGCTGAGAAAGTGAAAAAATTAAAATTATCGTTTCGTTTCGTTCCTACACAACGCGTAATAGAAAATTCCAAAAAAATAGCAAAAAAATTCAAAAAACTCAAAAATACCATTATGCCTTCATTTCAAGCCAAAACAGGTTGGAAAAGGCTGAAAAAGAGAGAAAATAAAAATTATCGTTTCGTTTCGTTCCTACCCAACGCGTAATAGAAAATTCCAAAAAAGTTGGAAAAAAATTCAAAAAATTCAAAAACCCCGTTATGGCTTCCTTTCAATCCAAAATAGGTTGGAAAATGCTTAGAAAGGGAGGAAATAAAAATTATCATTTCGTTTCGTTCCTACCCAACGCGTAATAGAAAATTCCAAAAAAATAGCAAAAAAATTTAAAAAATTCAAAAATACCATTATGGCTTCATTTCAAGCCAAAACTGGTTGGTAAAGGCCAAAAAAGAGAGAAAATAAAAATTATCGTTTCGTTTCGTTCCTACCCAACCCGTAATAGAAAATTCCAAAAAAGCAGGAAAAAAATTCAAAAAATTCAAAAACCCCGTTATGGCTTCCTTTCAGTCCAAAATAGGTTGGAAAATGCTGAGAAAGTGAAAAAATTAAAATTATCGTTTCGTTTCGTTCCTACCCAACGCGTAATAGAAAATTCCAAAAAAATAGCAAAAAAATTCAAAAAACTCAAAAATACCATTATGCCTTCATTTCAAGCCAAAACAGGTTGGAAAAGGCTGAAAAAGAGAGAAAATAAAAATTATCGTTTCGTTTCGTTCCTACCCAACGCGTAATAGAAAATTCCAAAAAAGTTGGAAAAAAATTCAAAAAATTCAAAAACCCCGTTATGGCTTCCTTTCAATCCAAAATAGGTTGGAAAATGCTTAGAAAGGGAGGAAATAAAAATTATCATTTCGTTTCGTTCCTACACGACGCGTAATAGAAAATTCCAAAAAAATAGCAAAAAAATTCAAAAAATTAAAAAACTCCGTTATGGCTTCCTTTCAATCCAAAATAGGTTGGAAAATGCTTAGAAAGAGAGAAAATAAAAATTATAATTTCGTTTCGTTCCTACACGACGCGTAATAGAAAATTCCAAAAAAATAGCAAAAAAATTTAAAAAATTCAAAAATACCATTATGACTTCATTTCAAGCCAAAACAGGTTGGAAAAGGCTGAAAAATAGAAAAAATAAAAATTATCGTTTCGTTTCGTTCCTACCCAACGCGTAATTGAAAATTCCTAAGAAATAACAAAAAAATTCAAAATATTCAAAAACCCCATTGTGGCTTCTTTTCAAGCCAAACTAGGTTGGTAAATGCTTAGGAAGAGTGAAAATAAAAGTTATCATTTCGATTCGTTCCTGCTCGACACGTAAAAGAAAATTCAAAAAAAATAGCAAAAAAATTGAAAAACCCCGTTATCGCATCTTTTCAAGCAAAAATAGGTTGGAAAATGCTTAGAAAGAGAGAAAATAAAAATTATCATTTCGTTTCGTTCCTACGCGACGCGTAATAGAAAATTCCAAAAAAATAGCAAAAAAATTCAAAAAATTAAAAAACTCCGTTATGGCATCTTTTCAAGCCAAAATAGGTTGGAAAATGATGAGAAGGTGAGAAAATAAAAATTATCGTTTCCTTTCGTTCCTACCCGACGCGTAATAGAAAATTCCAAAGAAAAAGCAAAAAAATTCAAAAAATTCAAAAACCCTGTTATGGCTTCTTTTCAAGCCAAAATAGGCTGGAAAAGGCTACGAAAGAGAAAAAAATAAAAATTATCGTTTCGTTTCGTTCCTACCCGACGCGTAATACGAAATTCCAAAAAAATAGCAAAAAAATTTAAAAAATTCAAAAATACCATTATGGCTTCATTTCAAGCCAAAACAGGTTGGAAAAGGCTGAAAAAGAGAGAAAATAAAAATTATCATTTCGTTTCGTTCCTACCCAACGGGTAATAGAAAATTCCAAAAAAGTAGGAAAAAAATTCAAAAAATTCAAAAACCCCGTTATGGCTTCCTTTCAAGCCAAAATAGGTTGGAAAATGCTTAGAAAGAGAGAAAATAAAAATTATCATTTCGTTTCGTTCCTACTCGACGCGAAAAAGAAAATTCCAAAAAAATAGCAAAAAAATTCAAAAACCCCGTTATGGCTTCTTTTCAAGCCAAAATAGGTTGGAAAATGCTTAGAAAGAGAGAAAATAAAAATTATCATTTCGTTTCGTTCCTACTCGACGCGTAATAAAAAATTCCATGAAAATAGCAAAAAAACTCAAAAACCCCGCTATGACTTCTTTTCAAGCCAAAATAGGTTGGAAAATGCTGAGAAAGTGAAAAAAATTAAAATTATCGTTTCGTTTCGTTTCTACCCGACGCGTAATAGAAAATCCCAAAAAAATAGCAAAAAAATTCAAAAAACTCAAAAATACCATTATGCCTTCATTTCAAGCAAAAACAGGTTGGAAAAGGCTGAAAAAGAGAGAAAACAAAAATTATTGTTTCGTTTCGTTCCTACCCGACGCGTTATACGAAATTCCAAAAAAATAGCAAAAAAATTTAAAAAATTCAAAAATACCATTATGGCTTCATTTCAAGCCAAAACTGGTTGGTAAAGGCCAAAAAAGAGAGAAAATAAAAATTATCGTTTCGTTTCGTTCCTACCCAACCGGAATAGAAAATTCCAAAAAAGCAGGAAAAAAATTCAAAAAATTCAAAAACCACGTTATGGCTTCCTTTCAATCCAAAATAGGTTGGAAAATGCTGAGAAAGTGAAAAAATTAAAATTATCGTTTCGTTTCGTTCCTACCCAACGCGTAATAGAAAATTCCAAAAAAATAGAAAAAAAATTCAAAAAACTCAAAAATACCATTATGCCTTCATTTCAAGCCAAAACAGGTTGGAAAAGGCTGAAAAAGAGAGAAAATAAAAATTATCGTTTCGTTTCGTTCCTACCCAACGCGTAATAGAAAATTCCAAAAAAGTAGGAAAAAAATTCAAAAAATTCAAAAACCCAGTTATGGCTTCCTTTCAATCCAAAATAGGTTGGAAAATGCTTAGAAAGAGAGAAAATAAAAATTATCATTTCGTTTCGTTCCTACACGACGCGTAATAGAAAATTCCAAAAAAATAGCAAAAAAATTCAAAAAATTAAAAAACTCCGTTATGGCATCTTTTCAAGCCAAAATAGGTTGGAAAATGATGAGAAGGTGAGAAAATAAAAATTATCGTTTCATTCCGTTCCTACCCGACGCGTAATAGAAAATTCCAAAGAAAATTCAAAAAAATTCAAAAAATTCAAAAACCCTGTTATGGCTTCTTTTCAAGCCAAAATAGGCTGGAAAAGGCCGCGAAAGAGAAAAACATAAAAATTATCGTTTCGTTTCGTTCCTACCCGACGCGTAATACGAAATTCCAAAAAAATAGCAAAAAAATTTAAAAAATTCAAAAATACCATTATGGCTTCATTTCAAGCCAAAACAGGTTGGAAAAGGCTGAAAAAGAGAGAAAATAAAAATTATCGTTTCGTTTCGTTCCTACCCAACGCGTAATAGAAAATTCCAAAAAAGTAGGAAAACAATTCAAAAAATTCTAAAAACCCATTATGGCTTCCTTTCAAGGCAAAATAGGTTGGAAAATGCTTAGAAAGAGAGAAAATAAAAATTATCATTTCGTTTCGTTCCTACTCGACGCGTAATAGAAAATTCCATGAAAATAGCAAAAAACCTCAAAAACCCCGTTATGACTTCTTTTCAAGCCAAAATAGGTTGGAAAATGCTGAGAAAGTGAAAAAATTAAAATTATTGTTTCGTTTCGTTTCTACCCGACGCGTAATAGAAAATTCCAAAAAAATAGCAAAAAAATTCAAAAAATTCAAAAATACCATTATGCCTTCATTTCAAGCAAAAACAGGTTGGAAAAGGCTGAAAAAGAGAGAAAACAATAATTATTGTTTCGTTTCGTTCCTACACGACGCATAAGAGATAATTCAAAAAAAATAGCAAAAAAATTCAAAAAACTTAGAAAACCCCGTTATGGCTTCTTTTCAAGCCAAAATAGGTTGGAAAATGCAGAGAAAGAGAGAAAATAAAAACTATCATTTTGTTTCGTTCCTACCCGACGCGTAATAGAAAATTCCAAAAAAAAAGCAAAAAAATTCAAATAATTCAAAAATACCATTATGGCTTCATTTCAAGCCAAAACAGGTTGGAAATGGCTGAAAAAGAGAGAAAATAAAAAATTATCGTTTCGTTTCGTTCCTACACGACGCATAAGAGAGATAATTCAAAAAAAATAGCAAAAAAATTAAAAGACTTCGTTATGGCTTCTTTTCAAGCGAAAATAGGTTGGAAAATGCTGAGAAAGAGATAAAATAAAAATTATCGTTTCGTTTCGTTCCTACCCGACGCGTAATACGAAATTCCAAAAAAATAGCAAATAAATTTAAAAAATTCAAAAATACCATTATGGCTTCATTTCAAGCCAAAACAGGTTGGAAAAGGCTGAAAAAGAGAGAAAATAAAAATTATCGTTTCGTTTCGTTCCTACCCAACGGGTAATAGAAAATTCCAAAAAAGTAGCAAAAAAATTCAAAAAATTCAAAAACCCTGTTATGGCTTCATTTCAAGCCAAAATAGGTTGGAAAATGCTTAGAAAGAGAGAAAATAAAAATTATCATTTCGTTTCGTTCCTACTCGACGCGAAAAAGAAAATTCCAAAAAAATAGCAAAAAAATTCAAAAACCCCGTTATGGCTTCTTTTCAAGCCAAAATAGTTGGAAAATGCTTAGAAAGAGAGAAAATAAAAATTATCATTTCGTTTCGTTCCTACTCGACGCGAAAAAGAAAATTCCAAAAAAATAGCAAAAAAATTAAAAAACCCCGTTATGGCTTCTTTTCAAGCCAAAATAGGTTGGAAAATGCTTAGAAAGAGAGAAAATAAAAATTATCATTTCGTTTCGTTCCTACTCGACGCGTAATAGAAAATTCCATGAAAATAGCAAAAAAACTCAAAAACCCCGCTATGACTTCTTTTCAAGCCAAAATAGGTTGGAAAATGCTGAGAAAGTGAAAAAAATTAAAATTATCGTTTCGTTTCGTTTCTACCCGACGCGTAATAGAAAATTCCAAAAAAATAGCAAAAAAATTCAAAAAACTCAAAAATACCATTATGCCTTCATTTCAAGCAAAAACAGGTTGGAAAAGGCTGAAAAAGAGAGAAAACAAAAATTATTGTTTCGTTTCGTTCCTACCCGACGCGTTATACGAAATTCCGAAAAAATAGCAAAAAAATTTAAAAAATTCAAAAATACCATTATGGCTTCATTTCAAGCCAAAACTGGTTGGTAAAGGCCAAAAAAGAGAGAAAATAAAAATTATCGTTTCGTTTCGTTCCTACCCAACCCGTAATAGAAAATTCCAAAAAAGCAGGAAAAAAATTCAAAAAATTCAAAAACCACGTTATGGCTTCCTTTCAATCCAAAATAGGTTGGAAAATGCTGAGAAAGTGAAAAAATTAAAATTATCGTTTCGTTTCGTTCCTACCCAACGCGTAATAGAAAATTCCAAAAAAATAGCAAAAAAATTCAAAAAACTCAAAAATACCATTATGCCTTCATTTCAAGCCAAAACAGGTTGGAAAAGGCTGAAAAAGAGAGAAAATAAAAATTATCGTTTCGTTTCGTTCCTACCCAACGCGTAATAGAAAATTCCAAAAAAGTAGGAAAAAAATTCAAAAAATTCAAAAACCCAGTTATGGCTTCCTTTCAATCCAAAATAGGTTGGAAAATGCTTAGAAAGAGAGAAAATAAAAATTATCATTTCGTTTCGTTCCTACTCGACACGAAAAAGAAAATTCCAAAAAAATAGCAAAAAAATTCAAAACCCCGTTATGGCTTCTTTTCAAGCCAAAATAGGTTGGAAAATGCTTAGAAAGAGAGAAAATAAAAATTATCATTTCGTTTCGTTCCTACTCGACGCGGAATAGAAAATTCCATGAAAATAGCAAAAAAACTCAAAAACCCCATTATGACTTCTTTTCAAGCCAAAATAGGTTGGAAAATGCTGAGAAAGTGAAAAAATTAAAATTATCGTTTCGTTTCGTTTCTACCCGACGCGTAATATAAAATTCCAAAAAAATAGCAAAAAAATTCAAAAATACCATTATGCCTTCATTTCAAGCAAAAACAGGTTGGAAAAGGCTGAAAAAGAGAGAAAATAAAAATTATTGTTTCGTATCGTTCCTACACGACGCGTTATACGAAATTCCAAAAAAATAGCAAAAAAATTTAAAAAATTCAAAAATACCATTATGGCTTCATTTCAAGCCAAAACTGGTTGGTAAAGGCCAAAAAAGAGAGAAAATAAAAATTATCGTTTCGTTTCGTTCCTACCCAACCCGTAATAGAAAATTCCAAAAAAGCAGGAAAAAAATTCAAAAAATTCAAAAACCACGTTATGGCTTCCTTTCAATCCAAAATAGGTTGGAAAATGCTGAGAAAGTGAAAAAATTAAAATTATCGTTTCGTTTCGTTCCTACCCAACGCGTAATAGAAAATTCCAAAAAAATAGCAAAAAAATTCAAAAAACTCAAAAATACCATTATGCCTTCATTTCAAGCCAAAACAGGTTGGAAAAGGCTGAAAAAGAGAGAAAATAAAAATTATCGTTTCGTTTCGTTCCTACCGGACGCGTTATACGAAATTCCAAAAAAATAGCAAAAAAATTTAAAAAATTCAAAAATACCATTATGGCTTCATTTCAAGCCAAAACTGGTTGGTAAAGGCCAAAAAAGAGAGAAAATAAAAATTATCGTTTCGTTTCGTTCCTACCCAACCCGTAATAGAAAATTCCAAAAAAGCAGGAAAAAAATTCAAAAAATTCAAAAACCCCGTTATGGCTTCCTTTCAGTCCAAAATAGGTTGGAAAATGCTGAGAAAGTGAAAAAATTAAAATTATCGTTTCGTTTCGTTCCTACCCAACGCGTAATAGAAAATTCCAAAAAAATAGCAAAAAAATTCAAAAAACTCAAAAATACCATTATGCCTTCATTTCAAGCCAAAACAGGTTGGAAAAGGCTGAAAAAGAGAGAAAATAAAAATTATCGTTTCGTTTCGTTCCTACCCAACGCGTAATAGAAAATTCCAAAAAAGTTGGAAAAAAATTCAAAAAATTCAAAAACCCCGTTATGGCTTCCTTTCAATCCAAAATAGGTTGGAAAATGCTTAGAAAGGGAGGAAATAAAAATTATCATTTCGTTTCGTTCCTACACGACGCGTAATAGAAAATTCCAAAAAAATAGCAAAAAAATTCAAAAAATTAAAAAACTCCGTTATAGCTTCCTTTCAATCCAAAATAGGTTGGAAAATGCTTAGAAAGAGAGAAAATAAAAATTATCATTTCGTTTCGTTTCTACACGACGCGTAATAGAAAATTCCAAAAAAATAGCAAAAAAATTTAAAAAATTCAAAAATACCATTATGGCTTCATTTCAAGCCAAAACAGGTTGGAAAAGGCTGAAAAATAGAAAAAATAAAAATTATCGTTTCGTTTCGTTCCTACCCAACGCGTAATAGAAAATTCCAAAAAAGTTGGAAAAAAATTCAAAAAATTCAAAAACCCAGTTATGGCTTCCTTTCAATCCAAAATAGGTTGGAAAATGCTTAGAAAGAGAGAAAATAAAAATTATCATTTCGTTTCGTTCCTACTCGACACGAAAAAGAAAATTCCAAAAAAATAGCAAAAAAATTCAAAAACCCCGTTATGGCTTCTTTTCAAGCCAAAATAGGTTGGAAAGTGCTTAGAAAGAGAGAAAATAAAAATTATCATTTCGTTTCGTTCCTACTCGACGCGGAATAGAAAATTCCATGAAAATAGCAAAAAAACTCAAAAACCCCATTATGACTTCTTTTCAAGCCAAAATAGGTTGGAAAATGCTGAGAAAGTGAAAAAATTAAAATTATCGTTTCGTTTCGTTTCTACCCGACGCGTAATATAAAATTCCAAAAAAATAGCAAAAAAATTCAAAAATACCATTATGCCTTCATTTCAAGCAAAAACAGGTTGGAAAAGGCTGAAAAAGAGAGAAAATAAAAATTATTGTTTCGTATTGTTCCTACACGACGCGTTATACGAAATTCCAAAAAAATAGCAAAAAAATTTAAAAAATTCAAAAATACCATTATGGCTTCATTTCAAGCCAAAACTGGTTGGTAAAGGCCAAAAAAGAGAGAAAATAAAAATTATCGTTTCGTTTCGTTCCTACCCAACCCGTAATAGAAAATTCCAAAAAAGCAGGAAAAAAATTCAAAAAATTCAAAAACCACGTTATGGCTTCCTTTCAATCCAAAATAGGTTGGAAATTGCTGAGAAAGTGAAAAAATTAAAATTATCGTTTCGTTTCGTTCCTACCCAACGCGTAATAGAAAATTCCAAAAAAATAGCAAAAAAATTCAAAAAACTCAAAAATACCATTATGCCTTCATTTCAAGCCAAAACAGGTTGGAAAAGGCTGAAAAAGAGAGAAAATAAAAATTATCGTTTCGTTTCGTTCCTACCCGACGCGTTATACGAAATTCCAAAAAAATAGCAAAAAAATTTAAAAAATTCAAAAATACCATTATGGCTTCATTTCAAGCCAAAACGGGTTGGTAAAGGCCAAAAAAGAGAGAAAATAAAAATTATCGTTTCGTTTCGTTCCTACCCAACCCGTAATAGAAAATTCCAAAAAAGCAGGAAAAAAATTCAAAAAATTCAAAAACCCCGTTATGGCTTCCTTTCAGTCCAAAATAGGTTGGAAAATGCTGAGAAAGTGAAAAAATTAAAATTATCGTTTCGTTTCGTTCCTACCCAACGCGTAATAGAAAATTCCAAAAAAATAGCAAAAAAATTCAAAAAACTCAAAAATACCATTATGCCTTCATTTCAAGCCAAAACAGGTTGGAAAAGGCTGAAAAAGAGAGAAAATAAAAATTATCGTTTCGTTTCGTTCCTACCCAACGCGTAATAGAAAATTCCAAAAAAGTTGGAAAAAAATTCAAAAAATTCAAAAACCCCGTTATGGCTTCCTTTCAATCCAAAATAGGTTGGAAAATGCTTAGAAAGGGAGAAAATAAAAATTATCATTTCGTTTCGTTCCTACACGACGCGTAATAGAAAATTCCAAAAAAATAGCAAAAAAATTCAAAAAATTAAAAAACTCCGTTATGGCTTCCTTTCAATCCAAAATAGGTTGGAAAATGCTTAGAAAGAGAGAAAATAAAAATTATCATTTCGTTTCGTTCCTACACGACGCGTAATAGAAAATTCCAAAAAAATAGCAAAAAAATTTAAAAAATTCAAAAATACCATTATGGCTTCATTTCAAGCCAAAACAGGTTGGAAAAGGCTGAAAAATAGAAAAAATAAAAATTATCGTTTCGTTTCGTTCCTACCCAACGCGTAATTGAAAATTCCTAAGAAATAACAAAAAAATTCAAAATATTCAAAAACCCCATTGTGGCTTCTTTTCAAGCCAAACTAGGTTGGTAAATGCTTAGGAAGAGTGAAAATAAAAGTTATCATTTCGTTTCGTTCCTGCTCGACACGTAAAAGAAAATTCAAAAAAAATAGCAAAAAAATTGAAAAACCCCGTTATCGCATCTTTTCAAGCAAAAATAGGTTGGAAAATGCTTAGAAAGAGAGAAAATAAAAATTATCATTTCGTTTCGTTCCTACGCGACGCGTAATAGAAAATTCCAAAAAAATAGCAAAAAAATTCAAAAAATTAAAAAACTCCGTTATGGCATCTTTTCAAGCCAAAATAGGTTGGAAAATGATGAGAAGGTGAGAAAATAAAAATTATCGTTTCCTTTCGTTCCTACCCGACGCGTAATAGAAAATTCCAAAGAAAAAGCAAAAAAATTCAAAAAATTCGAAAACCCTGTTATGGCTTCTTTTCAAGCCAAAATAGGCTGGAAAAGGCTACGAAAGAGAAAAAAATAAAAATTATCGTTTCGTTTCGTTCCTACCCGACGCGTAATACGAAATTCCAAAAAAATAGCAAAAAAATTTAAAAAATTCAAAAATACCATTATGGCTTCATTTCAAGCCAAAACAGGTTGGAAAAGGCTGAAAAAGAGAGAAAATAAAAATTATCATTTCGTTTCGTTCCTACCCAACGGGTAATAGAAAATTCCAAAAAAGTAGGAAAAAAATTCAAAAAATTCAAAAACCCCGTTATGGCTTCCTTTCAAGCCAAAATAGGTTGGAAAATGCTTAGAAAGAGAGAAAATAAAAATTATCATTTCGTTTCGTTCCTACTCGACGCGAAAAAGAAAATTCCAAAAAAATAGCAAAAAAATTCAAAAACCCCGTTATGGCTTCTTTTCAAGCCAAAATAGGTTGGAAAATGCTTAGAAAGAGAGAAAATAAAAATTATCATTTCGTTTCGTTCCTACTCGACGCGTAATAGAAAATTCCATGAAAATAGCAAAAAAACTCAAAAACCCCGCTATGACTTCTTTTCAAGCCAAAATAGGTTGGAAAATGCTGAGAAAGTGAAAAAAATTAAAATTATCGTTTCGTTTCGTTTCTACCCGACGCGTAATAGAAAATTCCAAAAAAATAGCAAAAAAATTCAAAAAACTCAAAAATACCATTATGCCTTCATTTCAAGCAAAAACAGGTTGGAAAAGGCTGAAAAAGAGAGAAAACAAAAATTATTGTTTCGTTTCGTTCCTACCCGACGCGTTATACGAAATTCCAAAAAAATAGCAAAAAAATTTAAAAAATTCAAAAATACCATTATGGCTTCATTTCAAGCCAAAACTGGTTGGTAAAGGCCAAAAAAGAGAGAAAATAAAAATTATCGTTTCGTTTCGTTCCTACCCAACCCGTAATAGAAAATTCCAAAAAAGCAGGAAAAAAATTCAAAAAATTCAAAAACCACGTTATGGCTTCCTTTCAATCCAAAATAGGTTGGAAAATGCTGAGAAAGTGAAAAAATTAAAATTATCGTTTCGTTTCGTTCCTACCCAACGCGTAATAGAAAATTCCAAAAAAATAGCAAAAAAATTCAAAAAACTCAAAAATACCATTATGCCTTCATTTCAAGCCAAAACAGGTTGGAAAAGGCTGAAAAAGAGAGAAAATAAAAATTATCGTTTCGTTTCGTTCCTACCCGACGCGTTATACGAAATTCCAAAAAAATAGCAAAAAAATTTAAAAAATTCAAAAATACCATTATGGCTTCATTTCAAGCCAAAATAGGTTGGAAAAGGCTGAAAAAGAGAGAAAACAATAATTATTGTTTCGTTTCGTTCCTACACGACGCATAAGAGATAATTCAAAAAAAATAGCAAAAAAATTCAAAAAACTTAGAAAACCCCGTTATGGCTTCTTTTCAAGCCAAAATAGGTTGGAAAATGCAGAGAAAGAGAGAAAATAAAAACTATCATTTTGTTTCGTTCCTACCCGACGCGTAATAGAAAATTCCAAAAAAAAAGCAAAAAAATTCAAATAATTCAAAAATACCATTATGGCTTCATTTCAAGCCAAAACAGGTTGGAAATGGCTGAAAAAGAGAGAAAATAAAAAATTATCGTTTCGTTTCGTTCCTACACGACGCATAAGAGAGATAATTCAAAAAAAATAGCAAAAAAATTAAAAGACTTCGTTATGGCTTCTTTTCAAGCGAAAATAGGTTGGAAAATGCTGAGAAAGAGATAAAATAAAAATTATCGTTTCGTTTCGTTCCTACCCGACGCGTAATACGAAATTCCAAAAAAATAGCAAATAAATTTAAAAAATTCAAAAATACCATTATGGCTTCATTTCAAGCCAAAACAGGTTGGAAAAGGCTGAAAAAGAGAGAAAATAAAAATTATCGTTTCGTTTCGTTCCTACCCAACGGGTAATAGAAAATTCCAAAAAAGTAGCAAAAAAATTCAAAAAATTCAAAAACCCTGTTATGGCTTCATTTCAAGCCAAAATAGGTTGGAAAATGCTTAGAAAGAGAGAAAATAAAAATTATCATTTCGTTTCGTTCCTACTCGACGCGAAAAAGAAAATTCCAAAAAAATAGCAAAAAAATTCAAAAACCCCGTTATGGCTTCTTTTCAAGCCAAAATAGGTTGGAAAATGCTTAGAAAGAGAGAAAATAAAAATTATCATTTCGTTTCGTTCCTACTCGACGCGAAAAAGAAAATTCCAAAAAAATAGCAAAAAAATTAAGAAACCCCGTTATGGCTTCTTTTCAAGCCAAAATAGGTTGGAAAATGCTTAGAAAGAGAGAAAATAAAAATTATCATCTCGTTTCGTTCCTACTCGACGCGTAATAGAAAATTCCATGAAAATAGCAAAAAAACTCAAAAACCCCGCTATGACTTCTTTTCAAGCCAAAATAGGTTGGAAAAGGCTGAAAAAGAGAGAAAACAAAAATTATTGTTTCGTTTCGTTCCTACCCGACGCGTTATACGAAATTCCGAAAAAATAGCAAAAAAATTTAAAAAATTCAAAAATACCATTATGCCTTCATTTCAAGCAAAAACAGGTTGGAAAAGGCTGAAAAAGAGAGAAAACAAAAATTATTGTTTCGTTTCGTTCCTACCCGACGCGTTATACGAAATTCCGAAAAAATAGCAAAAAAATTTAAAAAATTCAAAAATACCATTATGGCTTCATTTCAAGCCAAAACTGGTTGGTAAAGGCCAAAAAAGAGAGAAAATAAAAATTATCGTTTCGTTTCGTTCCTACCCAACCCGTAATAGAAAATTCCAAAAAAGCAGGAAAAAAATTCAAAAAATTCAAAAACCACGTTATGGCTTCCTTTCAATCCAAAATAGGTTGGAAAATGCTGAGAAAGTGAAAAAATTAAAATTATCGTTTCGTTTCGTTCCTACCCAACGCGTAATAGAAAATTCCAAAAAAATAGCAAAAAAATTCAAAAAACTCAAAAATACCATTATGCCTTCATTTCAAGCCAAAACAGGTTGGAAAAGGCTGAAAAAGAGAGAAAATAAAAATTATCGTTTCGTTTCGTTCCTACCCGACGCGTTATACGAAATTCCGAAAAAATAGCTAAAAAATTTAAAAAATTCAAAAATACCATTATGGCTTCATTTCAAGCCAAAACTGGTTGGTAAAGGCCAAAAAAGAGAGAAAATAAAAATTATCGTTTCGTTTCGTTCCTACCCAACCCGTAATAGAAAATTCCAAAAAAGCAGGAAAAAAATTCAAAAAATTCAAAAACCACGTTATGGCTTCCTTTCAATCCAAAATAGGTTGGAAAATGCTGAGAAAGTGAAAAAATTAAAATTATCGTTTCGTTTCGTTCCTACCCAACGCGTAATAGAAAATTCCAAAAAAATAGCAAAAAAATTCAAAAAACTCAAAAATACCATTATGCCTTCATTTCAAGCCAAAACAGGTTGGAAAAGGCTGAAAAAGAGAGAAAATAAAAATTATCGTTTCGTTTCGTTCCTACCCAACGCGTAATAGAAAATTCCAAAAAAGTAGGAAAAAAATTCAAAAAATTCAAAAACCCAGTTATGGCTTCCTTTCAATCCAAAATAGGTTGGAAAATGCTTAGAAAGAGAGAAAATAAAAATTATCATTTCGTTTCGTTCCTACTCGACACGAAAAAGAAAATTCCAAAAAAATAGCAAAAAAATTCAAAAACCCCGTTATGGCTTCTTTTCAAGCCAAAATAGGTTGGAAAATGCTTAGAAAGAGAGAAAATAAAAATTATCATTTCGTTTCGTTCCTACTCGACGCGGAATAGAAAATTCCATGAAAATAGCAAAAAAACTCAAAAACCCCATTATGACTTCTTTTCAAGCCAAAATAGGTTGGAAAATGCTGAGAAAGTGAAAAAATTAAAATTATCGTTTCGTTTCGTTTCTACCCGACGCGTAATATAAAATTCCAAAAAAATAGCAAAAAAATTCAAAAATACCATTATGCCTTCATTTCAAGCAAAAACAGGTTGGAAAAGGCTGAAAAAGAGAGAAAATAAAAATTATTGTTTCGTATCGTTCCTACACGACGCGTTATACGAAATTCCAAAAAAATAGCAAAAAAATTTAAAAAATTCAAAAATACCATTATGGCTTCATTTCAAGCCAAAACTGGTTGGTAAAGGCCAAAAAAGAGAGAAAATAAAAATTATCGTTTCGTTTCGTTCCTACCCAACCCGTAATAGAAAATTCCAAAAAAGCAGGAAAAAAATTCAAAAAATTCAAAAACCACGTTATGGCTTCCTTTCAATCCAAAATAGGTTGGAAAATGCTGAGAAAGTGAAAAAATTAAAATTATCGTTTCGTTTCGTTCCTACCCAACGCGTAATAGAAAATTCCAAAAAAATAGCAAAAAAATTCAAAAAACTCAAAAATACCATTATGCCTTCATTTCAAGCCAAAACAGGTTGGAAAAGGCTGAAAAAGAGAGAAAATAAAAATTATCGTTTCGTTTCGTTCCTACCGGACGCGTTATACGAAATTCCAAAAAAATAGCAAAAAAATTTAAAAAATTCAAAAATACCATTATGGCTTCATTTCAAGCCAAAACAGGTTGGAAAAGGCTGAAAAATAGAAAAAATAAAAATTATCGTTTCGTTTCGTTCCTACCCAACGCGTAATAGAAAATTCCAAAAAAGTTGGAAAAAAATTCAAAAAATTCAAAAACCCAGTTATGGCTTCCTTTCAATCCAAAATAGGTTGGAAAATGCTTAGAAAGAGAGAAAATAAAAATTATCATTTCGTTTCGTTCCTACTCGACACTAAAAAGAAAATTCCAAAAAAATAGCAAAAAAATTCAAAAACCCCGTTATGGCTTCTTTTCAAGCCAAAATAGGTTGGAAAGTGCTTAGAAAGAGAGAAAATAAAAATTATCATTTCGTTTCGTTCCTACTCGACGCGGAATAGAAAATTCCATGAAAATAGCAAAAAAACTCAAAAACCCCATTATGACTTCTTTTCAAGCCAAAATAGGTTGGAAAATGCTGAGAAAGTGAAAAAATTAAAATTATCGTTTCGTTTCGTTTCTACCCGACGCGTAATATAAAATTCCAAAAAAATAGCAAAAAAATTCAAAAATACCATTATGCCTTCATTTCAAGCAAAAACAGGTTGGAAAAGGCTGAAAAAGAGAGAAAATAAAAATTATTGTTTCGTATCGTTCCTACACGACGCGTTATACGAAATTCCAAAAAAATAGCAAAAAAATTTAAAAAATTCAAAAATACCATTATGGCTTCATTTCAAGCCAAAACTGGTTGGTAAAGGCCAAAAAAGAGAGAAAATAAAAATTATCGTTTCGTTTCGTTCCTACCCAACCCGTAATAGAAAATTCCAAAAAAGCAGGAAAAAAATTCAAAAAATTCAAAAACCACGTTATGGCTTCCTTTCAATCCAAAATAGGTTGGAAATTGCTGAGAAAGTGAAAAAATTAAAATTATCGTTTCGTTTCGTTCCTACCCAACGCGTAATAGAAAATTCCAAAAAAATAGCAAAAAAATTCAAAAAACTCAAAAATACCATTATGCCTTCATTTCAAGCCAAAACAGGTTGGAAAAGGCTGAAAAAGAGAGAAAATAAAAATTATCATTTCGTTTCGTTCCTACCCGACGCGTTATACGAAATTCCAAAAAAATAGCAAAAAAATTTAAAAAATTCAAAAATACCATTATGGCTTCATTTCAAGCCAAAACTGGTTGGTAAAGGCCAAAAAAGAGAGAAAATAAAAATTATCGTTTCGTTTCGTTCCTACCCAACCCGTAATAGAAAATTCCAAAAAAGCAGGAAAAAAATTCAAAAAATTCAAAAACCCCGTTATGGCTTCCTTTCAGTCCAAAATAGGTTGGAAAATGCTGAGAAAGTGAAAAAATTAAAATTATCGTTTCGTTTCGTTCCTACCCAACGCGTAATAGAAAATTCCAAAAAAATAGCAAAAAAATTCAAAAAACTCAAAAATACCATTATGCCTTCATTTCAAGCCAAAACAGGTTGGAAAAGGCTGAAAAAGAGAGAAAATAAAAATTATCGTTTCGTTTCGTTCCTACCCAACGCGTAATAGAAAATTCCAAAAAAGTTGGAAAAAAATTCAAAAAATTCAAAAACCCCGTTATGGCTTGCTTTCAATCCAAAATAGGTTGGAAAATGCTTAGAAAGGGAGAAAATAAAAATTATCATTTCGTTTCGTTCCTACACGACGCGTAATAGAAAATTCCAAAAAAATAGCAAAAAAATTCAAAAAATTAAAAAACTCCGTTATGGCTTCCTTTCAATCCAAAATAGGTTGGAAAATGCTTAGAAAGAGAGAAAATAAAAATTATCATTTCGTTTCGTTCCTACACGACGCGTAATAGAAAATTCCAAAAAAATAGCAAAAAAATTTAAAAAATTCAAAAATACCATTATGGCTTCATTTCAAGCCAAAACAGGTTGGAAAAGGCTGAAAAATAGAAAAAATAAAAATTATCGTTTCGTTTCGTTCCTACCCAACGCGTAATTGAAAATTCCTAAGAAATAACAAAAAAATTCAAAATATTCAAAAACCCCATTGTGGCTTCTTTTCAAGCCAAACTAGGTTGGTAAATGCTTAGGAAGAGTGAAAATAAAAGTTATCATTTCGTTTCGTTCCTGCTCGACACGTAAAAGAAAATTCAAAAAAAATAGCAAAAAAATTGAAAAACCCCGTTATCGCATCTTTTCAAGCAAAAATAGGTTGGAAAATGCTTAGAAAGAGAGAAAATAAAAATTATCATTTCGTTTCGTTCCTACGCGGCGTAATAGAAAATTCCAAAAAAATAGCAAAAAAATTCAAAAAATTAAAAAACTCCGTTATGGCATCTTTTCAAGCCAAAATAGGTTGGAAAATGATGAGAAGGTGAGAAAATAAAAATTATCGTTTCCTTTCGTTCCTACCCGACGCGTAATAGAAAATTCCAAAGAAAAAGCAAAAAAATTCAAAAAATTCAAAAACCCTGTTATGGCTTCTTTTCAAGCCAAAATAGGCTGGAAAAGGCTACGAAAGAGAAAAAAATAAAAATTATCGTTTCGTTTCGTTCCTACCCGACGCGTAATACGAAATTCCAAAAAAATAGCAAAAAAATTTAAAAAATTCAAAAATACCATTATGGCTTCATTTCAAGCCAAAACAGGTTGGAAAAGGCTGAAAAAGAGAGAAAATAAAAATTATCATTTCGTTTCGTTCCTACCCAACGGGTAATAGAAAATTCCAAAAAAGTAGGAAAAAAATTCAAAAAATTCAAAAACCCCGTTATGGCTTCCTTTCAAGCCAAAATAGGTTGGAAAATGCTTAGAAAGAGAGAAAATAAAAATTATCATTTCGTTTCGTTCCTACTCGACGCGAAAAAGAAAATTCCAAAAAAATAGCAAAAAAATTCAAAAACCCCGTTATGGCTTCTTTTCAAGCCAAAATAGGTTGGAAAATGCTTAGAAAGAGAGAAAATAAAAATTATCATTTCGTTTCGTTCCTACTCGACGCGTAATAGAAAATTCCATGAAAATAGCAAAAAAACTCAAAAACCCCGCTATGACTTCTTTTCAAGCCAAAATAGGTTGGAAAATGCTGAGAAAGTGAAAAAAATTAAAATTATCGTTTCGTTTCGTTTCTACCCGACGCGTAATAGAAAATTCCAAAAAAATAGCAAAAAAATTCAAAAAACTCAAAAATACCATTATGCCTTCATTTCAAGCAAAAACAGGTTGGAAAAGGCTGAAAAAGAGAGAAAACAAAAATTATTGTTTCGTTTCGTTCCTACCCGACGCGTTATACGAAATTCCAAAAAAATAGCAAAAAAATTTAAAAAATTCAAAAATACCATTATGGCTTCATTTCAAGCCAAAACTGGTTGGTAAAGGCCAAAAAAGAGAGAAAATAAAAATTATCGTTTCGTTTCGTTCCTACCCAACCCGTAATAGAAAATTCCAAAAAAGCAGGAAAAAAATTCAAAAAATTCAAAAACCACGTTATGGCTTCCTTTCAATCCAAAATAGGTTGGAAAATGCTGAGAAAGTGAAAAAATTAAAATTATCGTTTCGTTTCGTTCCTACCCAACGCGTAATAGAAAATTCCAAAAAAATAGCAAAAAAATTCAAAAAACTCAAAAATACCATTATGCCTTCATTTCAAGCCAAAACAGGTTGGAAAAGGCTGAAAAAGAGAGAAAATAAAAATTATCGTTTCGTTTCGTTCCTACCCGACGCGTTATACGAAATTCCAAAAAAATAGCAAAAAAATTTAAAAAATTCAAAAATACCATTATGGCTTCATTTCAAGCCAAAATAGGTTGGAAAAGGCTGAAAAAGAGAGAAAACAATAATTATTGTTTCGTTTCGTTCCTACACGACGCATAAGAGATAATTCAAAAAAAATAGCAAAAAAATTCAAAAAACTTAGAAAACCCCGTTATGGCTTCTTTTCAAGCCAAAATAGGTTGGAAAATGCAGAGAAAGAGAGAAAATAAAAACTATCATTTTGTTTCGTTCCTACCCGACGCGTAATAGAAAATTCCAAAAAAAAAGCAAAAAAATTCAAATAATTCAAAAATACCATTATGGCTTCATTTCAAGCCAAAACAGGTTGGAAATGGCTGAAAAAGAGAGAAAATAAAAAATTATCGTTTCGTTTCGTTCCTACACGACGCATAAGAGAGATAATTCAAAAAAAATAGCAAAAAAATTAAAAGACTTCGTTATGGCTTCTTTTCAAGCGAAAATAGGTTGGAAAATGCTGAGAAAGAGATAAAATAAAAATTATCGTTTCGTTTCGTTCCTACCCGACGCGTAATACGAAATTCCAAAAAAATCGCAAATAAATTTAAAAAATTCAAAAATACCATTATGGCTTCATTTCAAGCCAAAACAGGTTGGAAAAGGCTGAAAAAGAGAGAAAATAAAAATTATCGTTTCGTTTCGTTCCTACCCAACGGGTAATAGAAAATTCCAAAAAAGTAGCAAAAAAATTCAAAAAATTCAAAAACCCTGTTATGGCTTCATTTCAAGCCAAAATAGGTTGGAAAATGCTTAGAAAGAGAGAAAATAAAAATTATCATTTCGTTTCGTTCCTACTCGACGCGAAAAAGAAAATTCCAAAAAAATAGCAAAAAAATTCAAAAACCCCGTTATGGCTTCTTTTCAAGCCAAAATAGGTTGGAAAATGCTTAGAAAGAGAGAAAATAAAAATTATCATTTCGTTTCGTTCCTACTCGACGCGAAAAAGAAAATTCCAAAAAAATAGCAAAAAAATTAAAAAACCCCGTTATGGCTTCTTTTCAAGCCAAAATAGGTTGGAAAATGCTTAGAAAGAGAGAAAATAAAAATTATCATTTCGTTTCGTTCCTACTCGACGCGTAATAGAAAATTCCATGAAAATAGCAAAAAAACTCAAAAACCCCGCTATGACTTCTTTTCAAGCCAAAATAGGTTGGAAAATGCTGAGAAAGTGAAAAAAATTAAAATTATCGTTTCGTTTCGTTTCTACCCGACGCGTAATAGAAAATTCCAAAAAAATAGCAAAAAAATTCAAAAAACTCAAAAATACCATTATGCCTTCATTTCAAGCAAAAACAGGTTGGAAAAGGCTGAAAAAGAGAGAAAACAAAAATTATTGTTTCGTTTCGTTCCTACCCGACGCGTTATACGAAATTCCGAAAAAATAGCAAAAAAATTTAAAAAATTCAAAAATACCATTATGGCTTCATTTCAAGCCAAAACTGGTTGGTAAAGGCCAAAAAAGAGAGAAAATAAAAATTATCGTTTCGTTTCGTTCCTACCCAACCCGTAATAGAAAATTCCAAAAAAGCAGGAAAAAAATTCAAAAAATTCAAAAACCACGTTATGGCTTCCTTTCAATCCAAAATAGGTTGGAAAATGCTGAGAAAGTGAAAAAATTAAAATTATCGTTTCGTTTCGTTCCTACCCAACGCGTAATAGAAAATTCCAAAAAAATAGCAAAAAAATTCAAAAAACTCAAAAATACCATTATGCCTTCATTTCAAGCCAAAACAGGTTGGAAAAGGCTGAAAAAGAGAGAAAATAAAAATTATCGTTTCGTTTCGTTCCTACCCAACGCGTAATAGAAAATTCCAAAAAAGTAGGAAAAAAATTCAAAAAATTCAAAAACCCAGTTATGGCTTCCTTTCAATCCAAAATAGGTTGGAAAATGCTTAGAAAGAGAGAAAATAAAAATTATCATTTCGTTTCGTTCCTACTCGACACGAAAAAGAAAATTCCAAAAAAATAGCAAAAAAATTCAAAAACCCCGTTATGGCTTCTTTTCAAGCCAAAATAGGTTGGAAAATGCTTAGAAAGAGAGAAAATAAAAATTATCATTTCGTTTCGTTCCTACTCGACGCGGAATAGAAAATTCCATGAAAATAGCAAAAAAACTCAAAAACCCCATTATGACTTCTTTTCAAGCCAAAATAGGTTGGAAAATGCTGAGAAAGTGAAAAAATTAAAATTATCGTTTCGTTTCGTTTCTACCCGACGCGTAATATAAAATTCCAAAAAAATAGCAAAAAAATTCAAAAATACCATTATGCCTTCATTTCAAGCAAAAACAGGTTGGAAAAGGCTGAAAAAGAGAGAAAATAAAAATTATTGTTTCGTATCGTTCCTACACGACGCGTTATACGAAATTCCAAAAAAATAGCAAAAAAATTTAAAAAATTCAAAAATACCATTATGGCTTCATTTCAAGCCAAAACTGGTTGGTAAAGGCCAAAAAAGAGAGAAAATAAAAATTATCGTTTCGTTTCGTTCCTACCCAACCCGTAATAGAAAATTCCAAAAAAGCAGGAAAAAAATTCAAAAAATTCAAAAACCACGTTATGGCTTCCTTTCAATCCAAAATAGGTTGGAAAATGCTGAGAAAGTGAAAAAATTAAAATTATCGTTTCGTTTCGTTCCTACCCAACGCGTAATAGAAAATTCCAAAAAAATAGCAAAAAAATTCAAAAAACTCAAAAATACCATTATGCCTTCATTTCAAGCCAAAACAGGTTGGAAAAGGCTGAAAAAGAGAGAAAATAAAAATTATCGTTTCGTTTCGTTCCTACCGGACGCGTTATACGAAATTCCAAAAAAATAGCAAAAAAATTTAAAAAATTCAAAAATACCATTATGGCTTCATTTCAAGCCAAAACTGGTTGGTAAAGGCCAAAAAAGAGAGAAAATAAAAATTATCGTTTCGTTTCGTTCCTACCCAACCCGTAATAGAAAATTCCAAAAAAGCAGGAAAAAAATTCAAAAAATTCAAAAACCCCGTTATGGCTTCCTTTCAGTCCAAAATAGGTTGGAAAATGCTGAGAAAGTGAAAAAATTAAAATTATCGTTTCGTTTCGTTCCTACCCAACGCGTAATAGAAAATTCCAAAAAAATAGCAAAAAAATTCAAAAAACTCAAAAATACCATTATGCCTTCATTTCAAGCCAAAACAGGTTGGAAAAGGCTGAAAAAGAGAGAAAATAAAAATTATCGTTTCGTTTCGTTCCTACCCAACGCGTAATAGAAAATTCCAAAAAAGTTGGAAAAAAATTCAAAAAATTCAAAAACCCCGTTATGGCTTCCTTTCAATCCAAAATAGGTTGGAAAATGCTTAGAAAGGGAGGAAATAAAAATTATCATTTCGTTTCGTTCCTACACGACGCGTAATAGAAAATTCCAAAAAAATAGCAAAAAAATTCAAAAAATTAAAAAACTCCGTTATAGCTTCCTTTCAATCCAAAATAGGTTGGAAAATGCTTAGAAAGAGAGAAAATAAAAATTATCATTTCGTTTCGTTTCTACACGACGCGTAATAGAAAATTCCAAAAAAATAGCAAAAAAATTTAAAAAATTCAAAAATACCATTATGGCTTCATTTCAAGCCAAAACAGGTTGGAAAAGGCTGAAAAATAGAAAAAATAAAAATTATCGTTTCGTTTCGTTCCTACCCAACGCGTAATAGAAAATTCCAAAAAAGTTGGAAAAAAATTCAAAAAATTCAAAAACCCAGTTATGGCTTCCTTTCAATCCAAAATAGGTTGGAAAATGCTTAGAAAGAGAGAAAATAAAAATTATCATTTCGTTTCGTTCCTACTCGACACGAAAAAGAAAATTCCAAAAAAATAGCAAAAAAATTCAAAAACCCCGTTATGGCTTCTTTTCAAGCCAAAATAGGTTGGAAAGTGCTTAGAAAGAGAGAAAATAAAAATTATCATTTCGTTTCGTTCCTACTCGACGCGGAATAGAAAATTCCATGAAAATAGCAAAAAAACTCAAAAACCCCATTATGACTTCTTTTCAAGCCAAAATAGGTTGGAAAATGCTGAGAAAGTGAAAAAATTAAAATTATCGTTTCGTTTCGTTTCTACCCGACGCGTAATATAAAATTCCAAAAAAATAGCAAAAAAATTCAAAAATACCATTATGCCTTCATTTCAAGCAAAAACAGGTTGGAAAAGGCTGAAAAAGAGAGAAAATAAAAATTATTGTTTCGTATTGTTCCTACACGACGCGTTATACGAAATTCCAAAAAAATAGCAAAAAAATTTAAAAAATTCAAAAATACCATTATGGCTTCATTTCAAGCCAAAACTGGTTGGTAAAGGCCAAAAAAGAGAGAAAATAAAAATTATCGTTTCGTTTCGTTCCTACCCAACCCGTAATAGAAAATTCCAAAAAAGCAGGAAAAAAATTCAAAAAATTCAAAAACCACGTTATGGCTTCCTTTCAATCCAAAATAGGTTGGAAATTGCTGAGAAAGTGAAAAAATTAAAATTATCGTTTCGTTTCGTTCCTACCCAACGCGTAATAGAAAATTCCAAAAAAATAGCAAAAAAATTCAAAAAACTCAAAAATACCATTATGCCTTCATTTCAAGCCAAAACAGGTTGGAAAAGGCTGAAAAAGAGAGAAAATAAAAATTATCGTTTCGTTTCGTTCCTACCCGACGCGTTATACGAAATTCCAAAAAAATAGCAAAAAAATTTAAAAAATTCAAAAATACCATTATGGCTTCATTTCAAGCCAAAACTGGTTGGTAAAGGCCAAAAAAGAGAGAAAATAAAAATTATCGTTTCGTTTCGTTCCTACCCAACCCGTAATAGAAAATTCCAAAAAAGCAGGAAAAAAATTCAAAAAATTCAAAAACCCCGTTATGGCTTCCTTTCAGTCCAAAATAGGTTGGAAAATGCTGAGAAAGTGAAAAAATTAAAATTATCGTTTCGTTTCGTTCCTACCCAACGCGTAATAGAAAATTCCAAAAAAATAGCAAAAAAATTCAAAAAACTCAAAAATACCATTATGCCTTCATTTCAAGCCAAAACAGGTTGGAAAAGGCTGAAAAAGAGAGAAAATAAAAATTATCGTTTCGTTTCGTTCCTACCCAACGCGTAATAGAAAATTCCAAAAAAGTTGGAAAAAAATTCAAAAAATTCAAAAACCCCGTTATGGCTTCCTTTCAATCCAAAATAGGTTGGAAAATGCTTAGAAAGGGAGAAAATAAAAATTATCATTTCGTTTCGTTCCTACACGACGCGTAATAGAAAATTCCAAAAAAATAGCAAAAAAATTCAAAAAATTAAAAAACTCCGTTATGGCTTCCTTTCAATCCAAAATAGGTTGGAAAATGCTTAGAAAGAGAGAAAATAAAAATTATCATTTCGTTTCGTTCCTACACGACGCGTAATAGAAAATTCCAAAAAAATAGCAAAAAAATTTAAAAAATTCAAAAATACCATTATGGCTTCATTTCAAGCCAAAACAGGTTGGAAAAGGCTGAAAAATAGAAAAAATAAAAATTATCGTTTCGTTTCGTTCCTACCCAACGCGTAATTGAAAATTCCTAAGAAATAACAAAAAAATTCAAAATATTCAAAAACCCCATTGTGGCTTCTTTTCAAGCCAAACTAGGTTGGTAAATGCTTAGGAAGAGTGAAAATAAAAGTTATCATTTCGTTTCGTTCCTGCTCGACACGTAAAAGAAAATTCAAAAAAAATAGCAAAAAAATTGAAAAACCCCGTTATCGCATCTTTTCAAGCAAAAATAGGTTGGAAAATGCTTAGAAAGAGAGAAAATAAAAATTATCATTTCGTTTCGTTCCTACGCGACGCGTAATAGAAAATTCCAAAAAAATAGCAAAAAAATTCAAAAAATTAAAAAACTCCGTTATGGCATCTTTTCAAGCCAAAATAGGTTGGAAAATGATGAGAAGGTGAGAAAATAAAAATTATCGTTTCCTTTCGTTCCTACCCGACGCGTAATAGAAAATTCCAAAGAAAAAGCAAAAAAATTCAAAAAATTCAAAAACCCTGTTATGGCTTCTTTTCAAGCCAAAATAGGCTGGAAAAGGCTACGAAAGAGAAAAAAATAAAAATTATCGTTTCGTTTCGTTCCTACCCGACGCGTAATACGAAATTCCAAAAAAATAGCAAAAAAATTTAAAAAATTCAAAAATACCATTATGGCTTCATTTCAAGCCAAAACAGGTTGGAAAAGGCTGAAAAAGAGAGAAAATAAAAATTATCATTTCGTTTCGTTCCTACCCAACGGGTAATAGAAAATTCCAAAAAAGTAGGAAAAAAATTCAAAAAATTCAAAAACCCCGTTATGGCTTCCTTTCAAGCCAAAATAGGTTGGAAAATGCTTAGAAAGAGAGAAAATAAAAATTATCATTTCGTTTCGTTCCTACTCGACGCGAAAAAGAAAATTCCAAAAAAATAGCAAAAAAATTCAAAAACCCCGTTATGGCTTCTTTTCAAGCCAAAATAGGTTGGAAAATGCTTAGAAAGAGAGAAAATAAAAATTATCATTTCGTTTCGTTCCTACTCGACGCGTAATAGAAAATTCCATGAAAATAGCAAAAAAACTCAAAAACCCCGCTATGACTTCTTTTCAAGCCAAAATAGGTTGGAAAATGCTGAGAAAGTGAAAAAAATTAAAATTATCGTTTCGTTTCGTTTCTACCCGACGCGTAATAGAAAATTCCAAAAAAATAGCAAAAAAATTCAAAAAACTCAAAAATACCATTATGCCTTCATTTCAAGCAAAAACAGGTTGGAAAAGGCTGAAAAAGAGAGAAAACAAAAATTATTGTTTCGTTTCGTTCCTACCCGACGCGTTATACGAAATTCCAAAAAAATAGCAAAAAAATTTAAAAAATTCAAAAATACCATTATGGCTTCATTTCAAGCCAAAACTGGTTGGTAAAGGCCAAAAAAGAGAGAAAATAAAAATTATCGTTTCGTTTCGTTCCTACCCAACCCGTAATAGAAAATTCCAAAAAAGCAGGAAAAAAATTCAAAAAATTCAAAAACCACGTTATGGCTTCCTTTCAATCCAAAATAGGTTGGAAAATGCTGAGAAAGTGAAAAAATTAAAATTATCGTTTCGTTTCGTTCCTACCCAACGCGTAATAGAAAATTCCAAAAAAATAGCAAAAAAATTCAAAAAACTCAAAAATACCATTATGCCTTCATTTCAAGCCAAAACAGGTTGGAAAAGGCTGAAAAAGAGAGAAAATAAAAATTATCGTTTCGTTTCGTTCCTACCGGACGCGTTATACGAAATTCCAAAAAAATAGCAAAAAAATTTAAAAAATTCAAAAATACCATTATGGCTTCATTTCAAGCCAAAACTGGTTGGTAAAGGCCAAAAAAGAGAGAAAATAAAAATTATCGTTTCGTTTCGTTCCTACCCAACCCGTAATAGAAAATTCCAAAAAAGCAGGAAAAAAATTCAAAAAATTCAAAAACCCCGTTATGGCTTCCTTTCAGTCCAAAATAGGTTGGAAAATGCTGAGAAAGTGAAAAAATTAAAATTATCGTTTCGTTTCGTTCCTACCCAACGCGTAATAGAAAATTCCAAAAAAATAGCAAAAAAATTCAAAAAACTCAAAAATACCATTATGCCTTCATTTCAAGCCAAAACAGGTTGGAAAAGGCTGAAAAAGAGAGAAAATAAAAATTATCGTTTCGTTTCGTTCCTACCCAACGCGTAATAGAAAATTCCAAAAAAGTTGGAAAAAAATTCAAAAAATTCAAAAACCCCGTTATGGCTTCCTTTCAATCCAAAATAGGTTGGAAAATGCTTAGAAAGGGAGGAAATAAAAATTATCATTTCGTTTCGTTCCTACACGACGCGTAATAGAAAATTCCAAAAAAATAGCAAAAAAATTCAAAAAATTAAAAAACTCCGTTATGGCTTCCTTTCAATCCAAAATAGGTTGGAAAATGCTTAGAAAGAGAGAAAATAAAAATTATCATTTCGTTTCGTTCCTACACGACGCGTAATAGAAAATTCCAAAAAAATAGCAAAAAAATTTAAAAAATTCAAAAATACCATTATGACTTCATTTCAAGCCAAAACAGGTTGGAAAAGGCTGAAAAATAGAAAAAATAAAAATTATCGTTTCGTTTCGTTCCTACCCAACGCGTAATTGAAAATTCCTAAGAAATAACAAAAAAATTCAAAATATTCAAAAACCCCATTGTGGCTTCTTTTCAAGCCAAACTAGGTTGGTAAATGCTTAGGAAGAGTGAAAATAAAAGTTATCATTTCGATTCGTTCCTGCTCGACACGTAAAAGAAAATTCAAAAAAAATAGCAAAAAAATTGAAAAACCCCGTTATCGCATCTTTTCAAGCAAAAATAGGTTGGAAAATGCTTAGAAAGAGAGAAAATAAAAATTATCATTTCGTTTCGTTCCTACGCGACGCGTAATAGAAAATTCCAAAAAAATAGCAAAAAAATTCAAAAAATTAAAAAACTCCATTATGGCATCTTTTCAAGCCAAAATAGGTTGGAAAATGATGAGAAGGTGAGAAAATAAAAATTATCGTTTCCTTTCGTTCCTACCCGACGCGTAATAGAAAATTCCAAAGAAAAAGCAAAAAAATTCAAAAAATTCAAAAACCCTGTTATGGCTTCTTTTCAAGCCAAAATAGGCTGGAAAAGGCTACGAAAGAGAAAAAAATAAAAATTATCGTTTCGTTTCGTTCCTACCCGACGCGTAATACGAAATTCCAAAAAAATAGCAAAAAAATTTAAAAAATTCAAAAATACCATTATGGCTTCATTTCAAGCCAAAACAGGTTGGAAAAGGCTGAAAAAGAGAGAAAATAAAAATTATCATTTCGTTTCGTTCCTACCCAACGGGTAATAGAAAATTCCAAAAAAGTAGGAAAAAAATTCAAAAAATTCAAAAACCCCGTTATGGCTTCCTTTCAAGCCAAAATAGGTTGGAAAATGCTTAGAAAGAGAGAAAATAAAAATTATCATTTCGTTTCGTTCCTACTCGACGCGAAAAAGAAAATTCCAAAAAAATAGCAAAAAAATTCAAAAACCCCGTTATGGCTTCTTTTCAAGCCAAAATAGGTTGGAAAATGCTTAGAAAGAGAGAAAATAAAAATTATCATTTCGTTTCGTTCCTACTCGACGCGTAATAAAAAATTCCATGAAAATAGCAAAAAAACTCAAAAACCCCGCTATGACTTCTTTTCAAGCCAAAATAGGTTGGAAAATGCTGAGAAAGTGAAAAAAATTAAAATTATCGTTTCGTTTCGTTTCTACCCGACGCGTAATAGAAAATTCCAAAAAAATAGCAAAAAAATTCAAAAAACTCAAAAATACCATTATGCCATCATTTCAAGCAAAAACAGGTTGGAAAAGGCTGAAAAAGAGAGAAAACAAAAATTATTGTTTCGTTTCGTTCCTACCCGACGCGTTATACGAAATTCCAAAAAAATAGCAAAAAAATTTAAAAAATTCAAAAATACCATTATGGCTTCATTTCAAGCCAAAACTGGTTGGTAAAGGCCAAAAAAGAGAGAAAAAAAAAATTATCGTTTCGTTTCGTTCCTACCCAACCGGAATAGAAAATTCCAAAAAAGCAGGAAAAAAATTCAAAAAATTCAAAAACCACGTTATGGCTTCCTTTCAATCCAAAATAGGTTGGAAAATGCTGAGAAAGTGAAAAAATTAAAATTATCGTTTCGTTTCGTTCCTACCCAACGCGTAATAGAAAATTCCAAAAAAATAGCAAAAAAATTCAAAAAATTCAAAAATACCATTATGCCTTCATTTCAAGCCAAAACAGGTTGGAAAATGCTGAAAAAGAGAGAAAATAAAAATTATCGTTTCGTTTCGTTCCTACCCAACGCGTAATAGAAAATTCCAAAAAAGTTGGAAAAAAATTCAAAAAACTCAAAAATACCATTATGCCTTCATTTCAAGCCAAAACAGGTTGGAAAAGGCTGAAAAAGAGAGAAAATAAAAATTATCGTTTCGTTTCGTTCCTACCCAACGCGTAATAGAAAATTCCAAAAAAGTTGGAAAAAAATTCAAAAAATTCAAAAACCCCGCTATGGCTTCCTTTCAATCCAAAATAGGTTGGAAAATGCTTAGAAAGAGAGAAAATAAAAATTATCATTTCGTTTCGTTCCTACACGACGCGTAATAGAAAATTCCAAAAAAATAGCAAAAAAATTCAAAAAATTAAAAAACTCCGTTATGGCATCTTTTCAAGCCAAAATAGGTTGGAAAATGATGAGAAGGTGAAAAATAAAAATTATCGTTTCATTCCGTTCCTACCCGACGCGTAATAGAAAATTCCAAAGAAAAAGCAAAAAAATTCAAAAAATTCAAAAACCCTGTTATGGCTTCTTTTCAAGCCAAAATAGGCTGGAAAAGGCTGCGAAAGAGAAAAACATAAAAATTATCGTTTCGTTTCGTTCCTACCCGACGCGTAATACGAAATTCCAAAAAAATAGCAAAAAAATTTAAAAAATTCAAAAATACCATTATGGCTTCATTTCAAGCCAAAACAGGTTGGAAAAGGCTGAAAAAG
Organism: Quercus parvula; assembly: GCA_030820535.1. Lineage (NCBI taxonomy): Eukaryota > Viridiplantae > Streptophyta > Magnoliopsida > Fagales > Fagaceae > Quercus > Quercus parvula. Next base: position 50,833,054 of record JAUAME010000001.1, read on the forward strand.
AGAGAAAATAAAAATTATCGTTTCGTTTCGTTCCTACCCAACGCGTAATAGAAAATTCCAAAAAAGTAGGAAAACAATTCAAAAAATTCTAAAAACCCATTATGGCTTCCTTTCAAGGCAAAATAGGTTGGAAAATGCTTAGAAAGAGAGAAAATAAAAATTATCATTTCGTTTCGTTCCTACTCGACGCGTAATAGAAAATTCCATGAAAATAGCAAAAAACCTCAAAAACCCCGTTATGACTTCTTTTCAAGCCAAAATAGGTTGGAAAATGCTGAGAAAGTGAAAAAATTAAAATTATTGTTTCGTTTCGTTTCTACCCGACGCGTAATAGAAAATTCCAAAAAAATAGCAAAAAAATTCAAAAAATTCAAAAATACCATTATGCCTTCATTTCAAGCAAAAACAGGTTGGAAAAGGCTGAAAAAGAGAGAAAACAATAATTATTGTTTCGTTTCGTTCCTACACGACGCATAAGAGATAATTCAAAAAAAATAGCAAAAAAATTCAAAAAACTTAGAAAACCCCGTTATGGCTTCTTTTCAAGCCAAAATAGGTTGGAAAATGCAGAGAAAGAGAGAAAATAAAAACTATCATTTTCTTTCGTTCCTACCCGACGCGTAATAGAAAATTCCAAAAAAAAAGCAAAAAAATTCAAATAATTCAAAAATACCATTATGGCTTCATTTCAAGCCAAAACAGGTTGGAAATGGCTGAAAAAGAGAGAAAATAAAAAATTATCGTTTCGTTTCGTTCCTACACGACGCATAAGAGAGATAATTCAAAAAAAATAGCAAAAAAATTAAAAGACTTCGTTATGGCTTCTTTTCAAGCGAAAATAGGTTGGAAAATGCTGAGAAAGAGATAAAATAAAAATTATCGTTTCGTTTCGTTCCTACCCGACGCGTAATACGAAATTCCAAAAAAATAGCAAATAAATTTAAAAAATTCAAAAATACCATTATGGCTTCATTTCAAGCCAAAACAGGTTGGAAAAGGCTGAAAAAGAGAGAAAATAAAAATTATCGTTTCGTTTCGTTCCTACCCAACGGGTAATAGAAAATTCCAAAAAAGTAGCAAAAAAATTCAAAAAATTCAAAAACCCTGTTATGGCTTCATTTCAAGCCAAAATAGGTTGGAAAATGCTTAGAAAGAGAGAAAATAAAAATTATCATTTCGTTTCGTTCCTACTCGACGCGAAAAAGAAAATTCCAAAAAAATAGCAAAAAAATTCAAAAACCCCGTTATGGCTTCTTTTCAAGCCAAAATAGGTTGGAAAATGCTTAGAAAGAGAGAAAATAAAAATTATCATTTCGTTTCGTTCCTACTCGACGCGTAATAGAAAATTCCATGAAAATAGCAAAAAAACTCAAAAACCCCGCTATGACTTCTTTTCAAGCCAAAATAGGTTGGAAAATGCTGAGAAAGTGAAAAAAATTAAAATTATCGTTTCGTTTCGTTTCTACCCGACGCGAAAAAGAAAATTCCAAAAAAATAGCAAAAAAATTCAAAAACCCCGTTATGGCTTCTTTTCAAGCCAAAATAGGTTGGAAAATGCTTAGAAAGAGAGAAAATAAAAATTATCATTTCGTTTCGTTCCTACTCGACGCGTAATAGAAAATTCCAAAGAAAAAGCAAAAAAATTCAAAAAATTCAAAAACCCTGTTATGGCTTCTTTTCAAGCCAAAATAGGCTGGAAAAGGCCGCGAAAGAGAAAAACATAAAAATTATCGTTTCGTTTCGTTCCTACCCGACGCGTAATACGAAATTCCAAAAAAATAGCAAAAAAATTTAAAAAATTCAAAAATACCATTATGGCTTCATTTCAAGCCAAAACAGGTTGGAAAAGGCTGAAAAAGAGAGAAAATAAAAATTATCGTTTCGTTTCGTTCCTACCCAACGCGTAATAGAAAATTACAAAAAAGTAGGAAAACAATTCAAAAAATTCTAAAAACCCATTATGGCTTCCTTTCAAGGCAAAATAGGTTGGAAAATGCTTAGAAAGAGAGAAAATAAAAATTATCATTTCGTTTCGTTCCTACTCGACGCGTAATAGAAAATTCCATGAAAATAGCAAAAAACCTCAAAAACCCCGTTATGACTTCTTTTCAAGCCAAAATAGGTTGGAAAATGCTGAGAAAGTGAAAAAATTAAAATTATTGTTTCGTTTCGTTTCTACCCGACGCGTAATAGAAAATTCCAAAAAAATAGCAAAAAAATTCAAAAAATTCAAAAATACCATTATGCCTTCATTTCAAGCAAAAACAGGTTGGAAAAGGCTGAAAAAGAGAGAAAACAATAATTATTGTTTCGTTTCGTTCCTACACGACGCATAAGAGATAATTCAAAAAAAATAGCAAAAAAATTCAAAAAACTTAGAAAACCCCGTTATGGCTTCTTTTCAAGCCAAAATAGGTTGGAAAATGCAGAGAAAGAGAGAAAATAAAAACTATCATTTTGTTTCGTTCCTACCCGAAGCGTAATAGAAAATTCCAAAAAAAAAGCAAAAAAATTCGAATAATTCAAAAATACCATTATGGCTTCATTTCAAGCCAAAACAGGTTGGAAATGGCTGAAAAAGAGAGAAAATAAAAAATTATCGTTTCGTTTCGTTCCTACACGACGCATAAGAGAGATAATTCAAAAAAAATAGCAAAAAAATTAAAACACTTCGTTATGGCTTCTTTTCAAGCGAAAATAGGTTGGAAAATGCTGAGAAAGAGATAAAATAAAAATTATCGTTTCGTTTCGTTCCTACCCGACGCGTAATACGAAATTCCAAAAAAATAGCAAAAAAATTTAAAAAATTCAAAAATACCATTATGGCTTCATTTCAAGCCAAAACAGGTTGGAAAAGGCTGAAAAAGAGAGAAAATAAAAATTATCGTTTCGTTTCGTTCCTACCCAACGGGTAATAGAAAATTCCAAAAAAGTAGCAAAAAAATTCAAAAAATTCAAAAACCCTGTTATGGCTTCATTTCAAGCCAAAATAGGTTGGAAAATGCTTAGAAAGAGAGAAAATAAAAATTATCATTTCGTTTCGTTCCTACTCGACGCGTAATAGAAAATTCCATGAAAATAGCAAAAAAACTCAAAAACCCCGCTATGACTTCTTTTCAAGCCAAAATAGGTTGGAAAATGCTGAGAAAGTGAAAAAAATTAAAATTATCGTTTCTTTTCGTTTCTACCCGACGCGTAATAGAAAATTCCAAAAAAATAGCAAAAAAATTCAAAAAACTCAAAAATACCATTATGCCTTCATTTCAAGCAAAAACAGGTTGGAAAAGGCTGAAAAAGAGAGAAAACAAAAATTATTGTTTCGTTTCGTTCCTACCCGACGCGTTATACGAAATTCCAAAAAAATAGCAAAAAAATTTAAAAAATTCAAAAATACCATTATGGCTTCATTTCAAGCCAAAACTGGTTGGTAAAGGCCAAAAAAGAGAGAAAATAAAAATTATCGTTTCGTTTCGTTCCTACCCAACCCGTAATAGAAAATTCCAAAAAAGCAGGAAAAAAATTCAAAAAATTCAAAAACCACGTTATGGCTTCCTTTCAATCCAAAATAGGTTGGAAAATGCTGAGAAAGTGAAAAAATTAAAATTATCGTTTCGTTTCGTTCCTACCCAACGCGTAATAGAAAATTCCAAAAAAATAGCAAAAAAATTCAAAAAACTCAAAAATACCATTATGCCTTCATTTCAAGCCAAAACAGGTTGGAAAAGGCTGAAAAAGAGAGAAAATAAAAATTATCGTTTCGTTTCGTTCCTACCCGACGCGTTATACGAAATTCCAAAAAAATAGCAAAAAAATTTAAAAAATTCAAAAATACCATTATGGCTTCATTTCAAGCCAAAACTGGTTGGTAAAGGCCAAAAAAGAGAGAAAATAAAAATTATCGTTTCGTTTCGTTCCTACCCAACCCGTAATAGAAAATTCCAAAAAAGCAGGAAAAAAATTCAAAAAATTCAAAAACCCCGTTATGGCTTCCTTTCAGTCCAAAATAGGTTGGAAAATGCTGAGAAAGTGAAAAAATTAAAATTATCGTTTCGTTTCGTTCCTACCCAACGCGTAATAGAAAATTCCAAAAAAATAGCAAAAAAATTCAAAAAACTCAAAAATACCATTATGCCTTCATTTCAAGCCAAAACAGGTTGGAAAAGGCTGAAAAAGAGAGAAAATAAAAATTATCGTTTCGTTTCGTTCCTACCCAACGCGTAATAGAAAATTCCAAAAAAGTTGGAAAAAAATTCAAAAAATTCAAAAACCCCGTTATGGCTTCCTTTCAATCCAAAATAGGTTGGAAAATGCTTAGAAAGGGAGGAAATAAAAATTATCATTTCGTTTCGTTCCTACACGACGCGTAATAGAAAATTCCAAAAAAATAGCAAAAAAATTCAAAAAATTAAAAAACTCCGTTATGGCTTCCTTTCAATCCAAAATAGGTTGGAAAATGCTTAGAAAGAGAGAAAATAAAAATTATCATTTCGTTTCGTTCCTACACGACGCGTAATAGAAAATTCCAAAAAAATAGCAAAAAAATTTAAAAAATTCAAAAATACCATTATGACTTCATTTCAAGCCAAAACAGGTTGGAAAAGGCTGAAAAATAGAAAAAATAAAAATTATCGTTTCGTTTCGTTCCTACCCAACGCGTAATTGAAAATTCCTAAGAAATAACAAAAAAATTCAAAATATTCAAAAACCCCATTGTGGCTTCTTTTCAAGCCAAACTAGGTTGGTAAATGCTTAGGAAGAGTGAAAATAAAAGTTATCATTTCGATTCGTTCCTGCTCGACACGTAAAAGAAAATTCAAAAAAAATAGCAAAAAAATTGAAAAACCCCGTTATCGCATCTTTTCAAGCAAAAATAGGTTGGAAAATGCTTAGAAAGAGAGAAAATAAAAATTATCATTTCGTTTCGTTCCTACGCGACGCGTAATAGAAAATTCCAAAAAAATAGCAAAAAAATTCAAAAAATTAAAAAACTCCGTTATGGCATCTTTTCAAGCCAAAATAGGTTGGAAAATGATGAGAAGGTGAGAAAATAAAAATTATCGTTTCCTTTCGTTCCTACCCGACGCGTAATAGAAAATTCCAAAGAAAAAGCAAAAAAATTCAAAAAATTCAAAAACCCTGTTATGGCTTCTTTTCAAGCCAAAATAGGCTGGAAAAGGCTACGAAAGAGAAAAAAATAAAAATTATCGTTTCGTTTCGTTCCTACCCGACGCGTAATACGAAATTCCAAAAAAATAGCAAAAAAATTTAAAAAATTCAAAAATACCATTATGGCTTCATTTCAAGCCAAAACAGGTTGGAAAAGGCTGAAAAAGAGAGAAAATAAAAATTATCATTTCGTTTCGTTCCTACCCAACGGGTAATAGAAAATTCCAAAAAAGTAGGAAAAAAATTCAAAAAATTCAAAAACCCCGTTATGGCTTCCTTTCAAGCCAAAATAGGTTGGAAAATGCTTAGAAAGAGAGAAAATAAAAATTATCATTTCGTTTCGTTCCTACTCGACGCGAAAAAGAAAATTCCAAAAAAATAGCAAAAAAATTCAAAAACCCCGTTATGGCTTCTTTTCAAGCCAAAATAGGTTGGAAAATGCTTAGAAAGAGAGAAAATAAAAATTATCATTTCGTTTCGTTCCTACTCGACGCGTAATAAAAAATTCCATGAAAATAGCAAAAAAACTCAAAAACCCCGCTATGACTTCTTTTCAAGCCAAAATAGGTTGGAAAATGCTGAGAAAGTGAAAAAAATTAAAATTATCGTTTCGTTTCGTTTCTACCCGACGCGTAATAGAAAATTCCAAAAAAATAGCAAAAAAATTCAAAAAACTCAAAAATACCATTATGCCTTCATTTCAAGCAAAAACAGGTTGGAAAAGGCTGAAAAAGAGAGAAAACAAAAATTATTGTTTCGTTTCGTTCCTACCCGACGCGTTATACGAAATTCCAAAAAAATAGCAAAAAAATTTAAAAAATTCAAAAATACCATTATGGCTTCATTTCAAGCCAAAACTGGTTGGTAAAGGCCAAAAAAGAGAGAAAATAAAAATTATCGTTTCGTTTCGTTCCTACCCAACCGGAATAGAAAATTCCAAAAAAGCAGGAAAAAAATTCAAAAAATTCAAAAACCACGTTATGGCTTCCTTTCAATCCAAAATAGGTTGGAAAATGCTGAGAAAGTGAAAAAATTAAAATTATCGTTTCGTTTCGTTCCTACCCAACGCGTAATAGAAAATTCCAAAAAAATAGAAAAAAAATTCAAAAAACTCAAAAATACCATTATGCCTTCATTTCAAGCCAAAACAGGTTGGAAAAGGCTGAAAAAGAGAGAAAATAAAAATTATCGTTTCGTTTCGTTCCTACCCAACGCGTAATAGAAAATTCCAAAAAAGTTGGATAAAAATTCAAAAAATTCAAAAACCCCGCTATGGCTTCCTTTCAATCCAAAATAGGTTGGAAAATGCTTAGAAAGAGAGAAAATAAAAATTATCATTTCGTTTCGTTCCTACACGACGCGTAATAGAAAATTCCAAAAAAATAGCAAAAAAATTCAAAAAATTAAAAAACTCCGTTATGGCATCTTTTCAAGCCAAAATAGGTTGGAAAATGATGAGAAGGTGAGAAAATAAAAATTATCGTTTCATTCCGTTCCTACCCGACGCGTAATAGAAAATTCCAAAGAAAAAGCAAAAAAATTCAAAAAATTCAAAAACCCTGTTATGGCTTCTTTTCAAGCCAAAATAGGTTGGAAAATGCTGAGAAAGTGAAAAAATTAAAATTATTGTTTCGTTTCGTTTCTACCCGACGCGTAATAGAAAATTCCAAAAAAATAGCAAAAAAATTCAAAAAATTCAAAAATACCATTATGCCTTCATTTCAAGCAAAAACAGGTTGGAAAAGGCTGAAAAAGAGAGAAAACAATAATTATTGTTTCGTTTCGTTCCTACACGACGCATAAGAGATAATTCAAAAAAAATAGCAAAAAAATTCAAAAAACTTAGAAAACCCCGTTATGGCTTCTTTTCAAGCCAAAATAGGTTGGAAAATGCAGAGAAAGAGAGAAAATAAAAACTATCATTTTGTTTCGTTCCTACCCGACGCGTAATAGAAAATTCCAAAAAAAAAGCAAAAAAATTCGAATAATTCAAAAATACCATTATGGCTTCATTTCAAGCCAAAACAGGTTGGAAATGGCTGAAAAAGAGAGAAAATAAAAAATTATCGTTTCGTTTCGTTCCTACACGACGCATAAGAGAGATAATTCAAAAAAAATAGCAAAAAAATTAAAACACTTCGTTATGGCTTCTTTTCAAGCGAAAATAGGTTGGAAAATGCTGAGAAAGAGATAAAATAAAAATTATCGTTTCGTTTCGTTCCTACCCGACGCGTAATACGAAATTCCAAAAAAATAGCAAAAAAATTTAAAAAATTCAAAAATACCATTATGGCTTCATTTCAAGCCAAAACAGGTTGGAAAAGGCTGAAAAAGAGAGAAAATAAAAATTATCGTTTCGTTTCGTTCCTACCCAACGGGTAATAGAAAATTCCAAAAAAGCTGCAAAAAAATTCAAAAAATTCAAAAACCCTGTTATGGCTTCATTTCAAGCCAAAATAGGTTGGAAAATGCTTAGAAAGAGAGAAAATAAAAATTATCATTTCGTTTCGTTCCTACTCGACGCGAAAAAGAAAATTCCAAAAAAATAGCAAAAAAATTCAAAAACCCCGTTATGGCTTCTTTTCAAGCCAAAATAGGTTGGAAAATGCTTAGAAAGAGAGAAAATAAAAATTATCATTTCGTTTCGTTCCTACTCGACGCGAAAAAGAAAATTCCAAAAAAATAGCAAAAAAATTCAAAAAACTCAAAAATACCATTATGCCTTCATTTCAAGCAAAAACAGGTTGGAAAAGGCTGAAAAAGAGAGAAAACAAAAATTATTGTTTCGTTTCGTTCCTACCCGACGCGTTATACGAAATTCCAAAAAAATAGCAAAAAAATTTAAAAAATTCAAAAATACCATTATGGCTTCATTTCAAGCCAAAACTGGTTGGTAAAGGCCAAAAAAGAGAGAAAATAAAAATTATCGTTTCGTTTCGTTCCTACCCAACCCGTAATAGAAAATTCCAAAAAAGCAGGAAAAAAATTCAAAAAATTCAAAAACCACGTTATGGCTTCCTTTCAATCCAAAATAGGTTGGAAAATGCTGAGAAAGTGAAAAAATTAAAATTATCGTTTCGTTTCGTTCCTACCCAACGCGTAATAGAAAATTCCAAAAAAATAGCAAAAAAATTTAAAAAATTCAAAAATACCATTATGGCTTCATTTCAAGCCAAAACAGGTTGGAAAAGGCTGAAAAAGAGAGAAAATAAAAATTATCGTTTCGTTTCGTTCCTACCCAACGCGTAATAGAAAATTCCAAAAAAGTAGGAAAACAATTCAAAAAATTCAAAAAACCCATTATGGCTTCCTTTCAAGGCAAAATAGGTTGGAAAATGCTTAGAAAGAGAGAAAATAAAAATTATCATTTCGTTTCGTTCCTACTCGACGCGTAATAGAAAATTCCATGAAAATAGCAAAAAACCTCAAAAACCCCGTTATGACTTCTTTTCAAGCCAAAATAGGTTGGAAAATGCTGAGAAAGTGAAAAAATTAAAATTATTGTTTCGTTTCGTTTCTACCCGACGCGTAATAGAAAATTCCAAAAAAATAGCAAAAAAATTCAAAAAATTCAAAAATACCATTATGCCTTCATTTCAAGCAAAAACAGGTTGGAAAAGGCTGAAAAAGAGAGAAAACAATAATTATTGTTTCGTTTCGTTCCTACACGACGCATAAGAGATAATTCAAAAAAAATAGCAAAAAAATTCAAAAAACTTAGAAAACCCCGTTATGGCTTCTTTTCAAGCCAAAATAGGTTGGAAAATGCAGAGAAAGAGAGAAAATAAAAACTATCATTTTGTTTCGTTCCTACCCGACGCGTAATAGAAAATTCCAAAAAAAAAGCAAAAAAATTCAAATAATTCAAAAATACCATTATGGCTTCATTTCAAGCCAAAACAGGTTGGAAATGGCTGAAAAAGAGAGAAAATAAAAAATTATCGTTTCGTTTCGTTCCTACACGACGCATAAGAGAGATAATTCAAAAAAAATAGCAAAAAAATTAAAAGACTTCGTTATGGCTTCTTTTCAAGCGAAAATAGGTTGGAAAATGCTGAGAAAGAGATAAAATAAAAATTATCGTTTCGTTTCGTTCCTACCCGACGCGTAATACGAAATTCCAAAAAAATAGCAAATAAATTTAAAAAATTCAAAAATACCATTATGGCTTCATTTCAAGCCAAAACAGGTTGGAAAAGGCTGAAAAAGAGAGAAAATAAAAATTATCGTTTCGTTTCGTTCCTACCCAACGGGTAATAGAAAATTCCAAAAAAGTAGCAAAAAAATTCAAAAAATTCAAAAACCCTGTTATGGCTTCATTTCAAGCCAAAATAGGTTGGAAAATGCTTAGAAAGAGAGAAAATAAAAATTATCATTTCGTTTCGTTCCTACTCGACGCGAAAAAGAAAATTCCAAAAAAATAGCAAAAAAATTCAAAAACCCCGTTATGGCTTCTTTTCAAGCCAAAATAGGTTGGAAAATGCTTAGAAAGAGAGAAAATAAAAATTATCATTTCGTTTCGTTCCTACTCGACGCGTAATAGAAAATTCCATGAAAATAGCAAAAAAACTCAAAAACCCCGCTATGACTTCTTTTCAAGCCAAAATAGGTTGGAAAATGCTGAGAAAGTGAAAAAAATTAAAATTATCGTTTCGTTTCGTTTCTACCCGACGCGAAAAAGAAAATTCCAAAAAAATAGCAAAAAAATTCAAAAACCCCGTTATGGCTTCTTTTCAAGCCAAAATAGGTTGGAAAATGCTTAGAAAGAGAGAAAATAAAAATTATCATTTCGTTTCGTTCCTACTCGACGCGTAATAGAAAATTCCAAAGAAAAAGCAAAAAAATTCAAAAAATTCAAAAACCCTGTTATGGCTTCTTTTCAAGCCAAAATAGGCTGGAAAAGGCCGCGAAAGAGAAAAACATAAAAATTATCGTTTCGTTTCGTTCCTACCCGACGCGTAATACGAAATTCCAAAAAAATAGCAAAAAAATTTAAAAAATTCAAAAATACCATTATGGCTTCATTTCAAGCCAAAACAGGTTGGAAAAGGCTGAAAAAGAGAGAAAATAAAAATTATCGTTTCGTTTCGTTCCTACCCAACGCGTAATAGAAAATTCCAAAAAAGTAGGAAAACAATTCAAAAAATTCTAAAAACCCATTATGGCTTCCTTTCAAGGCAAAATAGGTTGGAAAATGCTTAGAAAGAGAGAAAATAAAAATTATCATTTCGTTTCGTTCCTACTCGACGCGTAATAGAAAATTCCATGAAAATAGCAAAAAACCTCAAAAACCCCGTTATGACTTCTTTTCAAGCCAAAATAGGTTGGAAAATGCTGAGAAAGTGAAAAAATTAAAATTATTGTTTCGTTTCGTTTCTACCCGACGCGTAATAGAAAATTCCAAAAAAATAGCAAAAAAATTCAAAAAATTCAAAAATACCATTATGCCTTCATTTCAAGCAAAAACAGGTTGGAAAAGGCTGAAAAAGAGAGAAAACAATAATTATTGTTTCGTTTCGTTCCTACACGACGCATAAGAGATAATTCAAAAAAAATAGCAAAAAAATTCAAAAAACTTAGAAAACCCCGTTATGGCTTCTTTTCAAGCCAAAATAGGTTGGAAAATGCAGAGAAAGAGAGAAAATAAAAACTATCATTTTGTTTCGTTCCTACCCGACGCGTAATAGAAAATTCCAAAAAAAAAGCAAAAAAATTCGAATAATTCAAAAATACCATTATGGCTTCATTTCAAGCCAAAACAGGTTGGAAATGGCTGAAAAAGAGAGAAAATAAAAAATTATCGTTTCGTTTCGTTCCTACACGACGCATAAGAGAGATAATTCAAAAAAAATAGCAAAAAAATTAAAACACTTCGTTATGGCTTCTTTTCAAGCGAAAATAGGTTGGAAAATGCTGAGAAAGAGATAAAATAAAAATTATCGTTTCGTTTCGTTCCTACCCGACGCGTAATACGAAATTCCAAAAAAATAGCAAAAAAATTTAAAAAATTCAAAAATACCATTATGGCTTCATTTCAAGCCAAAACAGGTTGGAAAAGGCTGAAAAAGAGAGAAAATAAAAATTATCGTTTCGTTTCGTTCCTACCCAACGGGTAATAGAAAATTCCAAAAAAGTAGCAAAAAAATTCAAAAAATTCAAAAACCCTGTTATGGCTTCATTTCAAGCCAAAATAGGTTGGAAAATGCTTAGAAAGAGAGAAAATAAAAATTATCATTTCGTTTCGTTCCTACTCGACGCGAAAAAGAAAATTCCAAAAAAATAGCAAAAAAATTCAAAAACCCCGTTATGGCTTCTTTTCAAGCCAAAATAGGTTGGAAAATGCTTAGAAAGAGAGAAAATAAAAATTATCATTTCGTTTCGTTCCTACTCGACGCGAAAAAGAAAATTCCAAAAAAATAGCAAAAAAATTCAAAAAACTCAAAAATACCATTATGCCTTCATTTCAAGCAAAAACAGGTTGGAAAAGGCTGAAAAAGAGAGAAAACAAAAATTATTGTTTCGTTTCGTTCCTACCCGACGCGTTATACGAAATTCCAAAAAAATAGCAAAAAAATTTAAAAAATTCAAAAATACCATTATGGCTTCATTTCAAGCCAAAACTGGTTGGTAAAGGCCAAAAAAGAGAGAAAATAAAAATTATCGTTTCGTTTCGTTCCTACCCAACCCGTAATAGAAAATTCCAAAAAAGCAGGAAAAAAATTCAAAAAATTCAAAAACCACGTTATGGCTTCCTTTCAATCCAAAATAGGTTGGAAAATGCTGAGAAAGTGAAAAAATTAAAATTATCGTTTCGTTTCGTTCCTACCCAACGCGTAATAGAAAATTCCAAAAAAATAGCAAAAAAATTTAAAAAATTCAAAAATACCATTATGGCTTCATTTCAAGCCAAAACAGGTTGGAAAAGGCTGAAAAAGAGAGAAAATAAAAATTATCGTTTCGTTTCGTTCCTACCCAACGCGTAATAGAAAATTCCAAAAAAGTAGGAAAACAATTCAAAAAATTCAAAAAACCCATTATGGCTTCCTTTCAAGGCAAAATAGGTTGGAAAATGCTTAGAAAGAGAGAAAATAAAAATTATCATTTCGTTTCGTTCCTACTCGACGCGTAATAGAAAATTCCATGAAAATAGCAAAAAACCTCAAAAACCCCGTTATGACTTCTTTTCAAGCCAAAATAGGTTGGAAAATGCTGAGAAAGTGAAAAAATTAAAATTATTGTTTCGTTTCGTTTCTACCCGACGCGTAATAGAAAATTCCAAAAAAATAGCAAAAAAATTCAAAAAATTCAAAAATACCATTATGCCTTCATTTCAAGCAAAAACAGGTTGGAAAAGGCTGAAAAAGAGAGAAAACAATAATTATTGTTTCGTTTCGTTCCTACACGACGCATAAGAGATAATTCAAAAAAAATAGCAAAAAAATTCAAAAAACTTAGAAAACCCCGTTATGGCTTCTTTTCAAGCCAAAATAGGTTGGAAAATGCAGAGAAAGAGAGAAAATAAAAACTATCATTTTGTTTCGTTCCTACCCGACGCGTAATAGAAAATTCCAAAAAAAAAGCAAAAAAATTCAAATAATTCAAAAATACCATTATGGCTTCATTTCAAGCCAAAACAGGTTGGAAATGGCTGAAAAAGAGAGAAAATAAAAAATTATCGTTTCGTTTCGTTCCTACACGACGCATAAGAGAGATAATTCAAAAAAAATAGCAAAAAAATTAAAAGACTTCGTTATGGCTTCTTTTCAAGCGAAAATAGGTTGGAAAATGCTGAGAAAGAGATAAAATAAAAATTATCGTTTCGTTTCGTTCCTACCCGACGCGTAATACGAAATTCCAAAAAAATAGCAAATAAATTTAAAAAATTCAAAAATACCATTATGGCTTCATTTCAAGCCAAAACAGGTTGGAAAAGGCTGAAAAAGAGAGAAAATAAAAATTATCGTTTCGTTTCGTTCCTACCCAACGGGTAATAGAAAATTCCAAAAAAGTAGCAAAAAAATTCAAAAAATTCAAAAACCCTGTTATGGCTTCATTTCAAGCCAAAATAGGTTGGAAAATGCTTAGAAAGAGAGAAAATAAAAATTATCATTTCGTTTCGTTCCTACTCGACGCGAAAAAGAAAATTCCAAAAAAATAGCAAAAAAATTCAAAAACCCCGTTATGGCTTCTTTTCAAGCCAAAATAAGTTGGAAAATGCTTAGAAAGAGAGAAAATAAAAATTATCATTTCGTTTCGTTCCTACTCGACGCGTAATAGAAAATTCCATGAAAATAGCAAAAAAACTCAAAAACCCCGCTATGACTTCTTTTCAAGCCAAAATAGGTTGGAAAATGCTGAGAAAGTGAAAAAAATTAAAATTATCGTTTCGTTTCGTTTCTACCCGACGCGAAAAAGAAAATTCCAAAAAAATAGCAAAAAAATTCAAAAACCCCGTTATGGCTTCTTTTCAAGCCAAAATAGGTTGGAAAATGCTTAGAAAGAGAGAAAATAAAAATTATCATTTCGTTTCGTTCCTACTCGACGCGTAATAGAAAATTCCAAAGAAAAAGCAAAAAAATTCAAAAAATTCAAAAACCCTGTTATGGCTTCTTTTCAAGCCAAAATAGGCTGGAAAAGGCCGCGAAAGAGAAAAACATAAAAATTATCGTTTCGTTTCGTTCCTACCCGACGCGTAATACGAAATTCCAAAAAAATAGCAAAAAAATTTAAAAAATTCAAAAATACCATTATGGCTTCATTTCAAGCCAAAACAGGTTGGAAAAGGCTGAAAAAGAGAGAAAATAAAAATTATCGTTTCGTTTCGTTCCTACCCAACGCGTAATAGAAAATTCCAAAAAAGTAGGAAAACAATTCAAAAAATTCTAAAAACCCATTATGGCTTCCTTTCAAGGCAAAATAGGTTGGAAAATGCTTAGAAAGAGAGAAAATAAAAATTATCATTTCGTTTCGTTCCTACTCGACGCGTAATAGAAAATTCCATGAAAATAGCAAAAAACCTCAAAAACCCCGTTATGACTTCTTTTCAAGCCAAAATAGGTTGGAAAATGCTGAGAAAGTGAAAAAATTAAAATTATTGTTTCGTTTCGTTTCTACCCGACGCGTAATAGAAAATTCCAAAAAAATAGCAAAAAAATTCAAAAAATTCAAAAATACCATTATGCCTTCATTTCAAGCAAAAACAGGTTGGAAAAGGCTGAAAAAGAGAGAAAACAATAATTATTGTTTCGTTTCGTTCCTACACGACGCATAAGAGATAATTCAAAAAAAATAGCAAAAAAATTCAAAAAACTTAGAAAACCCCGTTATGGCTTCTTTTCAAGCCAAAATAGGTTGGAAAATGCAGAGAAAGAGAGAAAATAAAAACTATCATTTTGTTTCGTTCCTACCCGACGCGTAATAGAAAATTCCAAAAAAAAAGCAAAAAAATTCGAATAATTCAAAAATACCATTATGGCTTCATTTCAAGCCAAAACAGGTTGGAAATGGCTGAAAAAGAGAGAAAATAAAAAATTATCGTTTCGTTTCGTTCCTACACGACGCATAAGAGAGATAATTCAAAAAAAATAGCAAAAAAATTAAAACACTTCGTTATGGCTTCTTTTCAAGCGAAAATAGGTTGGAAAATGCTGAGAAAGAGATAAAATAAAAATTATCGTTTCGTTTCGTTCCTACCCGACGCGTAATACGAAATTCCAAAAAAATAGCAAAAAAATTTAAAAAATTCAAAAATACCATTATGGCTTCATTTCAAGCCAAAACAGGTTGGAAAAGGCTGAAAAAGAGAGAAAATAAAAATTATCGTTTCGTTTCGTTCCTACCCAACGGGTAATAGAAAATTCCAAAAAAGTAGCAAAAAAATTCAAAAAATTCAAAAACCCTGTTATGGCTTCATTTCAAGCCAAAATAGGTTGGAAAATGCTTAGAAAGAGAGAAAATAAAAATTATCATTTCGTTTCGTTCCTACTCGACGCGAAAAAGAAAATTCCAAAAAAATAGCAAAAAAATTCAAAAACCCCGTTATGGCTTCTTTTCAAGCCAAAATAGGTTGGAAAATGCTTAGAAAGAGAGAAAATAAAAATTATCATTTCGTTTCGTTCCTACTCGACGCGAAAAAGAAAATTCCAAAAAAATAGCAAAAAAATTCAAAAACCCCGTTATGGCTTCTTTTCAAGCCAAAATAGGTTGGAAAATGCTTAGAAAGAGAGAAAATAAAAATTATCATTTCGTTTCGTTCCTACTCGACGCGTAATAGAAAATTCCATGAAAATAGCAAAAAAACTCAAAAACCCCGCTATGACTTCTTTTCAAGCCAAAATAGGTTGGAAAATGCTGAGAAAGTGAAAAAAATTAAAATTATCGTTTCGTTTCGTTTCTACCCGACGCGTAATAGAAAATTCCAAAAAAATATCAAAAAAATTCAAAAAACTCAAAAATACCATTATGCCTTCATTTCAAGCAAAAACAGGTTGGAAAAGGCTGAAAAAGAGAGAAAACAAAAATTATTGTTTCGTTTCGTTCCTACCCGACGCGTTATACGAAATTCCAAAAAAATAGCAAAAAAATTTAAAAAATTCAAAAATACCATTATGGCTTCATTTCAAGCCAAAACTGGTTGGTAAAGGCCAAAAAAGAGAGAAAATAAAAATTATCGTTTCGTTTCGTTCCTACCCAACCCGTAATAGAAAATTCCAAAAAAGCAGGAAAAAAATTCAAAAAATTCAAAAACCACGTTATGGCTTCCTTTCAATCCAAAATAGGTTGGAAAATGCTGAGAAAGTGAAAAAATTAAAATTATCGTTTCGTTTCGTTCCTACCCAACGCGTAATAGAAAATTCCAAAAAAATAGCAAAAAAATTCAAAAAACTCAAAAATACCATTATGCCTTCATTTCAAGCCAAAACAGGTTGGAAAAGGCTGAAAAAGAGAGAAAATAAAAATTATCGTTTCGTTTCGTTCCTACCCAACGCGTAATAGAAAATTCCAAAAAAGTTGGAAAAAAATTCAAAAAATTCAAAAACCCCGCTATGGCTTCCTTTCAATCCAAAATAGGTTGGAAAATGCTTAGAAAGAGAGAAAATAAAAATTATCATTTCGTTTCGTTCCTACACGACGCGTAATAGAAAATTCCAAAAAAATAGCAAAAAAATTCAAAAAATTAAAAAACTCCGTTATGGCATCTTTTCAAGCCAAAATAGGTTGGAAAATGATGAGAATGTGAGAAAATAAAAATTATCGTTTCATTCCGTTCTACCCGACGCGTAATAGAAAATTCCAAAGAAAAAGCAAAAAAATTCAAAAACCCTGTTATGGCTTCTTTTCAAGCCAAAATAGGCTGGAAAAGGCTGCGAAAGAGAAAAACATAAAAATTATCGTTTCGTTTCGTTCCTACCCGACGCGTAATACGAAATTCCAAAAAAATAGCAAAAAAATTTAAAAAATTCAAAAATACCATTATGGCTTCATTTCAAGCCAAAACAGGTTGGAAAAGGCTGAAAAAGAGAGAAAATAAAAATTATCGTTTCGTTTCGTTCCTACCCAACGCGTAATAGAAAATTCCAAAAAAGTAGGAAAACAATTCAAAAAATTCAAAAAACCCATTATGGCTTCCTTTCAAGGCAAAATAGGTTGGAAAATGCTTAGAAAGAGAGAAAATAAAAATTATCATTTCGTTTCGTTCCTACTCGACGCGTAATAGAAAATTCCATGAAAATAGCAAAAAACCTCAAAAACCCCGTTATGACTTCTTTTCAAGCCAAAATAGGTTGGAAAATGCTGAGAAAGAGATAAAATAAAAATTATCGTTTCGTTTCGTTCCTACCCAATGGGTAATAGAAAATTCCAAAAAGTAGCAAAAAAATTCAAAAAATTCAAAAACCCTGTTATGGCTTCATTTCAAGCCAAAATAGGTTGGAAAATGCTTAGAAAGAGAGAAAATAAAAATTATCATTTCGTTTCGTTCCTACTCGACGCGAAAAAGAAAATTCCAAAAAAATAGCAAAAAAATTCAAAAACCCCGTTATGGCTTCTTTTCAAGCCAAAATAGGTTGGAAAATGCTTAGAAAGAGAGAAAATAAAAATTATCATTTCGTTTCGTTCCTACTCGACGCGGAATAGAAAATTCCATGAAATTAGCAAAAAAACTCAAAAACCCCGTTATGACTTCTTTTCAAGCCAAAATAGGTTGGAAAATGCTGAGAAAGTGAAAAAAATTAAAATTATCGTTTCGTTTCGTTTCTACCCGACGCGTAATAGAAAATTCTAAAAAAAATAGCAAAAAAATTCAAAAAATTCAAAAATACCATTATGCCTTCGTTTCAAGAAAAAACAGGTTGGAAAAGGCTGAAAAAGAGAGAAAACAAAAATTATTGTTTCGTTTCGTTCCTACCCGACGCGTTATACGAAATTCCAAAAAAATAGCAAAAAAATTTAAAAAATTCAAAAATACCATTATGGCTTCATTTCAAACCAAAACTGGTTGGTAAAGGCCAAAAAAGAGAGAAAATAAAAATTATCGTTTCGTTTCGTTCCTACACGACGCATAAGAGATAATTCAAAAAAATAGCAAAAAATTCAAAAAATTTAAAAACCCCGTTATGGCTTCTTTTCAAGCCAATATAGATTGGAAAAGGCTGAGAAAAAGAGAAAATAAAAATTATCGTTTCGTTTCGTTCCTACCCGACGCGTAAAAAAAAATTCCAAAAAAATAGCAAAAAAATTAAAAAATACCATTATAGCTTCATTTCAAGCCAAAACAGGTTGGAAAAGGCTGAAAAATATAGAAAATAAAAATTATCGTTTCGTTTCGTTCCTACCCGACGCGTAATAGGAAATTCCAAATAATTCAAAAATACCATTATGGCTTCATTTCAAGCCAAAACAGGTCGGAAATGGCTGAAAAAGAGAGAAAATAAAAAATTATCGTTTCGTTTCGTTCCTACACGACGCATAAGAGAGATAATTCAAAAAAAATAGCAAAAAAATTAAAAAAATTAAAAGACTCCGTTATGGCTTCTTTTCAAGCGAAAATAGGTTGGAAAATGCTGAGAAAGAGAGAAAATAAAAATTATCGTTTCGTTTCGTTCCTACCCGACGAGTAATACGAAATTCCAAAAAAATAGCAAAAAAATTTAAAAAATTCAAAAATACCATTATGGCTTCATTTCAAGCCAAAACAGGTTGGAAAAGGCTGAAAAATAGAAAAAATAAAAATTATCGTTTCGTTTCGTTCCTACCCAACGCGTAATTGAAAATTCCTAAGAAATAGCAAAAAAATTCAAAAAATTCAAAAACCCCAATGTGGCTTCTTTTCAAGCCAAACTAGGTTGGTAAATGCTTAGGAAGAGTGAAAATAAAAATTATCATTTCGTTTCGTTCCTGCTCGACGCGTAAAAGAAAATTCCAAAAAAATAGCAAAAAAATTGAAAAACCCCGTTATCGCATCTTTTCAAGCAAAAATAGGTTGGAAAATGCTTAGAAAGAGAGAAAATAAAAATTATCATTTCGTTTCGTTCCTACACGACGCGTAATAGAAAATTCCAAAAAAATAGCAAAAAAATTCAAAAAATTAAAAAACTCCGTTATGGCATCTTTTCAAGCCAAAATAGGTTGGAAAATGATGAGAATGTGAGAAAATAAAAATTATCGTTTCATTCCGTTCCTACCCGACGCGTAATAGAAAATTCCAAAGAAAAAGCAAAAAAATTCAAAAACCCTGTTATGGCTTCTTTTCAAGCCTAAATAGGCTGGAAAAGGCTGCGGAAGAGAAAAACATAAAAATTATCGTTTCGTTTCGTTCCTACCCGACGCGTAATACGAAATTCCAAAAAAATAGCAAAAAAATTTAAAAAATTCAAAAATACCATTATGCTTCATTTCAAGCCAAAACAGGTTGGAAAAGGCTGAAAAAGAGAGAAAATAAAAATTATCGTTTCGTTTCGTTCCTACCCAACGGGTAATAGAAAATTCCAAAAAAGTAGCAAAAAAATTCAAAAAATTCAAAAACCCTGTTATGGCTTCATTTCAAGCCAAAATAGGTTGGAAAATGCTTAGAAAGAGAGAAAATAAAAATTATCATTTCGTTTCGTTCCTACTCGACGCGAAAAAGAAAATTCCAAAAAAATAGCAAAAAAATTCAAAAACCCCGTTATGGCTTCTTTTCAAGCCAAAATAGGTTAAAAAATGCTTAGAAAGAGAGAAAATAAAAATTATCATTTCGTTTCGTTCCTACTCGACGCGGAATAGAAAATTCCATGAAAATAGCAAAAAAACTCAAAAACCCCGTTATGACTTCTTTTCAAGCCAAAATAGGGTGGAAAATGCTGAGAAAGTGAAAAAAATTAAAATTATCGTTTCGTTTCGTTTCTACCCGACGCGTAATAGAAAATTCCAAAAAAAATAGCAAAAAAATTCAAAAAATTCAAAAATACCATTATGCCTTCATTTCAAGAAAAAACAGGTTGGAAAAGGCTGAAAAAGAGAGAAAACAAAAATTATTGTTTCGTTTCGTTCCTACCCGACGCGTTATACGAAATTCCAAAAAAATAGCAAAAAAATTTAAAAAATTCAAAAATACCATTATGGCTTCATTTCAAACCAAAACTGGTTGGTAAAGGCCAAAAAAGAGAGAAAATAAAAATTATCGTTTCGTTTCGTTCCTACACGACGCATAAGAGATAATTCAAAAAAATAGCAAAAAATTCAAAAAATTTAAAAACCCCGTTATGGCTTCTTTTCAAGCCAATATAGATTGGAAAAGGCTGAGAAAAAGAGAAAATAAAAATTATCGTTTCGTTTCGTTCCTACCCGACGCGTAATAAAAAATTCCAAAAAAATAGCAAAAAAATTAAAAAATACCATTATAGCTTCATTTCAAGCCAAAACAGGTTGGAAAAGGCTGAAAAACATAGAAAATAAAAATTATCGTTTCGTTTCGTTCCTACCCGACGCGTAATAGGAAATTCCAAATAATTCAAAAATACCATTATGGCTTCATTTCAAGCCAAAACAGGTCGGAAATGGCTGAAAAAGAGAGAAAATAAAAAATTATCGTTTCGTTTCGTTCCTACACGACGCATAAGAGAGATAATTCAAAAAAAATAGCAAAAAAATTAAAAAAATTAAAAGACTCCGTTATGGCTTCTTTTCAAGCGAAAATAGGTTGGAAAATGCTGAGAAAGAGAGAAAATAAAAATTATCGTTTCGTTTCGTTCCTACCCGACGCGTAATACGAAATTCCAAAAAAATATCAAAAAAATTTAAAAAATTCAAAAATACCATTATGGCTTCATTTCAAGCCAAAACAGGTTGGAAAAGGCTGAAAAATAGAAAAAATAAAAATTATCGTTTCGTTTCGTTCCTACCCAACGCGTAATTGAAAATTCCTAAGAAATAGCAAAAAAATTCAAAAAATTCAAAAACCCCAATGTGGCTTCTTTTCAAGCCAAACTAGGTTGGTAAATGCTTAGGAAGAGTGAAAATAAAAATTATCATTTCGTTTCGTTCCTGCTCGACGCGTAAAAGAAAATTCCAAAAAAATAGCAAAAAAATTGAAAAACCCCGTTATCGCATCTTTTCAAGCAAAAATAGGTTGGAAAATGCTTAGAAAGAGAGAAAATAAAAATTATCATTTCGTTTCGTTCCTACACGACGCGTAATAGAAAATTCCAAAAAAATAGCAAAAAAATTCAAAAAATTAAAAAACTCCGTTATGGCATCTTTTCAAGCCAAAATAGGTTGGAAAATGATGAGAATGTGAGAAAATAAAAATTATCGTTTCATTCCGTTCCTACCCGACGCGTAATAGAAAATTCCAAAGAAAAAGCAAAAAAATTCAAAAAATTCAAAAACCCTGTTATGGCTTCTTTTCAAGCCTAAATAGGCTGGAAAAGGCTGCGGAAGAGAAAAACATAAAAATTATCGTTTCGTTTCGTTCCTACCCGACGCGTAATACGAAATTCCAAAAAAATAGCAAAAAAATTTAAAAAATTCAAAAATATCATTATGCTTCATTTCAAGCCCAAACAGGTTGGAAAAGGCTGAAAAAGAGAGAAAATAAAAATTATCGTTTCGTTTCGTTCCTACCCAACGGGTAATAGAAAATTCCAAAAAAGTAGCAAAAAAATTCAAAAAATTCAAAAACCCTGTTATGGCTTCATTTCAAGCCAAAATAGGTTGGAAAATGCTTAGAAAGAGAGAAAATAAAAATTATCATTTCGTTTCGTTCCTACTCGACGCGAAAAAGAAAATTCCAAAAAAATAGCAAAAAAATTCAAAAACCCCGTTATGGCTTCTTTTCAAGCCAAAATAGGTTGGAAAATGCTTAGAAAGAGAGAAAATAAAAATTATCATTTCGTTTCGTTCCTACTCGACGCGGAATAGAAAATTCCATGAAAATAGCAAAAAAACTCAAAAACCCCGTTATGACTTCTTTTCAAGCCAAAATAGGTTGGAAAATGCTGAGAAAGTGAAAAAAATTAAAATTATCGTTTCGTTTCGTTTCTACCCGACGCGTAATAGAAAATTCTAAAAAAAATAGCAAAAAAATTCAAAAAATTCAAAAATACCATTATGCCTTCATTTCAAGAAAAAACAGGTTGGAAAAGGCTGAAAAAGAGAGAAAACAAAAATTATTGTTTCGTTTCGTTCCTACCCGACGCGTTATACGAAATTCCAAAAAAATAGCAAAAAAATTTAAAAAATTCAAAAATACCATTATGGCTTCATTTCAAACCAAAACTGGTTGGTAAAGGCCAAAAAAGAGAGAAAATAAAAATTATCGTTTCGTTTCGTTCCTACACGACGCATAAGAGATAATTCAAAAAAATAGCAAAAAATTCAAAAAATTTAAAAACCCCGTTATGGCTTCTTTTCAAGCCAATATAGATTGGAAAAGGCTGAGAAAAAGAGAAAATAAAAATTATCGTTTCGTTTCGTTCCTACCCGGCGCGTAATAAAAAATTCCAAAAAAATAGCAAAAAAATTAAAAAATACCATTATAGCTTCATTTCAAGCCAAAACAGGTTGGAAAAGGCTGAAAAATATAGAAAATAAAAATTATCGTTTCGTTTCGTTCCTACCCGACGCGTAATAGGAAATTCCAAATAATTCAAAAATACCATTATGGCTTCATTTCAAGCCAAAACAGGTCGGAAATGGCTGAAAAAGAGAGAAAATAAAAAATTATCGTTTCGTTTCGTTCCTACACGACGCATAAGAGAGATAATTCAAAAAAAATAGCAAAAAAATTAAAAAAATTAAAAGACTCCGTTATGGCTTCTTTTCAAGCGAAAATAGGTTGGAAAATGCTGAGAAAGAGAGAAAATAAAAATTATCGTTTCGTTTCGTTCCTACCCGACGAGTAATACGAAATTCCAAAAAAATAGCAAAAAAATTTAAAAAATTCAAAAATACCATTATGGCTTCATTTCAAGCCAAAACAGGTTGGAAAAGGCTGAAAAATAGAAAAAATAAAAATTATCGTTTCGTTTCGTTCCTACCCAACGCGTAATTGAAAATTCCTAAGAAATAGCAAAAAAATTCAAAAAATTCAAAAACCCCAATGTGGCTTCTTTTCAAGCCAAACTAGGTTGGTAAATGCTTAGGAAGAGTGAAAATAAAAATTATCATTTCGTTTCGTTCCTGCTCGACGCGTAAAAGAAAATTCCAAAAAAATAGCAAAAACATTGAAAAACCCCGTTATCGCATCTTTTCAAGCAAAAATAGGTTGGAAAATACTTAGAAAGAGAGAAAATAAAAATTATCATTTCGTTTCGTTCCTACACGACGCGTAATAGAAAATTCCAAAAAAATAGCAAAAAAATTCAAAAAATTAAAAAACTCCGTTATGGCATCTTTTCAAGCCAAAATAGGTTGGAAAATGATGAGAATGTGAGAAAATAAAAATTATCGTTTCATTCCGTTCCTACCCGACGCGTAATAGAAAATTCCAAAGAAAAAGCAAAAAAATTCAAAAAATTCAAAAACCCTGTTATGGCTTCTATTCAAGCCTAAATAGGCTGGAAAAGGCTGCGGAAGAGAAAAACATAAAAATTATCGTTTCGTTTCGTTCCTACCCGACGCGTAATACGAAATTCCAAAAAAATAGCAAAAAAATTTAAAAAATTCAAAAATACCATTATGCTTCATTTCAAGCCAAAACAGGTTGGAAAAGGCTGAAAAAGAGAGAAAATAAAAATTATCGTTTCGTTTCGTTCCTACCCAACGGGTAATAGAAAATTCCAAAAAAGTAGGAAAAAAATTCAAAAAATTCAAAAACCCTGTTATGGCTTCATTTCAAGCCAAAATAGGTTGGAAAATGCTTAGAAAGAGAGAAAATAAAAATTATCATTTCGTTTCGTTCCTACTAGACGCGAAAAAGAAAATTCCAAAAAAATAGCAAAAAAATTCAAAAACCCCGTTATGGCTTCTTTTCAAGCCAAAATAGGTTGGAAAATGCTTAGAAAGAGAGAAAATAAAAATTATCATTTCGTTTCGTTCCTACTCGACGCGGAATAGAAAATTCCATGAAAATAGCAAAAAAACTCAAAAACCCCGTTATGACTTCTTTTCAAGCCAAAATAGGTTGGAAAATGCTGAGAAAGTGAAAAAAATTAAAATTATCGTTTCGTTTCGTTTCTACCCGACGCGTAATAGAAAATTCCAAAAAAAATAGCAAAAAAATTCAAAAAATTCAAAAATACCATTATGCCTTCATTTCAAGAAAAAACAGGTTGGAAAAGGCTGAAAAAGAGAGAAAACAAAAATTATTGTTTCGTTTCGTTCCTACCCGACGCGTTATACGAAATTCCAAAAAAATAGCAAAAAAATTTAAAAAATTCAAAAATACCATTATGGCTTCATTTCAAACCAAAACTGGTTGGTAAAGGCCAAAAAAGAGAGAAAATAAAAATTATCGTTTCGTTTCGTTCCTACACGACGCATAAGAGATAATTCAAAAAAATAGCAAAAAATTCAAAAAATTTAAAAACCCCGTTATGGCTTCTTTTCAAGCCAATATAGATTGGAAAAGGCTGAGAAAAAGAGAAAATAAAAATTATCGTTTCGTTTCGTTCCTACCCGACGCGTAATAAAAAATTCCAAAAAAATAGCAAAAAAATTAAAAAATACCATTATAGCTTCATTTCAAGCCAAAACAGGTTGGAAAAGGCTGAAAAACATAGAAAATAAAAATTATCGTTTCGTTTCGTTCCTACCCGACGCGTAATAGGAAATTCCAAATAATTCAAAAATACCATTATGGCTTCATTTCAAGCCAAAACAGGTCGGAAATGGCTGAAAAAGAGAGAAAATAAAAAATTATCGTTTCGTTTCGTTCCTACACGACGCATAAGAGAGATAATTCAAAAAAAATAGCAAAAAAATTAAAAAAATTAAAAGACTCCGTTATGGCTTCTTTTCAAGCGAAAATAGGTTGGAAAATGCTGAGAAAGAGAGAAAATAAAAATTATCGTTTCGTTTCGTTCCTACCCGACGCGTAATACGAAATTCCAAAAAAATAGCAAAAAAATTTAAAAAATTCAAAAATACCATTATGGCTTCATTTCAAGCCAAAACAGGTTGGAAAAGGCTGAAAAATAGAAAAAATAAAAATTATCGTTTCGTTTCGTTCCTACCCAACGCGTAATTGAAAATTCCTAAGAAATAGCAAAAAAATTCAAAAAATTCAAAAACCCCAATGTGGCTTCTTTTCAAGCCAAACTAGGTTGGTAAATGCTTAGGAAGAGTGAAAATAAAAATTATCATTTCGTTTCGTTCCTGCTCGACGCGTAAAAGAAAATTCCAAAAAAATAGCAAAAAAATTGAAAAACCCCGTTATCGCATCTTTTCAAGCAAAAATAGGTTGGAAAATGCTTAGAAAGAGAGAAAATAAAAATTATCATTTCGTTTCGTTCCTACACGACGCGTAATAGAAAATTCCAAAAAAATAGCAAAAAAATTCAAAAAATTAAAAAACTCCGTTATGGCATCTTTTCAAGCCAAAATAGGTTGGAAAATGATGAGAATGTGAGAAAATAAAAATTATCGTTTCATTCCGTTCCTACCCGACGCGTAATAGAAAATTCCAAAGAAAAAGCAAAAAAATTCAAAAAATTCAAAAACCCTGTTATGGCTTCTTTTCAAGCCTAACTAGGCTGGAAAAGGCTGCGGAAGAGAAAAACATAAAAATTATCGTTTCGTTTCGTTCCTACCCGACGCGTAATACGAAATTCCAAAAAAATAGCAAAAAAATTTAAAAAATTCAAAAATATCATTATGCTTCATTTCAAGCCAAAACAGGTTGGAAAAGGCTGAAAAAGAGAGAAAATAAAAATTATCGTTTCGTTTCGTTCCTACCCAACGGGTAATAGAAAATTCCAAAAAAGTAGGAAAAAAATTCAAAAAATTCAAAAACCCCGTTATGGCTTCCTTTCAAGCCAAAATAGGTTGGAAAATGCTTAGAAAGAGAGAAAATAAAAATTATCATTTCGTTTCGTTCCTACTCGACGCGAAAAAGAAAATTCCAAAAAAATAGCAAAAAAATTCAAAAACCCCGTTATGGCTTCTTTTCAAGCCAAAATAGGTTGGAAAATGCTTAGAAAGAGAGAAAATAAAAATTATCATTTCATTTCGTTCCTACTCGACGCGTAATAGAAAATTCCATGAAAATAGCAAAAAAACTCAAAAACCCCGTTATGACTTCTTTTCAAGCCAAAATAGGTTGGAAAATGCTGAGAAAGTGAAAAAATTAAAATTATTGTTTCGTTTCGTTTCTACCCGACGCGTAATAGAAAATTCCAAAAAAATAGTAAAAAAATTCAAAAAATTCAAAAATACCATTATGCCTTCATTTCAAGCAAAAACAGGTTGGAAAAGGCTGAAAAAGAGAGAAAACAAAAATTATTGTTTCGTTTCGTTCCGACACGACGCATAAGAGATAATTCAAAAAAAATAGCAAAAAAATTCAAAAAACTTAGAAAACCCCGTTATGGCTTCTTTTCAAGCCAAAATAGGTTGGAAAAGGCAGAGAAAGACAGAAAATAAAAATTATCATTTTGTTTCGTTCCTACCCGACGCGTAATAGAAAATTCCAAAAAAAAAGCAAAAAAATTCAAATAATTCAAAAATACCATTATGGCTTTATTTCAAGCCAAAACAGGTTGGAAATGGCTGAAAAAGAGAGAAAATAAAAAATTATCGTTTCGTTTCGTTCCTACACGACGCATAAGAGAGATAATTCAAAAAAAATAGAAAAAAAATTTAAAAAATTAAAAGACTTCGTTATGGCTTCTTTTCAAGCGAAAATAGGTTGGAAAATGCTGAGAAAGGGAGAAAATAAAAATTATCGTTTCGTTTCGTTCCTACCCGACGCGTAATACGAAATTCCAAAAAAATAGCAAAAAAATTAAAAAAATTAAAAAATACCATTATGGCTTCATTTCCAGCCAAAACAGGTTGGAAAAGGCTGAAAAATAGAAAAAATAAAAATTATCGTTTCGTTTTATTCCTACCCAACGCGTAATTGAAAATTCCTAAGAAATAACAAAAAAATTTAAACAATTCAAAAACCCCATTGTGGCTTCTTTTCAAGCCAAACTAGGTTGGTAAATGCTTAGGAAGAGTGAAAATAAAAGTTATCATTTCGTTTCGTTCCTGCTCAACGCGTAAAAGAAAATTCCAAAAAAATAGCAAAAAAATTGAAAAACCCCGTTATCGCATCTTTTCAAGCAAAAATAGGTTGGAAAATGCTTAGAAAGAGAGAAAATAAAAATTATCATTTCGTTTCGTTCCTACACGACGCGTAATAGAAAATTCCAAAAAAATAGCAAAAAAATTCAAAAAATTAAAAAACTCCGTTATGGCATCTTTTCAAGCCAAAATAGGTTGGAAAATGATGAGAATGTGAGAAAATAAAAATTATCGTTTCATTCCGTTCCTACCCGACGCGTAATAGAAAATTCCAAAGAAAAAGCAAAAAAATTCAAAAAATTCAAAAACCCTGTTATGGCTTCTTTTCAAGCCTAAATAGGCTGGAAAAGGCTGCGGAAGAGAAAAACATAAAAATTATCGTTTCGTTTCGTTCCTACCCGACGCGTAATACGAAATTCCAAAAAAATAGCAAAAAAATTTAAAAAATTCAAAAATATCATTATGCTTCATTTCAAGCCCAAACAGGTTGGAAAAGGCTGAAAAAGAGAGAAAATAAAAATTATCGTTTCGTTTCGTTCCTACCCAACGGGTAATAGAAAATTCCAAAAAAGTAGCAAAAAAATTCAAAAAATTCAAAAACCCTGTTATGGCTTCATTTCAAGCCAAAATAGGTTGGAAAATGCTTAGAAAGAGAGAAAATAAAAATTATCATTTCGTTTCGTTCCTACTCGACGCGAAAAAGAAAATTCCAAAAAAATAGCAAAAAAATTCAAAAACCCCGTTATGGCTTCTTTTCAAGCCAAAATAGGTTGGAAAATGCTTAGAAAGAGAGAAAATAAAAATTATCATTTCGTTTCGTTCCTACTCGACGCGGAATAGAAAATTCCATGAAAATAGCAAAAAAACTCAAAAACCCCGTTATGACTTCTTTTCAAGCCAAAATAGGTTGGAAAATGCTGAGAAAGTGAAAAAAATTAAAATTATCGTTTCGTTTCGTTTCTACCCGACGCGTAATAGAAAATTCTAAAAAAAATAGCAAAAAAATTCAAAAAATTCAAAAATACCATTATGCCTTCATTTCAAGAAAAAACAGGTTGGAAAAGGCTGAAAAAGAGAGAAAACAAAAATTATTGTTTCGTTTCGTTCCTACCCGACGCGTTATACGAAATTCCAAAAAAATAGCAAAAAAATTTAAAAAATTCAAAAATACCATTATGGCTTCATTTCAAACCAAAACTGGTTGGTAAAGGCCAAAAAAGAGAGAAAATAAAAATTATCGTTTCGTTTCGTTCCTACACGACGCATAAGAGATAATTCAAAAAAATAGCAAAAAATTCAAAAAATTTAAAAACCCCGTTATGGCTTCTTTTCAAGCCAATATAGATTGGAAAAGGCTGAGAAAAAGAGAAAATAAAAATTATCGTTTCGTTTCGTTCCTACCCGGCGCGTAATAAAAAATTCCAAAAAAATAGCAAAAAAATTAAAAAATACCATTATAGCTTCATTTCAAGCCAAAACAGGTTGGAAAAGGCTGAAAAATATAGAAAATAAAAATTATCGTTTCGTTTCGTTCCTACCCGACGCGTAATAGGAAATTCCAAATAATTCAAAAATACCATTATGGCTTCATTTCAAGCCAAAACAGGTCGGAAATGGCTGAAAAAGAGAGAAAATAAAAAATTATCGTTTCGTTTCGTTCCTACACGACGCATAAGAGAGATAATTCAAAAAAAATAGCAAAAAAATTAAAAAAATTAAAAGACTCCGTTATGGCTTCTTTTCAAGCGAAAATAGGTTGGAAAATGCTGAGAAAGAGAGAAAATAAAAATTATCGTTTCGTTTCGTTCCTACCCGACGAGTAATACGAAATTCCAAAAAAATAGCAAAAAAATTTAAAAAATTCAAAAATACCATTATGGCTTCATTTCAAGCCAAAACAGGTTGGAAAAGGCTGAAAAATAGAAAAAATAAAAATTATCGTTTCGTTTCGTTCCTACCCAACGCGTAATTGAAAATTCCTAAGAAATAGCAAAAAAATTCAAAAAATTCAAAAACCCCAATGTGGCTTCTTTTCAAGCCAAACTAGGTTGGTAAATGCTTAGGAAGAGTGAAAATAAAAATTATCATTTCGTTTCGTTCCTGCTCGACGCGTAAAAGAAAATTCCAAAAAAATAGCAAAAACATTGAAAAACCCCGTTATCGCATCTTTTCAAGCAAAAATAGGTTGGAAAATACTTAGAAAGAGAGAAAATAAAAATTATCATTTCGTTTCGTTCCTACACGACGCGTAATAGAAAATTCCAAAAAAATAGCAAAAAAATTCAAAAAATTAAAAAACTCCGTTATGGCATCTTTTCAAGCCAAAATAGGTTGGAAAATGATGAGAATGTGAGAAAATAAAAATTATCGTTTCATTCCGTTCCTACCCGACGCGTAATAGAAAATTCCAAAGAAAAAGCAAAAAAATTCAAAAAATTCAAAAACCCTGTTATGGCTTCTATTCAAGCCTAAATAGGCTGGAAAAGGCTGCGGAAGAGAAAAACATAAAAATTATCGTTTCGTTTCGTTCCTACCCGACGCGTAATACGAAATTCCAAAAAAATAGCAAAAAAATTTAAAAAATTCAAAAATACCATTATGCTTCATTTCAAGCCAAAACAGGTTGGAAAAGGCTGAAAAAGAGAGAAAATAAAAATTATCGTTTCGTTTCGTTCCTACCCAACGGGTAATAGAAAATTCCAAAAAAGTAGGAAAAAAATTCAAAAAATTCAAAAACCCTGTTATGGCTTCATTTCAAGCCAAAATAGGTTGGAAAATGCTTAGAAAGAGAGAAAATAAAAATTATCATTTCGTTTCGTTCCTACTAGACGCGAAAAAGAAAATTCCAAAAAAATAGCAAAAAAATTCAAAAACCCCGTTATGGCTTCTTTTCAAGCCAAAATAGGTTGGAAAATGCTTAGAAAGAGAGAAAATAAAAATTATCATTTCGTTTCGTTCCTACTCGACGCGGAATAGAAAATTCCATGAAAATAGCAAAAAAACTCAAAAACCCCGTTATGACTTCTTTTCAAGCCAAAATAGGTTGGAAAATGCTGAGAAAGTGAAAAAAATTAAAATTATCGTTTCGTTTCGTTTCTACCCGACGCGTAATAGAAAATTCCAAAAAAAATAGCAAAAAAATTCAAAAAATTCAAAAATACCATTATGCCTTCATTTCAAGAAAAAACAGGTTGGAAAAGGCTGAAAAAGAGAGAAAACAAAAATTATTGTTTCGTTTCGTTCCTACCCGACGCGTTATACGAAATTCCAAAAAAATAGCAAAAAAATTTAAAAAATTCAAAAATACCATTATGGCTTCATTTCAAACCAAAACTGGTTGGTAAAGGCCAAAAAAGAGAGAAAATAAAAATTATCGTTTCGTTTCGTTCCTACACGACGCATAAGAGATAATTCAAAAAAATAGCAAAAAATTCAAAAAATTTAAAAACCCCGTTATGGCTTCTTTTCAAGCCAATATAGATTGGAAAAGGCTGAGAAAAAGAGAAAATAAAAATTATCGTTTCGTTTCGTTCCTACCCGACGCGTAATAAAAAATTCCAAAAAAATAGCAAAAAAATTAAAAAATACCATTATAGCTTCATTTCAAGCCAAAACAGGTTGGAAAAGGCTGAAAAACATAGAAAATAAAAATTATCGTTTCGTTTCGTTCCTACCCGACGCGTAATAGGAAATTCCAAATAATTCAAAAATACCATTATGGCTTCATTTCAAGCCAAAACAGGTCGGAAATGGCTGAAAAAGAGAGAAAATAAAAAATTATCGTTTCGTTTCGTTCCTACACGACGCATAAGAGAGATAATTCAAAAAAAATAGCAAAAAAATTAAAAAAATTAAAAGACTCCGTTATGGCTTCTTTTCAAGCGAAAATAGGTTGGAAAATGCTGAGAAAGAGAGAAAATAAAAATTATCGTTTCGTTTCGTTCCTACCCGACGCGTAATACGAAATTCCAAAAAAATAGCAAAAAAATTTAAAAAATTCAAAAATACCATTATGGCTTCATTTCAAGCCAAAACAGGTTGGAAAAGGCTGAAAAATAGAAAAAATAAAAATTATCGTTTCGTTTCGTTCCTACCCAACGCGTAATTGAAAATTCCTAAGAAATAGCAAAAAAATTCAAAAAATTCAAAAACCCCAATGTGGCTTCTTTTCAAGCCAAACTAGGTTGGTAAATGCTTAGGAAGAGTGAAAATAAAAATTATCATTTCGTTTCGTTCCTGCTCGACGCGTAAAAGAAAATTCCAAAAAAATAGCAAAAAAATTGAAAAACCCCGTTATCGCATCTTTTCAAGCAAAAATAGGTTGGAAAATGCTTAGAAAGAGAGAAAATAAAAATTATCATTTCGTTTCGTTCCTACACGACGCGTAATAGAAAATTCCAAAAAAATAGCAAAAAAATTCAAAAAATTAAAAAACTCCGTTATGGCATCTTTTCAAGCCAAAATAGGTTGGAAAATGATGAGAATGTGAGAAAATAAAAATTATCGTTTCATTCCGTTCCTACCCGACGCGTAATAGAAAATTCCAAAGAAAAAGCAAAAAAATTCAAAAAATTCAAAAACCCTGTTATGGCTTCTTTTCAAGCCTAACTAGGCTGGAAAAGGCTGCGGAAGAGAAAAACATAAAAATTATCGTTTCGTTTCGTTCCTACCCGACGCGTAATACGAAATTCCAAAAAAATAGCAAAAAAATTTAAAAAATTCAAAAATATCATTATGCTTCATTTCAAGCCAAAACAGGTTGGAAAAGGCTGAAAAAGAGAGAAAATAAAAATTATCGTTTCGTTTCGTTCCTACCCAACGGGTAATAGAAAATTCCAAAAAAGTAGGAAAAAAATTCAAAAAATTCAAAAACCCCGTTATGGCTTCCTTTCAAGCCAAAATAGGTTGGAAAATGCTTAGAAAGAGAGAAAATAAAAATTATCATTTCGTTTCGTTCCTACTCGACGCGAAAAAGAAAATTCCAAAAAAATAGCAAAAAAATTCAAAAACCCCGTTATGGCTTCTTTTCAAGCCAAAATAGGTTGGAAAATGCTTAGAAAGAGAGAAAATAAAAATTATCATTTCATTTCGTTCCTACTCGACGCGTAATAGAAAATTCCATGAAAATAGCAAAAAAACTCAAAAACCCCGTTATGACTTCTTTTCAAGCCAAAATAGGTTGGAAAATGCTGAGAAAGTGAAAAAATTAAAATTATTGTTTCGTTTCGTTTCTACCCGACGCGTAATAGAAAATTCCAAAAAAATAGTAAAAAAATTCAAAAAATTCAAAAATACCATTATGCCTTCATTTCAAGCAAAAACAGGTTGGAAAAGGCTGAAAAAGAGAGAAAACAAAAATTATTGTTTCGTTTCGTTCCGACACGACGCATAAGAGATAATTCAAAAAAAATAGCAAAAAAATTCAAAAAACTTAGAAAACCCCGTTATGGCTTCTTTTCAAGCCAAAATAGGTTGGAAAAGGCAGAGAAAGACAGAAAATAAAAATTATCATTTTGTTTCGTTCCTACCCGACGCGTAATAGAAAATTCCAAAAAAAAAGCAAAAAAATTCAAATAATTCAAAAATACCATTATGGCTTTATTTCAAGCCAAAACAGGTTGGAAATGGCTGAAAAAGAGAGAAAATAAAAAATTATCGTTTCGTTTCGTTCCTACACGACGCATAAGAGAGATAATTCAAAAAAAATAGAAAAAAAATTTAAAAAATTAAAAGACTTCGTTATGGCTTCTTTTCAAGCGAAAATAGGTTGGAAAATGCTGAGAAAGGGAGAAAATAAAAATTATCGTTTCGTTTCGTTCCTACCCGACGCGTAATACGAAATTCCAAAAAAATAGCAAAAAAATTAAAAAAATTAAAAAATACCATTATGGCTTCATTTCCAGCCAAAACAGGTTGGAAAAGGCTGAAAAATAGAAAAAATAAAAATTATCGTTTCGTTTTATTCCTACCCAACGCGTAATTGAAAATTCCTAAGAAATAACAAAAAAATTTAAACAATTCAAAAACCCCATTGTGGCTTCTTTTCAAGCCAAACTAGGTTGGTAAATGCTTAGGAAGAGTGAAAATAAAAGTTATCATTTCGTTTCGTTCCTGCTCAACGCGTAAAAGAAAATTCCAAAAAAATAGCAAAAAAATTGAAAAACCCCGTTATTGCATCTTTTCAAGCAAAAATAGGTTGGAAAATGCTTAGAAAGTGAGAAAATAAAAATTATCATTTCTTTTCGTTCCTACACGACGCGTAATAGAAAATTCCAAAAATATAGCAAAAAAATTCAAAAACTTAAACAACTCCGTTATGGCATCTTTTCAAGCCAAAATAGGTTGGAAAATGATGAGAAGGTGAGAAAATAAAAATTATCGTTTCATTTCGTTCCTACCCGACGCGTAATAGAAAATTCCAAAGAAAAAGCAAAAAAATTCAAAAACCCTGTTATGGCTTCTTTTCAAGCCAAAATAGGCTGGAAAAGGCTACGAAAGAGAAAAAAATAAAAATTATCGTTTCGTTTCATTCCTACCCGACGCGTAATACGAAATTCCAAAAAAATAGCAAAAAAATTTAAAAAATTCAAAAAAACCATTATGGCTTCATTTCAAGCCAAAACAGGTTGGAAAAGGCTGAAAAAGATAGAAAATAAAAATTATCGTTTCGTTTCGTTCCTACGCGACGCATATGAGATAATTCAAAAAAAATAGCAAAGAAATTCAAAAATACCATTATGGCTTCATTTCAAGCCAAAAGAGGTTGGAAAAGGCTGAAAAAGAGAGAAAATAAAAATTATCGTTTTGTTTCGTTCCTACCCGACGCGTAATAGGAAATTCCAAAAAAAAAGCAAAAAAATTCAAATAATTCAAAAATACCATTATGGCTTCATTTCAAGCCAGAACAGGTCGGAAATGGCTGAAAAAGAGAGAAAATAAAAAATTATCGTTTCGTTTCGTTCCTACACGACGCATAAGAGAGATAATTCAAAAAAAATAGCAAAAAAATTAAAAAAATTAAAAGACTCCGTTATGGCTTCTTTTCAAGCGAAAATAGGTTGGAAAATGCTGAGAAAGAGAGAAAATAAAAATTATCGTTTCGTTTCGTTCCTACCCAACGGGTAATAGAAAATTCCAAAAAAGTAGCAAAAAAATTCAAAAAATTCAAAAACCCTGTTATGGCTTCATTTCAAGCCAAAATAGGTTGGAAAATGCTTAGAAAGAGAGAAAATAAAAATTATCATTTCGTTTCGTTCCTACTCGACGCGAAAAAGAAAATTCCAAAAAAATAGCAAAAAAATTCAAAAACCCGGTTATGGCTTCTTTTCAAGCCAAAATAGGTTGAAAAATGCTTAGAAAGAGAGAAAATAAAAATTATCATTTCGTTTCGTTCCTACTCGACGCGGAATAGAAAATTCCATGAAAATAGCAAAAAAACTCAAAAACCCCGTTATGACTTCTTTTCAAGCCAAAATAGGGTGGAAAATGCTGAGAAAGTGAAAAAAATTAAAATTATCGTTTCGTTTCGTTTCTACCCGACGCGTAATAGAAAATTCCAAAAAAAATAGCAAAAAAATTCAAAAAATTCAAAAATACCATTATGCCTTCATTTCAAGAAAAAACAGGTTGGAAAAGGCTGAAAAAGAGAGAAAACAAAAATTATTGTTTCGTTTCGTTCCTACCCGACGCGTTATACGAAATTCCAAAAAAATAGCAAAAAAATTTAAAAAATTCAAAAATACCATTATGGCTTCATTTCAAACCAAAACTGGTTGGTAAAGGCCAAAAAAGAGAGAAAATAAAAATTATCGTTTCGTTTCGTTCCTACACGACGCATAAGAGATAATTCAAAAAAATAGCAAAAAATTCAAAAAATTTAAAAACCCCGTTATGGCTTCTTTTCAAGCCAATATAGATTGGAAAAGGCTGAGAAAAAGAGAAAATAAAAATTATCGTTTCGTTTCGTTCCTACCCGACGCGTAATAAAAAATTCCAAAAAAATAGCAAAAAAATTAAAAAATACCATTATAGCTTCATTTCAAGCCAAAACAGGTTGGAAAAGGCTGAAAAACATAGAAAATAAAAATTATCGTTTCGTTTCGTTCCTACCCGACGCGTAATAGGAAATTCCAAATAATTCAAAAATACCATTATGGCTTCATTTCAAGCCAAAACAGGTCGGAAATGGCTGAAAAAGAGAGAAAATAAAAAATTATCGTATCGTTTCGTTTCGTTCCTACACGACGCATAAGAGAGATAATTCAAAAAAAATAGCAAAAAAATTAAAAAAATTAAAAGACTCCGTT
This sequence comes from Quercus parvula, assembly GCA_030820535.1. NCBI lineage: Eukaryota > Viridiplantae > Streptophyta > Magnoliopsida > Fagales > Fagaceae > Quercus > Quercus parvula. Next base: position 50,868,231 of record JAUAME010000001.1, read on the forward strand.
ATGGCTTCTTTTCAAGCGAAAATAGGTTGGAAAATGCTGAGAAAGAGAGAAAATAAAAATTATCGTTTCGTTTCGTTCCTACCTGACGCGTAATACGAAATTCCAAAAAAATAGCAAAAAAATTTAAAAAATTCAAAAATACCATTATGGCTTCATTTCAAGCCAAAACAGGTTGGAAAAGGCTGAAAAATAGAAAAAATAAAAATTATCGTTTCGTTTCGTTCCTACCCAACGCGTAATTGAAAATTCCTAAGAAATAGCAAAAAAATTCAAAAACCCCAATGTGGCTTCTTTTCAAGCCAAACTAGGTTGGTAAATGCTTAGGAAGAGTGAAAATAAAAATTATCATTTCGTTTCGTTCCTGCTCGACGCGTAAAAGAAAATTCCAAAAAAATAGCAAAAAAATTGAAAAACCCCGTTATCGCATCTTTTCAAGCAAAAATAGGTTGGAAAATGCTTAGAAAGAGAGAAAATAAAAATTATCATTTCGTTTCGTTCCTACAGGACGCGTAATAGAAAATTCCAAAAAAATAGCAAAAAAATTCAAAAAATTAAAAAACTCCGTTATGGCATCTTTTCAAGCCAAAATAGGTTGGAAAATGATGAGAATGTGAGAAAATAAAAATTATCGTTTCATTCCGTTCCTACCCGACGCGTAATAGAAAATTCCAAAGAAAAAGCAAAAAAATTCAAAAAATTCAAAAACCCTGTTATGGCTTCTTTTCAAGCCTAAATAGGCTGGAAAAGGCTGCGGAAGAGAAAAACATAAAAATTATCGTTTCGTTTCGTTCCTACCCGACGCGTAATACGAAATTCCAAAAAAATAGCAAAAAAATTTAAAAAATTCAAAAATACCATTATGCTTCATTTCAAGCCAAAACAGGTTGGAAAAGGCTGAAAAAGAGAGAAAATAAAAATTATCGTTTCGTTTCGTTCCTACCCAACGGGTAATAGAAAATTCCAAAAAAGTAGCAAAAAAATTCAAAAAATTCAAAAACCCTGTTATGGCTTCATTTCAAGCCAAAATAGGTTGGAAAATGCTTAGAAAGAGAGAAAATAAAAATTATCATTTCGTTTCGTTCCTACTCGACGCGAAAAAGAAAAATCCAAAAAAATAGCAAAAAAATTCAAAAACCCCGTTATGGCTTCTTTTCAAGCCAAAATAGGTTGGAAAATGCTTAGAAAGAGAGAAAATAAAAATTATCATTTCGTTTCGTTCCTACTCGACGCGGAATAGAAAATTCCATGAAAATAGCAAAAAAACTCAAAAACCCCGTTATGACTTCTTTTCAAGCCAAAATAGGTTGAAAATGCTGAGAAAGTGAAAAAAATTAAAATTATCGTTTCGTTTCGTTTCTACCCGACGCGTAATAGAAAATTCCAAAAAAAATAGCAAAAAAATTCAAAAAATTCAAAAATACCATTATGCCTTCATTTCAAGAAAAAACAGGTTGGAAAAGGCTGAAAAAGAGAGAAAACAAAAATTATTGTTTCGTTTCGTTCCTACCCGACGCGTTATTCGAAATTCCAAAAAAATAGCAAAAAAATTCAAAAATACCATTATGGCTTCATTTCAAACCAAAACTGGTTGGTAAAGGCCAAAAAAGAGAGAAAATAAAAATTATCGTTTCGTTTCGTTCCTACACGACGCATAAGAGATAATTCAAAAAAATAGCAAAAAATTCAAAAAATTTAAAAACCCCGTTATGGCTTCTTTTCAAGCCAATATAGATTGGAAAAGGCTGAGAAAAAGAGAAAATAAAAATTATCGTTTCGTTTCGTTCCTACCCGACGCGTAATAAAAAATTCCAAAAAAATAGCAAAAAAATTAAAAAATACCATTATAGCTTCATTTCAAGCCAAAACAGGTTGGAAAAGGCTGAAAAACATAGAAAATAAAAATTATCGTTTCGTTTCGTTCCTACCCGACGCGTAATAGGAAATTCCAAATAATTCAAAAATACCATTATGGCTTCATTTCAAGCCAAAACAGGTCGGAAATGGCTGAAAAAGAGAGAAAATAAAAAATTATCGTTTCGTTTCGTTCCTACACGACGCATAAGAGAGATAATTCAAAAAAAATAGCAAAAAAATTAAAAAAATTAAAAGACTCCGTTATGGCTTCTTTTCAAGCGAAAATAGGTTGGAAAATGCTGAGAAAGAGAGAAAATAAAAATTATGGTTTCGTTTCGTTCCTACCCGACGCGTAATACGAAATTCCAAAAAAATAGCAAAAAAATTCAAAAATACCATTATGGCTTCATTTCAAGCCAAAACAGGTTGGAAAAGGCTGAAAAATAGAAAAAATAAAAATTATCGTTTCGTTTCGTTCCTACCCAACGCGTAATTGAAAATTCCTAAGAAATAGCAAAAAAATTCAAAAAATTCAAAAACCCCAATGTGGCTTCTTTTCAAGCCAAACTAGGTTGGTAAATGCTTAGGAAGAGTGAAAATAAAAATTATCATTTCGTTTCGTTCCTGCTCGACGCGTAAAAGAAAATTCCAAAAAAATAGCAAAAAAATTGAAAAACCCCGTTATCGCATCTTTTCAAGCAAAAATAGGTTGGAAAATGCTTAGAAAGAGAGAAAATAAAAATTATCATTTCGTTTCGTTCCTACACGACGCGTAATAGAAAATTCCAAAAAAATAGCAAAAAAATTCAAAAAATTAAAAAACTCCGTTATGGCATCTTTTCAAGCCAAAATAGGTTGGAAAATGATGAGAATGTGAGAAAATAAAAATTATCGTTTCATTCCGTTCCTACCCGACGCGTAATAGAAAATTCCAAAGAAAAAGCAAAAAAATTCAAAAAATTCAAAAACCCTGTTATGGCTTCTTTTCAAGCCTAACTAGGCTGGAAAAGGCTGCGGAAGAGAAAAACATAAAAATTATCGTTTCGTTTCGTTCCTACCCGACGCGTAATACGAAATTCCAAAAAAATAGCAAAAAAATTTAAAAAATTCAAAAATACCATTATGCTTCATTTCAAGCCAAAACAGGTTGGAAAAGGCTGAAAAAGAGAGAAAATAAAAATTATCGTTTCGTTTCGTTCCTACCCAACGGGTAATAGAAAATTCCAAAAAAGTAGGAAAAAAATTCAAAAAATTCAAAAACCCCGTTATGGCTTCCTTTCAAGCCAAAATAGGTTGGAAAATGCTTAGAAAGAGAGAAAATAAAAATTATCATTTCGTTTCGTTCCTACTCGACGCGAAAAAGAAAATTCCAAAAAAATAGCAAAAAAATTCAAAAACCCCGTTATGGCTTCTTTTCAAGCCAAAATAGGTTGGAAAATGCTTAGAAAGAGAGAAAATAAAAATTATCATTTCATTTCGTTCCTACTCGACGCGTAATAGAAAATTCCATGAAAATAGTAAAAAAACTCAAAAACCCCGTTATGACTTCTTTTCAAGCCAAAATAGGTTGGAAAATGCTGAGAAAGTGAAAAAATTAAAATTATTGTTTCGTTTCGTTTCTACCCGACGCGTAATAGAAAATTCCAAAAAAATAGTAAAAAAATTCAAAAAATTCAAAAATACCATTATGCCTTCATTTCAAGCAAAAACAGGTTGGAAAAGGCTGAAAAAGAGAGAAAACAAAAATTATTGTTTCGTTTCGTTCCGACACGACGCATAAGAGATAATTCAAAAAAAATAGCAAAAAAATTCAAAAAACTTAGAAAACCCCGTTATGGCTTCTTTTCAAGCCAAAATAGGTTGGAAAAGGCAGAGAAAGACAGAAAATAAAAATTATCATTTTGTTTCGTTCCTACCCGACGCGTAATAGAAAATTCCAAAAAAAAAGCAAAAAAATTCAAATAATTCAAAAATACCATTATGGCTTTATTTCAAGCCAAAACAGGTTGGAAATGGCTGAAAAAGAGAGAAAATAAAAAATTATCGTTTCGTTTCGTTCCTACACGACGCATAAGAGAGATAATTCAAAAAAAATAGAAAAAAAATTTAAAAAATTAAAAGACTTCGTTATGGCTTCTTTTCAAGCGAAAATAGGTTGGAAAATGCTGAGAAAGGGAGAAAATAAAAATTATCGTTTCGTTTCGTTCCTACCCGACGCGTAATACGAAATTCCAAAAAAATAGCAAAAAAATTTAAAAAATTAAAAAATACCATTATGGCTTCATTTCCAGCCAAAACAGGTTGGAAAAGGCTGAAAAATAGAAAAAATAAAAATTATCGTTTCGTTTTATTCCTACCCAACGCGTAATTGAAAATTCCTAAGAAATAACAAAAAAATTTAAACAATTCAAAAACCCCATTGTGGCTTCTTTTCAAGCCAAACTAGGTTGGTAAATGCTTAGGAAGAGTGAAAATAAAAGTTATCATTTCGTTTCGTTCCTGCTCAACGCGTAAAAGAAAATTCCAAAAAAATAGCAAAAAAATTGAAAAACCCCGTTATTGCATCTTTTCAAGCAAAAATAGGTTGGAAAATGCTTAGAAAGAGAGAAAATAAAAATTATCATTTCTTTTCGTTCCTACACGACGCGTAATAGAAAATTCCAAAAATATAGCAAAAAAATTCAAAAACTTAAACAACTCCGTTATGGCATCTTTTCAAGCCAAAATAGGTTGGAAAATGATGAGAAGGTGAGAAAATAAAAATTATCGTTTCATTTCGTTCCTACCCGACGCGTAATAGAAAATTCCAAAGAAAAAGCAAAAAAATTCAAAAACCCTGTTATGGCTTCTTTTCAAGCCAAAATAGGCTGGAAAAGGCTACGAAAGAGAAAAAAATAAAAATTATCGTTTCGTTTCATTCCTACCCGACGCGTAATACGAAATTCCAAAAAAATAGCAAAAAAATTTAAAAAATTCAAAAAAACCATTATGGCTTCATTTCAAGCCAAAACAGGTTGGAAAAGGCTGAAAAAGATAGAAAATAAAAATTATCGTTTCGTTTCGTTCCTACGCGACGCATATGAGATAATTCAAAAAAAATAGCAAAGAAATTCAAAAATACCATTATGGCTTCATTTCAAGCCAAAAGAGGTTGGAAAAGGCTGAAAAAGAGAGAAAATAAAAATTATCGTTTTGTTTCGTTCCTACCCGACGCGTAATAGGAAATTCCAAAAAAAAAGCAAAAAAATTCAAATAATTCAAAAATACCATTATGGCTTCATTTCAAGCCAGAACAGGTCGGAAATGGCTGAAAAAGAGAGAAAATAAAAAATTATCGTTTCGTTTCGTTCCTACACGACGCATAAGAGAGATAATTCAAAAAAAATAGCAAAAAAATTAAAAAAATTAAAAGACTCCGTTATGGCTTCTTTTCAAGCGAAAATAGGTTGGAAAATGCTGAGAAAGAGAGAAAATAAAAATTATCGTTTCGTTTCGTTCCTACCCAACGGGTAATAGAAAATTCCAAAAAAGTAGCAAAAAAATTCAAAAAATTCAAAAACCCTGTTATGGCTTCATTTCAAGCCAAAATAGGTTGGAAAATGCTTAGAAAGAGAGAAAATAAAAATTATCATTTCGTTTCGTTCCTACTCGACGCGAAAAAGAAAATTCCAAAAAAATAGCAAAAAAATTCAAAAACCCGGTTATGGCTTCTTTTCAAGCCAAAATAGGTTGAAAAATGCTTAGAAAGAGAGAAAATAAAAATTATCATTTCGTTTCGTTCCTACTCGACGCGGAATAGAAAATTCCATGAAAATAGCAAAAAAACTCAAAAACCCCGTTATGACTTCTTTTCAAGCCAAAATAGGGTGGAAAATGCTGAGAAAGTGAAAAAAATTAAAATTATCGTTTCGTTTCGTTTCTACCCGACGCGTAATAGAAAATTCCAAAAAAAATAGCAAAAAAATTCAAAAAATTCAAAAATACCATTATGCCTTCATTTCAAGAAAAAACAGGTTGGAAAAGGCTGAAAAAGAGAGAAAACAAAAATTATTGTTTCGTTTCGTTCCTACCCGACGCGTTATACGAAATTCCAAAAAAATAGCAAAAAAATTTAAAAAATTCAAAAATACCATTATGGCTTCATTTCAAACCAAAACTGGTTGGTAAAGGCCAAAAAAGAGAGAAAATAAAAATTATCGTTTCGTTTCGTTCCTACACGACGCATAAGAGATAATTCAAAAAAATAGCAAAAAATTCAAAAAATTTAAAAACCCCGTTATGGCTTCTTTTCAAGCCAATATAGATTGGAAAAGGCTGAGAAAAAGAGAAAATAAAAATTATCGTTTCGTTTCGTTCCTACCCGACGCGTAATAAAAAATTCCAAAAAAATAGCAAAAAAATTAAAAAATACCATTATAGCTTCATTTCAAGCCAAAACAGGTTGGAAAAGGCTGAAAAACATAGAAAATAAAAATTATCGTTTCGTTTCGTTCCTACCCGACGCGTAATAGGAAATTCCAAATAATTCAAAAATACCATTATGGCTTCATTTCAAGCCAAAACAGGTCGGAAATGGCTGAAAAAGAGAGAAAATAAAAAATTATCGTATCGTTTCGTTTCGTTCCTACACGACGCATAAGAGAGATAATTCAAAAAAAATAGCAAAAAAATTAAAAAAATTAAAAGACTCCGTTATGGCTTCTTTTCAAGCGAAAATAGGTTGGAAAATGCTGAGAAAGAGAGAAAATAAAAATTATCGTTTCGTTTCGTTCCTACCTGACGCGTAATACGAAATTCCAAAAAAATAGCAAAAAAATTTAAAAAATTCAAAAATACCATTATGGCTTCATTTCAAGCCAAAACAGGTTGGAAAAGGCTGAAAAATAGAAAAAATAAAAATTATCGTTTCGTTTCGTTCCTACCCAACGCGTAATTGAAAATTCCTAAGAAATAGCAAAAAAATTCAAAAACCCCAATGTGGCTTCTTTTCAAGCCAAACTAGGTTGGTAAATGCTTAGGAAGAGTGAAAATAAAAATTATCATTTCGTTTCGTTCCTGCTCGACGCGTAAAAGAAAATTCCAAAAAAATAGCAAAAAAATTGAAAAACCCCGTTATCGCATCTTTTCAAGCAAAAATAGGTTGGAAAATGCTTAGAAAGAGAGAAAATAAAAATTATCATTTCGTTTCGTTCCTACAGGACGCGTAATAGAAAATTCCAAAAAAATAGCAAAAAAATTCAAAAAATTAAAAAACTCCGTTATGGCATCTTTTCAAGCCAAAATAGGTTGGAAAATGATGAGAATGTGAGAAAATAAAAATTATCGTTTCATTCCGTTCCTACCCGACGCGTAATAGAAAATTCCAAAGAAAAAGCAAAAAAATTCAAAAAATTCAAAAACCCTGTTATGGCTTCTTTTCAAGCCTAAATAGGCTGGAAAAGGCTGCGGAAGAGAAAAACATAAAAATTATCGTTTCGTTTCGTTCCTACCCGACGCGTAATACGAAATTCCAAAAAAATAGCAAAAAAATTTAAAAAATTCAAAAATACCATTATGCTTCATTTCAAGCCAAAACAGGTTGGAAAAGGCTGAAAAAGAGAGAAAATAAAAATTATCGTTTCGTTTCGTTCCTACCCAACGGGTAATAGAAAATTCCAAAAAAGTAGCAAAAAAATTCAAAAAATTCAAAAACCCTGTTATGGCTTCATTTCAAGCCAAAATAGGTTGGAAAATGCTTAGAAAGAGAGAAAATAAAAATTATCATTTCGTTTCGTTCCTACTCGACGCGAAAAAGAAAAATCCAAAAAAATAGCAAAAAAATTCAAAAACCCCGTTATGGCTTCTTTTCAAGCCAAAATAGGTTGGAAAATGCTTAGAAAGAGAGAAAATAAAAATTATCATTTCGTTTCGTTCCTACTCGACGCGGAATAGAAAATTCCATGAAAATAGCAAAAAAACTCAAAAACCCCGTTATGACTTCTTTTCAAGCCAAAATAGGTTGAAAATGCTGAGAAAGTGAAAAAAATTAAAATTATCGTTTCGTTTCGTTTCTACCCGACGCGTAATAGAAAATTCCAAAAAAAATAGCAAAAAAATTCAAAAAATTCAAAAATACCATTATGCCTTCATTTCAAGAAAAAACAGGTTGGAAAAGGCTGAAAAAGAGAGAAAACAAAAATTATTGTTTCGTTTCGTTCCTACCCGACGCGTTATTCGAAATTCCAAAAAAATAGCAAAAAAATTCAAAAATACCATTATGGCTTCATTTCAAACCAAAACTGGTTGGTAAAGGCCAAAAAAGAGAGAAAATAAAAATTATCGTTTCGTTTCGTTCCTACACGACGCATAAGAGATAATTCAAAAAAATAGCAAAAAATTCAAAAAATTTAAAAACCCCGTTATGGCTTCTTTTCAAGCCAATATAGATTGGAAAAGGCTGAGAAAAAGAGAAAATAAAAATTATCGTTTCGTTTCATTCCTACCCGACGCGTAATAAAAAATTCCAAAAAAATAGCAAAAAAATTAAAAAATACCATTATAGCTTCATTTCAAGCCAAAACAGGTTGGAAAAGGCTGAAAAACATAGAAAATAAAAATTATCGTTTCGTTTCGTTCCTACCCGACGCGTAATAGGAAATTCCAAATAATTCAAAAATACCATTATGGCTTCATTTCAAGCCAAAACAGGTCGGAAATGGCTGAAAAAGAGAGAAAATAAAAAATTATCGTTTCGTTTCGTTCCTACACGACGCATAAGAGAGATAATTCAAAAAAAATAGCAAAAAAATTAAAAAAATTAAAAGACTCCGTTATGGCTTCTTTTCAAGCGAAAATAGGTTGGAAAATGCTGAGAAAGAGAGAAAATAAAAATTATGGTTTCGTTTCGTTCCTACCCGACGCGTAATACGAAATTCCAAAAAAATAGCAAAAAAATTCAAAAATACCATTATGGCTTCATTTCAAGCCAAAACAGGTTGGAAAAGGCTGAAAAATAGAAAAAATAAAAATTATCGTTTCGTTTCGTTCCTACCCAACGCGTAATTGAAAATTCCTAAGAAATAGCAAAAAAATTCAAAAAATTCAAAAACCCCAATGTGGCTTCTTTTCAAGCCAAACTAGGTTGGTAAATGCTTAGGAAGAGTGAAAATAAAAATTATCATTTCGTTTCGTTCCTGCTCGACGCGTAAAAGAAAATTCCAAAAAAATAGCAAAAAAATTGAAAAACCCCGTTATCGCATCTTTTCAAGCAAAAATAGGTTGGAAAATGCTTAGAAAGAGAGAAAATAAAAATTATCATTTCGTTTCGTTCCTACACGACGCGTAATAGAAAATTCCAAAAAAATAGCAAAAAAATTCAAAAAATTAAAAAACTCCGTTATGGCATCTTTTCAAGCCAAAATAGGTTGGAAAATGATGAGAATGTGAGAAAATAAAAATTATCGTTTCATTCCGTTCCTACCCGACGCGTAATAGAAAATTCCAAAGAAAAAGCAAAAAAATTCAAAAAATTCAAAAACCCTGTTATGGCTTCTTTTCAAGCCTAACTAGGCTGGAAAAGGCTGCGGAAGAGAAAAACATAAAAATTATCGTTTCGTTTCGTTCCTACCCGACGCGTAATACGAAATTCCAAAAAAATAGCAAAAAAATTTAAAAAATTCAAAAATACCATTATGCTTCATTTCAAGCCAAAACAGGTTGGAAAAGGCTGAAAAAGAGAGAAAATAAAAATTATCGTTTCGTTTCGTTCCTACCCAACGGGTAATAGAAAATTCCAAAAAAGTAGGAAAAAAATTCAAAAAATTCAAAAACCCCGTTATGGCTTCCTTTCAAGCCAAAATAGGTTGGAAAATGCTTAGAAAGAGAGAAAATAAAAATTATCATTTCGTTTCGTTCCTACTCGACGCGAAAAAGAAAATTCCAAAAAAATAGCAAAAAAATTCAAAAACCCCGTTATGGCTTCTTTTCAAGCCAAAATAGGTTGGAAAATGCTTAGAAAGAGAGAAAATAAAAATTATCATTTCATTTCGTTCCTACTCGACGCGTAATAGAAAATTCCATGAAAATAGCAAAAAAACTCAAAAACCCCGTTATGACTTCTTTTCAAGCCAAAATAGGTTGGAAAATGCTGAGAAAGTGAAAAAATTAAAATTATTGTTTCGTTTCGTTTCTACCCGACGCGTAATAGAAAATTCCAAAAAAATAGCAAAAAAATTCAAAAAATTCAAAAATACCATTATGCCTTCATTTCAAGCAAAAACAGGTTGGAAAAGGCTGAAAAAGAGAGAAAACAAAAATTATTGTTTCGTTTCGTTCCGACACGACGCATAAGAGATAATTCAAAAAAAATAGCAAAAAAATTCAAAAAACTTAGAAAACCCCGTTATGGCTTCTTTTCAAGCCAAAATAGGTTGGAAAAGGCAGAGAAAGACAGAAAATAAAAATTATCATTTTGTTTCGTTCCTACCCGACGCGTAATAGAAAATTCCAAAAAAAAAGCAAAAAAATTCAAATAATTCAAAAATACCATTATGGCTTTATTTCAAGCCAAAACAGGTTGGAAATGGCTGAAAAAGAGAGAAAATAAAAAATAATCGTTTCGTTTCGTTCCTACACGACGCATAAGAGAGATAATTCAAAAAAAATAGAAAAAAAATTTAAAAAATTAAAAGACTTCGTTATGGCTTCTTTTCAAGCGAAAATAGGTTGGAAAATGCTGAGAAAGGGAGAAAATAAAAATTATCGTTTCGTTTCGTTCCTACCCGACGCGTAATACGAAATTCCAAAAAAATAGCAAAAAAATTTAAAAAATTAAAAAATACCATTATGGCTTCATTTCCAGCCAAAACAGGTTGGAAAAGGCTGAAAAATAGAAAAAATAAAAATTATCGTTTCGTTTTATTCCTACCCAACGCGTAATTGAAAATTCCTAAGAAATAACAAAAAAATTTAAAAAATTCAAAAACCCCATTGTGGCTTCTTTTCAAGCCAAACTAGGTTGGTAAATGCTTAGGAAGAGTGAAAATAAAAGTTATCATTTCGTTTCGTTCCTGCTCAACGCGTAAAAGAAAATTCCAAAAAAATAGCAAAAAAATTGAAAAACCCCGTTATTGCATCTTTTCAAGCAAAAATAGGTTGGAAAATGCTTAGAAAGAGAGAAAATAAAAATTATCATTTCTTTTCGTTCCTACACGACGCGTAATAGAAAATTCTAAAAATATAGCAAAAAAATTCAAAAACTTAAACAACTCCGTTATGGCATCTTTTCAAGCCAAAATAGGTTGGAAAATGATGAGAAGGTGAGAAAATAAAAATTATCGTTTCATTTCGTTCCTACCCGACGCGTAATAGAAAATTCCAAAGAAAAAGCAAAAAAATTCAAAAACCCTGTTATGGCTTCTTTTCAAGCCAAAATAGGCTGGAAAAGGCTACGAAAGAGAAAAAAATAAAAATTATCGTTTCGTTTCATTCCTACCCGACGCGTAATACGAAATTCCAAAAAAATAGCAAAAAAATTTAAAAAATTCAAAAAAACCATTATGGCTTCATTTCAAGCCAAAACAGGTTGGAAAAGGCTGAAAAAGATAGAAAATAAAAATTATCGTTTCGTTTCGTTCCTACGCGACGCATATGAGATAATTCAAAAAAAATAGCAAAGAAATTCAAAAATACCATTATGGCTTCATTTCAAGCCAAAAGAGGTTGGAAAAGGCTGAAAAAGAGAGAAAATAAAAATTATCGTTTTGTTTCGTTCCTACCCGACGCGTAATAGGAAATTCCAAAAAAAAAGCAAAAAAATTCAAATAATTCAAAAATACCATTATGGCTTCATTTCAAGCCAAAACAGGTCGGAAATGGCTGAAAAAGAGAGAAAATAAAAAATTATCGTTTCGTTTCGTTCCTACACGACGCATAAGAGAGATAATTCAAAAAAAATAGCAAAAAAATTAAAAAAATTAAAAGACTCCGTTATGGCTTCTTTTCAAGCGAAAATAGGTTGGAAAATGCTGAGAAAGAGAGAAAATAAAAATTATCGTTTCGTTTCGTTCCTACCCGACGCGTAATACGAAATTCCAAAAAAATAGCAAAAAAATTTAAAAAATTCAAAAATACCATTATGGCTTCATTTCAAGCCAAAAAAGGTTGGAAAAGGCTGAAAAATAGAAAAAATAAAAATTATCGTTTCGTTTCGTTCCTACCCAACGCGTAACTGAAAATTCCTAAGAAATAGCAAAAAAATTCAAAAAATTCAAAAACCCCAATGTGGCTTCTTTTCAAGCCAAACTAGGTTGGTAAATGCTTAGGAAGAGTGAAAATAAAAATTATCATTTCGTTTCGTTCCTGCTCGACGAGTAAAAGAAAATTCCAAAAAAATAGCAAAAAAATTGAAAAACCCCGTTATCGCATCTTTTCAAGCAAAAATAGGTTGGAAAATGCTTAGAAATAGAGAAAATAAAAATTATCATTTCGTTTCGTTCCTACACGACGCGTAATAGAAAATTCCAAAAAAATAGCAAAAAAATTCAAAAAATTAAACAACTCCGTTATGGCATCTTTTCAAGCCAAAATAGGTTGGAAAATGATGAGAAGGTGAGAAAATAAAAATTATCGTTTCATTTCGTTCCTACCCGACGCGTAATAGAAAATTCCAAAGAAAAAGCAAAAAAATTCAAAAAATTCAAAAACCCTGTTATGGCTTCTTTTCAATCCAAAATAGGCTGGAAAAGGCTACGAAAGAGAAAAAAATAAAAATTATCGTTTCGTTTCGTTCCTACCCGACATGTAATACGAAATTCCAAAAAAATAGCAAAAAAATTTAAAAAATTCAAAAATACCATTATGGCTTCATTTCAAGCCAAAACAGGTTGGAAAAGGCTGAAAAAGAGAGAAAATAAAAATTATCGTTTCGTTTCGTTCCTACCCAACGCGTAATAGAAAATTCCAAAAAAGTAGGAAAAAAATTCAAAAAATTCAAAAACCCTGTTATGGCTTCCTTTCAAGCCAAAATAGGTTAGAAAATGCTTAGAAAGAGAGAAAATAAAAATTATCATTCCGTTTCGTTCCTACTCGACGCGAAATAGAAAATTCCAAAAAAATAGCAAAAAAATTCAAAAACCCCGTTATGGCTTCTTTTCAAGCCAAAATAGGTTGGAAAATGCTTAGAAAGAGAGAAAATAAAAATTATCATTTCGTTTCGTTCCTACTCGACGCGGAATAGAAAATTCCATGAAAATAGCAAAAAAACTCAAAAACCCCGTTATGACTTCTTTTCAAGCCAAAATAGGTTGGAAAATGCTGAGAAAGTGAAAAAAATTAAAATTATCGTTTCGTTTCGTTTCTACCCGACGCGTAATAGAAAATTCAAAAAAAATAGCAAAAAAATTCAAAAAATTAAAAAACTCCGTTATAGCATCTTTTCAAGCAAAAATAGGTTTGAAAATGATGAGAAGGTGAGAAAATAAAAATTATCGTTTCATTCCGTTCCTACCCGACGCGTAATAGAAAATTCCAAAGAACAAGCAAAAAAATTCAAAAAATTCGAAAACCCTGTTATGGCTTCTTTTCAAGCCAAAATAGGCTGGAAAAGGCTGCGAAAGAGAAAAACATAAAAATTATCGTTTCATTCCGTTCCTACCCGACGCGTAATAGAAAATTCCAAAAAAGTTGGAAAAAAATTCAAAAAATTCAAAAACAACGTTATGGCTTCCTTTCAATCCAAAATAGGTTGGAAAATGCTTAGAAAGAGAGAAAATAAAAATTATCATTTCGTTTCGTTCCTACACGACGCGTAATACGAAATTCCAAAAAAATAGCAAAAAAATTTAAAAAATTCAAAAATACCATTATGGCTTCATTTCAAGCCAAAACAGGTTGGAAAAGGCTGAAAAAGAGAGAAAATAAAAATTATCGTTTCGTTTCGTTCCTACCCAACGCGTAATAGAAAATTCCAAAAAAGTTGGAAAAAAATTCAAAAAATTCAAAAACAACGTTATGGCTTCCTTTCAAGCCAAAATAGGTTGGAAAATGCTTAGAAAGAGAGAAAATAAAAATTATCATTTCGTTTCGTTCCTACTCGACGCGGAATAGAAAATTCCATGAAAATAGCAAAAAAACTCAAAAACCCCGTTATGACTTCTTTTCAAGCCAAAATAGGTTGGAAAATGCTGAGAAAGTGAAAAAAATTAAAATTATCGTTTCGTTTCGTTCCTACACGACGCGTAATAGAAAATTTCAAAAAAATAGCAAAAAAATTCAAAAAATTAAACAACTCCGTTATGGCATCTTTTCAAGCCAAAATAGGTTGGAAAATGATGAGAAGGTGAAAAAATAAAAATTATCGTTTCATTTCGTTCCTACCCGACACGTAATAGAAAATTCCAAAAAAAAAGCAAAAAAATTCAAAAAATTCAAAAACCCTGTTATGGCTTCTTTTCAAGCACAAATAGGCTGGAAAAGGCTACGAAAGAGAAAAAAAAAAAAAATTATCGTTTCGTTTCGTTCCTACCCGACATGTAATACGAAATTCCAAAAAAATAGCAAAAACATTTAAAAAATTCAAAAATACCATTATGGCTTCATTTCAAGCCAAAACAAGTTGGAAAAGGCTGAAAAAGAGAGAAAATAAAAATTATCGTTTCGTTTCGTTCCTACCCAACGCGTAATAGAAAATTCCAAAAAAGTAGGAAAAAAATTCAAAAAATTCAAAAACCCTGTTCTGGCTTCCTTTCAAGCCAAAATAGGTTGGAAAATGCTTAGAAAGAGAGAAAATAAAAATTATCATTCCGTTTCGTTCTTACTCGACGCGAAAAAGAATATTCCAAAAAAATAGCAAAAAAATTCAAAAACCCCGTTATGGCTTCTTTTCAAGCCAAAATAGGTTGGAAAATGCTTAGAAAGAGAGAAAATAAAAATTATCATTTCGTTTCGTTCCTACTCGACGCGGAATAGAAAATTCCATGAAAATAGCAAAAAAACTCAAAAACCCCGTTATGACTTCTTTTCAAGCCAAAATAGGTTGGAAAATGCTGAGAAAGTGAAAAAAATTAAAATTATCGTTTCGTTTCGTTTCTACCCGACGCGTAATAGAAAATTCAAAAAAAATAGCAAAAAAATTCAAAAAATTAAAAAACTCCGTTATGGCATCTTTTCAAGCCAAAATAGGTTGGAAAATGATGAGAAGGTGAGAAAATAAAAATTATCGTTTCATTCCGTTCCTACCCGACGCGTAATAGAAAATTCCAAAAAAGTTGGAAAAAAATTCAAAAAATTCAAAAACAACGTTATGGCTTCCTTTCAATCCAAAATAGGTTGGAAAATGCTTAGAAAGAGAGAAAATAAAAATTATCATTTCGTTTCGTTCCTACACGACGCGTAATACGAAATTCCAAAAAAATAGCAAAAAAATTTAAAAAATTCAAAAATACCATTATGGCTTCATTTCAAGCCAAAACAGGTTGGAAAAGGCTGAAAAAGAGAGAAAATAAAAATTATCGTTTCGTTTCGTTCCTACCCAACGCGTAATAGAAAATTCCAAAAAAGTTGGAAAAAAATTCAAAAAATTCAAAAACAACGTTATGGCTTCCTTTCAAGCCAAAATAGGTTAGAAAATGCTTAGAAAGAGAGAAAATAAAAATTATCAGTCCGTTTCGTTCCTACTCGACGCGAAATAGAAAATTCCAAAAAAATAGCAAAAAAATTCAAAAACCCCGTTATGGCTTCTTTTCAAGCCAAAATGGGTTGGAAAATGCTTAGAAAGAGAGAAAATAAAAATTATCATTTCGTTTCGTTCCTACTCGACGCGGAATAGAAAATTCCATGAAAATAGCAAAAAAACTCAAAAACCCCGTTATGACTTCTTTTCAAGCCAAAATAGGTTGGAAAATGCTGAGAAAGTGAAAAAAATTAAAATTATCGTTTCGTTTCGTTTCTACCCGACGCGTAATAGAAAATTCAAAAAAAATAGCAAAAAAATTCAAAAAATTAAAAAACTCCGTTATAGCATCTTTTCAAGCAAAAATAGGTTTGAAAATGATGAGAAGGTGAGAAAATAAAAATTATCGTTTCATTCCGTTCCTACCCGACGCGTAATAGAAAATTCCAAAGAACAAGCAAAAAAATTCAAAAAATTCGAAAACCCTGTTATGGCTTCTTTTCAAGCCAAAATAGGCTGGAAAAGGCTGCGAAAGAGAAAAACATAAAAATTATCGTTTCGTTTCGTTCCTACCCGACACGTAATACGAAATTCCAAAAAAATAGCAAAAAAATTTAAAAAATTCAAAAATACCATTATGGCTTCATTTCAAGCCAAAACAGGTTGGAAAAGGCTGAAAAAGAGAGAAAATAAAAATTATTGTTTCGTTTCGTTCCTACCCAACGCGTAATAGAAAATTCCAAAAAAGTAGGAAAAAAATTCAAAAAATTCAAAAACCCTGTTATGGCTTCCTTTCAAGCCAAAATAGGTTGGAAAATGCTTAGAAAGAGAGAAAATAAAAATTATCATTTCGTTTCGTTCCTACTCGACGCGAAAAAGAAAATTCCAAAAAAATAGCAAAAAAATTCAAAAACCCCGTTATGGCTTCTTTTCAAGCCAAAATAGGTTGGAAAATGCTTAGAAAGAGAGAAAATAAAAATTATCATTTCGTTTCGTTCCTACTCGACGCGGAATAGAAAATTCCATGAAAATAGCAAAAAAACTCAAAAACCCCGTTATGACTTCTTTTCAAGCCAAAATAGGTTGGAAAATGCTGAGAAAGTGAAAAAAATTAAAATTATCGTTTCGTTTCGTTCCTACACGACGCGTAATAGAAAATTTCAAAAAAATAGCAAAAAAATTCAAAAAATTAAACAACTCCGTTATGGCATCTTTTCAAGCCAAAATAGGTTGGAAAATGATGAGAAGGTGAAAAAATAAAAATTATCGTTTCATTTCGTTCCTACCCGACACGTAATAGAAAATTCCAAAAAAAAAGCAAAAAAATTCAAAAAATTCAAAAACCCTGTTATGGCTTCTTTTCAAGCCAAAATAGGCTGGAAAAGGCTACGAAAGAGAAAAAAATAAAAATTATCGTTTCGTTTCGTTCCTACCCGACATGTAATACGAAATTCCAAAAAAATAGCAAAAACATTTAAAAAATTCAAAAATACCATTATGGCTTCATTTCAAGCCAAAACAGGTTGGAAAAGGCTGAAAAAGAGAGAAAATAAAAATTATCGTTTCGTTTCGTTCCTACCCAACGCGTAATAGAAAATTCCAAAAAAGTAGGAAAAAAATTCAAAAAATTCAAAAACCCTGTTCTGGCTTCCTTTCAAGCCAAAATAGGTTGGAAAATGCTTAGAAAGAGAGAAAATAAAAATTATCATTCCGTTTCGTTCTTACTCGACGCGAAAAAGAAAATTCCAAAAAAATAGCAAAAAAATTCAAAAACCCCGTTATGGCTTCTTTTCAAGCCAAAATAGGTTGGAAAATGCTTAGAAAGAGAGAAAATAAAAATTATCATTTCGTTTCGTTCCTACTCGACGCGGAATAGAAAATTCCATGAAAATAGCAAAAAAACTCAAAAACCCCGTTATGACTTCTTTTCAAGCCAAAATAGGTTGGAAAATGCTGAGAAAGTGAAAAAAATTAAAATTATCATTTCGTTTCGTTTCTACCCGACGCGTAATAGAAAATTCAAAAAAAATAGCAAAAAAATTCAAAAAATTAAAAAACTCCGTTATGGCATCTTTTCAAGCCAAAATAGGTTGGAAAATGATGAGAAGGTGAGAAAATAAAAATTATCGTTTCATTCCGTTCCTACCCGACGCGTAATAGAAAATTCCAAAAAAGTTGGAAAAAAATTCAAAAAATTCAAAAACAACGTTATGGCTTCCTTTCAATCCAAAATAGGTTGGAAAATGCTTAGAAAGAGAGAAAATAAAAATTATCATTTCGTTTCGTTCCTACACGACGCGTAATACGAAATTCCAAAAAAATAGCAAAAAAATTTAAAAAATTCAAAAATACCATTATGGCTTCATTTCAAGCCAAAACAGGTTGGAAAAGGCTGAAAAAGAGAGAAAATAAAAATTATCGTTTCGTTTCGTTCCTACCCAACGCGTAATAGAAAATTCCAAAAAAGTTGGAAAAAAATTCAAAAAATTCAAAAACAACGTTATGGCTTCCTTTCAATCCAAAATAGGTTGGAAAATGCTTAGAAAGAGAGAAAATAAAAATTATCATTTCGTTTCGTTCCTACACGACGCGTAATAGAAAATTCCAAAAAAATAGCAAAAAAATTCAAAAAATTAAAAAACTCCGTTATGGCATCTTTTCAAGCCAAAATAAGTTGGAAAATGATGAGAAGGTGAGAAAATAAAAATTATCGTTTCATTCCGTTCCTACCCGACGCGTAATAGAAAATTCCAAAGAAAAAGCAAAAAAATTCAAAAAATTCAAAAACCCTGTTATGGCTTCTTTTCAAGCCAAAATAGGCTGGAAACGGCTGCGAAAGAGAAAAACATAAAAATTATCGTTTCGTTTCGTTCCTACCCGACGCGTAATACGAAATTCCAAAAAAATAGCAAAAAAATTTAAAAAATTCAAAAATACCATTATGGCTTCATTTCAAGCCAAAACAGGTTGGAAAAGGCTGAAAAAGAGAGAAAATAAAAATTATCGTTTCGTTTCGTTCCTACCCAACGCGTTATAGAAAATTCCAAAAAAGTAGGAAAAAAATTCAAAAAATTCAAAAACCCAGTTATGGCTTCCTTTCAATCCAAAATAGGTTGGAAAATGCTTAGAAAGAGAGAAAATAAAAATCATCATTTCGTTTCGTTCCTACTCGACCCGAAAAAGAAAATTCCAAAAAAATAGCAAAAAAATTCAAAAACCCCGTTATGGCTTCTTTTCAAGCCAAAATAGGTTGGAAAATGCTTAGAAAGAGAGAAAATAAAAATTATCATTTCGTTTCGTTCCTACTCGACGCGGAATAGAAAATTCCATGAAAATAGCAAAAAAACTCAAAAACCCCGTTATGACTTCTTTTCAAGCCAAAATAGGTTGGAAAATGCTGAGAAAGTGAAAAAATTAAAATTATCGTTTCGTTTCGTTTCTACCCGACGCGTAATAGAAAATATCAAAAAAATAGCAAAAAAATTCAAAAATACCATTATGCCTTCATTTCAAGCAAAAACAGGTTGGAAAAGGCTGAAAAAGAGAGAAAACAAAAATTATTGTTTCGTATCGTTCCTACACAACGCATAAGAGATAATTCAAAAAAAATAGCAAAAAAATTCAAAAAACGTAGAAAACCCCGTTATGGCTTCTTTTCAAGCCAAAATAGGTTGGAAAATGCTGAGAAAGAGAGAAAATAAAAATTATCATTTTGTTTCGTTCCTACCCGACGCGTAATAGAAAATTCCAAAAAAAAAGCAAAAAAATTCAAATAATTCAAAAATACCATTATGGCTTCATTTCAAGCCAAAACAGGTTATAAATGGCTGAAAAAGAGAGAAAATAAAAAATTATCGTTTCGTTTCGTTCCTACACGACGCATAAGAGATATAATTCAAAAAAAATAGCAAAAAAATTTAAAAAATTAAAAGACTTCGTTATGGCTTCTTTTCAAGCGAAAATAGGTTGGAAAATGCTGAGAGAGAGAGAAAATAAAAATTATCGTTTCGTTTCGTTCCTACCCGACGCGTAATACGAAATTCCAAAAAAATAGCAAAAAAATTTAAAAAATTCAAAAATACCATTATGGCTTCATTTCAAGCCAAAACAGGTTGGAAAAGGCTGAAAAATAGAAAAAATAAAAATTATCGTTTCGTTTCGTTCCTACCCAACGCGTAATTGAAAATTCCTAAGAAATAACAAAAAAATTCAAAATTCCGTTATGGCTTCTTTTCAAGCGAAAATAGGTTGGAAAATGCTGAGAAAGAGAGAAAATAAAAATTATCGTTTCGTTTCGTTCCTACCCAACGCGTAATTGAAAATTCCTAAGAAATAGCAAAAAATAGGTTGGAAAATGCTTAGAAAGAGAGAAAATAAAAATTATCATTTCGTTTCGTTCCTACACGACGCGTAATACGAAATTCCAAAAAAATAGCAAAAAAATTTAAAAAATTCAAAAATACCATTATGGCTTCATTTCAAGCCAAAACAGGTTGGAAAAGGCTGAAAAAGAGAGAAAATAAAAATTATCGTTTCGTTTCGTTCCTACCCAACGCGTAATAGAAAATTCCAAAAAAGTTAGAAAAAAATTCAAAAAATTCAAAAACAACGTTATGGCTTCCTTTCAATCCAAAATAGGTTGGAAAATGCTTAGAAAGAGAGAAAATAAAAATTATCATTTCGTTTCGTTCCTACACGACGCGTAATAGAAAATTCCAAAAAAATAGCAAAAAAATTCAAAAAATTAAAAAACTCCGTTATGGCATCTTTTCAAGCCAAAATAAGTTGGAAAATGATGAGAAGGTGAGAAAATAAAAATTATCGTTTCATTCCGTTCCTACCCGACGCGTAATAGAAAATTCCAAAGAAAAAGCAAAAAAATTCAAAAAATTCAAAAACCCTGTTATGGCTTCTTTTCAAGCCAAAATAGGCTGGAAACGGCTGCGAAAGAGAAAAACATAAAAATTATCGTTTCGTTTCGTTCCTACCCGACGCGTAATACGAAATTCCAAAAAAATAGCAAAAAAATTTAAAAAATTCAAAAATACCATTATGGCTTCATTTCAAGCCAAAACAGGTTGGAAAAGGCTGAAAAAGAGAGAAAATAAAAATTATCGTTTCGTTTCGTTCCTACCCAACGCGTTATAGAAAATTCCAAAAAAGTAGGAAAAAAATTCAAAAAATTCAAAAACCCAGTTATGGCTTCCTTTCAATCCAAAATAGGTTGGAAAATGCTTAGAAAGAGAGAAAATAAAAATCATCATTTCGTTTCGTTCCTACTCGACCCGAAAAAGAAAATTCCAAAAAAATAGCAAAAAAATTCAAAAACCCCGTTATGGCTTCTTTTCAAGCCAAAATAGGTTGGAAAATGCTTAGAAAGAGAGAAAATAAAAATTATCATTTCGTTTCGTTCCTACTCGACGCGGAATAGAAAATTCCATGAAAATAGCAAAAAAACTCAAAAACCCCGTTATGACTTCTTTTCAAGCCAAAATAGGTTGGAAAATGCTGAGAAAGTGAAAAAATTAAAATTATCGTTTCGTTTCGTTTCTACCCGACGCGTAATAGAAAATATCAAAAAAATAGCAAAAAAATTCAAAAATACCATTATGCCTTCATTTCAAGCAAAAACAGGTTGGAAAAGGCTGAAAAAGAGAGAAAACAAAAATTATTGTTTCGTATCGTTCCTACACAACGCATAAGAGATAATTCAAAAAAAATAGCAAAAAAATTCAAAAAACGTAGAAAACCCCGTTATGGCTTCTTTTCAAGCCAAAATAGGTTGGAAAATGCTGAGAAAGAGAGAAAATAAAAATTATCATTTTGTTTCGTTCCTACCCGACGCGTAATAGAAAATTCCAAAAAAAAAGCAAAAAAATTCAAATAATTCAAAAATACCATTATGGCTTCATTTCAAGCCAAAACAGGTTATAAATGGCTGAAAAAGAGAGAAAATAAAAAATTATCGTTTCGTTTCGTTCCTACACGACGCATAAGAGATATAATTCAAAAAAAATAGCAAAAAAATTTAAAAAGTTAAAAGACTTCGTTATGGCTTCTTTTCAAGCGAAAATAGGTTGGAAAATGCTGAGAGTGAGAGAAAATAAAAATTATCGTTTCGTTTCGTTCCTACCCGACGCGTAATACGAAATTCCAAAAAAATAGCAAAAAAATTTAAAAAATTCAAAAATACCATTATGGCTTCATTTCAAGCCAAAACAGGTTGGAAAAGGCTGAAAAATAGAAAAAATAAAAATTATCGTTTCGTTTCGTTCCTACCCAACGCGTAATTGAAAATTCCTAAGAAATAACAAAAAAATTCAAAATTCCGTTATGGCTTCTTTTCAAGCGAAAATAGGTTGGAAAATGCTGAGAAAGAGAGAAAATAAAAATTATCGTTTCGTTTCGTTCCTACCCAACGCGTAATTGAAAATTCCTAAGAAATAGCAAAAAATAGGTTGGAAAATGCTTAGAAAGAGAGAAAATAAAAATTATCATTTCGTTTCGTTCCTACACGACGCGTAATACGAAATTCCAAAAAAATAGCAAAAAAATTTAAAAAATTCAAAAATACCATTATGGCTTCATTTCAAGCCAAAACAGGTTGGAAAAGGCTGAAAAAGAGAGAAAATAAAAATTATCGTTTCGTTTCGTTCCTACCCAACGCGTAATAGAAAATTCCAAAAAAGTTAGAAAAAAATTCAAAAAATTCAAAAACAACGTTATGGCTTCCTTTCAATCCAAAATAGGTTGGAAAATGCTTAGAAAGAGAGAAAATAAAAATTATCATTTCGTTTCGTTCCTACACGACGCGTAATAGAAAATTCCAAAAAAATAGCAAAAAAATTCAAAAAATTAAAAAACTCCGTTATGGCATCTTTTCAAGCCAAAATAAGTTGGAAAATGATGAGAAGGTGAGAAAATAAAAATTATCGTTTCATTCCGTTCCTACCCGACGCGTAATAGAAAATTCCAAAGAAAAAGCAAAAAAATTCAAAAAATTCAAAAACCCTGTTATGGCTTCTTTTCAAGCCAAAATAGGCTGGAAACGGCTGCGAAAGAGAAAAACATAAAAATTATCGTTTCGTTTCGTTCCTACCCGACGCGTAATACGAAATTCCAAAAAAATAGCAAAAAAATTTAAAAAATTCAAAAATACCATTATGGCTTCATTTCAAGCCAAAACAGGTTGGAAAAGGCTGAAAAAGAGAGAAAATAAAAATTATCGTTTCGTTTCGTTCCTACCCAACGCGTTATAGAAAATTCCAAAAAAGTAGGAAAAAAATTCAAAAAATTCAAAAACCCAGTTATGGCTTCCTTTCAATCCAAAATAGGTTGGAAAATGCTTAGAAAGAGAGAAAATAAAAATCATCATTTCGTTTCGTTCCTACTCGACCCGAAAAAGAAAATTCCAAAAAAATAGCAAAAAAATTCAAAAACCCCGTTATGGCTTCTTTTCAAGCCAAAATAGGTTGGAAAATGCTTAGAAAGAGAGAAAATAAAAATTATCATTTCGTTTCGTTCCTACTCGACGCGGAATAGAAAATTCCATGAAAATAGCAAAAAAACTCAAAAACCCCGTTATGACTTCTTTTCAAGCCAAAATAGGTTGGAAAATGCTGAGAAAGTGAAAAAATTAAAATTATCGTTTCGTTTCGTTTCTACCCGACGCGTAATAGAAAATATCAAAAAAATAGCAAAAAAATTCAAAAATACCATTATGCCTTCATTTCA
Source organism: Quercus parvula (assembly GCA_030820535.1). Taxonomy (NCBI): domain Eukaryota; kingdom Viridiplantae; phylum Streptophyta; class Magnoliopsida; order Fagales; family Fagaceae; genus Quercus; species Quercus parvula. The sequence goes on from JAUAME010000001.1 coordinate 50,891,467, forward strand.
AGCAAAAACAGGTTGGAAAAGGCTGAAAAAGAGAGAAAACAAAAATTATTGTTTCGTATCGTTCCTACACAACGCATAAGAGATAATTCAAAAAAAATAGCAAAAAAATTCAAAAAACGTAGAAAACCCCGTTATGGCTTCTTTTCAAGCCAAAATAGGTTGGAAAATGCTGAGAAAGAGAGAAAATAAAAATTATCATTTTGTTTCGTTCCTACCCGACGCGTAATAGAAAATTCCAAAAAAAAAGCAAAAAAATTCAAATAATTCAAAAATACCATTATGGCTTCATTTCAAGCCAAAACAGGTTATAAATGGCTGAAAAAGAGAGAAAATAAAAAATTATCGTTTCGTTTCGTTCCTACACGACGCATAAGAGATATAATTCAAAAAAAATAGCAAAAAAATTTAAAAAATTAAAAGACTTCGTTATGGCTTCTTTTCAAGCGAAAATAGGTTGGAAAATGCTGAGAGAGAGAGAAAATAAAAATTATCGTTTCGTTTCGTTCCTACCCGACGCGTAATACGAAATTCCAAAAAAATAGCAAAAAAATTTAAAAAATTCAAAAATACCATTATGGCTTCATTTCAAGCCAAAACAGGTTGGAAAAGGCTGAAAAATAGAAAAAATAAAAATTATCGTTTCGTTTCGTTCCTACCCAACGCGTAATTGAAAATTCCTAAGAAATAACAAAAAAATTCAAAATTCCGTTATGGCTTCTTTTCAAGCGAAAATAGGTTGGAAAATGCTGAGAAAGAGAGAAAATAAAAATTATCGTTTCGTTTCGTTCCTACCCAACGCGTAATTGAAAATTCCTAAGAAATAGCAAAAAATAGGTTGGAAAATGCTTAGAAAGAGAGAAAATAAAAATTATCATTTCGTTTCGTTCCTACTCAACGCGAAAAAGAAAATTCCAAAAAAATAGCAAAAAAATTCAAAAACCCCGTTATGGCTTCTTTTCAAGCCAAAATAGGTTGGAAAATGCTTAGAAAGAGAGAAAATAAAAATTATCATTTCGTTTCGTTCCTACTCGACGCGTAATAGAAAATTCCATGAAAATAGCAAAAAAACTCAAAAACCCCGTTATGACTTCTTTTCAAGCCAAAATAGGTTGGAAAATGCTGAGAAAGTGAAAAAATTAAAATTATTGTTTCGTTTCGTTTCTACCCGACGCGTAATAGAAAATTCCAAAAAAATAGCAAAAAAATTCAAAAAATTCAAAAATACCATTATGCCTTCATTTCAAGCAAAAACAGGTTGGAAAAGGCTGAAAAAGAGAGAAAACAAAAATTATTGTTTCGTTTCGTTCCTACACGACGCATAAGAGATAATTCAAAAAAAATAGCAAAAAAATTCAAAAAACTTAGAAAACCCCGTTATGGCTTCTTTTCAAGCCAAAATAGGTTGGAAAAGGCAGAGAAAGACAGAAAATAAAAATTATCATTTTGTTTCGTTCCTACCCGACGCGTAATAGAAAATTCCAAAAAAAAAGCAAAAAAATTCAAATAATTCAAAAATACCATTATGGCTTTATTTCAAGCCAAAACAGGTTGGAAATGGCTGAAAAAGAGAGAAAATAAAAAATTATCGTTTCGTTTCGTTCCTACACGACGCATAAGAGAGATAATTCAAAAAAAATAGCAAAAAAATTTAAAAAATTAAAAGACTTCGTTATGGCTTCTTTTCAAGCGAAAATAGGTTGGAAAATGCTGAGAAAGAGAGAAAATAAAAATTATCGTTTCGTTTCGTTCCTACCCGACGCGTAATACGAAATTCCAAAAAAATAGCAAAAAAATTTAAAAAATTCAAAAATACCATTATGGCTTCATTTCAAGCCAAAACAGGTTGGAAAAGGCTGAAAAATAGAAAAAATAAAAATTATCGTTTCGTTTCGTTCCTACCCAACGCGTAATTGAAAATTCCTAAGAAATAGCAAAAAATAGGTTGGAAAATGCTTAGAAAGAGAGAAAATAAAAATTATCATTTCGTTTCGTTCCTACTCAACGCTAAAAAGAAAATTCCAAAAAAATAGCAAAAAAATTCAAAAACCCCGTTATGGCTTCTTTTCAAGCCAAAATAGGGTGGAAAATGCTTAGAAAGAGAGAAAATAAAAATTATCATTTCGTTTCGTTCCTACTCGACGCGTAATAGAAAATTCCATGAAAATAGCAAAAAAACTCAAAAACCCAGTTATGACTTCTTTTCAAGCCAAAATAGGTTGGAAAATGCTGAGAAAGTGAAAAAATTAAAATTATTGTTTCGTTTCGTTTCTACCCGACGCGTAATAGAAAATTCCAAAAAAATAGCAAAAAAATTCAAAAAATTCAAAAATACCATTATGCCTTCATTTCAAGCAAAAACAGGTTGGAAAAGGCTGAAAAAGAGAGAAAACAAAAATTATTGTTTCGTTTCGTTCCTACACGACGCATAAGAGATAATTCAAAAAAAATAGCAAAAAAATTCAAAAAACTTAGAAAACCCCGTTATGGCTTCTTTTCAAGCCAAAATAGGTTGGAAAAGGCAGAGAAAGACAGAAAATAAAAATTATCATTTTGTTTCGTTCCTACCCGACGCGTAATAGAAAATTCCAAAAAAAAAGCAAAAAAATTCAAATAATTCAAAAATACCATTATGGCTTTATTTCAAGCCAAAACAGGTTGGAAATGGCTGAAAAAGAGAGAAAATAAAAAATTATCGTTTCGTTTCGTTCCTACACGACGCATAAGAGAGATAATTCAAAAAAAATAGCAAAAAAATTTAAAAAATTAAAAGACTTCGTTATGGCTTCTTTTCAAGCGAAAATAGGTTGGAAAATGCTGAGAAAGAGAGAAAATAAAAATTATCGTTTCGTTTCGTTCCTACCCGACGCGTAATACGAAATTCCAAAAAAATAGCAAAAAAATTTAAAAAATTCAAAAATACCATTATGGCTTCATTTCAAGCCAAAACAGGTTGGAAAAGGTTGAAAAAGATAGAAAATAAATATTATCGTTTCGTTTCGTTCCTACGCGACGCATATGAGATAATTCAAAAAAAATAGCAAAGAAATTCAAAAATACCATTATGGCTTCATTTCAAGACAAAAGAGGTTGGAAAAGGCTGAAAAAGAGAGAAAATAAAAATTATCGTTTTGTTTCGTTCCTACCCGACGCGTAATAGGAAATTCCAAAAAAAAAGCAAAAAAATTCAAATAATTCAAAAATACCATTATGGCTTCATTTCAAGCCAAAACAGGTCGGAAATGGCTGAAAAAGAGAGAAAATAAAAAATTATCGTTTCGTTTCGTTCCTACACGACGCATAAGAGAGATAATTCAAAAAAAATAGCAAAAAAATTAAAAAAATTAAAAGACTCCGTTATGGCTTCTTTTCAAGCGAAAATAGGTTGGAAAATGCTGAGAAAGAGAGAAAATAAAAATTATCGTTTCGTTTCGTTCCTACCCAACGCGTAATTGAAAATTCCTATGAAATAGCAAAAAAATTCAAAAAATTCAAAAACCCCAATGTGGCTTCTTTTCAAGCCAAACTAGGTTGGTAAATGCTTAGGAAGAGTGAAAATAAAAATTATCATTTCGTTTCGTTCCTGCTCGACGAGTAAAAGAAAATTCCAAAAAAATAGCAAAAAAATTGAAAAACCCCGTTATCGCATCTTTTCAAGCAAAAATAGGTTGGAAAATGCTTAGAAATAGAGAAAATAAAAATTATCATTTCGTTTCGTTCCTACACGACGCGTAATAGAAAATTCCAAAAAAATAGCAAAAAAATTCAAAAAATTAAACAACTCCATTATGGCATCTTTTCAAGCCAAAATAGGTTGGAAAATGATGAGAAGGTGAGAAAATAAAAATTATCGTTTCATTTCGTTCCTACCCGACGCGTAATAGAAAATTCCAAAAAAATAGCAAAAAAATTAAAAAATACCATTATGGCTTCATTTCAAGCCAAAACAGGTTGGAAAAGGCTGAAAAAGATAGAAAATAAAAATTATCGTTTCGTTTCGTTCCTACGCGACGCATATGAGATAATTCAAAAAAAATAGCAAAGAAATTCAAAAATACCAATATGGCTTCATTTCAAGCCAAAAGACGTTGGAAAAGGCTGAAAAAGAGAGAAAATAAAAAATATCGTTTTGTTTCGTTCCTACCCGACGCGTAATAGGAAATTCCAAAAAAAAAGCAAAAAAATTCAAATAATTCAAAAATACCATTATGGCCTTATTTCAAGCCAAAACAGGTTGGAAATGGCTGAAAAAGAGAGAAAATAAAAAATTATCGTTTCGTTTCGTTCCTACACGACGCATAAGAGAGATAATTCAAAAAAAATAGCAAAAAAATTTAAAAAATTAAAAGACTTCGTTATGGCTTCTTTTCAAGCGAAAATAGGTTGGAAAATGCTGAGAAAGAGAGAAAATAAAAATTATCGTTTCGTTTCGTTCCTACCCGACGCGTAATACGAAATTCCAAAAAAATAGCAAAAAAATTTAAAAAATTCAAAAATACCATTATGGCTTCATTTCAAGCCAAAACAGGTTGGAAAAGGTTGAAAAAGATAGAAAATAAATATTATCGTTTCGTTTCGTTCCTACGCGACGCATATGAGATAATTCAAAAAAAATAGCAAAGAAATTCAAAAATACCATTATGGCTTCATTTCAAGCCAAAAGAGGTTGGAAAAGGCTGAAAAAGAGAGAAAATAAAAATTATCGTTTTGTTTCGTTCCTACCCGACTTGTAATAGGAAATTCCAAAAAAAAAGCAAAAAAATTCAAATAATTCAAAAATACCATTATGGCTTCATTTCAAGCCAAAACAGGTCGGAAATGGCTGAAAAAGAGAGAAAATAAAAAATTATCGTTTCGTTTCCTTCCTACACGACGCATAAGAGAGATAATTCAAAAAAAATAGCAAAAAAATTAAAAAAATTAAAAGACTCCGTTATGGCTTCTTTTCAAGCGAAAATAGGTTGGAAAATGCTGAGAAAGAGAGGAAATAAAAATTATCGTTTCGTTTCGTTCCTACCCGACGCGTAATACGAAATTCCAAAAAAATAGCAAAAAAATTTAAAAAATTCAAAAATACCATTATGGCTTCATTTCAAGCCAAAAAAGGTTGGAAAAGGCTGAAAAATAGAAAAAATAAAAATTATCGTTTCGTTTCGTTCCTACCCGACGCGTAATACGAAATTCCAAAAAAATAGCAAAAAAATTTAAAAAATTCAAAAATACCATTATGGCTTCATTTCAAGCCAAAACAGGTTGGAAAAGGTTGAAAAAGATAGAAAATAAATATTATCGTTTCGTTTCGTTCCTACGCGACGCATATGAGATAATTCAAAAAAAATAGCAAAGAAATTCAAAAATACCATTATGGCTTCATTTCAAGCCAAAAGAGGTTGGAAAAGGCTGAAAAAGAGAGAAAATAAAAATTATCGTTTTGTTTCGTTCCTACCCGACGCGTAATAGGAAATTCCAAAAAAAAAGCAAAAAAATTCAAATAATTCAAAAATACCATTATGGCTTCATTTCAAGCCAAAACAGGTCGGAAATGGCTGAAAAAGAGAGAAAATAAAAAATTATCGTTTCGTTTCCTTCCTACACGACGCATAAGAGAGATAATTCAAAAAAAATAGCAAAAAAATTAAAAAAATTAAAAGACTCCGTTATGGCTTCTTTTCAAGCGAAAATAGGTTGGAAAATGCTGAGAAAGAGAGGAAATAAAAATTATCGTTTCGTTTCGTTCCTACCCGACGCGTAATACGAAATTCCAAAAAAATAGCAAAAAAATTTAAAAAATTCAAAAATACCATTATGGCTTCATTTCAAGCCAAAAAAGGTTGGAAAAGGCTGAAAAATAGAAAAAATAAAAATTATCGTTTCGTTTCGTTCCTACCCAACGCGTAATTGAAAATTCCTAAGAAATAGCAAAAAAATTCAAAAAATTCAAAAACCCCAATGTGGCTTCTTTTCAAGCCAAACTAGGTTGGTAAATGCTTAGGAAGAGTGAAAATAAAAATTATCATTTCGTTTCGTTCCTGCTCGACGAGTAAAAGAAAATTCCAAAAAAATAGCAAAAAAATTGAAAAACCCCGTTATCGCATCTTTTCAAGCAAAAATAGGTTGGAAAATGCTTAGAAATAGAGAAAATAAAAATTATCATTTCGTTTCGTTCCTACACGACGCGTAATAGAAAATTCCAAAAAAATAGCAAAAAAATTCAAAAAATTAAACAACTCCGTTATGGCATCTTTTCAAGCCAAAATAGGTTGGAAAATGATGAGAAGGTGAGAAAATAAAAATTATCGTTTCATTTCGTTCCTACCCGACGCGTAATAAAAATTCCAAAGAAAAAGCAAAAAAATTCAAAAAATTCAAAAACCCTGTTATGGCTTCTTTTCAAGCCAAAATAGGCTGGAAAAGGCTACGAAAGAGAAAAAAATAAAAATTATCGTTTCGTTTCGTTCCTACACGACGCGTAATAGAAAATTCCAAAAAAATAGCAAAAAAATTCAAAAAATTCAAAAATACCATTATGCCTTCATTTCAAGAAAAAACAGGTTGGAAAAGGCAGAAAAAGAGAGAAAACAAAAATTATTGTTTCGTTTCGTTTCGTTCCTACCCGACGCGTTATACGAAATTCCAAAAAAATAGCAAAAAAATTTAAAAAATTCAAAAATACCATTATGGCTTCATTTCAAACCAAAACTGGTTGGTAAAGGCCAAAAAAGAGAGAAAATAAAAATTATCGTTTCGTTTCGCTCCTACACGACGCATAAGAGATAATTCAAAAAAATAGCAAAAAATTCTAAAAATTTAAAAACCCCGTTATGGCTTCTTTTCAAGCCAATATATATTGGAAAAGGCTGAGAAAAAGAGAAAATAAAAATTATCGTTTCGTTTCATTCCTACCCGACGCGTAATAAAAAATTCCAAAAAAATAGCAAAAAAATTAAAAAATACCATTATGGCTTCATTTCAAGCCAAAACAGGTTGGAAAAGGCTGAAAAAGATAGAAAATAAAAATTATCGTTTCGTTTCGTTCCTACGCGACGCATATGAGATAATTCAAAAAAAATAGCAAAGAAATTCAAAAATACCAATATGGCTTCATTTCAAGCCAAAAGACGTTGGAAAAGGCTGAAAAAGAGAGAAAATAAAAAATATCGTTTTGTTTCGTTCCTACCCGACGCGTAATAGGAAATTCCAAAAAAAAAGCAAAAAAATTCAAATAATTCAAAAATACCATTATGGCTTTATTTCAAGCCAAAACAGGTTGGAAATGGCTGAAAAAGAGAGAAAATAAAAAATTATAGTTTCGTTTCGTTCCTACACGACGCATAAGAGAGAAAATTCAAAAAAAATAGCAAAAAAATTTAAAAAATTAAAAGACTTCGTTATGGCTTCTTTTCAAGCGAAAATAGGTTGGAAAATGCTGAGAAAGAGAGAAAATAAAAATTATCGTTTCGTTTCGTTCCTACCCGACGCGTAATACGAAATTCCAAAAAAATAGCAAAAAAATTTAAAAAATTCAAAAATACCATTATGGCTTCATTTCAAGCCAAAACAGGTTGGAAAAGGCTGAAAAATAGAAAAAATAAAAATTATCGTTTCGTTTCGTTCCTACCCAACGCGTAATTGAAAATTCCTAAGAAATAGCAAAAAAATTCAAAAAATTAAAAAACCCCAATGTGGCTTCTATTCAAGCCAAACTAGGTTGGAAAATGCTTAGGAAGAGTGAAAATAAAAATTATCATTTCGTTTCGTTCCTGCTGGACGCATAAAAGAAAATTCCAAAAAAATAGCAAAAAAATTGAAAAACCCCGTTATCGCATCTTTTCAAGCAAAAATAGGTTGGAAAATGCTTAGAAAGAGAGAAAATAAAAATTATCATTTCGTTTCGTTCCTACACGACGCGTAATAGAAAATTCCAAAAAAATAGCAAAAAAATTCAAAAAATTAAAAAACTCCGTTATGGTATCTTTTCAAGCCAAAATAGGTTGGAAAATGATGAGAATGTGAGAAAATAAAAATTATCGTTTCATTCCGTTCCTACCCGATGCGTAATAGAAAATTCCAAAGAAAAAGCAAAAAAATTCAAAAACCCTGTTATGGCTTCTTTTCAAGCCTAAATAGGCTGGAAAAGGCTGCGGAAGAGAAAAACATAAAAATTATCGTTTCGTTTCGTTCCTACCCGACGCGTAATACGAAATTCCAAAAAAATAGCAAAAAAATTTAAAAAATTCAAAAATACCATTATGCTTCATTTCAAGCCAAAACAGGTTGGAAAAGGCTGAAAAAGAGAGAAAATAAAAATTATCGTTTCGTTTCGTTCCTACCCAACGGGTAATAGAAAATTCCAAAAAAGTAGGAAAAAAATTCAAAAAATTCAAAAACCCCGTTATGGCTTCCTTTCAAGCCAAAATAGGTTGGAAAATGCTTAGAAAGAGAGAAAATAAAAATTATCATTTCGTTTCGTTCCTACTCGACGCGAAAAAGAAAATTCCAAAAAAATAGCAAAAAAATTCAAAAACCCCGTTATGGCTTCTTTTCAAGCCAAAATAGGTTGGAAAATGCTTAGAAAGAGAGAAAATAAAAATTATCATTTCGTTTCGTTCCTACTCGACGCGTAATAGAAAATTCCATGAAAATAGCAAAAAAACTCAAAAACCCCGTTATGACTTCTTTTCAAGCCAAAATAGGTTGGAAAATGCTGAGAAAGTGAAAAAATTAAAATTATTGTTTCGTTTCGTTTCTACCCGACGCGTAATAGAAAATTCCAAAAAAATAGCAAAAAAATTCAAAAATACCATTATGCCTTCATTTCAAGCAAAAACAGGTTGGAAAAGGCTGAAAAAGAGAGAAAACAAAAATTATTGTTTCGTTTCGTTCCTACACGACGCATAAGAGATAATTCAAAAAAAATAGCAAAAAAATTCAAAAAACTTAGAAAACCCCGTTATGGCTTCTTTTCAAGCCAAAATAGGTTGGAAAAGGCAGAGAAAGACAGAAAATAAAAATTATCATTTTGTTTCGTTCCTACCCGACGCGTAATAGAAAATTCCAAAAAAAAAGCAAAAAAATTCAAATAATTCAAAAATACCATTATGGCTTTATTTCAAGCCAAAACAGGTTGGAAATGGCTGAAAAAGAGAGAAAATAAAAAATTATCGTTTCGTTTCGTTCCTACACGACGCATAAGAGAGATAATTCAAAAAAAATAGCAAAAAAATTTAAAAAATTAAAAGACTTCGTTATGGCTTCTTTTCAAGAGAAAATAGGTTGGAAAATGCTGAGAAATAGAGAAAATAAAAATTATCGTTTCGTTTCGTTCCTACCCGACGCGTAATACGAAATTCCAAAAAAATAGCAAAAAAATTTAAAAAATTCAAAAATACCATTATGGCTTCATTTCCAGCCAAAACAGGTTGGAAAAGGCTGAAAAATAGAAAAAATAAAAATTATCGTTTCGTTTTATTCCTACTCAACGCGTAATTGAAAATTCCTAAGAAATAACAAAAAAATTTAAAAAATTCAAAAACCCCATTGTGGCTTCTTTTCAAGCCAAACTAGGTTGGTAAATGCTTAGGAAGAGTGAAAATAAAAGTTATCATTTCGTTTCGTTCCTGCTCAACGCGTAAAAGAAAATTCCAAAAAAATAGAAAAAAAATTGAAAAACCCCGTTATTGCATCTTTTCAAGCAAAAATAGGTTGGAAAATGCTTAGAAAGAGAGAAAATAAAAATTATCATTTCGTTTCGTTCCTACACGACGCGTAATAGAAAATTCCAAAAAAATAGCAAAAAAATTCAAAAACTTAAACAACTCCGTTATGGCATCTTTTCAAGCCAAAATAGGTTGGAAAATTATGAGAAGGTGAGAAAATAAAAATTATCGTTTCATTTCGTTCCTACCCGACGCGTAATAGAAAATTCCAAAGAAAAAGCAAAAAAATTCAAAAAATTCAAAAACCCTGTTATGGCTTCTTTTCAAGCCAAAATAGGCTGGAAAAGGCTACGAAAGAGAAAAAAATAAAAATTATCGTTTCGTTTCGTTCCTACTCGACGCGTAATACGAAATTCCAAAAAAATAGCAAAAAAATTTAAAAAATTCAAAAAAACCATTATGGCTTCATTTCAAGCCAAAACAGGTTGGAAAAGGTTGAAAAAGATAGAAAATAAATATTATCGTTTCGTTTCGTTCCTACGCGACGCATATGAGATAATTCAAAAAAAATAGCAAAGAAATTCAAAAATACCATTATGGCTTCATTTCAAGCCAAAAGAGGTTGGAAAAGGCTGAAAAAGAGAGAAAATAAAAATTATCGTTTTGTTTCGTTCCTACCCGACGCGTAATAGGAAATTCCAAAAAAAAAGCAAAAAAATTCAAATAATTCAAAAATACCATTATGGCTTCATTTCAAGCCAAAACAGGTCGGAAATGGCTGAAAAAGAGAGAAAATAAAAAATTATCGTTTCGTTTCGTTCCTACACGACGCATAAGAGAGATAATTCAAAAAAAATAGCAAAAAAATTAAAAAAATTAAAAGACTCCGTTATGGCTTCTTTTCAAGCGAAAATAGGTTGGAAAATGCTGAGAAAGAGAGAAAATAAAAATTATCGTTTCGTTTCGTTCCTACCCGACACGTAATACGAAATTCCAAAAAATAGCAAAAAAATTTAAAAAATTCAAAAATACCATTATGGCTTCATTTCAAGCCAAAAAAGGTTGGAAAAGGCTGAAAAATAGAAAAAATAAAAATTATCGTTTCGTTTCGTTCCTACCCAACGCGTAATTCAAAATTCCTAAGAAATAGCAAAAAAATTCAAAAAATTCAAAAACCCCAATGTGGCTTCTTTTCAAGCCAAACTAGGTTGGTAAATGCTTAGGAAGAGTGAAAATAAAAATTATCATTTCGTTTCGTTCCTGCTCGACGAGTAAAAGAAAATTCCAAAAAAATAGCAAAAAAATTGAAAAACCCCGTTATCGCATCTTTTCAAGCAAAAATAGGTTGGAAAATGCTTAGAAATAGAGAAAATAAAAATTATCATTTCGTTTCGTTCCTACACGACGCGTAATAGAAAATTCCAAAAAAATAGCAAAAAAATTCAAAAAATTAAACAACTCCGTTATGGCATCTTTTCAAGCCAAAATAGGTTGGAAAATGATGAGAAGGTGAAAAAATAAAAATTATCGTTTCATTTCGTTCCTACCCGACACGTAATAGAAAATTCCAAAGAAAAAGCAAAAAAATTCAAAAAATTCAAAAACCCTGTTATGGCTTCTTTTCAAGCCAAAATAGGCTGGAAAAGGCTACGAAAGAGAAAAAAATAAAAATTATCGTTTCGTTTCGTTCCTACCCGACATGTAATACGAAATTCCAAAAAAATAGCAAAAACATTTAAAAAATTCAAAAATACCATTATGGCTTCATTTCAAGCCAAAACAGGTTGGAAAAGGCTGAAAAAGAGAGAAAATAAAAATTATCGTTTCGTTTCGTTCCTACCCAACGCGTAATAGAAAATTCCAAAAAAGTAGGAAAAAAATTCAAAAAATTCAAAAACCCTGTTCTGGCTTCCTTTCAAGCCAAAATAGGTTGGAAAATGCTTAGAAAGAGAGAAAATAAAAATTATCATTCCGTTTCGTTCCTACTCGACGCGAAAAAGAAAATTCCAAAAAAATAGCAAAAAAATTCAAAAACCCCGTTATGGCTTCTTTTCAAGCCAAAATAGGTTGGAAAATGCTTAGAAAGAGAGAAAATAAAAATTATCATTTCGTTTCGTTCCTACTCGACGCGGAATAGAAAATTCCATGAAAATAGCAAAAAAACTCAAAAACCCCGTTATGACTTCTTTTCAAGCCAAAATAGGTTGGAAAATGCTGAGAAAGTGAAAAAAATTAAAATTATCGTTTCGTTTCGTTTCTACCCGACGCGTAATAAAAAATTCAAAAAAAATAGCAAAAAAATTCAAAAAATTAAAAAACTCCGTTATGGCATCTTTTCAAGCCAAAATAGGTTGGAAAATGATGAGAATGTGAGAAAATAAAAATTATCGTTTCATTCCGTTCCTACCCGACGCGTAATAGAAAATTCCAAAGAAAAAGCAAAAAAATTCAAAAAATTCAAAAACCCTGTTATGGCTTCTTTTCAAGCCAAAATAGGCTGGAAAAGGCTGCGAAAGAGAAAAACATAAAAATTATCGTCTCGTTTCGTTCCTACCCGACGCGTAATACGAAATTCCAAAAAAATAGCAAAAAAATTTAAAAAATTCAAAAATACCATTATGGCTTCATTTCAAGCCAAAACAGGTTGGAAAAGGCTGAAAAAGAGTGAAAATAAAAATTATTGTTTCGTTTCGTTCCTACCCAACGCGTAATAGAAAATTCCAAAAAAGTAGGAAAAAAATTCAAAAAATTCAAAAACCCTGTTCTGGCTTCCTTTCAAGCCAAAATAGGTTGGAAAATGCTTAGAAAGAGAGAAAATAAAAATTATCATTCCGTTTCGTTCCTACTCGACGCGAAAAAGAAAATTCCAAAAAAATAGCAAAAAAATTCAAAAACCCCGTTATGGCTTCTTTTCAAGCCAAAATAGGTTGGAAAATGCTTAGAAAGAGAGAAAATAAAAATTATCATTTCGTTTCGTTCCTACTCGACGCGGAATAGAAAATTCCATGAAAATAGCAAAAAAACTCAAAAACCCCGTTATGACTTCTTTTCAAGCCAAAATAGGTTGGAAAATGCTGAGAAAGTGAAAAAAATTAAAATTATCGTTTCGTTTCGTTTCTACCCGACGCGTAATAAAAAATTCAAAAAAAATAGCAAAAAAATTCAAAAAATTAAAAAACTCCGTTATGGCATCTTTTCAAGCCAAAATAGGTTGGAAAATGATGAGAAGGTGAGAAAATAAAAATTATCGTTTCATTCCGTTCCTACCCGACGCGTAATAGAAAATTCCAAAGAAAAAGCAAAAAAATTCAAAAAATTCAAAAACCCTGTTATGGCTTCTTTTCAAGCCAAAATAGGCTGGAAAAGGCTGCGAAAGAGAAAAACATATAAATTATCGTCTCGTTTCGTTCCTACCCGACGCGTAATACGAAATTCCAAAAAAATAGCAAAAAAATTTAAAAAATTCAAAAATACCATTATGGCTTCATTTCAAGTCAAAACAGGTTGGAAAAGGCTGAAAAAGAGTGAAAATAAAAATTATTGTTTCGTTTCGTTCCTACCCAACGCGTAATAGAAAATTCCAAAAAAGTAGGAAAAAAATTCAAAAAATTCAAAAACCCTGTTATGGCTTCCTTTCAAGCCAAAATAGGTTGGAAAATGCTTAGAAAGAGAGAAAATAAAAATTATCATTCCGTTTCGTTCCTACTCGAAGCGAAAAAGAAAATTCCAAAAAAATAGCAAAAAAATTCAAAAACCCCGTTATGGCTTCTTTTCAAGCCAAAATAGGTTGGAAAATGCTTAGAAAGAGAGAAAATAAAAATTATCATTTCGTTTCGTTCCTACTCGACGCGGAATAGAAAATTCCATGAAAATAGCAAAAAAACTCAAAAACCCCGTTATGACTTATTTTCAAGCCAAAATAGGTTGGAAAATGCTGAGAAAGTGGAAAAAATTAAAATCATCGTTTCGTTTCGTTTCTACCCGACGCGTAATAGAAAATTCAAAAAAAATAGCAAAAAAATTCAAAAAATTAAAAAACTCCGTTATGGAATCTTTTCAAGCCAAAATAGGTTGGAAAATGATGAGAAGGTGAGAAAATAAAAATTATCGTTTCATTCCGTTCCTACCCGACGCGTAATAGAAAATTCCAAAGAAAAAGCAAAAAAATTCAAAAAATTCAAAAACCCTGTTATGGCTTCTTTTCAAGCCAAAATAGGCTGGAAAAGGCTGCGAAAGAGAAAAACATAAAAATTATCGTTTCGTTTCGTTCCTACCCGACGCGTAATACGAAATTCCAAAAAAATAGCAAAAAAATTTAAAAAATTCAAAAATACCATTATGGCTTCATTTCAAGCCAAAACAGGTTGGAAAAGGCCGAAAAAGAGAGAAAATAAAAATTATCGTTTCGTTTCGTTCCTACCCAACGCGTAATAGAAAATTCCAAAAAAGTAGGAAAAAAATTCAAAAAATTCAAAAAACCCATTATGGCTTCCTTTCAAGGCAAAATAGGTTGGAAAATGCTTAGAAAGAGAGAAAATAAAAATTATCATTTCGTTTCGTTCCTACTCGACGCGAAACAGAAAATTCAAAAAAAATAGCAAAAAAATTCAAAAAATTAAAAAACTCCGTTATGGCATCTTTTCAAGCCAAAATAGGTTGGAAAATGATGAGAAGGTGAGAAAATAAAAATTATCGTTTCATTCCGTTCCTACCCGACGCGTAATAGAAAATTCCAAAGAAAAAGCAAAAAAATTCAAAAAATTCAAAAACCCTGTTATGGCTTCTTTTCAAGCCAAAATAGGCTGGAAAAGGCTGCGAAAGAGAAAAACATAAAAATTATCGTCTCGTTTCGTTCCTACACGACGCATAAGAGAGATAATTCAAAAAAAATAGCAAAAAAATTAAAAAAATTAAAAGACTCCGTTATGGCTTCTTTTCAAGCGAAAATAGGTTGGAAAATACTGAGAAAGAGAGAATATAAAAATTATCGTTTCGTTTCGTTCCTACCCGACACGTAATACGAAATTCCAAAAGAGTAGGAAAAAAATTCAAAAAATTCAAAAACCCTGTTCTGGCTTCCTTTCAAGCCAAAATAGGTTGGAAAATGCTTAGAAAGAGAGAAAATAAAAATTATCATTCCGTTTCGTTCCTACTCGACGCGAAAAAGAAAATTCCAAAAAAATAGCAAAAAAATTCAAAAACCCCGTTATGGCTTCTTTTCAAGCCAAAATAGGTTGGAAAATGCTTAGAAAGAGAGAAAATAAAAATTATCATTTCGTTTCGTTCCTACTCGACACGGAATAGAAAATTCCATGAAAATAGCAAAAAAACTCAAAAACCCCGTTATGACTTCTTTTCAAGCCAAAATAGGTTGGAAAATGCTGAGAAAGTGAAAAAAATTAAAATTATCGTTTCGTTTCGTTTCTACCCGACGCGTAATAGAAAATTCAAAAAAAATAGCAAAAAAATTCAAAAAATTAAAAAACTCCGTTATGGCATCTTTTCAAGCCAAAATAGGTTGGAAAATGATGAGAAGGTGAGAAAATAAAAATTATCGTTTCATTCCGTTCCTACCCGACGCGTAATAGAAAATTCCAAAGAAAAAGCAAAAAAATTCAAAAAATTCAAAAAACCTGTTATGGCTTCTTTTCAAGCCAAAATAGGCTGGAAAAGGCTGCGAAAGAGAAAAACATAAAAATTATCGTCTCGTTTCGTTCCTACCCGACGCGTAATAAGAAATTCCAAAAAAATAGCAAAAAAATTTAAAAAATTCAAAAATACCATTATGGCTTCATTTCAAGCCAAAACAGGTTGGAAAAGGCTGAAAAAGAGAGAAAATAAAAATCATCGTTTCGTTTCGTTCCTACCCAACGCGTAATAGAAAATTCCAAAAAAGTAGGAAAAAAATTCAAAAAATTCAAAAAACCCATTATGGCATCCTTTCAAGGCAAAATAGGTTGTAAAATGCTTAGAAAGAGAGAAAATAAAAATTATCATTTCGTTTCGTTCCTACTCGACGCGAAAAAGAAAATTCCAAAAAAATAGCAAAAAAATTCAAAAACCCCGTTATGGAATCTTTTCAAGCCAAAATAGGTTGGAAAATGATGAGAAGGTGAGAAAATAAAAATTATCGTTTCATTCCGTTCCTACCCGACGCGTAATAGAAAATTCCAAAGAAAAAGCAAAAAAATTCAAAAAATTCAAAAACCCTGTTATGGCTTCTTTTCAAGCGAAAATAGGCTGGAAAAGGCTGCGAAAGAGAAAAACATAAAAATTATCGTTTCGTTTCGTTCCTACCCGACGCGTAATACGAAATTCCAAAAAAATAGCAAAAAAATTTAAAAAATTCAAAAATACCATTATGGCTTCATTTCAAGCCAAAACAGGTTGGAAAAGGCTGAAAAAGAGTGAAAATAAAAATTATGGTTTCGTTTCGTTCCTACCCAACGCGTAATAGAAAATTCCAAAAAAGTAGGAAAAAAATTCAAAAAATTCAAAAAACCCATTATGGCATCCTTTCAAGGCAAAATAGGTTGTAAAATGCTTAGAAAGAGAGAAAATAAAAATTATCATTTCGTTTCGTTCCTACTCGACGCGAAAAAGAAAATTCCAAAAAAATAGCAAAAAAATTCAAAAACCCCGTTATGGAATCTTTTCAAGCCAAAATAGGTTGGAAAATGATGAGAAGGTGAGAAAATAAAAATTATCGTTTCATTCCGTTCCTACCCGACGCGTAATAGAAAATTCCAAAGAAAAAGCAAAAAAATTCAAAAAATTCAAAAACCCTGTTATGGCTTCTTTTCAAGCCAAAAAAGGTTGGAAAATGCTTAGAAAGAGAGAAAATAAAAATTATCATTCCGTTTCGTTCCTACTCGAAGCGAAAAAGAAAATTCCAAAAAAACAGCAAAAAAATTCAAAAACCCCGTTATGGCTTCTTTTCAAGCCAAAATAGGTTGGAAAATGCTTAGAAAGAGAGAAAATAAAAATTATCATTTCGTTTCGTTCCTACTCGACGCGGAATAGAAAATTCCATGAAAATAGCAAAAAAACTCAAAAACCCCGTTATGACTTATTTTCAAGCCAAAATAGGTTGGAAAATGCTGAGAAAGTGAAAAAAATTAAAATCATCGTTTCGTTTCGTTTCTACCCGACGCGTAATAGAAAATTCAAAAAAAATAGCAAAAAAATTCAAAAAATTAAAAAACTCCGTTATGGAATCTTTTCAAGCCAAAATAGGTTGGAAAATGATGAGAAGGTGAGAAAATAAAAATTATCGTTTCATTCCGTTCCTACCCGACGCGTAATAGAAAATTCCAAAGAAAAAGCAAAAAAATTCAAAAAATTCAAAAACCCTGTTATGGCTTCTTTTCAAGCCAAAATAGGCTGGAAAAGGCTGCGAAAGAGAAAAACATAAAAATTATCGTTTCGTTTCGTTCCTACCCGACGCGTAATACGAAATTCCAAAAAAATAGCAAAAAAATTTAAAAAATTCAAAAATACCATTATGGCTTCATTTCAAGCCAAAACAGGTTGGAAAAGGCCGAAAAAGAGAGAAAATAAAAATTATCGTTTCGTTTCGTTCCTACCCAACGCGTAATAGAAAATTCCAAAAAAGTAGGAAAAAAATTCAAAAAATTCAAAAAACCCATTATGGCATCCTTTCAAGGCAAAATAGGTTGTAAAATGCTTAGAAAGAGAGAAAATAAAAATTATCATTTCGTTTCGTTCCTACTCGACGCGAAAAAGAAAATTCCAAAAAAATAGCAAAAAAATTCAAAAACCCCGTTATGGAATCTTTTCAAGCCAAAATAGGTTGGAAAATGATGAGAAGGTGAGAAAATAAAAATTATCGTTTCATTCCGTTCCTACCCGACGCGTAATAGAAAATTCCAAAGAAAAAGCAAAAAAATTCAAAAAATTCAAAAACCCTGTTATGGCTTCTTTTCAAGCGAAAATAGGCTGGAAAAGGCTGCGAAAGAGAAAAACATAAAAATTATCGTTTCGTTTCGTTCCTACCCGACGCGTAATACGAAATTCCAAAAAAATAGCAAAAAAATTTAAAAAATTCAAAAATACCATTATGGCTTCATTTCAAGCCAAAACAGGTTGGAAAAGGCTGAAAAAGAGTGAAAATAAAAATTATGGTTTCGTTTCGTTCCTACCCAACGCGTAATAGAAAATTCCAAAAAAGTAGGAAAAAAATTCAAAAAATTCAAAAACCCTGTTCTGGCTTCCTTTCAAGCCAAAATAGGTTGGAAAATGCTTAGAAAGAGAGAAAATAAAAATTATCATTCCGTTTCGTTCCTACTCGACGCGAAAAAGAAAATTCCAAAAAAATAGCAAAAAAATTCAAAAACCCCGTTATGGCTTCTTTTCAAGCCAAAATAGGTTGGAAAATGCTTAGAAAGAGAGAAAATAAAAATTATCATTTCGTTTCGTTCCTACTCGACGCGGAATAGAAAATTCCATGAAAATAGCAAAAAAACTCAAAAACCCCGTTATGACTTCTTTTCAAGCCAAAATAGGTTGGAAAATGCTGAGAAAGTGAAAAAAATTAAAATTATCGTTTCGTTTCGTTTCTACCCGACGCGTAATAGAAAATTCAAAAAAAATAGCAAAAAAATTCAAAAAATTAAAAAACTCCGTTATGGCATCTTTTCAAGCCAAAATAGGTTGGAAAATGATGAGAAGGTGAGAAAATAAAAATTATCGTTTCATTCCGTTCCTACCCGACGCGTAATAGAAAATTCCAAAGAAAAAGCAAAAAAATTCAAAAAATTCAAAAACCCTGTTATGGCTTCTTTTCAAGCCAAAATAGGCTGGAAAAGGCTGCGAAAGAGAAAAACATAAAAATTATCGTCTCGTTTCGTTCCTACCCGACGCGTAATACGAAATTCCAAAAAAATAGCAAAAAAATTTAAAAAATTCAAAAATACCATTATGGCTTCATTTCAAGCCAAAACAGGTTGGAAAAGGCTGAAAAAGAGTGAAAATAAAAATTATCGTTTCGTTTCGTTCCTACCCAACGCGTAATAGAAAATTCCAAAAAAGTAGGAAAAAAATTCAAAAAATTCAAAAAACCCATTATGGCATCCTTTCAAGGCAAAATAGGTTGTAAAATGCTTAGAAAGAGAGAAAATAAAAATTATCATTTCGTTTCGTTCCTACTCGACGCGAAAAAGAAAATTCCAAAAAAATAGCAAAAAAATTCAAAAACCCCGTTATGGAATCTTTTCAAGCCAAAATAGGTTGGAAAATGATGAGAAGGTGAGAAAATAAAAATTATCGTTTCATTCCGTTCCTACCCGACGCGTAATAGAAAATTCCAAAGAAAAAGCAAAAAAATTCAAAAAATTCAAAAACCCTGTTATGGCTTCTTTTCAAGCCAAAATAGGCTGGAAAAGGCTGCGAAAGAGAAAAACATAAAAATTATCGTTTCGTTTCGTTCCTACCCGACGCGTAATACGAAATTCCAAAAAAATAGCAAAAAAATTTAAAAAATTCAAAAATACCATTATGGCTTCATTTCAAGCCAAAACAGGTTGGAAAAGGCTGAAAAAGAGTGAAAATAAAAATTATGGTTTCGTTTCGTTCCTACCCAACGCGTAATAGAAAATTCCAAAAAAGTAGGAAAAAAATTCAAAAAATTCAAAAACCCTGTTCTGGCTTCCTTTCAAGCCAAAATAGGTTGGAAAATGCTTAGAAAGAGAGAAAATAAAAATTATCATTCCGTTTCGTTCCTACTCGACGCGAAAAAGAAAATTCCAAAAAAATAGCAAAAAAATTCAAAAACCCCGTTATGGCTTCTTTTCAAGCCAAAATAGGTTGGAAAATGCTTAGAAAGAGAGAAAATAAAAATTATCATTTCGTTTCGTTCCTACTCGACGCGGAATAGAAAATTCCATGAAAATAACAAAAAAACTCAAAAACCCCGTTATGACTTCTTTTCAAGCCAAAATAGGTTGGAAAATGCTGAGAAAGTGAAAAAAATTAAAATTATCGTTTCGTTTCGTTTCTACCCGACGCGTAATAGAAAATTCAAAAAAAATAGCAAAAAAATTCAAAAAATTAAAAAACTCCGTTATGGCATCTTTTCAAGCCAAAATAGGTTGGAAAATGATGAGAAGGTGAGAAAATAAAAATTATCGTTTCATTCCGTTCCTACCCGACGCGTAATAGAAAATTCCAAAGAAAAAGCAAAAAAATTCAAAAAATTCAAAAACCCTGTTATGGCTTCTTTTCAAGCCAAAATAGGCTGGAAAAGGCTGCGAAAGAGAAAAACATAAAAATTATCGTCTCGTTTCGTTCCTACCCGACGCGTAATACGAAATTCCAAAAAAATAGCAAAAAAATTTAAAAAATTCAAAAATACCATTATGGCTTCATTTCAAGCCAAAACAGGTTGGAAAAGGCTGAAAAAGAGTGAAAATAAAAATTATTGTTTCGTTTCGTTCCTACCCAACGCGTAATAGAAAATTCCAAAAAAGTAGGAAAAAAATTCAAAAAATTCAAAAACCCTGTTATGGCTTCCTTTCAAGCCAAAATAGGTTGGAAAATGCTTAGAAAGAGAGAAAATAAAAATTATCATTCCGTTTCGTTCCTACTCGAAGCGAAAAAGAAAATTCCAAAAAAATAGCACAAAAATTCAAAAACCCCGTTATGGCTTCTTTTCAAGCCAAAATAGGTTGGAAAATGCTTAGAAAGAGAGAAAATAAAAATTATCATTTCGTTTCGTTCCTACTCGACGCGGAATAGAAAATTCCATGAAAATAGCAAAAAAACTCAAAAACCCCGTTATGACTTCTTTTCAAGCCAAAATAGGTTGGAAAATGCTGAGAAAGTGAAAAAAATTAAAATTATCGTTTCGTTTCGTTTCTACCCGACGCGTAATAGAAAATTCAAAAAAAATAGCAAAAAAATTCAAAAAATTAAAAAACTCCGTTATGGCATCTTTTCAAGCCAAAATAGGTTGGAAAATGATGAGAAGGTGAGAAAATAAAAATTATCGTTTCATTCCGTTCCTACCCGACGCGTAATAGAAAATTCCAAAGAAAAAGCAAAAAAATTCAAAAAATTCAAAAACCCTGTTATGGCTTCTTTTCAAGCCAAAATAGGCTGGAAAAGGCTGCGAAAGAGAAAAACATAAAAATTATCGTCTCGTTTCGTTCCTACCCGACGCGTAATACGAAATTCCAAAAAAATAGCAAAAAAATTTAAAAAATTCAAAAATACCATTATGGCTTCATTTCAAGCCAAAACAGGTTGGAAAAGGCTGAAAAAGAGTGAAAATAAAAATTATCGTTTCGTTTCGTTCCTACCCAACGCGTAATAGAAAATTCCAAAAAAGTAGGAAAAAAATTCAAAAAATTCAAAAAACCCATTATGGCATCCTTTCAAGGCAAAATAGGTTGTAAAATGCTTAGAAAGAGAGAAAATAAAAATTATCATTTCGTTTCGTTCCTACTCGACGCGAAAAAGAAAATTCCAAAAAAATAGCAAAAAAATTCAAAAACCCCGTTATGGAATCTTTTCAAGCCAAAATAGGTTGGAAAATGATGAGAAGGTGAGAAAATAAAAATTATCGTTTCATTCCGTTCCTACCCGACGCGTAATAGAAAATTCCAAAGAAAAAGCAAAAAAATTCAAAAAATTCAAAAACCCTGTTATGGCTTCTTTTCAAGCCAAAATAGGCTGGAAAAGGCTGCGAAAGAGAAAAACATAAAAATTATCGTTTCGTTTCGTTCCTACCCGACGCGTAATACGAAATTCCAAAAAAATAGCAAAAAAATTTAAAAAATTCAAAAATACCATTATGGCTTCATTTCAAGCCAAAACAGGTTGGAAAAGGCTGAAAAAGAGTGAAAATAAAAATTATGGTTTCGTTTCGTTCCTACCCAACGCGTAATAGAAAATTCCAAAAAAGTAGGAAAAAAATTCAAAAAATTCAAAAACCCTGTTCTGGCTTCCTTTCAAGCCAAAATAGGTTGGAAAATGCTTAGAAAGAGAGAAAATAAAAATTATCATTCCGTTTCGTTCCTACTCGACGCGAAAAAGAAAATTCCAAAAAAATAGCAAAAAAATTCAAAAACCCCGTTATGGCTTCTTTTCAAGCCAAAATAGGTTGGAAAATGCTTAGAAAGAGAGAAAATAAAAATTATCATTTCGTTTCGTTCCTACTCGACGCGGAATAGAAAATTCCATGAAAATAGCAAAAAAACTCAAAAACCCCGTTATGACTTCTTTTCAAGCCAAAATAGGTTGGAAAATGCTGAGAAAGTGAAAAAAATTAAAATTATCGTTTCGTTTCGTTTCTACCCGACGCGTAATAGAAAATTCAAAAAAAATAGCAAAAAAATTCAAAAAATTAAAAAACTCCGTTATGGAATCATTTCAAGCCAAAATAGGTTGGAAAATGATGAGAAGGTGAGAAAATAAAAATTATCGTTTCATTCCGTTCCTACCCGACGCGTAATAGAAAATTCCAAAGAAAAAGCAAAAAAATTCAAAAACCCTGTTATGGCTTCTTTTCAAGCCAAAATAGGCTGGAAAAGGCTGCGAAAGAGAAAAACATAAAAATTATCGTTTCGTTTCATTCCTACCCGACGCGTAATACGAAATTCCAAAAAAATAGCAAAAAAATTTAAAAAATTCAAAAATACCATTATGGCTTCATTTCAAGCCAAAACAGGTTGGAAAAGACCGAAAAAGAGAGAAAATAAAAATTATCGTTTCGTTTCGTTCCTACCCAACGCGTAATAGAAAATTCCAAAAAAGTAGGAAAAAAATTCAAAAAATTCAAAAAACTCATTATGGCTTCCTTTCAAGGCAAAATAGGTTGTAAAATGCTTAGAAAGAGAGAAAATAAAAATTATCATTTCGTTTCGTTCCTACTCGACGCGAAAAAGAAAATTCCAAAAAAATAGCAAAAAAATTCAAAAACCCCGTTATGGAATCTTTTCAAGCCAAAATAGGTTGGAAAATGATGAGAAGGTGAGAAAATAAAAATTATCGTTTCATTCCGTTCCTACCCGACGCGTAATAGAAAATTCCAAAGAAAAAGCAAAAAAATTCAAAAAATTCAAAAACCCTGTTATGGCTTCTTTTCAAGCCAAAATAGGCTGGAAAAGGCTGCGAAAGAGAAAAACATAAAAATTATCGTTTCGTTTCGTTCCTACCCGACGCGTAATACGAAATTCCAAAAAAATAGCAAAAAAATTTAAAAAATTCAAAAATACCATTATGGCTTCATTTCAAGCCAAAACAGGTTGGAAAAGGCTGAAAAAGAGTGAAAATAAAAATTATGGTTTCGTTTCGTTCCTACCCAACGCGTAATAGAAAATTCCAAAAAAGTAGGAAAAAAATTCAAAAAATTCAAAAACCCTGTTCTGGCTTCCTTTCAAGCCAAAATAGGTTGGAAAATGCTTAGAAAGAGAGAAAATAAAAATTATCATTCCGTTTCGTTCCTACTCGACGCGAAAAAGAAAATTCCAAAAAAATAGCAAAAAAATTCAAAAACCCCGTTATGGCTTCTTTTCAAGCCAAAATAGGTTGGAAAATGCTTAGAAAGAGAGAAAATAAAAATTATCATTTCGTTTCGTTCCTACTCGACGCGGAATAGAAAATTCCATGAAAATAGCAAAAAAACTCAAAAACCCCGTTATGACTTCTTTTCAAGCCAAAATAGGTTGGAAAATGCTGAGAAAGTGAAAAAAATTAAAATTATCGTTTCGTTTCGTTTCTACCCGACGCGTAATAGAAAATTCAAAAAAAATAGCAAAAAAATTCAAAAAATTAAAAAACTCCGTTATGGCATCTTTTCAAGCCAAAATAGGTTGGAAAATGATGAGAAGGTGAGAAAATAAAAATTATCGTTTCATTCCGTTCCTACCCGACGCGTAATAGAAAATTCCAAAGAAAAAGCAAAAAAATTCAAAAAATTCAAAAACCCTGTTATGGCTTCTTTTCAAGCCAAAATAGGCTGGAAAAGGCTGCGAAAGAGAAAAACATAAAAATTATCGTCTCGTTTCGTTCCTACCCGACGCGTAATACGAAATTCCAAAAAAATAGCAAAAAAATTTAAAAAATTCAAAAATACCATTATGGCTTCATTTCAAGCCAAAACAGGTTGGAAAAGGCTGAAAAAGAGTGAAAATAAAAATTATTGTTTCGTTTCGTTCCTACCCAACGCGTAATAGAAAATTCCAAAAAAGTAGGAAAAAAATTTAAAAAATTCAAAAACCCTGTTATGGCTTCCTTTCAAGCCAAAATAGGTTGGAAAATGCTTAGAAAGAGAGAAAATAAAAATTATCATTCCGTTTCGTTCCTACTCGAAGCGAAAAAGAAAATTCCAAAAAAATAGCACAAAAATTCAAAAACCCCGTTATGGCTTCTTTTCAAGCCAAAATAGGTTGGAAAATGCTTAGAAAGAGAGAAAATAAAAATTATCATTTCGTTTCGTTCCTACTCGACGCGGAATAGAAAATTCCATGAAAATAGCAAAAAAACTCAAAAACCCCGTTATGACTTATTTTCAAGCCAAAATAGGTTGGAAAATGCTGAGAAAGTGAAAAAAATTAAAATCATCGTTTCGTTTCGTTTCTACCCGACGCGTAATAGAAAATTCAAAAAAAATAGCAAAAAAATTCAAAAAATTAAAAAACTCCGTTATGGAATCTTTTCAAGCCAAAATAGGTTGGAAAATGATGAGAAGGTGAGAAAATAAAAATTATCGTTTCATTCCGTTCCTACCCGACGCGTAATAGAAAATTCCAAAGAAAAAGCAAAAAAATTCAAAAACCCTGTTATGGCTTCTTTTCAAGCCAAAATAGGCTGGAAAAGGCTGCGAAAGAGAAAAACATAAAAATTATCGTTTCGTTTCGTTCCTACCCGACGCGTAATACGAAATTCCAAAAAAATAGCAAAAAAATTTAAAAAATTCAAAAATACCATTATGGCTTCATTTCAAGCCAAAACAGGTTGGAAAAGACCGAAAAAGAGAGAAAATAAAAATTATCGTTTCGTTTCGTTCCTACCCAACGCGTAATAGAAAATTCCAAAAAAGTAGGAAAAAAATTCAAAAAATTCAAAAAACTCATTATGGCTTCCTTTCAAGGCAAAATAGGTTGTAAAATGCTTAGAAAGAGAGAAAATAAAAATTATCATTTCGTTTCGTTCCTACTCGACGCGAAAAAGAAAATTCCAAAAAAATAGCAAAAAAATTCAAAAACCCCGTTATGGAATCTTTTCAAGCCAAAATAGGTTGGAAAATGATGAGAAGGTGAGAAAATAAAAATTATCGTTTCATTCCGTTCCTACCCGACGCGTAATAGAAAATTCCAAAGAAAAAGCAAAAAAATTCAAAAAATTCAAAAACCCTGTTATGGCTTCTTTTCAAGCCAAAATAGGCTGGAAAAGGCTGCGAAAGAGAAAAACATAAAAATTATCGTTTCGTTTCGTTCCTACCCGACGCGTAATACGAAATTCCAAAAAAATAGCAAAAAAATTTAAAAAATTCAAAAATACCATTATGGCTTCATTTCAAGCCAAAACAGGTTGGAAAAGGCTGAAAAAGAGTGAAAATAAAAATTATGGTTTCGTTTCGTTCCTACCCAACGCGTAATAGAAAATTCCAAAAAAGTAGGAAAAAAATTCAAAAAATTCAAAAACCCTGTTCTGGCTTCCTTTCAAGCCAAAATAGGTTGGAAAATGCTTAGAAAGAGAGAAAATAAAAATTATCATTCCGTTTCGTTCCTACTCGACGCGAAAAAGAAAATTCCAAAAAAATAGCAAAAAAATTCAAAAACCCCGTTATGGCTTCTTTTCAAGCCAAAATAGGTTGGAAAATGCTTAGAAAGAGAGAAAATAAAAATTATCATTTCGTTTCGTTCCTACTCGACGCGGAATAGAAAATTCCATGAAAATAGCAAAAAAACTCAAAAACCCCGTTATGACTTCTTTTCAAGCCAAAATAGGTTGGAAAATGCTGAGAAAGTGAAAAAAATTAAAATTATCGTTTCGTTTCGTTTCTACCCGACGCGTAATAGAAAATTCAAAAAAAATAGCAAAAAAATTCAAAAAATTAAAAAACTCCGTTATGGCATCTTTTCAAGCCAAAATAGGTTGGAAAATGATGAGAAGGTGAGAAAATAAAAATTATCGTTTCATTCCGTTCCTACCCGACGCGTAATAGAAAATTCCAAAGAAAAAGCAAAAAAATTCAAAAAATTCAAAAACCCTGTTATGGCTTCTTTTCAAGCCAAAATAGGCTGGAAAAGGCTGCGAAAGAGAAAAACATAAAAATTATCGTCTCGTTTCGTTCCTACCCGACGCGTAATACGAAATTCCAAAAAAATAGCAAAAAAATTTAAAAAATTCAAAAATACCATTATGGCTTCATTTCAAGCCAAAACAGGTTGGAAAAGGCTGAAAAAGAGTGAAAATAAAAATTATCGTTTCGTTTCGTTCCTACCCAACGCGTAATAGAAAATTCCAAAAAAGTAGGAAAAAAATTCAAAAAATTCAAAAAACCCATTATGGCATCCTTTCAAGGCAAAATAGGTTGTAAAATGCTTAGAAAGAGAGAAAATAAAAATTATCATTTCGTTTCGTTCCTACTCGACGCGAAAAAGAAAATTCCAAAAAAATAGCAAAAAAATTCAAAAACCCCGTTATGGAATCTTTTCAAGCCAAAATAGGTTGGAAAATGATGAGAAGGTGAGAAAATAAAAATTATCGTTTCATTCCGTTCCTACCCGACGCGTAATAGAAAATTCCAAAGAAAAAGCAAAAAAATTCAAAAAATTCAAAAACCCTGTTATGGCTTCTTTTCAAGCCAAAATAGGCTGGAAAAGGCTGCGAAAGAGAAAAACATAAAAATTATCGTTTCGTTTCGTTCCTACCCGACGCGTAATACGAAATTCCAAAAAAATAGCAAAAAAATTTAAAAAATTCAAAAATACCATTATGGCTTCATTTCAAGCCAAAACAGGTTGGAAAAGGCTGAAAAAGAGTGAAAATAAAAATTATGGTTTCGTTTCGTTCCTACCCAACGCGTAATAGAAAATTCCAAAAAAGTAGGAAAAAAATTCAAAAAATTCAAAAACCCTGTTCTGGCTTCCTTTCAAGCCAAAATAGGTTGGAAAATGCTTAGAAAGAGAGAAAATAAAAATTATCATTCCGTTTCGTTCCTACTCGACGCGAAAAAGAAAATTCCAAAAAAATAGCAAAAAAATTCAAAAACCCCGTTATGGCTTCTTTTCAAGCCAAAATAGGTTGGAAAATGCTTAGAAAGAGAGAAAATAAAAATTATCATTTCGTTTCGTTCCTACTCGACGCGGAATAGAAAATTCCATGAAAATAGCAAAAAAACTCAAAAACCCCGTTATGACTTCTTTTCAAGCCAAAATAGGTTGGAAAATGCTGAGAAAGTGAAAAAAATTAAAATTATCGTTTCGTTTCGTTTCTACCCGACGCGTAATAGAAAATTCAAAAAAAATAGCAAAAAAATTCAAAAAATTAAAAAACTCCGTTATGGAATCATTTCAAGCCAAAATAGGTTGGAAAATGATGAGAAGGTGAGAAAATAAAAATTATCGTTTCATTCCGTTCCTACCCGACGCGTAATAGAAAATTCCAAAGAAAAAGCAAAAAAATTCAAAAACCCTGTTATGGCTTCTTTTCAAGCCAAAATAGGCTGGAAAAGGCTGCGAAAGAGAAAAACATAAAAATTATCGTTTCGTTTCATTCCTACCCGACGCGTAATACGAAATTCCAAAAAAATAGCAAAAAAATTTAAAAAATTCAAAAATACCATTATGGCTTCATTTCAAGCCAAAACAGGTTGGAAAAGACCGAAAAAGAGAGAAAATAAAAATTATCGTTTCGTTTCGTTCCTACCCAACGCGTAATAGAAAATTCCAAAAAAGTAGGAAAAAAATTCAAAAAATTCAAAAAACTCATTATGGCTTCCTTTCAAGGCAAAATAGGTTGTAAAATGCTTAGAAAGAGAGAAAATAAAAATTATCATTTCGTTTCGTTCCTACTCGACGCGAAAAAGAAAATTCCAAAAAAATAGCAAAAAAATTCAAAAACCCCGTTATGGAATCTTTTCAAGCCAAAATAGGTTGGAAAATGATGAGAAGGTGAGAAAATAAAAATTATCGTTTCATTCCGTTCCTACCCGACGCGTAATAGAAAATTCCAAAGAAAAAGCAAAAAAATTCAAAAAATTCAAAAACCCTGTTATGGCTTCTTTTCAAGCCAAAATAGGCTGGAAAAGGCTGCGAAAGAGAAAAACATAAAAATTATCGTTTCGTTTCGTTCCTACCCGACGCGTAATACGAAATTCCAAAAAAATAGCAAAAAAATTTAAAAAATTCAAAAATACCATTATGGCTTCATTTCAAGCCAAAACAGGTTGGAAAAGGCTGAAAAAGAGTGAAAATAAAAATTATGGTTTCGTTTCGTTCCTACCCAACGCGTAATAGAAAATTCCAAAAAAGTAGGAAAAAAATTCAAAAAATTCAAAAACCCTGTTCTGGCTTCCTTTCAAGCCAAAATAGGTTGGAAAATGCTTAGAAAGAGAGAAAATAAAAATTATCATTCCGTTTCGTTCCTACTCGACGCGAAAAAGAAAATTCCAAAAAAATAGCAAAAAAATTCAAAAACCCCGTTATGGCTTCTTTTCAAGCCAAAATAGGTTGGAAAATGCTTAGAAAGAGAGAAAATAAAAATTATCATTTCGTTTCGTTCCTACTCGACGCGGAATAGAAAATTCCATGAAAATAGCAAAAAAACTCAAAAACCCCGTTATGACTTCTTTTCAAGCCAAAATAGGTTGGAAAATGCTGAGAAAGTGAAAAAAATTAAAATTATCGTTTCGTTTCGTTTCTACCCGACGCGTAATAGAAAATTCAAAAAAAATAGCAAAAAAATTCAAAAAATTAAAAAACTCCGTTATGGCATCTTTTCAAGCCAAAATAGGTTGGAAAATGATGAGAAGGTGAGAAAATAAAAATTATCGTTTCATTCCGTTCCTACCCGACGCGTAATAGAAAATTCCAAAGAAAAAGCAAAAAAATTCAAAAAATTCAAAAACCCTGTTATGGCTTCTTTTCAAGCCAAAATAGGCTGGAAAAGGCTGCGAAAGAGAAAAACATAAAAATTATCGTCTCGTTTCGTTCCTACCCGACGCGTAATACGAAATTCCAAAAAAATAGCAAAAAAATTTAAAAAATTCAAAAATACCATTATGGCTTCATTTCAAGCCAAAACAGGTTGGAAAAGGCTGAAAAAGAGTGAAAATAAAAATTATTGTTTCGTTTCGTTCCTACCCAACGCGTAATAGAAAATTCCAAAAAAGTAGGAAAAAAATTTAAAAAATTCAAAAACCCTGTTATGGCTTCCTTTCAAGCCAAAATAGGTTGGAAAATGCTTAGAAAGAGAGAAAATAAAAATTATCATTCCGTTTCGTTCCTACTCGAAGCGAAAAAGAAAATTCCAAAAAAATAGCACAAAAATTCAAAAACCCCGTTATGGCTTCTTTTCAAGCCAAAATAGGTTGGAAAATGCTTAGAAAGAGAGAAAATAAAAATTATCATTTCGTTTCGTTCCTACTCGACGCGGAATAGAAAATTCCATGAAAATAGCAAAAAAACTCAAAAACCCCGTTATGACTTATTTTCAAGCCAAAATAGGTTGGAAAATGCTGAGAAAGTGAAAAAAATTAAAATCATCGTTTCGTTTCGTTTCTACCCGACGCGTAATAGAAAATTCAAAAAAAATAGCAAAAAAATTCAAAAAATTAAAAAACTCCGTTATGGAATCTTTTCAAGCCAAAATAGGTTGGAAAATGATGAGAAGGTGAGAAAATAAAAATTATCGTTTCATTCCGTTCCTACCCGACGCGTAATAGAAAATTCCAAAGAAAAAGCAAAAAAATTCAAAAACCCTGTTATGGCTTCTTTTCAAGCCAAAATAGGCTGGAAAAGGCTGCGAAAGAGAAAAACATAAAAATTATCGTTTCGTTTCGTTCCTACCCGACGCGTAATACGAAATTCCAAAAAAATAGCAAAAAAATTTAAAAAATTCAAAAATACCATTATGGCTTCATTTCAAGCCAAAACAGGTTGGAAAAGACCGAAAAAGAGAGAAAATAAAAATTATCGTTTCGTTTCGTTCCTACCCAACGCGTAATAGAAAATTCCAAAAAAGTAGGAAAAAAATTCAAAAAATTCAAAAAACTCATTATGGCTTCCTTTCAAGGCAAAATAGGTTGTAAAATGCTTAGAAAGAGAGAAAATAAAAATTATCATTTCGTTTCGTTCCTACTCGACGCGAAAAAGAAAATTCCAAAAAAATAGCAAAAAAATTCAAAAACCCCGTTATGGAATCTTTTCAAGCCAAAATAGGTTGGAAAATGATGAGAAGGTGAGAAAATAAAAATTATCGTTTCATTCCGTTCCTACCCGACGCGTAATAGAAAATTCCAAAGAAAAAGCAAAAAAATTCAAAAAATTCAAAAACCCTGTTATGGCTTCTTTTCAAGCCAAAATAGGCTGGAAAAGGCTGCGAAAGAGAAAAACATAAAAATTATCGTTTCGTTTCGTTCCTACCCGACGCGTAATACGAAATTCCAAAAAAATAGCAAAAAAATTTAAAAAATTCAAAAATACCATTATGGCTTCATTTCAAGCCAAAACAGGTTGGAAAAGGCTGAAAAAGAGTGAAAATAAAAATTATGGTTTCGTTTCGTTCCTACCCAACGCGTAATAGAAAATTCCAAAAAAGTAGGAAAAAAATTCAAAAAATTCAAAAACCCTGTTCTGGCTTCCTTTCAAGCCAAAATAGGTTGGAAAATGCTTAGAAAGAGAGAAAATAAAAATTATCATTCCGTTTCGTTCCTACTCGACGCGAAAAAGAAAATTCCAAAAAAATAGCAAAAAAATTCAAAAACCCCGTTATGGCTTCTTTTCAAGCCAAAATAGGTTGGAAAATGCTTAGAAAGAGAGAAAATAAAAATTATCATTTCGTTTCGTTCCTACTCGACGCGGAATAGAAAATTCCATGAAAATAGCAAAAAAACTCAAAAACCCCGTTATGACTTCTTTTCAAGCCAAAATAGGTTGGAAAATGCTGAGAAAGTGAAAAAAATTAAAATTATCGTTTCGTTTCGTTTCTACCCGACGCGTAATAGAAAATTCAAAAAAAATAGCAAAAAAATTCAAAAAATTAAAAAACTCCGTTATGGCATCTTTTCAAGCCAAAATAGGTTGGAAAATGATGAGAAGGTGAGAAAATAAAAATTATCGTTTCATTCCGTTCCTACCCGACGCGTAATAGAAAATTCCAAAGAAAAAGCAAAAAAATTCAAAAAATTCAAAAACCCTGTTATGGCTTCTTTTCAAGCCAAAATAGGCTGGAAAAGGCTGCGAAAGAGAAAAACATAAAAATTATCGTCTCGTTTCGTTCCTACCCGACGCGTAATACGAAATTCCAAAAAAATAGCAAAAAAATTTAAAAAATTCAAAAATACCATTATGGCTTCATTTCAAGCCAAAACAGGTTGGAAAAGGCTGAAAAAGAGTGAAAATAAAAATTATGGTTTCGTTTCGTTCCTACCCAACGCGTAATAGAAAATTCCAAAAAAGTAGGAAAAAAATTCAAAAACCCTGTTCTGGCTTCCTTTCAAGCCAAAATAGGTTGGAAAATGCTTAGAAAGAGAGAAAATAAAAATTATCATTCCGTTTCGTTCCTACTCGACGCGAAAAAGAAAATTCCAAAAAAATAGCAAAAAAATTCAAAAACCCCGTTATGGCTTCTTTTCAAGCCAAAATAGGTTGGAAAATGCTTAGAAAGAGAGAAAATAAAAATTATCATTTCGTTTCGTTCCTACTCGACGCGGAATAGAAAATTCCATGAAAATAGCAAAAAAACTCAAAAACCCCGTTATGACTTCTTTTCAAGCCAAAATAGGTTGGAAAATGCTGAGAAAGTGAAAAAAATTAAAATTATCGTTTCGTTTCGTTTCTACCCGACGCGTAATAGAAAATTCAAAAAAAATAGCAAAAAAATTCAAAAAATTAAAAAACTCCGTTATGGCATCTTTTCAAGCCAAAATAGGTTGGAAAATGATGAGAAGGTGAGAAAATAAAAATTATCGTTTCATTCCGTTCCTACCCGACGCGTAATAGAAAATTCCAAAGAAAAAGCAAAAAAATTCAAAAAATTCAAAAACCCTGTTATGGCTTCTTTTCAAGCCAAAATAGGCTGGAAAAGGCTGCGAAAGAGAAAAACATAAAAATTATCGTCTCGTTTCGTTCCTACCCGACGCGTAATACGAAATTCAAAAAAAATAGCAAAAAAATTTAAAAAATTCAAAAATACCATTATGGATTCATTTCAAGCCAAAACAGGTTGGAAAAGGCTGAAAAAGAGTGAAAATAAAAATTATTGTTTCGTTTCGTTCCTACCCAACGCGTAATAGAAAATTCCAAAAAAGTAGGAAAAAAATTCAAAAAATTCAAAAACCCTGTTATGCCTTCCTTTCAAGCCAAAATAGGTTGGAAAATGCTTAGAAAGAGAGAAAATAAAAATTATCATTCCGTTTCGTTCCTACTCGAAGCGAAAAAGAAAATTCCAAAAAAATAGCACAAAAATTCAAAAACCCCGTTATGGCTTCTTTTCAAGCCAAAATAGGTTGGAAAATGCTTAGAAAGAGAGAAAATAAAAATTATCATTTCGTTTCGTTCCTACTCGACGCGGAATAGAAAATTCCATGAAAATAGCAAAAAAACTCAAAAACCCCGTTATGACTTATTTTCAAGCCAAAATAGGTTGGAAAATGCTGAGAAAGTGAAAAAAATTAAAATCATCGTTTCGTTTCGTTTCTACCCGACGCGTAATAGAAAATTCAAAAAAAATAGCAAAAAAATTCAAAAAATTAAAAAACTCCGTTATGGAATCTTTTCAAGCCAAAATAGGTTGGAAAATGATGAGAAGGTGAGAAAATAAAAATTATCGTTTCATTCCGTTCCTACCCGACGCGTAATAGAAAATTCCAAAGAAAAAGCAAAAAAATTCAAAAACCCTGTTATGGCTTCTTTTCAAGCCAAAATAGGCTGGAAAAGGCTGCGAAAGAGAAAAACATAAAAATTATCGTTTCGTTTCGTTCCTACCCGACGCGTAATACGAAATTCCAAAAAAATAGCAAAAAAATTTAAAAAATTCAAAAATACCATTATGGCTTCATTTCAAGCCAAAACAGGTTGGAAAAGGCTGAAAAAGAGTGAAAATAAAAATTATGGTTTCGTTTCGTTCCTACCCAACGCGTAATAGAAAATTCCAAAAAAGTAGGAAAAAAATTCAAAAAATTCAAAAACCCTGTTCTGGCTTCCTTTCAAGCCAAAATAGGTTGGAAAATGCTTAGAAAGAGAGAAAATAAAAATTATCATTCCGTTTCGTTCCTACTCGACGCGAAAAAGAAAATTCCAAAAAAATAGCAAAAAAATTCAAAAACCCCGTTATGGCTTCTTTTCAAGCCAAAATAGGTTGGAAAATGCTTAGAAAGAGAGAAAATAAAAATTATCATTTCGTTTCGTTCCTACTCGACGCGGAATAGAAAATTCCATGAAAATAGCAAAAAAACTCAAAAACCCCGTTATGACTTCTTTTCAAGCCAAAATAGGTTGGAAAATGCTGAGAAAGTGAAAAAAATTAAAATTATCGTTTCGTTTCGTTTCTACCCGACGCGTAATAGAAAATTCAAAAAAAATAGCAAAAAAATTCAAAAAATTAAAAAACTCCGTTATGGCATCTTTTCAAGCCAAAATAGGTTGGAAAATGATGAGAAGGTGAGAAAATAAAAATTATCGTTTCATTCCGTTCCTACCCGACGCGTAATAGAAAATTCCAAAGAAAAAGCAAAAAAATTCAAAAAATTCAAAAACCCTGTTATGGCTTCTTTTCAAGCCAAAATAGGCTGGAAAAGGCTGCGAAAGAGAAAAACATAAAAATTATCGTCTCGTTTCGTTCCTACCCGACGCGTAATACGAAATTCCAAAAAAATAGCAAAAAAATTTAAAAAATTCAAAAATACCATTATGGCTTCATTTCAAGCCAAAACAGGTTGGAAAAGGCTGAAAAAGAGTGAAAATAAAAATTATTGTTTCGTTTCGTTCCTACCCAACGCGTAATAGAAAATTCCAAAAAAGTAGGAAAAAAATTCAAAAAATTCAAAAACCCTGTTATGGCTTCCTTTCAAGCCAAAATAGGTTGGAAAATGCTTAGAAAGAGAGAAAATAAAAATTATCATTCCGTTTCGTTCCTACTCGAAGCGAAAAAGAAAATTCCAAAAAAATAGCACAAAAATTCAAAAACCCCGTTATGGCTTCTTTTCAAGCCAAAATAGGTTGGAAAATGCTTAGAAAGAGAGAAAATAAAAATTATCATTTCGTTTCGTTCCTACTCGACGCGGAATAGAAAATTCCATGAAAATAGCAAAAAAACTCAAAAACCCCGTTATGACTTATTTTCAAGCCAAAATAGGTTGGAAAATGCTGAGAAAGTGAAAAAAATTAAAATCATCGTTTCGTTTCGTTTCTACCCGACGCGTAATAGAAAATTCAAAAAAAATAGCAAAAAAATTCAAAAAATTAAAAAACTCCGTTATGGAATCTTTTCAAGCCAAAATAGGTTGGAAAATGATGAGAAGGTGAGAAAATAAAAATTATCGTTTCATTCCGTTCCTACCCGACGCGTAATAGAAAATTCCAAAGAAAAAGCAAAAAAATTCAAAAACCCTGTTATGGCTTCTTTTCAAGCCAAAATAGGCTGGAAAAGGCTGCGAAAGAGAAAAACATAAAAATTATCGTTTCGTTTCGTTCCTACCCGACGCGTAATACGAAATTCCAAAAAAATAGCAAAAAAATTTAAAAAATTCAAAAATACCATTATGGCTTCATTTCAAGCCAAAACAGGTTGGAAAAGACCGAAAAAGAGAGAAAATAAAAATTATCGTTTCGTTTCGTTCCTACCCAACGCGTAATAGAAAATTCCAAAAAAGTAGGAAAAAAATTCAAAAAATTCAAAAAACTCATTATGGCTTCCTTTCAAGGCAAAATAGGTTGTAAAATGCTTAGAAAGAGAGAAAATAAAAATTATCATTTCGTTTCGTTCCTACTCGACGCGAAAAAGAAAATTCCAAAAAAATAGCAAAAAAATTCAAAAACCCCGTTATGGAATCTTTTCAAGCCAAAATAGGTTGGAAAATGATGAGAAGGTGAGAAAATAAAAATTATCGTTTCATTCCGTTCCTACCCGACGCGTAATAGAAAATTCCAAAGAAAAAGCAAAAAAATTCAAAAAATTCAAAAACCCTGTTATGGCTTCTTTTCAAGCCAAAATAGGCTGGAAAAGGCTGCGAAAGAGAAAAACATAAAAATTATCGTTTCGTTTCGTTCCTACCCGACGCGTAATACGAAATTCCAAAAAAATAGCAAAAAAATTTAAAAAATTCAAAAATACCATTATGGCTTCATTTCAAGCCAAAACAGGTTGGAAAAGGCTGAAAAAGAGTGAAAATAAAAATTATGGTTTCGTTTCGTTCCTACCCAACGCGTAATAGAAAATTCCAAAAAAGTAGGAAAAAAATTCAAAAAATTCAAAAACCCTGTTCTGGCTTCCTTTCAAGCCAAAATAGGTTGGAAAATGCTTAGAAAGAGAGAAAATAAAAATTATCATTCCGTTTCGTTCCTACTCGACGCGAAAAAGAAAATTCCAAAAAAATAGCAAAAAAATTCAAAAACCCCGTTATGGCTTCTTTTCAAGCCAAAATAGGTTGGAAAATGCTTAGAAAGAGAGAAAATAAAAATTATCATTTCGTTTCGTTCCTACTCGACGCGGAATAGAAAATTCCATGAAAATAGCAAAAAAACTCAAAAACCCCGTTATGACTTCTTTTCAAGCCAAAATAGGTTGGAAAATGCTGAGAAAGTGAAAAAAATTAAAATTATCGTTTCGTTTCGTTTCTACCCGACGCGTAATAGAAAATTCAAAAAAAATAGCAAAAAAATTCAAAAAATTAAAAAACTCCGTTATGGCATCTTTTCAAGCCAAAATAGGTTGGAAAATGATGAGAAGGTGAGAAAATAAAAATTATCGTTTCATTCCGTTCCTACCCGACGCGTAATAGAAAATTCCAAAGAAAAAGCAAAAAAATTCAAAAAATTCAAAAACCCTGTTATGGCTTCTTTTCAAGCCAAAATAGGCTGGAAAAGGCTGCGAAAGAGAAAAACATAAAAATTATCGTCTCGTTTCGTTCCTACCCGACGCGTAATACGAAATTCCAAAAAAATAGCAAAAAAATTTAAAAAATTCAAAAATACCATTATGGCTTCATTTCAAGCCAAAACAGGTTGGAAAAGGCTGAAAAAGAGTGAAAATAAAAATTATTGTTTCGTTTCGTTCCTACCCAACGCGTAATAGAAAATTCCAAAAAAGTAGGAAAAAAATTCAAAAAATTCAAAAACCCTGTTATGGCTTCCTTTCAAGCCAAAATAGGTTGGAAAATGCTTAGAAAGAGAGAAAATAAAAATTATCATTCCGTTTCGTTCCTACTCGAAGCGAAAAAGAAAATTCCAAAAAAATAGCACAAAAATTCAAAAACCCCGTTATGGCTTCTTTTCAAGCCAAAATAGGTTGGAAAATGCTTAGAAAGAGAGAAAATAAAAATTATCATTTCGTTTCGTTCCTACTCGACGCGGAATAGAAAATTCCATGAAAATAGCAAAAAAACTCAAAAACCCCGTTATGACTTATTTTCAAGCCAAAATAGGTTGGAAAATGCTGAGAAAGTGAAAAAAATTAAAATCATCGTTTCGTTTCGTTTCTACCCGACGCGTAATAGAAAATTCAAAAAAAATAGCAAAAAAATTCAAAAAATTAAAAAACTCCGTTATGGAATCTTTTCAAGCCAAAATAGGTTGGAAAATGATGAGAAGGTGAGAAAATAAAAATTATCGTTTCATTCCGTTCCTACCCGACGCGTAATAGAAAATTCCAAAGAAAAAGCAAAAAAATTCAAAAACCCTGTTATGGCTTCTTTTCAAGCCAAAATAGGCTGGAAAAGGCTGCGAAAGAGAAAAACATAAAAATTATCGTTTCGTTTCGTTCCTACCCGACGCGTAATACGAAATTCCAAAAAAATAGCAAAAAAATTTAAAAAATTCAAAAATACCATTATGGCTTCATTTCAAGCCAAAACAGGTTGGAAAAGACCGAAAAAGAGAGAAAATAAAAATTATCGTTTCGTTTCGTTCCTACCCAACGCGTAATAGAAAATTCCAAAAAAGTAGGAAAAAAATTCAAAAAATTCAAAAAACTCATTATGGCTTCCTTTCAAGGCAAAATAGGTTGTAAAATGCTTAGAAAGAGAGAAAATAAAAATTATCATTTCGTTTCGTTCCTACTCGACGCGAAAAAGAAAATTCCAAAAAAATAGCAAAAAAATTCAAAAACCCCGTTATGGAATCTTTTCAAGCCAAAATAGGTTGGAAAATGATGAGAAGGTGAGAAAATAAAAATTATCGTTTCATTCCGTTCCTACCCGACGCGTAATAGAAAATTCCAAAGAAAAAGCAAAAAAATTCAAAAAATTCAAAAACCCTGTTATGGCTTCTTTTCAAGCCAAAATAGGCTGGAAAAGGCTGCGAAAGAGAAAAACATAAAAATTATCGTTTCGTTTCGTTCCTACCCGACGCGTAATACGAAATTCCAAAAAAATAGCAAAAAAATTTAAAAAATTCAAAAATACCATTATGGCTTCATTTCAAGCCAAAACAGGTTGGAAAAGGCTGAAAAAGAGTGAAAATAAAAATTATGGTTTCGTTTCGTTCCTACCCAACGCGTAATAGAAAATTCCAAAAAAGTAGGAAAAAAATTCAAAAAATTCAAAAACCCTGTTCTGGCTTCCTTTCAAGCCAAAATAGGTTGGAAAATGCTTAGAAAGAGAGAAAATAAAAATTATCATTCCGTTTCGTTCCTACTCGACGCGAAAAAGAAAATTCCAAAAAAATAGCAAAAAAATTCAAAAACCCCGTTATGGCTTCTTTTCAAGCCAAAATAGGTTGGAAAATGCTTAGAAAGAGAGAAAATAAAAATTATCATTTCGTTTCGTTCCTACTCGACGCGGAATAGAAAATTCCATGAAAATAGCAAAAAAACTCAAAAACCCCGTTATGACTTCTTTTCAAGCCAAAATAGGTTGGAAAATGCTGAGAAAGTGAAAAAAATTAAAATTATCGTTTCGTTTCGTTTCTACCCGACGCGTAATAGAAAATTCAAAAAAAATAGCAAAAAAATTCAAAAAATTAAAAAACTCCGTTATGGCATCTTTTCAAGCCAAAATAGGTTGGAAAATGATGAGAAGGTGAGAAAATAAAAATTATCGTTTCATTCCGTTCCTACCCGACGCGTAATAGAAAATTCCAAAGAAAAAGCAAAAAAATTCAAAAAATTCAAAAACCCTGTTATGGCTTCTTTTCAAGCCAAAATAGGCTGGAAAAGGCTGCGAAAGAGAAAAACATAAAAATTATCGTCTCGTTTCGTTCCTACCCGACGCGTAATACGAAATTCCAAAAAAATAGCAAAAAAATTTAAAAAATTCAAAAATACCATTATGGCTTCATTTCAAGCCAAAACAGGTTGGAAAAGGCTGAAAAAGAGTGAAAATAAAAATTATTGTTTCGTTTCGTTCCTACCCAACGCGTAATAGAAAATTCCAAAAAAGTAGGAAAAAAATTCAAAAAATTCAAAAACCCTGTTATGGCTTCCTTTCAAGCCAAAATAGGTTGGAAAATGCTTAGAAAGAGAGAAAATAAAAATTATCATTCCGTTTCGTTCCTACTCGAAGCGAAAAAGAAAATTCCAAAAAAATAGCACAAAAATTCAAAAACCCCGTTATGGCTTCTTTTCAAGCCAAAATAGGTTGGAAAATGCTTAGAAAGAGAGAAAATAAAAATTATCATTTCGTTTCGTTCCTACTCGACGCGGAATAGAAAATTCCATGAAAATAGCAAAAAAACTCAAAAACCCCGTTATGACTTATTTTCAAGCCAAAATAGGTTGGAAAATGCTGAGAAAGTGAAAAAAATTAAAATCATCGTTTCGTTTCGTTTCTACCCGACGCGTAATAGAAAATTCAAAAAAAATAGCAAAAAAATTCAAAAAATTAAAAAACTCCGTTATGGAATCTTTTCAAGCCAAAATAGGTTGGAAAATGATGAGAAGGTGAGAAAATAAAAATTATCGTTTCATTCCGTTCCTACCCGACGCGTAATAGAAAATTCCAAAGAAAAAGCAAAAAAATTCAAAAACCCTGTTATGGCTTCTTTTCAAGCCAAAATAGGCTGGAAAAGGCTGCGAAAGAGAAAAACATAAAAATTATCGTTTCGTTTCGTTCCTACCCGACGCGTAATACGAAATTCCAAAAAAATAGCAAAAAAATTTAAAAAATTCAAAAATACCATTATGGCTTCATTTCAAGCCAAAACAGGTTGGAAAAGGCTGAAAAAGAGTGAAAATAAAAATTATGGTTTCGTTTCGTTCCTACCCAACGCGTAATAGAAAATTCCAAAAAAGTAGGAAAAAAATTCAAAAACCCTGTTCTGGCTTCCTTTCAAGCCAAAATAGGTTGGAAAATGCTTAGAAAGAGAGAAAATAAAAATTATCATTCCGTTTCGTTCCTACTCGACGCAAAAAAGAAAATTCCAAAAAAATAGCAAAAAAATTCAAAAACCCCGTTATGGCTTCTTTTCAAGCCAAAATAGGTTGGAAAATGCTTAGAAAGAGAGAAAATAAAAATTATCATTTCGTTTCGTTCCTACTCGACGCGGAATAGAAAATTCCATGAAAATAGCAAAAAAACTCAAAAACCCCGTTATGACTTCTTTTCAAGCCAAAATAGGTTGGAAAATGCTGAGAAAGTGAAAAAAATTAAAATTATCGTTTCGTTTCGTTTCTACCCGACGCGTAATAGAAAATTCAAAAAAAATAGCAAAAAAATTCAAAAAATTAAAAAACTCCGTTATGGCATCTTTTCAAGCCAAAATAGGTTGGAAAATGATGAGAAGGTGAGAAAATAAAAATTATCGTTTCATTCCGTTCCTACCCGACGCGTAATAGAAAATTCCAAAGAAAAAGCAAAAAAATTCAAAAAATTCAAAAACCCTGTTATGGCTTCTTTTCAAGCCAAAATAGGCTGGAAAAGGCTGCGAAAGAGAAAAACATAAAAATTATCGTCTCGTTTCGTTCCTACCCGACGCGTAATACGAAATTCCAAAAAAATAGCAAAAAAATTTAAAAAATTCAAAAATACCATTATGGCTTCATTTCAAGCCAAAACAGGTTGGAAAAGGCTGAAAAAGAGTGAAAATAAAAATTATCGTTTCGTTTCGTTCCTACCCAACGCGTAATAGAAAATTCCAAAAAAGTAGGAAAAAAATTCAAAAAATTCAAAAAACCCATTATGGCATCCTTTCAAGGCAAAATAGGTTGTAAAATGCTTAGAAAGAGAGAAAATAAAAATTATCATTTCGTTTCGTTCCTACTCGACGCGAAAAAGAAAATTCCAAAAAAATAGCAAAAAAATTCAAAAACCCCGTTATGGAATCTTTTCAAGCCAAAATAGGTTGGAAAATGATGAGAAGGTGAGAAAATAAAAATTATCGTTTCATTCCGTTCCTACCCGACGCGTAATAGAAAATTCCAAAGAAAAAACAAAAAAATTCAAAAAATTCAAAAACCCTGTTATGGCTTCTTTTCAAGCCAAAATAGGCTGGAAAAGGCTGCGAAAGAGAAAAACATAAAAATTATCGTTTCGTTTCGTTCCTACCCGACGCGTAATACGAAATTCCAAAAAAATAGCAAAAAAATTTAAAAAATTCAAAAATACCATTATGGCTTCATTTCAAGCCAAAACAGGTTGGAAAAGGCTGAAAAAGAGTGAAAATAAAAATTATGGTTTCGTTTCGTTCCTACCCAACGCGTAATAGAAAATTCCAAAAAAGTAGGAAAAAAATTCAAAAAATTCAAAAACCCTGTTCTGGCTTCCTTTCAAGCCAAAATAGGTTGGAAAATGCTTAGAAAGAGAGAAAATAAAAATTATCATTCCGTTTCGTTCCTACTCGAAGCGAAAAAGAAAATTCCAAAAAAATAGCACAAAAATTCAAAAACCCCGTTATGGCTTCTTTTCAAGCCAAAATAGGTTGGAAAATGCTTAGAAAGAGAGAAAATAAAAATTATCATTTCGTTTCGTTCCTACTCGACGCGGAATAGAAAATTCCATGAAAATAGCAAAAAAACTCAAAAACCCCGTTATGACTTATTTTCAAGCCAAAATAGGTTGGAAAATGCTGAGAAAGTGAAAAAAATTAAAATCATCGTTTCGTTTCGTTTCTACCCGACGCGTAATAGAAAATTCAAAAAAAATAGCAAAAAAATTCAAAAAATTAAAAAACTCCGTTATGGAATCTTTTCAAGCCAAAATAGGTTGGAAAATGATGAGAAGGTGAGAAAATAAAAATTATCGTTTCATTCCGTTCCTACCCGACGCGTAATAGAAAATTCCAAAGAAAAAGCAAAAAAATTCAAAAACCCTGTTATGGCTTCTTTTCAAGCCAAAATAGGCTGGAAAAGGCTGCGAAAGAGAAAAACATAAAAATTATCATTTCGTTTCGTTCCTACCCGACGCGTAATACGAAATTCCAAAAAAATAGCAAAAAAATTTAAAAAATTCAAAAATACCATTATGGCTTCATTTCAAGCCAAAACAGGTTGGAAAAGACCGAAAAAGAGAGAAAATAAAAATTATCGTTTCGTTTCGTTCCTACCCAACGCGTAATAGAAAATTCCAAAAAAGTAGGAAAAAAATTCAAAAAATTCAAAAAACTCATTATGGCTTCCTTTCAAGGCAAAATAGGTTGTAAAATGCTTAGAAAGAGAGAAAATAAAAATTATCATTTCGTTTCGTTCCTACTCGACGCGAAAAAGAAAATTCCAAAAAAATAGCAAAAAAATTCAAAAACCCCGTTATGGAATCTTTTCAAGCCAAAATAGGTTGGAAAATGATGAGAAGGTGAGAAAATAAAAATTATCGTTTCATTCCGTTCCTACCCGACGCGTAATAGAAAATTCCAAAGAAAAAGCAAAAAAATTCAAAAAATTCAAAAACCCTGTTATGGCTTCTTTTCAAGCCAAAATAGGCTGGAAAAGGCTGCGAAAGAGAAAAACATAAAAATTATCGTTTCGTTTCGTTCCTACCCGACGCGTAATACGAAATTCCAAAAAAATAGCAAAAAAATTTAAAAAATTCAAAAATACCATTATGGCTTCATTTCAAGCCAAAACAGGTTGGAAAAGGCTGAAAAAGAGTGAAAATAAAAATTATGGTTTCGTTTCGTTCCTACCCAACGCGTAATAGAAAATTCCAAAAAAGTAGGAAAAAAATTCAAAAAATTCAAAAACCCTGTTCTGGCTTCCTTTCAAGCCAAAATAGGTTGGAAAATGCTTAGAAAGAGAGAAAATAAAAATTATCATTCCGTTTCGTTCCTACTCGACGCGAAAAAGAAAATTCCAAAAAAATAGCAAAAAAATTCAAAAACCCCGTTATGGCTTCTTTTCAAGCCAAAATAGGTTGGAAAATGCTTAGAAAGAGAGAAAATAAAAATTATCATTTCGTTTCGTTCCTACTCGACGCGGAATAGAAAATTCCATGAAAATAGCAAAAAAACTCAAAAACCCCGTTATGACTTCTTTTCAAGCCAAAATAGGTTGGAAAATGCTGAGAAAGTGAAAAAAATTAAAATTATCGTTTCGTTTCGTTTCTACCCGACGCGTAATAGAAAATTCAAAAAAAATAGCAAAAAAATTCAAAAAATTAAAAAACTCCGTTATGGCATCTTTTCAAGCCAAAATAGGTTGGAAAATGATGAGAAGGTGAGAAAATAAAAATTATCGTTTCATTCCGTTCCTACCCGACGCGTAATAGAAAATTCCAAAGAAAAAGCAAAAAAATTCAAAAAATTCAAAAACCCTGTTATGGCTTCTTTTCAAGCCAAAATAGGCTGGAAAAGGCTGCGAAAGAGAAAAACATAAAAATTATCGTCTCGTTTCGTTCCTACCCGACGCGTAATACGAAATTCCAAAAAAATAGCAAAAAAATTTAAAAAATTCAAAAATACCATTATGGCTTCATTTCAAGCCAAAACAGGTTGGAAAAGGCTGAAAAAGAGTGAAAATAAAAATTATGGTTTCGTTTCGTTCCTACCCAACGCGTAATAGAAAATTCCAAAAAAGTAGGAAAAAAATTCAAAAAATTCAAAAACCCTGTTCTGGCTTCCTTTCAAGCCAAAATAGGTTGGAAAATGCTTAGAAAGAGAGAAAATAAAAATTATCATTCCGTTTCGTTCCTACTCGACGCGAAAAAGAAAATT
Organism: Quercus parvula; assembly: GCA_030820535.1. Lineage (NCBI taxonomy): Eukaryota > Viridiplantae > Streptophyta > Magnoliopsida > Fagales > Fagaceae > Quercus > Quercus parvula. Next base: position 50,934,605 of record JAUAME010000001.1, read on the forward strand.
CCAAAAAAATAGCAAAAAAATTCAAAAACCCCGTTATGGCTTCTTTTCAAGCCAAAATAGGTTGGAAAATGCTTAGAAAGAGAGAAAATAAAAATTATCATTTCGTTTCGTTCCTACTCGACGCGGAATAGAAAATTCCATGAAAATAGCAAAAAAACTCAAAAACCCCGTTATGACTTCTTTTCAAGCCAAAATAGGTTGGAAAATGCTGAGAAAGTGAAAAAAATTAAAATTATCGTTTCGTTTCGTTTCTACCCGACGCGTAATAGAAAATTCAAAAAAAATAGCAAAAAAATTCAAAAAATTAAAAAACTCCGTTATGGCATCTTTTCAAGCCAAAATAGGTTGGAAAATGATGAGAAGGTGCGAAAATAAAAATTATCGTTTCATTCCGTTCCTACCCGACGCGTAATAGAAAATTCCAAAGAAAAAGCAAAAAAATTCAAAAAATTCAAAAACCCTGTTATGGCTTCTTTTCAAGCCAAAATAGGCTGGAAAAGGCTGCGAAAGAGAAAAACATAAAAATTATCGTCTCGTTTCGTTCCTACCCGACGCGTAATACGAAATTCAAAAAAAATAGCAAAAAAATTTAAAAAATTCAAAAATACCATTATGGATTCATTTCAAGCCAAAACAGGTTGGAAAAGGCTGAAAAAGAGTGAAAATAAAAATTATTGTTTCGTTTCGTTCCTACCCAACGCGTAATAGAAAATTCCAAAAAAGTAGGAAAAAAATTCAAAAAATTCAAAAACCCTGTTATGGCTTCCTTTCAAGCCAAAATAGGTTGGAAAATGCTTAGAAAGAGAGAAAATAAAAATTATCATTCCGTTTCGTTCCTACTCGAAGCGAAAAAGAAAATTCCAAAAAAATAGCACAAAAATTCAAAAACCCCGTTATGGCTTCTTTTCAAGCCAAAATAGGTTGGAAAATGCTTAGAAAGAGAGAAAATAAAAATTATCATTTCGTTTCGTTCCTACTCGACGCGGAATAGAAAATTCCATGAAAATAGCAAAAAAACTCAAAAACCCCGTTATGACTTATTTTCAAGCCAAAATAGGTTGGAAAATGCTGAGAAAGTGAAAAAAATTAAAATCATCGTTTCGTTTCGTTTCTACCCGACGCGTAATAGAAAATTCAAAAAAAATAGCAAAAAAATTCAAAAAATTAAAAAACTCCGTTATGGAATCTTTTCAAGCCAAAATAGGTTGGAAAATGATGAGAAGGTGAGAAAATAAAAATTATCGTTTCATTCCGTTCCTACCCGACGCGTAATAGAAAATTCCAAAGAAAAAGCAAAAAAATTCAAAAACCCTGTTATGGCTTCTTTTCAAGCCAAAATAGGCTGGAAAAGGCTGCGAAAGAGAAAAACATAAAAATTATCGTTTCGTTTCGTTCCTACCCGACGCGTAATACGAAATTCCAAAAAAATAGCAAAAAAATTTAAAAAATTCAAAAATACCATTATGGCTTCATTTCAAGCCAAAACAGGTTGGAAAAGACCGAAAAAGAGAGAAAATAAAAATTATCGTTTCGTTTCGTTCCTACCCAACGCGTAATAGAAAATTCCAAAAAAGTAGGAAAAAAATTCAAAAAATTCAAAAAACTCATTATGGCTTCCTTTCAAGGCAAAATAGGTTGTAAAATGCTTAGAAAGAGAGAAAATAAAAATTATCATTTCGTTTCGTTCCTACTCGACGCGAAAAAGAAAATTCCAAAAAAATAGCAAAAAAATTCAAAAACCCCGTTATGGAATCTTTTCAAGCCAAAATAGGTTGGAAAATGATGAGAAGGTGAGAAAATAAAAATTATCGCTTCATTCCGTTCCTACCCGACGCGTAATAGAAAATTCCAAAGAAAAAGCAAAAAAATTCAAAAAATTCAAAAACCCTGTTATGGCTTCTTTTCAAGCTAAAATAGGCTGGAAAAGGCTGCGAAAGAGAAAAACATAAAAATTATCGTTTCGTTTCGTTCCTACCCGACGCGTAATACGAAATTCCAAAAAAATAGCAAAAAAATTTAAAAAATTCAAAAATACCATTATGGCTTCATTTCAAGCCAAAACAGGTTGGAAAAGGCTGAAAAAGAGTGAAAATAAAAATTATGGTTTCGTTTCGTTCCTACCCAACGCGTAATAGAAAATTCCAAAAAAGTAGGAAAAAAATTCAAAAAATTCAAAAACCCTGTTCTGGCTTCCTTTCAAGCCAAAATAGGTTGGAAAATGCTTAGAAAGAGAGAAAATAAAAATTATCATTCCGTTTCGTTCCTACTCGACGCGAAAAAGAAAATTCCAAAAAAATAGCAAAAAAATTCAAAAACCCCGTTATGGCTTCTTTTCAAGCCAAAATAGGTTGGAAAATGCTTAGAAAGAGAGAAAATAAAAATTATCATTTCGTTTCGTTCCTACTCGACGCGGAATAGAAAATTCCATGAAAATAGCAAAAAAACTCAAAAACCCCGTTATGACTTCTTTTCAAGCCAAAATAGGTTGGAAAATGCTGAGAAAGTGAAAAAAATTAAAATTATCGTTTCGTTTCGTTTCTACCCGACGCGTAATAGAAAATTCAAAAAAAATAGCAAAAAAATTCAAAAAATTAAAAAACTCCGTTATGGCATCTTTTCAAGCCAAAATAGGTTGGAAAATGATGAGAAGGTGAGAAAATAAAAATTATCGTTTCATTCCGTTCCTACCCGACGCGTAATAGAAAATTCCAAAGAAAAAGCAAAAAAATTCAAAAAATTCAAAAACCCTGTTATGGCTTCTTTTCAAGCCAAAATAGGCTGGAAAAGGCTGCGAAAGAGAAAAACATAAAAATTATCGTCTCGTTTCGTTCCTACCCGACGCGTAATACGAAATTCCAAAAAAATAGCAAAAAAATTTAAAAAATTCAAAAATACCATTATGGCTTCATTTCAAGCCAAAACAGGTTGGAAAAGGCTGAAAAAGAGTGAAAATAAAAATTATTGTTTCGTTTCGTTCCTACCCAACGCGTAATAGAAAATTCCAAAAAAGTAGGAAAAAAATTCAAAAAATTCAAAAACCCTGTTATGGCTTCCTTTCAAGCCAAAATAGGTTGGAAAATGCTTAGAAAGAGAGAAAATAAAAATTATCATTCCGTTTCGTTCCTACTCGAAGCGAAAAAGAAAATTCCAAAAAAATAGCACAAAAATTCAAAAACCCCGTTATGGCTTCTTTTCAAGCCAAAATAGGTTGGAAAATGCTTAGAAAGAGAGAAAATAAAAATTATCATTTCGTTTCGTTCCTACTCGACGCGGAATAGAAAATTCCATGAAAATAGCAAAAAAACTCAAAAACCCCGTTATGACTTATTTTCAAGCCAAAATAGGTTGGAAAATGCTGAGAAAGTGAAAAAAATTAAAATCATCGTTTCGTTTCGTTTCTACCCGACGCGTAATAGAAAATTCAAAAAAAATAGCAAAAAAATTCAAAAAATTAAAAAACTCCGTTATGGAATCTTTTCAAGCCAAAATAGGTTGGAAAATGATGAGAAGGTGAGAAAATAAAAATTATCGTTTCATTCCGTTCCTACCCGACGCGTAATAGAAAATTCCAAAGAAAAAGCAAAAAAATTCAAAAACCCTGTTATGGCTTCTTTTCAAGCCAAAATAGGCTGGAAAAGGCTGCGAAAGAGAAAAACATAAAAATTATCGTTTCGTTTCGTTCCTACCCGACGCGTAATACGAAATTCCAAAAAAATAGCAAAAAAATTTAAAAAATTCAAAAATACCATTATGGCTTCATTTCAAGCCAAAACAGGTTGGAAAAGACCGAAAAAGAGAGAAAATAAAAATTATCGTTTCGTTTCGTTCCTACCCAACGCGTAATAGAAAATTCCAAAAAAGTAGGAAAAAAATTCAAAAAATTCAAAAAACTCATTATGGCTTCCTTTCAAGGCAAAATAGGTTGTAAAATGCTTAGAAAGAGAGAAAATAAAAATTATCATTTCGTTTCGTTCCTACTCGACGCGAAAAAGAAAATTCCAAAAAAATAGCAAAAAAATTCAAAAACCCCGTTATGGAATCTTTTCAAGCCAAAATAGGTTGGAAAATGATGAGAAGGTGAGAAAATAAAAATTATCGTTTCATTCCGTTCCTACCCGACGCGTAATAGAAAATTCCAAAGAAAAAGCAAAAAAATTCAAAAAATTCAAAAACCCTGTTATGGCTTCTTTTCAAGCCAAAATAGGCTGGAAAAGGCTGCGAAAGAGAAAAACATAAAAATTATCGTTTCGTTTCGTTCCTACCCGACGCGTAATACGAAATTCCAAAAAAATAGCAAAAAAATTTAAAAAATTCAAAAATACCATTATGGCTTCATTTCAAGCCAAAACAGGTTGGAAAAGGCTGAAAAAGAGTGAAAATAAAAATTATGGTTTCGTTTCGTTCCTACCCAACGCGTAATAGAAAATTCCAAAAAAGTAGGAAAAAAATTCAAAAAATTCAAAAACCCTGTTCTGGCTTCCTTTCAAGCCAAAATAGGTTGGAAAATGCTTAGAAAGAGAGAAAATAAAAATTATCATTCCGTTTCGTTCCTACTCGACGCGAAAAAGAAAATTCCAAAAAAATAGCAAAAAAATTCAAAAACCCCGTTATGGCTTCTTTTCAAGCCAAAATAGGTTGGAAAATGCTTAGAAAGAGAGAAAATAAAAATTATCATTTCGTTTCGTTCCTACTCGACGCGGAATAGAAAATTCCATGAAAATAGCAAAAAAACTCAAAAACCCCGTTATGACTTCTTTTCAAGCCAAAATAGGTTGGAAAATGCTGAGAAAGTGAAAAAAATTAAAATTATCGTTTCGTTTCGTTTCTACCCGACGCGTAATAGAAAATTCAAAAAAAATAGCAAAAAAATTCAAAAAATTAAAAAACTCCGTTATGGCATCTTTTCAAGCCAAAATAGGTTGGAAAATGATGAGAAGGTGAGAAAATAAAAATTATCGTTTCATTCCGTTCCTACCCGAAGCGTAATAGAAAATTCCAAAGAAAAAGCAAAAAAATTCAAAAAATTCAAAAACCCTGTTATGGCTTCTTTTCAAGCCAAAGTAGGCTGGAAAAGGCTGCGAAAGAGAAAAACATAAAAATTATCGTCTCGTTTCGTTCCTACCCGACGCGTAATACGAAATTTCAAAAAAATAGCAAAAAAATTTAAAAAATTCAAAAATACCATTATGGCTTCATTTCAAGCCAAAACAGGTTGGAAAAGGCTGAAAAAGAGTGAAAATAAAAATTATTGTTTCGTTTCGTTCCTACCCAACGCGTAATAGAAAATTCCAAAAAAGTAGGAAAAAAATTCAAAAAATTCAAAAACCCTGTTATGGCTTCCTTTCAAGCCAAAATAGGTTGGAAAATGCTTAGAAAGAGAGAAAATAAAAATTATCATTCCGTTTCGTTCCTACTCGAAGCGAAAAAGAAAATTCCAAAAAAATAGCACAAAAATTCAAAAACCCCGTTATGGCTTCTTTTCAAGCCAAAATAGGTTGGAAAATGCTTAGAAAGAGAGAAAATAAAAATTATCATTTCGTTTCGTTCCTACTCGACGCGGAATAGAAAATTCCATGAAAATAGCAAAAAAACTCAAAAACCCCGTTATGACTTATTTTCATGCCAAAATAGGTTGGAAAATGCTGAGAAAGTGAAAAAAATTAAAATCATCGTTTCGTTTCGTTTCTACCCGACGCGTAATAGAAAATTCAAAAAAAATAGCAAAAAAATTCAAAAAATTAAAAAACTCCGTTATGGAATCTTTTCAAGCCAAAATAGGTTGGAAAATGATGAGAAGGTGAGAAAATAAAAATTATCGTTTCATTCCGTTCCTACCCGACGCGTAATAGAAAATTCCAAAGAAAAAGCAAAAAAATTCAAAAACCCTGTTATGGCTTCTTTTCAAGCCAAAATAGGCTGGAAAAGGCTGCGAAAGAGAAAAACATAAAAATTATCGTTTCGTTTCGTTCCTACCCGACGCGTAATACGAAATTCCAAAAAAATAGCAAAAAAATTTAAAAAATTCAAAAATACCATTATGGCTTCATTTCAAGCCAAAACAGGTTGGAAAAGACCGAAAAAGAGAGAAAATAAAAATTATCGTTTCGTTTCGTTCCTACCCAACGCGTAATAGAAAATTCCAAAAAAGTAGGAAAAAAATTCAAAAAATTCAAAAAACCCATTATGGCTTCCTTTCAAGGCAAAATAGGTTGTAAAATGCTTAGAAAGAGAGAAAATAAAAATTATCATTTCGTTTCGTTCCTACTCGACGCGAAAAAGAAAATTCCAAAAAAATAGCAAAAAAATTCAAAAACCCCGTTATGGAATCTTTTCAAGCCAAAATAGGTTGGAAAATGATGAGAAGGTGAGAAAATAAAAATTATCGTTTCATTCCGTTCCTACCCGACGCGTAATAGAAAATTCCAAAGAAAAAGCAAAAAAATTCAAAAAATTCAAAAACCCTGTTATGGCTTCTTTTCAAGCCAAAATAGGCTGGAAAAGGCTGCGAAAGAGAAAAACATAAAAATTATCGTTTCGTTTCGTTCCTACCCGACGCGTAATACGAAATTCCAAAAAAATAGCAAAAAAATTTAAAAAATTCAAAAATACCATTATGGCTTCATTTCAAGCCAAAACAGGTTGGTAAAGGCTGAAAAAGAGTGAAAATAAAAATTATGGTTTCGTTTCGTTCCTACCCAACGCGTAATAGAAAATTCCAAAAAAGTAGGAAAAAAATTCAAAAAATTCAAAAACCCTGTTCTGGCTTCCTTTCAAGCCAAAATAGGTTGGAAAATGCTTAGAAAGAGAGAAAATAAAAATTATCATTCCGTTTCGTTCCTACTCGACGCGAAAAAGAAAATTCCAAAAAAATAGCAAAAAAATTCAAAAACCCCGTTATGGCTTCTTTTCAAGCCAAAATAGGTTGGAAAATGCTTAGAAAGTGAGAAAATAAAAATTATCATTTCGTTTCGTTCCTACTCGACGCGGAATAGAAAATTCCATGAAAATAGCAAAAAAACTCAAAAACCCCGTTATGACTTCTTTTCAAGCCAAAATAGGTTGGAAAATGCTGAGAAAGTGAAAAAAATTAAAATTATCGTTTCGTTTCGTTTCTACCCGACGCGTAATAGAAAATTCAAAAAAAATAGCAAAAAAATTCAAAAAATTAAAAAACTCCGTTATGGCATCTTTTCAAGCCAAAATAGGTTGGAAAATGATGAGAAGGTGAGAAAATAAAAATTATCGTTTCATTCCGTTCCTACCCGACGCGTAATAGAAAATTCCAAAGAAAAAGCAAAAAAATTCAAAAAATTCAAAAACCCTGTTATGGCTTCTTTTCAAGCCAAAATAGGCTGGAAAAGGCTGCGAAAGAGAAAAACATAAAAATTATCGTCTCGTTTCGTTCCTACCCGACGCGTAATACGAAATTCCAAAAAAATAGCAAAAAAATTTAAAAAATTCAAAAATACCATTATGGCTTCATTTCAAGCCAAAACAGGTTGGAAAAGGCTGAAAAAGAGTGAAAATAAAAATTATTGTTTCGTTTCGTTCCTACCCAACGCGTAATAGAAAATTCCAAAAAAGTAGGAAAAAAATTCAAAAAATTCAAAAACCCTGTTATGGCTTCCTTTCAAGCCAAAATAGGTTGGAAAATGCTTAGAAAGAGTGAAAATAAAAATTATCATTCCGTTTCGTTCCTACTCGAAGCGAAAAAGAAAATTCCAAAAAAATAGCACAAAAATTCAAAAACCCCGTTATGGCTTCTTTTCAAGCCAAAATAGGTTGGAAAATGCTTAGAAAGAGAGAAAATAAAAATTATCATTTCGTTTCGTTCCTACTCGACGCGGAATAGAAAATTCCATGAAAATAGCAAAAAAACTCAAAAACCCCGTTATGACTTATTTTCAAGCCAAAATAGGTTGGAAAATGCTGAGAAAGTGAAAAAAATTAAAATCATCGTTTCGTTTCGTTTCTACCCGACGCGTAATAGAAAATTCAAAAAAAATAGCAAAAAAATTCAAAAAATTAAAAAACTCCGTTATGGAATCTTTTCAAGCCAAAATAGGTTGGAAAATGATGAGAAGGTGAGAAAATAAAAATTATCGTTTCATTCCGTTCCTACCCGACGCGTAATAGAAAATTCCAAAGAAAAAGCAAAAAAATTCAAAAACCCTGTTATGGCTTCTTTTCAAGCCAAAATAGGCTGGAAAAGGCTGCGAAAGAGAAAAACATAAAAATTATCGTTTCGTTTCGTTCCTACCCGACGCGTAATACGAAATTCCAAAAAAATAGCAAAAAAATTTAAAAAATTCAAAAATACCATTATGGCTTCATTTCAAGCCAAAACAGGTTGGAAAAGACCGAAAAAGAGAGAAAATAAAAATTATCGTTTCGTTTCGTTCCTACCCAACGCGTAATAGAAAATTCCAAAAAAGTAGGAAAAAAATTCAAAAAATTCAAAAAACCCATTATGGCTTCCTTTCAAGGCAAAATAGGTTGTAAAATGCTTAGAAAGAGAGAAAATAAAAATTATCATTTCGTTTCGTTCCTACTCGACGCGAAAAAGAAAATTCCAAAAAAATAGCAAAAAAATTCAAAAACCCCGTTATGGAATCTTTTCAAGCCAAAATAGGTTGGAAAATGATGAGAAGGTGAGAAAATAAAAATTATCGTTTCATTCCGTTCCTACCCGACGCGTAATAGAAAATTCCAAAGAAAAAGCAAAAAAATTCAAAAAATTCAAAAACCCTGTTATGGCTTCTTTTCAAGCCAAAATAGGCTGGAAAAGGCTGCGAAAGAGAAAAACATAAAAATTATCGTTTCGTTTCGTTCCTACCCGACGCGTAATACGAAATTCCAAAAAAATAGCAAAAAAATTTAAAAAATTCAAAAATACCATTATGGCTTCATTTCAAGCCAAAACAGGTTGGTAAAGGCTGAAAAAGAGTGAAAATAAAAATTATGGTTTCGTTTCGTTCCTACCCAACGCGTAATAGAAAATTCCAAAAAAGTAGGAAAAAAATTCAAAAAATTCAAAAAACGCATTATGGCTTCCTTTCAAGGCAAAATAGGTTGTAAAATGCTTAGAAAGAGAGAAAATAAAAATTATCATTTCGTTTCGTTCCTACTCGACGCGAAAAAGAAAATTCCAAAAAAATAGCAAAAAAATTCAAAAACCCCGTTATGGAATCTTTTCAAGCCAAAATAGGTTGGAAAATGATGAGAAGGTGAGAAAATAAAAATTATCGTTTCATTCCGTTCCTACCCGACGCGTAATAGAAAATTCCATGAAAATAGCAAAAAAACTCAAAAACCCCGTTATGACTTCTTTTCAAGCCAAAATAGGTTGGAAAATGCTGAGAAAGTGAAAAAAATTAAAATTATCGTTTCGTTTCGTTTCTACCCGACGCGTAATAGAAAATTCAAAAAAAATAGCAAAAAAATTCAAAAAATTAAAAAACTCCGTTATGGCATCTTTTCAAGCCAAAATAGGTTGGAAAATGATGAGAAGGTGAGAAAATAAAAATTATCGTTTCATTCCGTTCCTACCCGACGCGTAATAGAAAATTCCAAAGAAAAAGCAAAAAAATTCAAAAAATTCAAAAACCCTGTTATGGCTTCTTTTCAAGCCAAAATAGGCTGGAAAAGGCTGCGAAAGAGAAAAACATAAAAATTATCGTCTCGTTTCGTTCCTACCCGACGCGTAATACGAAATTCCAAAAAAATAGCAAAAAAATTTAAAAAATTCAAAAATACCATTATGGCTTCATTTCAAGCCAAAACAGGTTGGAAAAGGCTGAAAAAGAGTGAAAATAAAAATTATTGTTTCGTTTCGTTCCTACCCAACGCGTAATAGAAAATTCCAAAAAAGTAGGAAAAAAATTCAAAAAATTCAAAAACCCTGTTATGGCTTCCTTTCAAGCCAAAATAGGTTGGAAAATGCTTAGAAAGAGAGAAAATAAAAATTATCATTCCGTTTCGTTCCTACTCGAAGCGAAAAAGAAAATTCCAAAAAAATAGCACAAAAATTCAAAAACCCCGTTATGGCTTCTTTTCAAGCCAAAATAGGTTGGAAAATGCTTAGAAAGAGAGAAAATAAAAATTATCATTTCGTTTCGTTCCTACTCGACGCGGAATAGAAAATTCCATGAAAATAGCAAAAAAACTCAAAAACCCCGTTATGACTTATTTTCAAGCCAAAATAGGTTGGAAAATGCTGAGAAAGTGAAAAAAATTAAAATCATCGTTTCGTTTCGTTTCTACCCGACGCGTAATAGAAAATTCAAAAAAAATAGCAAAAAAATTCAAAAAATTAAAAAACTCCGTTATGGAATCTTTTCAAGCCAAAATAGGTTGGAAAATGATGAGAAGGTGAGAAAATAAAAATTATCGTTTCATTCCGTTCCTACCCGACGCGTAATAGAAAATTCCAAAGAAAAAGCAAAAAAATTCAAAAACCCTGTTATGGCTTCTTTTCAAGCCAAAATAGGCTGGAAAAGGCTGCGAAAGAGAAAAACATAAAAATTATCGTTTCGTTTCGTTCCTACCCGACGCGTAATACGAAATTCCAAAAAAATAGCAAAAAAATTTAAAAAATTCAAAAATACCATTATGGCTTCATTTCAAGCCAAAACAGGTTGGAAAAGACCGAAAAAGAGAGAAAATAAAAATTATCGTTTCGTTTCGTTCCTACCCAACGCGTAATAGAAAATTCCAAAAAAGTAGGAAAAAAATTCAAAAAATTCAAAAAACCCATTATGGCATCCTTTCAAGGCAAAATAGGTTGTAAAATGCTTAGAAAGAGAGAAAATAAAAATTATCATTTCGTTTCGTTCCTACTCGACGCGAAAAAGAAAATTCCAAAAAAATAGCAAAAAAATTCAAAAACCCCGTTATGGAATCTTTTCAAGCCAAAATAGGTTGGAAAATGATGAGAAGGTGAGAAAATAAAAATTATCGTTTCATTCCGTTCCTACCCGACGCGTAATAGAAAATTCCAAAGAAAAAGCAAAAAAATTCAAAAAATTCAAAAACCCTGTTATGGCTTCTTTTCAAGCCAAAATAGGCTGGAAAAGGCTGCGAAAGAGAAAAACATAAAAATTATCGTTTCGTTTCGTTCCTACCCGACGCGTAATACGAAATTCCAAAAAAATAGCAAAAAAATTTAAAAAATTCAAAAATACCATTATGGCTTCATTTCAAGCCAAAACAGGTTGGAAAAGGCCGAAAAAGAGAGAAAATAAAAATTATCGTTTCGTTTCGTTCCTACCCAACGCGTAATAGAAAATTCCAACAAAGTAGGAAAAAAATTCAAAAAATTCAAAAAACCCATTATGGCATCCTTTCAAGGCAAAATAGGTTGTAAAATGCTTAGAAAGAGAGAAAATAAAAATTATCATTTCGTTTCGTTCCTACTCGACGCGAAAAAGAAAATTCCAAAAAAATAGCAAAAAAATTCAAAAACCCCGTTATGGAATCTTTTCAAGCCAAAATAGGTTGGAAAATGATGAGAAGGTGAGAAAATAAAAATTATCGTTTCATTCCGTTCCTACCCGACGCGTAATAGAAAATTCCAAAGAAAAAGCAAAAAAATTCAAAAAATTCAAAAACCCTGTTATGGCTTCTTTTCAAGCCAAAATAGGCTGGAAAAGGCTGCGAAAGAGAAAAACATAAAAATTATCGTCTCGTTTCGTTCCTACCCGACGCGTAATACGAAATTCCAAAAAAATAGCAAAAAAATTTAAAAAATTCAAAAATACCATTATGGCTTCATTTCAAGCCAAAACAGGTTGGAAAAGGCTGAAAAAGAGTGAAAATAAAAATTATGGTTTCGTTTCGTTCCTACCCAACGCGTAAAAGAAAATTCCAAAAAAGTAGGAAAAAAATTCAAAAAATTCAAAAACCCTGTTCTGGCTTCCTTTCAAGCCAAAATAGGTTGGAAAATGCTTAGAAAGAGAGAAAATAAAAATTATCATTCCGTTTCGTTCCTACTCGACGCGAAAAAGAAAATTCCAAAAAAATAGCAAAAAAATTCAAAAACCCCGTTATGGCTTCTTTTCAAGCCAAAATAGGTTGGAAAATGCTTAGAAAGAGAGAAAATAAAAATTATCATTTCGTTTCGTTCCTACTCGACGCGGAATAGAAAATTCCATGAAAATAGCAAAAAAACTCAAAAACCCCGTTATGACTTCTTTTCAAGCCAAAATAGGTTGGAAAATGCTGAGAAAGTGAAAAAAATTAAAATTATCGTTTCGTTTCGTTTCTACCCGACGCGTAATAGAAAATTCAAAAAAAATAGCAAAAAAATTCAAAAAATTAAAAAACTCCGTTATGGCATCTTTTCAAGCCAAAATAGGTTGGAAAATGATGAGAAGGTGAGAAAATAAAAATTATCGTTTCATTCCGTTCCTACCCGACGCGTAATAGAAAATTCCAAAGAAAAAGCAAAAAAATTCAAAAAATTCAAAAACCCTGTTATGGCTTCTTTTCAAGCCAAAATAGGCTGGAAAAGGCTGCGAAAGAGAAAAACATAAAAATTATCGTCTCGTTTCGTTCCTACCCGACGCGTAATACGAAATTCCAAAAAAATAGCAAAAAAATTTAAAAAATTCAAAAATACCATTATGGCTTCATTTCAAGCCAAAACAGGTTGGAAAAGGCTGAAAAAGAGTGAAAATAAAAATTATTGTTTCGTTTCGTTCCTACCCAACGCGTAATAGAAAATTCCAAAAAAGTAGAAAAAAAATTCAAAAAATTCAAAAACCCTGTTATGGCTTCCTTTCAAGCCAAAATAGGTTGGAAAATGCTTAGAAAGAGAGAAAATAAAAATTATCATTCCGTTTCGTTCCTACTCGAAGCGAAAAAGAAAATTCCAAAAAAATAGCACAAAAATTCAAAAACCCCGTTATGGCTTCTTTTCAAGCCAAAATAGGTTGGAAAATGCTTAGAAAGAGAGAAAATAAAAATTATCATTTCGTTTCGTTCCTACTCGACGCGGAATAGAAAATTCCATGAAAATAGCAAAAAAACTCAAAAACCCCGTTATGACTTATTTTCAAGCCAAAATAGGTTGGAAAATGCTGAGAAAGTGAAAAAAATTAAAATCATCGTTTCGTTTCGTTTCTACCCGACGCGTAATAGAAAATTCAAAAAAAATAGCAAAAAAATTCAAAAAATTAAAAAACTCCGTTATGGAATCTTTTCAAGCCAAAATAGGTTGGAAAATGATGAGAAGGTGAGAAAATAAAAATTATCGTTTCATTCCGTTCCTACCCGACGCGTAATAGAAAATTCCAAAGAAAAAGCAAAAAAATTCAAAAACCCTGTTATGGCTTCTTTTCAAGCCAAAATAGGCTGGAAAAGGCTGCGAAAGAGAAAAATATAAAAATTATCGTTTCGTTTCGTTCCTACCCGACGCGTAATACGAAATTCCAAAAAAATAGCAAAAAAATTTAAAAAATTCAAAAATACCATTATGGCTTCATTTCAAGCCAAAACAGGTTGGAAAAGACCGAAAAAGAGAGAAAATAAAAATTATCGTTTCGTTTCGTTCCTACCCAACGCGTAATAGAAAATTCCAAAAAAGTAGGAAAAAAATTCAAAAAATTCAAAAAACCCATTATGGCTTCCTTTCAAGGCAAAATAGGTTGTAAAATGCTTAGAAAGAGAGAAAATAAAAATTATCATTTCGTTTCGTTCCTACTCGACGCGAAAAAGAAAATTCCAAAAAAATAGCAAAAAAATTCAAAAACCCCGTTATGGAATCTTTTCAAGCCAAAATAGGTTGGAAAATGATGAGAAGGTGAGAAAATAAAAATTATCGTTTCATTCCGTTCCTACCCGACGCGTAATAGAATATTCCAAAGAAAAAGCAAAAAAATTCAAAAAATTCAAAAACCCTGTTATGGCTTCTTTTCAAGCCAAAATAGGCTGGAAAAGGCTGCGAAAGAGAAAAACATAAAAATTATCGTTTCGTTTCGTTCCTACCCGACGCGTAATACGAAATTCCAAAAAAATAGCAAAAAAATTTAAAAAATTCAAAAATACCATTATGGCTTCATTTCAAGCCAAAACAGGTTGGAAAAGGCTGAAAAAGAGTGAAAATAAAAATTATGGTTTCGTTTCGTTCCTACCCAACGCGTAATAGAAAATTCCAAAAAAGTAGGAAAAAAATTCAAAAAATTCAAAAACCCTGTTCTGGCTTCCTTTCAAGCCAAAATAGGTTGGAAAATGCTTAGAAAGAGAGAAAATAAAAATTATCATTCCGTTTCGTTCCTACTCGACGCGAAAAAGAAAATTCCAAAAAAATAGCAAAAAAATTCAAAAACCCCGTTATGGCTTCTTTTCAAGCCAAAATAGGTTGGAAAATGCTTAGAAAGAGAGAAAATAAAAATTATCATTTCGTTTCGTTCCTACTCGACGCGGAATAGAAAATTCCATGAAAATAGCAAAAAAACTCAAAAACCCCGTTATGACTTCTTTTCAAGCCAAAATAGGTTGGAAAATGCTGAGAAAGTGAAAAAAATTAAAATTATCGTTTCGTTTCGTTTCTACCCGACGCGTAATAGAAAATTCAAAAAAAATAGCAAAAAAATTCAAAAAATTAAAAAACTCCGTTATGGCATCTTTTCAAGCCAAAATAGGTTGGAAAATGATGAGAAGGTGAGAAAATAAAAATTATCGTTTCATTCCGTTCCTACCCGACGCGTAATAGAAAATTCCAAAGAAAAAGCAAAAAAATTCAAAAAATTCAAAAACCCTGTTATGGCTTCTTTTCAAGCCAAAATAGGCTGGAAAAGGCTGCGAAAGAGAAAAACATAAAAATTATCGTCTCGTTTCGTTCCTACACGACGCGTAATACGAAATTCCAAAAAAATAGCAAAAAAATTTAAAAAATTCAAAAATACCATTATGGCTTCATTTCAAGCCAAAACAGGTTGGAAAAGGCTGAAAAAGAGTGAAAATAAAAATTATTGTTTCGTTTCGTTCCTACCCAACGCGTAATAGAAAATTCCAAAAAAGTAGAAAAAAAATTCAAAAAATTCAAAAACCCTGTTATGGCTTCCTTTCAAGCCAAAATAGGTTGGAAAATGCTTAGAAAGAGAGAAAATAAAAATTATCATTCCGTTTCGTTCCTACTCGAAGCGAAAAAGAAAATTCCAAAAAAATAGCACAAAAATTCAAAAACCCCGTTATGGCTTCTTTTCAAGCCAAAATAGGTTGGAAAATGCTTAGAAAGAGAGAAAATAAAAATTATCATTTCGTTTCGTTCCTACTCGACGCGGAATAGAAAATTCCATGAAAATAGCAAAAAAACTCAAAAACCCCGTTATGACTTATTTTCAAGCCAAAATAGGTTGGAAAATGCTGAGAAAGTGAAAAAAATTAAAATCATCGTTTCGTTTCGTTTCTACCCGACGCGTAATAGAAAATTCAAAAAAAATAGCAAAAAAATTCAAAAAATTAAAAAACTCCGTTATGGAATCTTTTCAAGCCAAAATAGGTTGGAAAATGATGAGAAGGTGAGAAAATAAAAATTATCGTTTCATTCCGTTCCTACCCGACGCGTAATAGAAAATTCCAAAGAAAAAGCAAAAAAATTCAAAAACCCTGTTATGGCTTCTTTTCAAGCCAAAATAGGCTGGAAAAGGCTGCGAAAGAGAAAAACATAAAAATTATCGTTTCGTTTCGTTCCTACCCGACGCGTAATACGAAATTCCAAAAAAATAGCAAAAAAATTTAAAAAATTCAAAAATACCATTATGGCTTCATTTCAAGCCAAAACAGGTTGGAAAAGACCGAAAAAGAGAGAAAATAAAAATTATCGTTTCGTTTCGTTCCTACCCAACGCGTAATAGAAAATTCCAAAAAAGTAGGAAAAAAATTCAAAAAACCCATTATGGCTTCCTTTCAAGGCAAAATAGGTTGTAAAATGCTTAGAAAGAGAGAAAATAAAAATTATCATTTCGTTTCGTTCCTACTCGACGCGAAAAAGAAAATTCCAAAAAAATAGCAAAAAAATTCAAAAACCCCGTTATGGAATCTTTTCAAGCCAAAATAGGTTGGAAAATGATGAGAAGGTGAGAAAATAAAAATTATCGTTTCATTCCGTTCCTACCCGACGCGTAATAGAAAATTCCAAAGAAAAAGCAAAAAAATTCAAAAAATTCAAAAACCCTGTTATGGCTTCTTTTCAAGCCAAAATAGGCTGGAAAAGGCTGCGAAAGAGAAAAACATAAAAATTATCGTCTCGTTTCGTTCCTACCCGACGCGTAATAAGAAATTCCAAAAAAATAGCAAAAAAATTTAAAAAATTCAAAAATACCATTATGGCTTCATTTCAAGCCAAAACAGGTTGGAAAAGGCTGAAAAAGAGAGAAAATAAAAATCATCGTTTCGTTTCGTTCCTACCCAACGCGTAATAGAAAATTCCAAAAAAGTAGGAAAAAAATTCAAAAAATTCAAAAAACCCATTATGGCTTCCTTTCAAGGCAAAATAGGTTGGAAAATGCTTAGAAAGAGAGAAAATAAAAATTATCATTCCGTTTCGTTCCTACTCGAAGCGAAAAAGAAAATTCCAAAAAAATAGCAAAAAAATTCAAAAACCCCGTTTTGGCTTCTTTTCAAGCCAAAATAGGTTGGAAAATGCTTAGAAAGAGAGAAAATAAAAATTATCATTTCGTTTCGTTCCTACTCGACGCGGAATAGAAAATTCCATGAAAATAGCAAAAAAACTCAAAAACCCCGTTATGACTTCTTTTCAAGCCAAAATAGGTTGGAAAATGCTGAGAAAGTGAAAAAAATTAAAATTATCGTTTCGTTTCGTTTCTACCCGACGCGTAATAGAAAATTCAAAAAAAATAGCAAAAAAATTCAAAAAATTAAAAAACTCCGTTATGGCATCTTTTCAAGCCAAAATAGGTTGGAAAATGATGAGAAGGTGAGAAAATAAAAATTATCGTTTCATTCCGTTCCTACCCGACGCGTAATAGAAAATTCCAAAGAAAAAGCAAAAAAATTCAAAAAATTCAAAAACCCTGTTATGGCTTCTTTTCAAGCCAAAATAGGCTGGAAAAGGCTGCGAAAGAGAAAAACATAAAAATTATCGTCTCGTTTCGTTCCTACCCGACGCGTAATAAGAAATTCCAAAAAAATAGCAAAAAAATTTAAAAAATTCAAAAATACCATTATGGCTTCATTTCAAGCCAAAACAGGTTGGAAAAGGCTGAAAAAGAGAGAAAATAAAAATCATCGTTTCGTTTCGTTCCTACCCAACGCGTAATAGAAAATTCCAAAAAAGTAGGAAAAAAATTCAAAAAATTCAAAAAACCCATTATGGCTTCCTTTCAAGGCAAAATAGGTTGGAAAATGCTTAGAAAGAGAGAAAATAAAAATTATCATTTCGTTTCGTTCCTACTCGACGCGAAAAAGAAAATTCCAAAAAAATAGCAAAAAAATTCAAAAACCCCGTTATGGAATCTTTTCAAGCCAAAATAGGTTGGAAAATGATGAGAAGGTGAGAAAATAAAAATTATCGTTTCATTCCGTTCCTACCCGACGCGTAATAGAAAATTCCAAAGAAAAAGCAAAAAAATTCAAAAAATTCAAAAACCCTGTTATGGCTTCTTTTCAAGCCAAAATAGGCTGGAAAAGGCTGCGAAAGAGAAAAACATAAAAATTATCGTTTCGTTTCGTTCCTACCCGACGCGTAATACGAAATTCCAAAAAAATAGCAAAAAAATTTAAAAAATTCAAAAATACCATTATGGCTTCATTTCAAGCCAAAACAGGTTGGAAAAGGCTGAAAAAAAGTGAAAATAAAAATTATTGTTTCGTTTCGTTCCTACCCAACGCGTAATAGAAAATTCCAAAAAAGTAGGAAAAAAATTCAAAAACCCTGTTATGGCTTCCTTTCAAGCCAAAATAGGTTGGAAAATGCTTAGAAAGAGAGAAAATAAAAATTATCATTCCGTTTCGTTCCTACTCGAAGCGAAAAAGAAAATTCCAAAAAAATAGCAAAAAAATTCAAAAACCCCGTTATGGCTTCTTTTCAAGCCAAAATAGGTTGGAAAATGCTTAGAAAGAGAGAAAATAAAAATTATCATTTCGTTTCGTTCCTACTCGACGCGGAATAGAAAATTCCATGAAAATAGCAAAAAAACTCAAAAACCCCGTTATGACTTATTTTCAAGCCAAAATAGGTTGGAAAATGCTGAGAAAGTGAAAAAAATTAAAATCATCGTTTCGTTTCGTTTCTACCCGACGCGTAATAGAAAATTCAAAAAAAATAGCAAAAAAATTCAAAAAATTCAAAAATACCATTATGGCTTCATTTCAAGCCAAAACAGGTTGGAAAAGGCTGAAAAAGAGTGAAAATAAAAATTATTGTTTCGTTTCGTTCCTACCCAACGCGTAATAGAAAATTCCAAAAAAGTAGGAAAAAAATTCAAAAAATTCAAAAACCCTGTTATGGCTTCCTTTCAAGCCAAAATAGGTTGGAAAATGCTTAGAAAGAGAGAAAATAAAAATTATCATTCCGTTTCGTTCCTACTCGAAGCGAAAAAGAAAATTCCAAAAAAATAGCACAAAAATTCAAAAACCCCGTTATGGCTTCTTTTCAAGCCAAAATAGGTTGGAAAATGCTTAGAAAGAGAGAAAATAAAAATTATCATTTCGTTTCGTTCCTACTCGACGCGGAATAGAAAATTCCATGAAAATAGCAAAAAAACTCAAAAACCCCGTTATGACTTATTTTCAAGCAAAAATAGGTTGGAAAATGCTGAGAAAGTGAAAAAAATTAAAATCATCGTTTCGTTTCGTTTCTACCCGACGCGTAATAGAAAATTCAAAAAAAATAGCAAAAAAATTCAAAAAATTAAAAAACTCCGTTATGGAATCTTTTCAAGCCAAAATAGGTTGGAAAATGATGAGAAGGTGAGAAAATAAAAATTATCGTTTCATTCCGTTCCTACCCGACGCGTAATAGAAAATTCCAAAGAAAAAGCAAAAAAATTCAAAAACCCTGTTATGGCTTCTTTTCAAGCCAAAATAGGCTGGAAAAGGCTGCGAAAGAGAAAAACATAAAAATTATCGTTTCGTTTCGTTCCTACCCGACGCGTAATACGAAATTCCAAAAAAATAGCAAAAAAATTTAAAAAAATTCAAAAATACCATTATGGCTTCATTTCAAGCCAAAACAGGTTGGAAAAGACCGAAAAAGAGAGAAAATAAAAATTATCGTTTCGTTTCGTTCCTACCCAACGCGTAATAGAAAATTCCAAAAAAGTAGGAAAAAAATTCAAAAAACCCATTATGGCTTCCTTTCAAGGCAAAATAGGTTGTAAAATGCTTAGAAAGAGAGAAAATAAAAATTATCATTTCGTTTCGTTCCTACTCGACGCGAAAAAGAAAATTCCAAAAAAATAGCAAAAAAATTCAAAAACCCCGTTTTGGCTTCTTTTCAAGCCAAAATAGGTTGGAAAATGCTTAGAAAGAGAGAAAATAAAAATTATCATTTCGTTTCGTTCCTACTCGACGCGGAATAGAAAATTCCATGAAAATAGCAAAAAAACTCAAAAACCCCGTTATGACTTCTTTTCAAGCCAAAATAGGTTGGAAAATGCTGAGAAAGTGAAAAAAATTAAAATCATCGTTTCGTTTCGTTTCTACCCGACGCGTAATAGAAAATTCAAAAAAAATAGCAAAAAAATTCAAAAAATTAAAAAACTCCGTTATGGAATCTTTTCAAGCCAAAATAGGTTGGAAAATGATGAGAAGGTGAGAAAATAAAAATTATCGTTTCATTCCGTTCCTACCCGACGCGTAATAGAAAATTCCAAAGAAAAAGCAAAAAAATTCAAAAAATTCAAAAACCCTGTTATGGCTTCTTTTCAAGCCAAAATAGGCTGGAAAAGGCTGCGAAAGAGAAAAACATAAAAATTATCGTTTCGTTTCGTTCCTACCCGACGCGTAATACGAAATTCCAAAAAAATAGCAAAAAAATTTAAAAAATTCAAAAATACCATTATGGCTTCATTTCAAGCCAAAACAGGTTGGAAAAGGCCGAAAAAGAGAGAAAATAAAAATTATCGTTTCGTTTCGTTCCTACCCAACGCGTAATAGAAAATTCCAAAAAAGTAGGAAAAAAATTCAAAAAATTCAAAAAACCCATTATGGCATCCTTTCAAGGCAAAATAGGTTGTAAAATGCTTAGAAAGAGAGAAAATAAAAATTATCATTTCGTTTCGTTCCTACTCGACGCGAAAAAGAAAATTCCAAAAAAATAGCAAAAAAATTCAAAAACCCCGTTATGGAATCTTTTCAAGCCAAAATAGGTTGGAAAATGATGAGAAGGTGAGAAAATAAAAATTATCGTTTCATTCCGTTCCTACCCGACGCGTAATAGAAAATTCCAAAGAAAAAGCAAAAAAATTCAAAAAATTCAAAAACCCTGTTATGGCTTCTTTTCAAGCCAAAATAGGCTGGAAAAGGCTGCGAAAGAGAAAAACATAAAAATTATCGTTTCGTTTCGTTCCTACCCGACGCGTAATACGAAATTCCAAAAAAATAGCAAAAAAATTTAAAAAATTCAAAAATACCATTATGGCTTCATTTCAAGCCAAAACAGGTTGGAAAAGGCTGAAAAAGAGTGAAAATAAAAATTATGGTTTCGTTTCGTTCCTACCCAACGCGTAAAAGAAAATTCCAAAAAAGTAGGAAAAAAATTCAAAAAATTCAAAAACCCTGTTCTGGCTTCCTTTCAAGCCAAAATAGGTTGGAAAATGCTTAGAAAGAGAGAAAATAAAAATTATCATTCCGTTTCGTTCCTACTCGACGCGAAAAAGAAAATTCCAAAAAAATAGCAAAAAAATTCAAAAACCCCGTTATGGCTTCTTTTCAAGCCAAAATAGGTTGGAAAATGCTTAGAAAGAGAGAAAATAAAAATTATCATTTCGTTTCGTTCCTACTCGAAGCGAAAAAGAAAATTCCAAAAAAATAGCAAAAAAATTCAAAAACCCCGTTTTGGCTTCTTTTCAAGCCAAAATAGGTTGGAAAATGCTTAGAAAGAGAGAAAATAAAAATTATCATTCCGTTTCGTTCCTACTCGAAGCGAAAAAGAAAATTCCAAAAAAATAGCAAAAAAATTCAAAAACCCCGTTTTGGCTTCTTTTCAAGCCAAAATAGGTTGGAAAATGCTTAGAAAGAGAGAAAATAAAAATTATCATTTCGTTTCGTTCCTACTCGACGCGGAATAGAAAATTCCATGAAAATAGCAAAAAAACTCAAAAACCCCGTTATGACTTCTTTTCAAGCCAAAATAGGTTGGAAAATGCTGAGAAAGTGAAAAAAATTAAAATCATCGTTTCGTTTCGTTTCTACCCGACGCGTAATAGAAAATTCAAAAAAAATAGCAAAAAAATTCAAAAAATTAAAAAACTCCGTTATGGAATCTTTTCAAGCCAAAATAGGTTGGAAAATGATGAGAAGGTGAGAAAATAAAAATTATCGTTTCATTCCGTTCCTACCCGACGCGTAATAGAAAATTCCAAAGAAAAAGCAAAAAAATTCAAAAAATTCAAAAACCCTGTTATGGCTTCTTTTCAAGCCAAAATAGGCTGGAAAAGGCTGCGAAAGAGAAAAACATAAAAATTATCGTTTCGTTTCGTTCCTACCCGACGCGTAATACGAAATTCCAAAAAAATAGCAAAAAAATTTAAAAAATTCAAAAATACCATTATGGCTTCATTTCAAGCCAAAACAGGTTGGAAAAGGCCGAAAAAGAGAGAAAATAAAAATTATCGTTTCGTTTCGTTCCTACCCAACGCGTAATAGAAAATTCCAAAAAAGTAGGAAAAAAATTCAAAAAATTCAAAAAACCCATTATGGCATCCTTTCAAGGCAAAATAGGTTGTAAAATGCTTAGAAAGAGAGAAAATAAAAATTATCATTTCGTTTCGTTCCTACTCGACGCGAAAAAGAAAATTCCAAAAAAATAGCAAAAAAATTCAAAAACCCCGTTATGGAATCTTTTCAAGCCAAAATAGGTTGGAAAATGATGAGAAGGTGAGAAAATAAAAATTATCGTTTCATTCCGTTCCTACCCGACGCGTAATAGAAAATTCCAAAGAAAAAGCAAAAAAATTCAAAAAATTCAAAAACCCTGTTATGGCTTCTTTTCAAGCCAAAATAGGCTGGAAAAGGCTGCGAAAGAGAAAAACATAAAAATTATCGTTTCGTTTCGTTCCTACCCGACGCGTAATACGAAATTCCAAAAAAATAGCAAAAAAATTTAAAAAATTCAAAAATACCATTATGGCTTCATTTCAAGCCAAAACAGGTTGGAAAAGGCTGAAAAAGAGTGAAAATAAAAATTATGGTTTCGTTTCGTTCCTACCCAACGCGTAAAAGAAAATTCCAAAAAAGTAGGAAAAAAATTCAAAAAATTCAAAAACCCTGTTCTGGCTTCCTTTCAAGCCAAAATAGGTTGGAAAATGCTTAGAAAGAGAGAAAATAAAAATTATCATTCCGTTTCGTTCCTACTCGACGCGAAAAAGAAAATTCCAAAAAAATAGCAAAAAAATTCAAAAACCCCGTTATGGCTTCTTTTCAAGCCAAAATAGGTTGGAAAATGCTTAGAAAGAGAGAAAATAAAAATTATCATTTCGTTTCGTTCCTACTCGACGCGGAATAGAAAATTCCATGAAAATAGCAAAAAAACTCAAAAACCCCGTTATGACTTCTTTTCAAGCCAAAATAGGTTGGAAAATGCTGAGAAAGTGAAAAAAATTAAAATTATCGTTTCGTTTCGTTTCTACCCGACGCGTAATAGAAAATTCAAAAAAAATAGCAAAAAAATTCAAAAAATTAAAAAACTCCGTTATGGCATCTTTTCAAGCCAAAATAGGTTGGAAAATGATGAGAAGGTGAGAAAATAAAAATTATCGTTTCATTCCGTTCCTACCCGACGCGTAATAGAAAATTCCAAAGAAAAAGCAAAAAAATTCAAAAAATTCAAAAACCCTGTTATGGCTTCTTTTCAAGCCAAAATAGGCTGGAAAAGGCTGCGAAAGAGAAAAACATAAAAATTATCGTCTCGTTTCGTTCCTACACGACGCGTAATACGAAATTCCAAAAAAATAGCAAAAAAATTTAAAAAATTCAAAAATACCATTATGGCTTCATTTCAAGCCAAAACAGGTTGGAAAAGGCTGAAAAAGAGTGAAAATAAAAATTATTGTTTCGTTTCGTTCCTACCCAACGCGTAATAGAAAATTCCAAAAAAGTAGAAAAAAAATTCAAAAAATTCAAAAACCCTGTTATGGCTTCCTTTCAAGCCAAAATAGGTTGGAAAATGCTTAGAAAGAGAGAAAATAAAAATTATCATTCCGTTTCGTTCCTACTCGAAGCGAAAAAGAAAATTCCAAAAAAATAGCACAAAAATTCAAAAACCCCGTTATGGCTTCTTTTCAAGCCAAAATAGGTTGGAAAATGCTTAGAAAGAGAGAAAATAAAAATTATCATTTCGTTTCGTTCCTACTCGACGCGGAATAGAAAATTCCATGAAAATAGCAAAAAAACTCAAAAACCCCGTTATGACTTATTTTCAAGCCAAAATAGGTTGGAAAATGCTGAGAAAGTGAAAAAAATTAAAATCATCGTTTCGTTTCGTTTCTACCCGACGCGTAATAGAAAATTCAAAAAAAATAGCAAAAAAATTCAAAAAATTAAAAAACTCCGTTATGGAATCTTTTCAAGCCAAAATAGGTTGGAAAATGATGAGAAGGTGAGAAAATAAAAATTATCGTTTCATTCCGTTCCTACCCGACGCGTAATAGAAAATTCCAAAGAAAAAGCAAAAAAATTCAAAAACCCTGTTATGGCTTCTTTTCAAGCCAAAATAGGCTGGAAAAGGCTGCGAAAGAGAAAAACATAAAAATTATCGTTTCGTTTCGTTCCTACCCGACGCGTAATACGAAATTCCAAAAAAATAGCAAAAAAATTTAAAAAATTCAAAAATACCATTATGGCTTCATTTCAAGCCAAAACAGGTTGGAAAAGACCGAAAAAGAGAGAAAATAAAAATTATCGTTTCGTTTCGTTCCTACCCAACGCGTAATAGAAAATTCCAAAAAAGTAGGAAAAAAATTCAAAAAACCCATTATGGCTTCCTTTCAAGGCAAAATAGGTTGTAAAATGCTTAGAAAGAGAGAAAATAAAAATTATCATTTCGTTTCGTTCCTACTCGACGCGAAAAAGAAAATTCCAAAAAAATAGCAAAAAAATTCAAAAACCCCGTTATGGAATCTTTTCAAGCCAAAATAGGTTGGAAAATGATGAGAAGGTGAGAAAATAAAAATTATCGTTTCATTCCGTTCCTACCCGACGCGTAATAGAAAATTCCAAAGAAAAAGCAAAAAAATTCAAAAAATTCAAAAACCCTGTTATGGCTTCTTTTCAAGCCAAAATAGGCTGGAAAAGGCTGCGAAAGAGAAAAACATAAAAATTATCGTCTCGTTTCGTTCCTACCCGACGCGTAATAAGAAATTCCAAAAAAATAGCAAAAAAATTTAAAAAATTCAAAAATACCATTATGGCTTCATTTCAAGCCAAAACAGGTTGGAAAAGGCTGAAAAAGAGAGAAAATAAAAATCATCGTTTCGTTTCGTTCCTACCCAACGCGTAATAGAAAATTCCAAAAAAGTAGGAAAAAAATTCAAAAAATTCAAAAAACCCATTATGGCTTCCTTTCAAGGCAAAATAGGTTGGAAAATGCTTAGAAAGAGAGAAAATAAAAATTATCATTCCGTTTCGTTCCTACTCGAAGCGAAAAAGAAAATTCCAAAAAAATAGCAAAAAAATTCAAAAACCCCGTTTTGGCTTCTTTTCAAGCCAAAATAGGTTGGAAAATGCTTAGAAAGAGAGAAAATAAAAATTATCATTTCGTTTCGTTCCTACTCGACGCGGAATAGAAAATTCCATGAAAATAGCAAAAAAACTCAAAAACCCCGTTATGACTTCTTTTCAAGCCAAAATAGGTTGGAAAATGCTGAGAAAGTGAAAAAAATTAAAATTATCGTTTCGTTTCGTTTCTACCCGACGCGTAATAGAAAATTCAAAAAAAATAGCAAAAAAATTCAAAAAATTAAAAAACTCCGTTATGGCATCTTTTCAAGCCAAAATAGGTTGGAAAATGATGAGAAGGTGAGAAAATAAAAATTATCGTTTCATTCCGTTCCTACCCGACGCGTAATAGAAAATTCCAAAGAAAAAGCAAAAAAATTCAAAAAATTCAAAAACCCTGTTATGGCTTCTTTTCAAGCCAAAATAGGCTGGAAAAGGCTGCGAAAGAGAAAAACATAAAAATTATCGTCTCGTTTCGTTCCTACCCGACGCGTAATAAGAAATTCCAAAAAAATAGCAAAAAAATTTAAAAAATTCAAAAATACCATTATGGCTTCATTTCAAGCCAAAACAGGTTGGAAAAGGCTGAAAAAGAGAGAAAATAAAAATCATCGTTTCGTTTCGTTCCTACACAACGCGTAATAGAAAATTCCAAAAAAGTAGGAAAAAAATTCAAAAAATTCAAAAAACCCATTATGGCTTCCTTTCAAGGCAAAATAGGTTGGAAAATGCTTAGAAAGAGAGAAAATAAAAATTATCATTTCGTTTCGTTCCTACTCGACGCGAAAAAGAAAATTCCAAAAAAATAGCAAAAAAATTCAAAAACCCCGTTATGGAATCTTTTCAAGCCAAAATAGGTTGGAAAATGATGAGAAGGTGAGAAAATAAAAATTATCGTTTCATTCCGTTCCTACCCGACGCGTAATAGAAAATTCCAAAGAAAAAGCAAAAAAATTCAAAAAATTCAAAAACCCTGTTATGGCTTCTTTTCAAGCCAAAATAGGCTGGAAAAGGCTGCGAAAGAGAAAAACATAATAATTATCGTTTCGTTTCGTTCCTACCCGACGCGTAATACGAAATTCCAAAAAAATAGCAAAAAAATTTAAAAAATTCAAAAATACCATTATGGCTTCATTTCAAGCCAAAACAGGTTGGAAAAGGCTGAAAAAAAGTGAAAATAAAAATTATTGTTTCGTTTCGTTCCTACCCAACGCGTAATAGAAAATTCCAAAAAAGTAGGAAAAAAATTCAAAAACCCTGTTATGGCTTCCTTTCAAGCCAAAATAGGTTGGAAAATGCTTAGAAAGAGAGAAAATAAAAATTATCATTCCGTTTCGTTCCTACTCGAAGCGAAAAAGAAAATTCCAAAAAAATAGCAAAAAAATTCAAAAACCCCGTTATGGCTTCTTTTCAAGCCAAAATAGGTTGGAAAATGCTTAGAAAGAGAGAAAATAAAAATTATCATTTCGTTTCGTTCCTACTCGACGCGGAATAGAAAATTCCATGAAAATAGCAAAAAAACTCAAAAACCCCGTTATGACTTATTTTCAAGCCAAAATAGGTTGGAAAATGCTGAGAAAGTGAAAAAAATTAAAATCATCGTTTCGTTTCGTTTCTACCCGACGCGTAATAGAAAATTCAAAAAAAATAGCAAAAAAATTCAAAAAATTAAAAAACTCCGTTATGGAATCTTTTCAAGCCAAAATAGGTTGGAAAATGATGAGAAGGTGAGAAAATAAAAATTATCGTTTCATTCCGTTTCTACCCGACGCGTAATAGAAAATTCCAAAGAAAAAGCAAAAAAATTCAAAAAATTCAAAAACCCTGTTATGGCTTCTTTTCAGGCCAAAATAGGCTGGAAAAGGCTGCGAAAGAGAAAAACATAAAAATTATCGTTTCGTTTCGTTCCTACCCGACGCGTAATACGAAATTCCAAAAAAATAGCAAAAAAATTTAAAAAATTCAAAAATACCATTATGGCTTCATTTCAAGCCAAAACAGGTTGGAAAAGGCTGAAAAAGAGTGAAAATAAAAATTATTGTTTCGTTTCGTTCCTACCCAACGCGTAATAGAAAATTCCAAAAAAGTAGGAAAAAAATTCAAAAAATTCAAAAACCCTGTTCTGGCTTCCTTTCAAGCCAAAATAGGTTGGAAAATGCTTAGAAAGAGAGAAAATAAAAATTATCATTCCGTTTCGTTCCTACTCGACGCGAAAAAGAAAATTCCAAAAAAATAGCAAAAAAATTCAAAAACCCCGTTATGGCTTCTTTTCAAGCCAAAATAGGTTGGAAAATGCTTAGAAAGAGAGAAAATAAAAATTATCATTTCGTTTCGTTCCTACTCGACGCGGAATAGAAAATTCCATGAAAATAGCAAAAAAACTCAAAAACCCCGTTATGACTTCTTTTCAAGCCAAAATAGGTTGGAAAATGCTGAGAAAGTGAAAAAAATTAAAATTATCGTTTCGTTTCGTTTCTACCCGACGCGTAATAGAAAATTCAAAAAAAATAGCAAAAAAATTCAAAAAATTAAAAAACTCCGTTATGGCATCTTTTCAAGCCAAAATAGGTTGGAAAATGATGAGAAGGTGAGAAAATAAAAATTATCGTTTCATTCCGTTCCTACCCGACGCGTAATAGAAAATTCCAAAGAAAAAGCAAAAAAATTCAAAAAATTCAAAAACCCTGTTATGGCTTCTTTTCAAGCCAAAATAGGCTGGAAAAGGCTGCGAAAGAGAAAAACATAAAAATTATCGTCTCGTTTCGTTCCTACCCGACGCGTAATACGAAATTCCAAAAAAATAGCAAAAAAATTTAAAAAATTCAAAAATACCATTATGGCTTCATTTCAAGCCAAAACAGGTTGGAAAAGGCTGAAAAAGAGTGAAAATAAAAATTATTGTTTCGTTTCGTTCCTACCCAACGCGTAATAGAAAATTCCAAAAAAGTAGGAAAAAAATTCAAAAAATTCAAAAACCCTGTTATGGCTTCCTTTCAAGCCAAAATAGGTTGGAAAATGCTTAGAAAGAGAGAAAATAAAAATTATCATTCCGTTTCGTTCCTACTCGAAGCGAAAAAGAAAATTCCAAAAAAATAGCACAAAAATTCAAAAACCCCGTTATGGCTTCTTTTCAAGCCAAAATAGGTTGGAAAATGCTTAGAAAGAGAGAAAATAAAAATTATCATTTCGTTTCGTTCCTACTCGACGCGGAATAGAAAATTCCATGAAAATAGCAAAAAAACTCAAAAACCCCGTTATGACTTATTTTCAAGCAAAAATAGGTTGGAAAATGCTGAGAAAGTGAAAAAAATTAAAATCATCGTTTCGTTTCGTTTCTACCCGACGCGTAATAGAAAATTCAAAAAAAATAGCAAAAAAATTCAAAAAATTAAAAAACTCCGTTATGGAATCTTTTCAAGCCAAAATAGGTTGGAAAATGATGAGAAGGTGAGAAAATAAAAATTATCGTTTCATTCCGTTCCTACCCGACGCGTAATAGAAAATTCCAAAGAAAAAGCAAAAAAATTCAAAAACCCTGTTATGGCTTCTTTTCAAGCCAAAATAGGCTGGAAAAGGCTGCGAAAGAGAAAAACATAAAAATTATCGTTTCGTTTCGTTCCTACCCGACGCGTAATACGAAATTCCAAAAAAATAGCAAAAAAATTTAAAAAATTCAAAAATACCATTATGGCTTCATTTCAAGCCAAAACAGGTTGGAAAAGACCGAAAAAGAGAGAAAATAAAAATTATCGTTTCGTTTCGTTCCTACCCAACGCGTAATAGAAAATTCCAAAAAAGTAGGAAAAAAATTCAAAAAATTCAAAAAACCCATTATGGCTTCCTTTCAAGGCAAAATAGGTTGTAAAATGCTTAGAAAGAGAGAAAATAAAAATTATCATTTCGTTTCGTTCCTACTCGACGCGAAAAAGAAAATTCCAAAAAAATAGCAAAAAAATTCAAAAACCCCGTTATGGAATCTTTTCAAGCCAAAATAGGTTGGAAAATGATGAGAAGGTGAGAAAATAAAAATTATCGTTTCATTCCGTTCCTACCCGACGCGTAATAGAAAATTCCAAAGAAAAAGCAAAAAAATTCAAAAAATTCAAAAACCCTGTTATGGCTTCTTTTCAAGCCAAAATAGGCTGGAAAAGGCTGCGAAAGAGAAAAACATAAAAATTATCGTTTCGTTTCGTTCCTACCCGACGCGTAATACGAAATTCCAAAAAAATAGCAAAAAAATTTAAAAAATTCAAAAATACCATTATGGCTTCATTTCAAGCCAAAACAGGTTGGAAAAGGCTGAAAAAGAGTGAAAATAAAAATTATTGTTTCGTTTCGTTCCTACCCAACGCGTAATAGAAAATTCCAAAAAAGTAGGAAAAAAATTCAAAAAATTCAAAAACCCTGTTCTGGCTTCCTTTCAAGCCAAAATAGGTTGGAAAATGCTTAGAAAGAGAGAAAATAAAAATTATCATTCCGTTTCGTTCCTACTCGACGCGAAAAAGAAAATTCCAAAAAAATAGCAAAAAAATTCAAAACCCCCGTTATGGCTTCTTTTCAAGCCAAAATAGGTTGGAAAATGCTTAGAAAGAGAGAAAATAAAAATTATCATTTCGTTTCGTTCCTACTCGACACGGAATAGAAAATTCCATGAAAATAGCAAAAAAACTCAAAAACCCCGTTATGACTTCTTTTCAAGCCAAAATAGGTTGGAAAATGCTGAGAAAGTGAAAAAAATTAAAATTATCGTTTCGTTTCGTTTCTACCCGACGCGTAATAGAAAATTCAAAAAAAATAGCAAAAAAATTCAAAAAATTAAAAAACACCGTTATGGCATCTTTTCAAGCCAAAATAGGTTGGAAAATGATGAGAAGGTGAGAAAATAAAAATTATCGTTTCATTCCGTTCCTACCCGACGCGTAATAGAAAATTCCAAAGAAAAAGCAAAAAAATTCAAAAAATTCAAAAACCCTGTTATGGCTTCTTTTCAAGCCAAAATAGGCTGGAAAAGGCTGCGAAAGAGAAAAACATAAAAATTATCGTCTCGTTTCGTTCCTACCCGACGCGTAATAAGAAATTCCAAAAAAATAGCAA
The DNA here is from genome assembly GCA_030820535.1 of Quercus parvula. Taxonomy (NCBI): domain Eukaryota; kingdom Viridiplantae; phylum Streptophyta; class Magnoliopsida; order Fagales; family Fagaceae; genus Quercus; species Quercus parvula. Next base: position 50,964,599 of record JAUAME010000001.1, read on the forward strand.
AAAAATTTAAAAAATTCAAAAATACCATTATGGCTTCATTTCAAGCCAAAACAGGTTGGAAAAGGCTGAAAAAGAGAGAAAATAAAAATCATCGTTTCGTTTCGTTCCTACCCAACGCGTAATAGAAAATTCCAAAAAAGTAGGAAAAAAATTCAAAAAATTCAAAAAACCCATTATGGCTTCCTTTCAAGGCAAAATAGGTTGGAAAATGCTTAGAAAGAGAGAAAATAAAAATTATCATTTCGTTTCGTTCCTACTCGACGCGAAAAAGAAAATTCCAAAAAAATAGCAAAAAAATTCAAAAACCCCGTTATGGAATCTTTTCAAGCCAAAATAGGTTGGAAAATGATGAGAAGGTGAGAAAATAAAAATTATCGTTTCATTCCGTTCCTACCCGACGCGTAATAGAAAATTCCAAAGAAAAAGCAAAAAAATTCAAAAAATTCAAAAACCCTGTTATGGCTTCTTTTCAAGCCAAAATAGGCTGGAAAAGGCTGCGAAAGAGAAAAACATAAAAATTATCGTTTCGTTTCGTTCCTACCCGACGCGTAATACGAAATTCCAAAAAAATAGCAAAAAAATTTAAAAAATTCAAAAATACCATTATGGCTTCATTTCAAGCCAAAACAGGTTGGAAAAGGCTGAAAAAAAGTGAAAATAAAAATTATTGTTTCGTTTCGTTCCTACCCAACGCGTAATAGAAAATTCCAAAAAAGTAGGAAAAAAAATTCAAAAACCCTGTTATGGCTTCCTTTCAAGCCAAAATAGGTTGGAAAATGCTTAGAAAGAGAGAAAATAAAAATTATCATTCCGTTTCGTTCCTACTCGAAGCGAAAAAGAAAATTCCAAAAAAATAGCAAAAAAATTCAAAAACCCCGTTATGGCTTCTTTTCAAGCCAAAATAGGTTGGAAAATGCTTAGAAAGAGAGAAAATAAAAATTATCATTTCGTTTCGTTCCTACTCGACGCGGAATAGAAAATTCCATGAAAATAGCAAAAAAACTCAAAAACCCCGTTATGACTTATTTTCAAGCCAAAATAGGTTGGAAAATGCTGAGAAAGTGAAAAAAATTAAAATCATCGTTTCGTTTCGTTTCTACCCGACGCGTAATAGAAAATTCAAAAAAAATAGCAAAAAAATTCAAAAAATTAAAAAACTCCGTTATGGAATCTTTTCAAGCCAAAATAGGTTGGAAAATGATGAGAAGGTGAGAAAATAAAAATTATCGTTTCATTCCGTTCCTACCCGACGCGTAATAGAAAATTCCAAAGAAAAAGCAAAAAAATTCAAAAAATTCAAAAACCCTGTTATGGCTTCTTTTCAAGCCAAAATAGGCTGGAAAAGGCTGCGAAAGAGAAAAACATAAAAATTATCGTTTCGTTTCGTTCCTACCCGACGCGTAATACGAAATTCCAAAAAAATAGCAAAAAAATTTAAAAAATTCAAAAATACCATTATGGCTTCATTTCAAGCCAAAACAGGTTGGAAAAGGCCGAAAAAGAGAGAAAATAAAAATTATCGTTTCGTTTCGTTCCTACCCAACGCGTAATAGAAAATTCCAAAAAAGTAGGAAAAAAATTCAAAAAATTCAAAAAACCCATTATGGCATCCTTTCAAGGCAAAATAGGTTGTAAAATGCTTAGAAAGAGAGAAAATAAAAATTATCATTTCGTTTCGTTCCTACTCGACGCGAAAAAGAAAATTCCAAAAAAATAGCAAAAAAATTCAAAAACCCCGTTATGGAATCTTTTCAAGCCAAAATAGGTTGGAAAATGATGAGAAGGTGAGAAAATAAAAATTATCGTTTCATTCCGTTCCTACCCGACGCGTAATAGAAAATTCCAAAGAAAAAGCAAAAAAATTCAAAAAATTCAAAAACCCTTTTATGGCTTCTTTTCAAGCCAAAATAGGCTGGAAAAGGCTGCGAAAGAGAAAAACATAAAAATTATCGTTTCGTTTCGTTCCTACCCGACGCGTAATACGAAATTCCAAAAAAATAGCAAAAAAATTTAAAAAATTCAAAAATACCATTATGGCTTCATTTCAAGCCAAAACAGGTTGGAAAAGGCTGAAAAAGAGTGAAAATAAAAATTATTGTTTCGTTTCGTTCCTACCCAACGCGTAATAGAAAATTCCAAAAAAGTAGGAAAAAAATTCAAAAAATTCAAAAACCCTGTTCTGGCTTCCTTTCAAGCCAAAATAGGTTGGAAAATGCTTAGAAAGAGAGAAAATAAAATTTATCATTTCGTTTCGTTCCTACTCGACGCGAAAAAGAAAATTCCAAAAAAATAGCGAAAAAATTCAAAAACCCCGTTATGGAATCTTTTCAAGCCAAAATAGGTTGGAAAATGATGAGAAGGTGAGAAAATAAAAATTATCGTTTCATTCCGTTCCTACCCGACGCGTAATAGAAAATTCCAAAGAAAAAGCAAAAAAATTCAAAAAATTCAAAAACCCTGTTATGGCTTCTTTTCAAGCCAAAATAGGCTGGAAAAGGCTGCGAAAGAGAAAAACATAAAAATTATCGTTTCGTTTCGTTCCTACCCGACGCGTAATACGAAATTTCAAAAAAATAGCAAAAAAATTTAAAAAATTCAAAAATACCATTATGGCTTCATTTCAAGCCAAAACAGGTTGGAAAAGGCTGAAAAAAAGTGAAAACAAAAATTATTGTTTCGTTTCGTTCCTACCCAACGCGTAATAGAAAATTCCAAAAAAGTAGGAAAAAAAATTCAAAAACCCTGTTATGGCTTCCTTTCAAGCCAAAATAGGTTGGAAAATGCTTAGAAAGAGAGAAAATAAAAATTATCATTCCGTTTCGTTCCTACTCGAAGCGAAAAAGAAAATTCCAAAAAAATAGCAAAAAAATTCAAAAACCCCGTTATGGCTTCTTTTCAAGCCAAAATAGGTGGGAAAATGCTTAGAAAGAGAGAAAATAAAAATTATCATTTCGTTTCGTTCCTACTCGACGCGGAATAGAAAATTCCATGAAAATAGCAAAAAAACTCAAAAACCCCGTTATGACTTATTTTCAAGCCAAAATAGGTTGGAAAATGCTGAGAAAGTGAAAAAAATTAAAATCATCGTTTCGTTTCGTTTCTACCCGACGCGTAATAGAAAATTCAAAAAAAATAGCCAAAAAATTCAAAAAATTAAAAAACTCCGTTATGGAATCTTTTCAAGCCAAAATAGGTTGGAAAATGATGAGAAGGTGAGAAAATAAAAATTATCGTTTCATTCCGTTCCTACCCGACGCGTAATAGAAAATTCCAAAGAAAAAGCAAAAAAATTCAAAAAATTCAAAAACCCTGTTATGGCTTCTTTTCAAGCCAAAATAGGCTGGAAAAGGCTGCGAAAGAGAAAAACATAAAAATTATCGTTTCGTTTCGTTCCTACCCGACGCGTAATACGAAATTCCAAAAAAATAGCAAAAAAATTTAAAAAATTCAAAAATACCATTATGGCTTCATTTCAAGCCAAAACAGGTTGGAAAAGGCCGAAAAAGAGAGAAAATAAAAATTATCGTTTCGTTTCGTTCCTACCCAACGCGTAATAGAAAATTCCAAAAAAGTAGGAAAAAAATTCAAAAAATTCAAAAAACCCATTATGGCATCCTTTCAAGGCAAAATAGGTTGTAAAATGCTTAGAAAGAGAGAAAATAAAAATTATCATTTCGTTTCGTTCCTACTCGACGCGAAAAAGAAAATTCCAAAAAAATAGCAAAAAAATTCAAAAACCCCGTTATGGAATCTTTTCAAGCCAAAATAGGTTGGAAAATGATGAGAAGGTGAGAAAATAAAAATTATCGTTTCATTCCGTTCCTACCCGACGCGTAATAGAAAATTCCAAAGAAAAAGCAAAAAAATTCAAAAAATTCAAAAACCCTGTTATGGCTTCTTTTCAAGCCAAAATAGGCTGGAAAAGGCTGCGAAAGAGAAAAACATAAAAATTATCGTTTCGTTTCGTTCCTACCCGACGCGTAATACGAAATTCCAAAAAAATAGCAAAAAAATTTAAAAAATTCAAAAATACCATTATGGCTTCATTTCAAGCCAAAACAGGTTGGAAAAGGCTGAAAAAAAGTGAAAATAAAAATTATTGTTTCGTTTCGTTCCTACCCAACGCGTAATAGAAAATTCCAAAAAAGTAGGAAAAAAATTCAAAAACCCTGTTATGGCTTCCTTTCAAGCCAAAATAGGTTGGAAAATGCTTAGAAAGAGAGAAAATAAAAATTATCATTCCGTTTCGTTCCTACTCGACGCGAAAAAGAAAATTCCAAAAAAATAGCAAAAAAATTCAAAAACCCCGTTATGGCTTCTTTTCAAGCCAAAATAGGTTGGAAAATGCTTAGAAAGAGAGAAAATAAAAATTATCATTTCGTTTCGTTCCTACTCGACGCGGAATAGAAAATTCCATGAAAATAGCAAAAAAACTCAAAAACCCCGTTATGACTTATTTTCAAGCCAAAATAGGTTGGAAAATGCTGAGAAAGTGAAAAAAATTAAAATCATCGTTTCGTTTCGTTTCTACCCGACGCGTAATAGAAAATTCAAAAAAAATAGCAAAAAAATTCAAAAAATTAAAAAACTCCGTTATGGAATCTTTTCAAGCCAAAATAGGTTGGAAAATGATGAGAAGGTGAGAAAATAAAAATTATCGTTTCATTCCGTTCCTACCCGACGCGTAATAGAAAATTCCAAAGAAAAAGCAAAAAAATTCAAAAAATTCAAAAACCCTGTTATGGCTTCTTTTCAAGCCAAAATAGGCTGGAAAAGGCTGCGAAAGAGAAAAACATAAAAATTATCGTTTCGTTTCGTTCCTACCCGACGCGTAATACGAAATTCCAAAAAAATAGCAAAAAAATTTAAAAAATTCAAAAATACCATTATGGCTTCATTTCAAGCCAAAACAGGTTGGAAAAGGCCGAAAAAGAGAGAAAATAAAAATTATCGTTTCGTTTCGTTCCTACCCAACGCGTAATAGAAAATTCCAAAAAAGTAGGAAAAAAATTCAAAAAATTCAAAAAACCCATTATGGCATCCTTTCAAGGCAAAATAGGTTGTAAAATGCTTAGAAAGAGAGAAAATAAAAATTATCATTTCGTTTCGTTCCTACTCGACGCGAAAAAGAAAATTCCAAAAAAATAGCAAAAAAATTCAAAAACCCCGTTATGGAATCTTTTCAAGCCAAAATAGGTTGGAAAATGATGAGAAGGTGAGAAAATAAAAATTATCGTTTCATTCCGTTCCTACCCGACGCGTAATAGAAAATTCCAAAGAAAAAGCAAAAAAATTCAAAAAATTCAAAAACCCTGTTATGGCTTCTTTTCAAGCCAAAATAGGCTGGAAAAGGCTGCGAAAGAGAAAAACATAAAAATTATCGTTTCGTTTCGTTCCTACCCGACGCGTAATACGAAATTCCAAAAAAATAGCAAAAAAATTTAAAAAATTCAAAAATACCATTATGGCTTCATTTCAAGCCAAAACAGGTTGGAAAAGGCTGAAAAAGAGTGAAAATAAAAATTATTGTTTCGTTTCGTTCCTACCCAACGCGTAATAGAAAATTCCAAAAAAGTAGGAAAAAAATTCAAAAAATTCAAAAACCCTGTTCTGGCTTCCTTTCAAGCCAAAATAGGTTGGAAAATGCTTAGAAAGAGAGAAAATAAAAATTATCATTCCGTTTCGTTCCTACTCGACGCGAAAAAGAAAATTCCAAAAAAATAGCAAAAAAATTCAAAAACCCCGTTATGGCTTCTTTTCAAGCCAAAATAGGTTGGAAAATGCTTAGAAAGAGAGAAAATAAAAATTATCATTTCGTTTCGTTCCTACTCGACGCGGAATAGAAAATTCCATGAAAATAGCAAAAAAACTCAAAAACCCCGTTATGACTTCTTTTCAAGCCAAAATAGGTTGGAAAATGCTGAGAAAGTGAAAAAAATTAAAATTATCGTTTCGTTTCGTTTCTACCCGACGCGTAATAGAAAATTCAAAAAAAATAGCAAAAAAATTCAAAAAATTAAAAAACTCCGTTATGGCATCTTTTCAAGCCAAAATAGGTTGGAAAATGATGAGAAGGTGAGAAAATAAAAATTATCGTTTCATTCCGTTCCTACCCGACGCGTAATAGAAAATTCCAAAGAAAAAGCAAAAAAATTCAAAAAATTCAAAAACCCTGTTATGGCTTCTTTTCAAGCCAAAATAGGCTGGAAAAGGCTGCGAAAGAGAAAAACATAAAAATTATCGTCTCGTTTCGTTCCTACCCGACGCGTAATACGAAATTCCAAAAAAATAGCAAAAAAATTTAAAAAATTCAAAAACACCATTATATGGCTTCATTTCAAGCCAAAACAGGTTGGAAAAGGCTGAAAAAGAGTGAAAATAAAAATTATTGTTTCGTTTCGTTCCTACCCAACGCGTAATAGAAAATTCCAAAAAAGTAGGAAAAAAATTCAAAAAATTCAAAAACCCTGTTATGGCTTCCTTTCAAGCCAAAATAGGTTGGAAAATGCTTAGAAAGAGAGAAAATAAAAATTATCATTCCGTTTCGTTCCTACTCGAAGCGAAAAAGAAAATTCCAAAAAAATAGCACAAAAATTCAAAAACCCCGTTATGGCTTCTTTTCAAGCCAAAATAGGTTGGAAAATGCTTAGAAAGAGAGAAAATAAAAATTATCATTTCGTTTCGTTCCTACTCGACGCGGAATAGAAAATTCCATGAAAATAGCAAAAAAACTCAAAAACCCCGTTATGACTTATTTTCAAGCCAAAATAGGTTGGAAAATGCTGAGAAAGTGAAAAAAATTAAAATCATCGTTTGTTTCGTTTCTACCCGACGCGTAATAGAAAATTAAAAAAAAATAGCAAAAAAATTCAAAAAATTAAAAAACTCCGTTATGGAATCTTTTCAAGCCAAAATAGGTTGGAAAATGATGAGAAGGTGAGAAAATAAAAATTATCGTTTCATTCCGTTCCTACCCGACGCGTAATAGAAAATTCCAAAGAAAAAGCAAAAAAATTCAAAAACCCTGTTATGGCTTCTTTTCAAGCCAAAATAGGCTGGAAAAGGCTGCGAAAGAGAAAAACATAAAAATTATCGTTTCGTTTCGTTCCTACCCGACGCGTAATACGAAATTCCAAAAAAATAGCAAAAAAATTTAAAAAATTCAAAAATACCATTATGGCTTCATTTCAAGCCAAAACAGGTTGGAAAAGACCGAAAAAGAGAGAAAATAAAAATTATCGTTTCGTTTCGTTCCTACCCAACGCGTAATAGAAAATTCCAAAAAAGTAGGAAAAAAATTCAAAAAATTCAAAAAACCCATTATGGCTTCCTTTCAAGGCAAAATAGGTTGTAAAATGCTTAGAAAGAGAGAAAATAAAAATTATCATTTCGTTTCGTTCCTACTCGACGCGAAAAAGAAAATTCCAAAAAAATAGCAAAAAAATTCAAAAACCCCGTTATGGAATCTTTTCAAGCCAAAATAGGTTGGAAAATGATGAGAAGGTGAGAAAATAAAAATTATCGTTTCATTCCGTTCCTACCCGACGCGTAATAGAAAATTCCAAAGAAAAAGCAAAAAAATTCAAAAAATTCAAAAACCCTGTTATGGCTTCTTTTCAAGCCAAAATAGGCTGGAAAAGGCTGCGAAAGAGAAAAACATAAAAATTATCGTTTCGTTTCGTTCCTACCCGACGCGTAATACGAAATTCCAAAAAAATAGCAAAAACATTTAAAAAATTCAAAAATACCATTATGGCTTCATTTCAAGCCAAAACAGGTTGGAAAAGGCTGAAAAAGAGTGAAAATAAAAATTATTGTTTCGTTTCGTTCCTACCCAACGCGTAATAGAAAATTCCAAAAAAGTAGGAAAAAAATTCAAAAAATTCAAAAACCCTGTTCTGGCTTCCTTTCAAGCCAAAATAGGTTGGAAAATGCTTAGAAAGAGAGAAAATAAAAATTATCATTCCGTTTCGTTCCTACTCGACGCGAAAAAGAAAATTCCAAAAAAATAGCAAAAAAATTCAAAAACCCCGTTATGGCTTCTTTTCAAGCCAAAATAGGTTGGAAAATGCTTAGAAAGAGAGAAAATAAAAATTATCATTTCGTTTCGTTCCTACTCGACGCGGAATAGAAAATTCCATGAAAATAGCAAAAAAACTCAAAAACCCCGTTATGACTTCTTTTCAAGCCAAAATAGGTTGGAAAATGCTGAGAAAGTGAAAAAAATTAAAATTATCGTTTCGTTTCGTTTCTACCCGACGCGTAATAGAAAATTCAAAAAAAATAGCAAAAAAATTCAAAAAATTAAAAAACTCCGTTATGGCATCTTTTCAAGCCAAAATAGGTTGGAAAATGATGAGAAGGTGAGAAAATAAAAATTATCGTTTCATTCCGTTCCTACCCGACGCGTAATAGAAAATTCCAAAGAAAAAGCAAAAAAATTCAAAAAATTCAAAAACCCTGTTATGGCTTCTTTTCAAGCCAAAATAGGCTGGAAAAGGCTGCGAAAGAGAAAAACATAAAAATTATCGTCTCGTTTCGTTCCTACCCGACGCGTAATACGAAATTCCAAAAAAATAGCAAAAAAATTTAAAAAATTCAAAAATACCATTATATGGCTTCATTTCAAGCCAAAACAGGTTGGAAAAGGCTGAAAAAGAGTGAAAATAAAAATTATTGTTTCGTTTCGTTCCTACCCAACGCGTAATAGAAAATTCCAAAAAAGTAGGAAAAAAATTCAAAAAATTCAAAAACCCTGTTATGGCTTCCTTTCAAGCCAAAATAGGTTGGAAAATGCTTAGAAAGAGAGAAAATAAAAATTATCATTCCGTTTCGTTCCTACTCGAAGCGAAAAAGAAAATTCCAAAAAAATAGCACAAAAATTCAAAAACCCCGTTATGGCTTCTTTTCAAGCCAAAATAGGTTGGAAAATGCTTAGAAAGAGAGAAAATAAAAATTATCATTTCGTTTCGTTCCTACTCGACGCGGAATAGAAAATTCCATGAAAATAGCAAAAAAACTCAAAAACCCCGTTATGACTTATTTTCAAGCCAAAATAGGTTGGAAAATGCTGAGAAAGTGAAAAAAATTAAAATCATCGTTTGTTTCGTTTCTACCCGACGCGTAATAGAAAATTAAAAAAAAATAGCAAAAAAATTCAAAAAATTAAAAAACTCCGTTATGGAATCTTTTCAAGCCAAAATAGGTTGGAAAATGATGAGAAGGTGAGAAAATAAAAATTATCGTTTCATTCCGTTCCTACCCGACGCGTAATAGAAAATTCCAAAGAAAAAGCAAAAAAATTCAAAAACCCTGTTATGGCTTCTTTTCAAGCCAAAATAGGCTGGAAAAGGCTGCGAAAGAGAAAAACATAAAAATTATCGTTTCGTTTCGTTCCTACCCGACGCGTAATACGAAATTCCAAAAAAATAGCAAAAAAATTTAAAAAATTCAAAAATACCATTATGGCTTCATTTCAAGCCAAAACAGGTTGGAAAAGACCGAAAAAGAGAGAAAATAAAAATTATCGTTTCGTTTCGTTCCTACCCAACGCGTAATAGAAAATTCCAAAAAAGTAGGAAAAAAATTCAAAAAATTCAAAAAACCCATTATGGCTTCCTTTCAAGGCAAAATAGGTTGTAAAATGCTTAGAAAGAGAGAAAATAAAAATTATCATTTCGTTTCGTTCCTACTCGACGCGAAAAAGAAAATTCCAAAAAAATAGCAAAAAAATTCAAAAACCCCGTTATGGAATCTTTTCAAGCCAAAATAGGTTGGAAAATGATGAGAAGGTGAGAAAATAAAAATTATCGTTTCATTCCGTTCCTACCCGACGCGTAATAGAAAATTCCAAAGAAAAAGCAAAAAAATTCAAAAAATTCAAAAACCCTGTTATGGCTTCTTTTCAAGCCAAAATAGGCTGGAAAAGGCTGCGAAAGAGAAAAACATAAAAATTATCGTTTCGTTTCGTTCCTACCCGACGCGTAATACGAAATTCCAAAAAAATAGCAAAAAAATTTAAAAAATTCAAAAATACCATTATGGCTTCATTTCAAGCCAAAACAGGTTGGAAAAGGCTGAAAAAGAGTGAAAATAAAAATTATTGTTTCGTTTCGTTCCTACCCAACGCGTAATAGAAAATTCCAAAAAAGTAGGAAAAAAATTCAAAAAATTCAAAAACCCTGTTCTGGCTTCCTTTCAAGGCAAAATAGGTTGGAAAATGCTTAGAAAGAGAGAAAATAAAAATTATCATTCCGTTTCGTTCCTACTCGACGCGAAAAAGAAAATTCCAAAAAAATAGCAAAAAAATTCAAAAACCCCGTTATGGCTTCTTTTCAAGCCAAAATAGGTTGGAAAATGCTTAGAAAGAGAGAAAATAAAAATTATCATTTCGTTTCGTTCATACTCGACACGGAATAGAAAATTCCATGAAAATAGCAAAAAAACTCAAAAACCCCGTTATGACTTCTTTTCAAGCCAAAATAGGTAGGAAAATGCTGAGAAAGTGAAAAAAATTAAAATTATCGTTTCGTTTCGTTTCTACCCGACGCGTAATAGAAAATTCAAAAAAAATAGCAAAAAAATTCAAAAAATTAAAAAACTCCGTTATGGCATCTTTTCAAGCCAAAATAGGTTGGAAAATGATGAGAATGTGAGAAAATAAAAATTATCGTTTCATTCCGTTCCTACCCGACGCGTAATAGAAAATTCCAAAGAAAAAGCAAAAAAATTCAAAAAATTCAAAAACCCTGTTATGGCTTCTTTTCAAGCCAAAATAGGCTGGAAAAGGCTGCGAAAGAGAAAAACATAAAAATTATCGTCTCGTTTCGTTCCTACCCGACGCGTAATAAGAAATTCCAAAAAAATAGCAAAAAAATTTAAAAAATTCAAAAATACCATTATGGCTTCATTTCAAGCCAAAACAGGTTGGAAAAGGCTGAAAAAGAGAGAAAATAAAAATCATCGTTTCGTTTCGTTCCTACCCAACGCGTAATAGAAAATTCCAAAAAAGTAGGAAAAAAATTCAAAAAATTCAAAAAACCCATTATGGCTTCCTTTCAAGGCAAAATAGGTTGGAAAATGCTTAGAAAGAGAGAAAATAAAAATTATCGTTTCATTCCGTTCCTACCCGACGCGTAATAGAAAATTCCAAAGAAAAAACAAAAAAATTCAAAAAATTCAAAAACCCTGTTATGGCTTCTTTTCAAGCCAAAATAGGCTGGAAAAGGCTGCGAAAGAGAAAAACATAAAAATTATCGTTTCGTTTCGTTCCTACCCGACGCGTAATACGAAATTCCAAAAAAATAGCAAAAAAATTTAAAAAATTCAAAAATACCATTATGGCTTCATTTCAAGCCAAAACAGGTTGGAAAAGGCTGAAAAAAAGTGAAAATAAAAATTATTGTTTCGTTTCGTTCCTACCCAACGCGTAATAGAAAATTCCAAAAAAGTAGGAAAAAAATTCAAAAACCCTGTTATGGCTTCCTTTCAAGCCAAAATAGGTTGGAAAATGCTTAGAAAGAGAGAAAATAAAAATTATCATTCCGTTTCGTTCCTACTCGAAGCGAAAAAGAAAATTCCAAAAAAATAGCAAAAAAATTCAAAAACCCCGTTATGGCTTCTTTTCAAGCCAAAATAGGTTGGAAAATGCTTAGAAAGAGAGAAAATAAAAATTATCATTTCGTTTCGTTCCTACTCGACGCGGAATAGAAAATTCCATGAAAATAGCAAAAAAACTCAAAAACCCCGTTATGACTTATTTTCAAGCCAAAATAGGTTGGAAAATGCTGAGAAAGTGAAAAAAATTAAAATCATCGTTTCGTTTCGTTTCTACCCGACGCGTAATAGAAAATTCAAAAAAAATAGCAAAAAAATTCAAAAAATTAAAAAACTCCGTTATGGAATCTTTTCAAGCCAAAATAGGTTGGAAAATGATGAGAAGGTGAGAAAATAAAAATTATCGTTTCATTCCGTTCCTACCCGACGCGTAATAGAAAATTCCAAAGAAAAAGAAAAAAAATTCAAAAAATTCAAAAACCCTGTTATGGCTTCTTTTCAAGCCAAAATAGGCTGGAAAAGGCTGCGAAAGAGAAAAACATAAAAATTATCGTTTCGTTTCGTTCCTACCCGACGCGTAATACGAAATTCCAAAAAAATAGCAAAAAAATTTAAAAAATTCAAAAATACCATTATGGCTTCATTTCAAGCCAAAACAGGTTGGAAAAGGCCGAAAAAGAGAGAAAATAAAAATTATCGTTTCGTTTCGTTCCTACCCAACGCGTAATAGAAAATTCCAAAAAAGTAGGAAAAAAATTCAAAAAATTCAAAAAACCCATTATGGCATCCTTTCAAGGCAAAATAGGTTGTAAAATGCTTAGAAAGAGAGAAAATAAAAATTATCATTTCGTTTCGTTCCTACTCGACGCGAAAAAGAAAATTCCAAAAAAATAGCAAAAAAATTCAAAAACCCCGTTATGGAATCTTTTCAAGCCAAAATAGGTTGGAAAATGATGAGAAGGTGAGAAAATAAAAATTATCGTTTCATTCCGTTCCTACCCGACGCGTAATAGAAAATTCCAAGGAAAAAGCAAAAAAATTCAAAAAATTCAAAAACCCTGTTATGGCTTCTTTTCAAGCAAAAATAGGCTGGAAAAGGCTGCGAAAGAGAAAAACATAAAAATTATCGTTTCGTTTCGTTCCTACCCGACGCGTAATACGAAATTCCAAAAAAATAGCAAAAAAATTTAAAAAATTCAAAAATACCATTATGGCTTCATTTCAAGCCAAAACAGGTTGGAAAAGGCTGAAAAAGAGTGAAAATAAAAATTATTGTTTCGTTTCGTTCCTACCCAACGCGTAATAGAAAATTCCAAAAAAGTAGGAAAAAAATTCAAAAAATTCAAAAACCCTGTTCTGGCTTCCTTTCAAGGCAAAATAGGTTGGAAAATGCTTAGAAAGAGAGAAAATAAAAATTATCATTTCGTTTCGTTCCTACTCGACGCGAAAAAGAAAATTCCAAAAAAATAGCAAAAAAATTCAAAAACCCCGTTATGGAATCTTTTCAAGCCAAAATAGGTTGGAAAATGATGAGAAGGTGAGAAAATAAAAATTATCGTTTCATTCCGTTCCTACCCGACGCGTAATAGAAAATTCCAAAGAAAAAGCAAAAAAATTCAAAAAATTCAAAAACCCTGTTATGGCTTCTTTTCAAGCCAAAATAGGCTGGAAAAGGCTGCGAAAGAGAAAAACATAAAAATTATCGTTTCGTTTCGTTCCTACCCGACGCGTAATACGAAATTCCAAAAAAATAGCAAAAAAATTTAAAAAATTCAAAAATACCATTATGGCTTCATTTCAAGCCAAAACAGGTTGGAAAAGGCTGAAAAAAAGTGAAAATAAAAATTATTGTTTCGTTTCGTTCCTACCCAACGCGTAATAGAAAATTCCAAAAAAGTAGGAAAAAAATTCAAAAACCCTGTTATGGCTTCCTTTCAAGCCAAAATAGGTTGGAAAATGCTTAGAAAGAGAGAAAATAAAAATTATCATTCCGTTTCGTTCCTACTCGAAGCGAAAAAGAAAATTCCAAAAAAATAGCAAAAAAATTCAAAAACCCCGTTATGGCTTCTTTTCAAGCCAAAATAGGTTGGAAAATGCTTAGAAAGAGAGAAAATAAAAATTATCATTTCGTTTCGTTCCTACTCGACGCGGAATAGAAAATTCCATGAAAATAGCAAAAAAACTCAAAAACCCCGTTATGACTTATTTTCAAGCCAAAATAGGTTGGAAAATGCTGAGAAAGTGAAAAAAATTAAAATCATCGTTTCGTTTCGTTTCTACCCGACGCGTAATAGAAAATTCAAAAAAAATAGCAAAAAAATTCAAAAAATTAAAAAACTCCGTTATGGAATCTTTTCAAGCCAAAATAGGTTGGAAAATGATGAGAAGGTGAGAAAATAAAAATTATCGTTTCATTCCGTTCCTACCCGACGCGTAATAGAAAATTCCAAAGAAAAAGCAAAAAAATTCAAAAACCCTGTTATGGCTTCTTTTCAAGCCAAAATAGGCTGGAAAAGGCTGCGAAAGAGAAAAACAAAAAAATTATCGTTTCGTTTCGTTCCTACCCGACGCGTAATACGAAATTCCAAAAAAATAGCAAAAAAATTTAAAAAATTCAAAAATACCATTATGGCTTCATTTCAAGCCAAAACAGGTTGGAAAAGGCCGAAAAAGAGAGAAAATAAAAATTATCGTTTCGTTTCGTTCCTACCCAACGCGTAATAGAAAATTCCAAAAAAGTAGGAAAAAAATTCAAAAAATTCAAAAAACCCATTATGGCATCCTTTCAAGGCAAAATAGGTTGTAAAATGCTTAGAAAGAGAGAAAATAAAAATTATCATTTCGTTTCGTTCCTACTCGACGCGAAAAAGAAAATTCCAAAAAAATAGCAAAAAAATTCAAAAACCCCGTTATGGAATCTTTTCAAGCCAAAATAGGTTGGAAAATGATGAGAAGGTGAGAAAATAAAAATTATCGTTTCATTCCGTTCCTACCCGACGCGTAATAGAAAATTCCAAAGAAAAAGCAAAAAAATTCAAAAAATTCAAAAACCCTGTTATGGCTTCTTTTCAAGCAAAAATAGGCTGGAAAAGGCTGCGAAAGAGAAAAACATAAAAATTATCGTTTCGTTTCGTTCCTACCCGACGCGTAATACGAAATTCCAAAAAAATAGCAAAAAAATTTAAAAAATTCAAAAATACCATTATGGCTTCATTTCAAGCCAAAACAGGTTGGAAAAGGCTGAAAAAGAGTGAAAATAAAAATTATTGTTTCGTTTCGTTCCTACCCAACGCGTAATAGAAAATTCCAAAAAAGTAGGAAAAAAATTCAAAAAATTCAAAAACCCTGTTCTGGCTTCCTTTCAAGGCAAAATAGGTTGGAAAATGCTTAGAAAGAGAGAAAATAAAAATTATCATTTCGTTTCGTTCCTACTCGACGCGAAAAAGAAAATTCCAAAAAAATAGCAAAAAAATTCAAAAACCCCGTTATGGAATCTTTTCAAGCCAAAATAGGTTGGAAAATGATGAGAAGGTGAGAAAATAAAAATTATCGTTTCATTCCGTTCCTACCCGACGCGTAATAGAAAATTCCAAAGAAAAAGCAAAAAAATTCAAAAAATTCAAAAACCCTGTTATGGCTTCTTTTCAAGCCAAAATAGGCTGGAAAAGGCTGCGAAAGAGAAAAACATAAAAATTATCGTTTCGTTTCGTTCCTACCCGACGCGTAATACGAAATTCCAAAAAAATAGCAAAAAAATTTAAAAAATTCAAAAATACCATTATGGCTTCATTTCAAGCCAAAACAGGTTGGAAAAGGCTGAAAAAAAGTGAAAATAAAAATTATTGTTTCGTTTCGTTCCTACCCAACGCGTAATAGAAAATTCCAAAAAAGTAGGAAAAAAATTCAAAAACCCTGTTATGGCTTCCTTTCAAGCCAAAATAGGTTGGAAAATGCTTAGAAAGAGAGAAAATAAAAATTATCATTCCGTTTCGTTCCTACTCGAAGCGAAAAAGAAAATTCCAAAAAAATAGCAAAAAAATTCAAAAACCCCGTTATGGCTTCTTTTCAAGCCAAAATAGGTTGGAAAATGCTTAGAAAGAGAGAAAATAAAAATTATCATTTCGTTTCGTTCCTACTCGACGCGGAATAGAAAATTCCATGAAAATAGCAAAAAAACTCAAAAACCCCGTTATGACTTATTTTCAAGCCAAAATAGGTTGGAAAATGCTGAGAAAGTGAAAAAAATTAAAATCATCGTTTCGTTTCGTTTCTACCCGACGCGTAATAGAAAATTCAAAAAAAATAGCAAAAAAATTCAAAAAATTAAAAAACTCCGTTATGGAATCTTTTCAAGCCAAAATAGGTTGGAAAATGATGAGAAGGTGAGAAAATAAAAGTTATCGTTTCATTCCGTTCCTACCCGACGCGTAATAGAAAATTCCAAAGAAAAAGCAAAAAAATTCAAAAAATTCAAAAACCCTGTTATGGCTTCTTTTCAAGCCAAAATAGGCTGGAAAAGGCTGCGAAAGAGAAAAACAAAAAAATTATCGTTTCGTTTCGTTCCTACCCGACGCGTAATACGAAATTCCAAAAAAATAGCAAAAAAATTTAAAAAATTCAAAAATACCATTATGGCTTCATTTCAAGCCAAAACAGGTTGGAAAAGGCCGAAAAAGAGAGAAAATAAAAATTATCGTTTCGTTTCGTTCCTACCCAACGCGTAATAGAAAATTCCAAAAAAGTAGGAAAAAAATTCAAAAAATTCAAAAAACCCATTATGGCATCCTTTCAAGGCAAAATAGGTTGTAAAATGCTTAGAAAGAGAGAAAATAAAAATTATCATTTCGTTTCGTTCCTACTCGACGCGAAAAAGAAAATTCCAAAAAAATAGCAAAAAAATTCAAAAACCCCGTTATGGAATCTTTTCAAGCCAAAATAGGTTGGAAAATGATGAGAAGGTGAGAAAATAAAAATTATCGTTTCATTCCGTTCCTACCCGACGCGTAATAGAAAATTCCAAAGAAAAAGCAAAAAAATTCAAAAAATTCAAAAACCCTGTTATGGCTTCTTTTCAAGCAAAAATAGGCTGGAAAAGGCTGCGAAAGAGAAAAACATAAAAATTATCGTTTCGTTTCGTTCCTACCCGACGCGTAATACGAAATTCCAAAAAAATAGCAAAAAAATTTAAAAAATTCAAAAATACCATTATGGCTTCATTTCAAGCCAAAACAGGTTGGAAAAGGCTGAAAAAGAGTGAAAATAAAAATTATTGTTTCGTTTCGTTCCTACCCAACGCGTAATAGAAAATTCCAAAAAAGTAGGAAAAAAATTCAAAAAATTCAAAAACCCTGTTCTGGCTTCCTTTCAAGGCAAAATAGGTTGGAAAATGCTTAGAAAGAGAGAAAATAAAAATTATCATTTCGTTTCGTTCCTACTCGACGCGAAAAAGAAAATTCCAAAAAAATAGCAAAAAAATTCAAAAACCCCGTTATGGAATCTTTTCAAGCCAAAATAGGTTGGAAAATGATGAGAAGGTGAGAAAATAAAAATTATCGTTTCATTCCGTTCCTACCCGACGCGTAATAGAAAATTCCAAAGAAAAAGCAAAAAAATTCAAAAAATTCAAAAACCCTGTTATGGCTTCTTTTCAAGCCAAAATAGGCTGGAAAAGGCTGCGAAAGAGAAAAACATAAAAATTATCGTTTCGTTTCGTTCCTACCCGACGCGTAATACGAAATTCCAAAAAAATAGCAAAAAAATTTAAAAAATTCAAAAATACCATTATGGCTTCATTTCAAGCCAAAACAGGTTGGAAAAGGCTGAAAAAAAGTGAAAATAAAAATTATTGTTTCGTTTCGTTCCTACCCAACGCGTAATAGAAAATTCCAAAAAAGTAGGAAAAAAATTCAAAAACCCTGTTATGGCTTCCTTTCAAGCCAAAATAGGTTGGAAAATGCTTAGAAAGAGAGAAAATAAAAATTATCATTCCGTTTCGTTCCTACTCGAAGCGAAAAAGAAAATTCCAAAAAAATAGCAAAAAAATTCAAAAACCCCGTTATGGCTTCTTTTCAAGCCAAAATAGGTTGGAAAATGCTTAGAAAGAGAGAAAATAAAAATTATCATTTCGTTTCGTTCCTACTCGACGCGGAATAGAAAATTCCATGAAAATAGCAAAAAAACTAAAAAACCCCGTTATGACTTATTTTCAAGCCAAAATAGGTTGGAAAATGCTGAGAAAGTGAAAAAAAATTAAAATCATCGTTTCGTTTCGTTTCTACCCGACGCGTAATAGAAAATTCAAAAAAAAATAGCAAAAAAATTCAAAAAATTAAAAAACTCCGTTATGGAATCTTTTCAAGCCAAAATAGGTTGGAAAATGATGAGAAGGTGAGAAAATAAAAATTATCGTTTCATTCCGTTCCTACCCGACGCGTAATAGAAAATTCCAAAGAAAAAGCAAAAAAATTCAAAAAATTCAAAAACCCTGTTATGGCTTCTTTTCAAGCCAAAATAGGCTGGAAAAGGCTGCGAAAGAGAAAAACATAAAAATTATCGTTTCGTTTCGTTCCTACCCGACGCGTAATACGAAATTCCAAAAAAATAGCAAAAAAATTTAAAAAATTCAAAAATACCATTATGGCTTCATTTCAAGCCAAAACAGGTTGGAAAAGGCCGAAAAAGAGAGAAAATAAAAATTATCGTTTCGTTTCGTTCCTACCCAACGCGTAATAGAAAATTCCAAAAAAGTAGGAAAAAAATTCAAAAAATTCAAAAAACCCATTATGGCATCCTTTCAAGGCAAAATAGGTTGTAAAATGCTTAGAAAGAGAGAAAATAAAAATTATCATTTCGTTTCGTTCCTACTCGACGCGAAAAAGAAAATTCCAAAAAAATAGCAAAAAAATTCAAAAACCCCGTTATGGAATCTTTTCAAGCCAAAATAGGTTGGAAAATGATGAGAAGGTGAGAAAATAAAAATTATCGTTTCATTCCGTTCCTACCCGACGCGTAATAGAAAATTCCAAAGAAAAAGCAAAAAAATTCAAAAAATTCAAAAACCCTGTTATGGCTTCTTTTCAAGCAAAAATAGGCTGGAAAAGGCTGCGAAAGAGAAAAACATAAAAATTATCGTTTCGTTTCGTTCCTACCCGACGCGTAATACGAAATTCCAAAAAAATAGCAAAAAAATTTAAAAAATTCAAAAATACCATTATGGCTTCATTTCAAGCCAAAACAGGTTGGAAAAGGCTGAAAAAGAGTGAAAATAAAAATTATTGTTTCGTTTCGTTCCTACCCAACGCGTAATAGAAAATTCCAAAAAAGTAGGAAAAAAATTCAAAAAATTCAAAAACCCTGTTCTGGCTTCCTTTCAAGGCAAAATAGGTTGGAAAATGCTTAGAAAGAGAGAAAATAAAAATTACCATTTCGTTTCGTTCCTACTCGACGCGAAAAAGAAAATTCCAAAAAAATAGCAAAAAAATTCAAAAACCCCGTTATGGAATCTTTTCAAGCCAAAATAGGTTGGAAAATGATGAGAAGGTGAGAAAATAAAAATTATCGTTTCATTCCGTTCCTACCCGACGCGTAATAGAAAATTCCAAAGAAAAAGCAAAAAAATTCAAAAAATTCAAAAACCCTGTTATGGCTTCTTTTCAAGCCAAAATAGGCTGGAAAAGGCTGCGAAAGAGAAAAACATAAAAATTATCGTTTCGTTTCGTTCCTACCCGACGCGTAATACGAAATTCCAAAAAAATAGCAAAAAAATTTAAAAAATTCAAAAATACCATTATGGCTTCATTTCAAGCCAAAACAGGTTGGAAAAGGCTGAAAAAAAGTGAAAATAAAAATTATTGTTTCGTTTCGTTCCTACCCAACGCGTAATAGAAAATTCCAAAAAAGTAGGAAAAAAATTCAAAAACCCTGTTATGGCTTCCTTTCAAGCCAAAATAGGTTGGAAAATGCTTAGAAAGAGAGAAAATAAAAATTATCATTCCGTTTCGTTCCTACTCGAAGCGAAAAAGAAAATTCCAAAAAAATAGCAAAAAAATTCAAAAACCCCGTTATGGCTTCTTTTCAAGCCAAAATAGGTTGGAAAATGCTTAGAAAGAGAGAAAATAAAAATTATCATTTCGTTTCGTTCCTACTCGACGCGGAATAGAAAATTCCATGAAAATAGCAAAAAAACTCAAAAACCCCGTTATGACTTATTTTCAAGCCAAAATAGGTTGGAAAATGCTGAGAAAGTGAAAAAAATTAAAATCATCGTTTGTTTCGTTTCTACCCGACGCGTAATAGAAAATTAAAAAAAAATAGCAAAAAAATTCAAAAAATTAAAAAACTCCGTTATGGAATCTTTTCAAGCCAAAATAGGTTGGAAAATGATGAGAAGGTGAGAAAATAAAAATTATCGTTTCATTCCGTTCCTACCCGACGCGTAATAGAAAATTCCAAAGAAAAAGCAAAAAAATTCAAAAACCCTGTTATGGCTTCTTTTCAAGCCAAAATAGGCTGGAAAAGGCTGCGAAAGAGAAAAACATAAAAATTATCGTTTCGTTTCGTTCCTACCCGACGCGTAATACGAAATTCCAAAAAAATAGCAAAAAAATTTAAAAAATTCAAAAATACCATTATGGCTTCATTTCAAGCCAAAACAGGTTGGAAAAGACCGAAAAAGAGAGAAAATAAAAATTATCGTTTCGTTTCGTTCCTACCCAACGCGTAATAGAAAATTCCAAAAAAGTAGGAAAAAAATTCAAAAAATTCAAAAAACCCATTATGGCTTCCTTTCAAGGCAAAATAGGTTGTAAAATGCTTAGAAAGAGAGAAAATAAAAATTATCATTTCGTTTCGTTCCTACTCGACGCGAAAAAGAAAATTCCAAAAAAATAGCAAAAAAATTCAAAAACCCCGTTATGGAATCTTTTCAAGCCAAAATAGGTTGGAAAATGATGAGAAGGTGAGAAAATAAAAATTATCGTTTCATTCCGTTCCTACCCGACGCGTAATAGAAAATTCCAAAGAAAAAGCAAAAAAATTCAAAAAATTCAAAAACCCTGTTATGGCTTCTTTTCAAGCCAAAATAGGCTGGAAAAGGCTGCGAAAGAGAAAAACATAAAAATTATCGTTTCGTTTCGTTCCTACCCGACGCGTAATACGAAATTCCAAAAAAATAGCAAAAAAATTTAAAAAATTCAAAAATACCATTATGGCTTCATTTCAAGCCAAAACAGGTTGGAAAAGGCTGAAAAAGAGTGAAAATAAAAATTATTGTTTCGTTTCGTTCCTACCCAACGCGTAATAGAAAATTCCAAAAAAGTAGGAAAAAAATTCAAAAAATTCAAAAACCCTGTTCTGGCTTCCTTTCAAGCCAAAATAGGTTGGAAAATGCTTAGAAAGAGAGAAAATAAAAATTATCATTCCGTTTCGTTCCTACTCGACGCGAAAAAGAAAATTCCAAAAAAATAGCAAAAAAATTCAAAAACCCCGTTATGGCTTCTTTTCAAGCCAAAATAGGTTGGAAAATGCTTAGAAAGAGAGAAAATAAAAATTATCATTTCGTTTCGTTCATACTCGACACGGAATAGAAAATTCCATGAAAATAGCAAAAAAACTCAAAAACCCCGTTATGACTTCTTTTCAAGCCAAAATAGGTTGGAAAATGCTGAGAAAGTGAAAAAAATTAAAATTATCGTTTCGTTTCGTTTCTACCCGACGCGTAATAGAAAATTCAAAAAAAATAGCAAAAAAATTCAAAAAATTAAAAAACTCCGTTATGGCATCTTTTCAAGCCAAAATAGGTTGGAAAATGATGAGAAGGTGAGAAAATAAAAATTATCGTTTCATTCCGTTCCTACCCGACGCGTAATAGAAAATTCCAAAGAAAAAGCAAAAAAATTCAAAAAATTCAAAAACCCTGTTATGGCTTCTTTTCAAGCCAAAATAGGCTGGAAAAGGCTGCGAAAGAGAAAAACATAAAAATTATCGTCTCGTTTCGTTCCTACCCGACGCGTAATAAGAAATTCCAAAAAAATTGCAAAAAAATTTAAAAAATTCAAAAATACCATTATGGCTTCATTTCAAGCCAAAACAGGTTGGAAAAGGCTGAAAAAGAGAGAAAATAAAAATCATCGTTTCGTTTCGTTCCTACCCAACGCGTAATAGAAAATTCCAAAAAAGTAGGAAAAAAATTCAAAAAATTCAAAAAACCCATTATGGCTTCCTTTCAAGGCAAAATAGGTTGGAAAATGCTTAGAAAGAGAGAAAATAAAAATTATCATTTCGTTTCGTTCCTACTCGACGCGAAAAAGAAAATTCCAAAAAAATAGCAAAAAAATTCAAAAACCCCGTTATGGAATCTTTTCAAGCCAAAATAGGTTGGAAAATGATGAGAAGGTGAGAAAATAAAAATTATCGTTTCATTCCGTTCCTACCCGACGCGTAATAGAAAATTCCAAAGAAAAAGCAAAAAAATTCAAAAAATTCAAAAACCCTGTTATGGCTTCTTTTCAAGCCAAAATAGGCTGGAAAAGGCTGCGAAAGAGAAAAACATAAAAATTATCGTTTCGTTTCGTTCCTACCCGACGCGTAATACGAAATTCCAAAAAAATAGCAAAAAAATTTAAAAAATTCAAAAATACCATTATGGCTTCATTTCAAGCCAAAACAGGTTGGAAAAGGCTGAAAAAAAGTGAAAATAAAAATTATTGTTTCGTTTCGTTCCTACCCAACGCGTAATAGAAAATTCCAAAAAAGTAGGAAAAAAATTCAAAAACCCTGTTATGGCTTCCTTTCAAGCCAAAATAGGTTGGAAAATGCTTAGAAAGAGAGAAAATAAAAATTATCATTCCGTTTCGTTCCTACTCGAAGCGAAAAAGAAAATTCCAAAAAAATAGCAAAAAAATTCAAAAACCCCGTTATGGCTTCTTTTCAAGCCAAAATAGGTTGGAAAATGCTTAGAAAGAGAGAAAATAAAAATTATCATTTCGTTTCGTTCCTACTCGACGCGGAATAGAAAATTCCATGAAAATAGCAAAAAAACTCAAAAACCCCGTTATGACTTATTTTCAAGCCAAAATAGGTTGGAAAATGCTGAGAAAGTGAAAAAAATTAAAATCATCGTTTCGTTTCGTTTCTACCCGACGCGTAATAGAAAATTCAAAAAAAATAGCAAAAAAATTCAAAAAATTAAAAAACTCCGTTATGGAATCTTTTCAAGCCAAAATAGGTTGGAAAATGATGAGAAGGTGAGAAAATAAAAATTATCGTTTCATTCCGTTCCTACCCGACGCGTAATAGAAAATTCCAAAGAAAAAGCAAAAAAATTCAAAAAATTCAAAAACCCTGTTATGGCTTCTTTTCAAGCCAAAATAGGCTGGAAAAGGCTGCGAAAGAGAAAAACATAAAAATTATCGTTTCGTTTCGTTCCTACCCGACGCGTAATACGAAATTCCAAAAAAATAGCAAAAAAATTTAAAAAATTCAAAAATACCATTATGGCTTCATTTCAAGCCAAAACAGGTTGGAAAAGGCCGAAAAAGAGAGAAAATAAAAATTATCGTTTCGTTTCGTTCCTACCCAACGCGTAATAGAAAATTCCAAAAAAGTAGGAAAAAAATTCAAAAAATTCAAAAAACCCATTATGGCATCCTTTCAAGGCAAAATAGGTTGTAAAATGCTTAGAAAGAGAGAAAATAAAAATTATCATTTCGTTTCGTTCCTACTCGACGCGAAAAAGAAAATTCCAAAAAAATAGCAAAAAAATTCAAAAACCCCGTTATGGAATCTTTTCAAGCCAAAATAGGTTGGAAAATGATGAGAAGGTGAGAAAATAAAAATTATCGTTTCATTCCGTTCCTACCCGACGCGTAATAGAAAATTCCAAAGAAAAAGCAAAAAAATTCAAAAAATTCAAAAACCCTGTTATGGCTTCTTTTCAAGCAAAAATAGGCTGAAAAGGCTGCGAAAGAGAAAAACATAAAAATTATCGTTTCGTTTCGTTCCTACCCGACGCGTAATACGAAATTCCAAAAAAATAGCAAAAAAATTTAAAAAATTCAAAAATACCATTATGGCTTCATTTCAAGCCAAAACAGGTTGGAAAAGGCTGAAAAAGAGTGAAAATAAAAATTATTGTTTCGTTTCGTTCCTACCCAACGCGTAATAGAAAATTCCAAAAAAGTAGGAAAAAAATTCAAAAAATTCAAAAACCCTGTTCTGGCTTCCTTTCAAGGCAAAATAGGTTGGAAAATGCTTAGAAAGAGAGAAAATAAAAATTATCATTTCGTTTCGTTCCTACTCGACGCGAAAAAGAAAATTCCAAAAAAATAGCAAAAAAATTCAAAAACCCCGTTATGGAATCTTTTCAAGCCAAAATAGGTTGGAAAATGATGAGAAGGTGAGAAAATAAAAATTATCGTTTCATTCCGTTCCTACCCGACGCGTAATAGAAAATTCCAAAGAAAAAGCAAAAAAATTCAAAAAATTCAAAAACCCTGTTATGGCTTCTTTTCAAGCCAAAATAGGCTGGAAAAGGCTGCGAAAGAGAAAAACATAAAAATTATCGTTTCGTTTCGTTCCTACCCGACGCGTAATACGAAATTCCAAAAAAATAGCAAAAAAATTTAAAAAATTCAAAAATACCATTATGGCTTCATTTCAAGCCAAAACAGGTTGGAAAAGGCCGAAAAAGAGAGAAAATAAAAATTATCGTTTCGTTTCGTTCCTACCCAACGCGTAATAGAAAATTCCAAAAAAGTAGGAAAAAAATTCAAAAAATTCAAAAAACCCATTATGGCATCCTTTCAAGGCAAAATAGGTTGTAAAATGCTTAGAAAGAGAGAAAATAAAAATTATCATTTCGTTTCGTTCCTACTCGACGCGAAAAAGAAAATTCCAAAAAAATAGCAAAAAAATTCAAAAACCCCGTTATGGAATCTTTTCAAGCCAAAATAGGTTGGAAAATGATGAGAAGGTGAGAAAATAAAAATTATCGTTTCATTCCGTTCCTACCCGACGCGTAATAGAAAATTCCAAAGAAAAAGCAAAAAAATTCAAAAAATTCAAAAACCCTGTTATGGCTTCTTTTCAAGCCAAAATAGGCTGGAAAAGGCTGCGAAAGAGAAAAACATAAAAATTATGGTTTCGTTTCGTTCCTACCCGACGCGTAATACGAAATTCCAAAAAAATAGCAAAAAAATTTAAAAAATTCAAAAATACCATTATGGCTTCATTTCAAGCCAAAACAGGTTGGAAAAGGCTGAAAAAGAGTGAAAATAAAAATTATTGTTTCGTTTCGTTCCTACCCAACGCGTAATAGAAAATTCCAAAAAAGTAGGAAAAAAATTCAAAAAATTCAAAAACCCTGTTCTGGCTTCCTTTCAAGCCAAAATAGGTTGGAAAATGCTTAGAAAGAGAGAAAATAAAAATTATCATTCCGTTTCGTTCCTACTCGACGCGAAAAAGAAAATTCCAAAAAAATTGCAAAAAAATTCAAAAACCCCGTTATGGCTTCTTTTCAAGCCAAAATAGGTTGGAAAATGCTTAGAAAGAGAGAAAATAAAAATTATCATTTCGTTTCGTTCCTACTCGACGCGGAATAGAAAATTCCATGAAAATAGCAAAAAAACTCAAAAACCCCGTTATGACTTCTTTTCAAGCCAAAATAGGTTGGAAAATGCTGAGAAAGTGAAAAAAATTAAAATTATCGTTTCGTTTCGTTTCTACCCGACGCGTAATAGAAAATTCAAAAAAAATAGCAAAAAAATTCAAAAAATTAAAAAACTCCGTTATGGCATCTTTTCAAGCCAAAATAGGTTGGAAAATGATGAGAAGGTGAGAAAATAAAAATTATCGTTTCATTCCGTTCCTACCCGACGCGTAATAGAAAATTCCAAATAAAAAGCAAAAAAATTCAAAAAATTCAAAAACCCTGTTATGGCTTCTTTTCAAGCCAAAATAGGCTGGAAAAGGCTGCGAAAGAGAAAAACATAAAAATTATCGTCTCGTTTCGTTCCTACCCGACGCGTAATACGAAATTCCAAAAAAATAGCAAAAAAATTTAAAAAATTCGAAAATACCATTATGGCTTCATTTCAAGCCAAAACAGGTTGGAAAAGGCTGAAAAAGAGTGAAAATAAAAATTATTGTTTCGTTTCGTTCCTACCCAACGCGTAATAGAAAATTCCAAAAAAGTAGGAAAAAAATTCAAAAAATTCAAAAACCCTGTTATGGCTTCCTTTCAGGCCAAAATAGGTTGGAAAATGCTTAGAAAGAGAGAAAATAAAAATTATCATTCCGTTTCGTTCCTACTCGAAGCGAAAAAGAAAATTCCAAAAAAATAGCACAAAAATTCAAAAACCCCGTTATGGCTTCTTTTCAAGCCAAAATAGGTTGGAAAATGCTTAGAAAGAGAGAAAATAAAAATTATCATTTCGTTTCGTTCCTACTCGACGCGGAATAGAAAATTCCATGAAAATAGCAAAAAAACTCAAAAACCCCGTTATGACTTATTTTCAAGCCAAAATAGGTTGGAAAATGCTGAGAAAGTGAAAAAAATTAAAATCATCGTTTCGTTTCGTTTCTACCCGACGCGTAATAGAAAATTCAAAAAAAATAGCAAAAAAATTCAAAAAATTAAAAAACTCCGTTATGGAATCTTTTCAAGCCAAAATAGGTTGGAAAATGATGAGAAGGTGAGAAAATAAAAATTATCGTTTCATTCCGTTCCTACCCGACGCGTAATAGAAAATTCCAAAGAAAAAGCAAAAAAATTCAAAAACCCTGTTATGGCTTCTTTTCAAGCCAAAATAGGCTGGAAAAGGCTGCGAAAGAGAAAAACATAAAAATTATCGTTTCGTTTCGTTCCTACCCGACGCGTAATACGAAATTCCAAAAAAATAGCAAAAAAATTTAAAAAATTCAAAAATACCATTATGGCTTCATTTCAAGCCAAAACAGGTTGGAAAAGACCGAAAAAGAGAGAAAATAAAAATTATCGTTTCGTTTCGTTCCTACCCAACGCGTAATAGAAAATTCCAAAAAAGTAGGAAAAAAATTCAAAAAATTCAAAAAACCCATTATGGCTTCCTTTCAAGGCAAAATAGGTTGTAAAATGCTTAGAAAGAGAGAAAATAAAAATTATCATTTCGTTTCGTTCCTACTCGACGCGAAAAAGAAAATTCCAAAAAAATAGCAAAAAAATTCAAAAACCCCGTTATGGAATCTTTTCAAGCCAAAATAGGTTGGAAAATGATGAGAAGGTGAGAAAATAAAAATTATCGTTTCATTCCGTTCCTACCCGACGCGTAATAGAAAATTCCAAAGAAAAAGCAAAAAAATTCAAAAAATTCAAAAACCCTGTTATGGCTTCTTTTCAAGCCAAAATAGGCTGGAAAAGGCTGCGAAAGAGAAAAACATAAAAATTATCGTTTCGTTTCGTTCCTACCCGACGCGTAATACGAAATTCCAAAAAAATAGCAAAAAAATTTAAAAAATTCAAAAATACCATTATGGCTTCATTTCAAGCCAAAACAGGTTGGAAAAGGCTGAAAAAGAGTGAAAATAAAAATCATCGTTTCGTTTCGTTCCTACCCAACGCGTAATAGAAAATTCCAAAAAAATAGCAAAAAAATTCAAAAAATTCAAAAACTCCGTTATGGCATCTTTTCAAGCCAAAATAGGTTGGAAAATGATGAGAAGGTGAGAAAATAAAAATTATCGTTTCATTCCGTTCCTACCCGACGCGTAATAGAAAATTCCAAAGAAAAAGCAAAAAAATTCAAAAAATTCAAAAACCCTGTTATGGCTTCTTTTCAAGCCAAAATAGGCTGGAAAAGGCTGCGAAAGAGAAAAACATAAAAATTATCGTCTCGTTTCGTTCCTACCCGACGCGTAATAAGAAATTCCAAAAAAATAGCAAAAAAATTTAAAAAATTCAAAAATACCATTATGGCTTCATTTCAAGCCAAAACAGGTTGGAAAAGGCTGAAAAAGAGAGAAAATAAAAATCATCGTTTCGTTTCGTTCCTACCCAACGCGTAATAGAAAATTCCAAAAAAGTAGGAAAAAAATTCAAAAAATTCAAAAAACCCATTATGGCTTCCTTTCAAGGCAAAATAGGTTGGAAAATGCTTAGAAAGAGAGAAAATAAAAATTATCATTTCGTTTCGTTCCTACTCGACGCGAAAAAGAAAATTCCAAAAAAATAGCAAAAAAATTCAAAAACCCCGTTATGGAATCTTTTCAAGCCAAAATAGGTTGGAAAATGATGAGAAGGTGAGAAAATAAAAATTATCGTTTCATTCCGTTCCTACCCGACGCGTAATAGAAAATTCCAAAGAAAAAGCAAAAAAATTCAAAAAATTCAAAAACCCTGTTATGGCTTCTTTTCAAGCCAAAATAGGCTGGAAAAGGCTGCGAAAGAGAAAAACATAAAAATTATCGTTTCGTTTCGTTCCTACCCGACGCGTAATACGAAATTCCAAAAAAATAGCAAAAAAATTTAAAAAATTCAAAAATACCATTATGGCTTCATTTCAAGCCAAAACAGGTTGGAAAAGGCTGAAAAAAAGTGAAAATAAAAATTATTGTTTCGTTTCGTTCCTACCCAACGCGTAATAGAAAATTCCAAAAAAGTAGGAAAAAAATTCAAAAACCCTGTTATGGCTTCCTTTCAAGCCAAAATAGGTTGGAAAATGCTTAGAAAGAGAGAAAATAAAAATTATCATTCCGTTTCGTTCCTACTCGAAGCGAAAAAGAAAATTCCAAAAAAATAGCAAAAAAATTCAAAAACCCCGTTATGGCTTCTTTTCAAGCCAAAATAGGTTGGAAAATGCTTAGAAAGAGAGAAAATAAAAATTATCATTTCGTTTCGTTCCTACTCGACGCGGAATAGAAAATTCCATGAAAATAGCAAAAAAACTCAAAAACCCCGTTATGACTTATTTTCAAGCCAAAATAGGTTGGAAAATGCTGAGAAAGTGAAAAAAATTAAAATCATCGTTTCGTTTCGTTTCGTTTCTACCCGACGCGTAATAGAAAATTCAAAAAAAATAGCAAAAAAATTCAAAAAATTAAAAAACTCCGTTATGGAATCTTTTCAAGCCAAAATAGGTTGGAAAATGATGAGAAGGTGAGAAAATAAAAATTATCGTTTCATTCCGTTCCTACCCGACGCGTAATAGAAAATTCCAAAGAAAAAGCAAAAAAATTCAAAAAATTCAAAAACCCTGTTATGGCTTCTTTTCA
The DNA here is from genome assembly GCA_030820535.1 of Quercus parvula. Taxonomy (NCBI): domain Eukaryota; kingdom Viridiplantae; phylum Streptophyta; class Magnoliopsida; order Fagales; family Fagaceae; genus Quercus; species Quercus parvula. The sequence goes on from JAUAME010000001.1 coordinate 50,993,399, forward strand.
AGCCAAAATAGGCTGGAAAAGGCTGCGAAAGAGAAAAACATAAAAATTATCGTTTCGTTTCGTTCCTACCCGACGCGTAATACGAAATTCCAAAAAAATAGCAAAAAAATTTAAAAAATTCAAAAATACCATTATGGCTTCATTTCAAGCCAAAACAGGTTGGAAAAGGCCGAAAAAGAGAGAAAATAAAAATTATCGTTTCGTTTCGTTCCTACCCAACGCGTAATAGAAAATTCCAAAAAAGTAGGAAAAAAATTCAAAAAATTCAAAAAACCCATTATGGCATCCTTTCAAGGCAAAATAGGTTGTAAAATGCTTAGAAAGAGAGAAAATAAAAATTATCATTTCGTTTCGTTCCTACTCGACGCGAAAAAGAAAATTCCAAAAAAATAGCAAAAAAATTCAAAAACCCCGTTATGGAATCTTTTCAAGCCAAAATAGGTTGGAAAATGATGAGAAGGTGAGAAAATAAAAATTATCGCTTCATTCCGTTCCTACCCGACGCGTAATAGAAAATTCCAAAGAAAAAGCAAAAAAATTCAAAAAATTCAAAAACCCTGTTATGGCTTCTTTTCAAGCCAAAATAGGCTGGAAAAGGCTGCGAAAGAGAAAAACATAAAAATTATCGTTTCGTTTCGTTCCTACCCGACGCGTAATACGAAATTCCAAAAAAATAGCAAAAAAATTTAAAAAATTCAAAAATACCATTATGGCTTCATTTCAAGCCAAAACAGGTTGGAAAAGGCTGAAAAAGAGTGAAAATAAAAATTATTGTTTCGTTTCGTTCCTACCCAACGCGTAATAGAAAATTCCAAAAAAGTAGGAAAAAAATTCAAAAAATTCAAAAACCCTGTTCTGGCTTCCTTTCAAGCCAAAATAGGTTGGAAAATGCTTAGAAAGAGAGAAAATAAAAATTATCATTCCGTTTCGTTCCTACTCGACGCGAAAAAGAAAATTCCAAAAAAATAGCAAAAAAATTCAAAAACCCCGTTATGGCTTCTTTTCAAGCCAAAATAGGTTGGAAAATGCTTAGAAAGAGAGAAAATAAAAATTATCATTTCGTTTCGTTCCTACTCGACGCGGAATAGAAAATTCCATGAAAATAGCAAAAAAACTCAAAAACCCCGTTATGACTTCTTTTCAAGCCAAAATAGGTTGGAAAATGCTGAGAAAGTGAAAAAAATTAAAATTATCGTTTCGTTTCGTTTCTACCCGACGCGTAATAGAAAATTCAAAAAAAATAGCAAAAAAATTCAAAAAATTAAAAAACTCCGTTATGGCATCTTTTCAAGCCAAAATAGGTTGGAAAATGATGAGAAGGTGAGAAAATAAAAATTATCGTTTCATTCCGTTCCTACCCGACGCGTAATAGAAAATTCCAAAGAAAAAGCAAAAAAATTCAAAAACCCTGTTATGGCTTCTTTTCAAGCCAAAATAGGCTGGAAAAGGCTGCGAAAGAGAAAAACATAAAAATTATCGTCTCGTTTCGTTCCTACCCGACGCGTAATACGAAATTCCAAAAAAATAGCAAAAAAATTTAAAAAATTCAAAAATACCATTATGGCTTCATTTCAAGCCAAAACAGGTTGGAAAAGGCTGAAAAAGAGTGAAAATAAAAATTATTGTTTCGTTTCGTTCCTACCCAACGCGTAATAGAAAATTCCAAAAAAGTAGGAAAAAAATTCAAAAAATTCAAAAACCCTGTTATGGCTTCCTTTCAAGCCAAAATAGGTTGGAAAATGCTTAGAAAGAGAGAAAATAAAAATTATCATTCCGTTTCGTTCCTACTCGAAGCGAAAAAGAAAATTCCAAAAAAATAGCACAAAAATTCAAAAACCCCGTTATGGCTTCTTTTCAAGCCAAAATAGGTTGGAAAATGCTTAGAAAGAGAGAAAATAAAAATTATCATTTCGTTTCGTTCCTACTCGACGCGGAATAGAAAATTCCATGAAAATAGCAAAAAAACTCAAAAACCCCGTTATGACTTATTTTCAAGCCAAAATAGGTTGGAAAATGCTGAGAAAGTGAAAAAAATTAAAATCATCGTTTCGTTTCGTTTCTACCCGACGCGTAATAGAAAATTCAAAAAAAATAGCAAAAAAATTCAAAAAATTAAAAAACTCCGTTATGGAATCTTTTCAAGCCAAAATAGGTTGGAAAATGATGAGAAGGTGAGAAAATAAAAATTATCGTTTCATTCCGTTCCTACCCGACGCGTAATAGAAAATTCCAAAGAAAAAGCAAAAAAATTCAAAAACCCTGTTATGGCTTCTTTTCAAGCCAAAATAGGCTGGAAAAGGCTGCGAAAGAGAAAAACATAAAAATTATCGTTTCGTTTCGTTCCTACCCGACGCGTAATACGAAATTCCAAAAAAATAGCAAAAAAATTTAAAAAATTCAAAAATACCATTATGGCTTCATTTCAAGCCAAAACAGGTTGGAAAAGTCCGAAAAAGAGAGAAAATAAAAATTATCGTTTCGTTTCGTTCCTACCCAACGCGTAATAGAAAATTCCAAAAAAGTAGGAAAAAAATTCAAAAAATTCAAAAAACCCATTATGGCTTCCTTTCAAGGCAAAATAGGTTGTAAAATGCTTAGAAAGAGAGAAAATAAAAATTATCATTTCGTTTCGTTCCTACTCGACGCGAAAAAGAAAATTCCAAAAAAATAGCAAAAAAATTCAAAAACCCCGTTATGGAATCTTTTCAAGCCAAAATAGGTTGGAAAATGATGAGAAGGTGAGAAAATAAAAATTATCGTTTCATTCCGTTCCTACCCGACGCGTAATAGAAAATTCCAAAGAAAAAGCAAAAAAATTCAAAAAATTCAAAAACCCTGTTATGGCTTCTTTTCAAGCCAAAATAGGCTGGAAAAGGCTGCGAAAGAGAAAAACATAAAAATTATCGTTTCGTTTCGTTCCTACCCGACGCGTAATACGAAATTCCAAAAAAATAGCAAAAAAATTTAAAAAATTCAAAAATACCATTATGGCTTCATTTCAAGCCAAAACAGGTTGGAAAAGGCTGAAAAAGAGTGAAAATAAAAATTATTGTTTCGTTTCGTTCCTACCCAACGCGTAATAGAAAATTCAAAAAAAGTAGGAAAAAAATTCAAAAAATTCAAAAACCCTGTTCTGGCTTCCTTTCAAGCCAAAATAGGTTGGAAAATGCAAAATTATCATTCCGTTTCGTTCCTACTCGACGCGAAAAAGAAAATTCCAAAAAAATAGCAAAAAAATTCAAAAACCCCGTTATGGCTTCTTTTCAAGCCAAAATAGGTTGGAAAATGCTTAGAAAGAGAGAAAATAAAAATTATCATTTCGTTTCGTTCCTACTCGACACGGAATAGAAAATTCCATGAAAATAGCAAAAAAACTCAAAAACCCCGTTATGACTTCTTTTCAAGCCAAAATAGGTTGGAAAATGCTGAGAAAGTGAAAAAAATTAAAATTATCGTTTCGTTTCGTTTCTACCCGACGCGTAATAGAAAATTCAAAAAAAATAGCAAAAAAATTCAAAAAATTAAAAAACTCCGTTATGGCATCTTTTCAAGCCAAAATAGGTTGGAAAATGATGAGAAGGTGAGAAAATAAAAATTATCGTTTCATTCCGTTCCTACCCGACGCGTAATAGAAAATTCCAAAGAAAAAGCAAAAAAATTCAAAAAATTCAAAAACCCTGTTATGGCTTCTTTTCAAGCCAAAATAGGCTGGAAAAGGCTGCGAAAGAGAAAAACATAAAAATTATCGTCTCGTTTCGTTCCTACCCGACGCGTAATAAGAAATTCCAAAAAAATAGCAAAAAAATTTAAAAAATTCAAAAATACCATTATGGCTTCATTTCAAGCCAAAACAGGTTGGAAAAGGCTGAAAAAGAGAGAAAATAAAAATCATCGTTTCGTTTCGTTCCTACCCAACGCGTAATAGAAAATTCCAAAAAAGTAGGAAAAAAATTCAAAAAACCCATTATGGCTTCCTTTCAAGGCAAAATAGGTTGGAAAATGCTTAGAAAGAGAGAAAATAAAAATTATCATTTCGTTTCGTTCCTACTCGACGCGAAAAAGAAAATTCCAAAAAAATAGCAAAAAAATTCAAAAACCCCGTTATGGAATCTTTTCAAGCCAAAATAGGTTGGAAAATGATGAGAAGGTGAGAAAATAAAAATTATCGTTTCATTCCGTTCCTACCCGACGCGTAATAGAAAATTCCAAAGAAAAAGCAAAAAAATTCAAAAAATTCAAAAACCCTGTTATGGCTTCTTTTCAAGCCAAAATAGGCTGGAAAAGGCTGCGAAAGAGAAAAACATAAAAATTATCGTTTCGTTTCGTTCCTACCCGACGCGTAATACGAAATTCCAAAAAAATAGCAAAAAAATTTAAAAAATTCAAAAATACCATTATGGCTTCATTTCAAGCCAAAACAGGTTGGAAAAGGCTGAAAAAAAGTGAAAATAAAAATTATTGTTTCGTTTCGTTCCTACCCAACGCGTAATAGAAAATTCCAAAAAAGTAGGAAAAAAATTCAAAAACCCTGTTATGGCTTCCTTTCAAGCCAAAATAGGTTGGAAAATGCTTAGAAAGAGAGAAAATAAAAATTATCATTCCGTTTCGTTCCTACTCGAAGCGAAAAAGAAAATTCCAAAAAAATAGCAAAAAAATTCAAAAACCCCGTTATGGCTTCTTTTCAAGCCAAAATAGGTTGGAAAATGCTTAGAAAGAGAGAAAATAAAAATTATCATTTCGTTTCGTTCCTACTCGACGCGGAATAGAAAATTCCATGAAAATAGCAAAAAAACTCAAAAACCCCGTTATGACTTATTTTCAAGCCAAAATAGGTTGGAAAATGCTGAGAAAGTGAAAAAAATTAAAATCATCGTTTCGTTTCGTTTCGTTTCTACCCGACGCGTAATAGAAAATTCAAAAAAAATAGCAAAAAAATTCAAAAAATTAAAAAACTCCGTTATGGAATCTTTTCAAGCCAAAATAGGTTGGAAAATGATGAGAAGGTGAGAAAATAAAAATTATCGTTTCATTCCGTTCCTACCCGACGCGTAATAGAAAATTCCAAAGAAAAAGCAAAAAAATTCAAAAAATTCAAAAACCCTGTTATGGCTTCTTTTCAAGCCAAAATAGGCTGGAAAAGGCTGCGAAAGAGAAAAGCATAAAAATTATCGTTTCGTTTCGTTCCTACCCGACGCGTAATACGAAATTCCAAAAAAATAGCAAAAAAATTTAAAAAATTCAAAAATACCATTATGGCTTCATTTCAAGCCAAAACAGGTTGGAAAAGGCCGAAAAAGAGAGAAAATAAAAATTATCGTTTCGTTTCGTTCCTACCCAACGCGTAATAGAAAATTCCAAAAAAGTAGGAAAAAAATTCAAAAAATTCAAAAAACCCATTATGGCATCCTTTCAAGGCAAAATAGGTTGTAAAATGCTTAGAAAGAGAGAAAATAAAAATTATCATTTCGTTTCGTTCCTACTCGACGCGAAAAAGAAAATTCCAAAAAAATAGCAAAAAAATTCAAAAACCCCGTTATGGAATCTTTTCAAGCCAAAATAGGTTGGAAAATGATGAGAAGGTGGGAAAATAAAAATTATCGTTTCATTCCGTTCCTACCCGACGCATAATAGAAAATTCCAAAGAAAAAGCAAAAAAATTCAAAAAATTCAAAAACACTGTTATGGCTTCTTTTCAAGCCAAAATAGGCTGGAAAAGGCTGCGAAAGAGAAAAACATAAAAATTATCGTTTCGTTTCGTTCCTACCCGACGCGTAATACGAAATTCCAAAAAAATAGCAAAAAAATTTAAAAAATTCAAAAATACCATTATGGCTTCATTTCAAGCCAAAACAGGTTGGAAAAGGCTGAAAAAGAGTGAAAATAAAAATTATTGTTTCGTTTCGTTCCTACCCAACGCGTAATAGAAAATTCCAAAAAAGTAGGAAAAAAATTCAAAAAATTCAAAAACCCTGTTCTGGCTTCCTTTCAAGCCAAAATAGGTTGGAAAATGCTTAGAAAGAGAGAAAATAAAAATTATCATTCCGTTTCGTTCCTACTCGACGCGAAAAAGAAAATTCCAAAAAAATAGCAAAAAAATTCAAAAACCCCGTTATGGCTTCTTTTCAAGCCAAAATAGGTTGGAAAATGCTTAGAAAGAGAGAAAATAAAAATTATCATTTCGTTTCGTTCCTACTCGACGCGGAATAGAAAATTCCATGAAAATAGCAAAAAAACTCAAAAACCCCGTTATGACTTCTTTTCAAGCCAAAATAGGTTGGAAAATGCTGAGAAAGTGAAAAAAATTAAAATTATCGTTTCGTTTCGTTTCTACCCGACGCGTAATAGAAAATTCAAAAAAAATAGCAAAAAAATTCAAAAAATTAAAAAACTCCGTTATGGCATCTTTTCAAGCCAAAATAGGTTGGAAAATGATGAGAAGGTGAGAAAATAAAAATTATCGTTTCATTCCGTTCCTACCCGACGCGTAATAGAAAATTCCAAAGAAAAAGCAAAAAAATTCAAAAACCCTGTTATGGCTTCTTTTCAAGCCAAAATAGGCTGGAAAAGGCTGCGAAAGAGAAAAACATAAAAATTATCGTCTCGTTTCGTTCCTACCCGACGCGTAATACGAAATTCCAAAAAAATAGCAAAAAAATTTAAAAAATTCAAAAATACCATTATGGCTTCATTTCAAGCCAAAACAGGTTGGAAAAGGCTGAAAAAGAGTGAAAATAAAAATTATTGTTTCGTTTCGTTCCTACCCAACGCGTAATAGAAAATTCCAAAAAAGTAGGAAAAAAATTCAAAAAATTCAAAAACCCTGTTATGGCTTCCTTTCAAGCCAAAATAGGTTGGAAAATGCTTAGAAAGAGAGAAAATAAAAATTATCATTCCGTTTCGTTCCTACTCGAAGCGAAAAAGAAAATTCCAAAAAAATAGCACAAAAATTCAAAAACCCCGTTATGGCTTCTTTTCAAGCCAAAATAGGTTGGAAAATGCTTAGAAAGAGAGAAAATAAAAATTATCATTTCGTTTCGTTCCTACTCGACGCGGAATAGAAAATTCCATGAAAATAGCAAAAAAACTCAAAAACCCCGTTATGACTTATTTTCAAGCCAAAATAGGTTGGAAAATGCTGAGAAAGTGAAAAAAATTAAAATCATCGTTTCGTTTCGTTTCTACCCGACGCGTAATAGAAAATTCAAAAAAAATAGCAAAAAAATTCAAAAAATTAAAAAACTCCGTTATGGAATCTTTTCAAGCCAAAATAGGTAGGAAAATGATGAGAAGGTGAGAAAATAAAAATTATCGTTTCATTCCGTTCCTACCCGACGCGTAATAGAAAATTCCAAAGAAAAAGCAAAAAAATTCAAAAAATTCAAAAACCCTGTTATGGCTTCTTTTCAAGCCAAAATAGGCTGGAAAAGGCTGCGAAAGAGAAAAACATAAAAATTATCGTCTCGTTTCGTTCCTACCCGACGCGTAATAAGAAATTCCAAAAAAATAGCAAAAAAATTTAAAAAATTCAAAAATACCATTATGGCTTCATTTCAAGCCAAAACAGGTTGGAAAAGGCTGAAAAAGAGAGAAAATAAAAATCATCGTTTCGTTTCGTTCCTACCCAACGCGTAATAGAAAATTCCAAAAAAGTAGGAAAAAAATTCAAAAAATTCAAAAAACCCATTATGGCTTCCTTTCAAGGCAAAATAGGTTGTAAAATGCTTAGAAAGAGAGAAAATAAAAATTATCATTTCGTTTCGTTCCTACTCGACGCGAAAAAGAAAATTCCAAAAAAATAGCAAAAAAATTCAAAAATCCCGTTATGGAATCTTTTCAAGCCAAAATAGGTTGGAAAATGATGAGAAGGTGAGAAAATAAAAATTATCGTTTCATTCCGTTCCTACCCGACGCGTAATAGAAAATTCCAAAGAAAAAGCAAAAAAATTCAAAAAATTCAAAAACCCTGTTATGGCTTCTTTTCAAGCCAAAATAGGCTGGAAAAGGCTGCGAAAGAGAAAAACATAAAAATTATCGTTTCGTTTCGTTCCTACCCGACGCGTAATACGAAATTCCAAAAAAATAGCAAAAAAATTTAAAAAATTCAAAAATACCATTATGGCTTCATTTCAAGCCAAAACAGGTTGGAAAAGGCTGAAAAAGAGTGAAAATAAAAATTATTGTTTCGTTTCGTTCCTACCCAACGCGTAATAGAAAATTCAAAAAAAGTAGGAAAAAAATTCAAAAAATTCAAAAACCCTGTTCTGGCTTCCTTTCAAGCCAAAATAGGTTGGAAAATGCTTAGAAAGAGAGAAAATAAAAATTATCATTCCGTTTCGTTCCTACTCGACGCGAAAAAGAAAATTCCAAAAAAATAGCAAAAAAATTCAAAAACCCCGTTATGGCTTCTTTTCAAGCCAAAATAGGTTGGAAAATGCTTAGAAAGAGAGAAAATAAAAATTATCATTTCGTTTCGTTCCTACTCGACACGGAATAGAAAATTCCATGAAAATAGCAAAAAAACTCAAAAACCCCGTTATGACTTCTTTTCAAGCCAAAATAGGTTGGAAAATGCTGAGAAAGTGAAAAAAATTAAAATTATCGTTTCGTTTCGTTTCTACCCGACGCGTAATAGAAAATTCAAAAAAAATAGCAAAAAAATTCAAAAAATTAAAAAACTCCGTTATGGCATCTTTTCAAGCCAAAATAGGTTGGAAAATGATGAGAAGGTGAGAAAATAAAAATTATCGTTTCATTCCGTTCCTACCCGACGCGTAATAGAAAATTCCAAAGAAAAAGCAAAAAAATTCAAAAAATTCAAAAACCCTGTTATGGCTTCTTTTCAAGCCAAAATAGGCTGGAAAAGGCTGCGAAAGAGAAAAACATAAAAATTATCGTCTCGTTTCGTTCCTACCCGACGCGTAATAAGAAATTCCAAAAAAATAGCAAAAAAATTTAAAAAATTCAAAAATACCATTATGGCTTCATTTCAAGCCAAAACAGGTTGGAAAAGGCTGAAAAAGAGAGAAAATAAAAATCATCGTTTCGTTTCGTTCCTACCCAACGCGTAATAGAAAATTCCAAAAAAGTAGGAAAAAAATTCAAAAAATTCAAAAAACCCATTATGGCTTCCTTTCAAGGCAAAATAGGTTGGAAAATGCTTAGAAAGAGAGAAAATAAAAATTATCATTTCGTTTCGTTCCTACTCGACGCGAAAAAGAAAATTCCAAAAAAATAGCAAAAAAATTCAAAAACCCCGTTATGGAATCTTTTCAAGCCAAAATAGGTTGGAAAATGATGAGAAAGTGAGAAAATAAAAATTATCGTTTCATTCCGTTCCTACCCGACGCGTAATAGAAAATTCCAAAGAAAAAGCAAAAAAATTCAAAAAATTCAAAAACCCTGTTATGGCTTCTTTTCAAGCCAAAATAGGCTGGAAAAGGCTGCGAAAGAGAAAAACATAAAAATTATCGTTTCGTTTCGTTCCTACCCGACGCATAATACGAAATTCCAAAAAAATAGCAAAAAAATTTAAAAAATTCAAAAATACCATTATGGCTTCATTTCAAGCCAAAACAGGTTGGAAAAGGCTGAAAAAAAGTGAAAATAAAAATTATTGTTTCGTTTCGTTCCTACCCAACGCGTAATAGAAAATTCCAAAAAAGTAGGAAAAAAATTCAAAAACCCTGTTATGGCTTCCTTTCAAGCCAAAATAGGTTGGAAAATGCTTAGAAAGAGAGAAAATAAAAATTATCATTCCGTTTCGTTCCTACTCGAAGCGAAAAAGAAAATTCCAAAAAAATAGCAAAAAAATTCAAAAACCCCGTTATGGCTTCTTTTCAAGCCAAAATAGGTTGGAAAATGCTTAGAAAGAGAGAAAATAAAAATTATCATTTCGTTTCGTTCCTACTCGACGCGGAATAGAAAATTCCATGAAAATAGCAAAAAAACTCAAAAACCCCGTTATGACTTATTTTCAAGCCAAAATAGGTTGGAAAATGCTGAGAAAGTGAAAAAAATTAAAATCATCGTTTCGTTTCGTTTCGTTTCTACCCGACGCGTAATAGAAAATTCAAAAAAAATAGCAAAAAAATTCAAAAAATTAAAAAACTCCGTTATGGAATCTTTTCAAGCCAAAATAGGTTGGAAAATGATGAGAAGGTGAGAAAATAAAAATTATCGTTTCATTCCGTTCCTACCCGACGCGTAATAGAAAATTCCAAAGAAAAAGCAAAAAAATTCAAAAAATTCAAAAACCCTGTTATGGCTTCTTTTCAAGCCAAAATAGGCTGGAAAAGGCTGCGAAAGAGAAAAACATAAAAATTATCGTTTCGTTTCGTTCCTACCCGACGCGTAATACGAAATTCCAAAAAAATAGCAAAAAAATTTAAAAAATTCAAAAATACCATTATGGCTTCATTTCAAGCCAAAACAGGTTGGAAAAGGCCGAAAAAGAGAGAAAATAAAAATTATCGTTTCGTTTCGTTCCTACCCAACGCGTAATAGAAAATTCCAAAAAAGTAGGAAAAAAATTCAAAAAATTCAAAAAACCCATTATGGCATCCTTTCAAGGCAAAATAGGTTGTAAAATGCTTAGAAAGAGAGAAAATAAAAATTATCATTTCGTTTCGTTCCTACTCGACGCGAAAAAGAAAATTCCAAAAAAATAGCAAAAAAATTCAAAAACCCCGTTATGGAATCTTTTCAAGCCAAAATAGGTTGGAAAATGATGAGAAGGTGGGAAAATAAAAATTATCGTTTCATTCCGTTCCTACCCGACGCATAATAGAAAATTCCAAAGAAAAAGCAAAAAAATTCAAAAAATTCAAAAACCCTGTTATGGCTTCTTTTCAAGCCAAAATAGGCTGGAAAAGGCTGCGAAAGAGAAAAACATAAAAATTATCGTTTCGTTTCGTTCCTACCCGACGCGTAATACGAAATTCCAAAAAAATAGCAAAAAAATTTAAAAAATTCAAAAATACCATTATGGCTTCATTTCAAGCCAAAACAGGTTGGAAAAGGCTGAAAAAGAGTGAAAATAAAAATTATTGTTTCGTTTCGTTCCTACCCAACGCGTAATAGAAAATTCCAAAAAAGTAGGAAAAAAATTCAAAAAATTCAAAAACCCTGTTCTGGCTTCCTTTCAAGCCAAAATAGGTTGGAAAATGCTTAGAAAGAGAGAAAATAAAAATTATCATTCCGTTTCGTTCCTACTCGACGCGAAAAAGAAAATTCCAAAAAAATAGCAAAAAAATTCAAAAACCCCGTTATGGCTTCTTTTCAAGCCAAAATAGGTTGGAAAATGCTTAGAAAGAGAGAAAATAAAAATTATCATTTCGTTTCGTTCCTACTCGACGCGGAATAGAAAATTCCATGAAAATAGCAAAAAAACTCAAAAACCCCGTTATGACTTCTTTTCAAGCCAAAATAGGTTGGAAAATGCTGAGAAAGTGAAAAAAATTAAAATTATCGTTTCGTTTCGTTTCTACCCGACGCGTAATAGAAAATTCAAAAAAAATAGCAAAAAAATTCAAAAAATTAAAAAACTCCGTTATGGCATCTTTTCAAGCCAAAATAGGTTGGAAAATGATGAGAAGGTGAGAAAATAAAAATTATCGTTTCATTCCGTTCCTACCCGACGCGTAATAGAAAATTCCAAAGAAAAAGCAAAAAAATTCAAAAACCCTGTTATGGCTTCTTTTCAAGCCAAAATAGGCTGGAAAAGGCTGCGAAAGAGAAAAACATAAAAATTATCGTCTCGTTTCGTTCCTACCCGACGCGTAATACGAAATTCCAAAAAAATAGCAAAAAAATTTAAAAAATTCAAAAATACCATTATGGCTTCATTTCAAGCCAAAACAGGTTGGAAAAGGCTGAAAAAGAGTGAAAATAAAAATTATTGTTTCGTTTCGTTCCTACCCAACGCGTAATAGAAAATTCCAAAAAAGTAGGAAAAAAATTCAAAAAATTCAAAAACCCTGTTATGGCTTCCTTTCAAGCCAAAATAGGTTGGAAAATGCTTAGAAAGAGAGAAAATAAAAATTATCATTCCGTTTCGTTCCTACTCGAAGCGAAAAAGAAAATTCCAAAAAAATAGCACAAAAATTCAAAAACCCCGTTATGGCTTCTTTTCAAGCCAAAATAGGTTGGAAAATGCTTAGAAAGAGAGAAAATAAAAATTATCATTTCGTTTCGTTCCTACTCGACGCGGAATAGAAAATTCCATGAAAATAGCAAAAAAACTCAAAAACCCCGTTATGACTTATTTTCAAGCCAAAATAGGTTGGAAAATGCTGAGAAAGTGAAAAAAATTAAAATCATCGTTTCGTTTCGTTTCTACCCGACGCGTAATAGAAAATTCAAAAAAAATAGCAAAAAAATTCAAAAAATTAAAAAACTCCGTTATGGAATCTTTTCAAGCCAAAATAGGTTGGAAAATGATGAGAAGGTGAGAAAATAAAAATTATCGTTTCATTCCGTTCCTACCCGACGCGTAATAGAAAATTCCAAAGAAAAAGCAAAAAAATTCAAAAACCCTGTTATGGCTTCTTTTCAAGCCAAAATAGGCTGGAAAAGGCTGCGAAAGAGAAAAACATAAAAATTATCGTTTCGTTTCGTTCCTACCCGACGCGTAATACGAAATTCCAAAAAAATAGCAAAAAAATTTAAAAAATTCAAAAATACCATTATGGCTTCATTTCAAGCCAAAACAGGTTGGAAAAGACCGAAAAAGAGAGAAAATAAAAATTATCGTTTCGTTTCGTTCCTACCCAACGCGTAATAGAAAATTCCAAAAAAGTAGGAAAAAAATTCAAAAAATTCAAAAAACCCATTATGGCTTCCTTTCAAGGCAAAATAGGTTGTAAAATGCTTAGAAAGAGAGAAAATAAAAATTATCATTTCGTTTCGTTCCTACTCGACGCGAAAAAGAAAATTCCAAAAAAATAGCAAAAAAATTCAAAAACCCCGTTATGGAATCTTTTCAAGCCAAAATAGGTTGGAAAATGATGAGAAGGTGAGAAAATAAAAATTATCGTTTCATTCCGTTCCTACCCGACGCGTAATAGAAAATTCCAAAGAAAAAGCAAAAAAATTCAAAAAATTCAAAAACCCTGTTATGGCTTCTTTTCAAGCCAAAATAGGCTGGAAAAGGCTGCGAAAGAGAAAAACATAAAAATTATCGTTTCGTTTCGTTCCTACCCGACGCGTAATACGAAATTCCAAAAAAATAGCAAAAAAATTTAAAAAATTCAAAAATACCATTATGGCTTCATTTCAAGCCAAAACAGGTTGGAAAAGGCTGAAAAAGAGTGAAAATAAAAATTATTGTTTCGTTTCGTTCCTACCCAACGCGTAATAGAAAATTCCAAAAAAGTAGGAAAAAAATTCAAAAAATTCAAAAACCCTGTTCTGGCTTCCTTTCAAGCCAAAATAGGTTGGAAAATGCTTAGAAAGAGAGAAAATAAAAATTATCATTCCGTTTCGTTCCTACTCGACGCGAAAAAGAAAATTCCAAAAAAATAGCAAAAAAATTCAAAAACCCCGTTATGGCTTCTTTTCAAGCCAAAATAGGTTGGAAAATGCTTAGAAAGAGAGAAAATAAAAATTATCATTTCGTTTCGTTCCTACTCGACACGGAATAGAAAATTCCATGAAAATAGCAAAAAAACTCAAAAACCCCGTTATGACTTCTTTTCAAGCCAAAATAGGTTGGAAAATGCTGAGAAAGTGAAAAAAATTAAAATTATCGTTTCGTTTCGTTTCTACCCGACGCGTAATAGAAAATTCAAAAAAAATAGCAAAAAAATTCAAAAAATTAAAAAACTCCGTTATGGCATCTTTTCAAGCCAAAATAGGTTGGAAAATGATGAGAAGGTGAGAAAATAAAAATTATCGTTTCATTCCGTTCCTACCCGACGCGTAATAGAAAATTCCAAAGAAAAAGCAAAAAAATTCAAAAAATTCAAAAACCCTGTTATGGCTTCTTTTCAAGCCAAAATAGGCTGGAAAAGGCTGCGAAAGAGAAAAACATAAAAATTATCGTCTCGTTTCGTTCCTACCCGACGCGTAATAAGAAATTCCAAAAAAATAGCAAAAAAATTTAAAAAATTCAAAAATACCATTATGGCTTCATTTCAAGCCAAAACAGGTTGGAAAAGGCTGAAAAAGAGAGAAAATAAAAATCATCGTTTCGTTTCGTTCCTACCCAACGCGTAATAGAAAATTCCAAAAAAGTAGGAAAAAAATTCAAAAAATTCAAAAAACCCATTATGGCTTCCTTTCAAGGCAAAATAGGTTGGAAAATGCTTAGAAAGAGAGAAAATAAAAATTATCATTTCGTTTCGTTCCTACTCGACGCGAAAAAGAAAATTCCAAAAAAATAGCAAAAAAATTCAAAAACCCCGTTATGGAATCTTTTCAAGCCAAAATAGGTTGGAAAATGATGAGAAGGTGAGAAAATAAAAATTATCGTTTCATTCCGTTCCTACCCGACGCGTAATAGAAAATTCCAAAGAAAAAGCAAAAAAATTCAAAAAATTCAAAAACCCTGTTATGGCTTCTTTTCAAGCCAAAATAGGCTGGAAAAGGCTGCGAAAGAGAAAAACATAAAAATTATCGTTTCGTTTCGTTCCTACCCGACGCGTAATACGAAATTCCAAAAAAATAGCAAAAAAATTTAAAAAATTCAAAAATACCATTATGGCTTCATTTCAAGCCAAAACAGGTTGGAAAAGGCTGAAAAAAAGTGAAAATAAAAATTATTGTTTCGTTTCGTTCCTACCCAACGCGTAATAGAAAATTCCAAAAAAGTAGGAAAAAAATTCAAAAACCCTGTTATGGCTTCCTTTCAAGCCAAAATAGGTTGGAAAATGCTTAGAAAGAGAGAAAATAAAAATTATCATTCCGTTTCGTTCCTACTCGAAGCGAAAAAGAAAATTCCAAAAAAATAGCAAAAAAATTCAAAAACCCCGTTATGGCTTCTTTTCAAGCCAAAATAGGTTGGAAAATGCTTAGAAAGAGAGAAAATAAAAATTATCATTTCGTTTCGTTCCTACTCGACGCGGAATAGAAAATTCCATGAAAATAGCAAAAAAACTCAAAAACCCCGTTATGACTTATTTTCAAGCCAAAATAGGTTGGAAAATGCTGAGAAAGTGAAAAAAATTAAAATCATCGTTTCGTTTCGTTTCTACCCGACGCGTAATAGAAAATTCAAAAAAAATAGCAAAAAAATTCAAAAAATTAAAAAACTCCGTTATGGAATCTTTTCAAGCCAAAATAGGTTGGAAAATGATGAGAAGGTGAGAAAATAAAAATTATCGTTTCATTCCGTTCCTACCCGACGCGTAATAGAAAATTCCAAAGAAAAAGCAAAAAAATTCAAAAAATTCAAAAACCCTGTTATGGCTTCTTTTCAAGCCAAAATAGGCTGGAAAAGGCTGCGAAAGAGAAAAACATAAAAATTATCGTTTCGTTTCGTTCCTACCCGACGCGTAATACGAAATTCCAAAAAAATAGCAAAAAAATTTAAAAAATTCAAAAATACCATTATGGCTTCATTTCAAGCCAAAACAGGTTGGAAAAGGCCGAAAAAGAGAGAAAATAAAAATTATCGTTTCGTTTCGTTCCTACCCAACGCGTAATAGAAAATTCCAAAAAAGTAGGAAAAAAATTCAAAAAATTCAAAAAACCCATTATGGCATCCTTTCAAGGCAAAATAGGTTGTAAAATGCTTAGAAAGAGAGAAAATAAAAATTATCATTTCGTTTCGTTCCTACTCGACGCGAAAAAGAAAATTCCAAAAAAATAGCAAAAAAATTCAAAAACCCCGTTATGGAATCTTTTCAAGCCAAAATAGGTTGGAAAATGATGAGAAGGTGAGAAAATAAAAATTATCGTTTCATTCCGTTCCTACCCGACGCGTAATAGAAAATTCCAAAGAAAAAGCAAAAAAATTCAAAAAATTCAAAAACCCTGTTATGGCTTCTTTTCAAGCCAAAATAGGCTGGAAAAGGCTGCGAAAGAGAAAAACATAAAAATTATCGTTTCGTTTCGTTCCTACCCGACGCGTAATACGAAATTCCAAAAAAATAGCAAAAAAATTTAAAAAATTCAAAAATACCATTATGGCTTCATTTCAAGCCAAAACAGGTTGGAAAAGGCTGAAAAAGAGTGAAAATAAAAATTATTGTTTCGTTTCGTTCCTACCCAACGCGTAATAGAAAATTCCAAAAAAGTAGGAAAAAAATTCAAAAAATTCAAAAACCCTGTTCTGGCTTCCTTTCAAGCCAAAATAGGTTGGAAAATGCTTAGAAAGAGAGAAAATAAAAATTATCATTCCGTTTCGTTCCTACTCGACGCGAAAAAGAAAATTCCAAAAAAATAGCAAAAAAATTCAAAAACCCCGTTATGGCTTCTTTTCAAGCCAAAATAGGTTGGAAAATGCTTAGAAAGAGAGAAAATAAAAATTATCATTTCGTTTCGTTCCTACTCGACGCGGAATAGAAAATTCCATGAAAATAGCAAAAAAACTCAAAAACACCGTTATGACTTCTTTTCAAGCCAAAATAGGTTGGAAAATGCTGAGAAAGTGAAAAAAATTAAAATTATCGTTTCGTTTCGTTTCTACCCGACGCGTAATAGAAAATTCAAAAAAAATAGCAAAAAAAATCAAAAAATTAAAAAACTCCGTTATGGCATCTTTTCAAGCCAAAATAGGTTGGAAAATGATGAGAAGGTGAGAAAATAAAAATTATCGTTTCATTCCGTTCCTACCCGACGCGTAATAGAAAATTCCAAAGAAAAAGCAAAAAAATTCAAAAAATTCAAAAACCCTGTTATGGCTTCTTTTCAAGCCAAAATAGGCTGGAAAAGGCTGCGAAAGAGAAAAACATAAAAATTATCGTCTCGTTTCGTTCCTACCCGACGCGTAATACGAAATTCCAAAAAAATAGCAAAAAAATTTAAAAAATTCGAAAATACCATTATGGCTTCATTTCAAGCCAAAACAGGTTGGAAAAGGCTGAAAAAGAGTGAAAATAAAAATTATTGTTTCGTTTCGTTCCTACCCAACGCGTAATAGAAAATTCCAAAAAAGTAGGAAAAAAATTCAAAAAATTCAAAAACCCTGTTATGGCTTCCTTTCAAGCCAAAATAGGTTGGAAAATGCTTAGAAAGAGAGAAAATAAAAATTATCATTCCGTTTCGTTCCTACTCGAAGCGAAAAAGAAAATTCCAAAAAAATAGCACAAAAATTCAAAAACCCCGTTATGGCTTCTTTTCAAGCCAAAATAGGTTGGAAAATGCTTAGAAAGAGAGAAAATAAAAATTATCATTTCGTTTCGTTCCTACTCGACGCGGAATAGAAAATTCCATGAAAATAGCAAAAAAACTCAAAAACCCCGTTATGACTTATTTTCAAGCCAAAATAGGTTGGAAAATGCTGAGAAAGTGAAAAAAATTAAAATCATCGTTTCGTTTCGTTTCTACCCGACGCGTAATAGAAAATTCAAAAAAAATAGCAAAAAAATTCAAAAAATTAAAAAACTCCGTTATGGAATCTTTTCAAGCCAAAATAGGTTGGAAAATGATGAGAAGGTGAGAAAATAAAAATTATCGTTTCATTCCGTTCCTACCCGACGCGTAATAGAAAATTCCAAAGAAAAAGCAAAAAAATTCAAAAACCCTGTTATGGCTTCTTTTCAAGCCAAAATAGGCTGGAAAAGGCTGCGAAAGAGAAAAACATAAAAATTATCGTTTCGTTTCGTTCCTACCCGACGCGTAATACGAAATTCCAAAAAAATAGCAAAAAAATTTAAAAAATTCAAAAATACCATTATGGCTTCATTTCAAGCCAAAACAGGTTGGAAAAGACCGAAAAAGAGAGAAAATAAAAATTATCGTTTCGTTTCGTTCCTACCCAACGCGTAATAGAAAATTCCAAAAAAGTAGGAAAAAAATTCAAAAAATTCAAAAAACCCATTATGGCTTCCTTTCAAGGCAAAATAGGTTGTAAAATGCTTAGAAAGAGAGAAAATAAAAATTATCATTTCGTTTCGTTCCTACTCAACGCGAAAAAGAAAATTCCAAAAAAATAGCAAAAAAATTCAAAAACCCCGTTATGGCTTCTTTTCAAGCCAAAATAGGTTGGAAAATGCTTAGAAAGAGAGAAAATAAAAATTATCATTTCGTTTCGTTCCTACCCGACGCGTAATACGAAATTCCAAAAAAATAGCAAAAAAATTTAAAAAATTCAAAAATACCATTATGGCTTCATTTCAAGCCAAAACAGGTTGGAAAAGGCTGAAAAAAAGTGAAAATAAAAATTATTGTTTCGTTTCGTTCCTACCCAACGCGTAATAGAAAATTCCAAAAAAGTAGGAAAAAAATTCAAAAACCCTGTTATGGCTTCCTTTCAAGCCAAAATAGGTTGGAAAATGCTTAGAAAGAGAGAAAATAAAAATTATCATTCCGTTTCGTTCCTACTCGAAGCGAAAAAGAAAATTCCAAAAAAATAGCAAAAAAACTCAAAAACCCCGTTATGACTTATTTTCAAGCCAAAATAGGTTGGAAAATGCTGAGAAAGTGAAAAAAATTAAAATCATCGTTTCGTTTCGTTTCGTTTCTACCCGACGCGTAATAGAAAATTCAAAAAAAATAGCAAAAAAATTCAAAAAATTAAAAAACTCCGTTATGGAATCTTTTCAAGCCAAAATAGGTTGGAAAATGATGAGAAGGTGAGAAAATAAAAATTATCGTTTCATTCCGTTCCTACCCGACGCGTAATAGAAAATTCCAAAGAAAAAGCAAAAAAATTCAAAAAATTCAAAAACCCTGTTATGGCTTCTTTTCAAGCCAAAATAGGCTGGAAAAGGCTGCGAAAGAGAAAAACATAAAAATTATCGTTTCGTTTCGTTCCTACCCGACGCGTAATACGAAATTCCAAAAAAATAGCAAAAAAATTTAAAAAATTCAAAAATACCATTATGGCTTCATTTCAAGCCAAAACAGGTTGGAAAAGGCCGAAAAAGAGAGAAAATAAAAATTATCGTTTCGTTTCGTTCCTACCCAACGCGTAATAGAAAATTCCAAAAAAGTAGGAAAAAAATTCAAAAAATTCAAAAAACCCATTATGGCATCCTTTCAAGGCAAAATAGGTTGTAAAATGCTTAGAAAGAGAGAAAATAAAAATTATCATTTCGTTTCGTTCCTACTCGACGCGAAAAAGAAAATTCCAAAAAAATAGCAAAAAAATTCAAAAACCCCGTTATGGAATCTTTTCAAGCCAAAATAGGTTGGAAAATGATGAGAATGTGAGAAAATAAAAATTATCGTTTCATTCCGTTCCTACCCGACGCGTAATAGAAAATTCCAAAGAAAAAGCAAAAAAATTCAAAAAATTCAAAAACCCTGTTATGGCTTCTTTTCAAGCCAAAATAGGCTGGAAAAGGCTGCGAAAGAGAAAAACATAAAAATTATCGTTTCGTTTCGTTCCTACCCGACGCGTAATATGAAATTCCAAAAAAATAGCAAAAAAATTTAAAAAATTCAAAAATACCATTATGGCTTCATTTCAAGCCAAAACAGGTTGGAAAAGGCTGAAAAAGAGTGAAAATAAAAATTATTGTTTCGTTTCGTTCCTACCCAACGCGTAATAGAAAATTCCAAAAAAGTAGGAAAAAAATTCAAAAAATTCAAAAACCCTGTTCTGGCTTCCTTTCAAGCCAAAATAGGTTGGAAAATGCTTAGAAAGAGAGAAAATAAAAATTATCATTCCGTTTCGTTCCTACTCGACGCGAAAAAGAAAATTCCAAAAAAATAGCAAAAAAATTCAAAAACCCCGTTATGGCTTCTTTTCAAGCCAAAATAGGTTGGAAAATGCTTAGAAAGAGAGAAAATAAAAATTATCTTTTCGTTTCGTTCCTACTCGACGCGGAATAGAAAATTCCATGAAAGTAGCAAAAAAACTCAAAAACCCCGTTATGACTTCTTTTCAAGCCAAAATAGGTTGGAAAATGCTGAGAAAGTGAAAAAAATTAAAATTATCGTTTCGTTTCGTTTCTACCCGACGCGTAATAGAAAATTCAAAAAAAATAGCAAAAAAATTCAAAAAATTAAAAAACTCCGTTATGGCATCTTTTCAAGCCAAAATAGGTTGGAAAATGATGAGAAGGTGAGAAAATAAAAATTATCGTTTCATTCCGTTCCTACCCGACGCGTAATAGAAAATTCCAAAGAAAAAGTAAAAAAATTCAAAAACCCTGTTATGGCTTCTTTTCAAGCCAAAATAGGCTGGAAAAGGCTGCGAAAGAGAAAAACATAAAAATTATCGTCTCGTTTCGTTCCTACCCGACGCGTAATACGAAATTCCAAAAAAATAGCAAAAAAATTTAAAAAATTCGAAAATACCATTATGGCTTCATTTCAAGCCAAAACAGGTTGGAAAAGGCTGAAAAAGAGTGAAAATAAAAATTATTGTTTCGTTTCGTTCCTACCCAACGCGTAATAGAAAATTCCAAAAAAGTAGGAAAAAAATTCAAAAAATTCAAAAACCCTGTTATGGCTTCCTTTCAAGCCAAAATAGGTTGGAAAATGCTTAGAAAGAGAGAAAATAAAAATTATCATTCCGTTTCGTTCCTACTCGAAGCGAAAAAGAAAATTCCAAAAAAATAGCACAAAAATTCAAAAACCCCGTTATGGCTTCTTTTCAAGCCAAAATAGGTTGGAAAATGCTTAGAAAGAGAGAAAATAAAAATTATCATTTCGTTTCGTTCCTACTCGACGCGGAATAGAAAATTCCATGAAAATAGCAAAAAAACTCAAAAACCCCGTTATGACTTATTTTCAAGCCAAAATAGGTTGGAAAATGCTGAGAAAGTGAAAAAAATTAAAATCATCGTTTCGTTTCGTTTCTACCCGACGCGTAATAGAAAATTCAAAAAAAATAGCAAAAAAATTCAAAAAATTAAAAAACTCCGTTATGGAATCTTTTCAAGCCAAAATAGGTTGGAAAATGATGAGAAGGTGAGAAAATAAAAATTATCGTTTCATTCCGTTCCTACCCGACGCGTAATAGAAAATTCCAAAGAAAAAGCAAAAAAATTCAAAAACCCTGTTATGGCTTCTTTTCAAGCCAAAATAGGCTGGAAAAGGCTGCGAAAGAGAAAAACATAAAAATTATCGTTTCGTTTCGTTCCTACCCGACGCGTAATACGAAATTCCAAAAAAATAGCAAAAAAATTTAAAAAATTCAAAAATACCATTATGGCTTCATTTCAAGCCAAAACAGGTTGGAAAAGACCGAAAAAGAGAGAAAATAAAAATTATCGTTTCGTTTCGTTCCTACCCAACGCGTGATAGAAAATTCCAAAAAAGTAGGAAAAAAATTCAAAAAATTCAAAAAACCCATTATGGCTTCCTTTCAAGGCAAAATAGGTTGTAAAATGCTTAGAAAGAGAGAAAATAAAAATTATCATTTCGTTTCGTTCCTACTCGACGCGAAAAAGAAAATTCCAAAAAAATAGCAAAAAAATTCAAAAACCCCGTTATGGAATCTTTTCAAGCCAAAATAGGTTGGAAAATGATGAGAAGGTGAGAAAATAAAAATTATCGTTTCATTCCGTTCCTACCCGACGCGTAATAGAAAATTCCAAAGAAAAAGCAAAAAAATTCAAAAACCCTGTTATGGCTTCTTTTCAAGCCAAAATAGGCTGGAAAAGGCTGCGAAAGAGAAAAACATAAAAATTATCGTTTCGTTTCGTTCCTACCCGACGCGTAATACGAAATTCCAAAAAAATAGCAAAAAAATTTAAAAAATTCAAAAATACCATTATGGCTTCATTTCAAGCCAAAACAGGTTGGAAAAGGCCGAAAAAGAGAGAAAATAAAAATTATCGTTTCGTTTCGTTCCTACCCAACGCGTAATAGAAAATTCCAAAAAAGTAGGAAAAAAATTCAAAAAATTCAAAAAACCCATTATGGCATCCTTTCAAGGCAAAATAGGTTGTAAAATGCTTAGAAAGAGAGAAAATAAAAATTATCATTTCGTTTCGTTCCTACTCGACGCGAAAAAGAAAATTCCAAAAAAATAGCAAAAAAATTCAAAAACCCCGTTATGGAATCTTTTCAAGCCAAAATAGGTTGGAAAATGATGAGAATGTGAGAAAATAAAAATTATCGTTTCATTCCGTTCCTACCCGACGCGTAATAGAAAATTCCAAAGAAAAAGCAAAAAAATTCAAAAAATTCAAAAACCCTGTTATGGCTTCTTTTCAAGCCAAAATAGGCTGGAAAAGGCTGCGAAAGAGAAAAACATAAAAATTATCGTTTCGTTTCGTTCCTACCCGACGCGTAATACGAAATTCCAAAAAAATAGCAAAAAAATTTAAAAAATTCAAAAATACCATTATGGCTTCATTTCAAGCCAAAACAGGTTGGAAAAGGCTGAAAAAGAGTGAAAATAAAAATTATTGTTTCGTTTCGTTCCTACCCAACGCGTAATAGAAAATTCCAAAAAAGTAGGAAAAAAATTCAAAAAATTCAAAAACCCTGTTCTGGCTTCCTTTCAAGCCAAAATAGGTTGGAAAATGCTTAGAAAGAGAGAAAATAAAAATTATCATTCCGTTTCGTTCCTACTCGACGCGAAAAAGAAAATTCCAAAAAAATAGCAAAAAAATTCAAAAACCCCGTTATGGCTTCTTTTCAAGCCAAAATAGGTTGGAAAATGCTTAGAAAGAGAGAAAATAAAAATTATCATTTCGTTTCGTTCCTACTCGACGCGGAATAGAAAATTCCATGAAAATAGCAAAAAAACTCAAAAACCCCGTTATGACTTCTTTTCAAGCCAAAATAGATTGGAAAATGCTGAGAAAGTGAAAAAAATTAAAATTATCGTTTCGTTTCGTTTCTACCCGACGCGTAATAGAAAATTCAAAAAAAATAGCAAAAAAATTCAAAAAATTAAAAAACTCCGTTATGGCATCTTTTCAAGCCAAAATAGGTTGGAAAATGATGAGAAGGTGAGAAAATAAAAATTATCGTTTCATTCCGTTCCTACCCGACGCGTAATAGAAAATTCCAAAGAAAAAGCAAAAAAATTCAAAAACCCTG
Source organism: Quercus parvula (assembly GCA_030820535.1). Lineage (NCBI taxonomy): Eukaryota > Viridiplantae > Streptophyta > Magnoliopsida > Fagales > Fagaceae > Quercus > Quercus parvula. The sequence goes on from JAUAME010000001.1 coordinate 51,016,505, forward strand.
TTATGGCTTCTTTTCAAGCCAAAATAGGCTGGAAAAGGCTGCGAAAGAGAAAAACATAAAAATTATCGTCTCGTTTCGTTCCTACCCGACGCGTAATACGAAATTCCAAAAAAATAGCAAAAAAATTTAAAAAATTCGAAAATACCATTATGGCTTCATTTCAAGCCAAAACAGGTTGGAAAAGGCTGAAAAAGAGTGAAAATAAAAATTATTGTTTCGTTTCGTTCCTACCCAACGCGTAATAGAAAATTCCAAAAAAGTAGGAAAAAAATTCAAAAAATTCAAAAACCCTGTTATGGCTTCCTTTCAAGCCAAAATAGGTTGGAAAATGCTTAGAAAGAGAGAAAATAAAAATTATCATTCCGTTTCGTTCCTACTCGAAGCGAAAAAGAAAATTCCAAAAAAATAGCACAAAAATTCAAAAACCCCGTTATGGCTTCTTTTCAAGCCAAAATAGGTTGGAAAATGCTTAGAAAGAGAGAAAATAAAAATTATCATTTCGTTTCGTTCCTACTCGACGCGGAATAGAAAATTCCATGAAAATAGCAAAAAAACTCAAAAACCCCGTTATGACTTATTTTCAAGCCAAAATAGGTTGGAAAATGCTGAGAAAGTGAAAAAAATTAAAATCATCGTTTCGTTTCGTTTCTACCCGACGCGTAATAGAAAATTCAAAAAAAATAGCAAAAAAATTCAAAAAATTAAAAAACTCCGTTATGGAATCTTTTCAAGCCAAAATAGGTTGGAAAATGATGAGAAGGTGAGAAAATAAAAATTATCGTTTCATTCCGTTCCTACCCGACGCGTAATAGAAAATTCCAAAGAAAAAGCAAAAAAATTCAAAAACCCTGTTATGGCTTCTTTTCAAGCCAAAATAGGCTGGAAAAGGCTGCGAAAGAGAAAAACATAAAAATTTTCGTTTCGTTTCGTTCCTACCCAACGCGTAATACGAAATTCCAAAAAAATAGCAAAAAAATTTAAAAAATTCAAAAATACCATTATGGCTTCATTTCAAGCCAAAACAGGTTGGAAAAGACCGAAAAAGAGAGAAAATAAAAATTATCGTTTCGTTTCGTTCCTACCCAACGCGTAATAGAAAATTCCAAAAAAGTAGGAAAAAAATTCAAAAAATTCAAAAAACCCATTATGGCTTCCTTTCAAGGCAAAATAGGTTGTAAAATGCTTAGAAAGAGAGAAAATAAAAATTATCATTTCGTTTCGTTCCTACTCGACGCGAAAAAGAAAATTCCAAAAAAATAGCAAAAAAATTCAAAAACCCCGTTATGGAATCTTTTCAAGCCAAAATAGGTTGGAAAATGATGAGAAGGTGAGAAAATAAAAATTATCGTTTCATTCCGTTCCTACCCGACGCGTAATAGAAAATTCCAAAGAAAAAGCAAAAAAATTCAAAAAATTCAAAAACCCTGTTATGGCTTCTTTTCAAGCCAAAATAGGCTGGAAAAGGCTGCGAAAGAGAAAAACATAAAAATTATCGTTTCGTTTCGTTCCTACCCGACGCGTAATACGAAATTCCAAAAAAATAGCAAAAAAATTTAAAAAATTCAAAAATACCATTATGGCTTCATTTCAAGCCAAAACAGGTTGGAAAAGGCTGAAAAAGAGTGAAAATAAAAATTATTGTTTCGTTTCGTTCCTACCCAACGCGTAATAGAAAATTCCAAAAAAGTAGGAAAAAAATTCAAAAAATTCAAAAACCCTGTTCTGGCTTCCTTTCAAGCCAAAATAGGTTGGAAAATGCTTAGAAAGAGAGAAAATAAAAATTATCATTCCGTTTCGTTCCTACTCGACGCGAAAAAGAAAATTCCAAAAAAATAGCAAAAAAATTCAAAAACCCCGTTATGGCTTCTTTTCAAGCCAAAATAGGTTGGAAAATGCTTAGAAAGAGAGAAAATAAAAATTATCATTTCGTTTCGTTCCTACTCGACACGGAATAGAAAATTCCATGAAAATAGCAAAAAAACTCAAAAACCCCGTTATGACTTCTTTTCAAGCCAAAATAGGTTGGAAAATGCTGAGAAAGTGAAAAAAATTAAAATTATCGTTTCGTTTCGTTTCTACCCGACGCGTAATAGAAAATTCAAAAAAAATAGCAAAAAAATTCAAAAAATTAAAAAACTCCGTTATGGCATCTTTTCAAGCCAAAATAGGTTGGAAAATGATGAGAAGGTGAGAAAATAAAAATTATCGTTTCATTCCGTTCCTACCCGACGCGTAATAGAAAATTCCAAAGAAAAAGCAAAAAAATTCAAAAAATTCAAAAACCCTGTTATGGCTTCTTTTCAAGCCAAAATAGGCTGGAAAAGGCTGCGAAAGAGAAAAACATAAAAATTATCGTCTCGTTTCGTTCCTACCCGACGCGTAATAAGAAATTCCAAAAAAATAGCAAAAAAATTTAAAAAATTCAAAAATACCATTATGGCTTCATTTCAAGCCAAAACAGGTTGGAAAAGGCTGAAAAAGAGAGAAAATAAAAATCATCGTTTCGTTTCGTTCCTACCCAACGCGTAATAGAAAATTCCAAAAAAGTAGGAAAAAAATTCAAAAAATTCAAAAAACCCATTATGGCTTCCTTTCAAGGCAAAATAGGTTGGAAAATGCTTAGAAAGAGAGAAAATAAAAATTATCATTTCGTTTCGTTCCTACTCGACGCGAAAAAGAAAATTCCAAAAAAATAGCAAAAAAATTCAAAAACCCCGTTATGGAATCTTTTCAAGCCAAAATAGGTTGGAAAATGATGAGAAGGTGAGAAAATAAAAATTATCGTTTCATTCCGTTCCTACCCGACGCGTAATAGAAAATTCCAAAGAAAAAGCAAAAAAATTCAAAAACCCTGTTATGGCTTCTTTTCAAGCCAAAATAGGCTGGAAAAGGCTGCGAAAGAGAAAAACATAAAAATTATCGTTTCGTTTCGTTCCTACCCGACGCGTAATACGAAATTCCAAAAAAATAGCAAAAAAATTTAAAAAATTCAAAAATACCATTATGGCTTCATTTCAAGCCAAAACAGGTTGGAAAAGGCTGAAAAAAAGTGAAAATAAAAATTATTGTTTCGTTTCGTTCCTACCCAACGCGTAATAGAAAATTCCAAAAAAGTAGGAAAAAAATTCAAAAACCCTGTTATGGCTTCCTTTCAAGCCAAAATAGGTTGGAAAATGCTTAGAAAGAGAGAAAATAAAAATTATCATTCCGTTTCGTTCCTACTCGAAGCGAAAAAGAAAATTCCAAAAAAATAGCAAAAAAATTCAAAAACCCCGTTATGGCTTCTTTTCAAGCCAAAATAGGTTGGAAAATGCTTAGAAAGAGAGAAAATAAAAATTATCATTTCGTTTCGTTCCTACTCGACGCGGAATAGAAAATTCCATGAAAATAGCAAAAAAACTCAAAAACCCCGTTATGACTTATTTTCAAGCCAAAATAGGTTGGAAAATGCTGAGAAAGTGAAAAAAATTAAAATCATCGTTTCGTTTCGTTTCTACCCGACGCGTAATAGAAAATTCAAAAAAAATAGCAAAAAAATTCAAAAAATTAAAAAACTCCGTTATGGAATCTTTTCAAGCCAAAATAGGTTGGAAAATGATGAGAAGGTGAGAAAATAAAAATTATCGTTTCATTCCGTTCCTACCCGACGCGTAATAGAAAATTCCAAAGAAAAAGCAAAAAAATTCAAAAAATTCAAAAACCCTGTTATGGCTTCTTTTCAAGCCAAAATAGGCTGGAAAAGGCTGCGAAAGAGAAAAACATAAAAATTATCGTTTCGTTTCGTTCCTACCCGACGCGTAATACGAAATTCCAAAAAAATAGCAAAAAAATTTAAAAAATTCAAAAATACCATTATGGCTTCATTTCAAGCCAAAACAGGTTGGAAAAGGCCGAAAAAGAGAGAAAATAAAAATTATCGTTTCGTTTCGTTCCTACCCAACGCGTAATAGAAAATTCCAAAAAAGTAGGAAAAAAATTCAAAAAATTCAAAAAACCCATTATGGCATCCTTTCAAGGCAAAATAGGTTGTAAAATGCTTAGAAAGAGAGAAAATAAAAATTATCATTTCGTTTCGTTCCTACTCGACGCGAAAAAGAAAATTCCAAAAAAATAGCAAAAAAATTCAAAAACCCCGTTATGGAATCTTTTCAAGCCAAAATAGGTTGGAAAATGATGAGAAGGTGAGAAAATAAAAATTATCGTTTCATTCCGTTCCTACCCGACGCGTAATAGAAAATTCCAAAGAAAAAGCAAAAAAATTCAAAAAATTCAAAAACCCTGTTATGGCTTCTTTTCAAGCCAAAATAGGCTGGAAAAGGCTGCGAAAGAGAAAAACATAAAAATTATCGTTTCGTTTCGTTCCTACCCGACGCGTAATACGAAATTCCAAAAAAATAGCAAAAAAATTTAAAAAATTCAAAAATACCATTATGGCTTCATTTCAAGCCAAAACAGGTTGGAAAAGGCTGAAAAAGAGTGAAAATAAAAATTATTGTTTCGTTTCGTTCCTACCCAACGCGTAATAGAAAATTCCAAAAAAGTAGGAAAAAAATTCAAAAAATTCAAAAACCCTGTTCTGGCTTCCTTTCAAGCCAAAATAGGTTGGAAAATGCTTAGAAAGAGAGAAAATAAAAATTATCATTCCGTTTCGTTCCTACTCGACGCGAAAAAGAAAATTCCAAAAAAATAGCAAAAAAATTCAAAAACCCCGTTATGGCTTCTTTTCAAGCCAAAATAGGTTGGAAAATGCTTAGAAAGAGAGAAAATAAAAATTATCATTTCGTTTCGTTCCTACTCGACGCGGAATAGAAAATTCCATGAAAATAGCAAAAAAACTCAAAAACCCCGTTATGACTTCTTTTCAAGCCAAAATAGGTTGGAAAATGCTGAGAAAGTGAAAAAAATTAAAATTATCGTTTCGTTTCGTTTCTACCCGACGCGTAATAGAAAATTCAAAAAAAATAGCAAAAAAATTCAAAAAATTAAAAAACTCCGTTATGGCATCTTTTCAAGCCAAAATAGGTTGGAAAATGATGAGAAGGTGAGAAAATAAAAATTATCGTTTCATTCCGTTCCTACCCGACGCGTAATAGAAAATTCCAAAGAAAAAGCAAAAAAATTCAAAAACCCTGTTATGGCTTCTTTTCAAGCCAAAATAGGCTGGAAAAGGCTGCGAAAGAGAAAAACATAAAAATTATCGTCTCGTTTCGTTCCTACCCGACGCGTAATACGAAATTCCAAAAAAATAGCAAAAAAATTTAAAAAATTCGAAAATACCATTATGGCTTCATTTCAAGCCAAAACAGGTTGGAAAAGGCTGAAAAAGAGTGAAAATAAAAATTATTGTTTCGTTTCGTTCCTACCCAACGCGTAATAGAAAATTCCAAAAAAGTAGGAAAAAAATTCAAAAAATTCAAAAACCCTGTTATGGCTTCCTTTCAAGCCAAAATAGGTTGGAAAATGCTTAGAAAGAGAGAAAATAAAAATTATCATTCCGTTTCGTTCCTACTCGAAGCGAAAAAGAAAATTCCAAAAAAATAGCACAAAAATTCAAAAACCCCGTTATGGCTTCTTTTCAAGCCAAAATAGGTTGGAAAATGCTTAGAAAGAGAGAAAATAAAAATTATCATTTCGTTTCGTTCCTACTCGACACGGAATAGAAAATTCCATGAAAATAGCAAAAAAACTCAAAAACCCCGTTATGACTTCTTTTCAAGCCAAAATAGGTTGGAAAATGCTGAGAAAGTGAAAAAAATTAAAATTATCGTTTCGTTTCGTTTCTACCCGACGCGTAATAGAAAATTCAAAAAAAATAGCAAAAAAATTCAAAAAATTAAAAAACTCCGTTATGGCATCTTTTCAAGCCAAAATAGGTTGGAAAATGATGAGAAGGTGAGAAAATAAAAATTATCGTTTCATTCCGTTCCTACCCGACGCGTAATAGAAAATTCCAAAGAAAAAGCAAAAAAATTCAAAAAATTCAAAAACCCTGTTATGGCTTCTTTTCAAGCCAAAATAGGCTGGAAAAGGCTGCGAAAGAGAAAAACATAAAAATTATCGTCTCGTTTCGTTCCTACCCGACGCGTAATAAGAAATTCCAAAAAAATAGCAAAAAAATTTAAAAAATTCAAAAATACCATTATGGCTTCATTTCAAGCCAAAACAGGTTGGAAAAGGCTGAAAAAGAGAGAAAATAAAAATCATCGTTTCGTTTCGTTCCTACCCAACGCGTAATAGAAAATTCCAAAAAAGTAGGAAAAAAATTCAAAAAATTCAAAAAACCCATTATGGCTTCCTTTCAAGGCAAAATAGGTTGGAAAATGCTTAGAAAGAGAGAAAATAAAAATTATCATTTCGTTTCGTTCCTACTCGACGCGAAAAAGAAAATTCCAAAAAAATAGCAAAAAAATTCAAAAACCCCGTTATGGAATCTTTTCAAGCCAAAATAGGTTGGAAAATGATGAGAAGGTGAGAAAATAAAAATTATCGTTTCATTCCGTTCCTACCCGACGCGTAATAGAAAATTCCAAAGAAAAAGCAAAAAAATTCAAAAACCCTGTTATGGCTTCTTTTCAAGCCAAAATAGGCTGGAAAAGGCTGCGAAAGAGAAAAACATAAAAATTATCGTTTCGTTTCGTTCCTACCCGACGCGTAATACGAAATTCCAAAAAAATAGCAAAAAAATTTAAAAAATTCAAAAATACCATTATGGCTTCATTTCAAGCCAAAACAGGTTGGAAAAGGCTGAAAAAAAGTGAAAATAAAAATTATTGTTTCGTTTCGTTCCTACCCAACGCGTAATAGAAAATTCCAAAAAAGTAGGAAAAAAATTCAAAAACCCTGTTATGGCTTCCTTTCAAGCCAAAATAGGTTGGAAAATGCTTAGAAAGAGAGAAAATAAAAATTATCATTCCGTTTCGTTCCTACTCGAAGCGAAAAAGAAAATTCCAAAAAAATAGCAAAAAAATTCAAAAACCCCGTTATGGCTTCTTTTCAAGCCAAAATAGGTTGGAAAATGCTTAGAAAGAGAGAAAATAAAAATTATCATTTCGTTTCGTTCCTACTCGACGCGGAATAGAAAATTCCATGAAAATAGCAAAAAAACTCAAAAACCCCGTTATGACTTATTTTCAAGCCAAAATAGGTTGGAAAATGCTGAGAAAGTGAAAAAAATTAAAATCATCGTTTCGTTTCGTTTCTACCCGACGCGTAATAGAAAATTCAAAAAAAATAGCAAAAAAATTCAAAAAATTAAAAAACTCCGTTATGGAATCTTTTCAAGCCAAAATAGGTTGGAAAATGATGAGAAGGTGAGAAAATAAAAATTATCGTTTCATTCCGTTCCTACCCGACGCGTAATAGAAAATTCCAAAGAAAAAGCAAAAAAATTCAAAAAATTCAAAAACCCTGTTATGGCTTCTTTTCAAGCCAAAATAGGCTGGAAAAGGCTGCGAAAGAGAAAAACATAAAAATTATCGTTTCGTTTCGTTCCTACCCGACGCGTAATACGAAATTCCAAAAAAATAGCAAAAAAATTTAAAAAATTCAAAAATACCATTATGGCTTCATTTCAAGCCAAAACAGGTTGGAAAAGGCCGAAAAAGAGAGAAAATAAAAATTATCGTTTCGTTTCGTTCCTACCCAACGCGTAATAGAAAATTCCAAAAAAGTAGGAAAAAAATTCAAAAAATTCAAAAAACCCATTATGGCATCCTTTCAAGGCAAAATAGGTTGTAAAATGCTTAGAAAGAGAGAAAATAAAAATTATCATTTCGTTTCGTTCCTACTCGACGCGAAAAAGAAAATTCCAAAAAAATAGCAAAAAAATTCAAAAACCCCGTTATGGAATCTTTTCAAGCCAAAATAGGTTGGAAAATGATGAGAAGGTGAGAAAATAAAAATTATCGTTTCATTCCGTTCCTACCCGACGCGTAATAGAAAATTCCAAAGAAAAAGCAAAAAAATTCAAAAAATTCAAAAACCCTGTTATGGCTTCTTTTCAAGCCAAAATAGGCTGGAAAAGGCTGCGAAAGAGAAAAACATAAAAATTATCGTTTCGTTTCGTTCCTACCCGACGCGTAATACGAAATTCCAAAAAAATAGCAAAAAAATTTAAAAAATTCAAAAATACCATTATGGCTTCATTTCAAGCCAAAACAGGTTGGAAAAGGCTGAAAAAGAGTGAAAATAAAAATTATTGTTTCGTTTCGTTCCTACCCAACGCGTAATAGAAAATTCCAAAAAAGTAGGAAAAAAATTCAAAAAATTCAAAAACCCTGTTCTGGCTTCCTTTCAAGCCAAAATAGGTTGGAAAATGCTTAGAAAGAGAGAAAATAAAAATTATCATTCCGTTTCGTTCCTACTCGACGCGAAAAAGAAAATTCCAAAAAAATAGCAAAAAAATTCAAAAACCCCGTTATGGCTTCTTTTCAAGCCAAAATAGGTTGGAAAATGCTTAGAAAGAGAGAAAATAAAAATTATCATTTCGTTTCGTTCCTACTCGACGCGGAATAGAAAATTCCATGAAAATAGCAAAAAAACTCAAAAACCCCGTTATGACTTCTTTTCAAGCCAAAATAGGTTGGAAAATGCTGAGAAAGTGAAAAAAATTAAAATTATCGTTTCGTTTCGTTTCTACCCGACGCGTAATAGAAAATTCAAAAAAAATAGCAAAAAAATTCAAAAAATTAAAAAACTCCGTTATGGCATCTTTTCAAGCCAAAATAGGTTGGAAAATGATGAGAAGGTGAGAAAATAAAAATTATCGTTTCATTCCGTTCCTACCCGACGCGTAATAGAAAATTCCAAAGAAAAAGCAAAAAAATTCAAAAACCCTGTTATGGCTTCTTTTCAAGCCAAAATAGGCTGGAAAAGGCTGCGAAAGAGAAAAACATAAAAATTATCGTCTCGTTTCGTTCCTACCCGACGCGTAATACGAAATTCCAAAAAAATAGCAAAAAAATTTAAAAAATTCGAAAATACCATTATGGCTTCATTTCAAGCCAAAACAGGTTGGAAAAGGCTGAAAAAGAGTGAAAATAAAAATTATTGTTTCGTTTCGTTCCTACCCAACGCGTAATAGAAAATTCCAAAAAAGTAGGAAAAAAATTCAAAAAATTCAAAAACCCTGTTATGGCTTCCTTTCAAGCCAAAATAGGTTGGAAAATGCTTAGAAAGAGAGAAAATAAAAATTATCATTCCGTTTCGTTCCTACTCGAAGCGAAAAAGAAAATTCCAAAAAAATAGCACAAAAATTCAAAAACCCCGTTATGGCTTCTTTTCAAGCCAAAATAGGTTGGAAAATGCTTAGAAAGAGAGAAAATAAAAATTATCATTTCGTTTCGTTCCTACTCGACACGGAATAGAAAATTCCATGAAAATAGCAAAAAAACTCAAAAACCCCGTTATGACTTCTTTTCAAGCCAAAATAGGTTGGAAAATGCTGAGAAAGTGAAAAAAATTAAAATTATCGTTTCGTTTCGTTTCTACCCGACGCGTAATAGAAAATTCAAAAAAAATAGCAAAAAAATTCAAAAAATTAAAAAACTCCGTTATGGCATCTTTTCAAGCCAAAATAGGTTGGAAAATGATGAGAAGGTGAGAAAATAAAAATTATCGTTTCATTCCGTTCCTACCCGACGCGTAATAGAAAATTCCAAAGAAAAAGCAAAAAAATTCAAAAAATTCAAAAACCCTGTTATGGCTTCTTTTCAAGCCAAAATAGGCTGGAAAAGGCTGCGAAAGAGAAAAACATAAAAATTATCGTCTCGTTTCGTTCCTACCCGACGCGTAATAAGAAATTCCAAAAAAATAGCAAAAAAATTTAAAAAATTCAAAAATACCATTATGGCTTCATTTCAAGCCAAAACAGGTTGGAAAAGGCTGAAAAAGAGAGAAAATAAAAATCATCGTTTCGTTTCGTTCCTACCCAACGCGTAATAGAAAATTCCAAAAAAGTAGGAAAAAAATTCAAAAAATTCAAAAAACCCATTATGGCTTCCTTTCAAGGCAAAATAGGTTGGAAAATGCTTAGAAAGAGAGAAAATAAAAATTATCATTTCGTTTCGTTCCTACTCGACGCGAAAAAGAAAATTCCAAAAAAATAGCAAAAAAATTCAAAAACCCCGTTATGGAATCTTTTCAAGCCAAAATAGGTTGGAAAATGATGAGAAGGTGAGAAAATAAAAATTATCGTTTCATTCCGTTCCTACCCGACGCGTAATAGAAAATTCCAAAGAAAAAGCAAAAAAATTCAAAAACCCTGTTATGGCTTCTTTTCAAGCCAAAATAGGCTGGAAAAGGCTGCGAAAGAGAAAAACATAAAAATTATCGTTTCGTTTCGTTCCTACCCGACGCGTAATACGAAATTCCAAAAAAATAGCAAAAAAATTTAAAAAATTCAAAAATACCATTATGGCTTCATTTCAAGCCAAAACAGGTTGGAAAAGACCGAAAAAGAGAGAAAATAAAAATTATCGTTTCGTTTCGTTCCTACCCAACGCGTAATAGAAAATTCCAAAAAAGTAGGAAAAAAATTCAAAAAATTCAAAAAACCCATTATGGCTTCCTTTCAAGGCAAAATAGGTTGTAAAATGCTTAGAAAGAGAGAAAATAAAAATTATCATTTCGTTTCGTTCCTACTCGACGCGAAAAAGAAAATTCCAAAAAAATAGCAAAAAAATTCAAAAACCCCGTTATGGAATCTTTTCAAGCCAAAATAGGTTGGAAAATGATGAGAAGGTGAGAAAATAAAAATTATCGTTTCATTCCGTTCCTACCCGACGCGTAATAGAAAATTCCAAAGAAAAAGCAAAAAAATTCAAAAAATTCAAAAACCCTGTTATGGCTTCTTTTCAAGCCAAAATAGGCTGGAAAAGGCTGCGAAAGAGAAAAACATAAAAATTATCGTTTCGTTTCGTTCCTACCCGACGCGTAATACGAAATTCCAAAAAAATAGCAAAAAAATTTAAAAAATTCAAAAATACCATTATGGCTTCATTTCAAGCCAAAACAGGTTGGAAAAGGCTGAAAAAGAGTGAAAATAAAAATTATTGTTTCGTTTCGTTCCTACCCAACGCGTAATAGAAAATTCCAAAAAAGTAGGAAAAAAATTCAAAAAATTCAAAAACCCTGTTCTGGCTTCCTTTCAAGCCAAAATAGGTTGGAAAATGCTTAGAAAGAGAGAAAATAAAAATTATCATTCCGTTTCGTTCCTACTCGACGCGAAAAAGAAAATTCCAAAAAAATAGCAAAAAAATTCAAAAACCCCGTTATGGCTTCTTTTCAAGCCAAAATAGGTTGGAAAATGCTTAGAAAGAGAGAAAATAAAAATTATCATTTCGTTTCGTTCCTACTCGACGCGGAATAGAAAATTCCATGAAAATAGCAAAAAAACTCAAAAACCCCGTTATGACTTCTTTTCAAGCCAAAATAGGTTGGAAAATGCTGAGAAAGTGAAAAAAATTAAAATTATCGTTTCGTTTCGTTTCTACCCGACGCGTAATAGAAAATTCAAAAAAAATAGCAAAAAAATTCAAAAAATTAAAAAACTCCGTTATGGCATCTTTTCAAGCCAAAATAGGTTGGAAAATGATGAGAAGGTGAGAAAATAAAAATTATCGTTTCATTCCGTTCCTACCCGACGCGTAATAGAAAATTCCAAAGAAAAAGCAAAAAAATTCAAAAACCCTGTTATGGCTTCTTTTCAAGCCAAAATAGGCTGGAAAAGGCTGCGAAAGAGAAAAACATAAAAATTATCGTCTCGTTTCGTTCCTACCCGACGCGTAATACGAAATTCCAAAAAAATAGCAAAAAAATTTAAAAAATTCGAAAATACCATTATGGCTTCATTTCAAGCCAAAACAGGTTGGAAAAGGCTGAAAAAGAGTGAAAATAAAAATTATTGTTTCGTTTCGTTCCTACCCAACGCGTAATAGAAAATTCCAAAAAAGTAGGAAAAAAATTCAAAAAATTCAAAAACCCTGTTATGGCTTCCTTTCAAGCCAAAATAGGTTGGAAAATGCTTAGAAAGAGAGAAAATAAAAATTATCATTCCGTTTCGTTCCTACTCGAAGCGAAAAAGAAAATTCCAAAAAAATAGCACAAAAATTCAAAAACCCCGTTATGGCTTCTTTTCAAGCCAAAATAGGTTGGAAAATGCTTAGAAAGAGAGAAAATAAAAATTATCATTTCGTTTCGTTCCTACTCGACACGGAATAGAAAATTCCATGAAAATAGCAAAAAAACTCAAAAACCCCGTTATGACTTCTTTTCAAGCCAAAATAGGTTGGAAAATGCTGAGAAAGTGAAAAAAATTAAAATTATCGTTTCGTTTCGTTTCTACCCGACGCGTAATAGAAAATTCAAAAAAAATAGCAAAAAAATTCAAAAAATTAAAAAACTCCGTTATGGCATCTTTTCAAGCCAAAATAGGTTGGAAAATGATGAGAAGGTGAGAAAATAAAAATTATCGTTTCATTCCGTTCCTACCCGACGCGTAATAGAAAATTCCAAAGAAAAAGCAAAAAAATTCAAAAAATTCAAAAACCCTGTTATGGCTTCTTTTCAAGCCAAAATAGGCTGGAAAAGGCTGCGAAAGAGAAAAACATAAAAATTATCGTCTCGTTTCGTTCCTACCCGACGCGTAATAAGAAATTCCAAAAAAATAGCAAAAAAATTTAAAAAATTCAAAAATACCATTATGGCTTCATTTCAAGCCAAAACAGGTTGGAAAAGGCTGAAAAAGAGAGAAAATAAAAATCATCGTTTCGTTTCGTTCCTACCCAACGCGTAATAGAAAATTCCAAAAAAGTAGGAAAAAAATTCAAAAAATTCAAAAAACCCATTATGGCTTCCTTTCAAGGCAAAATAGGTTGGAAAATGCTTAGAAAGAGAGAAAATAAAAATTATCATTTCGTTTCGTTCCTACTCGACGCGAAAAAGAAAATTCCAAAAAAATAGCAAAAAAATTCAAAAACCCCGTTATGGAATCTTTTCAAGCCAAAATAGGTTGGAAAATGATGAGAAGGTGAGAAAATAAAAATTATCGTTTCATTCCGTTCCTACCCGACGCGTAATAGAAAATTCCAAAGAAAAAGCAAAAAAATTCAAAAACCCTGTTATGGCTTCTTTTCAAGCCAAAATAGGCTGGAAAAGGCTGCGAAAGAGAAAAACATAAAAATTATCGTTTCGTTTCGTTCCTACCCGACGCGTAATACGAAATTCCAAAAAAATAGCAAAAAAATTTAAAAAATTCAAAAATACCATTATGGCTTCATTTCAAGCCAAAACAGGTTGGAAAAGACCGAAAAAGAGAGAAAATAAAAATTATCGTTTCGTTTCGTTCCTACCCAACGCGTAATAGAAAATTCCAAAAAAGTAGGAAAAAAATTCAAAAAATTCAAAAAACCCATTATGGCTTCCTTTCAAGGCAAAATAGGTTGTAAAATGCTTAGAAAGAGAGAAAATAAAAATTATCATTTCGTTTCGTTCCTACTCGACGCGAAAAAGAAAATTCCAAAAAAATAGCAAAAAAATTCAAAAACCCCGTTATGGAATCTTTTCAAGCCAAAATAGGTTGGAAAATGATGAGAAGGTGAGAAAATAAAAATTATCGTTTCATTCCGTTCCTACCCGACGCGTAATAGAAAATTCCAAAGAAAAAGCAAAAAAATTCAAAAAATTCAAAAACCCTGTTATGGCTTCTTTTCAAGCCAAAATAGGCTGGAAAAGGCTGCGAAAGAGAAAAACATAAAAATTATCGTTTCGTTTCGTTCCTACCCGACGCGTAATACGAAATTCCAAAAAAATAGCAAAAAAATTTAAAAAATTCAAAAATACCATTATGGCTTCATTTCAAGCCAAAACAGGTTGGAAAAGGCCGAAAAAGAGAGAAAATAAAAATTATCGTTTCGTTTCGTTCCTACCCAACGCGTAATAGAAAATTCCAAAAAAGTAGGAAAAAAATTCAAAAAATTCAAAAAACCCATTATGGCATCCTTTCAAGGCAAAATAGGTTGTAAAATGCTTAGAAAGAGAGAAAATAAAAATTATCATTTCGTTTCGTTCCTACTCGACGCGAAAAAGAAAATTCCAAAAAAATAGCAAAAAAATTCAAAAACCCCGTTATGGAATCTTTTCAAGCCAAAATAGGTTGGAAAATGATGAGAATGTGAGAAAATAAAAATTATCGTTTCATTCCGTTCCTACCCGACGCGTAATAGAAAATTCCAAAGAAAAAGCAAAAAAATTCAAAAAATTCAAAAACCCTGTTATGGCTTCTTTTCAAGCCAAAATAGGCTGGAAAAGGCTGCGAAAGAGAAAAACATAAAAATTATCGTTTCGTTTCGTTCCTACCCGACGCGTAATACGAAATTCCAAAAAAATAGCAAAAAAATTTAAAAAATTCAAAAATACCATTATGGCTTCATTTCAAGCCAAAACAGGTTGGAAAAGGCTGAAAAAGAGTGAAAATAAAAATTATTGTTTCGTTTCGTTCCTACCCAACGCGTAATAGAAAATTCCAAAAAAGTAGGAAAAAAATTCAAAAAATTCAAAAACCCTGTTCTGGCTTCCTTTCAAGCCAAAATAGGTTGGAAAATGCTTAGAAAGAGAGAAAATAAAAATTATCATTCCGTTTCGTTCCTACTCGACGCGAAAAAGAAAATTCCAAAAAAATAGCAAAAAAATTCAAAAACCCCGTTATGGCTTCTTTTCAAGCCAAAATAGGTTGGAAAATGCTTAGAAAGAGAGAAAATAAAAATTATCATTTCGTTTCGTTCCTACTCGACGCGGAATAGAAAATTCCATGAAAATAGCAAAAAAACTCAAAAACCCCGTTATGACTTCTTTTCAAGCCAAAATAGATTGGAAAATGCTGAGAAAGTGAAAAAAATTAAAATTATCGTTTCGTTTCGTTTCTACCCGACGCGTAATAGAAAATTCAAAAAAAATAGCAAAAAAATTCAAAAAATTAAAAAACTCCGTTATGGCATCTTTTCAAGCCAAAATAGGTTGGAAAATGATGAGAAGGTGAGAAAATAAAAATTATCGTTTCATTCCGTTCCTACCCGACGCGTAATAGAAAATTCCAAAGAAAAAGCAAAAAAATTCAAAAACCCTGTTATGGCTTCTTTTCAAGCCAAAATAGGCTGGAAAAGGCTGCGAAAGAGAAAAACATAAAAATTATCGTCTCGTTTCGTTCCTACCCGACGCGTAATACGAAATTCCAAAAAAATAGCAAAAAAATTTAAAAAATTCGAAAATACCATTATGGCTTCATTTCAAGCCAAAACAGGTTGGAAAAGGCTGAAAAAGAGTGAAAATAAAAATTATTGTTTCGTTTCGTTCCTACCCAACGCGTAATAGAAAATTCCAAAAAAGTAGGAAAAAAATTCAAAAAATTCAAAAACCCTGTTATGGCTTCCTTTCAAGCCAAAATAGGTTGGAAAATGCTTAGAAAGAGAGAAAATAAAAATTATCATTCCGTTTCGTTCCTACTCGAAGCGAAAAAGAAAATTCCAAAAAAATAGCACAAAAATTCAAAAACCCCGTTATGGCTTCTTTTCAAGCCAAAATAGGTTGGAAAATGCTTAGAAAGAGAGAAAATAAAAATTATCATTTCGTTTCGTTCCTACTCGACGCGGAATAGAAAATTCCATGAAAATAGCAAAAAAACTCAAAAACCCCGTTATGACTTATTTTCAAGCCAAAATAGGTTGGAAAATGCTGAGAAAGTGAAAAAAATTAAAATCATCGTTTCGTTTCGTTTCTACCCGACGCGTAATAGAAAATTCAAAAAAAATAGCAAAAAAATTCAAAAAATTAAAAAACTCCGTTATGGAATCTTTTCAAGCCAAAATAGGTTGGAAAATGATGAGAAGGTGAGAAAATAAAAATTATCGTTTCATTCCGTTCCTACCCGACGCGTAATAGAAAATTCCAAAGAAAAAGCAAAAAAATTCAAAAACCCTGTTATGGCTTCTTTTCAAGCCAAAATAGGCTGGAAAAGGCTGCGAAAGAGAAAAACATAAAAATTTTCGTTTCGTTTCGTTCCTACCCGACGCGTAATACGAAATTCCAAAAAAATAGCAAAAAAATTTAAAAAATTCAAAAATACCATTATGGCTTCATTTCAAGCCAAAACAGGTTGGAAAAGACCGAAAAAGAGAGAAAATAAAAATTATCGTTTCGTTTCGTTCCTACCCAACGCGTAATAGAAAATTCCAAAAAAGTAGGAAAAAAATTCAAAAAATTCAAAAAACCCATTATGGCTTCCTTTCAAGGCAAAATAGGTTGTAAAATGCTTAGAAAGAGAGAAAATAAAAATTATCATTTCGTTTCGTTCCTACTCGACGCGAAAAAGAAAATTCCAAAAAAATAGCAAAAAAATTCAAAAACCCCGTTATGGAATCTTTTCAAGCCAAAATAGGTTGGAAAATGATGAGAAGGTGAGAAAATAAAAATTATCGTTTCATTCCGTTCCTACCCGACGCGTAATAGAAAATTCCAAAGAAAAAGCAAAAAAATTCAAAAAATTCAAAAACCCTGTTATGGCTTCTTTTCAAGCCAAAATAGGCTGGAAAAGGCTGCGAAAGAGAAAAACATAAAAATTATCGTTTCGTTTCGTTCCTACCCGACGCGTAATACGAAATTCCAATAAAATAGCAAAAAAATTTAAAAAATTCAAAAATACCATTATGGCTTCATTTCAAGCCAAAACAGGTTGGAAAAGGCTGAAAAAGAGTGAAAATAAAAATTATTGTTTCGTTTCGTTCCTACCCAACGCGTAATAGAAAATTCCAAAAAAGTAGGAAAAAAATTCAAAAAATTCAAAAACCCTGTTCTGGCTTCCTTTCAAGCCAAAATAGGTTGGAAAATGCTTAGAAAGAGAGAAAATAAAAATTATCATTCCGTTTCGTTCCTACTCGAAGCGAAAAAGAAAATTCCAAAAAAATAGCAAAAAAATTCAAAAACCCCGTTATGGCTTCTTTTCAAGCCAAAATAGGTTGGAAAATGCTTAGAAAGAGAGAAAATAAAAATTATCATTTCGTTTCGTTCCTACTCGACGCGGAATAGAAAATTCCATGAAAATAGCAAAAAAACTCAAAAACCCCGTTATGACTTATTTTCAAGCCAAAATAGGTTGGAAAATGCTGAGAAAGTGAAAAAAATTAAAATCATCGTTTCGTTTCGTTTCTACCCGACGCGTAATAGAAAATTCAAAAAAAATAGCAAAAAAATTCAAAAAATTAAAAAACTCCGTTATGGAATCTTTTCAAGCCAAAATAGGTTGGAAAATGATGAGAAGGTGAGAAAATAAAAATTATCGTTTCATTCCGTTCCTACCCGACGCGTAATAGAAAATTCCAAAGAAAAAGCAAAAAAATTCAAAAAATTCAAAAACCCTGTTATGGCTTCTTTTCAAGCCAAAATAGGCTGGAAAAGGCTGCGAAAGAGAAAAACATAAAAATTATCGTCTCGTTTCGTTCCTACCCGACGCGTAATAAGAAATTCCAAAAAAATAGCAAAAAAATTTAAAAAATTCAAAAATACCATTATGGCTTCATTTCAAGCCAAAACAGGTTGGAAAAGGCTGAAAAAGAGAGAAAATAAAAATCATCGTTTCGTTTCGTTCCTACCCAACGCGTAATAGAAAATTCCAAAAAAGTAGGAAAAAAATTCAAAAAATTCAAAAAACCCATTATGGCTTCCTTTCAAGGCAAAATAGGTTGGAAAATGCTTAGAAAGAGAGAAAATAAAAATTATCATTTCGTTTCGTTCCTACTCGACGCGAAAAAGAAAATTCCAAAAAAATAGCAAAAAAATTCAAAAACCCCGTTATGGAATCTTTTCAAGCCAAAATAGGTTGGAAAATGATGAGAAGGTGAGAAAATAAAAATTATCGTTTCATTCCGTTCCTACCCGACGCGTAATAGAAAATTCCAAAGAAAAAGCAAAAAAATTCAAAAACCCTGTTATGGCTTCTTTTCAAGCCAAAATAGGCTGGAAAAGGCTGCGAAAGAGAAAAACATAAAAATTATCGTTTCGTTTCGTTCCTACCCGACGCGTAATACGAAATTCCAAAAAAATAGCAAAAAAATTTAAAAAATTCAAAAATACCATTATGGCTTCATTTCAAGCCAAAACAGGTTGGAAAAGACCGAAAAAGAGAGAAAATAAAAATTATCGTTTCGTTTCGTTCCTACCCAACGCGTAATAGAAAATTCCAAAAAAGTAGGAAAAAAATTCAAAAAATTCAAAAAACCCATTATGGCTTCCTTTCAAGGCAAAATAGGTTGTAAAATGCTTAGAAAGAGAGAAAATAAAAATTATCATTTCGTTTCGTTCCTACTCGACGCGAAAAAGAAAATTCCAAAAAAATAGCAAAAAAATTCAAAAACCCCGTTATGGAATCTTTTCAAGCCAAAATAGGTTGGAAAATGATGAGAAGGTGAGAAAATAAAAATTATCGTTTCATTCCGTTCCTACCCGACGCGTAATAGAAAATTCCAAAGAAAAAGCAAAAAAATTCAAAAAATTCAAAAACCCTGTTATGGCTTCTTTTCAAGCCAAAATAGGCTGGAAAAGGCTGCGAAAGAGAAAAACATAAAAATTATCGTTTCGTTTCGTTCCTACCCGACGCGTAATACGAAATTCCAAAAAAATAGCAAAAAAATTTAAAAAATTCAAAAATACCATTATGGCTTCATTTCAAGCCAAAACAGGTTGGAAAAGGCTGAAAAAGTGTGAAAATAAAAATTATTGTTTCGTTTCGTTCCTACCCAACGCGTAATAGAAAATTCCAAAAAAGTAGGAAAAAAATTCAAAAAATTCAAAAACCCTGTTCTGGCTTCCTTTCAAGCCAAAATAGGTTGGAAAATGCTTAGAAAGAGAGAAAATAAAAATTATCATTCCGTTTCGTTCCTACTCGACGCGAAAAAGAAAATTCCAAAAAAATAGCAAAAAAATTCAAAAACCCCGTTATGGCTTCTTTTCAAGCCAAAATAGGTTGGAAAATGCTTAGAAAGAGAGAAAATAAAAATTATCATTTCGTTTCGTTCCTACTCGACGCGGAATAGAAAATTCCATGAAAATAGCAAAAAAACTCAAAAACCCCGTTATGACTTCTTTTCAAGCCAAAATAGGTTGGAAAATGCTGAGAAAGTGAAAAAAATTAAAATTATCGTTTCGTTTCGTTTCTACCCGACGCGTAATAGAAAATTCAAAAAAAATAGCAAAAAAATTCAAAAAATTAAAAAACTCCGTTATGGCATCTTTTCAAGCCAAAATAGGTTGGAAAATGATGAGAAGGTGAGAAAATAAAAATTATCGTTTCATTCCGTTCCTACCCGACGCGTAATAGAAAATTCCAAAGAAAAAGCAAAAAAATTCAAAAACCCTGTTATGGCTTCTTTTCAAGCCAAAATAGGCTGGAAAAGGCTGCGAAAGAGAAAAACATAAAAATTATCGTCTCGTTTCGTTCCTACCCGACGCGTAATACGAAATTCCAAAAAAATAGCAAAAAAATTTAAAAAATTCGAAAATACCATTATGGCTTCATTTCAAGCCAAAACAGGTTGGAAAAGGCTGAAAAAGAGTGAAAATAAAAATTATTGTTTCGTTTCGTTCCTACCCAACGCGTAATAGAAAATTCCAAAAAAGTAGGAAAAAAATTCAAAAAATTCAAAAACCCTGTTATGGCTTCCTTTCAAGCCAAAATAGGTTGGAAAATGCTTAGAAAGAGAGAAAATAAAAATTATCATTCCGTTTCGTTCCTACTCGAAGCGAAAAAGAAAATTCCAAAAAAATAGCACAAAAATTCAAAAACCCCGTTATGGCTTCTTTTCAAGCCAAAATAGGTTGGAAAATGCTTAGAAAGAGAGAAAATAAAAATTATCATTTCGTTTCGTTCCTACTCGACACGGAATAGAAAATTCCATGAAAATAGCAAAAAAACTCAAAAACCCCGTTATGACTTCTTTTCAAGCCAAAATAGGTTGGAAAATGCTGAGAAAGTGAAAAAAATTAAAATTATCGTTTCGTTTCGTTTCTACCCGACGCGTAATAGAAAATTCAAAAAAAATAGCAAAAAAATTCAAAAAATTAAAAAACTCCGTTATGGCATCTTTTCAAGCCAAAATAGGTTGGAAAATGATGAGAAGGTGAGAAAATAAAAATTATCGTTTCATTCCGTTCCTACCCGACGCGTAATAGAAAATTCCAAAGAAAAAGCAAAAAAATTCAAAAAATTCAAAAACCCTGTTATGGCTTCTTTTCAAGCCAAAATAGGCTGGAAAAGGCTGCGAAAGAGAAAAACATAAAAATTATCGTCTCGTTTCGTTCCTACCCGACGCGTAATAAGAAATTCCAAAAAAATAGCAAAAAAATTTAAAAAATTCAAAAATACCATTATGGCTTCATTTCAAGCCAAAACAGGTTGGAAAAGGCTGAAAAAGAGAGAAAATAAAAATCATCGTTTCGTTTCGTTCCTACCCAACGCGTAATAGAAAATTCCAAAAAAGTAGGAAAAAAATTCAAAAAATTCAAAAAACCCATTATGGCTTCCTTTCAAGGCAAAATAGGTTGGAAAATGCTTAGAAAGAGAGAAAATAAAAATTATCATTTCGTTTCGTTCCTACTCGACGCGAAAAAGAAAATTCCAAAAAAATAGCAAAAAAATTCAAAAACCCCGTTATGGAATCTTTTCAAGCCAAAATAGGTTGGAAAATGATGAGAAGGTGAGAAAATAAAAATTATCGTTTCATTCCGTTCCTACCCGACGCGTAATAGAAAATTCCAAAGAAAAAGCAAAAAAATTCAAAAACCCTGTTATGGCTTCTTTTCAAGCCAAAATAGGCTGGAAAAGGCTGCGAAAGAGAAAAACATAAAAATTATCGTTTCGTTTCGTTCCTACCCGACGCGTAATACGAAATTCCAAAAAAATAGCAAAAAAATTTAAAAAATTCAAAAATACCATTATGGCTTCATTTCAAGCCAAAACAGGTTGGAAAAGACCGAAAAAGAGAGAAAATAAAAATTATCGTTTCGTTTCGTTCCTACCCAACGCGTAATAGAAAATTCCAAAAAAGTAGGAAAAAAATTCAAAAAATTCAAAAAACCCATTATGGCTTCCTTTCAAGGCAAAATAGGTTGTAAAATGCTTAGAAAGAGAGAAAATAAAAATTATCATTTCGTTTCGTTCCTACTCGACGCGAAAAAGAAAATTCCAAAAAAATAGCAAAAAAATTCAAAAACCCCGTTATGGAATCTTTTCAAGCCAAAATAGGTTGGAAAATGATGAGAAGGTGAGAAAATAAAAATTATCGTTTCATTCCGTTCCTACCCGACGCGTAATAGAAAATTCCAAAGAAAAAGCAAAAAAATTCAAAAAATTCAAAAACCCTGTTATGGCTTCTTTTCAAGCCAAAATAGGCTGGAAAAGGCTGCGAAAGAGAAAAACATAAAAATTATCGTTTCGTTTCGTTCCTACCCGACGCGTAATACGAAATTCCAAAAAAATAGCAAAAAAATTTAAAAAATTCAAAAATACCATTATGGCTTCATTTCAAGCCAAAACAGGTTGGAAAAGGCTGAAAAAGAGTGAAAATAAAAATTATTGTTTCGTTTCGTTCCTACCCAACGCGTAATAGAAAATTCCAAAAAAGTAGGAAAAAAATTCAAAAAATTCAAAAACCCTGTTCTGGCTTCCTTTCAAGCCAAAATAGGTTGGAAAATGCTTAGAAAGAGAGAAAATAAAAATTATCATTCCGTTTCGTTCCTACTCGACGCGAAAAAGAAAATTCCAAAAAAATAGCAAAAAAATTCAAAAACCCCGTTATGGCTTCTTTTCAAGCCAAAATAGGTTGGAAAATGCTTAGAAAGAGAGAAAATAAAAATTATCATTTCGTTTCGTTCCTACTCGACGCGGAATAGAAAATTCCATGAAAATAGCAAAAAAACTCAAAAACCCCGTTATGACTTCTTTTCAAGCCAAAATAGGTTGGAAAATGCTGAGAAAGTGAAAAAAATTAAAATTATCGTTTCGTTTCGTTTCTACCCGACGCGTAATAGAAAATTCAAAAAAAATAGCAAAAAAATTCAAAAAATTAAAAAACTCCGTTATGGCATCTTTTCAAGCCAAAATAGGTTGGAAAATGATGAGAAGGTGAGAAAATAAAAATTATCGTTTCATTCCGTTCCTACCCGACGCGTAATAGAAAATTCCAAAGAAAAAGCAAAAAAATTCAAAAACCCTGTTATGGCTTCTTTTCAAGCCAAAATAGGCTGGAAAAGGCTGCGAAAGAGAAAAACATAAAAATTATCGTCTCGTTTCGTTCCTACCCGACGCGTAATACGAAATTCCAAAAAAATAGCAAAAAAATTTAAAAAATTCGAAAATACCATTATGGCTTCATTTCAAGCCAAAACAGGTTGGAAAAGGCTGAAAAAGAGTGAAAATAAAAATTATTGTTTCGTTTCGTTCCTACCCAACGCGTAATAGAAAATTCCAAAAAAGTAGGAAAAAAATTCAAAAAATTCAAAAACCCTGTTATGGCTTCCTTTCAAGCCAAAATAGGTTGGAAAATGCTTAGAAAGAGAGAAAATAAAAATTATCATTCCGTTTCGTTCCTACTCGAAGCGAAAAAGAAAATTCCAAAAAAATAGCACAAAAATTCAAAAACCCCGTTATGGCTTCTTTTCAAGCCAAAATAGGTTGGAAAATGCTTAGAAAGAGAGAAAATAAAAATTATCATTTCGTTTCGTTCCTACTCGACACGGAATAGAAAATTCCATGAAAATAGCAAAAAAACTCAAAAACCCCGTTATGACTTCTTTTCAAGCCAAAATAGGTTGGAAAATGCTGAGAAAGTGAAAAAAATTAAAATTATCGTTTCGTTTCGTTTCTACCCGACGCGTAATAGAAAATTCAAAAAAAATAGCAAAAAAATTCAAAAAATTAAAAAACTCCGTTATGGCATCTTTTCAAGCCAAAATAGGTTGGAAAATGATGAGAAGGTGAGAAAATAAAAATTATCGTTTCATTCCGTTCCTACCCGACGCGTAATAGAAAATTCCAAAGAAAAAGCAAAAAAATTCAAAAAATTCAAAAACCCTGTTATGGCTTCTTTTCAAGCCAAAATAGGCTGGAAAAGGCTGCGAAAGAGAAAAACATAAAAATTATCGTCTCGTTTCGTTCCTACCCGACGCGTAATAAGAAATTCCAAAAAAATAGCAAAAAAATTTAAAAAATTCAAAAATACCATTATGGCTTCATTTCAAGCCAAAACAGGTTGGAAAAGGCTGAAAAAGAGAGAAAATAAAAATCATCGTTTCGTTTCGTTCCTACCCAACGCGTAATAGAAAATTCCAAAAAAGTAGGAAAAAAATTCAAAAAATTCAAAAAACCCATTATGGCTTCCTTTCAAGGCAAAATAGGTTGGAAAATGCTTAGAAAGAGAGAAAATAAAAATTATCATTTCGTTTCGTTCCTACTCGACGCGAAAAAGAAAATTCCAAAAAAATAGCAAAAAAATTCAAAAACCCCGTTATGGAATCTTTTCAAGCCAAAATAGGTTGGAAAATGATGAGAAGGTGAGAAAATAAAAATTATCGTTTCATTCCGTTCCTACCCGACGCGTAATAGAAAATTCCAAAGAAAAAGCAAAAAAATTCAAAAACCCTGTTATGGCTTCTTTTCAAGCCAAAATAGGCTGGAAAAGGCTGCGAAAGAGAAAAACATAAAAATTATCGTTTCGTTTCGTTCCTACCCGACGCGTAATACGAAATTCCAAAAAAATAGCAAAAAAATTTAAAAAATTCAAAAATACCATTATGGCTTCATTTCAAGCCAAAACAGGTTGGAAAAGACCGAAAAAGAGAGAAAATAAAAATTATCGTTTCGTTTCGTTCCTACCCAACGCGTAATAGAAAATTCCAAAAAAGTAGGAAAAAAATTCAAAAAATTCAAAAAACCCATTATGGCTTCCTTTCAAGGCAAAATAGGTTGTAAAATGCTTAGAAAGAGAGAAAATAAAAATTATCATTTCGTTTCGTTCCTACTCGACGCGAAAAAGAAAATTCCAAAAAAATAGCAAAAAAATTCAAAAACCCCGTTATGGAATCTTTTCAAGCCAAAATAGGTTGGAAAATGATGAGAAGGTGAGAAAATAAAAATTATCGTTTCATTCCGTTCCTACCCGACGCGTAATAGAAAATTCCAAAGAAAAAGCAAAAAAATTCAAAAAATTCAAAAACCCTGTTATGGCTTCTTTTCAAGCCAAAATAGGCTGGAAAAGGCTGCGAAAGAGAAAAACATAAAAATTATCGTTTCGTTTCGTTCCTACCCGACGCGTAATACGAAATTCCAAAAAAATAGCAAAAAAATTTAAAAAATTCAAAAATACCATTATGGCTTCATTTCAAGCCAAAACAGGTTGGAAAAGGCTGAAAAAGAGTGAAAATAAAAATTATTGTTTCGTTTCGTTCCTACCCAACGCGTAATAGAAAATTCCAAAAAAGTAGGAAAAAAATTCAAAAAATTCAAAAACCCTGTTCTGGCTTCCTTTCAAGCCAAAATAGGTTGGAAAATGCTTAGAAAGAGAGAAAATAAAAATTATCATTCCGTTTCGTTCCTACTCGACGCGAAAAAGAAAATTCCAAAAAAATAGCAAAAAAATTCAAAAACCCCGTTATGGCTTCTTTTCAAGCCAAAATAGGTTGGAAAATGCTTAGAAAGAGAGAAAATAAAAATTATCATTTCGTTTCGTTCCTACTCGACGCGGAATAGAAAATTCCATGAAAATAGCAAAAAAACTCAAAAACCCCGTTATGACTTCTTTTCAAGCCAAAATAGGTTGGAAAATGCTGAGAAAGTGAAAAAAATTAAAATTATCGTTTCGTTTCGTTTCTACCCGACGCGTAATAGAAAATTCAAAAAAAATAGCAAAAAAATTCAAAAAATTAAAAAACTCCGTTATGGCATCTTTTCAAGCCAAAATAGGTTGGAAAATGATGAGAAGGTGAGAAAATAAAAATTATCGTTTCATTCCGTTCCTACCCGACGCGTAATAGAAAATTCCAAAGAAAAAGCAAAAAAATTCAAAAACCCTGTTATGGCTTCTTTTCAAGCCAAAATAGGCTGGAAAAGGCTGCGAAAGAGAAAAACATAAAAATTATCGTCTCGTTTCGTTCCTACCCGACGCGTAATAAGAAATTCCAAAAAAATAGCAAAAAAATTTAAAAAATTCAAAAATACCATTATGGCTTCATTTCAAGCCAAAACAGGTTGGAAAAGGCTGAAAAAGAGAGAAAATAAAAATCATCGTTTCGTTTCGTTCCTACCCAACGCGTAATAGAAAATTCCAAAAAAGTAGGAAAAAAATTCAAAAAATTCAAAAAACCCATTATGGCTTCCTTTCAAGGCAAAATAGGTTGGAAAATGCTTAGAAAGAGAGAAAATAAAAATTATCATTTCGTTTCGTTCCTACTCGACGCGAAAAAGAAAATTCCAAAAAAATAGCAAAAAAATTCAAAAACCCCGTTATGGAATCTTTTCAAGCCAAAATAGGTTGGAAAATGATGAGAAGGTGAGAAAATAAAAATTATCGTTTCATTCCGTTCCTACCCGACGCGTAATAGAAAATTCCAAAGAAAAAGCAAAAAAATTCAAAAACCCTGTTATGGCTTCTTTTCAAGCCAAAATAGGCTGGAAAAGGCTGCGAAAGAGAAAAACATAAAAATTATCGTTTCGTTTCGTTCCTACCCGACGCGTAATACGAAATTCCAAAAAAATAGCAAAAAAATTTAAAAAATTCAAAAATACCATTATGGCTTCATTTCAAGCCAAAACAGGTTGGAAAAGACCGAAAAAGAGAGAAAATAAAAATTATCGTTTCGTTTCGTTCCTACCCAACGCGTAATAGAAAATTCCAAAAAAGTAGGAAAAAAATTCAAAAAATTCAAAAAACCCATTATGGCTTCCTTTCAAGGCAAAATAGGTTGTAAAATGCTTAGAAAGAGAGAAAATAAAAATTATCATTTCGTTTCGTTCCTACTCGACGCGAAAAAGAAAATTCCAAAAAAATAGCAAAAAAATTCAAAAACCCCGTTATGGAATCTTTTCAAGCCAAAATAGGTTGGAAAATGATGAGAAGGTGAGAAAATAAAAATTATCGTTTCATTCCGTTCCTACCCGACGCGTAATAGAAAATTCCAAAGAAAAAGCAAAAAAATTCAAAAAATTCAAAAACCCTGTTATGGCTTCTTTTCAAGCCAAAATAGGCTGGAAAAGGCTGCGAAAGAGAAAAACATAAAAATTATCGTTTCGTTTCGTTCCTACCCGACGCGTAATACGAAATTCCAAAAAAATAGCAAAAAAATTTAAAAAATTCAAAAATACCATTATGGCTTCATTTCAAGCCAAAACAGGTTGGAAAAGGCTGAAAAAGAGTGAAAATAAAAATTATTGTTTCGTTTCGTTCCTACCCAACGCGTAATAGAAAATTCCAAAAAAGTAGGAAAAAAATTCAAAAAATTCAAAAACCCTGTTCTGGCTTCCTTTCAAGCCAAAATAGGTTGGAAAATGCTTAGAAAGAGAGAAAATAAAAATTATCATTCCGTTTCGTTCCTACTCGACGCGAAAAAGAAAATTCCAAAAAAATAGCAAAAAAATTCAAAAACCCCGTTATGGCTTCTTTTCAAGCCAAAATAGGTTGGAAAATGCTTAGAAAGAGAGAAAATAAAAATTATCATTTCGTTTCGTTCCTACTCGACGCGGAATAGAAAATTCCATGAAAATAGCAAAAAAACTCAAAAACCCCGTTATGACTTCTTTTCAAGCCAAAATAGGTTGGAAAATGCTGAGAAAGTGAAAAAAATTAAAATTATCGTTTCGTTTCGTTTCTACCCGACGCGTAATAGAAAATTCAAAAAAAATAGCAAAAAAATTCAAAAAATTAAAAAACTCCGTTATGGCATCTTTTCAAGCCAAAATAGGTTGGAAAATGATGAGAAGGTGAGAAAATAAAAATTATCGTTTCATTCCGTTCCTACCCGACGCGTAATAGAAAATTCCAAAGAAAAAGCAAAAAAATTCAAAAACCCTGTTATGGCTTCTTTTCAAGCCAAAATAGGCTGGAAAAGGCTGCGAAAGAGAAAAACATAAAAATTATCGTCTCGTTTCGTTCCTACCCGACGCGTAATACGAAATTCCAAAAAAATAGCAAAAAAATTTAAAAAATTCGAAAATACCATTATGGCTTCATTTCAAGCCAAAACAGGTTGGAAAAGGCTGAAAAAGAGTGAAAATAAAAATTATTGTTTCGTTTCGTTCCTACCCAACGCGTAATAGAAAATTCCAAAAAAGTAGGAAAAAAATTCAAAAAATTCAAAAACCCTGTTATGGCTTCCTTTCAAGCCAAAATAGGTTGGAAAATGCTTAGAAAGAGAGAAAATAAAAATTATCATTCCGTTTCGTTCCTACTCGAAGCGAAAAAGAAAATTCCAAAAAAATAGCACAAAAATTCAAAAACCCCGTTATGGCTTCTTTTCAAGCCAAAATAGGTTGGAAAATGCTTAGAAAGAGAGAAAATAAAAATTATCATTTCGTTTCGTTCCTACTCGACACGGAATAGAAAATTCCATGAAAATAGCAAAAAAACTCAAAAACCCCGTTATGACTTCTTTTCAAGCCAAAATAGGTTGGAAAATGCTGAGAAAGTGAAAAAAATTAAAATTATCGTTTCGTTTCGTTTCTACCCGACGCGTAATAGAAAATTCAAAAAAAATAGCAAAAAAATTCAAAAAATTAAAAAACTCCGTTATGGCATCTTTTCAAGCCAAAATAGGTTGGAAAATGATGAGAAGGTGAGAAAATAAAAATTATCGTTTCATTCCGTTCCTACCCGACGCGTAATAGAAAATTCCAAAGAAAAAGCAAAAAAATTCAAAAAATTCAAAAACCCTGTTATGGCTTCTTTTCAAGCCAAAATAGGCTGGAAAAGGCTGCGAAAGAGAAAAACATAAAAATTATCGTCTCGTTTCGTTCCTACCCGACGCGTAATAAGAAATTCCAAAAAAATAGCAAAAAAATTTAAAAAATTCAAAAATACCATTATGGCTTCATTTCAAGCCAAAACAGGTTGGAAAAGGCTGAAAAAGAGAGAAAATAAAAATCATCGTTTCGTTTCGTTCCTACCCAACGCGTAATAGAAAATTCCAAAAAAGTAGGAAAAAAATTCAAAAAATTCAAAAAACCCATTATGGCTTCCTTTCAAGGCAAAATAGGTTGGAAAATGCTTAGAAAGAGAGAAAATAAAAATTATCATTTCGTTTCGTTCCTACTCGACGCGAAAAAGAAAATTCCAAAAAAATAGCAAAAAAATTCAAAAACCCCGTTATGGAATCTTTTCAAGCCAAAATAGGTTGGAAAATGATGAGAAGGTGAGAAAATAAAAATTATCGTTTCATTCCGTTCCTACCCGACGCGTAATAGAAAATTCCAAAGAAAAAGCAAAAAAATTCAAAAACCCTGTTATGGCTTCTTTTCAAGCCAAAATAGGCTGGAAAAGGCTGCGAAAGAGAAAAACATAAAAATTATCGTTTCGTTTCGTTCCTACCCGACGCGTAATACGAAATTCCAAAAAAATAGCAAAAAAATTTAAAAAATTCAAAAATACCATTATGGCTTCATTTCAAGCCAAAACAGGTTGGAAAAGACCGAAAAAGAGAGAAAATAAAAATTATCGTTTCGTTTCGTTCCTACCCAACGCGTAATAGAAAATTCCAAAAAAGTAGGAAAAAAATTCAAAAAATTCAAAAAACCCATTATGGCTTCCTTTCAAGGCAAAATAGGTTGTAAAATGCTTAGAAAGAGAGAAAATAAAAATTATCATTTCGTTTCGTTCCTACTCGACGCGAAAAAGAAAATTCCAAAAAAATAGCAAAAAAATTCAAAAACCCCGTTATGGAATCTTTTCAAGCCAAAATAGGTTGGAAAATGATGAGAAGGTGAGAAAATAAAAATTATCGTTTCATTCCGTTCCTACCCGACGCGTAATAGAAAATTCCAAAGAAAAAGCAAAAAAATTCAAAAAATTCAAAAACCCTGTTATGGCTTCTTTTCAAGCCAAAATAGGCTGGAAAAGGCTGCGAAAGAGAAAAACATAAAAATTATCGTTTCGTTTCGTTCCTACCCGACGCGTAATACGAAATTCCAAAAAAATAGCAAAAAAATTTAAAAAATTCAAAAATACCATTATGGCTTCATTTCAAGCCAAAACAGGTTGGAAAAGGCTGAAAAAGAGTGAAAATAAAAATTATTGTTTCGTTTCGTTCCTACCCAACGCGTAATAGAAAATTCCAAAAAAGTAGGAAAAAAATTCAAAAAATTCAAAAACCCTGTTCTGGCTTCCTTTCAAGCCAAAATAGGTTGGAAAATGCTTAGAAAGAGAGAAAATAAAAATTATCATTCCGTTTCGTTCCTACTCGACGCGAAAAAGAAAATTCCAAAAAAATAGCAAAAAAATTCAAAAACCCCGTTATGGCTTCTTTTCAAGCCAAAATAGGTTGGAAAATGCTTAGAAAGAGAGAAAATAAAAATTATCATTTCGTTTCGTTCCTACTCGACGCGGAATAGAAAATTCCATGAAAATAGCAAAAAAACTCAAAAACCCCGTTATGACTTCTTTTCAAGCCAAAATAGGTTGGAAAATGCTGAGAAAGTGAAAAAAATTAAAATTATCGTTTCGTTTCGTTTCTACCCGACGCGTAATAGAAAATTCAAAAAAAATAGCAAAAAAATTCAAAAAATTAAAAAACTCCGTTATGGCATCTTTTCAAGCCAAAATAGGTTGGAAAATGATGAGAAGGTGAGAAAATAAAAATTATCGTTTCATTCCGTTCCTACCCGACGCGTAATAGAAAATTCCAAAGAAAAAGCAAAAAAATTCAAAAACCCTGTTATGGCTTCTTTTCAAGCCAAAATAGGCTGGAAAAGGCTGCGAAAGAGAAAAACATAAAAATTATCGTCTCGTTTCGTTCCTACCCGACGCGTAATACGAAATTCCAAAAAAATAGCAAAAAAATTTAAAAAATTCGAAAATACCATTATGGCTTCATTTCAAGCCAAAACAGGTTGGAAAAGGCTGAAAAAGAGTGAAAATAAAAATTATTGTTTCGTTTCGTTCCTACCCAACGCGTAATAGAAAATTCCAAAAAAGTAGGAAAAAAATTCAAAAAATTCAAAAACCCTGTTATGGCTTCCTTTCAAGCCAAAATAGGTTGGAAAATGCTTAGAAAGAGAGAAAATAAAAATTATCATTCCGTTTCGTTCCTACTCGAAGCGAAAAAGAAAATTCCAAAAAAATAGCACAAAAATTCAAAAACCCCGTTATGGCTTCTTTTCAAGCCAAAATAGGTTGGAAAATGCTTAGAAAGAGAGAAAATAAAAATTATCATTTCGTTTCGTTCCTACTCGACGCGGAATAGAAAATTCCATGAAAATAGCAAAAAAACTCAAAAACCCCGTTATGACTTATTTTCAAGCCAAAATAGGTTGGAAAATGCTGAGAAAGTGAAAAAAATTAAAATCATCGTTTCGTTTCGTTTCTACCCGACGCGTAATAGAAAATTCAAAAAAAATAGCAAAAAAATTCAAAAAATTAAAAAACTCCGTTATGGAATCTTTTCAAGCCAAAATAGGTTGGAAAATGATGAGAAGGTGAGAAAATAAAAATTATCGTTTCATTCCGTTCCTACCCGACGCGTAATAGAAAATTCCAAAGAAAAAGCAAAAAAATTCAAAAACCCTGTTATGGCTTCTTTTCAAGCCAAAATAGGCTGGAAAAGGCTGCGAAAGAGAAAAACATAAAAATTATCGTTTCGTTTCGTTCCTACCCGACGCGTAATACGAAATTCCAAAAAAATAGCAAAAAAATTTAAAAAATTCAAAAATACCATTATGGCTTCATTTCAAGCCAAAACAGGTTGGAAAAGACCGAAAAAGAGAGAAAATAAAAATTATCGTTTCGTTTCGTTCCTACCCAACGCGTAATAGAAAATTCCAAAAAAGTAGGAAAAAAATTCAAAAAATTCAAAAAACCCATTATGGCTTCCTTTCAAGGCAAAATAGGTTGTAAAATGCTTAGAAAGAGAGAAAATAAAAATTATCATTTCGTTTCGTTCCTACTCGACGCGAAAAAGAAAATTCCAAAAAAATAGCAAAAAAATTCAAAAACCCCGTTATGGAATCTTTTCAAGCCAAAATAGGTTGGAAAATGATGAGAAGGTGAGAAAATAAAAATTATCGTTTCATTCCGTTCCTACCCGACGCGTAATAGAAAATTCCAAAGAAAAAGCAAAAAAATTCAAAAAATTCAAAAACCCTGTTATGGCTTCTTTTCAAGCCAAAATAGGCTGGAAAAGGCTGCGAAAGAGAAAAACATAAAAATTATCGTTTCGTTTCGTTCCTACCCGACGCGTAATACGAAATTCCAAAAAAATAGCAAAAAAATTTAAAAAATTCAAAAATACCATTATGGCTTCATTTCAAGCCAAAACAGGTTGGAAAAGGCTGAAAAAGAGTGAAAATAAAAATTATTGTTTCGTTTCGTTCCTACCCAACGCGTAATAGAAAATTCCAAAAAAGTAGGAAAAAAATTCAAAAAATTCAAAAACCCTGTTCTGGCTTCCTTTCAAGCCAAAATAGGTTGGAAAATGCTTAGAAAGAGAGAAAATAAAAATTATCATTCCGTTTCGTTCCTACTCGACGCGAAAAAGAAAATTCCAAAAAAATAGCAAAAAAATTCAAAAACCCCGTTATGGCTTCTTTTCAAGCCAAAATAGGTTGGAAAATGCTTAGAAAGAGAGAAAATAAAAATTATCATTTCGTTTCGTTCCTACTCGACACGGAATAGAAAATTCCATGAAAATAGCAAAAAAACACAAAAACCCCGTTATGACTTCTTTTCAAGCCAAAATAGGTTGGAAAATGCTGAGAAAGTGAAAAAAATTAAAATTATCGTTTCGTTTCGTTTCTACCCGACGCGTAATAGAAAATTCAAAAAAAATAGCAAAAAAATTCAAAAAATTAAAAAACTCCGTTATGGCATCTTTTCAAGCCAAAATAGGTTGGAAAATGATGAGAAGGTGAGAAAATAAAAATTATCGTTTCATTCCGTTCCTACCCGACGCGTAATAGAAAATTCCAAAGAAAAAGCAAAAAAATTCAAAAAATTCAAAAACCCTGTTATGGCTTCTTTTCAAGCCAAAATAGGCTGGAAAAGGCTGCGAAAGAGAAAAACATAAAAATTATCGTCTCGTTTCGTTCCTACCCGACGCGTAATAAGAAATTCCAAAAAAATAGCAAAAAAATTTAAAAAATTCAAAAATACCATTATGGCTTCATTTCAAGCCAAAACAGGTTGGAAAAGGCTGAAAAAGAGAGAAAATAAAAATCATCGTTTCGTTTCGTTCCTACCCAACGCGTAATAGAAAATTCCAAAAAAGTAGGAAAAAAATTCAAAAAATTCAAAAAACCCATTATGGCTTCCTTTCAAGGCAAAATAGGTTGGAAAATGCTTAGAAAGAGAGAAAATAAAAATTATCATTTCGTTTCGTTCCTACTCGACGCGAAAAAGAAAATTCCAAAAAAATAGCAAAAAAATTCAAAAACCCCGTTATGGAATCTTTTCAAGCCAAAATAGGTTGGAAAATGATGAGAAGGTGAGAAAATAAAAATTATCGTTTCATTCCGTTCCTACCCGACGCGTAATAGAAAATTCCAAAGAAAAAGCAAAAAAATTCAAAAAATTCAAAAACCCTGTTATGGCTTCTTTTCAAGCCAAAATAGGCTGGAAAAGGCTGCGAAAGAGAAAAACATAAAAATTATCGTTTCGTTTCGTTCCTACCCGACGCGTAATACGAAATTCCAAAAAAATAGCAAAAAAATTTAAAAAATTCAAAAATACCATTATGGCTTCATTTCAAGCCAAAACAGGTTGGAAAAGGCTGAAAAAAAGTGAAAATAAAAATTATTGTTTCGTTTCGTTCCTACCCAACGCGTAATAGAAAATTCCAAAAAAGTAGGAAAAAAATTCAAAAACCCTGTTATGGCTTCCTTTCAAGCCAAAATAGGTTGGAAAATGCTTAGAAAGAGAGAAAATAAAAATTATCATTCCGTTTCGTTCCTACTCGAAGCGAAAAAGAAAATTCCAAAAAAATAGCAAAAAAATTCAAAAACCCCGTTATGGCTTCTTTTCAAGCCAAAATAGGTTGGAAAATGCTTAGAAAGAGAGAAAATAAAAATTATCATTTCGTTTCGTTCCTACTCGACGCGGAATAGAAAATTCCATGAAAATAGCAAAAAAACTCAAAAACCCCGTTATGACTTATTTTCAAGCCAAAATAGGTTGGAAAATGCTGAGAAAGTGAAAAAAATTAAAATCATCGTTTCGTTTCGTTTCTACCCGACGCGTAATAGAAAATTCAAAAAAAATAGCAAAAAAATTCAAAAAATTAAAAAACTCCGTTATGGAATCTTTTCAAGCCAAAATAGGTTGGAAAATGATGAGAAGGTGAGAAAATAAAAATTATCGTTTCATTCCGTTCCTACCCGACGCGTAATAGAAAATTCCAAAGAAAAAGCAAAAAAATTCAAAAAATTCAAAAACCCTGTTATGGCTTCTATTCAAGCCAAAATAGGCTGGAAAAGGCTGCGAAAGAGAAAAACATAAAAATTATCGTTTCGTTTCGTTCCTACCCGACGCGTAATACGAAATTCCAAAAAAATAGCAAAAAAATTTAAAAAATTCAAAAATACCATTATGGCTTCATTTCAAGCCAAAACAGGTTGGAAAAGGACGAAAAAGAGAGAAAATAAAAATTATCGTTTCGTTTCGTTCCTACCCAACGCGTAATAGAAAATTCCAAAAAAGTAGGAAAAAAATTCAAAAAATTCAAAAAACCCATTATGGCATCCTTTCAAGGCAAAATAGGTTGTAAAATGCTTAGAAAGAGAGAAAATAAAAATTATCATTTCGTTTCGTTCCTACTCGACGCGAAAAAGAAAATTCCAAAAAAATAGCAAAAAAATTCAAAAACCCCGTTATGGAATCTTTTCAAGCCAAAATAGGTTGGAAAATGATGAGAAGGTGAGAAAATAAAAATTATCGTTTCATTCCGTTCCTACCCGACGCGTAATAGAAAATTCCAAAGAAAAAGCAAAAAAATTCAAAAAATTCAAAAACCCTGTTATGGCTTCTTTTCAAGCCAAAATAGGCTGGAAAAGGCTGCGAAAGAGAAAAACATAAAAATTATCGTTTCGTTTCGTTCCTACCCGACGCGTAATACGAAATTCCAAAAAAATAGCAAAAAAATTTAAAAAATTCAAAAATACCATTATGGCTTCATTTCAAGCCAAAACAGGTTGGAAAAGGCTGAAAAAGAGTGAAAATAAAAATTATTGTTTCGTTTCGTTCCTACCCAACGCGTAATAGAAAATTCCAAAAAAGTAGGAAAAAAATTCAAAAAATTCAAAAACCCTGTTCTGGCTTCCTTTCAAGCCAAAATAGGCTGGAAAATGCTTAGAAAGAGAGAAAATAAAAATTATCATTCCGTTTCGTTCCTACTCGACGCGAAAAAGAAAATTCCAAAAAAATAGCAAAAAAATTCAAAAACCCCGTTATGGCTTCTTTTCAAGCCAAAATAGGTTGGAAAATGCTTAGAAAGAGAGAAAATAAAAATTATCATTTCGTTTCGTTCCTACTCGACGCGGAATAGAAAATTCCATGAAAATAGCAAAAAAACTCAAAAACACCGTTATGACTTCTTTTCAAGCCAAAATAGGTTGGAAAATGCTGAGAAAGTGAAAAAAATTAAAATTATCGTTTCGTTTCGTTTCTACCCGACGCGTAATAGAAAATTCAAAAAAAATAGCAAAAAAATTCAAAAAATTAAAAAACTCCGTTATGGCATCTTTTCAAGCCAAAATAGGTTGGAAAATGATGAGAAGGTGAGAAAATAAAAATTATCGTTTCATTCCGTTCCTACCCGACGCGTAATAGAAAATTCCAAAGAAAAAGCAAAAAAATTCAAAAAATTCAAAAACCCTGTTATGGCTTCTTTTCAAGCCAAAATAGGCTGGAAAAGGCTGCGAAAGAGAAAAACATAAAAATTATCGTTTCGTTTCGTTCCTACCCGACGCGTAATACGAAATTCCAAAAAAATAGCAAAAAAATTTAAAAAATTCAAAAATACCATTATGGCTTCATTTCAAGCCAAAACAGGTTGGAAAAGGCTGAAAAAGAGTGAAAATAAAAATTATTGTTTCGTTTCGTTCCTACCCAACGCGTAATAGAAAATTCCAAAAAAGTAGGAAAAAAATTCAAAAAATTCAAAAACCCTGTTCTGGCTTCCTTTCAAGCCAAAATAGGTTGGAAAATGCTTAGAAAGAGAGAAAATAAAAATTATCATTCCGTTTCGTTCCTACTCGACGCGAAAAAGAAAATTCCAAAAAAATAGCAAAAAAATTCAAAAACCCCGTTATGGCTTCTTTTCAAGCCAAAATAGGTTGGAAAATGCTTAGAAAGAGAGAAAATAAAAATTATCATTTCGTTTCGTTCCTACTCGACACGGAATAGAAAATTCCATGAAAATAGCAAAAAAACTCAAAAACCCCGTTATGACTTCTTTTCAAGCCAAAATAGGTTGGAAAATGCTGAGAAAGTGAAAAAAATTAAAATTATCGTTTCGTTTCGTTTCTACCCGACGCGTAATAGAAAATTCAAAAAAAATAGCAAAAAAATTCAAAAAATTAAAAAACTCCGTTATGGCATCTTTTCAAGCCAAAATAGGTTGGAAAATGATGAGAAGGTGAGAAAATAAAAATTATCGTTTCATTCCGTTCCTACCCGACGCGTAATAGAAAATTCCAAAGAAAAAGCAAAAAAATTCAAAAAATTCAAAAACCCTGTTATGGCTTCTTTTCAAGCCAAAATAGGCTGGAAAAGGCTGCGAAAGAGAAAAACATAAAAATTATCGTCTCGTTTCGTTCCTACCCGACGCGTAATAAGAAATTCCAAAAAAATAGCAAAAAAATTTAAAAAATTCAAAAATACCATTATGGCTTCATTTCAAGCCAAAACAGGTTGGAAAAGGCTGAAAAAGAGAGAAAATAAAAATCATCGTTTCGTTTCGTTCCTACCCAACGCGTAATAGAAAATTCCAAAAAAGTAGGAAAAAAATTCAAAAAATTCAAAAAACCCATTATGGCTTCCTTTCAAGGCAAAATAGGTTGGAAAATGCTTAGAAAGAGAGAAAATAAAAATTATCATTTCGTTTCGTTCCTACTCGACGCGAAAAAGAAAATTCCAAAAAAATAGCAAAAAAATTCAAAAACCCCGTTATGGAATCTTTTCAAGCCAAAATAGGTTGGAAAATGATGAGAAGGTGAGAAAATAAAAATTATCGTTTCATTCCGTTCCTACCCGACGCGTAATAGAAAATTCCAAAGAAAAAGCAAAAAAATTCAAAAAATTCAAAAACCCTGTTATGGCTTCTTTTCAAGCCAAAATAGGCTGGAAAAGGCTGCGAAAGAGAAAAACATAAAAATTATCGTTTCGTTTCGTTCCTACCCGACGCGTAATACGAAATTCCAAAAAAATAGCAAAAAAATTTAAAAAATTCAAAAATACCATTATAGCTTCATTTCAAGCCAAAACAGGTTGGAAAAGGCTGAAAAAAAGTGAAAATAAAAATTATTGTTTCGTTTCGTTCCTACCCAACGCGTAATAGAAAATTCCAAAAAAGTAGGAAAAAAATTCAAAAACCCTGTTATGGCTTCCTTTCAAGCCAAAATAGGTTGGAAAATGCTTAGAAAGAGAGAAAATAAAAATTATCATTCCGTTTCGTTCCTACTCGAAGCGAAAAAGAAAATTCCAAAAAAATAGCAAAAAAATTCAAAAACCCCGTTATGGCTTCTTTTCAAGCCAAAATAGGTTGGAAAATGCTTAGAAAGAGAGAAAATAAAAATTATCATTTCGTTTCGTTCCTACTCGACGCGGAATAGAAAATTCCATGAAAATAGCAAAAAAACTCAAAAACCCCGTTATGACTTATTTTCAAGCCAAAATAGGTTGGAAAATGCTGAGAAAGTGAAAAAAATTAAAATCATCGTTTCGTTTCGTTTCTACCCGACGCGTAATAGAAAATTCAAAAAAAATAGCAAAAAAATTCAAAAAATTAAAAAACTCCGTTATGGAATCTTTTCAAGCCAAAATAGGTTGGAAAATGATGAGAAGGTGAGAAAATAAAAATTATCGTTTCATTCCGTTCCTACCCGACGCGTAATAGAAAATTCCAAAGAAAAAGCAAAAAAATTCAAAAAATTCAAAAACCCTGTTATGGCTTCTATTCAAGCCAAAATAGGCTGGAAAAGGCTGCGAAAGAGAAAAACATAAAAATTATCGTTTCGTTTCGTTCCTACCCGACGCGTAATACGAAATTCCAAAAAAATAGCAAAAAAATTTAAAAAATTCAAAAATACCATTATGGCTTCATTTCAAGCCAAAACAGGTTGGAAAAGGCCGAAAAAGAGAGAAAATAAAAATTATCGTTTCGTTTCGTTCCTACCCAACGCGTAATAGAAAATTCCAAAAAAGTAGGAAAAAAATTCAAAAAATTCAAAAAACCCATTATGGCATCCTTTCAAGGCAAAATAGGTTGTAAAATGCTTAGAAAGAGAGAAAATAAAAATTATCATTTCGTTTCGTTCCTACTCGACGCGAAAAAGAAAATTCCAAAAAAGTAGCAAAAAAATTCAAAAACCCCGTTATGGAATCTTTTCAAGCCAAAATAGGTTGGAAAATGATGAGAAGGTGAGAAAATAAAAATTATCGTTTCATTCCGTTCCTACCCGACGCGTAATAGAAAATTCCAAAGAAAAAGCAAAAAAATTCAAAAAATTCAAAAACCCTGTTATGGCTTCTTTTCAAGCCAAAATAGGCTGGAAAAGGCTGCGAAAGAGAAAAACATAAAAATTATCGTTTCGTTTCGTTCCTACCCGACGCGTAATACGAAATTCCAAAAAAATAGCAAAAAAATTTAAAAAATTCAAAAATACCATTATGGCTTCATTTCAAGCCAAAACAGGTTGGAAAAGGCTGAAAAAGAGTGAAAATAAAAATTATTGTTTCGTTTCGTTCCTACCCAACGCGTAATAGAAAATTCCAAAAAAGTAGGAAAAAAATTCAAAAAATTCAAAAACCCTGTTCTGGCTTCCTTTCAAGCCAAAATAGGCTGGAAAATGCTTAGAAAGAGAGAAAATAAAAATTATCATTCCGTTTCGTTCCTACTCGACGCGAAAAAGAAAATTCCAAAAAAATAGCAAAAAAATTCAAAAACCCCGTTATGGCTTCTTTTCAAGCCAAAATAGGTTGGAAAATGCTTAGAAAGAGAGAAAATAAAAATTATCATTTCGTTTCGTTCCTACTCGACGCGGAATAGAAAATTCCATGAAAATAGCAAAAAAACTCAAAAACACCGTTATGACTTCTTTTCAAGCCAAAATAGGTTGGAAAATGCTGAGAAAGTGAAAAAAATTAAAATTATCGTTTCGTTTCGTTTCTACCCGACGCGTAATAGAAAATTCAAAAAAAATAGCAAAAAAATTCAAAAAATTAAAAAACTCCGTTATGGCATCTTTTCAAGCCAAAATAGGTTGGAAAATGATGAGAAGGTGAGAAAATAAAAATTATCGTTTCATTCCGTTCCTACCCGACGCGTAATAGAAAATTCCAAAGAAAAAGCAAAAAAATTCAAAAAATTCAAAAACCCTGTTATGGCTTCTTTTCAAGCCAAAATAGGCTGGAAAAGGCTGCGAAAGAGAAAAACATAAAAATTATCGTTTCGTTTCGTTCCTACCCGACGCGTAATACGAAATTCCAAAAAAATAGCAAAAAAATTTAAAAAATTCAAAAATACCATTATGGCTTCATTTCAAGCCAAAACAGGTTGGAAAAGGCTGAAAAAGAGTGAAAATAAAAATTATTGTTTCGTTTCGTTCCTACCCAACGCGTAATAGAAAATTCCAAAAAAGTAGGAAAAAAATTCAAAAAATTCAAAAACCCTGTTCTGGCTTCCTTTCAAGCCAAAATAGGTTGGAAAATGCTTAGAAAGAGAGAAAATAAAAATTATCATTCCGTTTCGTTCCTACTCGACGCGAAAAAGAAAATTCCAAAAAAATAGCAAAAAAATTCAAAAACCCCGTTATGGCTTCTTTTCAAGCCAAAATAGGTTGGAAAATGCTTAGAAAGAGAGAAAATAAAAATTATCATTTCGTTTCGTTCCTACTCGACACGGAATAGAAAATTCCATGAAAATAGCAAAAAAACTCAAAAACCCCGTTATGACTTCTTTTCAAGCCAAAATAGGTTGGAAAATGCTGAGAAAGTGAAAAAAATTAAAATTATCGTTTCGTTTCGTTTCTACCCGACGCGTAATAGAAAATTCAAAAAAAATAGCAAAAAAATTCAAAAAATTAAAAAACTCCGTTATGGCATCTTTTCAAGCCAAAATAGGTTGGAAAATGATGAGAAGGTGAGAAAATAAAAATTATCGTTTCATTCCGTTCCTACCCGACGCGTAATAGAAAATTCCAAAGAAAAAGCAAAAAAATTCAAAAAATTCAAAAACCCTGTTATGGCTTCTTTTCAAGCCAAAATAGGCTGGAAAAGGCTGCGAAAGAGAAAAACATAAAAATTATCGTCTCGTTTCGTTCCTACCCGACGCGTAATAAGAAATTCCAAAAAAATAGCAAAAAAATTTAAAAAATTCAAAAATACCATTATGGCTTCATTTCAAGCCAAAACAGGTTGGAAAAGGCTGAAAAAGAGAGAAAATAAAAATCATCGTTTCGTTTCGTTCCTACCCAACGCGTAATAGAAAATTCCAAAAAAGTAGGAAAAAAATTCAAAAAATTCAAAAAACCCATTATGGCTTCCTTTCAAGGCAAAATAGGTTGGAAAATGCTTAGAAAGAGAGAAAATAAAAATTATCATTTCGTTTCGTTCCTACTCGACGCGAAAAAGAAAATTCCAAAAAAATAGCAAAAAAATTCAAAAACCCCGTTATGGAATCTTTTCAAGCCAAAATAGGTTGGAAAATGATGAGAAGGTGAGAAAATAAAAATTATCGTTTCATTCCGTTCCTACCCGACGCGTAATAGAAAATTCCAAAGAAAAAGCAAAAAAATTCAAAAAATTCAAAAACCCTGTTATGGCTTCTTTTCAAGCCAAAATAGGCTGGAAAAGGCTGCGAAAGAGAAAAACATAAAAATTATCGTTTCGTTTCGTTCCTACCCGACGCGTAATACGAAATTCCAAAAAAATAGCAAAAAAATTTAAAAAATTCAAAAATACCATTATGGCTTCATTTCAAGCCAAAACAGGTTGGAAAAGGCTGAAAAAAAGTGAAAATAAAAATTATTGTTTCGTTTCGTTCCTACCCAACGCGTAATAGAAAATTCCAAAAAAGTAGGAAAAAAATTCAAAAACCCTGTTATGGCTTCCTTTCAAGCCAAAATAGGTTGGAAAATGCTTAGAAAGAGAGAAAATAAAAATTATCATTCCGTTTCGTTCCTACTCGAAGCGAAAAAGAAAATTCCAAAAAAATAGCACATAAATTCAAAAACCCCGTTATGGCTTCTTTTCAAGCCAAAATAGGTTGGAAAATGCTTAGAAAGAGAGAAAATAAAAATTATCATTTCGTTTCGTTCCTACTCGACGCGGAATAGAAAATTCCATGAAAATAGCAAAAAAACTCAAAAACCCCGTTATGACTTATTTTCAAGCCAAAATAGGTTGGAAAATGCTGAGAAAGTGAAAAAAATTAAAATCATCGTTTCGTTTCGTTTCTACCCGACGCGTAATAGAAAATTCAAAAAAAATAGCAAAAAAATTCAAAAAATTAAAAAACTCCGTTATGGAATCTTTTCAAGCCAAAATAGGTTGGAAAATGATGAGAAGGTGAGAAAATAAAAATTATCGTTTCATTCCGTTCCTACCCGACGCGTAATAGAAAATTCCAAAGAAAAAGCAAAAAAATTCAAAAAATTCAAAAACCCTGTTATGGCTTCTATTCAAGCCAAAATAGGCTGGAAAAGGCTGCGAAAGAGAAAAACATAAAAATTATCGTTTCGTTT
The DNA here is from genome assembly GCA_030820535.1 of Quercus parvula. NCBI lineage: Eukaryota > Viridiplantae > Streptophyta > Magnoliopsida > Fagales > Fagaceae > Quercus > Quercus parvula. The sequence continues at coordinate 51,057,699 of JAUAME010000001.1, forward strand.
CGTTCCTACCCGACGCGTAATACGAAATTCCAAAAAAATAGCAAAAAAATTTAAAAAATTCAAAAATACCATTATGGCTTCATTTCAAGCCAAAACAGGTTGGAAAAGGCCGAAAAAGAGAGAAAATAAAAATTATCGTTTCGTTTCGTTCCTACCCAACGCGTAATAGAAAATTCCAAAAAAGTAGGAAAAAAATTCAAAAAATTCAAAAAACCCATTATGGCATCCTTTCAAGGCAAAATAGGTTGTAAAATGCTTAGAAAGAGAGAAAATAAAAATTATCATTTCGTTTCGTTCCTACTCGACGCGAAAAAGAAAATTCCAAAAAAATAGCAAAAAAATTCAAAAACCCCGTTATGGAATCTTTTCAAGCCAAAATAGGTTGGAAAATGATGAGAAGGTGAGAAAATAAAAATTATCGTTTCATTCCGTTCCTACCCGACGCGTAATAGAAAATTCCAAAGAAAAAGCAAAAAAATTCAAAAAATTCAAAAACCCTGTTATGGCTTCTTTTCAAGCCAAAATAGGCTGGAAAAGGCTGCGAAAGAGAAAAACATAAAAATTATCGTTTCGTTTCGTTCCTACCCGACGCGTAATACGAAATTCCAAAAAAATAGCAAAAAAATTTAAAAAATTCAAAAATACCATTATGGCTTCATTTCAAGCCAAAACAGGTTGGAAAAGGCTGAAAAAGAGTGAAAATAAAAATTATTGTTTCGTTTCGTTCCTACCCAACGCGTAATAGAAAATTCCAAAAAAGTAGGAAAAAAATTCAAAAAATTCAAAAACCCTGTTCTGGCTTCCTTTCAAGCCAAAATAGGTTGGAAAATGCTTAGAAAGAGAGAAAATAAAAATTATCATTCCGTTTCGTTCCTACTCGACGCGAAAAAGAAAATTCCAAAAAAATAGCAAAAAAATTCAAAAACCCCGTTATGGCTTCTTTTCAAGCCAAAATAGGTTGGAAAATGCTTAGAAAGAGAGAAAATAAAAATTATCATTTCGTTTCGTTCCTACTCGACACGGAATAGAAAATTCCATGAAAATAGCAAAAAAACTCAAAAACCCCGTTATGACTTCTTTTCAAGCCAAAATAGGTTGGAAAATGCTGAGAAAGTGAAAAAAATTAAAATTATCGTTTCGTTTCGTTTCTACCCGACGCGTAATAGAAAATTCAAAAAAAATAGCAAAAAAATTCAAAAAATTAAAAAACTCCGTTATGGCATCTTTTCAAGCCAAAATAGGTTGGAAAATGATGAGAAGGTGAGAAAATAAAAATTATCGTTTCATTCCGTTCCTACCCGACGCGTAATAGAAAATTCCAAAGAAAAAGCAAAAAAATTCAAAAAATTCAAAAACCCTGTTATGGCTTCTTTTCAAGCCAAAATAGGCTGGAAAAGGCTGCGAAAGAGAAAAACATAAAAATTATCGTCTCGTTTCGTTCCTACCCGACGCGTAATAAGAAATTCCAAAAAAATAGCAAAAAAATTTAAAAAATTCAAAAATACCATTATGGCTTCATTTCAAGCCAAAACAGGTTGGAAAGGGCTGAAAAAGAGAGAAAATAAAAATCATCGTTTCGTTTCGTTCCTACCCAACGCGTAATAGAAAATTCCAAAAAAGTAGGAAAAAAATTCAAAAAATTCAAAAAACCCATTATGGCTTCCTTTCAAGGCAAAATAGGTTGGAAAATGCTTAGAAAGAGAGAAAATAAAAATTATCATTTCGTTTCGTTCCTACTCGACGCGAAAAAGAAAATTCCAAAAAAATAGCAAAAAAATTCAAAAACCCCGTTATGGAATCTTTTCAAGCCAAAATAGGTTGGAAAATGATGAGAAGGTGAGAAAATAAAAATTATCGTTTCATTCCGTTCCTACCCGACGCGTAATAGAAAATTCCAAAGAAAAAGCAAAAAAATTCAAAAAATTCAAAAACCCTGTTATGGCTTCTTTTCAAGCCAAAATAGGCTGGAAAAGGCTGCGAAAGAGAAAAACATAAAAATTATCGTTTCGTTTCGTTCCTACCCGACGCGTAATACGAAATTCCAAAAAAATAGCAAAAAAATTTAAAAAATTCAAAAATACCATTATGGCTTCATTTCAAGCCAAAACAGGTTGGAAAAGGCTGAAAAAGAGTGAAAATAAAAATTATTGTTTCGTTTCGTTCCTACCCAACGCGTAATAGAAAATTCCAAAAAAGTAGGAAAAAAATTCAAAAAATTCAAAAACCCTGTTCTGGCTTCCTTTCAAGCCAAAATAGGTTGGAAAATGCTTAGAAAGAGAGAAAATAAAAATTATCATTCCGTTTCGTTCCTACTCGACGCGAAAAAGAAAATTCCAAAAAAATAGCAAAAAAATTCAAAAACCCCGTTATGGCTTCTTTTCAAGCCAAAATAGGTTGGAAAATGCTTAGAAAGAGAGAAAATAAAAATTATCATTTCGTTTCGTTCCTACTCGACGCGGAATAGAAAATTCCATGAAAATAGCAAAAAAACTCAAAAACACCGTTATGACTTCTTTTCAAGCCAAAATAGGTTGGAAAATGCTGAGAAAGTGAAAAAAATTAAAATTATCGTTTCGTTTCGTTTCTACCCGACGCGTAATAGAAAATTCAAAAAAAATAGCAAAAAAATTCAAAAAATTAAAAAACTCCGTTATGGCATCTTTTCAAGCCAAAATAGGTTGGAAAATGATGAGAAGGTGAGAAAATAAAAATTATCGTTTCATTCCGTTCCTACCCGACGCGTAATAGAAAATTCCAAAGAAAAAGCAAAAAAATTCAAAAACCCTGTTATGGCTTCTTTTCAAGCCAAAATAGGCTGGAAAAGGCTGCGAAAGAGAAAAACATAAAAATTATCGTTTCGTTTCGTTCCTACCCGACGCGTAATACGAAATTCCAAAAAAATAGCAAAAAAATTTAAAAAATTCAAAAATACCATTATGGCTTCATTTCAAGCCAAAACAGGTTGGAAAAGACCGAAAAAGAGAGAAAATAAAAATTATCGTTTCGTTTCGTTCCTACCCAACGCGTAATAGAAAATTCCAAAAAAGTAGGAAAAAAATTCAAAAAATTCAAAAAACCCATTATGGCTTCCTTTCAAGGCAAAATAGGTTGTAAAATGCTTAGAAAGAGAGAAAATAAAAATTATCATTTCGTTTCGTTCCTACTCGACGCGAAAAAGAAAATTCCAAAAAAATAGCAAAAAAATTCAAAAACCCCGTTATGGAATCTTTTCAAGCCAAAATAGGTTGGAAAATGATGAGAAGGTGAGAAAATAAAAATTATCGTTTCATTCCGTTCCTACCCGACGCGTAATAGAAAATTCCAAAGAAAAAGCAAAAAAATTCAAAAAATTCAAAAACCCTGTTATGGCTTCTTTTCAAGCCAAAATAGGCTGGAAAAGGCTGCGAAAGAGAAAAACATAAAAATTATCGTTTCGTTTCGTTCCTACCCGACGCGTAATACGAAATTCCAAAAAAATAGCAAAAAAATTTAAAAAATTCAAAAATACCATTATGGCTTCATTTCAAGCCAAAACAGGTTGGAAAAGGCTGAAAAAGAGTGAAAATAAAAATTATTGTTTCGTTTCGTTCCTACCCAACGCGTAATAGAAAATTCCAAAAAAGTAGGAAAAAAATTCAAAAAATTCAAAAACCCTGTTCTGGCTTCCTTTCAAGCCAAAATAGGTTGGAAAATGCTTAGAAAGAGAGAAAATAAAAATTATCATTCCGTTTCGTTCCTACTCGACGCGAAAAAGAAAATTCCAAAAAAATAGCAAAAAAATTCAAAAACCCCGTTATGGCTTCTTTTCAAGCCAAAATAGGTTGGAAAATGCTTAGAAAGAGAGAAAATAAAAATTATCATTTCGTTTCGTTCCTACTCGACACGGAATAGAAAATTCCATGAAAATAGCAAAAAAACTCAAAAACCCCGTTATGACTTCTTTTCAAGCCAAAATAGGTTGGAAAATGCTGAGAAAGTGAAAAAAATTAAAATTATCGTTTCGTTTCGTTTCTACCCGACGCGTAATAGAAAATTCAAAAAAAATAGCAAAAAAATTCAAAAAATTAAAAAACTCCGTTATGGCATCTTTTCAAGCCAAAATAGGTTGGAAAATGATGAGAAGGTGAGAAAATAAAAATTATCGTTTCATTCCGTTCCTACCCGACGCGTAATAGAAAATTCCAAAGAAAAAGCAAAAAAATTCAAAAAATTCAAAAACCCTGTTATGGCTTCTTTTCAAGCCAAAATAGGCTGGAAAAGGCTGCGAAAGAGAAAAACATAAAAATTATCGTCTCGTTTCGTTCCTACCCGACGCGTAATAAGAAATTCCAAAAAAATAGCAAAAAAATTTAAAAAATTCAAAAATACCATTATGGCTTCATTTCAAGCCAAAACAGGTTGGAAAAGGCTGAAAAAGAGAGAAAATAAAAATCATCGTTTCGTTTCGTTCCTACCCAACGCGTAATAGAAAATTCCAAAAAAGTAGGAAAAAAATTCAAAAAATTCAAAAAACCCATTATGGCTTCCTTTCAAGGCAAAATAGGTTGGAAAATGCTTAGAAAGAGAGAAAATAAAAATTATCATTTCGTTTCGTTCCTACTCGACGCGAAAAAGAAAATTCCAAAAAAATAGCAAAAAAATTCAAAAACCCCGTTATGGAATCTTTTCAAGCCAAAATAGGTTGGAAAATGATGAGAAGGTGAGAAAATAAAAATTATCGTTTCATTCCGTTCCTACCCGACGCGTAATAGAAAATTCCAAAGAAAAAGCAAAAAAATTCAAAAAATTCAAAAACCCTGTTATGGCTTCTTTTCAAGCCAAAATAGGCTGGAAAAGGCTGCGAAAGAGAAAAACATAAAAATTATCGTTTCGTTTCGTTCCTACCCGACGCGTAATACGAAATTCCAAAAAAATAGCAAAAAAATTTAAAAAATTCAAAAATACCATTATGGCTTCATTTCAAGCCAAAACAGGTTGGAAAAGGCTGAAAAAAAGTGAAAATAAAAATTATTGTTTCGTTTCGTTCCTACCCAACGCGTAATAGAAAATTCCAAAAAAGTAGGAAAAAAATTCAAAAACCCTGTTATGGCTTCCTTTCAAGCCAAAATAGGTTGGAAAATGCTTAGAAAGAGAGAAAATAAAAATTATCATTCCGTTTCGTTCCTACTCGAAGCGAAAAAGAAAATTCCAAAAAAATAGCACAAAAATTCAAAAACCCCGTTATGGCTTCTTTTCAAGCCAAAATAGGTTGGAAAATGCTTAGAAAGAGAGAAAATAAAAATTATCATTTCGTTTCGTTCCTACTCGACGCGGAATAGAAAATTCCATGAAAATAGCAAAAAAACTCAAAAACCCCGTTATGACTTATTTTCAAGCCAAAATAGGTTGGAAAATGCTGAGAAAGTGAAAAAAATTAAAATCATCGTTTCGTTTCGTTTCTACCCGACGCGTAATAGAAAATTCAAAAAAAATAGCAAAAAAATTCAAAAAATTAAAAAACTCCGTTATGGAATCTTTTCAAGCCAAAATAGGTTGGAAAATGATGAGAAGGTGAGAAAATAAAAATTATCGTTTCATTCCGTTCCTACCCGACGCGTAATAGAAAATTCCAAAGAAAAAGCAAAAAAATTCAAAAAATTCAAAAACCCTGTTATGGCTTCTATTCAAGCCAAAATAGGCTGGAAAAGGCTGCGAAAGAGAAAAACATAAAAATTATCGTTTCGTTTCGTTCCTACCCGACGCGTAATACGAAATTCCAAAAAAATAGCAAAAAAATTTAAAAAATTCAAAAATACCATTATGGCTTCATTTCAAGCCAAAACAGGTTGGAAAAGGCCGAAAAAGAGAGAAAATAAAAATTATCGTTTCGTTTCGTTCCTACCCAACGCGTAATAGAAAATTCCAAAAAAGTAGGAAAAAAATTCAAAAAATTCAAAAAACCCATTATGGCATCCTTTCAAGGCAAAATAGGTTGTAAAATGCTTAGAAAGAGAGAAAATAAAAATTATCATTTCGTTTCGTTCCTACTCGACGCGAAAAAGAAAATTCCAAAAAAATAGCAAAAAAATTCAAAAACCCCGTTATGGAATCTTTTCAAGCCAAAATAGGTTGGAAAATGATGAGAAGGTGAGAAAATAAAAATTATCGTTTCATTCCGTTCCTACCCGACGCGTAATAGAAAATTCCAAAGAAAAAGCAAAAAAATTCAAAAAATTCAAAAACCCTGTTATGGCTTCTTTTCAAGCCAAAATAGGCTGGAAAAGGCTGCGAAAGAGAAAAACATAAAAATTATCGTTTCGTTTCGTTCCTACCCGACGCGTAATACGAAATTCCAAAAAAATAGCAAAAAAATTTAAAAAATTCAAAAATACCATTATGGCTTCATTTCAAGCCAAAACAGGTTGGAAAAGGCTGAAAAAGAGTGAAAATAAAAATTATTGTTTCGTTTCGTTCCTACCCAACGCGTAATAGAAAATTCCAAAAAAGTAGGAAAAAAATTCAAAAAATTCAAAAACCCTGTTCTGGCTTCCTTTCAAGCCAAAATAGGTTGGAAAATGCTTAGAAAGAGAGAAAATAAAAATTATCATTCCGTTTCGTTCCTACTCGACGCGAAAAAGAAAATTCCAAAAAAATAGCAAAAAAATTCAAAAACCCCGTTATGGCTTCTTTTCAAGCCAAAATAGGTTGGAAAATGCTTAGAAAGAGAGAAAATAAAAATTATCATTTCGTTTCGTTCCTACTCGACACGGAATAGAAAATTCCATGAAAATAGCAAAAAAACTCAAAAACCCCGTTATGACTTCTTTTCAAGCCAAAATAGGTTGGAAAATGCTGAGAAAGTGAAAAAAATTAAAATTATCGTTTCGTTTCGTTTCTACCCGACGCGTAATAGAAAATTCAAAAAAAATAGCAAAAAAATTCAAAAAATTAAAAAACTCCGTTATGGCATCTTTTCAAGCCAAAATAGGTTGGAAAATGATGAGAAGGTGAGAAAATAAAAATTATCGTTTCATTCCGTTCCTACCCGACGCGTAATAGAAAATTCCAAAGAAAAAGCAAAAAAATTCAAAAAATTCAAAAACCCTGTTATGGCTTCTTTTCAAGCCAAAATAGGCTGGAAAAGGCTGCGAAAGAGAAAAACATAAAAATTATCGTCTCGTTTCGTTCCTACCCGACGCGTAATAAGAAATTCCAAAAAAATAGCAAAAAAATTTAAAAAATTCAAAAATACCATTATGGCTTCATTTCAAGCCAAAACAGGTTGGAAAGGGCTGAAAAAGAGAGAAAATAAAAATCATCGTTTCGTTTCGTTCCTACCCAACGCGTAATAGAAAATTCCAAAAAAGTAGGAAAAAAATTCAAAAAATTCAAAAAACCCATTATGGCTTCCTTTCAAGGCAAAATAGGTTGGAAAATGCTTAGAAAGAGAGAAAATAAAAATTATCATTTCGTTTCGTTCCTACTCGACGCGAAAAAGAAAATTCCAAAAAAATAGCAAAAAAATTCAAAAACCCCGTTATGGAATCTTTTCAAGCCAAAATAGGTTGGAAAATGATGAGAAGGTGAGAAAATAAAAATTATCGTTTCATTCCGTTCCTACCCGACGCGTAATAGAAAATTCCAAAGAAAAAGCAAAAAAATTCAAAAAATTCAAAAACCCTGTTATGGCTTCTTTTCAAGCCAAAATAGGCTGGAAAAGGCTGCGAAAGAGAAAAACATAAAAATTATCGTTTCGTTTCGTTCCTACCCGACGCGTAATACGAAATTCCAAAAAAATAGCAAAAAAATTTAAAAAATTCAAAAATACCATTATGGCTTCATTTCAAGCCAAAACAGGTTGGAAAAGGCTGAAAAAGAGTGAAAATAAAAATTATTGTTTCGTTTCGTTCCTACCCAACGCGTAATAGAAAATTCCAAAAAAGTAGGAAAAAAATTCAAAAAATTCAAAAACCCTGTTCTGGCTTCCTTTCAAGCCAAAATAGGTTGGAAAATGCTTAGAAAGAGAGAAAATAAAAATTATCATTCCGTTTCGTTCCTACTCGACGCGAAAAAGAAAATTCCAAAAAAATAGCAAAAAAATTCAAAAACCCCGTTATGGCTTCTTTTCAAGCCAAAATAGGTTGGAAAATGCTTAGAAAGAGAGAAAATAAAAATTATCATTTCGTTTCGTTCCTACTCGACGCGGAATAGAAAATTCCATGAAAATAGCAAAAAAACTCAAAAACACCGTTATGACTTCTTTTCAAGCCAAAATAGGTTGGAAAATGCTGAGAAAGTGAAAAAAATTAAAATTATCGTTTCGTTTCGTTTCTACCCGACGCGTAATAGAAAATTCAAAAAAAATAGCAAAAAAATTCAAAAAATTAAAAAACTCCGTTATGGCATCTTTTCAAGCCAAAATAGGTTGGAAAATGATGAGAAGGTGAGAAAATAAAAATTATCGTTTCATTCCGTTCCTACCCGACGCGTAATAGAAAATTCCAAAGAAAAAGCAAAAAAATTCAAAAACCCTGTTATGGCTTCTTTTCAAGCCAAAATAGGCTGGAAAAGGCTGCGAAAGAGAAAAACATAAAAATTATCGTTTCGTTTCGTTCCTACCCGACGCGTAATACGAAATTCCAAAAAAATAGCAAAAAAATTTAAAAAATTCAAAAATACCATTATGGCTTCATTTCAAGCCAAAACAGGTTGGAAAAGACCGAAAAAGAGAGAAAATAAAAATTATCGTTTCGTTTCGTTCCTACCCAACGCGTAATAGAAAATTCCAAAAAAGTAGGAAAAAAATTCAAAAAATTCAAAAAACCCATTATGGCTTCCTTTCAAGGCAAAATAGGTTGTAAAATGCTTAGAAAGAGAGAAAATAAAAATTATCATTTCGTTTCGTTCCTACTCGACGCGAAAAAGAAAATTCCAAAAAAATAGCAAAAAAATTCAAAAACCCCGTTATGGAATCTTTTCAAGCCAAAATAGGTTGGAAAATGATGAGAAGGTGAGAAAATAAAAATTATCGTTTCATTCCGTTCCTACCCGACGCGTAATAGAAAATTCCAAAGAAAAAGCAAAAAAATTCAAAAAATTCAAAAACCCTGTTATGGCTTCTTTTCAAGCCAAAATAGGCTGGAAAAGGCTGCGAAAGAGAAAAACATAAAAATTATCGTTTCGTTTCGTTCCTACCCGACGCGTAATACGAAATTCCAAAAAAATAGCAAAAAAATTTAAAAAATTCAAAAATACCATTATGGCTTCATTTCAAGCCAAAACAGGTTGGAAAAGGCTGAAAAAGAGTGAAAATAAAAATTATTGTTTCGTTTCGTTCCTACCCAACGCGTAATAGAAAATTCCAAAAAAGTAGGAAAAAAATTCAAAAAATTCAAAAACCCTGTTCTGGCTTCCTTTCAAGCCAAAATAGGTTGGAAAATGCTTAGAAAGAGAGAAAATAAAAATTATCATTCCGTTTCGTTCCTACTCGACGCGAAAAAGAAAATTCCAAAAAAATAGCAAAAAAATTCAAAAACCCCGTTATGGCTTCTTTTCAAGCCAAAATAGGTTGGAAAATGCTTAGAAAGAGAGAAAATAAAAATTATCATTTCGTTTCGTTCCTACTCGACACGGAATAGAAAATTCCATGAAAATAGCAAAAAAACTCAAAAACCCCGTTATGACTTCTTTTCAAGCCAAAATAGGTTGGAAAATGCTGAGAAAGTGAAAAAAATTAAAATTATCGTTTCGTTTCGTTTCTACCCGACGCGTAATAGAAAATTCAAAAAAAATAGCAAAAAAATTCAAAAAATTAAAAAACTCCGTTATGGCATCTTTTCAAGCCAAAATAGGTTGGAAAATGATGAGAAGGTGAGAAAATAAAAATTATCGTTTCATTCCGTTCCTACCCGACGCGTAATAGAAAATTCCAAAGAAAAAGCAAAAAAATTCAAAAAATTCAAAAACCCTGTTATGGCTTCTTTTCAAGCCAAAATAGGCTGGAAAAGGCTGCGAAAGAGAAAAACATAAAAATTATCGTCTCGTTTCGTTCCTACCCGACGCGTAATAAGAAATTCCAAAAAAATAGCAAAAAAATTTAAAAAATTCAAAAATACCATTATGGCTTCATTTCAAGCCAAAACAGGTTGGAAAAGGCTGAAAAAGAGAGAAAATAAAAATCATCGTTTCGTTTCGTTCCTACCCAACGCGTAATAGAAAATTCCAAAAAAGTAGGAAAAAAATTCAAAAAATTCAAAAAACCCATTATGGCTTCCTTTCAAGGCAAAATAGGTTGGAAAATGCTTAGAAAGAGAGAAAATAAAAATTATCATTTCGTTTCGTTCCTACTCGACGCGAAAAAGAAAATTCCAAAAAAATAGCAAAAAAATTCAAAAACCCCGTTATGGAATCTTTTCAAGCCAAAATAGGTTGGAAAATGATGAGAAGGTGAGAAAATAAAAATTATCGTTTCATTCCGTTCCTACCCGACGCGTAATAGAAAATTCCAAAGAAAAAGCAAAAAAATTCAAAAAATTCAAAAACCCTGTTATGGCTTCTTTTCAAGCCAAAATAGGCTGGAAAAGGCTGCGAAAGAGAAAAACATAAAAATTATCGTTTCGTTTCGTTCCTACCCGACGCGTAATACGAAATTCCAAAAAAATAGCAAAAAAATTTAAAAAATTCAAAAATACCATTATGGCTTCATTTCAAGCCAAAACAGGTTGGAAAAGGCTGAAAAAAAGTGAAAATAAAAATTATTGTTTCGTTTCGTTCCTACCCAACGCGTAATAGAAAATTCCAAAAAAGTAGGAAAAAAATTCAAAAACCCTGTTATGGCTTCCTTTCAAGCCAAAATAGGTTGGAAAATGCTTAGAAAGAGAGAAAATAAAAATTATCATTCCGTTTCGTTCCTACTCGAAGCGAAAAAGAAAATTCCAAAAAAATAGCAAAAAAATTCAAAAACCCCGTTATGGCTTCTTTTCAAGCCAAAATAGGTTGGAAAATGCTTAGAAAGAGAGAAAATAAAAATTATCATTTCGTTTCGTTCCTACTCGACGCGGAATAGAAAATTCCATGAAAATAGCAAAAAAACTCAAAAACCCCGTTATGACTTATTTTCAAGCCAAAATAGGTTGGAAAATGCTGAGAAAGTGAAAAAAATTAAAATCATCGTTTCGTTTCGTTTCTACCCGACGCGTAATAGAAAATTCAAAAAAAATAGCAAAAAAATTCAAAAAATTAAAAAACTCCGTTATGGAATCTTTTCAAGCCAAAATAGGTTGGAAAATGATGAGAAGGTGAGAAAATAAAAATTATCGTTTCATTCCGTTCCTACCCGACGCGTAATAGAAAATTCCAAAGAAAAAGCAAAAAAATTCAAAAACCCTGTTATGGCTTCTTTTCAAGCCAAAATAGGCTGGAAAAGGCTGCGAAAGAGAAAAACATAAAAATTATCGTTTCGTTTCGTTCCTACCCGACGCGTAATACGAAATTCCAAAAAAATAGCAAAAAAATTTAAAAAATTCAAAAATACCATTATGGCTTCATTTCAAGCCAAAACAGGTTGGAAAAGGCCGAAAAAGAGAGAAAATAAAAATTATCGTTTCGTTTCGTTCCTACCCAACGCGTAATAGAAAATTCCAAAAAAGTAGGAAAAAAATTCAAAAAATTCAAAAAACCCATTATGGCATCCTTTCAAGGCAAAATAGGTTGTAAAATGCTTAGAAAGAGAGAAAATAAAAATTATCATTTCGTTTCGTTCCTACTCGACTCGAAAAAGAAAATTCCAAAAAAATAGCAAAAAAATTCAAAAACCCCGTTATGGAATCTTTTCAAGCCAAAATAGGTTGGAAAATGATGAGAAGGTGAGAAAATAAAAATTATCGTTTCATTCCGTTCCTACCCGACGCGTAATAGAAAATTCCAAAGAAAAAGCAAAAAAATTCAAAAAATTCAAAAACCCTGTTATGGCTTCTTTTCAAGCCAAAATAGGCTGGAAAAGGCTGCGAAAGAGAAAAACATAAAAATTATCGTTTCGTTTCGTTCCTACCCGACGCGTAATACGAAATTCCAAAAAAATAGCAAAAAAATTTAAAAAATTCAAAAATACCATTATGGCTTCATTTCAAGCCAAAACAGGTTGGAAAAGGCTGAAAAAGAGTGAAAATAAAAATTATTGTTTCGTTTCGTTCCTACCCAACGCGTAATAGAAAATTCCAAAAAAGTAGGAAAAAAATTCAAAAAATTCAAAAACCCTGTTCTGGCTTCCTTTCAAGCCAAAATAGGTTGGAAAATGCTTAGAAAGAGAGAAAATAAAAATTATCATTCCGTTTCGTTCCTACTCGACGCGAAAAAGAAAATTCCAAAAAAATAGCAAAAAAATTCAAAAACCCCGTTATGGCTTCTTTTCAAGCCAAAATAGGTTGGAAAATGCTTAGAAAGAGAGAAAATAAAAATTATCATTTCGTTTCGTTCCTACTCGACGCGGAATAGAAAATTCCATGAAAATGGCAAAAAAACTCAAAAACCCCGTTATGACTTCTTTTCAAGCCAAAATAGGTTGGAAAATGCTGAGAAAGTGAAAAAAATTAAAATTATCGTTTCGTTTCGTTTCTACCCGACGCGTAATAGAAAATTCAAAAAAAATAGCAAAAAAATTCAAAAAATTAAAAAACTCCGTTATGGCATCTTTTCAAGCCAAAATAGGTTGGAAAATGATGAGAAGGTGAGAAAATAAAAATTATCGTTTCATTCCGTTCCTACCCGACGCGTAATAGAAAATTCCAAAGAAAAAGCAAAAAAATTCAAAAAATTCAAAAACACTGTTATGGCTTCTTTTCAAGCCAAAATAGGCTGGAAAAGGCTGCGAAAGAGAAAAACATAAAAATTATCGTCTCGTTTCGTTCCTACCCGACGCGTAATACGAAATTCCAAAAAAATAGCAAAAAAATTTAAAAAATTCAAAAATACCATTATGGCTTCATTTCAAGCCAAAACAGGTTGGAAAAGGCTGAAAAAGAGTGAAAATAAAAATTATTGTTTCGTTTCGTTCCTACCCAACGCGTAATAGAAAATTCCAAAAAAGTAGGAAAAAAATTCAAAAAATTCAAAAACCCTGTTATGGCTTCCTTTCAAGCCAAAATAGGTTGGAAAATGCTTAGAAAGAGAGAAAATAAAAATTATCATTCCGTTTCGTTCCTACTCGAAGCGAAAAAGAAAATTCCAAAAAAATAGCACAAAAATTCAAAAACCCCGTTATGGCTTCTTTTCAAGCCAAAATAGGTTGGAAAATGCTTAGAAAGAGAGAAAATAAAAATTATCATTTCGTTTCGTTCCTACTCGACGCGGAATAGAAAATTCCATGAAAATAGCAAAAAAACTCAAAAACCCCGTTATGACTTATTTTCAAGCCAAAATAGGTTGGAAAATGCAGAGAAAGTGAAAAAAATTAAAATCATCGTTTCGTTTCGTTTCTACCCGACGCGTAATAGAAAATTCAAAAAAAATAGCAAAAAAATTCAAAAAATTAAAAAACTCCGTTATGGAATCTTTTCAAGCCAAAATAGGTTGGAAAATGATGAGAAGGTGAGAAAATAAAAATTATCGTTTCATTCCGTTCCTACCCGACGCGTAATAGAAAATTCCAAAGAAAAAGCAAAAAAATTCAAAAACCCTGTTATGGCTTCTTTTCAAGCCAAAATAGGCTGGAAAAGGCTGCGAAAGAGAAAAACATAAAAATTATCGTTTCGTTTCGTTCCTACCCGACGCGTAATACGAAATTCCAAAAAAATAGCAAAAAAATTTAAAAAATTCAAAAATACCATTATGGCTTCATTTCAAGCCAAAACAGGTTGGAAAAGACCGAAAAAGAGAGAAAATAAAAATTATCGTTTCGTTTCGTTTCGTTCCTACCCAACGCGTAATAGAAAATTCCAAAAAAGTAGGAAAAAAATTCAAAAAATTCAAAAAACCCATTATGGCTTCCTTTCAAGGCAAAATAGGTTGTAAAATGCTTAGAAAGAGAGAAAATAAAAATTATCATTTCGTTTCGTTCCTACTCGACGCGAAAAAGAAAATTCCAAAAAAATAGCAAAAAAATTCAAAAACCCCGTTATGGAATCTTTTCAAGCCAAAATAGGTTGGAAAATGATGAGAAGGTGAGAAAATAAAAATTATCGTTTCATTCCGTTCCTACCCGACGCGTAATAGAAAATTCCAAAGAAAAAACAAAAAAATTCAAAAAATTCAAAAACCCTGTTATGGCTTCTTTTCAAGCCAAAATAGGCTGGAAAAGGCTGCGAAAGAGAAAAACATAAAAATTATCGTTTCGTTTCGTTCCTACCCGACGCGTAATACGAAATTCCAAAAAAATAGCAAAAAAATTTAAAAAATTCAAAAATACCATTATGGCTTCATTTCAAGCCAAAACAGGTTGGAAAAGGCTGAAAAAGAGTGAAAATAAAAATTATTGTTTCGTTTCGTTCCTACCCAACGCGTAATAGAAAATTCCAAAAAAGTAGGAAAAAAATTCAAAAAATTCAAAAACCCTGTTCTGGCTTCCTTTCAAGCCAAAATAGGTTGGAAAATGCTTAGAAAGAGAGAAAATAAAAATTATCATTCCGTTTCGTTCCTACTCGACGCGAAAAAGAAAATTCCAAAAAAATAGCAAAAAAATTCAAAAACCCCGTTATGGCTTCTTTTCAAGCCAAAATAGGTTGGAAAATGCTTAGAAAGAGAGAAAATAAAAATTATCATTTCGTTTCGTTCCTACTCGACACGGAATAGAAAATTCCATGAAAATAGCAAAAAAACTCAAAAACCCCGTTATGACTTCTTTTCAAGCCAAAATAGGTTGGAAAATGCTGAGAAAGTGAAAAAAATTAAAATTATCGTTTCGTTTCGTTTCTACCCGACGCGTAATAGAAAATTCAAAAAAAATAGCAAAAAAATTCAAAAAATTAAAAAACTCCGTTATGGCATCTTTTCAAGCCAAAATCGGTTGGAAAATGATGAGAAGGTGAGAAAATAAAAATTATCGTTTCATTCCGTTCCTACCCGACGCGTAATAGAAAATTCCAAAGAAAAAGCAAAAAAATTCAAAAACCCTGTTATGGCTTCTTTTCAAGCCAAAATAGGCTGGAAAAGGCTGCGAAAGAGAAAAACATAAAAATTATCGTCTCGTTTCGTTCCTACCCGACGCGTAATAAGAAATTCCAAAAAAATAGCAAAAAAATTTAAAAAATTCAAAAATACCATTATGGCTTCATTTCAAGCCAAAACAGGTTGGAAAAGGCTGAAAAAGAGAGAAAATAAAAATCATCGTTTCGTTTCGTTCCTACCCAACGCGTAATAGAAAATTCCAAAAAAGTAGGAAAAAAATTCAAAAAATTCAAAAAACCCATTATGGCTTCCTTTCAAGGCAAAATAGGTTGGAAAATGCTTAGAAAGAGAGAAAATAAAAATTATCATTTCGTTTCGTTCCTACTCGACGCGAAAAAGAAAATTCCAAAAAAATAGCAAAAAAATTCAAAAACGCCGTTATGGAATCTTTTCAAGCCAAAATAGGTTGGAAAATGATGAGAAGGTGAGAAAATAAAAATTATCGTTTCATTCCGTTCCTACCCGACGCGTAATAGAAAATTCCAAAGAAAAAGCAAAAAAATTCAAAAAATTCAAAAACCCTGTTATGGCTTCTTTTCAAGCCAAAATAGGCTGGAAAAGGCTGCGAAAGAGAAAAACATAAAAATTATCGTTTCGTTTCGTTCCTACCCGACGCGTAATACGAAATTCCAAAAAAATAGCAAAAAAATTTAAAAAATTCAAAAATACCATTATGGCTTCATTTCAAGCCAAAACAGGTTGGAAAAGGCTGAAAAAGAGTGAAAATAAAAATTATGGTTTCGTTTCGTTCCTACCCAACGCGTAATAGAAAATTCCAAAAAAGTAGGAAAAAAATTCAAAAAATTCAAAAACCCTGTTCTGGCTTCCTTTCAAGCCAAAATAGGTTGGAAAATGCTTAGAAAGAGAGAAAATAAAAATTATCATTCCGTTTCGTTCCTACTCGACGCGAAAAAGAAAATTCCAAAAAAATAGCAAAAAAATTCAAAAACCCCGTTATGGCTTCTTTTCAAGCCAAAATAGGTTGGAAAATGCTTAGAAAGAGAGAAAATAAAAATTATCATTTCGTTTCGTTCCTACTCGACACGGAATAGAAAATTCCATGAAAATAGCAAAAAAACTCAAAAACCCCGTTATGACTTCTTTTCAAGCCAAAATAGGTTGGAAAATGCTGAGAAAGTGAAAAAAATTAAAATTATCGTTTCGTTTCGTTTCTACCCGACGCGTAATAGAAAATTCAAAAAAAATAGCAAAAAAATTCAAAAAATTAAAAAACTCCGTTATGGCATCTTTTCAAGCCAAAATAGGTTGGAAAATGATGAGAAGGTGAGAAAATAAAAATTATCGTTTCATTCCGTTCCTACCCGACGCGTAATAGAAAATTCCAAAGAAAAAGCAAAAAAATTCAAAAACCCTGTTATGGCTTCTTTTCAAGCCAAAATAGGCTGGAAAAGGCTGCGAAAGAGAAAAACATAAAAATTATCGTCTCGTTTCGTTCCTACCCGACGCGTAATAAGAAATTCCAAAAAAATAGCAAAAAAATTTAAAAAATTCAAAAATACCATTATGGCTTCATTTCAAGCCAAAACAGGTTGGAAAAGGCTGAAAAAGAGAGAAAATAAAAATCATCGTTTCGTTTCGTTCCTACCCAACGCGTAATAGAAAATTCCAAAAAAGTAGGAAAAAAATTCAAAAAATTCAAAAAACCCATTATGGCTTCCTTTCAAGGCAAAATAGGTTGGAAAATGCTTAGAAAGAGAGAAAATAAAAATTATCATTTCGTTTCGTTCCTACTCGACGCGAAAAAGAAAATTCCAAAAAAATAGCAAAAAAATTCAAAAACGCCGTTATGGAATCTTTTCAAGCCAAAATAGGTTGGAAAATGATGAGAAGGTGAGAAAATAAAAATTATCGTTTCATTCCGTTCCTACCCGACGCGTAATAGAAAATTCCAAAGAAAAAGCAAAAAAATTCAAAAAATTCAAAAACCCTGTTATGGCTTCTTTTCAAGCCAAAATAGGCTGGAAAAGGCTGCGAAAGAGAAAAACATAAAAATTATCGTTTCGTTTCGTTCCTACCCGACGCGTAATACGAAATTCCAAAAAAATAGCAAAAAAATTTAAAAAATTCAAAAATACCATTATGGCTTCATTTCAAGCCAAAACAGGTTGGAAAAGGCTGAAAAAGAGTGAAAATAAAAATTATGGTTTCGTTTCGTTCCTACCCAACGCGTAATAGAAAATTCCAAAAAAGTAGGAAAAAAATTCAAAAAATTCAAAAACCCTGTTCTGGCTTCCTTTCAAGCCAAAATAGGTTGGAAAATGCTTAGAAAGAGAGAAAATAAAAATTATCATTCCGTTTCGTTCCTACTCGACGCGAAAAAGAAAATTCCAAAAAAATAGCAAAAAAATTCAAAAACCCCGTTATGGCTTCTTTTCAAGCCAAAATAGGTTGGAAAATGCTTAGAAAGAGAGAAAATAAAAATTATCATTTCGTTTCGTTCCTACTCGACACGGAATAGAAAATTCCATGAAAATAGCAAAAAAACTCAAAAACCCCGTTATGACTTCTTTTCAAGCCAAAATAGGTTGGAAAATGCTGAGAAAGTGAAAAAAATTAAAATTATCGTTTCGTTTCGTTTCTACCCGACGCGTAATAGAAAATTCAAAAAAAATAGCAAAAAAATTCAAAAAATTAAAAAACTCCGTTATGGCATCTTTTCAAGCCAAAATAGGTTGGAAAATGATGAGAAGGTGAGAAAATAAAAATTATCGTTTCATTCCGTTCCTACCCGACGCGTAATAGAAAATTCCAAAGAAAAAGCAAAAAAATTCAAAAAATTCAAAAACCCTGTTATGGCTTCTTTTCAAGCCAAAATAGGCTGGAAAAGGCTGCGAAAGAGAAAAACATAAAAAATATCGTTTCGTTTCGTTCCTACCCGACGCGTAATACTAAATTCCAAAAAAATAGCAAAAAAATTTAAAAAATTCAAAAATACCATTATGGCTTCATTTCAAGCCAAAACAGGTTGGAAAAGGCCGAAAAAGAGAGAAAATAAAAATTATCGTTTCGTTTCGTTCCTACCCAACGCGTAATAGAAAATTCCAAAAAAGTAGGAAAAAAATTCAAAAAATTCAAAAAACCCATTATGGCTTCCTTTCAAGGCAAAATAGGTTGGAAAATGCTTAGAAAGAGAGAAAATAAAAATTATCATTTCGTTTCGTTCCTACTCGACGCGAAAAAGAAAATTCCAAAAAAATAGCAAAAAAATTCAAAAACGCCGTTATGGAATCTTTTCAAGCCAAAATAGGTTGGAAAATGATGAGAAGGTGAGAAAATAAAAATTATCGTTTCATTCCGTTCCTACCCGACGCGTAATAGAAAATTCCAAAGAAAAAGCAAAAAAATTCAAAAAATTCAAAAACCCTGTTATGGCTTCTTTTCAAGCCAAAATAGGCTGGAAAAGGCTGCGAAAGAGAAAAACATAAAAATTATCGTTTCGTTTCGTTCCTACCCGACGCGTAATACGAAATTCCAAAAAAATAGCAAAAAAATTTAAAAAATTCAAAAATACCATTATGGCTTCATTTCAAGCCAAAACAGGTTGGAAAAGGCTGAAAAAGAGTGAAAATAAAAATTATGGTTTCGTTTCGTTCCTACCCAACGCGTAATAGAAAATTCCAAAAAAGTAGGAAAAAAATTCAAAAAATTCAAAAACCCTGTTCTGGCTTCCTTTCAAGCCAAAATAGGTTGGAAAATGCTTAGAAAGAGAGAAAATAAAAATTATCATTCCGTTTCGTTCCTACTCGACGCGAAAAAGAAAATTCCAAAAAAATAGCAAAAAAATTCAAAAACCCCGTTATGGCTTCTTTTCAAGCCAAAATAGGTTGGAAAATGCTTAGAAAGAGAGAAAATAAAAATTATCATTTCGTTTCGTTCCTACTCGACACGGAATAGAAAATTCCATGAAAATAGCAAAAAAACTCAAAAACCCCGTTATGACTTCTTTTCAAGCCAAAATAGGTTGGAAAATGCTGAGAAAGTGAAAAAAATTAAAATTATCGTTTCGTTTCGTTTCTACCCGACGCGTAATAGAAAATTCAAAAAAAATAGCAAAAAAATTCAAAAAATTAAAAAACTCCGTTATGGCATCTTTTCAAGCCAAAATAGGTTGGAAAATGATGAGAAGGTGAGAAAATAAAAATTATCGTTTCATTCCGTTCCTACCCGACGCGTAATAGAAAATTCCAAAGAAAAAGCAAAAAAATTCAAAAAATTCAAAAACCCTGTTATGGCTTCTTTTCAAGCCAAAATAGGCTGGAAAAGGCTGCGAAAGAGAAAAACATAAAAATTATCGTCTCGTTTCGTTCCTACCCGACGCGTAATAAGAAATTCCAAAAAAATAGCAAAAAAATTTAAAAAATTTAAAAATACCATTATGGCTTCATTTCAAGCCAAAACAGGTTGGAAAAGGCTGAAAAAGAGAGAAAATAAAAATCATCGTTTCGTTTCGTTCCTACCCAACGCGTAATAGAAAATTCCAAAAAAGTAGGAAAAAAATTCAAAAAATTCAAAAAACCCATTATGGCTTCCTTTCAAGGCAAAATAGGTTGGAAAATGCTTAGAAAGAGAGAAAATAAAAATTATCATTTCGTTTCGTTCCTACTCGACGCGAAAAAGAAAATTCCAAAAAAATAGCAAAAAAATTCAAAAACCCCGTTATGGAATCTTTTCAAGCCAAAATAGGTTGGAAAATGATGAGAAGGTGAGAAAATAAAAATTATCGTTTCATTCCGTTCCTACCCGACGCGTAATAGAAAATTCCAAAGAAAAAGCAAAAAAATTCAAAAAATTCAAAAACCCTGTTATGGCTTCTTTTCAAGCCAAAATAGGCTGGAAAAGGCTGCGAAAGAGAAAAACATAAAAATTATCGTTTCGTTTCGTTCCTACCCGACGCGTAATACGAAATTCCAAAAAAATAGCAAAAAAATTTAAAAAATTCAAAAATACCATTATGGCTTCATTTCAAGCCAAAACAGGTTGGAAAAGGCTGAAAAAAAGTGAAAATAAAAATTATTGTTTCGTTTCGTTCCTACCCAACGCGTAATAGAAAATTCCAAAAAAGTAGGAAAAAAATTCAAAAACCCTGTTATGGCTTCCTTTCAAGCCAAAATAGGTTGGAAAATGCTTAGAAAGAGAGAAAATAAATATTATCATTCCGTTTCGTTCCTACTCGAAGCGAAAAAGAAAATTCCAAAAAAATAGCAAAAAAATTCAAAAACCCCGTTATGGCTTCTTTTCAAGCCAAAATAGGTTGGAAAATGCTTAGAAAGAGAGAAAATAAAAATTATCATTTCGTTTCGTTCCTACTCGACGCGGAATAGAAAATTCCATGAAAATAGCAAAAAAACTCAAAAACCCCGTTATGACTTATTTTCAAGCCAAAATAGGTTGGAAAATGCTGAGAAAGTGAAAAAAATTAAAATCATCGTTTCGTTTCGTTTCTACCCGACGCGTAATAGAAAATTCAAAAAAAATAGCAAAAAAATTCAAAAAATTAAAAAACTCCGTTATGGAATCTTTTCAAGCCAAAATAGGTTGGAAAATGATGAGAAGGTGAGAAAATAAAAATTATCATTTCATTCCGTTCCTACCCGACGCGTAATAGAAAATTCCAAAGAAAAAGCAAAAAAATTCAAAAAATTCAAAAACCCTGTTATGGCTTCTTTTCAAGCCAAAATAGGCTGGAAAAGGCTGCGAAAGAGAAAAACATAAAAAATATCGTTTCGTTTCGTTCCTACCCGACGCGTAATACTAAATTCCAAAAAAATAGCAAAAAAATTTAAAAAATTCAAAAATACCATTATGGCTTCATTTCAAGCCAAAACAGGTTGGAAAAGGCCGAAAAAGAGAGAAAATAAAAATTATCGTTTCGTTTCGTTCCTACCCAACGCGTAATAGAAAATTCCAAAAAAGTAGGAAAAAAATTCAAAAAATTCAAAAAACCCATTATGGCTTCCTTTCAAGGCAAAATAGGTTGGAAAATGCTTAGAAAGAGAGAAAATAAAAATTATCATTTCGTTTCGTTCCTACTCGACGCGAAAAAGAAAATTCCAAAAAAATAGCAAAAAAATTCAAAAACCCCGTTATGGCTTCTTTTCAAGCCAAAATTGGTTGGAAAATGCTTAGAAAGAGAGAAAATAAAATTTTCGTTTCGTTTCGTTCCTACTCGACGCGTAATAGAAAATTCCATGAAAATAGCAAAAAAACTCAAAAACCCCGTTATGACTTCTTTTCAAGCCAAAATAGGTTGGAAAATGCTGAGAAAGTGAAAAAATTAAAATTATCGTTTCGTTTCGTTTCTACCCGACGTGTAATAGAAAATTCCAAAAAAATAGCAAAAAAATTCAAAAATACCATTATGCCTTCATTTCAAGCAAAAACAGGTTGGAAAATGTTGAAAAAGAGAGAAAACAAAAATTATTGTTTCGTATCGTTCCTACGCGACGCATAAGAGATAATTCAAAAAAAATAGCAAAAAAATTAAAAGACTTCGTTATGGCTTCTTTTCAAGCGAAAATAGGTTGGAAAATGCTGAGAAAGAGATAAAATAAAAATTATCGTTTCCTTTCGTTCCTACCCGACGCGTAATACGAAATTCCAAAAAAATAGCAAAAAAATTTAAAAAATTCAAAAATACCATTATGGCTTCATTTCAAGCCAAAACAGGTTGGAAAAGGCTGAAAAATAGAAAAAATAAAAATTATCGTTTCGTTTTGTTCCTACCCAACGCGTAATAGAAAATTCCAAAAAAGTAGGAAAAAAATTCAACAAATTCAAAAACCCTGTTATGGCTTCCTTTCAAGCCAAAATAGGTTGGAAAATGCTTAGAAAGAGAGAAAATAAAAATTATCATTCCGTTTCGTTCCTACTCGACGCGAAAAAGAAAATTCCAAAAAAATAGCAAAAAAATTCAAAAACCCCGTTATGGCTTCTTTTCAAGCCAAAATAGGTTGGAAAATGCTTAGAAAGAGAGAAAATAAAATTTTCATTTCGTTTCGTTCCTACTCGACGCGTAATAGAAAATTCCATGAAAATAGCAAAAAAACTCAAAAACCCCGTTATGACTTCTTTTCAAGCCAAAATAGGTTGGAAAATGCTGAGAAAGTGAAAAAATTAAAATTATCGTTTCGTTTCGTTTCTACCCGACGCGTAATAGAAAATTCCAAAAAAATAGCAAAAAAATTCAAAAATACCATTATGCCTTCATTTCAAGCAAAAACAGGTTGGAAAAGGCTAAAAAAGAGAGAAAACAAAAATTATTGTTTCGTATCGTTCCTACACGACGCATAAGAGACAATTCAAAAAAAATAGCAAAAAAATTCAAATAACTTAGATAACCCCGTTATGGCTTCTTTTCAAGCCAAAATAGGTTGGAAAATGCAGAGAAAGAGAGAAAATAAAAATTATCATTTTGTTTCGTTCCTACCCGACGCGTAATATAAAATTCCAAAAAAAAAGCAAAAAAATTCAAATAATTCAAAAATACTATTATGGCTTCATTTCAAGCCAAAACAGGTTGGAAATGGCTGAAAAAGAGAGAAAATAAAAAATTATCGTTTCGTTTCGTTCCTACACGACGCATAAGAGAGATAATTCAAAAAAAATAGCAAAAAAATTAAAAGACTTCGTTATGGCTTCTTTTCAAGCGAAAATAGGTTGGAAAATGCTGAGAAAGAGATAAAATAAAAATTATCGTTTCGTTTCGTTCCTACCCGACGCGTAATACGAAATTCCAAAAAAATAGCAAAAAAATTTAAAAAATTCAAAAATACCATTATGGCTTCATTTCAAGCCAAAACAGGTTGGAAAAGGCTGAAAAATAGAAAAAATAAAAATTATCGTTTCGTTTTGTTCCTACCCAACGCGTAATTGAAAATTCCTAAGAAATAACAAAAAAATTTAAAAAATTCAAAAACCCCATTGTGGCTTCTTTTCAAGCCAAACTAGGTTGGTAAATGCTTAGGAAGAGTGAAAATAAAAGTTATCATTTCGTTTCGTTCCTGCTCGACGCGTAAAAGAAAATTTCAAAAAAATAGCAAAAAAATTGAAAAACCCCGTTATTGCATCTTTTCAAGCAAAAATAGGTTGGAAAATGCTTAGAAAGAGAGAAAATAAAAATTATCATTTTGTTTCGTTCCTACACGACGCGTAATAGAAAATTCCAAAAAAATAGCAAAAAAATTCAAAAAATTAAACAACTCCGTTATGGCATCTTCTCAAGCCAAAATAGGTTGGAAAATGATGAGAAGGTGAGAAAATAAAAATTATCGTTTCATTTCGTTCCTACCCGACGCGTAATAGAAAATTCCAAAGAAAAAGCAAAAAAATTCAAAAACCCTGTTATGGCTTCTTTTCAAGCCAAAATAGGCTGGAAAAGGCTACGAAAGAGAAAAAAATAAAAATTATCGTTTCGTTTCGTTCCTACCCGACATGTAATTCGAAATTCCAAAAAAATAGCAAAAAAATTTAAAAAATTCAAAAATACCATTATGGCTTCATTTCAAGCAAAAACAGGTTGGAAAAGGCTGAAAAAGAGAGAAAATAAAAATTATCGTTTCGTTTCGTTCCTACCCAACGCGTAATAGAAAATTCCAAAAAAGTAGGAAAAAAATTCAAAAAATTCAAAAACCCTGTTATGGCTTCCTTTCAAGCCAAAATAGGTTGGAAAATGCTTAGAAAGAGAGAAAATAAAAATTATCATTCCGTTTCGTTCCTACTCGACGCGAAAAAGAAAATTCCAAAAAAATAGCAAAAAAATTCAAAAACCCCGTTATGGCTTCTTTTCAAGCCAAAATAGGTTGGAAAATGCTTAGAAAGAGAGAAAATAAAAATTATCATTTCGTTTCGTTCCTACTCGACGCGGAATAGAAAATTCCATGAAAATAGCAAAAAAACTCAAAAACCCCGTTATGACTTCTTTTCAAGCCAAAATAGGTTGGAAAATGCTGAGAAAGTGAAAAAAATTAAAATTATCGTTTCGTTTCGTTTCTACCCGACGCGTAATAGAAAATTCAAAAAAAATAGCAAAAAAATTCAAAAAATTAAAAAACTCCGTTATGGCATCTTTTCAAGCCAAAATAGGTTGGAAAATGATGAGAAGGTGAGAAAATAAAAATTATCGTTTCATTCCGTTCCTACCTGACGCGTAATAGAAAATTCCAAAGAAAAAGAAAAAAAATTCAAAAAATTCAAAAACCCTATTATGGCTTCTTTTCAAGCCAAAATAGGCTGGAAAAGGCTGCGAAAGAGAAAAACATAAAAATTATCGTTTCGTTTCGTTCCTACCCGACGCGTAATACGAAATTCCAAAAAAATAGCAAAAAAATTTAAAAAATTCAAAAATACCATTATGGCTTCATTTCAAGCCAAAACAGGTTGGAAAAGGCTGAAAAAGAGAGAAAATAAAAATTATCGTTTCGTTTCGTTCCTACCCAACGCGTAATAGAAAATTCCAAAAAAGTAGGAAAAAAATTCAAAAAATTCAAAAAACCCATTATGGCTTCCTTTCAAGGCAAAATAGGTTGGAAAATGCTTAGAAAGAGAGAAAATAAAAATTATCATTTCGTTTCGTTCCTACTCGACGCGAAAAAGAAAATTCCAAAAAAATAGCAAAAAAATTCAAAAACCCCGTTATGGCTTCTTTTCAAGCCAAAATAGGTTGGAAAATGCTTAGAAAGAGAGAAAATAAAATTTTCATTTCGTTTCGTTCCTACTCGACGCGTAATAGAAAATTCCATGAAAATAGCAAAAAAACTCAAAAACCCCGTTATGACTTCTTTTCAAGCCAAAATAGGTTGGAAAATGCTGAGAAAGTGAAAAAATTAAAATTATCGTTTCGTTTCGTTTCTACCCGACGCGTAATAGAAAATTCAAAAAAAATAGCAAAAAAATTCAAAAATACCATTATGCCTTCATTTCAAGCAAAAACAGGTTGGAAATGGCTGAAAAAGAGAGAAAATAAAAAATTATCGTTTCGTTTCGTTCCTACACGACGCATAAGAGAGATAATTCAAAAAAAATAGCAAAAAAATTAAAAGACTTCGTTATGGCTTCTTTTCAAGCGAAAATAGGTTGGAAAATGCTGAGAAAGAGATAAAATAAAAATTATCGTTTCGTTTCGTTCCTACCCGACGCGTAATACGAAATTCCAAAAAAATAGCAAAAAAATTTAAAAAATTCAAAAATACCATTATGGCTTCATTTCAAGCCAAAACAGGTTGGAAAAGGCTGAAAAATAGAAAAAATAAAAATTATCGTTTCGTTTTGTTCCTACCCAACGCGTAATTGAAAATTCCTAAGAAATAACAAAAAAATTTAAAAAATTCAAAAACCCCATTGTGGCTTCTTTTCAAGCCAAACTAGGTTGGTAAATGCTTAGGAAGAGTGAAAATAAAAGTTATCATTTCGTTTCGTTCCTGCTCGACGCGTAAAAGAAAATTCCAAAAAAATAGCAAAAAAATTGAAAAACCCCGTTATTGCATCTTTTCAAGCAAAAATAGGTTGGAAAATGCTTAGAAAGAGAGAAAATAAAAATTATCATTTTGTTTCGTTCCTACACGACGCGTAATAGAAAATTCCAAAAAAATAGCAAAAAAATTCAAAAAATTAAACAACACCGTTATGGCATCTTCTCAAGCCAAAATAGGTTGGAAAATGATGAGAAGGTGAGAAAATAAAAATTATCGTTTCATTTCGTTCCTACCCGACGCGTAATAGAAAATTCCAAAGAAAAAGCAAAAAAATTCAAAAACCCTGTTATGGCTTCTTTTCAAGCCAAAATAGGCTGGAAAAGGCTACGAAAGAGAAAAAAATAAAAATTATCGTTTCGTTTCGTTCCTACCCGACATGTAATACGAAATTCCAAAAAAATAGCAAAAAAATTTAAAAAATTCAAAAATACCATTATGGCTTCATTTCAAGCAAAAACAGGTTGGAAAAGGCTGAAAAAGAGAGAAAATAAAAATTATCGTTTCGTTTCGTTCCTACCCAACGCGTAATAGAAAATTCCAAAAAAGTAGGAAAAAAATTCAAAAAATTCAAAAACCCTGTTATGGCTTCCTTTCAAGCCAAAATAGGTTGGAAAATGCTTAGAAAGAGAGAAAATAAAAATTATCATTCCGTTTCGTTCCTACTCGACGCGAAAAAGAAAATTCCAAAAAAATAGCAAAAAAATTCAAAAACCCCGTTATGGCTTCTTTTCAAGCCAAAATAGGTTGGAAAATGCTTAGAAAGAGAGAAAATAAAAATTATCATTTCGTTTCGTTCCTACTCGACGCGGAATAGAAAATTCCATGAAAATAGTAAAAAAACTCAAAAACCCCGTTATGACTTCTTTTCAAGCCAAAATAGGTTGGAAAATGCTGAGAAAGTGAAAAAAATTAAAATTATCGTTTCGTTTCGTTTCTACCCGACGCGTAATAGAAAATTCAAAAAAAATATCAAAAAAATTCAAAAAATTAAAAAACTCCGTTATGGCATCTTTTCAAGCCAAAATAGGTTGGAAAATGATGAGAAGGTGAGAAAATAAAAATTATCGTTTCATTCCGTTCCTACCTGACGCGTAATAGAAAATTCCAAAGAAAAAGCAAAAAAATTCAAAAAATTCAAAAACCCTATTATGGCTTCTTTTCAAGCCAAAATAGGCTGGAAAAGGCTGCGAAAGAGAAAAACATAAAAATTATCGTTTCGTTTCGTTCCTACTCGACGCGTAATACGAAATTCCAAAAAAATAGCAAAAAAATTTAAAAAATTCAAAAATACCATTATGGCTTCATTTCAAGCCAAAACAGGTTGGAAAAGGCTGAAAAAGAGAGAAAATAAAAATTATCGTTTCGTTTCGTTCCTACCCAACGCGTAATAGAAAATTCCAAAAAAGTAGGAAAAAAATTCAAAAAATTCAAAAAACCCATTATGGCTTCCTTTCAAGGCAAAATAGGTTGGAAAATGCTTAGAAAGAGAGAAAATAAAAATTATCATTTCGTTTCGTTCCTACTCGACGCGAAAAAGAAAATTCCAAAAAAATAGCAAAAAAATTCAAAAACCCCGTTATGGCTTCTTTTCAAGCCAAAATAGGTTGGAAAATGCTTAGAAAGAGAGAAAATAAAATTTTCATTTCGTTTCGTTCCTACTCGACGCGTAATAGAAAATTCCATGAAAATAGCAAAAAAACTCAAAAACCCCGTTATGACTTCTTTTCAAGCCAAAATAGGTTGGAAAATGCTGAGAAAGTGAAAAAATTAAAATTATCGTTTCGTTTCGTTTCTACCCGACGCGTAATAGAAAATTCAAAAAAAATAGCAAAAAAATTCAAAAATACCATTATGCCTTCATTTCAAGCAAAAACAGGTTGGAAATGGCTGAAAAAGAGAGAAAATAAAAAATTATCGTTTCGTTTCGTTCCTACACGACGCATAAGAGAGATAATTCAAAAAAAATAGCAAAAAAATTAAAAGACTTCGTTATGGCTTCTTTTCAAGCGAAAATAGGTTGGAAAATGCTGAGAAAGAGATAAAATAAAAATTATCGTTTCGTTTCGTTCCTACCCGACGCGTAATACGAAATTCCAAAAAAATAGCAAAAAAATTTAAAAAATTCAAAAATACCATTATGGCTTCATTTCAAGCCAAAACAGGTTGGAAAAGGCTGAAAAATAGAAAAAATAAAAATTATCGTTTCGTTTTGTTCCTACCCAACGCGTAATTGAAAATTCCTAAGAAATAACAAAAAAATTTAAAAAATTCAAAAACCCCATTGTGGCTTCTTTTCAAGCCAAACTAGGTTGGTAAATGCTTAGGAAGAGTGAAAATAAAAGTTATCATTTCGTTTCGTTCCTGCTCGACGCGTAAAAGAAAATTCCAAAAAAATAGCAAAAAAATTGAAAAACCCCGTTATTGAATCTTTTCAAGCAAAAATAGGTTGGAAAATGCTTAGAAAGAGAGAAAATAAAAATTATCATTTTGTTTCGTTCCTACACGACGCGTAATAGAAAATTCCAAAAAAATAGCAAAAAAATTCAAAAAATTAAACAACTCCGTTATGGCATCTTTTCAAGCCAAAATAGGTTGGAAAATGATGAGAATGTGAGAAAATAAAAATTATCGTTTCATTTCGTTCCTACCCGACGCGTAATAGAAAATTCCTAAGAAAAAGCAAAAAAATTCAAAAAATTCAAAAACCCTGTTATGGCTTCTTTTCAAGCCAAAATAGGCTGGAAAAGGCTACGAAAGAGAAAAAAATAAAAATTATCGTTTCGTTTCGTTTCTACCCGACGCGTAATAGAAAATTCCAAAAAAATAGCAAAAAAATTCAAAAATACCATTATGCCTTCATTTCAAGCAAAAACAGGTTGGAAAAGGCTGAAAAAGAGAGAAAACAAAAATTATTGTTTCGTATCGTTCCTACACGACGCATAAGAGACAATTAAAAAAAAATAGCAAAAAAATTCAAATAACTTAGATAACCCCGTTATGGCTTCTTTTCAAGCCAAAATAGGTTGGAAAATGCAGAGAAAGAGAGAAAATAAAAATTATCATTTTGTTTCGTTCCTACCCGACGCGTAATAGAAAATTCAAAAAAAAAAGCAAAAAAATTCAAATAATTCAAAAATACCATTATGGCTTCATTTCAAGCCAAAACAGGTTGGATATGGCTGAAAAAGAGAGAAAATAAAAAATTATCGTTTCGTTTCGTTCCTACACGACGCATAAGAGAGATAATTCAAAAAAAATAGCAAAAAAATTAAAAAAATTAAAAGACTTCGTTATGGCTTCTTTTCAAGCGAAAATAGGTTGGAAAATGCTGAGAAAGAGATAAAATAAAAATTATCGTTTCGTTTCGTTCCTACCCGACGCGTAATACGAAATTCCAAAAAAATAGCAAAAAAATTTAAAAAATTCAAAAATACCATTATAGCTTCATTTCAAGCCAAAACAGGTTGGAAAAGGCTGAAAAATAGAAAAAATAAAAATTATCGTTTCGTTTTGTTCCTACCCAACGCGTAATTGAAAATTCCTAAGAAATAACAAAAAAATTTAAAAAATTCAAAAACCCCATTGTGGCTTCTTTTCAAGCCAAACTAGGTTGGTAAATGCTTAGGAAGAGTGAAAATAAAAGTTATCATTTCGTTTCGTTCCTGCTCGACGCGTAAAAGAAAATTCCAAAAAAATAGCAAAAAAATTGAAAAACCCCGTTATTGAATCTTTTCAAGCAAAAATAGGTTGGAAAATGCTTAGAAAGAGAGAAAATAAAAATTATCATTTCGTTTCGTTCCTACTCGACGCGAAAAAGAAAATTCCAAAGAAAAAGCAAAAAAATTCAAAAAATTCAAAAACCCTGTTATGGCTTCTTTTCAAGCCAAAATAGGCTGGAAAAGGCTACGAAAGAGAAAAAAATAAAAATTATCGTTTCGTTTCGTTCCTACCCGACATGTAATACGAAATTCCAAAAAAATAGCAAAAAAATTTAAAAAATTCAAAAATACCATTATGGCTTCATTTCAAGCCAAAACAGGTTGGAAAAGGCTGAAAAAGAGAGAAAATAAAAATTATCGTTTCGTTTCGTTCCTACCCAACGTGTAATAGAAAATTCCAAAAAAGTAGGAAAAAAATTCAAAAAATTCAAAAACCCTGTTATGGCTTCCTTTCAAGCCAAAATAGGTTGGAAAATGCTTAGAAAGAGAGAAAATAAAAATTATCATTCCGTTTCGTTCCTTCTCGACGCGAAAAAGAAAATTCCAAAAAAATAGCAAAAAAATTCAAAAACCCCGTTATGGCTTCTTTTCAAGCCAAAATAGGTTGGAAAATGCTTAGAAAGAGAGAAAATAAAAATTATCATTTCGTTTCGTTCCTACTCGACGCGGAATAGAAAATTCCATGAAAATAGCAAAAAAACTCAAAAACCCCGTTATGACTTCTTTTCAAGCCAAAATAGGTTGGAAAATGCTGAGAAAGTGAAAAAAATTAAAATTATCGTTTCATTTCGTTTCTACCCGACGCGTAATAGAAAATTCAAAAAAAATAGCAAAAAAATTCAAAAAATTAAAAAACTCCGTTATGGCATCTTTTCAAGCCAAAATAGGTTGGAAAATGATGAGAAGGTGAGAAAATAAAAATTATCGTTTCATTCCGTTCCTACCCGACGCGTAATAGAAAATTCCAAGGAAAAAGCAAAAAAATTCAAAAAATTCAAAAACCCTGTTATGGCTTCTTTTCAAGCCAAAATAGGCTGGAAAAGGCTGCGAAAGAGAAAAACATAAAAATTATCGTTTCGTTTCGTTCCTACCCGACGCGTAATACGAAATTCCAAAAAAATAGCAAAAAAATTTAAAAAATTCAAAAATACCTTTATGGCTTCATTTAAAGCCAAAACAGGTTGGAAAAGGCTGAAAAAGAGAGAAAATAAAAATTATCGTTTCGTTTCGTTCCTACCCAACGCGTAATAGAAAATTCCAAAAAAGTAGGAAAACAATTCAAAAAATTCAAAAAACCCATTATGGCTTCCTTTCAACGCAAAATAGGTTGGAAAATGCTTAGAAAGAGAGAAAATAAAAATTATCATTTCGTTTCGTTCCTACTCGACGCGAAAAAGAAAATTCCAAAAAAATAGCAAAAAAATTCAAAAACCCCGTTATGGCTTCTTTTCAAGCCAAAATAGGTTGGAAAATGCTTAGAAAGAGAGAAAATAAAATTTTCATTTCGTTTCGTTCCTACTCGACGCGTAATAGAAAATTCCATGAAAATAGCAAAAAAACTCAAAAACCCCGTTATGACTTCTTTTCAAGCCAAAATAGGTTGGAAAATGCTGAGAAAGTGAAAAAATTAAAATTATCGTTTCGTTTCGTTTCTACCCGACGCGTAATAGAAAATTCCAAAAAAATAGCAAAAAAATTCAAAAATACCATTATGCCTTCATTTCAAGCAAAAACAGGTTGGAAAAGGTTGAAAAAGAGAGAAAACAAAAATTATTGTTTCGTATCGTTCCTACACGACGCATAAGAGATAATTCAAAAAAATAGCAAAAAAATTCAAAAAACTTAGATAACCCCGTTATGGCTTCTTTTCAAGCCAAAATAGGTTGGAAAATGCAGAGAAAGAGAGAAAATAAAAATAATCATTTTGTTTCGTTCCTACCCGACGCGTAATAGAAAATTCCAAAAAAAAAGCAAAAAAATTCAAATAATTCAAAAATACCATTATGGCTTCATTTCAAGCCAAAACAGGTTGGAAATGGCTGAAAAAGAGAGAAAATAAAAAATTATCGTTTCGTTTCGTTCCTACACGACGCATAAGAGAGATAATTCAAAAAAAATAGCAAAAAAATTAAAAAAATTAAAAGACTTCGTTATGGCTTCTTTTCAAGCGAAAATAGGTTGGAAAATGCTGAGAAAGAGATAAAATAAAAATTATCGTTTCGTTTCGTTCCTACCCGACGCGTAATACGAAATTCCAAAAAAATAGCAAAAAAATTTAAAAAATTCAAAAATACCATTATGGCTTCATTTAAAGCCAAAACAGGTTGGAAAAGGCTGAAAAAGAGAGAAAATAAAAATTATCGTTTCGTTTCGTTCCTACCCAACGCGTAATAGAAAATTCCAAAAAAGTAGGAAAAAAATTCAAAAAATTCAAAAATCCCGTTATGGCTTCCTTTCAAGGCAAAATAGGTTGGAAAATGCTTAGAAAGAGAGAAAATAAAAATTATCATTTCGTTTCGTTCCTACTCGACGCGAAAAAGAAAATTCCAAAAAAATAGCTAAAAAATTCAAAAACCCCGTTATGGCTTCTTTTCAAGCCAAAATAGGTTGGAAAATGCTTAGAAAGAGAGAAAATAAAATTTTCATTTCGTTTCGTTCCTACTCGACGCGTAATAGAAAATTCCATGAAAATAGCAAAAAAACTCAAAAACCCCGTTATGACTTCTTTTCAAGCCAAAATAGGTTGGAAAATGCTGAGAAAGTGAAAAAATTAAAATTATCGTTTCGTTTCGTTTCTACCCGACGCGTAATAGAAAATTCCAAAAAAATAGCAAAAAAATTCAAAAATACCATTATGCCTTCATTTCAAGGAAAAACAGGTTGGAAAAGGCTGAAAAAGAGAGAAAACAAAAATTATTGTTTCGTATCGTTCCTACACGACGCATAAGAGACAATTCAAAAAAAATAGCAAAAAAATTCAAATAACTTAGATAACCCCGTTATGGCTTCTTTTCAAGCCAAAATAGGTTGGAAAATGCAGAGAAAGAGAGAAAATAAAAATTATCATTTTGTTTCCTTCCTACCCGACGCGTAATAGAAAATTCCAAAAAAAAAGCAAAAAAATTCAAATAATTCAAAAATACCATTATGGCTTCATTTCAAGCCAAAACAGGTTGGAAATGGCTGAAAAAGAGAGAAAATAAAAAATTATCGTTTCGTTTCGTTCCTACACGACGCATAAGAGAGATAATTCAAAAAAAATAGCAAAAAAATTAAAAAAATTAAAAGACTTCGTTATGGCTTCTTTTCAAGCGAAAATAGGTTGGAAAATGCTGAGAAAGAGATAAAATAAAAATTATCGTTTCGTTTCGTTCCTACCCGACGCGTAATACGAAATTCCAAAAAAATAGCAAAAAAATTTAAAAAATTCAAAAATACCATTATGGCTTCATTTCAAGCCAAAACAGGTTGGAAAAGGCTGAAAAATAGAAAAAATAAAAATTATCGTTTCGTTTTGTTCCTACCCAACGCGTAATTGAAAATTCCTAAGAAATAACAAAAAAATTTTAAAAAATTCAAAAACCCCATTGTGGCTTCTTTTCAAGCCAAACTAGGTTGGTAAATGCTTAGGAAGAGTGAAAATAAAAGTTATCATTTCGTTTCGTTCCTGCTCGACGCGTAAAAGAAAATTCCAAAAAAATAGCAAAAAAATTGAAAAACCCCGTTATTGCATCTTTTCAAGCAAAAATAGGTTGGAAAATGCTTAGAAAGAGAGAAAATAAAAATTATCATTTTGTTTCGTTCCTACACGACGCGTAATAGAAAATTAAAAAAAAATAGCAAAAAAATTCAAAAAATTAAACAACTCCGTTATGGCATCTTTTCAAGCCAAAATAGGTTGGAAAATGATGAGAAGGTGAGAAAATAAAAATTATCGTTTCATTTCGTTCCTACCCGACGCGTAATAGAAAATTCCAAAGAAAAAGCAAAAAAATTCAAAAACCCTGTTATGGCTTCTTTTCAAGCCAAAATAGGCTGGAAAAGGCTACGAAAGAGAAAAAAATAAAAATTATCGTTTCGTTTCGTTCCTACCCAACGCGTAATAGAAAATTCCAAAAAAGTAGGAAAAAAATTCAAAAAATTCAAAAACCCTGTTATGGCTTCCTTTCAAGCCAAAATAGGTTGGAAAATGCTTAGAAAGAGAGAAAATAAAAATTATCATTCCGTTTCGTTCCTACTCGACGCGAAAAAGAAAATTCCAAAAAAATAGCAAAAAAATTCAAAAACCCCGTTATGGCTTCTTTTCAAGCCAAAATAGGTTGGAAAATGCTTAGAAAGAGAGAAAATAAAAATTATCATTTCGTTTCGTTACTACTCGACGCGGAATAGAAAATTCCATGAAAATAGCAAAAAAACTCAAAAACCCCGTTATGACTTCTTTTCAAGCCAAAATAGGTTGGAAAATGCTGAGAAAGTGAAAAAAATTAAAATTATCGTTTCATTTCGTTTCTACCCGACGCGTAATAGAAAATTCAAAAAAAATAGCAAAAAAATTCAAAAAATTAAAAAACTCCGTTATGGCATCTTTTCAAGCCAAAATAGGTTGGAAAATGATGAGAAGGTGAGAAAATAAAAATTATCGTTTCATTCCGTTCCTACCCGACGCGTAATAGAAAATTCCAAGGAAAAAGCAAAAAAATTCAAAAAATTCAAAAACCCTGTTATGGCTTCTTTTCAAGCCAAAATAGGCTGGAAAAGGCTGCGAAAGAGAAAAACATAAAAATTATCGTTTCGTTTCGTTCCTACCCGACGCGTAATACGAAATTCCAAAAAAATAGCAAAAAAATTTAAAAAATTCAAAAATACCTTTATGGCTTCATTTAAAGCCAAAACAGGTTGGAAAAGGCTGAAAAAGAGAGAAAATAAAAATTATCGTTTCGTTTCGTTCCTACCCAACGCGTAATAGAAAATTCCAAAAAAGTAGGAAAACAATTCAAAAAATTCAAAAAACCCATTATGGCTTCCTTTCAACGCAAAATAGGTTGGAAAATGCTTAGAAAGAGAGAAAATAAAAATTATCATTTCGTTTCGTTCCTACTCGACGCGAAAAAGAAAATTCCAAAAAAATAGCAAAAAAATTCAAAAACCCCGTTATGGCTTCTTTTCAAGCCAAAATAGGTTGGAAAATGCTTAGAAAGAGAGAAAATAAAATTTTCATTTCGTTTCGTTCCTACTCGACGCGTAATAGAAAATTCCATGAAAATAGCAAAAAAACTCAAAAACCCCGTTATGACTTCTTTTCAAGCCAAAATAGGTTGGAAAATGCTGAGAAAGTGAAAAAATTAAAATTATCGTTTCGTTTCGTTTCTACCCGACGCGTAATAGAAAATTCCAAAAAAATAGCAAAAAAATTCAAAAATACCATTATGCCTTCATTTCAAGCAAAAACAGGTTGGAAAAGGTTGAAAAAGAGAGAAAACAAAAATTATTGTTTCGTATCGTTCCTACACGACGCATAAGAGATAATTCAAAAAAAATAGCAAAAAAATTCAAAAAACTTAGATAACCCCGTTATGGCTTCTTTTCAAGCCAAAATAGGTTGGAAAATGCAGAGAAAGAGAGAAAATAAAAATAATCATTTTGTTTCGTTCCTACCCGACGCGTAATAGAAAATTCCAAAAAAAAAGCAAAAAAATTCAAATAATTCAAAAATACCATTATGGCTTCATTTCAAGCCAAAACAGGTTGGAAATGGCTGAAAAAGAGAGGAAATAAAAAATTATCGTTTCGTTTCGTTCCTACACGACGCATAAGAGAGATAATTCAAAAAAAATAGCAAAAAAATTAAAAAAATTAAAAGACTTCGTTATGGCTTCTTTTCAAGCGAAAATAGGTTGGAAAATGCTGAGAAAGAGATAAAATAAAAATTATCGTTTCGTTTCGTTCCTACCCGACGCGTAATACGAAATTCCAAAAAAATAGCAAAAAAATTTAAAAAATTCAAAAATACCATTATGGCTTCATTTAAAGCCAAAACAGGTTGGAAAAGGCTGAAAAAGAGAGAAAATAAAAATTATCGTTTCGTTTCGTTCCTACCCAACGCGTAATAGAAAATTCCAAAAAAGTAGGAAAAAAATTCAAAAAATTCAAAAATCCCGTTATGGCTTCCTTTCAAGGCAAAATAGGTTGGAAAATGCTTAGAAAGAGAGAAAATAAAAATTATCATTTCGTTTCGTTCCTACTCGACGCGAAAAAGAAAATTCCAAAAAAATAGCTAAAAAATTCAAAAACCCCGTTATGGCTTCTTTTCAAGCCAAAATAGGTTGGAAAATGCTTAGAAAGAGAGAAAATAAAATTTTCATTTCGTTTCGTTCCTACTCGACGCGTAATAGAAAATTCCATGAAAATAGCAAAAAAACTCAAAAACCCCGTTATGACTTCTTTTCAAGCCAAAATAGGTTGGAAAATGCTGAGAAAGTGAAAAAATTAAAATTATCGTTTCGTTTCGTTTCTACCCGACGCGTAATAGAAAATTCCAAAAAAATAGCAAAAAAATTCAAAAATACCATTATGCCTTCATTTCAAGCAAAAACAGGTTGGAAAAGGCTGAAAAAGAGAGAAAACAAAAATTATTGTTTCGTATCGTTCCTACACGACGCATAAGAGACAATTCAAAAAAAATAGCAAAAAAATTCAAATAACTTAGATAACCCCGTTATGGCTTCTTTTCAAGCCAAAATAGGTTGGAAAATGCAGAGAAAGAGAGAAAATAAAAATTATCATTTTGTTTCGTTCCTACCCGACGCGTAATAGAAAATTCCAAAAAAAAAGCAAAAAAATTCAAATAATTCAAAAACCCTGTTATGGCTTCTTTTCAAGCCAAAATAGGCTGGAAAAGGCTGCGAAAGAGAAAAACATAAAAATTATCGTTTCGTTTCGTTCCTACCCGACGCGTAATACGAAATTCCAAAAAAATAGCAAAAAAATTTAAGAAATTCAAAAATACCATTATGGCTTCATTTCAAGCCAAAACAGGTTGGAAAAGGCTGAAAAAGAGAGAAAATAAAAATTATCGTTTCGTTTCGTTCCTACCCAACGCGTAATAGAAAATTCCAAAAAAGTAGGAAAAAAATTCAAAAAATTCAAAAACCCCGTTATGGCTTCCTTTCAAGGCAAAATAGGTTGGAAAATGCTTAGAAAGAGAGAAAATAAAAATTATCATTTCGTTTCGTTCCTACTCGACGCGAAAAAGAAAATTCCAAAAAAATAGCAAAAAAATTCAAAAACCCCGTTATGGCTTCTTTTCAAGCCAAAATAGGTTGGAAAATGCTTAGAAAGAGAGAAAATAAAATTTTCATTTCGTTTCGTTCCTACTCGACGCGTAATAGAAAATTCCATGAAAATAGCAAAAACACTCAAAAACCCCGTTATGACTTCTTTTCAAGCCAAAATAGGTTGGAAAATGCTGAGAAAGTGAAAAAATTAAAATTATCATTTCGTTTCGTTTCTGCCCGACGCGTAATAGAAAATTCCAAAAAAATAGCAAAAAAATTCAAAAATACCATTATGCCTTCATTTCAAGCAAACACAGGTTGGAAAAGGCTGAAAAAGAAAGAAAACAAAAATTATTGTTTCGTATCGTTCCTACACGACGCATAAGAGACAATTCAAAAAAAATAGCAAAAAAATTCAAATAACTTAGATAACCCCGTTATGGCTTCTTTTCAAGCCAAAATAGGTTGGAAAATGCAGAGAAAGAGAGAAAATAAAAATTATCATTTTGTTTCGTTCCTACCCGACGCGTAATAGAAAATTCCAAAAAAAAAGCAAAAAAATTCAAATAATTCAAAAATACCATTATGGCTTCATTTCAAGCCAAAGCAGGTTGGAAATGGCTGAAAAAGAGAGAAAATAAAAAATTATCGTTTCGTTTCGTTTCGTTCCTACACGACGCATAAGAGAGATAATTCAAAAAAAATAGCAAAAAAATTCAAAAAACTTAGAAAACCCCGTTATGGCTTCTTTTCAAGAGGAATTAGGTTGGAAAATGCTGAGAAAGAGAGAAAATAAAAATTATCATTTTGTTTTGTTCCTACCCGACGCGTAATAGAAAATTCCAAAAAAAAAGCAAAAAAATTCAAATAATTCAAAAATACCATTATGGCTTCATTTCAAGCCAAAACAGGTTGGAAATGGCTGAAAAAGAGAGAAAATAAAAAATTATCGTTTCGTTTCGTTCCTACACGACGCATAAGAGAGATAATTCAAAAAAAATAGCAAAAAAATTTAAAAAATTAAAAGACTTCGTTATGGCTTCTTTTCAAGCGAAAATAGGTTGGAAAATGCTGAGAAAGAGAGAAAATAAAAATTATCGTTTCGTTTCGTTCCTACCCGACGCGTAATACGAAATTCCAAAAAAATAGCAAAAAAATTTAAAAAATTCAAAAATACCATTATGGCTTCATTTCAAGCCAAAACAGGTTGGAAAAGACTGAAAAATAGAAAAAATAAAAATTATCGTTTCGTTTCGTTCCTACCCAACGCGTAATTGAAAATTCCTGAGAAATAACAAAAAAATTCAAAATATTCAAAAACCCCATTGTGGCTTCTTTTCAAGCCAAACTAGGTTGGTAAATGCTTAGGAAGAGTGAAAATAAAAGTTATCATTTCGTTTCGTTCCTGCTCGACGCGTAAAAGAAAATTCCAAAAAAATAGCAAAAAAATTGAAAAACCCCGTTTTTGCATCTTTTCAAGCAAAAATAGGTTGGAAAATGCTTAGAAAGAGAGAAAATAAAAATTATCATTTTGTTTCGTTCCTACACGACGCGTAATAGAAAATTCCAAAAAAATAGCAAAAAAATTCAAAAAATTAAACAACTCCGTTATGGCCTCTTTTCAAGCCAAAATAGGTTGGAAAATGATGAGAAGGTGAGAAAATAAAAATTATCGTTTCATTTCGTTCCTACCCGACGCGTAATAGAAAATTCCAAAGAAAAAGCAAAAAAATTCAAAAAATTCAAAAACCCTGTTATGGCTTCTTTTCAAGCCAAAATAGGCTGGAAAAGGCTACGAAAGAGAAAAAAATAAAAATTATCGTTTCGTTTCGTTCCTACCCGACATGTAATACGAAATTCCAAAAAAATAGCAAAAAAATTTAAAAAATTCAAAAATACCATTATGGCTTCATTTCAAGCAAAAACAGGTTGGAAAAGGCTGAAAAAGAGAGAAAATGAAAATTATTGTTTCGTTTCGTTCCTACCCAACGCGTAATAGAAAATTCCAAAAAAGTAGGAAAAAAATTCAAAAAATTCAAAAACCCTGTTATGGCTTCCTTTCAAGCCAAAATAGGTTGGAAAATGCTTAGAAAGAGAGAAAATAAAAATTATCATTCCGTTTCGTTCCTACTCGACGCGAAAAAGAAAATTCCAAAAAAATAGCAAAAAAATTCAAAAACCCCGTTATGGCTTTTTTTCAAGCCAAAATAGGTTGGAAAATGCTTAGAAAGAGAGAAAATAAAAATTATCATTTCGTTTCGTTCCTACTCGACGCGGAATAGAAAATTCCATGAAAATAGCAAAAAAACTCAAAAACCCCGTTATGACTTCTTTTCAAGCCAAAATAGGTTGGAAAATGCTGAGAAAGTGAAAAAAATTAAAATTATCGTTTCGTTTCGTTTCTACCCGACGCGTAATAGAAAATTCAAAAAAAATAGCAAAAAAATTCAAAAAATTAAAAAACTCCGTTATGGCATCTTTTCAAGCCAAAATAGGTTGGAAAATGATGAGAAGGTGAGAAAATAAAAATTATCGTTTCATTCTGTTCCTACCCGACGCGTAATAGAAAATTCCAAAGAAAAAGCAAAAAAATTCAAAAACCCTGTTATGGCTTCTTTTCAAGCCAAAATAGGCTGGAAAAGGCTGCGAAAGAGAAAAACATAAAAATTATCGTTTCGTTTCGTTCCTACCCGACGCGTAATACGAAATTCCAAAAAAATAGCAAAAAAATTTAAGAAATTCAAAAATACCATTATGGCTTCATTTCAAGCCAAAACAGGTTGGAAAAGGCTGAAAAAGAGAGAAAATAAAAATTATCGTTTCGTTTCGTTCCTACCCAACGCGTAATAGAAAATTCCAAAAAAGTAGGAAAAAAATTCAAAAAATTCAAAAAACCCATTATGGCTTCCTTTCAAGGCAAAATAGGTTGGAAAATGCTTAGAAAGAGAGAAAATAAAAATTATCATTTCGTTTCGTTCCTACTCGACGCGAAAAAGAAAATTCCAAAAAAATAGCAAAAAAATTCAAAAACCCCGTTATGGCTTCTTTTCAAGCCAAAATAGGTTGGAAAATGCTTAGAAAGAGAGAAAATAAAAATTATCATTTCGTTTCGTTCCTACTCGACGCGGAATAGAAAATTCCATGAAAATAGCAAAAAAACTCAAAAACCCAGTTATGACTTCTTTTCAAGCCAAAATAGGTTGGAAAATGCTGAGAAAGTGAAAAAAATTAAAATTATCGTTTCGTTTCGTTTCTACCCGAAGCGTAATAGAAAATTCAAAAAAAATAGCAATAAAATTCAAAAAATTAAAAAACTCCGTTATGGCATCTTTTCAAGCCAAAATAGGTTGGAAAATGATGAGAAGGTGAGAAAATAAAAATTATCGTTTCATTCCGTTCCTACCCGACGCGTAATAGAAAATTCCAAAGAAAAAGCAAAAAAATTCAAAAACCCTGTTATGGCCTCTTTTCAAGCCAAAATAGGCTGGAAAAGGCTGCGAAAGAGAAAAACATAAAAATTATCGTTTCGTTTCGTTCCTACCCGACGCGTAATACGAAATTCCAAAAAAATAGCAAAAAAATTTAAAAAATTCAAAAATACCATTATGGCTTCATTTCAAGCCAAAACAGGTTGGAAAAGGCTGAAAAAGAGAGAAAATAAAAATTATCGTTTCGTTTCGTTCCTACCCAACGCGTAATAGAAAATTCCAAAAAAGTAGGAAAACAATTCAAAAAATTCAAAAAACCCATTATGGCTTCCTTTCAAGGCAAAATAGGTTGGAAAATGCTTAGAAAGAGAGAAAATAAAAATTATCATTTCGTTTCGTTCCTACTCGACGCGAAAAAGAAAATTCCAAAAAAATTGCAAAAAAATTCAAAAACCCCGTTATGGCTTCTTTTCAAGCCAAAATAGGTTGGAAAATGCTTAGAAAGAGAGAAAATAAAATTTTCATTTCGTTTCGTTCCTACTCGACGCGTAATAGAAAATTCCATGAAAATAGCAAAAAAACTCAAAAACCCAGTTATGACTTCTTTTCAAGCCAAAATAGGTTGGAAAATGCTGAGAAAGTGAAAAAATTAAAATTATCGTTTCGTTTCGTTTCTACCCGACGCGTAATAGAAAATTCCAAAAAAATAGCAAAAAAATTCAAAAATACCATTATGCCTTCATTTCAAGCAAAAACAGGTTGGAAAAGGTTGAAAAAGAGAGAAAACAAAAATTATTGTTTCGTATCGTTCCTACACGACGCATAAGAGATAATTCAAAAAAAATAGCAAAAAAATTCAAAAAACTTAGATAACCCCGTTATGGCTTCTTTTCAAGCCAAAATAGGTTGGAAAATGCAGAGAAAGAGAGAAAATAAAAATTATCATTTTGTTTCGTTCCTACCCGACGCGTAATAGAAAATTCAAAAAAAAAAGCAAAAAAATTCAAATAATTCAAAAATACCATTATGGCTTCATTTCAAGCCAAAACAGGTTGGAAATGGCTGAAAAAGAGAGAAAATAAAAAATTATCGTTTCGTTTCGTTCCTACCGGACGCGTAAGAGAGATAATTCAAAAAAAATAGCAAAGAAATTCAAAAATACCATTATGGCTTCATTTCAAGCCAAAAGAGGTTGGAAAAGGCTGAAAAAGAGAGAAAATAAAAATTATCGTTTTGTTTCGTTCCTACCCGACGCGTAATAGGAAATTCCAAAAAAAAAGCAAAAAAATTCAAATAATTCAAAAATACCATTATGGCTTCATTTCAAGCCAAAACAGGTCGGAAATGGCTGAAAAAGAGAGAAAATAAAAAATTATCGTTTCGTTTCGTTCCTGCACGACGCATAAGAGAGATAATTCAAAAAAAATAGCAAAAAAATTAAAAAAAATTGAAAGACTCCGTTATGGCTTCTTTTCAAGCGAAAATAGGTTGGAAAATGCTGAGAAAGAGAGAAAATAAAAATTATCGTTTCGTTTCGTTCCTACCCAACGCGTAATACGAAATTCCAAAAAAATAGCAAAAAAATTTAAAAAATTCAAAAATACCATTATGGCTTCATTTCAAGCCAAAACAGGTTGGAAAAGGCTGAAAAATAGAAAAAATAAAAATTATCGTTTCGTTTCGTTCCTACCCAACGCGTAATTGAAAATTCCTAAGAAATAGCAAAAAAATTCAAAAAATTCAAATACCCCAATGTGGCTTCTTTTCAAGCCAAACTAGGTTGGTAAATGCTTAGGAAGAGTGAAAATAAAAATTATCATTTCGTTTCGTTCCTGCTCGACGCGTAAAAGAAAATTCCAAAAAAATAGCAAAAAAATTGAAAAACCCCGTTATCGCATCTTTTCAAGCAAAAATAGGTTGGAAAATGCTTAGAAAGAGAGAAAATAAAAATTATCATTTCGTTTCGTTCCTACACGACGCGTAATAGAAAATTCCAAAAAAATAGCAAAAAAATTCAAAAAATTAAAAAACTCCGTTATGGCATCTTTTCAAGCCAAAATAGGTTGGAAAATGATGAGAAGGTGAGAAAATAAAAATTATCGTTTCCTTCCGTTCCTACCCGACGCGTAATAGAAAATTCCAAAGAAAAAGCAAAAAAATTCAAAAAATTCAAAAACCCTGTTATGGCTTCTTTTCAAGCCAAAATAGGCTGGAAAAGGCTGCGAAAGAGAAAAACATAAAAATTATCGTTTCGTTTCGTTCCTACCCGACGCGTAATACGAAATTCCAAAAAAATAGCAAAAAAATTTAAAAAATTCAAAAATACCATTATGGGTTCATTTAAAGCCAAAACAGGTTGGAAAAGGCTGAAAAAGAGAGAAAATAAAAATTATCGTTTCGTTTCGTTCTTACCCAACGCGTAATAGAAAATTCCAAAAAAGTATGAAAAAAATTCAAAAAATTCAAAAACCCCGTTATGGCTTCCTTTCAATCCAAAATAGGTTGGAAAATGCTTAGAAAGAGAGAAAATAAAAATTATCATTTCGTTTCGTTCCTACTCGACACGAAAAAGAAAATTCCAAAAAAATAGCAAAAAAATTCAAAAACCCCGTTATGGCTTCTTTTCAAGCCAAAATAGGTTGGAAAATGTTTAGAAAGAGAGAAAATAAAAATTATCATTTCGTTTCGTTCCTACTCGACGCGGAATAGAAAATTCCATGAAAATAGCAAAAGGGATAATTACACATAACCCACCTGTGGTTTAGGCGAAAATCACTTTGCCCACCCGTGGTTTGAAAAGTATCACTTAACCTACCTGTGGTATGTTTCCGTCAATCTCCGTAACCCACCTCAAGCCCAGCCGTTACAAAAACACCTCTTAACCCCAAAACACAACATAACGCGAATCAAAACACCAAAAACTCAGAAACTTTTTGAGAGAGAGACCTATGGTGTTCTTCGCGGTTTGGAGGGGGAGAAAACACAAGTTTCACAACATCGAAGCTAGGGAAGGTATTTGTGACTGCTGTTGATCTGCATTTGGGTTGTTAATGGCATTTTTTTATCGCGACCCACCCACATAGTTAGGGTTTGTAAAATTTTCTCAAAATTTTACCATCTTTAAGGAAGTGGGTCTCGGGGTTGGATTCGTTATAGAGGCGCCACCCCGAGGGAAGATGGTCTTGCTTAAAGGAGGGTGATCTGGGAGATCAGGAAAATCAAGGGTGTGTAGAGAATGAAGAGCTTGTGCGTTAGTGGCAAGCCACAAGTTGTAAAGTACGGAGGCCAAAAAGGCTGAAAGAAGAGGGGAAAGTGGAGTAGTTAGAGGAGGAGAAGCGGTGGGAGAAGAGAGACCAAGCGAGGTACATGGTGGCGGCGGTGAGTGCTCCGCAGCCAACGCCGAAGAGGAGAGCGACGACGACACTCAAGATGTCCTTGGTGCGGTCACGGAGGGAGTTAAAGTCGTAGGAAGCGAGAGGTTGTTAGGATTTCCTGTACCCCAACGGCATGTTGTTGTAGTGGATCGGGTCATGGAAGAGGAAGATCTCGGTGGATAGGGTCACGGCATGTCCTGGGTTTTATTTTGATTTATAGCTCCGATTTTGATGTTTTTTGTTGGTAATTGCTGCTTTTTGTATTGAGTTTGAGTTTTATTTGAACTGGGTTTCGAAAATTTTGTTCATTTCGATTCATAGAAATGGTATGGGATGTGTTTGATTTAAATCTTTTGTGCCGTGTGAGTATTGTAGAGATTTTGAGGTTTCTTGAACTGGGTTTTGACTGTTATTGTGAATGATGATGTTTATTTGGGTTTACTCAGGCAACACTGGGGCTTGGTAATGTCAAAGAAAGAAGTATACTTCAGTGCAATATAGGAAACAAGAGTCATGTTTTGAAGGGCAATATTGTATAGTTTGGTTATTTGTGTAGGTTGATCTGGGTTTTATTTTTTTGGGTATGTTCTTCATGTTCAAAATTTA
Source organism: Quercus parvula (assembly GCA_030820535.1). Taxonomy (NCBI): domain Eukaryota; kingdom Viridiplantae; phylum Streptophyta; class Magnoliopsida; order Fagales; family Fagaceae; genus Quercus; species Quercus parvula. The sequence goes on from JAUAME010000001.1 coordinate 51,101,728, forward strand.
TGTGAATTAAGAGAGAGATCAATATCACTTTTTGATCTTGTTTCTCTTACATTTTTGTGCTATTTTTTGTTTTGGGAGGAGAGAGATATAAAATTTGAGAAAAAATACCTATTTACCCATGATTTTAACAGAGGTGGGTTACGGAAAACAAACGGATCATACCTCAGGTGGGTTAAGTGATACTTTTCAAACCACGGGTAGGCAAAGTGATTTTCGCCCAAACCACAGGTGGGTTTAGTGTAATTATCCCAAAATAAACTCAAAAACCCCGTTATGACTTCTTTTCAAGCCAAAATAGGTTGGAAAATGCTGAGAAAGTGAAAAAATTAAAACTATCGTTTCGTTTCGTTTCTACCCGACGCGTAATAGAAAATTCCAAAAAAATAGCAAAAAAATTCAAAAAACTCAAAAATACCATTATGCCCTCATTTCAAGCAAAAACAGGTTAGAAAAGGCTGAAAAAGAGAGAAAACAAAAATTATTGTTACGTTTCGTTCCTACCCGACGCGTTATACGAAATTCCAAAAAAATAGCAAAAAAATTTAAAAAATTCAAAAATACCATTATGGCTTCATTTCAAGCCAAAACTGGTTGGTAAAGGCCAAAAAAGAGAGAAAATAAAAATTATCGTTTCGTTTCGTTCCTACCCGACGCGTAAGAGAGATAATTCAAAAAAAATAGCAAAGAAATTCAAAAATACCATTATGGCTTCATTTCAAGCCAAAAGAGGTTGGAAAAGGCTGAAAAAGAGAGAAAATAAAAATTATCGTTTTGTTTCGTTCCTACCCGACGCGTAATAGGAAATTCCAAAAAAAAAGCAAAAAAATTCAAATAATTCAAAAATACCATTATGGCTTCATTTCAAGCCAAAACAGGTCGGAAATGGCTGAAAAAGAGAGAAAATAAAAAATTATCGTTTCGTTTCGTTCCTGCACGACGCATAAGAGAGATAATTCAAAAAAAATAGCAAAAAAATTAAAAAAATTGAAAGACTCCGTTATGGCTTCTTTTCAAGCGAAAATAGGTTGGAAAATGCTGAGAAAGAGAGAAAATAAAAATTATCGTTTCGTTTCGTTCCTACCCAACGCGTAATACGAAATTCCAAAAAAATAGCAAAAAAATTTAAAAAATTCAAAAATACCATTATGGCTTCATTTCAAGCCAAAACAGGTTGGAAAAGGCTGAAAAATAGAAAAAATAAAAATTATCGTTTCGTTTCGTTCCTACCCAACGCGTAATTGAAAATTCCTAAGAAATAGCAAAAAAATTCAAAAAATTCAAAAACCCCAATGTGGCTTCTTTTCAAGCCAAACTAGGTTGGTAAATGCTTAGGAAGAGTGAAATTAAAAATTATCATTTCGTTTCGTTCCTGCTCGACGCGTAAAAGAAAATTCCAAAAAAATAGCAAAAAAATTGAAAAACCCCGTTATCGCATCTTTTCAAGCAAAAATAGGTTGGAAAATGCTTAGAAAGAGAGAAAATAAAAATTATCATTTCGTTTCGTTCCTACTCGACGCGGAATAGAAAATTCCATGAAAATAGCAAAAAAACTCAAAAACCCCGTTATGACTTCTTTTCAAGCCAAAATAGGTTGGAAAATGCTGAGAAAGTGCAAAAATTAAAATTATCGTTTCGTTTCGTTTCTACCCGACGCGTAATAGAAAATTCCAAAAAAATAGCAAAAAAATTCAAAAAACTCAAAAATACCATTATGCCCTCATTTCAAGCAAAAACAGGTTGGAAAAGGCTGAAAAAGAGAGAAAACAAAAATTATTGTTACGTTTCGTTCCTACCCGACGCGTTATACGAAATTCCAAAAAAATAGCAAAAAAATTTAAAAAATTCAAAAATACCATTATGGCTTCATTTCAAGCCAAAACTGGTTGGTAAAGGCCAAAAAAGAGAGAAAATAAAAATTATCGTTTCGTTTCGTTCCTACCCGACGCGTAAGAGAGATAATTCAAAAAAAATAGCAAAGAAATTCAAAAATACCATTATGGCTTCATTTCAAGCCAAAAGAGGTTGGAAAAGGCTGAAAAAGAGAGAAAATAAAAATTATCGTTTTGTTTCGTTCCTACCCGACGCGTAATAGGAAATTCCAAAAAAAAAGCAAAAAAATTCAAATAATTCAAAAATACCATTATGGCTTCATTTCAAGCCAAAACAGGTCGGAAATGGCTGAAAAAGAGAGAAAATAAAAAATTATCGTTTCGTTTCGTTCCTGCACGACGCATAAGAGAGATAATTCAAAAAAAATAGCAAAAAAATTAAAAAAATTGAAAGACTCCGTTATGGCTTCTTTTCAAGCGAAAATAGGTTGGAAAATGCTGAGAAAGAGAGAAAATAAAAATTATCGTTTCGTTTCGTTCCTACCCAACGCGTAATACGAAATTCCAAAAAAATAGCAAAAAAATTTAAAAAATTCAAAAATACCATTATGGCTTCATTTCAAGCCAAAACAGGTTGGAAAAGGCTGAAAAATAGAAAAAATAAAAATTATCGTTTCGTTTCGTTCCTACCCAACGCGTAATTGAAAATTCCTAAGAAATAGCAAAAAAATTCAAAAAATTCAAAAACCCCAATGTGGCTTCTTTTCAAGCCAAACTAGGTTGGTAAATGCTTAGGAAGAGTGAAATTAAAAATTATCATTTCGTTTCGTTCCTGCTCGACGCGTAAAAGAAAATTCCAAAAAAATAGCAAAAAAATTGAAAAACCCCGTTATCGCATCTTTTCAAGCAAAAATAGGTTGGAAAATGCTTAGAAAGAGAGAAAATAAAAATTATCATTTCGTTTCGTTCCTACTCGACGCGGAATAGAAAATTCCATGAAAATAGCAAAAAAACTCAAAAACCCCGTTATGACTTCTTTTCAAGCCAAAATAGGTTGGAAAATGCTGAGAAAGTGAAAAAATTAAAATTATCGTTTCGTTTCGTTTCTACCCGACGCGTAATAGAAAATTCCAAAAAAATAGCAAAAAAATTCAAAAAACTCAAAAATACCATTATGCCCTCATTTCAAGCAAAAACAGGTTGGAAAAGGCTGAAAAAGAGAGAAAACAAAAATTATTGTTACGTTTCGTTCCTACCCGACGCGTTATACGAAATTCCAAAAAAATAGCAAAAAAATTTAAAAAATTCAAAAATACCATTATGGCTTCATTTCAAGCCAAAACTGGTTGGTAAAGGCCAAAAAAGAGAGAAAATAAAAATTATCGTTTCGTTTCGTTCCTACCCGACGCGTAAGAGAGATAATTCAAAAAAAATAGCAAAGAAATTCAAAAATACCATTATGGCTTCATTTCAAGCCAAAAGAGGTTGGAAAAGGCTGAAAAAGAGAGAAAATAAAAATTATCGTTTTGTTTCGTTCCTACCCGACGCGTAATAGGAAATTCCAAAAAAAAAGCAAAAAAATTCAAATAATTCAAAAATACCATTATGGCTTCATTTCAAGCCAAAACAGGTCGGAAATGGCTGAAAAAGAGAGAAAATAAAAAATTATCGTTTCGTTTCGTTCCTGCACGACGCATAAGAGAGATAATTCAAAAAAAATAGCAAAAAAATTAAAAAAATTGAAAGACTCCGTTATGGCTTCTTTTCAAGCGAAAATAGGTTGGAAAATGCTGAGAAAGAGAGAAAATAAAAATTATCGTTTCGTTTCGTTCCTACCCAACGCGTAATACGAAATTCCAAAAAAATAGCAAAAAAATTTAAAAAATTCAAAAATACCATTATGGCTTCATTTCAAGCCAAAACAGGTTGGAAAAGGCTGAAAAATAGAAAAAATAAAAATTATCGTTTCGTTTCGTTCCTACCCAACGCGTAATTGAAAATTCCTAAGAAATAGCAAAAAAATTCAAAAAATTCAAATACCCCAATGTGGCTTCTTTTCAAGCCAAACTAGGTTGGTAAATGCTTAGGAAGAGTGAAAATAAAAATTATCATTTCGTTTCGTTCCTGCTCGACGCGTAAAAGAAAATTCCAAAAAAATAGCAAAAAAATTGAAAAACCCCGTTATCGCATCTTTTCAAGCAAAAATAGGTTGGAAAATGCTTAGAAAGAGAGAAAATAAAAATTATCATTTCGTTTCGTTCCTACACGACGCGTAATAGAAAATTCCAAAAAAATAGCAAAAAAATTCAAAAAATTAAAAAACTCCGTTATGGCATCTTTTCAAGCCAAAATAGGTTGGAAAATGATGAGAAGGTGAGAAAATAAAAATTATCGTTTCCTTCCGTTCCTACCCGACGCGTAATAGAAAATTCCAAAGAAAAAGCAAAAAAATTCAAAAAATTCAAAAACCCTGTTATGGCTTCTTATCAAGCCAAAATAGGCTGGAAAAGGCTGCGAAAGAGAAAAACATAAAAATTATCGTTTCGTTTCGTTCCTACCCGACGCGTAATACGAAATTCCAAAAAAATAGCAAAAAAATTTAAAAAATTCAAAAATACCATTATGGCTTCATTTAAATCCAAAACAGGTTGGAAAAGGCTGAAAAAGAGAGAAAATAAAAATTATCGTTTCGTTTCGTTCCTACTCGACACGAAAAAGAAAATTCCAAAAAAATAGCAAAAAAATTCAAAAACCCCGTTATGGCTTCTTTTCAAGCCAAAATAGTTTGGAAAATGCTTAGAAAGAGAGAAAATAAAAATTATCATTTCGTTTCGTTCCTACTCGACGCGGAATAGAAAATTCCATGAAAATAGCAAAAAAACTCAAAAACCCCGTTATGACTTCTTTTCAAGCCAAAATAGGTTGGAAAATGCTGAGAAAGTGAAAAAATTAAAATTATCGTTTCGTTTCGTTTCTACCCGACGCGTAATAGAAAATTCCAAAAAAATAGCAAAAAAATTCAAAAAACTCAAAAATACCATTATGCCCTCATTTCAAGCAAAAACAGGTTGGAAAAGGCTGAAAAAGAGAGAAAACAAAAATTATTGTTACGTTTCGTTCCTACCCGACGCGTTATACGAAATTCCAAAAAAATAGCAAAAAAATTTAAAAAATTCAAAAATACCATTATGGCTTCATTTCAAGCCAAAACTGGTTGGTAAAGGTCAAAAAAGAGAGAAAATAAAAATTATCGTTTCGTTTCGTTCCTACCCAACGCGTAATAGAAAATTCCAAAAAAGTAGGAAAAAAATTCAAAACAATTCAAAAACCCCGTTATGGCTTCCTTTCAAGCCAAAATAGGTTGGAAAATGCTGAGAAAGTGAAAAAATTAAAATTATCGTTTCGTTTCGTTTCTACCCGACGTGTAATAGAAAATTCCAAAAAAATAGCAAAAAAATTCAAAAAACTCAAAAATACCATTATGCCCTCATTTCAAGAAAAAAACAGGTTGGAAAAGGCTGAAAAAGAGAGAAAACAAAAATTATTGTTACGTTTCGTTCCTACCCGACGCGTTATACGAAATTCCAAAAAAATAGCAAAAAAATTTAAAAAATTCAAAAATACCATTATGGCTTCATTTCAAGCCAAAAATGGTTGGTAAAGGTCAAAAAAGAGAGAAAATAAAAATTATCGTTTCGTTTCGTTCCTACCCAACGCGTAATAGAAAATTCCAAAAAAGTAGGAAAAAAATTCAAAACAATTCAAAAACCCCGTTATGGCTTCCTTTCAATCCAAAATAGGTTGGAAAATGCTGAGAAAGTGAAAAAATTAAAATTATCGTTTCGTTTCGTTCCTACCCAACGCGTAATAGAAAATTCCAAAAAAATATCAAAAAACTCAAAAATACCATTATGCCTTCATTTCAAGCCAAAACAGGTTGGAAAAGGCTGAAAAAGAGAGAAAATAAAAATTATCGTTTCGTTTCGTTCCTACCCAACGCGTAATAGAAAATTCCAAAAAAGTAGGAAAAAAATTCAAAAAATTCAAAAACCCCATTATGGCTTCCTTTCAAGGCAAAATAGGTTTGAAAATGCTTAGAAAGAGAGAAAATAAAAATTATCATTTCGTTTCGTTCCTACTCGACGCGAAAAAGAAAATTCCAAAAAAATAGCAAAAAAATTCAAAATCCCCGTTATGGCTTCTTTTCTAGCCAAAATAGGTTGGAAAATGCTTAGAAAGAGAGAAAATAAAATTTTCATTTCGTTTCGTTCCTACTCGACGCGTAATAGAAAATTCCATGAAAATAGCAAAAAAACTCAAAAACCCCGTTATGACTTCTTTTCAAGCCAAAATAGGTTGGAAAATGCTGAGAAAGTGAAAAAATTAAAATTATCGTTTCGTTTTGTTTCTACCCGACGCGTAATAGAAAATTCCAAAAAAATAGCAAAAAAATTCAAAAATACCATTATGCCTTCATTTCAAGCAAAAACAGGTTGGAAAAGGCTGAAAAAGAGAAAAAACAAAAATTATTGTTTCGTTTCGTTCCTACACGACGCATAAGAGATAATTCAAAAAAAATAGCAAAAAAATTCAAAAAACTTAGAAAACCCCGTTATGGCTTCTTTTCAAGAGGAATTAGGTTGGAAAATGCTGAGAAAGAGAGAAAATAAAAATTATCATTTTGTTTTGTTCCTACCCGACGCGTAATAGAAAATTCCAAAAAAAAAGCAAAAAAATTCAAATAATTCAAAAATACCATTATGGCTTCATTTCAAGCCAAAACAGGTTGGAAATGGCTGAAAAAGAGAGAAAATAAAAAATTATCGTTTCGTTTCGTTCCTACACGACGCATAAGAGAGATAATTCAAAAAAAATAGCAAAAAAATTTAAAAAATTAAAAGACTTCGTTATGGCTTCTTTTCAAGCGAAAATAGGTTGGAAAATGCTGAGAAAGAGAGAAAATAAAAATTATCGTTTCGTTTCGTTCCTACCCGACGCGTAATACGAAATTCCAAAAAAATAGCAAAAAAATTTAAAAAATTCAAAAATACCATTATGGCTTCATTTCAAGCCAAAACAGGTTGGAAAAGACTGAAAAATAGAAAAAATAAAAATTATCGTTTCGTTTCGTTCCTACCCAACGCGTAATTGAAAATTCCTGAGAAATAACAAAAAAATTCAAAATATTCAAAAACCCCATTGTGGCTTCTTTTCAAGCCAAACTAGGTTGGTAAATGCTTAGGAAGAGTGAAAATAAAAGTTATCATTTCGTTTCGTTCCTACTCGACGCGGAATAGAAAATTCCATGAAAATAGCAAAAAAACTCAAAAACCCCGTTATGACTTCTTTTCAAGCCAAAATAGGTTGGAAAATGCTTAGAAAGAGAGAAAATAAAAATTATCATTTCGTTTCGTTCCTACTCGACGCGGAATAGAAAATTCCATGAAAATAGCAAAAAAACTCAAAAACCCCGTTATGACTTCTTTTCAAGCCAAAATAGGTTGGAAAATGCTGAGAAAGTGAAAAAATTAAAATTATCGTTTCGTTTCGTTTCTACCCGACGCGTAATAGAAAATTCCAAAAAAATAGCAAAAAAATTCAAAAAACTCAAAAATACCATTATGCCCTCATTTCAAGCAAAAACAGGTTGGAAAAGGCTGAAAAAGAGAGAAAACAAAAATTATTGTTACGTTTCGTTCCTACCCGACGCGTTATACGAAATTCCAAAAAAATAGCAAAAAAATTTAAAAAATTCAAAAATACCATTATGGCTTCATTTCAAGCCAAAACTGGTTGGTAAAGGCCAAAAAAGAGAGAAAATAAAAATTATCGTTTCGTTTCGTTCCTACCCGACGCGTAAGAGAGATAATTCAAAAAAAATAGCAAAGAAATTCAAAAATACCATTATGGCTTCATTTCAAGCCAAAAGAGGTTGGAAAAGGCTGAAAAAGAGAGAAAATAAAAATTATCGTTTTGTTTCGTTCCTACCCGACGCGTAATAGGAAATTCCAAAAAAAAAGCAAAAAAATTCAAATAATTCAAAAATACCATTATGGCTTCATTTCAAGCCAAAACAGGTCGGAAATGGCTGAAAAAGAGAGAAAATAAAAAATTATCGTTTCGTTTCGTTCCTGCACGACGCGTAAGAGAGATAATTCAAAAAAAATAGCAAAAAAATTAAAAAAATTGAAAGACTCCGTTATGGCTTCTTTTCAAGCGAAAATAGGTTGGAAAATGCTGAGAAAGAGAGAAAATAAAAATTATCGTTTCGTTTCGTTCCTACCCAACGCGTAATACGAAATTCCAAAAAAATAGCAAAAAAATTTAAAAAATTCAAAAATACCATTATGGCTTCATTTCAAGCGAAAACAGGTTGGAAAAGGCTGAAAAATAGAAAAAATAAAAATTATCGTTTCGTTTCGTTCCTACCCAACGCGTAATTGAAAATTCCTAAGAAATAGCAAAAAAATTCAAAAAATTCAAATACCCCAATGTGGCTTCTTTTCAAGCCAAACTAGGTTGGTAAATGCTTAGGAAGAGTGAAAATAAAAATTATCATTTCGTTTCGTTCCTGCTCGACGCGTAAAAGAAAATTCCAAAAAAATAGCAAAAAAATTGAAAAACCCCGTTATCGCATCTTTTCAAGCAAAAATAGGTTGGAAAATGCTTAGAAAGAGAGAAAATAAAAATTATCATTTCGTTTCGTTCCTACACGACGCGTAATAGAAAATTCCAAAAAAATAGCAAAAAAATTCAAAAAATTAAAAAACTCCGTTATGGCATCTTTTCAAGCCAAAATAGGTTGGAAAATGATGAGAAGGTGAGAAAATAAAAATTATCGTTTCCTTCCGTTCCTACCCGACGCGTAATAGAAAATTCCAAAGAAAAAGCAAAAAAATTCAAAAAATTCAAAAACCCTGTTATGGCTTCTTATCAAGCCAAAATAGGCTGGAAAAGGCTGCGAAAGAGAAAAACATAAAAATTATCGTTTCGTTTCGTTCCTACCCGACGCGTAATACGAAATTCCAAAAAAATAGCAAAAAAATTTAAAAAATTCAAAAATACCATTATGGCTTCATTTAAAGCCAAAACAGGTTGGAAAAGGCTGAAAAAGAGAGAAAATAAAAATTATCGTTTCGTTTCGTTCCTACCCAACGCGTAATAGAAAATTCCAAAAAAGTAGGAAAAAAATTTAAAAAATTCAAAAACCCCGTTATGGCTTCCTTTCAATCCAAAATAGGTTGGAAAATGCTTAGAAAGAGAGAAAATAAAAATTATCATTTCGTTTCGTTCCTACTCGACACGAAAAAGAAAATTCCAAAAAAATAGCAAAAAAATTCAAAAACCCCGTTATGGCTTCTTTTCAAGCCAAAATAGTTTGGAAAATGCTTAGAAAGAGAGAAAATAAAAATTATCATTTCGTTTCGTTCCTACTCGACGCGGAATAGAAAATTCCATGAAAATAGCAAAAAAACTCAAAAACCCCGTTATGACTTCTTTTCAAGCCAAAATAGGTTGGAAAATGCTGAGAAAGTGAAAAAATTAAAATTATCGTTTCGTTTCGTTTCTACCCGACGCGTAATAGAAAATTCCAAAAAAATAGCAAAAAAATTCAAAAAACTCAAAAATACCATTATGCCCTCATTTCAAGCAAAAACAGGTTGGAAAAGGCTGAAAAAGAGAGAAAACAAAAATTATTGTTACGTTTCGTTCCTACCCGACGCGTTATACGAAATTCCAAAAAAATAGCAAAAAAATTTAAAAAATTCAAAAATACCATTATGGCTTCATTTCAAGCCAAAACTGGTTGGTAAAGGTCAAAAAAGAGAGAAAATAAAAATTATCGTTTCGTTTCGTTCCTACCCAACGCGTAATAGAAAATTCCAAAAAAGTAGGAAAAAAATTCAAAACAATTCAAAAACCCCGTTATGGCTTCCTTTCAAGCCAAAATAGGTTGGAAAATGCTGAGAAAGTGAAAAAATTAAAATTATCGTTTCGTTTCGTTTCTACCCGACGTGTAATAGAAAATTCCAAAAAAATAGCAAAAAAATTCAAAAAACTCAAAAATACCATTATGCCCTCATTTCAAGAAAAAAACAGGTTGGAAAAGGCTGAAAAAGAGAGAAAACAAAAATTATTGTTACGTTTCGTTCCTACCCGACGCGTTATACGAAATTCCAAAAAAATAGCAAAAAAATTTAAAAAATTCAAAAATACCATTATGGCTTCATTTCAAGCCAAAAATGGTTGGTAAAGGTCAAAAAAGAGAGAAAATAAAAATTATCGTTTCGTTTCGTTCCTACCCAACGCGTAATAGAAAATTCCAAAAAAGTAGGAAAAAAATTCAAAACAATTCAAAAACCCCGTTATGGCTTCCTTTCAATCCAAAATAGGTTGGAAAATGCTGAGAAAGTGAAAAAATTAAAATTATCGTTTCGTTTCGTTCCTACCCAACGCGTAATAGAAAATTCCAAAAAAATATCAAAAAAATTCAAAAAACTCAAAAATACCATTATGCCTTCATTTCAAGCCAAAACAGGTTGGAAAAGGCTGAAAAAGAGAGAAAATAAAAATTATCGTTTCGTTTCGTTCCTACCCAACGCGTAATAGAAAATTCCAAAAAAGTAGGAAAAAAATTCAAAAAATTCAAAAACCCCATTATGGCTTCCTTTCAAGGCAAAATAGGTTTGAAAATGCTTAGAAAGAGAGAAAATAAAAATTATCATTTCGTTTCGTTCCTACTCGACGCGAAAAAGAAAATTCCAAAAAAATAGCAAAAAAATTCAAAATCCCCGTTATGGCTTCTTTTCTAGCCAAAATAGGTTGGAAAATGCTTAGAAAGAGAGAAAATAAAATTTTCATTTCGTTTCGTTCCTACTCGACGCGTAATAGAAAATTCCATGAAAATAGCAAAAAAACTCAAAAACCCCGTTATGACTTCTTTTCAAGCCAAAATAGGTTGGAAAATGCTGAGAAAGTGAAAAAATTAAAATTATCGTTTCGTTTTGTTTCTACCCGACGCGTAATAGAAAATTCCAAAAAAATAGCAAAAAAATTCAAAAATACCATTATTCTTTCATTTCAAGCAAAAACAGGTTGGAAAAGGCTGAAAAAGAGAAAAAACAAAAATTATTGTTTCGTTTCGTTCCTACACGACGCATAAGAGATAATTCAAAAAAAATAGCAAAAAAATTCAAAAAACTTAGAAAACCCCGTTATGGCTTCTTTTCAAGAGGAATTAGGTTGGAAAATGCTGAGAAAGAGAGAAAATAAAAATTATCATTTTGTTTTGTTCCTACCCGACGCGTAATAGAAAATTCCAAAAAAAAAGCAAAAAAATTCAAATAATTCAAAAATACCATTATGGCTTCATTTCAAGCCAAAACAGGTTGGAAATGGCTGAAAAAGAGAGAAAATAAAAAATTATCGTTTCGTTTCGTTCCTACACGACGCATAAGAGAGATAATTCAAAAAAAATAGCAAAAAAATTTAAAAAATTAAAAGACTTCGTTATGGCTTCTTTTCAAGCGAAAATAGGTTGGAAAATGCTGAGAAAGAGAGAAAATAAAAATTATCGTTTCGTTTCGTTCCTACCCGACGCGTAATACGAAATTCCAAAAAAATAGCAAAAAAATTTAAAAAATTCAAAAATACCATTATGGCTTCATTTCAAGCCAAAACAGGTTGGAAAAGACTGAAAAATAGAAAAAATAAAAATTATCGTTTCGTTTCGTTCCTACCCAACGCGTAATTGAAAATTCCTGAGAAATAACAAAAAAATTCAAAATATTCAAAAACCCCATTGTGGCTTCTTTTCAAGCCAAACTAGGTTGGTAAATGCTTAGGAAGAGTGAAAATAAAAGTTATCATTTCGTTTCGTTCCTACTCGACGCGGAATAGAAAATTCCATGAAAATAGCAAAAAAACTCAAAAACCCCGTTATGACTTCTTTTCAAGCCAAAATAGGTTGGAAAATGCTTAGAAAGAGAGAAAATAAAAATTATCATTTCGTTTCGTTCCTACTCGACGCGGAATAGAAAATTCCATGAAAATAGCAAAAAAACTCAAAAACCCCGTTATGACTTCTTTTCAAGCCAAAATAGGTTGGAAAATGCTGAGAAAGTGAAAAAATTAAAATTATCGTTTCGTTTCGTTTCTACCCGACGCGTAATAGAAAATTCCAAAAAAATAGCAAAAAAATTCAAAAAACTCAAAAATACCATTATGCCCTCATTTCAAGCAAAAACAGGTTGGAAAAGGCTGAAAAAGAGAGAAAACAAAAATTATTGTTACGTTTCGTTCCTACCCGACGCGTTATACGAAATTCCAAAAAAATAGTAAAAAAATTTAAAAAATTCAAAAATACCATTATGGCTTCATTTCAAGCCAAAACTGGTTGGTAAAGGCCAAAAACGAGAGAAAATAAAAATTATCGTTTCGTTTCGTTCCTACCCGACGCGTAAGAGAGATAATTCAAAAAAAATAGCAAAGAAATTCAAAAATACCATTATGGCTTCATTTCAAGCCAAAAGAGGTTGGAAAAGGCTGAAAAAGAGAGAAAATAAAAATTATCGTTTTGTTTCGTTCCTACCCGACGCGTAATAGGAAATTCCAAAAAAAAAGCAAAAAAATTCAAATAATTCAAAAATACCATTATGGCTTCATTTCAAGCCAAAACAGGTCGGAAATGGCTGAAAAAGAGAGAAAATAAAAAATTATCGTTTCGTTTCGTTCCTGCACGACGCATAAGAGAGATAATTCAAAAAAAATAGCAAAAAAATTAAAAAAATTGAAAGACTCCGTTATGGCTTCTTTTCAAGCGAAAATAGGTTGGAAAATGCTGAGAAAGAGAGAAAATAAAAATTATAGTTTCGTTTCGTTCCTACCCAACGCGTAATACGAAATTCCAAAAAAATAGCAAAAAAATTTAAAAAATTCAAAAATACCATTATGGCTTCATTTCAAGCGAAAACAGGTTGGAAAAGGCTGAAAAATAGAAAAAATAAAAATTATCGTTTCGTTTCGTTCCTACCCAACGCGTAATTGAAAATTCCTAAGAAATAGCAAAAAAATTCAAAAAATTCAAAAACCCCAATGTGGCTTCTTTTCAAGCCAAACTAGGTTGGTAAATGCTTAGGAAGAGTGAAAATAAAAATTATCATTTCGTTTCGTTCCTGCTCGACGCGTAAAAGAAAATTCCAAAAAAATAGCAAAAAAATTGAAAAACCCCGTTATCGCATCTTTTCAAGCAAAAATAGGTTGGAAAATGCTTAGAAAGAGAGAAAATAAAAATTATCATTTCGTTTCGTTCCTACACGACGCGTAATAGAAAATTCCAAAAAAATAGCAAAAAAATTCAAAAAATTAAAAAACTCCGTTATGGCATCTTTTCAAGCCAAAATAGGTTGGAAAATGATGAGAAGGTGAGAAAATAAAAATTATCGTTTCCTTCCGTTCCTACCCGACGCGTAATAGAAAATTCCAAAGAAAAACCAAAAAAATTCGAAAAATTCAAAAACCCTGTTATGGCTTCTTTTCAAGCCAAAATAGGCTGGAAAAGGCTGCGAAAGAGAAAAACATAAAAATTATCGTTTCGTTTCGTTCCTACCCGACGCGTAATACGAAATTCCAAAAAAATAGCAAAAAAATTTAAAAAATTCAAAAATACCATTATGGCTTCATTTAAAGCCAAAACAGGTTGGAAAAGGCTGAAAAAGAGAGAAAATAAAAATTATCGTTTCGTTTCGTTCCTACCCAACGGGTAATAGAAAATTCCAAAAAAGTAGGAAAAAAATTCAAATAATTCAAAAATACCATTATGGCTTCATTTCAAGCCAAAACAGGTTGGAAATGGCTGAAAAAGAGAGAAAATAAAAAATTATCGTTTCGTTTCGTTCCTACACGACGCATAAGAGAGATAATTCAAAAAAAATAGCAAAAAAATTTAAAAAATTAAAAGACTTCGTTATGGCTTCTTTTCAAGCGAAAATAGGTTGGAAAATGCTGAGAAAGAGAGAAAATAAAAATTATCGTTTTGTTTCGTTCCTACCCGACGCGTAATAGAAAATTCCAAAAAAAAAGCAAAAAAATTCAAATAATTCAAAAATACCATTATGGCTTCATTTCAAGCCAAAACAGGTTGGAAATTGCTGAAAAAGAGAGAAAATAAAAAATTATCGTTTCGTTTCGTTCCTACACGACGCATAAGAGAGATAATTCAAAAAAAATAGCAAAAAAATTTAAAAAATTAAAAGACTTCGTTATGGCTTCTTTTCAAGCGAAAATAGGTTGGAAAATGCTGAGAAAGAGAGAAAATAAAAATTATCGTTTCGTTTCGTTCCTACCCGACGCGTAATACGAAATTCCAAAAAAATAGCAAAAAAATTTAAAAAATTCAAAAATACCATTATGGCTTCATTTCAAGCCAAAACAGGTTGGAAAAGACTGAAAAATAGAAAAAATAAAAATTATCGTTTCGTTTCGTTCCTACCCAACGCGTAATTGAAAATTCCTAAGAAATAACAAAAAAATTCAAAATATTCAAAAACCCCATTGTGGCTTCTTTTCAAGCCAAACTAGGTTGGTAAATGCTTAGGAAGAGTGAAAATAAAAGTTATCATTTCGTTTCGTTCCTGCTCGACGCGTAAAAGAAAATTCAAAAAAAATAGCAAAAAAATTGAAAAACCCCGTTATCGCATCTTTTCAAGCAAAAATAGGTTGGAAAATGCTTAGAAAGAGAGAAAATAAAAATTATCATTTCGTTTCGTTCCTACTCGACGCGAAAAAGAAAATTCCAAAAAAATAGCAAAAAAATTGAAAAACCCCGTTATGGCTTCTTTTCAAGCCAAAATAGGTTGGAAAATGCTTAGAAAGAGAGAAAATAAAATTTTCATTTCGTTTCGTTCCTACTCGACGCGTAATAGAAAATTCCATGAAAATAGCAAAAAAACTCAAAAACCCCGTTATGACTTCTTTTCAAGCCAAAATAGGTTGGAAAATGCTGAGAAAGTGAAAAAATTAAAATTATTGTTTCGTTTCGTTTCTACCCGACGCGTAATAGAAAATTCCAAAAAAATAGCAAAAAAATTCAAAAATACCATTATGCCTTCATTTCAAGCAAAAACAAGTAGGAAAAGGCTGAAAAAGAGAGAAAACAAAAATTATTGTTTCGTATCGTTCCTACACGACGCATAAGAGACAATTAAAAAAAAATAGCAAAAAAATTCAAATAACTTAGATAACCCCGTTATGGCTTCTTTTCAAGCCAAAATAGGTTGGAAAATGCAGAGAAAGAGAGAAAATAAAAATTATCATTTTGTTTCGTTCCTACCCGACGCGTAATAGAAAATTCCAAAAAAAAAGCAAAAAAATTCAAATAATTCAAAAATACCATTATGGCTTCATTTCAAGCCAAAACAGGTTGGAAATGGCTGAAAAAGAGAGAAAATAAAAAATTATCGTTTCGTTTCGTTCCTACACGACGCATAAGAGAGATAATTCAAAAAAAATAGCAAAAAAATTTAAAAAATTAAAAGACTTCGTTATGGCGTCTTTTCAAGCGAAAATAGGTTGGAAAATGCTGAGAAAGAGAGAAAATAAAAATTATCGTTTCGTTTCGTTCCTACCCGACGCGTAATACGAAATTCCAAAAAAATAGCAAAAAAATTTAAAAAATTCAAAAATACCATTATGGCTTCATTTCAAGCCAAAACAGGTTGGAAAAGACTGAAAAATAGAAAAAATAAAAATTATCGTTTCGTTTCGTTCCTACCCAACGCGTAATTGAAAATTCCTAAGAAATAACAAAAAAATTCAAAATATTCAAAAACCCCATTGTGGCTTCTTTTCAAGCCAAACTAGGTTGGTAAATGCTTAGGAAGAGTGAAAATAAAAGTTATCATTTCGTTTCGTTCCTACTCGACGCGGAATAGAAAATTCCATGAAAATAGCAAAAAAACTCAAAAACCCCGTTATGACTTCTTTTCAAGCCAAAATAGGTTGGAAAATGCTGAGAAAGTGAAAAAATTAAAATTATCGTTACGTTTCGTTTCTACCCGACGCGTAATAGAAAATTCCAAAAAAATAGCAAAAAAATTCAAAAAACTCAAAAATACCATTATGCCCTCATTTCAAGCAAAAACAGGTTGGAAAAGGCTGAAAAAGAGAGAAAACAAAAATTATTGTTACGTTTCGTTCCTACCCGACGCGTTATACGAAATTCCAAAAAAATAGTAAAAAAATTTAAAAAATTCAAAAATACCATTATGGCTTCATTTCAAGCCAAAACTGGTTGGTAAAGGCCAAAAAAGAGAGAAAATAAAAATTATCGTTTCGTTTCGTTCCTACCCGACGCGTAAGAGAGATAATTCAAAAAAAATAGCAAAGAAATTCAAAAATACCATTATGGCTTCATTTCAAGCCAAAAGAGGTTGGAAAAGGCTGAAAAAGAGAGAAAATAAAAATTATCGTTTTGTTTCGTTCCTACCCGACGCGTAATAGGAAATTCCAAAAAAAAAGCAAAAAAATTCAAATAATTCAAAAATACCATTATGGCTTCATTTCAAGCCAAAACAGGTCGGAAATGGCTGAAAAAGAGAGAAAATAAAAAATTATCGTTTCGTTTCGTTCCTGCACGACGCATAAGAGAGATAATTCAAAAAAAATAGCAAAAAAATTAAAAAAATTGAAAGACTCCGTTATGGCTTCTTTTCAAGCGAAAATAGGTTGGAAAATGCTGAGAAAGAGAGAAAATAAAAATTATAGTTTCGTTTCGTTCCTACCCAACGCGTAATATGAAATTCCAAAAAAATAGCAAAAAAATTTAAAAAATTCAAAAATACCATTATGGCTTCATTTCAAGCCAAAACAGGTTGGAAAAGGCTGAAAAATAGAAAAAATAAAAATTATCGTTTCGTTTCGTTCCTACCCAACGCGTAATTGAAAATTCCTAAGAAATAGCAAAAAAATTCAAAAAATTCAAAAACCCCAATGTGGCTTCTTTTCAAGCCAAACTAGGTTGGTAAATGCTTAGGAAGAGTGAAAATAAAAATTATCATTTCGTTTCGTTCCTGCTAGACGCGTAAAAGAAAATTCCAAAAAAATAGCAAAAAAATTGAAAAACCCCGTTATCGCATCTTTTCAAGCAAAAATAGGTTGGAAAATGCTTAGAAAGAGAGAAAATAAAAATTATCATTTCGTTTCGTTCCTACTCGACGCGAAAAAGAAAATTCCAAAAAAATAGCAAAAAAATTGAAAAACCCCGTTATGGCTTCTTTTCAAGCCAAAATAGGTTGGAAAATGCTTAGAAAGAGAGAAAATAAAATTTTCATTTCGTTTCGTTCCTACTCGACGCGTAATAGAAAATTCCATGAAAATAGCAAAAAAACTCAAAAACCCCGTTATGACTTCTTTTCAAGCCAAAATAGGTTGGAAAATGCTGAGAAAGTGAAAAAATTAAAATTATTGTTTCGTTTCGTTTCTACCCGACGCGTAATAGAAAATTCCAAAAAAATAGCAAAAAAATTCAAAAATACCATTATGCCTTCATTTCAAGCAAAAACAAGTAGGAAAAGGCTGAAAAAGAGAGAAAACAAAAATTATTGTTTCGTATCGTTCCTACACGACGCATAAGAGACAATTAAAAAAAAATAGCAAAAAAATTCAAATAACTTAGATAACCCCGTTATGGCTTCTTTTCAAGCCAAAATAGGTTGGAAAATGCAGAGAAAGAGAGAAAATAAAAATTATCATTTTGTTTCGTTCCTACCCGACGCGTAATAGAAAATTCCAAAAAAAAAGCAAAAAAATTCAAATAATTCAAAAATACCATTATGGCTTCATTTCAAGCCAAAACAGGTTGGAAATGGCTGAAAAAGAGAGAAAATAAAAAATTATCGTTTCGTTTCGTTCCTACACGACGCATAAGAGAGATAATTCAAAAAAAATAGCAAAAAAATTTAAAAAATTAAAAGACTTCGTTATGGCGTCTTTTCAAGCGAAAATAGGTTGGAAAATGCTGAGAAAGAGAGAAAATAAAAATTATCGTTTCGTTTCGTTCCTACCCGACGCGTAATACGAAATTCCAAAAAAATAGCAAAAAAATTTAAAAAATTCAAAAATACCATTATGGCTTCATTTCAAGCCAAAACAGGTTGGAAAAGACTGAAAAATAGAAAAAATAAAAATTATCGTTTCGTTTCGTTCCTACCCAACGCGTAATTGAAAATTCCTAAGAAATAACAAAAAAATTCAAAATATTCAAAAACCCCATTGTGGCTTCTTTTCAAGCCAAACTAGGTTGGTAAATGCTTAGGAAGAGTGAAAATAAAAGTTATCATTTCGTTTCGTTCCTACTCGACGCGGAATAGAAAATTCCATGAAAATAGCAAAAAAACTCAAAAACCCCGTTATGACTTCTTTTCAAGCCAAAATAGGTTGGAAAATGCTGAGAAAGTGAAAAAATTAAAATTATCGTTACGTTTCGTTTCTACCCGACGCGTAATAGAAAATTCCAAAAAAATAGCAAAAAAATTCAAAAAACTCAAAAATACCATTATGCCCTCATTTCAAGCAAAAACAGGTTGGAAAAGGCTGAAAAAGAGAGAAAACAAAAATTATTGTTACGTTTCGTTCCTACCCGACGCGTTATACGAAATTCCAAAAAAATAGTAAAAAAATTTAAAAAATTCAAAAATACCATTATGGCTTCATTTCAAGCCAAAACTGGTTGGTAAAGGCCAAAAAAGAGAGAAAATAAAAATTATCGTTTCGTTTCGTTCCTACCCGACGCGTAAGAGAGATAATTCAAAAAAAATAGCAAAGAAATTCAAAAATACCATTATGGCTTCATTTCAAGCCAAAAGAGGTTGGAAAAGGCTGAAAAAGAGAGAAAATAAAAATTATCGTTTTGTTTCGTTCCTACCCGACGCGTAATAGGAAATTCCAAAAAAAAAGCAAAAAAATTCAAATAATTCAAAAATACCATTATGGCTTCATTTCAAGCCAAAACAGGTCGGAAATGGCTGAAAAAGAGAGAAAATAAAAAATTATCGTTTCGTTTCGTTCCTGCACGACGCATAAGAGAGATAATTCAAAAAAAATAGCAAAAAAATTAAAAAAATTGAAAGACTCCGTTATGGCTTCTTTTCAAGCGAAAATAGGTTGGAAAATGCTGAGAAAGAGAGAAAATAAAAATTATAGTTTCGTTTCGTTCCTACCCAACGCGTAATATGAAATTCCAAAAAAATAGCAAAAAAATTTAAAAAATTCAAAAATACCATTATGGCTTCATTTCAAGCCAAAACAGGTTGGAAAAGGCTGAAAAATAGAAAAAATAAAAATTATCGTTTCGTTTCGTTCCTACCCAACGCGTAATTGAAAATTCCTAAGAAATAGCAAAAAAATTCAAAAAATTCAAAAACCCCAATGTGGCTTCTTTTCAAGCCAAACTAGGTTGGTAAATGCTTAGGAAGAGTGAAAATAAAAATTATCATTTCGTTTCGTTCCTGCTAGACGCGTAAAAGAAAATTCCAAAAAAATAGCAAAAAAATTGAAAACCGCCGTTATCGCATCTTTTCAAGCAAAAATAGGTTGGAAAATGCTTAGAAAGAGAGAAAATAAAAATTATCATTTCGTTTCGTTCCTACACGACGCGTAATAGAAAATTCCAAAAAAATAGCAAAAAAATTCCAAAAATTAAAAAACTCCGTTATGGCATCTTTTCAAGCCAAAATAGGTTGGAAAATGATGAGAAGGTGAGAAAATAAAAATTATTGTTTCCTTCCGTTCCTACCCGACGCGTAATAGAAAATTCCAAAGAAAAAGCAAAAAAATTCAAAAAATTCAAAAACCCTGTTATGGCTTCTTTTCAAGCCAAAATAGGCTGGAAAAGGCTGCGAAAGAGAAAAACATAAAAATTATCGTTTCGTTTCGTTCCTACCCGACGCGTAATACGAAATTCCAAAAAAATAGCAAAAAAATTTAAAAAATTCAAAATACCATTATGGCTTCATTTAAAGCCAAAACAGGTTGGAAAAGGCTGAAAAAGAGAGAAAATAAAAATTATCGTTTCGTTTCGTTCCTACCCAGCGGGTAATAGAAAATTCCAAAAAAGTAGAAAAAAAATTCAAATAATTCAAAAATACCAATATGGCTTCATTTCACGCCAAAACAGGTTGGAAATGGCTGAAAAAGAGAGAAAATAAAAAATTATCATTTCGTTTCGTTCCTACACGACGCATAAGAGAGATAATTCAAAAAAAATAGCAAAAAAATTTAAAAAATTAAAAGACTTCGTTATGGCATCTTTTCAAGCGAAAATAGGTTGGAAAATGCTGAGAAAGAGAGAAAATAAAAATTATCGTTTTGTTTCGTTCCTACCCGACGCGTAATAGAAAATTCCAAAAAAAAAGCAAAAAAATTCAAAAACCCCGTTATAGCTTCTTTTCAAGCCAAAATAGGTTGAAAAATGCTTAGAAAGAGAGGAAATAAAAATTATTATTTCGTTTCGTTCCTACACGACGCGTAAAAGAAAATTCCAAAAAAATAGCAAAAAAATTCAAAAACCCCATTATGGCTTCTTTTCAAGCCAAAATAGGATGGAAAATGCTGAGAAAGAGAGGAAATAAAAATTATCGTTTCGTTTCGTTCGTACACGACGCGTAAAAGAAAATTCCAAAAAAATAGCAAAAAAATTCAAAAACCCCATTATGGCTTCTTTTCAAGCCAAAATAGGTTGGAAAATGCTGAGAAAGAGAGAAAATAAAAATTATCGTTTCGTTTCGTTCCTACCCGACGCTTAATAGAGAATTCCAAAAAAATAGCAAAAAAATTTAAAATATTCAAAAATACTATTATGGCTTCATTTCAAGCCAAAACAGGTTGGAAAAGGCTAAAAAAGAGAGAAAACAAAAATTATTGTTTCGTTTCGTTCCTACACGACGCATAAGAGATAATTAAAAAAAAAATAGCATAAAAATTCAAAAAATTAAAAAACCCCATTATGGCTTCTTTTGAAGCCAAAATAGGTTGGAAAATGCTGAGAAAGAGAGAATAAAAATTATCGTTTCGTTTCGTTCCTACCCGACGCGTAATAGAAAATTCCAAAAAAATAGCAAAAAAATTCAAAAAATTCAAAAATACCATTATGCCTTCATTTGAAGCCAAAACAGGTTGGAAAAGGCTGAAAAAGAGAGAAAAGAAAAATTATCGTTTCGTTTCGTTCCTACCCGACGCGTAATAGAAAATTCCAAAAAAATAGCAAAAAAATTCAAAAAATTCAAAAATACCATTATGCCTTCATTTCAAACCAAAACAGGTTGGAAAATGCTAAAAAAGGGAGAAAACAAAAATTATTGTTCCGTTTCGTTCCTACACGACGCATAAGAGATAATTAAAAAAAAAAATAGCATAAAAATTTAAAAAAATTCAAAAACCCCGTTATGGCTTCTTTTCAAGCCAAAATAGGTTGGAAAATGCTTGAAAGAGAGGAAATAAAAATTATCATTTCGTTTCGTTCCTACACGACGTGTAAAAGAAAATTCCAAAAAAATAGCAAAAAAATTCAAAAAATTCATTATGGCTTCTTTTCAAGCAAAAATAGGTTGGAAAATGCTGAGAAATAGAGAAAATAAAAATTATCGTTTCGTTTCGTTCCTACCCGACGCGTAATAGAAAATTCCAAAGAAATAGCAAAAAAATTCAAAAAATTCAAAAACCCCATTATGGCTTCTTTTCAAGCCAAAATAGGTTGGAAAATGCTTAGAAAGAGAGGAAATAAAAATTATCGTTTCGTTTCGTTCCTACACGACGCGTAAAAGGAAATTTCAAAAAAATAGCAAAAAAATTCAAAAAATTCATTACGGCTTCTTTTCAAGCAAAAATAGGTTGGAAAATGCTGAGAAAGAGAGAAAACAAAAATTATCGTTTCGTTTCGTTCCTACCCGACGCGTAATAGAAAATTCAAAAAAAATAGCAAAAAAATTCAAAAAATTCAAAAATACCATTATGCCTTCATTTCAAACCAAAACATGTTGGAAAAGGCTAAAAAAGAGAGAAAACAAGAATTATTGTTTCGTTTCGTTCCCACCCGACGCGTAATAGAAAATTCCAAAGAAATAGCAAAAAAATTCAAAAAACCCCGTTATGGCTTCTTTTCAAGCCAAAATAGGTTGGAGAATGCTTAGAAAGAGAGAAAATAAAAAGTATCATTTCGTTTCGTTCCTACACGACGCGTAAAAGAAAATTTCAAAAAAATAGCAAAAAAATTCAAAAACCCCATTATGGCTTCTTCTCAAGCCAAAATAGGTTGGAAAATGCTGAGAAAGAGAGAAAATAAAAATTATCGTTTCGTTTCGTTCCTACCCGACGCTTAATAGCGAATTCCAAAAAAATAGCAAAAAAATTCAAAATATTCAAAAATACTATTATGGCTTCATTTAAAGCCAAAACAGGTTGGAAAAGGCTAAAAAAGAGAGAAAACAAAAATTATTGTTTCGTTTCGTTCCTACACGACGCATAAGAGATAATTCAAAAAAAAATAGCATAAAAATTCAAAAAATTAAAAAACCCTGTTATGGCTTCTTTTGAAGCCAAAATAGGTTGGAAAATGCTGAGAAAGAGTGAAAATAAAAATTATCGTTTCGTTTCGTTCCTACCCGACGAGTAATAGAAAATTCAAAAGAAATAGTAAAAAAATTCAAAAATACCATTATGCCTTCATTTTAAACCAAAACATGTTGGAAAAGGCTAAAAAAGAGAGAAAACAAAAATTATTGTTTCGTTTCGTTCCTACCCGACGCGTAATAGAAAATTCCAAAGAAATAGCAAAAAAAATTCAAAAACCCCGTTATAGCTTCTTTTCAAGCCAAAATAGGTTGGAAAATGCTTAGAAAGAGAGGAAATAAAAATTATTATTTCGTTTCGTTCCTACACGACGCGTAAAAGAAAATTCCAAAAAAATAGCAAAAAAATTCAAAAACCCCATTATGGCTTCTTTTCAAGCCAAAATAGGTTGGAAAATGCTGAGAAAGAGAGAAAATAAATATTATCGTTTTGTTTCGTTCCTACCCGACGCTTAATAGAGAATTCCAAAAAAATAGCAAAACAATTCAAAATATTCAAAAATACTATTATGGCTTCATTTCAAGCCAAAACAGGTTGGAAAAGGCTAAAAAAGAGAGAAAACAAAAATTATTGTTTCGTTTCGTTCCTACCCGACGCGTAATAGAAAATTCCAAAGAAATAGCAAAAAAAATTCAAAAACCCCGTTATAGCTTCTTTTCAAGCCAAAATAGGTTGGAAAATGCTTAGAAAGAGAGGAAATAAAAATTATTATTTCGTTTCGTTCCTACACGACGCGTAAAAGAAAATTCCAAAAAAATAGCAAAAAAATTCAAAAACCCCATTATGGCTTCTTTTCAAGCCAAAATAGGTTGGAAAATGCTGAGAAAGAGAGAAAATAAAAATTATCGTTTCGTTTCGTTCCTACCCGACGCTTAATAGAGAATTCCAAAAAAATAGCAAAAAAATTCAAAAAATTCAAAAATACCATTATGGCTTCATTTCAAGCCAAAACTGGTTGGAAAAGGCCGAAAAAGAGAGAAAATAGAAATTATTGTTTCGTTTTGGATTCTACCCAACGCGTAATAGAAAATTCCAAAGAAATAGCAAAAAAATTCAAAAAGTTCAAAAATACCATTATGCCTTCATTTCAAACCAAAACATGTTGGAAAAGGCTAAAAAAGAGAGAAAACAAGAATTATTGTTTCGTTTCGTTCCTACCCGACGCGTAATAGAAAATTCCAAAGAAATAGCAAAGAAATTCAAAAAATTCAAAAACCCCGTTATGGCTTCTTTTCAAGCCAAAATAGGTTGGAAAATGCTTAGAAAGAGAGGAAATAAAAATTATCGTTTCGTTTCGTTCGTACAGGACGCGTAAAAGAAAATAGCAAAAAAATAGCAAAAAAATTCAAAAACCCCATTATGGCTTCTTTTGAAGCCAAAATAGGTTGGAAAATGCTGAGAAAGAGAGAAAATAAAAATTATCGTTTCGTTTCGTTCCTACCCGACGCTTAATAGAGAATTCCAAAAAAATAGCAAAAAAATTCAAAAAATTCAAAAATACCATTATGGCTTCATTCCAAGCCAAAACTGGTTGGAAAAGGCCGAAAAAGAGAGAAAATAAAAATTATTGTTTCGTTTTGGATTCTACCCAACGCGTAATAGAAAATTCCAAAGAAATAGCAAAAAAATTCAAAAAATTCAAAAATACCATTATGCCTTCATTTGAAGCCAAAACAGGTTGGAAAAGGCAGAAAAAGGGAGAGAACAAAAATTATAGTTTCGTTTCGTTCCTACCCGACGCTTTATAGAAAATTCCAAAAAAATAGCAAAAAAATTCAAAAAATTCAAAAATACCATTATGCCTTCAATTTAAACCAAAACATGTTGGAAAAGGCTAAAAAAGAGAGAAAACAACAATTATTGTTTCGTTTCGTTCCTACCCGACGCGTAATAGAAAATTCCAAAGAAATAGCAAAAAAATTCAAAAACCCCGTTATAGCTTCTTTTCAAGCCAAAATAGGTTGAAAAATGCTTAGAAAGAGAGGAAATAAAAATTATTATTTCGTTTCGTTCCTACACGACGCATAAGAGATAATTCAAAAAAAAATAGCATAAAAATTCAAAAAATTAAAAAACCCCGTTATGGCTTCTTTTGAAGCCAAAATAGGTTGGAAAATGCTGAGAAAGAGTGAAAATAAAAATTATCGTTTCGTTTCGTTCCTACCCGACGAGTAATAGAAAATTCCAAAAAAGTAGGAAAAAAATTCAAATAATTCAAAAATACCATTATGGCTTCATTTCAAGCCAAAACAGGTTGGAAATGGCTGAAAAAGAGAGAAAATAAAAAATTATCGTTTCGTTTCGTTCCTACACGACGCATAAGAGAGATAATTCAAAAAAAATAGCAAAAAAATTTAAAAAATTAAAAGACTTCGTTATGGCTTCTTTTCAAGCGAAAATAGGTTGGAAAATGCTGAGAAAGAGAGAAAATAAAAATTATCGTTTTGTTTCGTTCCTACCCGACGCGTAATAGAAAATTCCAAAAAAAAAGCAAAAAAATTCAAATAATTCAAAAATACCATTATGGCTTCATTTCAAGCCAAAACAGGTTGGAAATTGCTGAAAAAGAGAGAAAATAAAAAATTATCGTTTCGTTTCGTTCCTACACGACGCATAAGAGAGATAATTCAAAAAAAATAGCAAAAAAATTTAAAAAATTAAAAGACTTCGTTATGGCTTCTTTTCAAGCGAAAATAGGTTGGAAAATGCTGAGAAAGAGAGAAAATAAAAATTATCGTTTCGTTTCGTTCCTACCCGACGCGTAATACGAAATTCCAAAAAAATAGCAAAAAAATTTAAAAAATTCAAAAATACCATTATGGCTTCATTTCAAGCCAAAACAGGTTGGAAAAGACTGAAAAATAGAAAAAATAAAAATTATCGTTTCGTTTCGTTCCTACCCAACGCGTAATTGAAAATTCCTAAGAAATAACAAAAAAATTCAAAATATTCAAAAACCCCATTGTGGCTTCTTTTCAAGCCAAACTAGGTTGGTAAATGCTTAGGAAGAGTGAAAATAAAAGTTATCATTTCGTTTCGTTCCTGCTCGACGCGTAAAAGAAAATTCAAAAAAAATAGCAAAAAAATTGAAAAACCCCGTTATCGCATCTTTTCAAGCAAAAATAGGTTGGAAAATGCTTAGAAAGAGAGAAAATAAAAATTATCATTTCGTTTCGTTCCTACTCGACGCGAAAAAGAAAATTCCAAAAAAATAGCAAAAAAATTGAAAAACCCCGTTATGGCTTCTTTTCAAGCCAAAATAGGTTGGAAAATGCTTAGAAAGAGAGAAAATAAAATTTTCATTTCGTTTCGTTCCTACTCGACGCGTAATAGAAAATTCCATGAAAATAGCAAAAAAACTCAAAAACCCCGTTATGACTTCTTTTCAAGCCAAAATAGGTTGGAAAATGCTGAGAAAGTGAAAAAATTAAAATTATTGTTTCGTTTCGTTTCTACCCGACGCGTAATAGAAAATTCCAAAAAAATAGCAAAAAAATTCAAAAATACCATTATGCCTTCATTTCAAGCAAAAACAAGTAGGAAAAGGCTGAAAAAGAGAGAAAACAAAAATTATTGTTTCGTATCGTTCCTACACGACGCATAAGAGACAATTAAAAAAAAATAGCAAAAAAATTCAAATAACTTAGATAACCCCGTTATGGCTTCTTTTCAAGCCAAAATAGGTTGGAAAATGCAGAGAAAGAGAGAAAATAAAAATTATCATTTTGTTTCGTTCCTACCCGACGCGTAATAGAAAATTCCAAAAAAAAAGCAAAAAAATTCAAATAATTCAAAAATACCATTATGGCTTCATTTCAAGCCAAAAC
This sequence comes from Quercus parvula, assembly GCA_030820535.1. Taxonomy (NCBI): domain Eukaryota; kingdom Viridiplantae; phylum Streptophyta; class Magnoliopsida; order Fagales; family Fagaceae; genus Quercus; species Quercus parvula. Next base: position 51,128,006 of record JAUAME010000001.1, read on the forward strand.
AGGTTGGAAATGGCTGAAAAAGAGAGAAAATAAAAAATTATCGTTTCGTTTCGTTCCTACACGACGCATAAGAGAGATAATTCAAAAAAAATAGCAAAAAAATTTAAAAAATTAAAAGACTTCGTTATGGCGTCTTTTCAAGCGAAAATAGGTTGGAAAATGCTGAGAAAGAGAGAAAATAAAAATTATCGTTTCGTTTCGTTCCTACCCGACGCGTAATACGAAATTCCAAAAAAATAGCAAAAAAATTTAAAAAATTCAAAAATACCATTATGGCTTCATTTCAAGCCAAAACAGGTTGGAAAAGACTGAAAAATAGAAAAAATAAAAATTATCGTTTCGTTTCGTTCCTACCCAACGCGTAATTGAAAATTCCTAAGAAATAACAAAAAAATTCAAAATATTCAAAAACCCCATTGTGGCTTCTTTTCAAGCCAAACTAGGTTGGTAAATGCTTAGGAAGAGTGAAAATAAAAGTTATCATTTCGTTTCGTTCCTACTCGACGCGGAATAGAAAATTCCATGAAAATAGCAAAAAAACTCAAAAACCCCGTTATGACTTCTTTTCAAGCCAAAATAGGTTGGAAAATGCTGAGAAAGTGAAAAAATTAAAATTATCGTTACGTTTCGTTTCTACCCGACGCGTAATAGAAAATTCCAAAAAAATAGCAAAAAAATTCAAAAAACTCAAAAATACCATTATGCCCTCATTTCAAGCAAAAACAGGTTGGAAAAGGCTGAAAAAGAGAGAAAACAAAAATTATTGTTACGTTTCGTTCCTACCCGACGCGTTATACGAAATTCCAAAAAAATAGTAAAAAAATTTAAAAAATTCAAAAATACCATTATGGCTTCATTTCAAGCCAAAACTGGTTGGTAAAGGCCAAAAAAGAGAGAAAATAAAAATTATCGTTTCGTTTCGTTCCTACCCGACGCGTAAGAGAGATAATTCAAAAAAAATAGCAAAGAAATTCAAAAATACCATTATGGCTTCATTTCAAGCCAAAAGAGGTTGGAAAAGGCTGAAAAAGAGAGAAAATAAAAATTATCGTTTTGTTTCGTTCCTACCCGACGCGTAATAGGAAATTCCAAAAAAAAAGCAAAAAAATTCAAATAATTCAAAAATACCATTATGGCTTCATTTCAAGCCAAAACAGGTCGGAAATGGCTGAAAAAGAGAGAAAATAAAAAATTATCGTTTCGTTTCGTTCCTGCACGACGCATAAGAGAGATAATTCAAAAAAAATAGCAAAAAAATTAAAAAAATTGAAAGACTCCGTTATGGCTTCTTTTCAAGCGAAAATAGGTTGGAAAATGCTGAGAAAGAGAGAAAATAAAAATTATAGTTTCGTTTCGTTCCTACCCAACGCGTAATATGAAATTCCAAAAAAATAGCAAAAAAATTTAAAAAATTCAAAAATACCATTATGGCTTCATTTCAAGCCAAAACAGGTTGGAAAAGGCTGAAAAATAGAAAAAATAAAAATTATCGTTTCGTTTCGTTCCTACCCAACGCGTAATTGAAAATTCCTAAGAAATAGCAAAAAAATTCAAAAAATTCAAAAACCCCAATGTGGCTTCTTTTCAAGCCAAACTAGGTTGGTAAATGCTTAGGAAGAGTGAAAATAAAAATTATCATTTCGTTTCGTTCCTGCTAGACGCGTAAAAGAAAATTCCAAAAAAATAGCAAAAAAATTGAAAACCGCCGTTATCGCATCTTTTCAAGCAAAAATAGGTTGGAAAATGCTTAGAAAGAGAGAAAATAAAAATTATCATTTCGTTTCGTTCCTACACGACGCGTAATAGAAAATTCCAAAAAAATAGCAAAAAAATTCCAAAAATTAAAAAACTCCGTTATGGCATCTTTTCAAGCCAAAATAGGTTGGAAAATGATGAGAAGGTGAGAAAATAAAAATTATTGTTTCCTTCCGTTCCTACCCGACGCGTAATAGAAAATTCCAAAGAAAAAGCAAAAAAATTCAAAAAATTCAAAAACCCTGTTATGGCTTCTTTTCAAGCCAAAATAGGCTGGAAAAGGCTGCGAAAGAGAAAAACATAAAAATTATCGTTTCGTTTCGTTCCTACCCGACGCGTAATACGAAATTCCAAAAAAATAGCAAAAAAATTTAAAAAATTCAAAATACCATTATGGCTTCATTTAAAGCCAAAACAGGTTGGAAAAGGCTGAAAAAGAGAGAAAATAAAAATTATCGTTTCGTTTCGTTCCTACCCAGCGGGTAATAGAAAATTCCAAAAAAGTAGAAAAAAAATTCAAATAATTCAAAAATACCAATATGGCTTCATTTCACGCCAAAACAGGTTGGAAATGGCTGAAAAAGAGAGAAAATAAAAAATTATCATTTCGTTTCGTTCCTACACGACGCATAAGAGAGATAATTCAAAAAAAATAGCAAAAAAATTTAAAAAATTAAAAGACTTCGTTATGGCATCTTTTCAAGCGAAAATAGGTTGGAAAATGCTGAGAAAGAGAGAAAATAAAAATTATCGTTTTGTTTCGTTCCTACCCGACGCGTAATAGAAAATTCCAAAAAAAAAGCAAAAAAATTCAAAAACCCCGTTATAGCTTCTTTTCAAGCCAAAATAGGTTGAAAAATGCTTAGAAAGAGAGGAAATAAAAATTATTATTTCGTTTCGTTCCTACACGACGCGTAAAAGAAAATTCCAAAAAAATAGCAAAAAAATTCAAAAACCCCATTATGGCTTCTTTTCAAGCCAAAATAGGATGGAAAATGCTGAGAAAGAGAGGAAATAAAAATTATCGTTTCGTTTCGTTCGTACACGACGCGTAAAAGAAAATTCCAAAAAAATAGCAAAAAAATTCAAAAACCCCATTATGGCTTCTTTTCAAGCCAAAATAGGTTGGAAAATGCTGAGAAAGAGAGAAAATAAAAATTATCGTTTCGTTTCGTTCCTACCCGACGCTTAATAGAGAATTCCAAAAAAATAGCAAAAAAATTTAAAATATTCAAAAATACTATTATGGCTTCATTTCAAGCCAAAACAGGTTGGAAAAGGCTAAAAAAGAGAGAAAACAAAAATTATTGTTTCGTTTCGTTCCTACACGACGCATAAGAGATAATTAAAAAAAAAATAGCATAAAAATTCAAAAAATTAAAAAACCCCATTATGGCTTCTTTTGAAGCCAAAATAGGTTGGAAAATGCTGAGAAAGAGAGAATAAAAATTATCGTTTCGTTTCGTTCCTACCCGACGCGTAATAGAAAATTCCAAAAAAATAGCAAAAAAATTCAAAAAATTCAAAAATACCATTATGCCTTCATTTGAAGCCAAAACAGGTTGGAAAAGGCTGAAAAAGAGAGAAAAGAAAAATTATCGTTTCGTTTCGTTCCTACCCGACGCGTAATAGAAAATTCCAAAAAAATAGCAAAAAAATTCAAAAAATTCAAAAATACCATTATGCCTTCATTTCAAACCAAAACAGGTTGGAAAATGCTAAAAAAGGGAGAAAACAAAAATTATTGTTCCGTTTCGTTCCTACACGACGCATAAGAGATAATTAAAAAAAAAAATAGCATAAAAATTTAAAAAAATTCAAAAACCCCGTTATGGCTTCTTTTCAAGCCAAAATAGGTTGGAAAATGCTTGAAAGAGAGGAAATAAAAATTATCATTTCGTTTCGTTCCTACACGACGTGTAAAAGAAAATTCCAAAAAAATAGCAAAAAAATTCAAAAAATTCATTATGGCTTCTTTTCAAGCAAAAATAGGTTGGAAAATGCTGAGAAATAGAGAAAATAAAAATTATCGTTTCGTTTCGTTCCTACCCGACGCGTAATAGAAAATTCCAAAGAAATAGCAAAAAAATTCAAAAAATTCAAAAACCCCATTATGGCTTCTTTTCAAGCCAAAATAGGTTGGAAAATGCTTAGAAAGAGAGGAAATAAAAATTATCGTTTCGTTTCGTTCCTACACGACGCGTAAAAGGAAATTTCAAAAAAATAGCAAAAAAATTCAAAAAATTCATTACGGCTTCTTTTCAAGCAAAAATAGGTTGGAAAATGCTGAGAAAGAGAGAAAACAAAAATTATCGTTTCGTTTCGTTCCTACCCGACGCGTAATAGAAAATTCAAAAAAAATAGCAAAAAAATTCAAAAAATTCAAAAATACCATTATGCCTTCATTTCAAACCAAAACATGTTGGAAAAGGCTAAAAAAGAGAGAAAACAAGAATTATTGTTTCGTTTCGTTCCCACCCGACGCGTAATAGAAAATTCCAAAGAAATAGCAAAAAAATTCAAAAAACCCCGTTATGGCTTCTTTTCAAGCCAAAATAGGTTGGAGAATGCTTAGAAAGAGAGAAAATAAAAAGTATCATTTCGTTTCGTTCCTACACGACGCGTAAAAGAAAATTTCAAAAAAATAGCAAAAAAATTCAAAAACCCCATTATGGCTTCTTCTCAAGCCAAAATAGGTTGGAAAATGCTGAGAAAGAGAGAAAATAAAAATTATCGTTTCGTTTCGTTCCTACCCGACGCTTAATAGCGAATTCCAAAAAAATAGCAAAAAAATTCAAAATATTCAAAAATACTATTATGGCTTCATTTAAAGCCAAAACAGGTTGGAAAAGGCTAAAAAAGAGAGAAAACAAAAATTATTGTTTCGTTTCGTTCCTACACGACGCATAAGAGATAATTCAAAAAAAAATAGCATAAAAATTCAAAAAATTAAAAAACCCTGTTATGGCTTCTTTTGAAGCCAAAATAGGTTGGAAAATGCTGAGAAAGAGTGAAAATAAAAATTATCGTTTCGTTTCGTTCCTACCCGACGAGTAATAGAAAATTCAAAAGAAATAGTAAAAAAATTCAAAAATACCATTATGCCTTCATTTTAAACCAAAACATGTTGGAAAAGGCTAAAAAAGAGAGAAAACAAAAATTATTGTTTCGTTTCGTTCCTACCCGACGCGTAATAGAAAATTCCAAAGAAATAGCAAAAAAAATTCAAAAACCCCGTTATAGCTTCTTTTCAAGCCAAAATAGGTTGGAAAATGCTTAGAAAGAGAGGAAATAAAAATTATTATTTCGTTTCGTTCCTACACGACGCGTAAAAGAAAATTCCAAAAAAATAGCAAAAAAATTCAAAAACCCCATTATGGCTTCTTTTCAAGCCAAAATAGGTTGGAAAATGCTGAGAAAGAGAGAAAATAAATATTATCGTTTTGTTTCGTTCCTACCCGACGCTTAATAGAGAATTCCAAAAAAATAGCAAAACAATTCAAAATATTCAAAAATACTATTATGGCTTCATTTCAAGCCAAAACAGGTTGGAAAAGGCTAAAAAAGAGAGAAAACAAAAATTATTGTTTCGTTTCGTTCCTACCCGACGCGTAATAGAAAATTCCAAAGAAATAGCAAAAAAAATTCAAAAACCCCGTTATAGCTTCTTTTCAAGCCAAAATAGGTTGGAAAATGCTTAGAAAGAGAGGAAATAAAAATTATTATTTCGTTTCGTTCCTACACGACGCGTAAAAGAAAATTCCAAAAAAATAGCAAAAAAATTCAAAAACCCCATTATGGCTTCTTTTCAAGCCAAAATAGGTTGGAAAATGCTGAGAAAGAGAGAAAATAAAAATTATCGTTTCGTTTCGTTCCTACCCGACGCTTAATAGAGAATTCCAAAAAAATAGCAAAAAAATTCAAAAAATTCAAAAATACCATTATGGCTTCATTTCAAGCCAAAACTGGTTGGAAAAGGCCGAAAAAGAGAGAAAATAGAAATTATTGTTTCGTTTTGGATTCTACCCAACGCGTAATAGAAAATTCCAAAGAAATAGCAAAAAAATTCAAAAAGTTCAAAAATACCATTATGCCTTCATTTCAAACCAAAACATGTTGGAAAAGGCTAAAAAAGAGAGAAAACAAGAATTATTGTTTCGTTTCGTTCCTACCCGACGCGTAATAGAAAATTCCAAAGAAATAGCAAAGAAATTCAAAAAATTCAAAAACCCCGTTATGGCTTCTTTTCAAGCCAAAATAGGTTGGAAAATGCTTAGAAAGAGAGGAAATAAAAATTATCGTTTCGTTTCGTTCGTACAGGACGCGTAAAAGAAAATAGCAAAAAAATAGCAAAAAAATTCAAAAACCCCATTATGGCTTCTTTTGAAGCCAAAATAGGTTGGAAAATGCTGAGAAAGAGAGAAAATAAAAATTATCGTTTCGTTTCGTTCCTACCCGACGCTTAATAGAGAATTCCAAAAAAATAGCAAAAAAATTCAAAAAATTCAAAAATACCATTATGGCTTCATTCCAAGCCAAAACTGGTTGGAAAAGGCCGAAAAAGAGAGAAAATAAAAATTATTGTTTCGTTTTGGATTCTACCCAACGCGTAATAGAAAATTCCAAAGAAATAGCAAAAAAATTCAAAAAATTCAAAAATACCATTATGCCTTCATTTGAAGCCAAAACAGGTTGGAAAAGGCAGAAAAAGGGAGAGAACAAAAATTATAGTTTCGTTTCGTTCCTACCCGACGCTTTATAGAAAATTCCAAAAAAATAGCAAAAAAATTCAAAAAATTCAAAAATACCATTATGCCTTCAATTTAAACCAAAACATGTTGGAAAAGGCTAAAAAAGAGAGAAAACAACAATTATTGTTTCGTTTCGTTCCTACCCGACGCGTAATAGAAAATTCCAAAGAAATAGCAAAAAAATTCAAAAACCCCGTTATAGCTTCTTTTCAAGCCAAAATAGGTTGAAAAATGCTTAGAAAGAGAGGAAATAAAAATTATTATTTCGTTTCGTTCCTACACGACGCATAAGAGATAATTCAAAAAAAAATAGCATAAAAATTCAAAAAATTAAAAAACCCCGTTATGGCTTCTTTTGAAGCCAAAATAGGTTGGAAAATGCTGAGAAAGAGTGAAAATAAAAATTATCGTTTCGTTTCGTTCCTACCCGACGAGTAATAGAAAATTCCAAAAAAGTAGGAAAAAAATTCAAATAATTCAAAAATACCATTATGGCTTCATTTCAAGCCAAAACAGGTTGGAAATGGCTGAAAAAGAGAGAAAATAAAAAATTATCGTTTCGTTTCGTTCCTACACGACGCATAAGAGAGATAATTCAAAAAAAATAGCAAAAAAATTTAAAAAATTAAAAGACTTCGTTATGGCTTCTTTTCAAGCGAAAATAGGTTGGAAAATGCTGAGAAAGAGAGAAAATAAAAATTATCGTTTTGTTTCGTTCCTACCCGACGCGTAATAGAAAATTCCAAAAAAAAAGCAAAAAAATTCAAATAATTCAAAAATACCATTATGGCTTCATTTCAAGCCAAAACAGGTTGGAAATTGCTGAAAAAGAGAGAAAATAAAAAATTATCGTTTCGTTTCGTTCCTACACGACGCATAAGAGAGATAATTCAAAAAAAATAGCAAAAAAATTTAAAAAATTAAAAGACTTCGTTATGGCTTCTTTTCAAGCGAAAATAGGTTGGAAAATGCTGAGAAAGAGAGAAAATAAAAATTATCGTTTCGTTTCGTTCCTACCCGACGCGTAATACGAAATTCCAAAAAAATAGCAAAAAAATTTAAAAAATTCAAAAATACCATTATGGCTTCATTTCAAGCCAAAACAGGTTGGAAAAGACTGAAAAATAGAAAAAATAAAAATTATCGTTTCGTTTCGTTCCTACCCAACGCGTAATTGAAAATTCCTAAGAAATAACAAAAAAATTCAAAATATTCAAAAACCCCATTGTGGCTTCTTTTCAAGCCAAACTAGGTTGGTAAATGCTTAGGAAGAGTGAAAATAAAAGTTATCATTTCGTTTCGTTCCTGCTCGACGCGTAAAAGAAAATTCAAAAAAAATAGCAAAAAAATTGAAAAACCCCGTTATCGCATCTTTTCAAGCAAAAATAGGTTGGAAAATGCTTAGAAAGAGAGAAAATAAAAATTATCATTTCGTTTCGTTCCTACTCGACGCGAAAAAGAAAATTCCAAAAAAATAGCAAAAAAATTGAAAAACCCCGTTATGGCTTCTTTTCAAGCCAAAATAGGTTGGAAAATGCTTAGAAAGAGAGAAAATAAAATTTTCATTTCGTTTCGTTCCTACTCGACGCGTAATAGAAAATTCCATGAAAATAGCAAAAAAACTCAAAAACCCCGTTATGACTTCTTTTCAAGCCAAAATAGGTTGGAAAATGCTGAGAAAGTGAAAAAATTAAAATTATTGTTTCGTTTCGTTTCTACCCGACGCGTAATAGAAAATTCCAAAAAAATAGCAAAAAAATTCAAAAATACCATTATGCCTTCATTTCAAGCAAAAACAAGTAGGAAAAGGCTGAAAAAGAGAGAAAACAAAAATTATTGTTTCGTATCGTTCCTACACGACGCATAAGAGACAATTAAAAAAAAATAGCAAAAAAATTCAAATAACTTAGATAACCCCGTTATGGCTTCTTTTCAAGCCAAAATAGGTTGGAAAATGCAGAGAAAGAGAGAAAATAAAAATTATCATTTTGTTTCGTTCCTACCCGACGCGTAATAGAAAATTCCAAAAAAAAAGCAAAAAAATTCAAATAATTCAAAAATACCATTATGGCTTCATTTCAAGCCAAAACAGGTTGGAAATGGCTGAAAAAGAGAGAAAATAAAAAATTATCGTTTCGTTTCGTTCCTACACGACGCATAAGAGAGATAATTCAAAAAAAATAGCAAAAAAATTTAAAAAATTAAAAGACTTCGTTATGGCGTCTTTTCAAGCGAAAATAGGTTGGAAAATGCTGAGAAAGAGAGAAAATAAAAATTATCGTTTCGTTTCGTTCCTACCCGACGCGTAATACGAAATTCCAAAAAAATAGCAAAAAAATTTAAAAAATTCAAAAATACCATTATGGCTTCATTTCAAGCCAAAACAGGTTGGAAAAGACTGAAAAATAGAAAAAATAAAAATTATCGTTTCGTTTCGTTCCTACCCAACGCGTAATTGAAAATTCCTAAGAAATAACAAAAAAATTCAAAATATTCAAAAACCCCATTGTGGCTTCTTTTCAAGCCAAACTAGGTTGGTAAATGCTTAGGAAGAGTGAAAATAAAAGTTATCATTTCGTTTCGTTCCTACTCGACGCGGAATAGAAAATTCCATGAAAATAGCAAAAAAACTCAAAAACCCCGTTATGACTTCTTTTCAAGCCAAAATAGGTTGGAAAATGCTGAGAAAGTGAAAAAATTAAAATTATCGTTACGTTTCGTTTCTACCCGACGCGTAATAGAAAATTCCAAAAAAATAGCAAAAAAATTCAAAAAACTCAAAAATACCATTATGCCCTCATTTCAAGCAAAAACAGGTTGGAAAAGGCTGAAAAAGAGAGAAAACAAAAATTATTGTTACGTTTCGTTCCTACCCGACGCGTTATACGAAATTCCAAAAAAATAGTAAAAAAATTTAAAAAATTCAAAAATACCATTATGGCTTCATTTCAAGCCAAAACTGGTTGGTAAAGGCCAAAAAAGAGAGAAAATAAAAATTATCGTTTCGTTTCGTTCCTACCCGACGCGTAAGAGAGATAATTCAAAAAAAATAGCAAAGAAATTCAAAAATACCATTATGGCTTCATTTCAAGCCAAAAGAGGTTGGAAAAGGCTGAAAAAGAGAGAAAATAAAAATTATCGTTTTGTTTCGTTCCTACCCGACGCGTAATAGGAAATTCCAAAAAAAAAGCAAAAAAATTCAAATAATTCAAAAATACCATTATGGCTTCATTTCAAGCCAAAACAGGTCGGAAATGGCTGAAAAAGAGAGAAAATAAAAAATTATCGTTTCGTTTCGTTCCTGCACGACGCATAAGAGAGATAATTCAAAAAAAATAGCAAAAAAATTAAAAAAATTGAAAGACTCCGTTATGGCTTCTTTTCAAGCGAAAATAGGTTGGAAAATGCTGAGAAAGAGAGAAAATAAAAATTATAGTTTCGTTTCGTTCCTACCCAACGCGTAATATGAAATTCCAAAAAAATAGCAAAAAAATTTAAAAAATTCAAAAATACCATTATGGCTTCATTTCAAGCCAAAACAGGTTGGAAAAGGCTGAAAAATAGAAAAAATAAAAATTATCGTTTCGTTTCGTTCCTACCCAACGCGTAATTGAAAATTCCTAAGAAATAGCAAAAAAATTCAAAAAATTCAAAAACCCCAATGTGGCTTCTTTTCAAGCCAAACTAGGTTGGTAAATGCTTAGGAAGAGTGAAAATAAAAATTATCATTTCGTTTCGTTCCTGCTAGACGCGTAAAAGAAAATTCCAAAAAAATAGCAAAAAAATTGAAAAACCCCGTTATCGCATCTTTTCAAGCAAAAATAGGTTGGAAAATGCTTAGAAAGAGAGAAAATAAAAATTATCATTTCGTTTCGTTCCTACACGACGCGTAATAGAAAATTCCAAAAAAATAGCAAAAAAATTCCAAAAATTAAAAAACTCCGTTATGGCATCTTTTCAAGCCAAAATAGGTTGGAAAATGATGAGAAGGTGAGAAAATAAAAATTATTGTTTCCTTCCGTTCCTACCCGACGCGTAATAGAAAATTCCAAAGAAAAAGCAAAAAAATTCAAAAAATTCAAAAACCCTGTTATGGCTTCTTTTCAAGCCAAAATAGGCTGGAAAAGGCTGCGAAAGAGAAAAACATAAAAATTATCGTTTCGTTTCGTTCCTACCCGACGCGTAATACGAAATTCCAAAAAAATAGCAAAAAAATTTAAAAAATTCAAAATACCATTATGGCTTCATTTAAAGCCAAAACAGGTTGGAAAAGGCTGAAAAAGAGAGAAAATAAAAATTATCGTTTCGTTTCGTTCCTACCCAGCGGGTAATAGAAAATTCCAAAAAAGTAGAAAAAAAATTCAAATAATTCAAAAATACCAATATGGCTTCATTTCACGCCAAAACAGGTTGGAAATGGCTGAAAAAGAGAGAAAATAAAAAATTATCATTTCGTTTCGTTCCTACACGACGCATAAGAGAGATAATTCAAAAAAAATAGCAAAAAAATTTAAAAAATTAAAAGACTTCGTTATGGCATCTTTTCAAGCGAAAATAGGTTGGAAAATGCTGAGAAAGAGAGAAAATAAAAATTATCGTTTTGTTTCGTTCCTACCCGACGCGTAATAGAAAATTCCAAAAAAAAAGCAAAAAAATTCAAAAACCCCGTTATAGCTTCTTTTCAAGCCAAAATAGGTTGAAAAATGCTTAGAAAGAGAGGAAATAAAAATTATTATTTCGTTTCGTTCCTACACGACGCGTAAAAGAAAATTCCAAAAAAATAGCAAAAAAATTCAAAAACCCCATTATGGCTTCTTTTCAAGCCAAAATAGGATGGAAAATGCTGAGAAAGAGAGGAAATAAAAATTATCGTTTCGTTTCGTTCGTACACGACGCGTAAAAGAAAATTCCAAAAAAATAGCAAAAAAATTCAAAAACCCCATTATGGCTTCTTTTCAAGCCAAAATAGGTTGGAAAATGCTGAGAAAGAGAGAAAATAAAAATTATCGTTTCGTTTCGTTCCTACCCGACGCTTAATAGAGAATTCCAAAAAAATAGCAAAAAAATTCAAAATATTCAAAAATACTATTATGGCTTCATTTCAAGCCAAAACAGGTTGGAAAAGGCTAAAAAAGAGAGAAAACAAAAATTATTGTTTCGTTTCGTTCCTACACGACGCATAAGAGATAATTAAAAAAAAAATAGCATAAAAATTCAAAAAATTAAAAAACCCCATTATGGCTTCTTTTGAAGCCAAAATAGGTTGGAAAATGCTGAGAAAGAGAGAATAAAAATTATCGTTTCGTTTCGTTCCTACCCGACGCGTAATAGAAAATTCCAAAAAAATAGCAAAAAAATTCAAAAAATTCAAAAATACCATTATGCCTTCATTTGAAGCCAAAACAGGTTGGAAAAGGCTGAAAAAGAGAGAAAAGAAAAATTATCGTTTCGTTTCGTTCCTACCCGACGCGTAATAGAAAATTCCAAAAAAATAGCAAAAAAATTCAAAAAATTCAAAAATACCATTATGCCTTCATTTCAAACCAAAACAGGTTGGAAAATGCTAAAAAAGGGAGAAAACAAAAATTATTGTTCCGTTTCGTTCCTACACGACGCATAAGAGATAATTAAAAAAAAAAATAGCATAAAAATTTAAAAAAATTCAAAAACCCCGTTATGGCTTCTTTTCAAGCCAAAATAGGTTGGAAAATGCTTGAAAGAGAGGAAATAAAAATTATCATTTCGTTTCGTTCCTACACGACGTGTAAAAGAAAATTCCAAAAAAATAGCAAAAAAATTCAAAAAATTCATTATGGCTTCTTTTCAAGCAAAAATAGGTTGGAAAATGCTGAGAAATAGAGAAAATAAAAATTATCGTTTCGTTTCGTTCCTACCCGACGCGTAATAGAAAATTCCAAAGAAATAGCAAAAAAATTCAAAAAATTCAAAAACCCCATTATGGCTTCTTTTCAAGCCAAAATAGGTTGGAAAATGCTTAGAAAGAGAGGAAATAAAAATTATCGTTTCGTTTCGTTCCTACACGACGCGTAAAAGGAAATTTCAAAAAAATAGCAAAAAAATTCAAAAAATTCATTACGGCTTCTTTTCAAGCAAAAATAGGTTGGAAAATGCTGAGAAAGAGAGAAAACAAAAATTATCGTTTCGTTTCGTTCCTACCCGACGCGTAATAGAAAATTCAAAAAAAATAGCAAAAAAATTCAAAAAATTCAAAAATACCATTATGCCTTCATTTCAAACCAAAACATGTTGGAAAAGGCTAAAAAAGAGAGAAAACAAGAATTATTGTTTCGTTTCGTTCCCACCCGACGCGTAATAGAAAATTCCAAAGAAATAGCAAAAAAATTCAAAAAACCCCGTTATGGCTTCTTTTCAAGCCAAAATAGGTTGGAGAATGCTTAGAAAGAGAGAAAATAAAAAGTATCATTTCGTTTCGTTCCTACACGACGCGTAAAAGAAAATTTCAAAAAAATAGCAAAAAAATTCAAAAACCCCATTATGGCTTCTTCTCAAGCCAAAATAGGTTGGAAAATGCTGAGAAAGAGAGAAAATAAAAATTATCGTTTCGTTTCGTTCCTACCCGACGCTTAATAGCGAATTCCAAAAAAATAGCAAAAAAATTCAAAATATTCAAAAATACTATTATGGCTTCATTTAAAGCCAAAACAGGTTGGAAAAGGCTAAAAAAGAGAGAAAACAAAAATTATTGTTTCGTTTCGTTCCTACACGACGCATAAGAGATAATTCAAAAAAAAATAGCATAAAAATTCAAAAAATTAAAAAACCCTGTTATGGCTTCTTTTGAAGCCAAAATAGGATGGAAAATGCTGAGAAAGAGTGAAAATAAAAATTATCGTTTCGTTTCGTTCCTACCCGACGAGTAATAGAAAATTCAAAAGAAATAGTAAAAAAATTCAAAAATACCATTATGCCTTCATTTTAAACCAAAACATGTTGGAAAAGGCTAAAAAAGAGAGAAAACAAAAATTATTGTTTCGTTTCGTTCCTACCCGACGCGTAATAGAAAATTCCAAAGAAATAGCAAAAAAAATTCAAAAACCCCGTTATAGCTTCTTTTCAAGCCAAAATAGGTTGGAAAATGCTTAGAAAGAGAGGAAATAAAAATTATTATTTCGTTTCGTTCCTACACGACGCGTAAAAGAAAATTCCAAAAAAATAGCAAAAAAATTCAAAAACCCCATTATGGCTTCTTTTCAAGCCAAAATAGGTTGGAAAATGCTGAGAAAGAGAGAAAATAAATATTATCGTTTTGTTTCGTTCCTACCCGACGCTTAATAGAGAATTCCAAAAAAATAGCAAAACAATTCAAAATATTCAAAAATACTATTATGGCTTCATTTCAAGCCAAAACAGGTTGGAAAAGGCTAAAAAAGAGAGAAAACAAAAATTATTGTTTCGTTTCGTTCCTACCCGACGCGTAATAGAAAATTCCAAAGAAATAGCAAAAAAAATTCAAAAACCCCGTTATAGCTTCTTTTCAAGCCAAAATAGGTTGGAAAATGCTTAGAAAGAGAGGAAATAAAAATTATTATTTCGTTTCGTTCCTACACGACGCGTAAAAGAAAATTCCAAAAAAATAGCAAAAAAATTCAAAAACCCCATTATGGCTTCTTTTCAAGCCAAAATAGGTTGGAAAATGCTGAGAAAGAGAGAAAATAAAAATTATCGTTTCGTTTCGTTCCTACCCGACGCTTAATAGAGAATTCCAAAAAAATAGCAAAAAAATTCAAAAAATTCAAAAATACCATTATGGCTTCATTTCAAGCCAAAACTGGTTGGAAAAGGCCGAAAAAGAGAGAAAATAGAAATTATTGTTTCGTTTTGGATTCTACCCAACGCGTAATAGAAAATTCCAAAGAAATAGCAAAAAAATTCAAAAAGTTCAAAAATACCATTATGCCTTCATTTCAAACCAAAACATGTTGGAAAAGGCTAAAAAAGAGAGAAAACAAGAATTATTGTTTCGTTTCGTTCCTACCCGACGCGTTATACGAAATTCCAAAAAAATAGTAAAAAAATTTAAAAAATTCAAAAATACCATTATGGCTTCATTTCAAGCCAAAACTGGTTGGTAAAGGCCAAAAAAGAGAGAAAATAAAAATTATCGTTTCGTTTCGTTCCTACCCGACGCGTAAGAGAGATAATTCAAAAAAAATAGCAAAGAAATTCAAAAATACCATTATGGCTTCATTTCAAGCCAAAAGAGGTTGGAAAAGGCTGAAAAAGAGAGAAAATAAAAATTATCGTTTTGTTTCGTTCCTACCCGACGCGTAATAGGAAATTCCAAAAAAAAAGCAAAAAAATTCAAATAATTCAAAAATACCATTATGGCTTCATTTCAAGCCAAAACAGGTCGGAAATGGCTGAAAAAGAGAGAAAATAAAAAATTATCGTTTCGTTTCGTTCCTGCACGACGCATAAGAGAGATAATTAAAAAAAAATAGCAAAAAAATTAAAAAAATTGAAAGACTCCGTTATGGCTTCTTTTCAAGCGAAAATAGGTTGGAAAATGCTGAGAAAGAGAGAAAATAAAAATTATAGTTTCGTTTCGTTCCTACCCAACGCGTAATATGAAATTCCAAAAAAATAGCAAAAAAATTTAAAAAATTCAAAAATACCATTATGGCTTCATTTCAAGCCAAAACAGGTTGGAAAAGGCTGAAAAATAGAAAAAATAAAAATTATCGTTTCGTTTCGTTCCTACCCAACGCGTAATTGAAAATTCCTAAGAAATAGCAAAAAAATTCAAAAAATTCAAAAACCCCAATGTGGCTTCTTTTCAAGCCAAACTAGGTTGGTAAATGCTTAGGAAGAGTGAAAATAAAAATTATCATTTCGTTTCGTTCCTGCTAGACGCGTAAAAGAAAATTCCAAAAAAATAGCAAAAAAATTGAAAAACCCCGTTATCGCATCTTTTCAAGCAAAAATAGGTTGGAAAATGCTTAGAAAGAGAGAAAATAAAAATTATCATTTCGTTTCGTTCCTACACGACGCGTAATAGAAAATTCCAAAAAAATAGCAAAAAAATTCCAAAAATTAAAAAACTCCGTTATGGCATCTTTTCAAGCCAAAATAGGTTGGAAAATGATGAGAAGGTGAGAAAATAAAAATTATTGTTTCCTTCCGTTCCTACCCGACGCGTAATAGAAAATTCCAAAGAAAAAGCAAAAAAATTCAAAAAATTCAAAAACCCTGTTATGGCTTCTTTTCAAGCCAAAATAGGCTGGAAAAGGCTGCGAAAGAGAAAAACATAAAAATTATCGTTTCGTTTCGTTCCTACCCGACGCGTAATACGAAATTCCAAAAAAATAGCAAAAAAATTTAAAAAATTCAAAATACCATTATGGCTTCATTTAAAGCCAAAACAGGTTGGAAAAGGCTGAAAAAGAGAGAAAATAAAAATTATCGTTTCGTTTCGTTCCTACCCAGCGGGTAATAGAAAATTCCAAAAAAGTAGAAAAAAAATTCAAATAATTCAAAAATACCAATATGGCTTCATTTCACGCCAAAACAGGTTGGAAATGGCTGAAAAAGAGAGAAAATAAAAAATTATCATTTCGTTTCGTTCCTACACGACGCATAAGAGAGATAATTCAAAAAAAATAGCAAAAAAATTTAAAAAATTAAAAGACTTCGTTATGGCATCTTTTCAAGCGAAAATAGGTTGGAAAATGCTGAGAAAGAGAGAAAATAAAAATTATCGTTTTGTTTCGTTCCTACCCGACGCGTAATAGAAAATTCCAAAAAAAAAGCAAAAAAATTCAAAAACCCCGTTATAGCTTCTTTTCAAGCCAAAATAGGTTGAAAAATGCTTAGAAAGAGAGGAAATAAAAATTATTATTTCGTTTCGTTCCTACACGACGCGTAAAAGAAAATTCCAAAAAAATAGCAAAAAAATTCAAAAACCCCATTATGGCTTCTTTTCAAGCCAAAATAGGATGGAAAATGCTGAGAAAGAGAGGAAATAAAAATTATCGTTTCGTTTCGTTCGTACACGACGCGTAAAAGAAAATTCCAAAAAAATAGCAAAAAAATTCAAAAACCCCATTATGGCTTCTTTTCAAGCCAAAATAGGTTGGAAAATGCTGAGAAAGAGAGAAAATAAAAATTATCGTTTCGTTTCGTTCCTACCCGACGCTTAATAGAGAATTCCAAAAAAATAGCAAAAAAATTCAAAATATTCAAAAATACTATTATGGCTTCATTTCAAGCCAAAACAGGTTGGAAAAGGCTAAAAAAGAGAGAAAACAAAAATTATTGTTTCGTTTCGTTCCTACACGACGCATAAGAGATAATTAAAAAAAAAATAGCATAAAAATTCAAAAAATTAAAAAACCCCATTATGGCTTCTTTTGAAGCCAAAATAGGTTGGAAAATGCTGAGAAAGAGAGAATAAAAATTATCGTTTCGTTTCGTTCCTACCCGACGCGTAATAGAAAATTCCAAAAAAATAGCAAAAAAATTCAAAAAATTCAAAAATACCATTATGCCTTCATTTGAAGCCAAAACAGGTTGGAAAAGGCTGAAAAAGAGAGAAAAGAAAAATTATCGTTTCGTTTCGTTCCTACCCGACGCGTAATAGAAAATTCCAAAAAAATAGCAAAAAAATTCAAAAAATTCAAAAATACCATTATGCCTTCATTTCAAACCAAAACAGGTTGGAAAATGCTAAAAAAGGGAGAAAACAAAAATTATTGTTCCGTTTCGTTCCTACACGACGCATAAGAGATAATTAAAAAAAAAAATAGCATAAAAATTTAAAAAAATTCAAAAACCCCGTTATGGCTTCTTTTCAAGCCAAAATAGGTTGGAAAATGCTTGAAAGAGAGGAAATAAAAATTATCATTTCGTTTCGTTCCTACACGACGTGTAAAAGAAAATTCCAAAAAAATAGCAAAAAAATTCAAAAAATTCATTATGGCTTCTTTTCAAGCAAAAATAGGTTGGAAAATGCTGAGAAATAGAGAAAATAAAAATTATCGTTTCGTTTCGTTCCTACCCGACGCGTAATAGAAAATTCCAAAGAAATAGCAAAAAAATTCAAAAAATTCAAAAACCCCATTATGGCTTCTTTTCAAGCCAAAATAGGTTGGAAAATGCTTAGAAAGAGAGGAAATAAAAATTATCGTTTCGTTTCGTTCCTACACGACGCGTAAAAGGAAATTTCAAAAAAATAGCAAAAAAATTCAAAAAATTCATTACGGCTTCTTTTCAAGCAAAAATAGGTTGGAAAATGCTGAGAAAGAGAGAAAAAAAAAATTATCGTTTCGTTTCGTTCCTACCCGACGCGTAATAGAAAATTCAAAAAAAATAGCAAAAAAATTCAAAAAATTCAAAAATACCATTATGCCTTCATTTCAAACCAAAACATGTTGGAAAAGGCTAAAAAAGAGAGAAAACAAGAATTATTGTTTCGTTTCGTTCCCACCCGACGCGTAATAGAAAATTCCAAAGAAATAGCAAAAAAATTCAAAAAACCCCGTTATGGCTTCTTTTCAAGCCAAAATAGGTTGGAGAATGCTTAGAAAGAGAGAAAATAAAAAGTATCATTTCGTTTCGTTCCTACACGACGCGTAAAAGAAAATTTCAAAAAAATAGCAAAAAAATTCAAAAACCCCATTATGGCTTCTTCTCAAGCCAAAATAGGTTGGAAAATGCTGAGAAAGAGAGAAAATAAAAATTATCGTTTCGTTTCGTTCCTACCCGACGCTTAATAGCGAATTCCAAAAAAATAGCAAAAAAATTCAAAATATTCAAAAATACTATTATGGCTTCATTTAAAGCCAAAACAGGTTGGAAAAGGCTAAAAAAGAGAGAAAACAAAAATTATTGTTTCGTTTCGTTCCTACACGACGCATAAGAGATAATTCAAAAAAAAATAGCATAAAAATTCAAAAAATTAAAAAACCCTGTTATGGCTTCTTTTGAAGCCAAAATAGGTTGGAAAATGCTGAGAAAGAGTGAAAATAAAAATTATCGTTTCGTTTCGTTCCTACCCGACGAGTAATAGAAAATTCAAAAGAAATAGTAAAAAAATTCAAAAATACCATTATGCCTTCATTTTAAACCAAAACATGTTGGAAAAGGCTAAAAAAGAGAGAAAACAAAAATTATTGTTTCGTTTCGTTCCTACCCGACGCGTAATAGAAAATTCCAAAGAAATAGCAAAAAAAATTCAAAAACCCCGTTATAGCTTCTTTTCAAGCCAAAATAGGTTGGAAAATGCTTAGAAAGAGAGGAAATAAAAATTATTATTTCGTTTCGTTCCTACACGACGCGTAAAAGAAAATTCCAAAAAAATAGCAAAAAAATTCAAAAACCCCATTATGGCTTCTTTTCAAGCCAAAATAGGTTGGAAAATGCTGAGAAAGAGAGAAAATAAATATTATCGTTTTGTTTCGTTCCTACCCGACGCTTAATAGAGAATTCCAAAAAAATAGCAAAACAATTCAAAATATTCAAAAATACTATTATGGCTTCATTTCAAGCCAAAACAGGTTGGAAAAGGCTAAAAAAGAGAGAAAACAAAAATTATTGTTTCGTTTCGTTCCTACCCGACGCGTAATAGAAAATTCCAAAGAAATAGCAAAAAAAATTCAAAAACCCCGTTATAGCTTCTTTTCAAGCCAAAATAGGTTGGAAAATGCTTAGAAAGAGAGGAAATAAAAATTATTATTTCGTTTCGTTCCTACACGACGCGTAAAAGAAAATTCCAAAAAAATAGCAAAAAAATTCAAAAACCCCATTATGGCTTCTTTTCAAGCCAAAATAGGTTGGAAAATGCTGAGAAAGAGAGAAAATAAAAATTATCGTTTCGTTTCGTTCCTACCCGACGCTTAATAGAGAATTCCAAAAAAATAGCAAAAAAATTCAAAAAATTCAAAAATACCATTATGGCTTCATTTCAAGCCAAAACTGGTTGGAAAAGGCCGAAAAAGAGAGAAAATAGAAATTATTGTTTCGTTTTGGATTCTACCCAACGCGTAATAGAAAATTCCAAAGAAATAGCAAAAAAATTCAAAAAGTTCAAAAATACCATTATGCCTTCATTTCAAACCAAAACATGTTGGAAAAGGCTAAAAAAGAGAGAAAACAAGAATTATTGTTTCGTTTCGTTCCTACCCGACGCGTAATAGAAAATTCCAAAGAAATAGCAAAGAAATTCAAAAAATTCAAAAACCCCGTTATGGCTTCTTTTCAAGCCAAAATAGGTTGGAAAATGCTTAGAAAGAGAGGAAATAAAAATTATCGTTTCGTTTCGTTCGTACAGGACGCGTAAAAGAAAATAGCAAAAAAATAGCAAAAAAATTCAAAAACCCCATTATGGCTTCTTTTGAAGCCAAAATAGGTTGGAAAATGCTGAGAAAGAGAGAAAATAAAAATTATCGTTTCGTTTCGTTCCTACCCGACGCTTAATAGAGAATTCCAAAAAAATAGCAAAAAAATTCAAAAAATTCAAAAATACCATTATGGCTTCATTCCAAGCCAAAACTGGTTGGAAAAGGCCGAAAAAGAGAGAAAATAAAAATTATTGTTTCGTTTTGGATTCTACCCAACGCGTAATAGAAAATTCCAAAGAAATAGCAAAAAAATTCAAAAAATTCAAAAATACCATTATGCCTTCATTTGAAGCCAAAACAGGTTGGAAAAGGCAGAAAAAGGGAGAGAACAAAAATTATAGTTTCGTTTCGTTCCTACCCGACGCTTTATAGAAAATTCCAAAAAAATAGCAAAAAAATTCAAAAAATTCAAAAATACCATTATGCCTTCAATTTAAACCAAAACATGTTGGAAAAGGCTAAAAAAGAGAGAAAACAACAATTATTGTTTCGTTTCGTTCCTACCCGACGCGTAATAGAAAATTCCAAAGAAATAGCAAAAAAATTCAAAAACCCCGTTATAGCTTCTTTTCAAGCCAAAATAGGTTGAAAAATGCTTAGAAAGAGAGGAAATAAAAATTATTATTTCGTTTCGTTCCTACACGACGCATAAGAGATAATTCAAAAAAAAATAGCATAAAAATTCAAAAAATTAAAAAACCCCGTTATGGCTTCTTTTGAAGCCAAAATAGGTTGGAAAATGCTGAGAAAGAGTGAAAATAAAAATTATCGTTTCGTTTCGTTCCTACCCGACGAGTAATAGAAAATTCCAAAGAAATAGCAAAAAAATTCAAAAAATTCAAAAATACCATTATGCCTTCATTTTAAACCAAAACATGTTGGAAAAGGCTAAAAAAGAGAGAAAACAAAAATTATTGTTTCGTTTCGTTCCTACACGACACATAAGAGATAATTAAAAAAAAAATAGCATAAAAATTCAAAAAATTAAAAAACCCCGTTATGGCTTCTTTTGAAGCCAAAATAGGTTGGAAAATGCTGAGAAAGAGAGAAAATAAAAATTATCGTTTCGTTTCGTTCCTACCCGACGCTTAATAGAGAATTCCAAAAAAATAGTAAAAAAATTCAAAAAATTCAAAAATACCATTATGGCTTCATTTCAAGCCAAAACTGGTTGGAAAAGGCCGAAAAAGAGAGAAAATAGAAATTATTGTTTCGTTTTGGATTCTACCCAACGCGTAATAGAAAATTCCAAAGAAATAGCAAAAAAATTCAAAAAGTTCAAAAATACCATTATGCCTTCATTTCAAACCAAAACATGTTGGAAAAGGCTAAAAAAGAGAGAAAACAAGAATTATTGTTTCGTTTCGTTCCTACCCGACGCGTAATAGAAAATTCCAAAGAAATAGCAAAGAAATTCAAAAAATTCAAAAACCCCGTTATGGCTTCTTTTCAAGCCAAAATAGGTTGGAAAATGCTTAGAAAGAGAGGAAATAAAAATTATCGTTTCGTTTCGTTCGTACATGACGCGTAAAAGAAAATTCCAAAAAAATAGCAAAAAAATTCAAAAACCCCATTATGGCTTCTTTTCAAGCCAAAATAGGTTGGAAAATGCTGAGAAAGAGAGAAAATAAAAATTATCGTTTCGTTTTGTTCCTACCCGACGAGTAATAGAAAATTCCAAAGAAATAGCAAAAAAATTCAAAAAATTCAAAAATACCATTATGCCTTCATTTGAAGCCAAAACAGGTTGGAAAAGGCTGAAAAAGAGAGAGAACAAAAATTATAGTTTCGTTTCGTTCCTACCCGACGCGTAATAGAAAATTCCAAAGAAATAGCAAAAAAATTCAAAAACCCCGTTATAGCTTCTTTTCAAGCCAAAATAGGTTGAAAAATGCTTAGAAAGAGAGGAAATAAAAATTATTATTTCGTTTCGTTCCTACACGACGCGTAAAAGAAAATTCCAAAAAAATAGCAAAAAAATTCAAAAACCCCATTATGGCTTCTTTTCAAGCCAAAATAGGTTGGAAAATGCTGAGAAAGAGAGAAAATAAAAATTATCGTTTCGTTTTGTTCCTACCCGACGAGTAATAGAAAATTCCAAAGAAATAGCAAAAAAATTCAAAAAATTCAAAAATACCATTATGCCTTCATTTTAAACCGAAACATGTTGGAAAAGGCTAAAAAAGAGAGAAAACAAAAATTATTGTTTCGTTTCGTTCCTACCCGACGCGTAATAGAAAATTCCAAAGAAATAGCAAAAAAATTCAAAAACCCCGTTATAGCTTCTTTTCAAGCCAAAATAGGTTGAAAAATGCTTAGAAAGAGAGGAAATAAAAATTATTATTTCGTTTCGTTCCTACACGACGCGTAAAAGAAAATTCCAAAAAAATAGCAAAAAAATTCAAAAACCCCATTATGGCTTCTTTTCAAGCCAAAATAGGATGGAAAATGCTGAGAAAGAGAGGAAATAAAAATTATCGTTTCGTTTCGTTCGTACACGACGCGTAAAAGAAAATTCCAAAAAAATAGCAAAAAAATTCAAAAACCCCATTATGGCTTCTTTTCAAGCCAAAATAGGTTGGAAAATGCTGAGAAAGAGAGAAAATAAAAATTATCGTTTCGTTTTGTTCCTACCCGACGCTTAATAGAGAATTCCAAAAAAATAGCAAAAAAATTCAAAATATTCAAAAATACTATTATGGCTTCATTTCAAGCCAAAACAGGTTGGAAAAGGCTAAAAAAGAGAGAAAACAAAAATTATTGTTTCGTTTCGTTCCTACACGACGCATAAGAGATAATTAAAAAAAAAATAGCATAAAAATTCAAAAAATTAAAAAACCCCATTATGGCTTCTTTTGAAGCCAAAATAGGTTGGAAAATGCTGAGAAAGAGAGAATAAAAATTATCGTTTCGTTTCGTTCCTACCCGACGCTTAATAGAGAATTCCAAAAAAATAGCAAAAAAATTCAAAAAATTCAAAAATACCATTATGGCTTCATTCCAAGCCAAAACTGGTTGGAAAAGGCCGAAAAAGAGAGAAAATAAAAATTATTGTTTCGTTTTGGATTCTACCCAACGCGTAATAGAAAATTCCAAAGAAATAGCAAAAAAATTCAAAAAATTCAAAAATACCATTATGCCTTCATTTGAAGCCAAAACAGGTTGGAAAAGGCAGAAAAAGGGAGAGAACAAAAATTATAGTTTCGTTTCGTTCCTACCCGACGCTTTATAGAAAATTCCAAAAAAATAGCAAAAAAATTCAAAAAATTCAAAAATACCATTATGCCTTCAATTTAAACCAAAACATGTTGGAAAAGGCTAAAAAAGAGAGAAAACAACAATTATTGTTTCGTTTCGTTCCTACCCGACGCGTAATAGAAAATTCCAAAGAAATAGCAAAAAAATTCAAAAACCCCGTTATAGCTTCTTTTCAAGCCAAAATAGGTTGAAAAATGCTTAGAAAGAGAGGAAATAAAAATTATTATTTCGTTTCGTTCCTACACGACGCATAAGAGATAATTCAAAAAAAAATAGCATAAAAATTCAAAAAATTAAAAAACCCCGTTATGGCTTCTTTTGAAGCCAAAATAGGTTGGAAAATGCTGAGAAAGAGTGAAAATAAAAATTATCGTTTCGTTTCGTTCCTACCCGACGAGTAATAGAAAATTCCAAAGAAATAGCAAAAAAATTCAAAAAATTCAAAAATACCATTATGCCTTCATTTTAAACCAAAACATGTTGGAAAAGGCTAAAAAAGAGAGAAAACAAAAATTATTGTTTCGTTTCGTTCCTACACGACGCATAAGAGATAATTAAAAAAAAAATAGCATAAAAATTCAAAAAATTAAAAAACCCCGTTATGGCTTCTTTTGAAGCCAAAATAGGTTGGAAAATGCTGAGAAAGAGAGAAAATAAAAATTATCGTTTCGTTTCGTTCCTACCCGACGCTTAATAGAGAATTCCAAAAAAATAGCAAAAAAATTCAAAAAATTCAAAAATACCATTATGGCTTCATTTCAAGCCAAAACTGGTTGGAAAAGGCCGAAAAAGAGAGAAAATAGAAATTATTGTTTCGTTTTGGATTCTACCCAACGCGTAATAGAAAATTCCAAAGAAATAGCAAAAAAATTCAAAAAGTTCAAAAATACCATTATGCCTTCATTTCAAACCAAAACATGTTGGAAAAGGCTAAAAAAGAGAGAAAACAAGAATTATTGTTTCGTTTCGTTCCTACCCGACGCGTAATAGAAAATTCCAAAGAAATAGCAAAGAAATTCAAAAAATTCAAAAACCCCGTTATGGCTTCTTTTCAAGCCAAAATAGGTTGGAAAATGCTTAGAAAGAGAGGAAATAAAAATTATCGTTTCGTTTCGTTCCTACACGACGCGTAAAAGAAAATTTCAAAAAAATAGCAAAAAAATTCAAAAACCCCATTATGGCTTCTTTTCAAGCCAAAATAGGTTGGAAAATGCTGAGAAAGAGAGAAAATAAAAATTATCGTTTCGTTTCGTTCCTACCCGACGCTTAACAGAGAATTCCAAAAAAATAGCAAAAAAATTCAAAAAATTCAAAAATACCATTATGGCTTCATTCCAAGCCAAAACTGGTTGGAAAAGGCCGAAAAAGAGAGAAAATAAAAATTATTGTTTCGTTTTGGATTCTACCCAACGCGTAATAGAAAATTCCAAAGAAATAGCAAAAAAATTCAAAAAATTCAAAAATACCATTATGCCTTCATTTGAAGCAAAAACAGGTTGGAAAAGGCTGAAAAAGAGAGAGAACAAAAATTTTAGTTTCGTTTCGTTCCTACCCGACGCTTTATAGAAAATTCCAAAAAAATAGCAAAAAAATTCAAAAAATTCAAAAATACCATTATGCCTTCAATTTAAACCAAAACATGTTGGAAAAGGCTAAAAAAGAGAGAAAACAACAATTATTGTTTCGTTTCGTTCCTACCCGACGCGTAATAGAAAATTCCAAAGAAATAGCAAAAAAATTCAAAAACCCCGTTATAGCTTCTTTTCAAGCCAAAATAGGTTGAAAAATGCTTAGAAAGAGAGGAAATAAAAATTATTATTTCGTTTCGTTCCTACACGACGCGTAAAAGAAAATTCCAAAAAAATAGCAAAAAAATTCAAAAACCCCATTATGGCTTCTTTTCAAGCCAAAATAGGTTGGAAAATGCTGAGAAAGAGAGAAAATAAAAATTATCGTTTCGTTTCGTTCCTACCCGACGAGTAATAGAAAATTCCAAAGAAATAGCAAAAAAATTCAAAAAATTCAAAAATACCATTATGCCTTCATTTTAAACCGAAACATGTTGGAAAAGGCTAAAAAAGAGAGAAAACAAAAATTATTGTTTCGTTTCGTTCCTACCCGACGCGTAATAGAAAATTCCAAAGAAATAGCAAAAAAATTCAAAAACCCCGTTATAGCTTCTTTTCAAGCCAAAATAGGTTGAAAAATGCTTAGAAAGAGAGGAAATAAAAATTATTATTTCGTTTCGTTCCTACACGACGCGTAAAAGAAAATTCCAAAAAAATAGCAAAAAAATTCAAAAACCCCATTATGGCTTCTTTTCAAGCCAAAATAGGATGGAAAATGCTGAGAAAGAGAGGAAATAAAAATTATCGTTTCGTTTCGTTCGTACACGACGCGTAAAAGAAAATTCCAAAAAAATAGCAAAAAAATTCAAAAACCCCATTATGGCTTCTTTTCAAGCCAAAATAGGTTGGAAAATGCTGAGAAAGAGAGAAAATAAAAATTATCGTTTCGTTTTGTTCCTACCCGACGCTTAATAGAGAATTCCAAAAAAATAGCAAAAAAATTCAAAATATTCAAAAATACTATTATGGCTTCATTTCAAGCCAAAACAGGTTGGAAAAGGCTAAAAAAGAGAGAAAACAAAAATTATTGTTTCGTTTCGTTCCTACACGACGCATAAGAGATAATTAAAAAAAAAATAGCATAAAAATTCAAAAAATTAAAAAACCCCATTATGGCTTCTTTTGAAGCCAAAATAGGTTGGAAAATGCTGAGAAAGAGAGAATAAAAATTATCGTTTCGTTTCGTTCCTACCCGACGCGTAATAGAAAATTCCAAAAAAATAGCAAAAAAATTCAAAAAATTCAAAAATACCATTATGCCTTCATTTGAAGCCAAAACAGGTTGGAAAAGGCTGAAAAAGAGAGAAAAGAAAAATTATCGTTTCGTTTCGTTCCTACCCGACGCGTAATAGAAAATTCCAAAAAAATAGCAAAAAAATTCAAAAAATTCAAAAATACCATTATGCCTTCATTTCAATCAAAACAGGTTGGAAAATGCTAAAAAAGAGAGAAAACAAAAATTATTGTTTCGTTTCGTTCCTACACGACGCATAAGAGATAATTAAAAAAAAAAATAGCATAAAAATTTAAAAAAATTCAAAAACCCCGTTATGGCTTCTTTTCAAGCCAAAATAGGTTGGAAAATGCTTGAAAGAGAGGAAATAAAAATTATCATTTCGTTTCGTTCCTACACGACGTGTAAAAGAAAATTCCAAAAAAATAGCAAAAAAATTCAAAAAATTCATTATGGCTTCTTTTCAAGCAAAAATAGGTTGGAAAATGCTGAGAAATAGAGAAAATAAAAATTATCGTTTCGTTTCGTTCCTACCCGACGCGTAATAGAAAATTCCAAAGAAATAGCAAAAAAATTCAAAAAATTCAAAAACCCCATTATGGCTTCTTTTCAAGCCAAAATAGGTTGGAAAATGCTTAGAAAGAGAGGAAATAAAAATTATCGTTTCGTTTCGTTCCTACACGACGCGTAAAAGGAAATTTCAAAAAAATAGCAAAAAAATTCAAAAAATTCATTATGGCTTCTTTTCAAGCAAAAATAGGTTGGAAAATGCTGAGAAAGAGAGAAAACAAAAATTATCGTTTCGTTTCGTTCCTACCCGACGCGTAATAGAAAATTCAAAAAAAATAGCAAAAAAATTCAAAAAATTCAAAAATACCATTATGCCTTCATTTCAAACCAAAACATGTTGGAAAAGGCTAAAAAAGAGAGAAAACAAGAATTATTGTTTCGTTTCGTTCCCACCCGACGCGTAATAGAAAATTCCAAAGAAATAGCAAAAAAATTCAAAAACCCCGTTATGGCTTCTTTTCAAGCCAAAATAGGTTGGAGAATGCTTAGAAAGAGAGAAAATAAAAAGTATCATTTCGTTTCGTTCCTACACGACGCGTAAAAGAAAATTTCAAAAAAATAGCAAAAAAATTCAAAAACCCCATTATGGCTTCTTCTCAAGCCAAAATAGGTTGGAAAATGCTGAGAAAGAGAGAAAATAAAAATTATCGTTTCGTTTCGTTCCTACCCGACGCTTAATAGCGAATTCCAAAAAAATAGCAAAAAAATTCAAAATATTCAAAAATACTATTATGGCTTCATTTAAAGCCAAAACAGGTTGGAAAAGGCTAAAAAAGAGAGAAAACAAAAATTATTGTTTCGTTTCGTTCCTACACGACGCATAAGAGATAATTCAAAAAAAAATAGCGTAAAAATTCAAAAAATTAAAAAACCCTGTTATGGCTTCTTTTGAAGCCAAAATAGGTTGGAAAATGCTGAGAAAGAGTGAAAATAAAAATTATCGTTTCGTTTCGTTCCTACCCGACGAGTAATAGAAAATTCAAAAGAAATAGTAAAAAAATTCAAAAATACCATTATGCCTTCATTTTAAACCAAAACATGTTGGAAAAGGCTAAAAAAGAGAGAAAACAAAAATTATTGTTTCGTTTCGTTCCTACCCGACGCGTAATAGAAAATTCCAAAGAAATAGCAAAAAAAATTCAAAAACCCCGTTATAGCTTCTTTTCAAGCCAAAATAGGTTGGAAAATGCTTAGAAAGAGAGGAAATAAAAATTATTATTTCGTTTCGTTCCTACACGACGCGTAAAAGAAAATTCCAAAAAAATAGCAAAAAAATTCAAAAACCCCATTATGGCTTCTTTTCAAGCCAAAATAGGTTGGAAAATGCTGAGAAAGAGAGAAAATAAAAATTATCGTTTTGTTTCGTTCCTACCCGACGCTTAATAGAGAATTCCAAAAAAATAGCAAAACAATTCAAAATATTCAAAAATACTATTATGGCTTCATTTCAAGCCAAAACAGGTTGGAAAAGGCTAAAAAAGAGAGAAAACAAAAATTATTGTTTCGTTTCGTTCCTACACGACGCATAAGAGATAATTAAAAAAAAAATAGCATAAAAATTCAAAAAATTAAAAAACCCCGTTATGGCTTCTTTTGAAGCCAAAATAGGTTGGAAAATGCTGAGAAAGAGAGAAAATAAAAATTATCGTTTCGTTTCGTTCCTACCCGACGCTTAATAGAGAATTCCAAAAAAATAGCAAAAAAATTCAAAAAATTCAAAAATACCATTATGGCTTCATTTCAAGCCAAAACTGGTTGGAAAAGGCCGAAAAAGAGAGAAAATAGAAATTATTGTTTCGTTTTGGATTCTACCCAACGCGTAATAGAAAATTCCAAAGAAATAGCAAAAAAATTCAAAAAGTTCAAAAATACCATTATGCCTTCATTTCAAACCAAAACATGTTGGAAAAGGCTAAAAAAGAGAGAAAACAAGAATTATTGTTTCGTTTCGTTCCTACCCGACGCGTAATAGAAAATTCCAAAGAAATAGCAAAGAAATTCAAAAAATTCAAAAACCCCGTTATGGCTTCTTTTCAAGCCAAAATAGGTTGGAAAATGCTTAGAAAGAGAGGAAATAAAAATTATCGTTTCGTTTCGTTCGTACAGGACGCGTAAAAGAAAATTCCAAAAAAATAGCAAAAAAATTCAAAAACCCCATTATGGCTTCTTTTCAAGCCAAAATAGGTTGGAAAATGCTGAGAAAGAGAGAAAATAAAAATTATCGTTTCGTTTCGTTCCTACCCGACGCTTAATAGAGAATTCCAAAAAAATAGCAAAAAAATTCAAAAAATTCAAAAATACCATTATGGCTTCATTCCAAGCCAAAACTGGTTGGAAAAGGCCGAAAAAGAGAGAAAATAAAAATTATTGTTTCGTTTTGGATTCTACCCAACGCGTAATAGAAAATTCCAAAGAAATAGCAAAAAAATTCAAAAAATTCAAAAATACCATTATGCCTTCATTTGAAGCCAAAACAGGTTGGAAAAGGCAGAAAAAGAGAGAGAACAAAAATTATAGTTTCGTTTCGTTCCTACCCGACGCTTTATAGAAAATTCCAAAAAAATAGCAAAAAAATTCAAAAAATTCAAAAATACCATTATGCCTTCAATTTAAACCAAAACATGTTGGAAAAGGCTAAAAAAGAGAGAAAACAACAATTATTGTTTCGTTTCGTTCCTACCCGACGCGTAATAGAAAATTCCAAAGAAATAGCAAAAAAATTCAAAAACCCCGTTATAGCTTCTTTTCAAGCCAAAATAGGTTGAAAAATGCTTAGAAAGAGAGGAAATAAAAATTATTATTTCGTTTCGTTCCTACACGACGCATAAGAGATAATTCAAAAAAAAATAGCATAAAAATTCAAAAAATTAAAAAACCCCGTTATGGCTTCTTTTGAAGCCAAAATAGGTTGGAAAATGCTGAGAAAGAGTGAAAATAAAAATTATCGTTTCGTTTCGTTTCTACCCGACGAGTAATAGAAAATTCCAAAGAAATAGCAAAAAAATTCAAAAAATTCAAAAATACCATTATGCCTTCATTTTAAACCAAAACATGTTGGAAAAGGCTAAAAAAGAGAGAAAACAAAAATTATTGTTTCGTTTCGTTCCTAACCGACGCGTAATAGAAAATTCCAAAGAAATAGCAAAAAAATTCAAAAACCCCGTTATAGCTTCTTTTCAAGCCAAAATAGGTTGGAAAATGCTTAGAAAGAGAGGAAATAAAAATTATTATTTCGTTTCGTTCCTACACGACGCGTAAAAGAAAATTCCAAAAAAATAGCAAAAAAATTCAAAAACCCCATTATGGCTTCTTTTCAAGCCAAAATAGGTTGGAAAATGCTGAGAAAGAGAGAAAATAAAAATTATCGTTTCGTTTCGTTCCTACCCGACGCTTAATAGAGAATTCCAAAAAAATAGCAAAAAAATTCAAAATATTCAAAAATACTATTATGGCTTCATTTCAAGCCAAAACAGGTTGGAAAAGGCTAAAAAAGAGAGAAAACAAAAATTATTGTTTCGTTTCGTTCCTACACGACGCATAAGAGATAATTAAAAAAAAAATAGCATAAAAATTTAAAAAATTAAAAAACCCCGTTATGGCTTCTTTTGAAGCCAAAATAGGTTGGAAAATGCTGAGAAAGAGAGAAAATAAAAATTATCGTTTCGTTTCGTTCCCACCCGACGCTTAATAGAGAATTCCAAAAAAATAGCAAAAAAATTCAAAAAATTCAACAATACCATTATGGCTTCATTTCAAGCCAAAACTGGTTGGAAAAGGCCGAAAAAGAGAGAAAATAGAAATTATTGTTTCGTTTTGGATTCTACCCAACGCGTAATAGAAAATTCCAAAGAAATAGCAAAAAAATTCAAAAAGTTAAAAAATACCATTATGCCTTCATTTCAAACCAAAACATGTTGGAAAAGGCTAAAAAAGAGAGAAAACAAGAATTATTGTTTCGTTTCGTTCCTACCCGACGCGTAATAGAAAATTCCAAAGAAATAGCAAAGAAATTCAAAAAATTCAAAAACCCCGTTATGGCTTCTTTTCAAGCCAAAATAGGTTGGAAAATGCTTAGAAAGAGAGGAAATAAAAATTATCGTTTCGTTTCGTTCGTACAGGACGCGTAAAAGAAAATTCCAAAAAAATAGCAAAAAAATTCAAAAACCCCATTATGGCTTCTTTTCAAGCCAAAATAGGTTGGAAAATGCTGAGAAAGAGAGAAAATAAAAATTATCGTTTCGTTTCGTTCCTACCCGACGCTTAATAGAGAATTCCAAAAAAATAGCAAAAAAATTCAAAATATTCAAAAATACTATTATGGCTTCATTTCAAGCCAAAACAGGTTGGCAAAGGCTAAAAAGAGGGAAAACAAAAATTATTGTTTCGTTTCGTTCCTACACGACGCATAAGAGATAATTAAAAAAAAAATAGCATAAAAATTCAAAAAATTAAAAAACCCCGTTATGGCTTCTTTTGAAGCCAAAATAGGTTGGAAAATGCTGAGAAAGAGAGAAAATAAAAATTATCGTTTCGTTTCGTTCCTACCCGACGCTTAATAGAGAATTCCAAAAAAATAGCAAAAAAATTCAAAAAATTCAACAATACCATTATGGCTTCATTTCAAGCCAAAACTGGTTGGAAAAGGCCGAAAAAGAGAGAAAATAGAAATTATTGTTTCGTTTTGGATTCTACCCAACGCGTAATAGAAAATTCCAAAGAAATAGCAAAAAAATTCAAAAAGTTCAAAAATACCATTATGCCTTCATTTCAAACCAAAACATGTTGGAAAAGGCTAAAAAAGAGAGAAAACAAGAATTATTGTTTCGTTTCGTTCCTACCCGACGCGTAATAGAAAATTCCAAAGAAATAGCAAAGAAATTCAAAAAATTCAAAAACCCCGTTATGGCTTCTTTTCAAGCCAAAATAGGTTGGAAAATGCTTAGAAAGAGAGGAAATAAAAATTATCGTTTCGTTTCGTTCGTACACGACGCGTAAAAGAAAATTCCAAAAAAATAGCAAAAAAATTCAAAAACCCCATTATGGCTTCTTTTCAAGCCAAAATAGGTTGGAAAATGCTGAGAAAGAGAGAAAATAAAAATTATCGTTTCGTTTCGTTCCTACCCGACGCTTAATAGAGAATTCCAAAAAAATAGCAAAAAAATTCAAAATATTCAAAAATACTATTATGGCTTCATTTCAAGCCAAAACAGGTTGGCAAAGGCTAAAAAGAGGGAAAACAAAAATTATTGTTTCATTTCGTTCCTACACGACGCATAAGAGATAATTAAAAAAAAAATAGCATAAAAATTCAAAAAATTAAAAAACCCCGTTATGGCTTCTTTTGAAGCCAAAATAGGTTGGAAAATGCTGAGAAAGAGAGAAAATAAAAATTATCGTTTCGTTTCGTTCCTACCCGACGCTTAATAGAGAATTCCAAAAAAATTGCAAAAAAATTCAAAAAATTCAACAATACCATTATGGCTTCATTTCAAGCCAAAACTGGTTGGAAAAGGCCGAAAAAGAGAGAAAATAAAAATTATTGTTTCGTTTTGGATTCTACCCAACGCGTAATAGAAAATTCCAAAGAAATAGCAAAAAAATTCAAAAAATTCAAAAATACCATTATGCCTTCATTTTAAACCGAAACATGTTGGAAAAGGCTAAAAAAGAGAGAAAACAATAATTATTGTTTCGTTTCGTTCCTACCCGACGCGTAATAGAAAATTCCAAAGAAATAGCAAAAAAATTCAAAAACCCCGTTATAGCTTCTTTTCAAGCCAAAATAGGTTGAAAAATGCTTAGAAAGAGAGGAAATAAAAATTATTATTTCGTTTCGTTCCTACACGACGCGTAAAAGAAAATTCCAAAAAAATAGCAAAAAAATTCAAAAACCCCATTATGGCTTCTTTTCAAGCCAAAATAGGTTGGAAAATGCTGAGAAAGTGAGGAAATAAAAATTATCGTTTCGTTTCGTTCGTACACGACGCGTAAAAGAAAATTCCAAAAAAATAGCAAAAAAATTCAAAAACCCCATTATGGCTTCTTTTCAAGCCAAAATAGGTTGGAAAATGCTGAGAAAGAGTGAAAATAAAAATTATCGTTTCGTTTCGTTCCTACCCGACGAGTAATAGAAAATTCCAAAGAAATAGCAAAAAAATTCAAAAAATTCAAAAATACCATTATGCCTTCATTTCAAACCAAAACATGTTGGAAAAGGCTAAAAAAGAGAGAAAACAAAAATTATTGTTTCGTTTCGTTCCTACACGACGCATAAGAGATAATTAAAAAAAAAATAGCATAAAAATTCAAAAAATTAAAAAACCCCGTTATGGCTTCTTTTGAAGCCAAAATAGGTTGGAAAATGCTGAGAAAGAGAGAAAATAAAAATTATCGTTTCGTTTCGTTCCTACCCAACGCTTAATAGAGAATTCCAAAAAAATAGCAAAAAAATTCAAAAAATTCAAAAATACCATTATGGCTTCATTTCAAGCCAAAACTGGTTGGAAAAGGCCGAAAAAGAGAGAAAATAGAAATTATTGTTTCGTTTTGGATTCTACCCAACGCGTAATAGAAAATTCCAAAAAAATTCAAAAAGTTCAAAAATACCATTATGCCTTCATTTCAAACCAAAACATGTTGGAAAAGGCTAAAAAAGAGAGAAAACAAGAATTATTGTTTCGTTTCGTTCCTACCCGACGCGTAATAGAAAATTCCAAAGAAATAGCAAAGAAATTCAAAAAATTCAAAAACCCCGTTATGGCTTCTTTTCAAGCCAAAATAGGTTGGAAAATGCTTAGAAAGAGAGGAAATAAAAATTATCGTTTCGTTTCGTTCGTACATGACGCGTAAAAGAAAATTCCAAAAAAATAGCAAAAAAATTCAAAAACCCCATTATGGCTTCTTTTCAAGCCAAAATAGGTTGGAAAATGCTGAGAAAGAGAGAAAATAAAAATTATCGTTTCGTTTCGTTCCTATCCGACGCTTAATAGAGAATTCCAAAAAAATAGCAAAAAAATTCAAAAAATTCAAAAATACCATTATGGCTTCATTCCAAGCCAAAACTGGTTGGAAAAGGCCGAAAAAGAGAGAAAATAAAAATTATTGTTTCGTTTTGGATTCTACCCAACGCGTAATAGAAAATTCCAAAGAAATAGCAAAAAAATTCAAAAAATTCAAAAATACCATTATGCCTTCATTTGAAACCAAAACAGGTTGGAAAAGGCTGAAAAAGAGAGAGAACAAAAATTATAGTTTCGTTTCGTTCCTACCCGACGCTTTATAGAAAATTCCAAAAAAATAGCAAAAAAATTCAAAAAATTCAAAAATACCATTATGCCTTCAATTTAAACCAAAACATGTTGGAAAAGGCTAAAAAAGAGAGAAAACAACAATTATTGTTTCGTTTCGTTCCTACCCGACGCGTAATAGAAAATTCCAAAGAAATAGCAAAAAAATTCAAAAACCCCGTTATAGCTTCTTTTCAAGCCAAAATAGGTTGAAAAATGCTTAGAAAGAGAGGAAATAAAAATTATTATTTCGTTTCGTTCCTACACGACGCGTAAAAGAAAATTCCAAAAAAATAGCAAAAAAATTCAAAAACCCCATTATGGCTTCTTTTCAAGCCAAAATAGGTTGGAAAATGCTGAGAAAGAGAGAAAATAAAAATTATCGTTTCGTTTCGTTCCTACCCGACGAGTAATAGAAAATTCCAAAGAAATAGCAAAAAAATTCAAAAAATTCAAAAATACCATTATGCCTTCATTTTAAACCGAAACATGTTGGAAAAGGCTAAAAAAGAGAGAAAACAAAAATTATTGTTTCCTTTCGTTCCTACCCGACGCGTAATAGAAAATTCCAAAGAAATAGCAAAAAAATTCAAAAACCCCGTTATAGCTTCTTTTCAAGCCAAAATAGGTTGAAAAATGCTTAGAAAGAGAGGAAATAAAAATTATTATTTCGTTTCGTTCCTACACGACGCGTAAAAGAAAATTCCAAAAAAATAGCAAAAAAATTCAAAAACCCCATTATGGCTTCTTTTCAAGCCAAAATAGGTTGGAAAATGCTGAGAAAGAGAGGAAATAAAAATTATCGTTTCGTTTCGTTCGTACACGACGCGTAAAAGAAAATTCCAAAAAAATAGCAAAAAAATTCAAAAACCCCATTATGGCTTCTTTTCAAGCCAAAATAGGTTGGAAAATGCTGAGAAAGAGAGAAAATAAAAATTATCGTTTCGTTTCGTTCCTACCCGACGCTTAATAGAGAATTCCAAAAAAATAGCAAAAAAATTCAAAATATTCAAAAATACTATTATGGCTTCATTTCAAGCCAAAACAGGTTGGAAAAGGCTAAAAAAGAGAGAAAACAAAAATTATTGTTTCGTTTCGTTCCTACACGACGCATAAGAGATAATTAAAAAAAAATAGCATAAAAATTCAAAAAATTAAAAAACCCCGTTATGGCTTCTTTTGAAGCCAAAATAGGTTGGAAAATGCTGAGAAAGAGAGAAAATAAAAATTATCGTTTCGTTTCGTTCCTACCCGACGCTTAATAGAGAATTCCAAAAAAATAGCAAAAAAATTCAAAAAATTCAAAAATACCATTATGGCTTCATTTCAAGCCAAAACTGGTTGGAAAAGGCCGAAAAAGAGAGAAAATAGAAATTATTGTTTCGTTTTGGATTCTACCCAACGCGTAATAGAAAATTCCAAAGAAATAGCAAAAAAATTCAAAAAGTTCAAAAATACCATTATGCCTTCATTTCAAACCAAAACATGTTGGAAAAGGCTAAAAAAGAGAGAAAACAAGAATTATTGTTTCGTTTCCTTCCTACCCGACGCGTAATAGAAAATTCCAAAGAAATAGCAAAGAAATTCAAAAAATTCAAAAACCCCGTTATGGCTTCTTTTCAAGCCAAAATAGGTTGGAAAATGCTTAGAAAGAGAGGAAATAAAAATTATCGTTTCGTTTCGTTCGTACATGACGCGTAAAAGAAAATTCCAAAAAAATAGCAAAAAAATTCAAAAACCCCATTATGGCTTCTTTTCAAGCCAAAATAGGTTGGAAAATGCTGAGAAAGAGAGAAAATAAAATTTATCGTTTCGTTTCGTTCCTATCCGACGCTTAATAGAGAATTCCAAAAAAATAGCAAAAAAATTCAAAAAATTCAAAAATACCATTATGGCTTCATTCCAAGCCAAAACTGGTTGGAAAAGGCCGAAAAAGAGAGAAAATAAAAATTATTGTTTCGTTTTGGATTCTACCCAACGCGTAATAGAAAATTCCAAAGAAATAGCAAAAAAATTCAAAAAATTCAAAAATACCATTATGCCTTCATTTGAAGCCAAAACAGGTTGGAAAAGGCTGAAAAAGAGAGAGAACAAAAATTATAGTTTCGTTTCGTTCCTACCCGACGCGTAATAGAAAATTCCAAAGAAATAGCAAAAAAATTCAAAAACCCCGTTATAGCTTCTTTTCAAGCCAAAATAGGTTGAAAAATGCTTAGAAAGAGAGGAAATAAAAATTATTATTTCGTTTCGTTCCTACACGACGCGTAAAAGAAAATTCCAAAAAAATAGCAAAAAAATTCAAAAACCCCATTATGGCTTCTTTTCAAGCCAAAATAGGTTGGAAAATGCTGAGAAAGAGAGGAAATAAAAATTATCGTTTCGTTTCGTTCGTACACGACGCGTAAAAGAAAATTCCAAAAAAATAGCAAAAAAATTCAAAAACCCCATTATGGCTTCTTTTCAAGCCAAAATAGGTTGGAAAATGCTGAGAAAGAGTGAAAATAAAAATTATCGTTTCGTTTCGTTCCTACCCGACGAGTAATAGAAAATTCCAAAGAAATAGCAAAAAAATTCAAAAAATTCAAAAATACCATTATGCCTTCATTTCAAACCAAAACATGTTGGAAAAGGCTAAAAAAGAGAGAAAACAAAAATTATTGTTTCGTTTCGTTCCTACACGACCCATAAGAGATAATTAAAAAAAAAATAGCATAAAAATTCAAAAAATTAAAAAACCCCGTTATGGCTTCTTTTGAAGCCAAAATAGGTTGGAAAATGCTGAGAAAGAGAGAAAATAAAAATTATCGTTTCGTTTCGTTCCTACCCGACGCTTAATAGAGAATTCCAAAAAAATAGCAAAAAAATTCAAAAAATTCAAAAATACCATTATGGCTTCATTTCAAGCCAAAACTGGTTGGAAAAGGCCGAAAAAGAGAGAAAATAGAAATTATTGTTTCGTTTTGGATTCTACCCAACGCGTAATAGAAAATTCCAAAAAAATTCAAAAAGTTCAAAAATACCATTATGCCTTCATTTCAAACCAAAACATGTTGGAAAAGGCTAAAAAAGAGAGAAAACAAGAATTATTGTTTCGTTTCGTTCCTACCCGACGCGTAATAGAAAATTCCAAAGAAATAGCAAAGAAATTCAAAAAATTCAAAAACCCCGTTATAGCTTCTTTTCAAGCCAAAATAGGTTGGAAAATGCTTAGAAAGAGAGGAAATAAAAATTATCGTTTCGTTTCGTTCGTACATGACGCGTAAAAGAAAATTCCAAAAAAATAGCAAAAAAATTCAAAAACCCCATTATGGCTTCTTTTCAAGCCAAAATAGGTTGGAAAATGCTGAGAAAGAGAGAAAATAAAAATTATCGTTTCGTTTCGTTCCTATCCGACGCTTAATAGAGAATTCCAAAAAAATAGCAAAAAAATTCAAAAAATTCAAAAATACCATTATGGCTTCATTCCAAGCCAAAACTGGTTGGAAAAGGCCGAAAAAGAGAGAAAATAAAAATTATTGTTTCGTTTTGGATTCTACCCAACGCGTAATAGAAAATTCCAAAGAAATAGCAAAAAAATTCAAAAAATTCAAAAATACCATTATGCTTTCATTTGAAACCAAAACAGGTTGGAAAAGGCTGAAAAAGAGAGAGAACAAAAATTATAGTTTCGTTTCGTTCCTACCCGACGCTTTATAGAAAATTCCAAAAAAATAGCAAAAAAATTCAAAAAATTCAAAAATACCATTATGCCTTCAATTTAAACCAAAACATGTTGGAAAAGGCTAAAAAAGAGAGAAAACAACAATTATTGTTTCGTTTCGTTCCTACCCGACGCGTAATAGAAAATTCCAAAGAAATAGCAAAAAAATTCAAAAACCCCGTTATAGCTTCTTTTCAAGCCAAAATAGGTTGAAAAATGCTTAGAAAGAGAGGAAATAAAAATTATTATTTCGTTTCGTTCCTACACGACGCGTAAAATAAAATTCCAAAAAAATAGCAAAAAAATTCAAAAACCCCATTATGGCTTCTTTTCAAGCCAAAATAGGTTGGAAAATGCTGAGAAAGAGAGAAAATAAAAATTATCGTTTCGTTTCGTTCCTATCCGACGCTTAATAGAGAATTCCAAAAAAATAGCAAAAAAATTCAAAAAATTCAAAAATACCATTATGGCTTCATTCCAAGCCAAAACTGGTTGGAAAAGGCCGAAAAAGAGAGAAAATAAAAATTATTGTTTCGTTTTGGATTCTACCCAACGCGTAATAGAAAATTCCAAAGAAATAGCAAAAAAATTCAAAAAATTCAAAAATACCATTATGCTTTCATTTGAAACCAAAACAGGTTGGAAAAGGCTAAAAAAGAGAGAAAACAAAAATTATCGTTTCGTTTCGTTCTTACCCGACGAGTAATAGAAAATTCCAAAGAAATAGCAAAAAAATTCAAAAAATTCAAAAATACCATTATGCCTTCATTTTAAACCGAAACATGTTGGAAAAGGCTAAAAAAGAGAGAAAACAAAAATTATTGTTTCGTTTCGTTCCTACCCGACGCGTAATAGAAAATTCCAAAGAAATAGCAAAAAAATTCAAAAAATTCAAAAATACCATTATGCCTTCATTTTAAACCGAAACATGTTGGAAAAGGCTAAAAAAGAGAGAAAACAAAAATTATTGTTTCGTTTCGTTCCTCCCCGACGCGTAATAGAAAATTCCAAAGAAATAGCAAAAAAATTCAAAAACCCCGTTATAGCTTCTTTTCAAGCCAAAATAGGTTGAAAAATGCTTAGAAAGAGAGGAAATAAAAATTATTATTTCGTTTCGTTCCTACACGACACGTAAAAGAAAATTCCAAAAAAATAGCAAAAAAATTCAAAAACCCCATTATGGCTTCTTTTCAAGCCAAAATAGGTTGGAAAATGCTGAGAAAGAGAGGAAATAAAAATTATCGTTTCGTTTCGTTCGTACACGACGCGTAAAAGAAAATTCCAAAAAAATAGCAAAAAAATTCAAAAACCCCATTATGGCTTCTTTTCAAGCCAAAATAGGTTGGAAAATGCTGAGAAAGAGAGAAAATAAAAATTATCGTTTCGTTTCGTTCCTACACGACCCATAAGAGATAATTAAAAAAAAAATAGCATAAAAATTCAAAAAATTAAAAAACCCCGTTATGGCTTCTTTTGAAGACAAAATAGGTTGGAAAATGCTGAGAAAGAGAGAAAATAAAAATTATCGTTTCGTTTCGTTCCTACCCGACGCTTAATAGAGAATTCCAAAAAAATAGCAAAAAAATTCAAAAAATTCAAAAATACCATTATGGCTTCATTTCAAGCCAAAACTGGTTGGAAAAGGCCGAAAAAGAGAGAAAATAGAAATTATTGTTTCGTTTTGGATTCTACCCAACGCGTAATAGAAAATTCCAAAAAAATTCAAAAAGTTCAAAAATACCATTATGCCTTCATTTCAAACCAAAACATGTTGGAAAAGGCTAAAAAAGAGAGAAAACAAGAATTATTGTTTCGTTTCGTTCCTACCCGACGCGTAATAGAAAATTCCAAAGAAATAGCAAAGAAATTCAAAAAATTCAAAAACCCCGTTATGGCTTCTTTTCAAGCCAAAATAGGTTGGAAAATGCTTAGAAAGAGAGGAAATAAAAATTATCGTTTCGTTTCGTTCGTACATGACGCGTAAAAGAAAATTCCAAAAAAATAGCAAAAAAATTCAAAAACCCCATTATGGCTTCTTTTCAAGCCAAAATAGGTTGGAAAATGCTGAGAAAGAGAGAAAATAAAAATTATCGTTTCGTTTCGTTCCTATCCGACGCTTAATAGAGAATTCCAAAAAAATAGCAAAAAAATTCAAAAAATTCAAAAATACCATTATGGCTTCATTCCAAGCCAAAACTGGTTGGAAAAGGCCGAAAAAGAGAGAAAATAAAAATTATTGTTTCGTTTTGGATTCTACCCAACGCGTAATAGAAAATTCCAAAGAAATAGCAAAAA
This sequence comes from Quercus parvula, assembly GCA_030820535.1. Classification (NCBI taxonomy): domain Eukaryota; kingdom Viridiplantae; phylum Streptophyta; class Magnoliopsida; order Fagales; family Fagaceae; genus Quercus; species Quercus parvula. Next base: position 51,167,862 of record JAUAME010000001.1, read on the forward strand.
AATTCAAAAAATTCAAAAATACCATTATGCTTTCATTTGAAACCAAAACAGGTTGGAAAAGGCTGAAAAAGAGAGAGAACAAAAATTATAGTTTCGTTTCGTTCCTACCCGACGCTTTATAGAAAATTCCAAAAAAATAGCAAAAAAATTCAAAAAATTCAAAAATACCATTATGCCTTCAATTTAAACCAAAACATGTTGGAAAAGGCTGAAAAAGAGAGAAAACAACAATTATTGTTTCGTTTCGTTCCTACCCGACGCGTAATAGAAAATTCCAAAGAAATAGCAAAAAAATTCAAAAACCCCGTTATAGCTTCTTTTCAAGCCAAAATAGGTTGAAAAATGCTTAGAAAGAGAGGAAATAAAAATTATTATTTCGTTTCGTTCCTACACGACGCGTAAAAGAAAATTCCAAAAAAATAGCAAAAAAATTCAAAAACCCCATTATGGCTTCTTTTCAAGCCAAAATAGGTTGGAAAATGCTGAGAAAGAGAGAAAATAAAAATTATCGTTTCGTTTCGTTCCTACCCGACGAGTAATAGAAAATTCCAAAGAAATAGCAAAAAAATTCAAAAAATTCAAAAATACCATTATGCCTTCATTTTAAACCGAAACATGTTGGAAAAGGCTAAAAAAGAGAGAAAACAAAAATTATTGTTTCGTTTCGTTCCTACCCGACGCGTAATAGAAAATTCCAAAGAAATAGCAAAAAAATTCAAAAACCCCGTTATAGCTTCTTTTCAAGCCAAAATAGGTTGAAAAATGCTTAGAAAGAGAGGAAATAAAAATTATTATTTCGTTTCGTTCCTACACGACGCGTAAAAGAAAATTCCAAAAAAATAGCAAAAAAATTCAAAAACCCCATTATGGCTTCTTTTCAAGCCAAAATAGGTTGGAAAATGCTGAGAAAGAGAGGAAATAAAAATTATCGTTTCGTTTCGTTCGTACACGACGCGTAAAAGAAAATTCCAAAAAAATAGCAAAAAAATTAAAAACCCCATTATGGCTTCTTTTCAAGCCAAAATAGGTTGGAAAATGCTGAGAAAGAGTGAAAATAAAAATTATCGTTTCGTTTCGTTCCTACCCGACGAGTAATAGAAAATTCCAAAGAAATAGCAAAAAAATTCAAAAAATTCAAAAATACCATTATGCCTTCATTTCAAACCAAAACATGTTGGAAAAGGCTAAAAAAGAGAGAAAACAAAAATTATTGTTTCGTTTCGTTCCTACACGACGCATAAGAGATAATTAAAAAAAAAATAGCATAAAAATTCAAAAAATTAAAAAACCCCGTTATGGCTTCTTTTGAAGCCAAAATAGGTTGGAAAATGCTGAGAAAGAGAGAAAATAAAAATTATCGTTTCGTTTCGTTCCTACCCGACGCTTAATAGAGAATTCCAAAAAAATAGCAAAAAAATTCAAAAAATTCAAAAATACCATTATGGCTTCATTTCAAGCCAAAACTGGTTGGAAAAGGCCGAAAAAGAGAGAAAATAGAAATTATTGTTTCGTTTTGGATTCTACCCAACGCGTAATAGAAAATTCCAAAAAAATTCAAAAAGTTCAAAAATACCATTATGCCTTCATTTCAAACCAAAACATGTTGGAAAAGGCTAAAAAAGAGAGAAAACAAGAATTATTGTTTCGTTTCGTTCCTACCCGACGCGTAATAGAAAATTCCAAAGAAATAGCAAAGAAATTCAAAAAATTCAAAAACCCCGTTATGGCTTCTTTTCAAGCCAAAATAGGTTGGAAAATGCTTAGAAAGAGAGGAAATAAAAATTATCGTTTCGTTTCGTTCGTACATGACGCGTAAAAGAAAATTCCAAAAAAATAGCAAAAAAATTCAAAAACCCCATTATGGCTTCTTTTCAAGCCAAAATAGGTTGGAAAATGCTGAGAAAGAGAGAAAATAAAAATTATCGTTTCGTTTCGTTCCTATCCGACGCTTAATAGAGAATTCCAAAAAAATAGCAAAAAAATTCAAAAAATTCAAAAATACCATTATGGCTTCATTCCAAGCCAAAACTGGTTGGAAAAGGCCGAAAAAGAGAGAAAATAAAAATTATTGTTTCGTTTTGGATTCTACCCAACGCGTAATAGAAAATTCCAAAGAAATAGCAAAAAAATTCAAAAAATTCAAAAATACCATTATGCTTTCATTTGAAACCAAAACAGGTTGGAAAAGGCTGAAAAAGAGAGAGAACAAAAATTATAGTTTCGTTTCGTTCCTACCCGACGCTTTATAGAAAATTCCAAAAAAATAGCAAAAAAATTCAAAAAATTCAAAAATACCATTATGCCTTCAATTTAAACCAAAACATGTTGGAAAAGGCTGAAAAAGAGAGAAAACAACAATTATTGTTTCGTTTCGTTCCTACCCGACGCGTAATAGAAAATTCCAAAGAAATAGCAAAAAAATTCAAAAACCCCGTTATAGCTTCTTTTCAAGCCAAAATAGGTTGAAAAATGCTTAGAAAGAGAGGAAATAAAAATTATTATTTCGTTTCGTTCCTACACGACGCGTAAAAGAAAATTCCAAAAAAATAGCAAAAAAATTCAAAAACCCCATTATGGCTTCTTTTCAAGCCAAAATAGGTTGGAAAATGCTGAGAAAGAGAGAAAATAAAAATTATCGTTTCGTTTCGTTCCTACCCGACGAGTAATAGAAAATTCCAAAGAAATAGCAAAAAAATTCAAAAAATTCAAAAATACCATTATGCCTTCATTTTAAACCGAAACATGTTGGAAAAGGCTAAAAAAGAGAGAAAACAAAAATTATTGTTTCGTTTCGTTCCTACCCGACGCGTAATAGAAAATTCCAAAGAAATAGCAAAAAAATTCAAAAACCCCGTTATAGCTTCTTTTCAAGCCAAAATAGGTTGAAAAATGCTTAGAAAGAGAGGAAATAAAAATTATTATTTCGTTTCGTTCCTACACGACGCGTAAAAGAAAATTCCAAAAAAATAGCAAAAAAATTCAAAAACCCCATTATGGCTTCTTTTCAAGCCAAAATAGGTTGGAAAATGCTGAGAAAGAGAGGAAATAAAAATTATCGTTTCGTTTCGTTCGTACACGACGCGTAAAAGAAAATTCCAAAAAAATAGCAAAAAAATTCAAAAACCCCATTATGGCTTCTTTTCAAGCCAAAATAGGTTGGAAAATGCTGAGAAAGAGTGAAAATAAAAATTATCGTTTCGTTTCGTTCCTACCCGACGAGTAATAGAAAATTCCAAAGAAATAGCAAAAAAATTCAAAAAATTCAAAAATACCATTATGCCTTCATTTCAAACCAAAACATGTTGGAAAAGGCTAAAAAAGAGAGAAAACAAAAATTATTGTTTCGTTTCGTTCCTACACGACGCATAAGAGATAATTAAAAAAAAAATAGCATAAAAATTCAAAAAATTAAAAAACCCCGTTATGGCTTCTTTTGAAGCCAAAATAGGTTGGAAAATGCTGAGAAAGAGAGAAAATAAAAATTATCGTTTCGTTTCGTTCCTACCCGACGCTTAATAGAGAATTCCAAAAAAATAGCAAAAAAATTCAAAAAATTCAAAAATACCATTATGGCTTCATTTCAAGCCAAAACTGGTTGGAAAAGGCCGAAAAAGAGAGAAAATAGAAATTATTGTTTCGTTTTGGATTCTACCCAACGCGTAATAGAAAATTCCAAAAAAATTCAAAAAGTTCAAAAATACCATTATGCCTTCATTTCAAACCAAAACATGTTGGAAAAGGCTAAAAAAGAGAGAAAACAAGAATTATTGTTTCGTTTCGTTCCTACCCGACGCGTAATAGAAAATTCCAAAGAAATAGCAAAGAAATTCAAAAAATTCAAAAACCCCGTTATGGCTTCTTTTCAAGCCAAAATAGGTTGGAAAATGCTTAGAAAGAGAGGAAATAAAAATTATCGTTTCGTTTCGTTCGTACATGACGCGTAAAAGAAAATTCCAAAAAAATAGCAAAAAAATTCAAAAACCCCATTATGGCTTCTTTTCAAGCCAAAATAGGTTGGAAAATGCTGAGAAAGAGAGAAAATAAAAATTATCGTTTCGTTTCGTTCCTATCCGACGCTTAATAGAGAATTCCAAAAAAATAGCAAAAAAATTCAAAAAATTCAAAAATACCATTATGGCTTCATTCCAAGCCAAAACTGGTTGGAAAAGGCCGAAAAAGAGAGAAAATAAAAATTATTGTTTCGTTTTGGATTCTACCCAACGCGTAATAGAAAATTCCAAAGAAATAGCAAAAAAATTCAAAAAATTCAAAAATACCATTATGCTTTCATTTGAAACCAAAACAGGTTGGAAAAGGCTGAAAAAGAGAGAGAACAAAAATTATAGTTTCGTTTCGTTCCTACCCGACGCTTTATAGAAAATTCCAAAAAAATAGCAAAAAAATTCAAAAAATTCAAAAATACCATTATGCCTTCAATTTAAACCAAAACATGTTGGAAAAGGCTGAAAAAGAGAGAAAACAACAATTATTGTTTCGTTTCGTTCCTACCCGACGCGTAATAGAAAATTCCAAAGAAATAGCAAAAAAATTCAAAAACCCCGTTATAGCTTCTTTTCAAGCCAAAATAGGTTGAAAAATGCTTAGAAAGAGAGGAAATAAAAATTATTATTTCGTTTCGTTCCTACACGACGCGTAAAAGAAAATTCCAAAAAAATAGCAAAAAAATTCAAAAACCCCATTATGGCTTCTTTTCAAGCCAAAATAGGTTGGAAAATGCTGAGAAAGAGAGAAAATAAAAATTATCGTTTCGTTTCGTTCCTACCCGACGAGTAATAGAAAATTCCAAAGAAATAGCAAAAAAATTCAAAAAATTCAAAAATACCATTATGCCTTCATTTTAAACCGAAACATGTTGGAAAAGGCTAAAAAAGAGAGAAAACAAAAATTATTGTTTCGTTTCGTTCCTACCCGACGCGTAATAGAAAATTCCAAAGAAATAGCAAAAAAATTCAAAAACCCCGTTATAGCTTCTTTTCAAGCCAAAATAGGTTGAAAAATGCTTAGAAAGAGAGGAAATAAAAATTATTATTTCGTTTCGTTCCTACACGACGCGTAAAAGAAAATTCCAAAAAAATAGCAAAAAAATTCAAAAACCCCATTATGGCTTCTTTTCAAGCCAAAATAGGTTGGAAAATGCTGAGAAAGAGAGGAAATAAAAATTATCGTTTCGTTTCGTTCGTACACGACGCGTAAAAGAAAATTCCAAAAAAATAGCAAAAAAATTCAAAAACCCCATTATGGCTTCTTTTCAAGCCAAAATAGGTTGGAAAATGCTGAGAAAGAGTGAAAATAAAAATTATCGTTTCGTTTCGTTCCTACCCGACGAGTAATAGAAAATTCCAAAGAAATAGCAAAAAAATTCAAAAAATTCAAAAATACCATTATGCCTTCATTTCAAACCAAAACATGTTGGAAAAGGCTAAAAAAGAGAGAAAACAAAAATTATTGTTTCGTTTCGTTCCTACACGACGCATAAGAGATAATTAAAAAAAAAATAGCATAAAAATTCAAAAAATTAAAAAACCCCGTTATGGCTTCTTTTGAAGCCAAAATAGGTTGGAAAATGCTGAGAAAGAGAGAAAATAAAAATTATCGTTTCGTTTCGTTCCTACCCGACGCTTAATAGAGAATTCCAAAAAAATAGCAAAAAAATTCAAAAAATTCAAAAATACCATTATGGCTTCATTTCAAGCCAAAACTGGTTGGAAAAGGCCGAAAAAGAGAGAAAATAGAAATTATTGTTTCGTTTTGGATTCTACCCAACGCGTAATAGAAAATTCCAAAAAAATTCAAAAAGTTCAAAAATACCATTATGCCTTCATTTCAAACCAAAACATGTTGGAAAAGGCTAAAAAAGAGAGAAAACAAGAATTATTGTTTCGTTTCGTTCCTACCCGACGCGTAATAGAAAATTCCAAAGAAATAGCAAAGAAATTCAAAAAATTCAAAAACCCCGTTATGGCTTCTTTTCAAGCCAAAATAGGTTGGAAAATGCTTAGAAAGAGAGGAAATAAAAATTATCGTTTCGTTTCGTTCGTACATGACGCGTAAAAGAAAATTCCAAAAAAATAGCAAAAAAATTCAAAAACCCCATTATGGCTTCTTTTCAAGCCAAAATAGGTTGGAAAATGCTGAGAAAGAGAGAAAATAAAAATTATCGTTTCGTTTCGTTCCTATCCGACGCTTAATAGAGAATTCCAAAAAAATAGCAAAAAAATTCAAAAAATTCAAAAATACCATTATGGCTTCATTCCAAGCCAAAACTGGTTGGAAAAGGCCGAAAAAGAGAGAAAATAAAAATTATTGTTTCGTTTTGGATTCTACCCAACGCGTAATAGAAAATTCCAAAGAAATAGCAAAAAAATTCAAAAAATTCAAAAATACCATTATGCTTTCATTTGAAACCAAAACAGGTTGGAAAAGGCTGAAAAAGAGAGAGAACAAAAATTATAGTTTCGTTTCGTTCCTACCCGACGCTTTATAGAAAATTCCAAAAAAATAGCAAAAAAATTCAAAAAATTCAAAAATACCATTATGCCTTCAATTTAAACCAAAACATGTTGGAAAAGGCTGAAAAAGAGAGAAAACAACAATTATTGTTTCGTTTCGTTCCTACCCGACGCGTAATAGAAAATTCCAAAGAAATAGCAAAAAAATTCAAAAACCCCGTTATAGCTTCTTTTCAAGCCAAAATAGGTTGAAAAATGCTTAGAAAGAGAGGAAATAAAAATTATTATTTCGTTTCGTTCCTACACGACGCGTAAAAGAAAATTCCAAAAAAATAGCAAAAAAATTCAAAAACCCCATTATGGCTTCTTTTCAAGCCAAAATAGGTTGGAAAATGCTGAGAAAGAGAGAAAATAAAAATTATCGTTTCGTTTCGTTCCTACCCGACGAGTAATAGAAAATTCCAAAGAAATAGCAAAAAAATTCAAAAAATTCAAAAATACCATTATGCCTTCATTTTAAACCGAAACATGTTGGAAAAGGCTAAAAAAGAGAGAAAACAAAAATTATTGTTTCGTTTCGTTCCTACCCGACGCGTAATAGAAAATTCCAAAGAAATAGCAAAAAAATTCAAAAACCCCGTTATAGCTTCTTTTCAAGCCAAAATAGGTTGAAAAATGCTTAGAAAGAGAGGAAATAAAAATTATTATTTCGTTTCGTTCCTACACGACGCGTAAAAGAAAATTCCAAAAAAATAGCAAAAAAATTCAAAAACCCCATTATGGCTTCTTTTCAAGCCAAAATAGGTTGGAAAATGCTGAGAAAGAGAGGAAATAAAAATTATCGTTTCGTTTCGTTCGTACACGACGCGTAAAAGAAAATTCCAAAAAAATAGCAAAAAAATTCAAAAACCCCATTATGGCTTCTTTTCAAGCCAAAATAGGTTGGAAAATGCTGAGAAAGAGTGAAAATAAAAATTATCGTTTCGTTTCGTTCCTACCCGACGAGTAATAGAAAATTCCAAAGAAATAGCAAAAAAATTCAAAAAATTCAAAAATACCATTATGCCTTCATTTCAAACCAAAACATGTTGGAAAAGGCTAAAAAAGAGAGAAAACAAAAATTATTGTTTCGTTTCGTTCCTACACGACGCATAAGAGATAATTAAAAAAAAAATAGCATAAAAATTCAAAAAATTAAAAAACCCCGTTATGGCTTCTTTTGAAGCCAAAATAGGTTGGAAAATGCTGAGAAAGAGAGAAAATAAAAATTATCGTTTCGTTTCGTTCCTACCCGACGCTTAATAGAGAATTCCAAAAAAATAGCAAAAAAATTCAAAAAATTCAAAAATACCATTATGGCTTCATTTCAAGCCAAAACTGGTTGGAAAAGGCCGAAAAAGAGAGAAAATAGAAATTATTGTTTCGTTTTGGATTCTACCCAACGCGTAATAGAAAATTCCAAAAAAATTCAAAAAGTTCAAAAATACCATTATGCCTTCATTTCAAACCAAAACATGTTGGAAAAGGCTAAAAAAGAGAGAAAACAAGAATTATTGTTTCGTTTCGTTCCTACCCGACGCGTAATAGAAAATTCCAAAGAAATAGCAAAGAAATTCAAAAAATTCAAAAACCCCGTTATGGCTTCTTTTCAAGCCAAAATAGGTTGGAAAATGCTTAGAAAGAGAGGAAATAAAAATTATCGTTTCGTTTCGTTCGTACATGACGCGTAAAAGAAAATTCCAAAAAAATAGCAAAAAAATTCAAAAACCCCATTATGGCTTCTTTTCAAGCCAAAATAGGTTGGAAAATGCTGAGAAAGAGAGAAAATAAAAATTATCGTTTCGTTTCGTTCCTATCCGACGCTTAATAGAGAATTCCAAAAAAATAGCAAAAAAATTCAAAAAATTCAAAAATACCATTATGGCTTCATTCCAAGCCAAAACTGGTTGGAAAAGGCCGAAAAAGAGAGAAAATAAAAATTATTGTTTCGTTTTGGATTCTACCCAACGCGTAATAGAAAATTCCAAAGAAATAGCAAAAAAATTCAAAAAATTCAAAAATACCATTATGCTTTCATTTGAAACCAAAACAGGTTGGAAAAGGCTGAAAAAGAGAGAGAACAAAAATTATAGTTTCGTTTCGTTCCTACCCGACGCTTTATAGAAAATTCCAAAAAAATAGCAAAAAAATTCAAAAAATTCAAAAATACCATTATGCCTTCAATTTAAACCAAAACATGTTGGAAAAGGCTGAAAAAGAGAGAAAACAACAATTATTGTTTCGTTTCGTTCCTACCCGACGCGTAATAGAAAATTCCAAAGAAATAGCAAAAAAATTCAAAAACCCCGTTATAGCTTCTTTTCAAGCCAAAATAGGTTGAAAAATGCTTAGAAAGAGAGGAAATAAAAATTATTATTTCGTTTCGTTCCTACACGACGCGTAAAAGAAAATTCCAAAAAAATAGCAAAAAAATTCAAAAACCCCATTATGGCTTCTTTTCAAGCCAAAATAGGTTGGAAAATGCTGAGAAAGAGAGAAAATAAAAATTATCGTTTCGTTTCGTTCCTACCCGACGAGTAATAGAAAATTCCAAAGAAATAGCAAAAAAATTCAAAAAATTCAAAAATACCATTATGCCTTCATTTTAAACCGAAACATGTTGGAAAAGGCTAAAAAAGAGAGAAAACAAAAATTATTGTTTCGTTTCGTTCCTACCCGACGCGTAATAGAAAATTCCAAAGAAATAGCAAAAAAATTCAAAAACCCCGTTATAGCTTCTTTTCAAGCCAAAATAGGTTGAAAAATGCTTAGAAAGAGAGGAAATAAAAATTATTATTTCGTTTCGTTCCTACACGACGCGTAAAAGAAAATTCCAAAAAAATAGCAAAAAAATTCAAAAACCCCATTATGGCTTCTTTTCAAGCCAAAATAGGTTGGAAAATGCTGAGAAAGAGAGGAAATAAAAATTATCGTTTCGTTTCGTTCGTACACGACGCGTAAAAGAAAATTCCAAAAAAATAGCAAAAAAATTCAAAAACCCCATTATGGCTTCTTTTCAAGCCAAAATAGGTTGGAAAATGCTGAGAAAGAGTGAAAATAAAAATTATCGTTTCGTTTCGTTCCTACCCGACGAGTAATAGAAAATTCCAAAGAAATAGCAAAAAAATTCAAAAAATTCAAAAATACCATTATGCCTTCATTTCAAACCAAAACATGTTGGAAAAGGCTAAAAAAGAGAGAAAACAAAAATTATTGTTTCGTTTCGTTCCTACACGACGCATAAGAGATAATTAAAAAAAAAATAGCATAAAAATTCAAAAAATTAAAAAACCCCGTTATGGCTTCTTTTGAAGCCAAAATAGGTTGGAAAATGCTGAGAAAGAGAGAAAATAAAAATTATCGTTTCGTTTCGTTCCTACCCGACGCTTAATAGAGAATTCCAAAAAAATAGCAAAAAAATTCAAAAAATTCAAAAATACCATTATGGCTTCATTTCAAGCCAAAACTGGTTGGAAAAGGCCGAAAAAGAGAGAAAATAGAAATTATTGTTTCGTTTTGGATTCTACCCAACGCGTAATAGAAAATTCCAAAAAAATTCAAAAAGTTCAAAAATACCATTATGCCTTCATTTCAAACCAAAACATGTTGGAAAAGGCTAAAAAAGAGAGAAAACAAGAATTATTGTTTCGTTTCGTTCCTACCCGACGCGTAATAGAAAATTCCAAAGAAATAGCAAAGAAATTCAAAAAATTCAAAAACCCCGTTATGGCTTCTTTTCAAGCCAAAATAGGTTGGAAAATGCTTAGAAAGAGAGGAAATAAAAATTATCGTTTCGTTTCGTTCGTACATGACGCGTAAAAGAAAATTCCAAAAAAATAGCAAAAAAATTCAAAAACCCCATTATGGCTTCTTTTCAAGCCAAAATAGGTTGGAAAATGCTGAGAAAGAGAGAAAATAAAAATTATCGTTTCGTTTCGTTCCTATCCGACGCTTAATAGAGAATTCCAAAAAAATAGCAAAAAAATTCAAAAAATTCAAAAATACCATTATGGCTTCATTCCAAGCCAAAACTGGTTGGAAAAGGCCGAAAAAGAGAGAAAATAAAAATTATTGTTTCGTTTTGGATTCTACCCAACGCGTAATAGAAAATTCCAAAGAAATAGCAAAAAAATTCAAAAAATTCAAAAATACCATTATGCTTTCATTTGAAACCAAAACAGGTTGGAAAAGGCTGAAAAAGAGAGAGAACAAAAATTATAGTTTCGTTTCGTTCCTACCCGACGCTTTATAGAAAATTCCAAAAAAATAGCAAAAAAATTCAAAAAATTCAAAAATACCATTATGCCTTCAATTTAAACCAAAACATGTTGGAAAAGGCTGAAAAAGAGAGAAAACAACAATTATTGTTTCGTTTCGTTCCTACCCGACGCGTAATAGAAAATTCCAAAGAAATAGCAAAAAAATTCAAAAACCCCGTTATAGCTTCTTTTCAAGCCAAAATAGGTTGAAAAATGCTTAGAAAGAGAGGAAATAAAAATTATTATTTCGTTTCGTTCCTACACGACGCGTAAAAGAAAATTCCAAAAAAATAGCAAAAAAATTCAAAAACCCCATTATGGCTTCTTTTCAAGCCAAAATAGGTTGGAAAATGCTGAGAAAGAGAGAAAATAAAAATTATCGTTTCGTTTCGTTCCTACCCGACGAGTAATAGAAAATTCCAAAGAAATAGCAAAAAAATTCAAAAAATTCAAAAATACCATTATGCCTTCATTTTAAACCGAAACATGTTGGAAAAGGCTAAAAAAGAGAGAAAACAAAAATTATTGTTTCGTTTCGTTCCTACCCGACGCGTAATAGAAAATTCCAAAGAAATAGCAAAAAAATTCAAAAACCCCGTTATAGCTTCTTTTCAAGCCAAAATAGGTTGAAAAATGCTTAGAAAGAGAGGAAATAAAAATTATTATTTCGTTTCGTTCCTACACGACGCGTAAAAGAAAATTCCAAAAAAATAGCAAAAAAATTCAAAAACCCCATTATGGCTTCTTTTCAAGCCAAAATAGGTTGGAAAATGCTGAGAAAGAGAGGAAATAAAAATTATCGTTTCGTTTCGTTCGTACACGACGCGTAAAAGAAAATTCCAAAAAAATAGCAAAAAAATTCAAAAACCCCATTATGGCTTCTTTTCAAGCCAAAATAGGTTGGAAAATGCTGAGAAAGAGTGAAAATAAAAATTATCGTTTCGTTTCGTTCCTACCCGACGAGTAATAGAAAATTCCAAAGAAATAGCAAAAAAATTCAAAAAATTCAAAAATACCATTATGCCTTCATTTCAAACCAAAACATGTTGGAAAAGGCTAAAAAAGAGATAAAACAAAAATTATTGTTTCGTTTCGTTCCTACACGACGCATAAGAGATAATTAAAAAAAAAATAGCATAAAAATTCAAAAAATTAAAAAACCCCGTTATGGCTTCTTTTGAAGCCAAAATAGGTTGGAAAATGCTGAGAAAGAGAGAAAATAAAAATTATCGTTTCGTTTCGTTCCTACCCGACGCTTAATAGAGAATTCCAAAAAAATAGCAAAAAAATTCAAAAAATTCAAAAATACCATTATGGCTTCATTTCAAGCCAAAACTGGTTGGAAAAGGCCGAAAAAGAGAGAAAATAGAAATTATTGTTTCGTTTTGGATTCTACCCAACGCGTAATAGAAAATTCCAAAAAAATTCAAAAAGTTCAAAAATACCATTATGCCTTCATTTCAAACCAAAACATGTTGGAAAAGGCTAAAAAAGAGAGAAAACAAGAATTATTGTTTCGTTTCGTTCCTACCCGACGCGTAATAGAAAATTCCAAAGAAATAGCAAAGAAATTCAAAAAATTCAAAAACCCCGTTATGGCTTCTTTTCAAGCCAAAATAGGTTGGAAAATGCTTAGAAAGAGAGGAAATAAAAATTATCGTTTCGTTTCGTTCGTAAATGACGCGTAAAAGAAAATTCCAAAAAAATAGCAAAAAAATTCAAAAACCCCATTATGGCTTCTTTTCAAGCCAAAATAGGTTGGAAAATGCTGAGAAAGAGAGAAAATAAAAATTATCGTTTCGTTTCGTTCCTATCCGACGCTTAATAGAGAATTCCAAAAAAATAGCAAAAAAATTCAAAAAATTCAAAAATACCATTATGGCTTCATTCCAAGCCAAAACTGGTTGGAAAAGGCCGAAAAAGAGAGAAAATAAAAAATATTGTTTCGTTTTGGATTCTACCCAACGCGTAATAGAAAATTCCAAAGAAATAGCAAAAAAATTCAAAAAATTCAAAAATACCATTATGCCTTCATTTGAAACCAAAACAGGTTGGAAAAGGCTGAAAAAGAGAGAGAACAAAAATTATAGTTTCGTTTCGTTCCTACCCGACGCTTTATAGAAAATTCCAAAAAAATAGCAAAAAAATTCAAAAAATTCAAAAATACCATTATGCCTTCAATTTAAACCAAAACATGTTGGAAAAGGCTAAAAAAGAGAGAAAACAACAATTATTGTTTCGTTTCGTTCCTACCCGACGCGTAATAGAAAATTCCAAAGAAATAGCAAAAAAATTCAAAAACCCCGTTATAGCTTCTTTTCAAGCCAAAATAGGTTGAAAAATGCTTAGAAAGAGAGGAAATAAAAATTATTATTTCGTTTCGTTCCTACACGACGCGTAAAAGAAAATTCCAAAAAAATAGCAAAAAAATTCAAAAACCCCATTATGGCTTCTTTTCAAGCCAAAATAGGTTGGAAAATGCTGAGAAAGAGAGAAAATAAAAATTATCGTTTCGTTTCGTTCCTACCCGACGAGTAATAGAAAATTCCAAAGAAATAGCAAAAAAATTCAAAAAATTCAAAAATACCATTATGCCTTCATTTTAAACCGAAACATGTTGGAAAAGGCTAAAAAAGAGAGAAAACAAAAATTATTGTTTCGTTTCGTTCCTACCCGACGCGTAATAGAAAATTCCAAAGAAATAGCAAAAAAATTCAAAAACCCCGTTATAGCTTCTTTTCAAGCCAAAATAGGTTGAAAAATGCTTAGAAAGAGAGGAAATAAAAATTATTATTTCGTTTCGTTCCTACACGACGCGTAAAAGAAAATTCCAAAAAAATAGCAAAAAAATTCAAAAACCCCATTATGGCTTCTTTTCAAGCCAAAATAGGTTGGAAAATGCTGAGAAAGAGAGGAAATAAAAATTATCGTTTCGTTTCGTTCGTACACGACGCGTAAAAGAAAATTCCAAAAAAATAGCAAAAAAATTCAAAAACCCCATTATGGCTTCTTTTCAAGCCAAAATAGGTTGGAAAATGCTGAGAAAGAGAGAAAATAAAAATTATCGTTTCGTTTCGTTCGTACACGACGCGTAAAAGAAAATTCCAAAAAAATAGCAAAAAAATTCAAAAACCCCATTATGGCTTCTTTTCAAGCCAAAATAGGTTGGAAAATGCTGAGAAAGAGAGAAAATAAAAATTATCGTTTCGTTTCGTTCGTACACGACGCGTAAAAGAAAATTCCAAAAAAATAGCAAAGAAATTCAAAAACCCCATTATGGCTTCTTTTCAAGCCAAAATAGGTTGGAAAATGCTGAGAAAGAGTGAAAATAAAAATTATCGTTTCGTTTCGTTCCTACCCGACGAGTAATAGAAAATTCCAAAGAAATAGCAAAAAAATTCAAAAAATTCAAAAATACCATTATGCCTTCATTTCAAACCAAAACATGTTGGAAAAGGCTAAAAAAGAGAGAAAACAAAAATTATTGTTTCGTTTCGTTCCTACACGACGCATAAGAGATAATTAAAAAAAAAATAGCATAAAAATTCAAAAAATTAAAAAACCCCGTTATGGCTTCTTTTGAAGCCAAAATAGGTTGGAAAATGCTGAGAAAGAGAGAAAATAAAAATTATCGTTTCGTTTCGTTCCTACCCGACGCTTAATAGAGAATTCCAAAAAAATAGCAAAAAAATTCAAAAAATTCAAAAATACCATTATGGCTTCATTTCAAGCCAAAACTGGTTGGAAAAGGCCGAAAAAGAGAGAAAATAGAAATTATTGTTTCGTTTTGGATTCTACCCAACGCGTAATAGAAAATTCCAAAAAAATTCAAAAAGTTCAAAAATACCATTATGCCTTCATTTCAAACCAAAACATGTTGGAAAAGGCTAAAAAAGAGAGAAAACAAGAATTATTGTTTCGTTTCGTTCCTACCCGACGCGTAATAGAAAATTCCAAAGAAATAGCAAAGAAATTCAAAAAATTCAAAAACCCCGTTATGGCTTCTTTTCAAGCCAAAATAGGTTGGAAAATGCTTAGAAAGAGAGGAAATAAAAATTATCGTTTCGTTTCGTTCGTACATGACGCGTAAAAGAAAATTCCAAAAAAATAGCAAAAAAATTCAAAAACCCCATTATGGCTTCTTTTCAAGCCAAAATAGGTTGGAAAATGCTGAGAAAGAGAGAAAATAAAAATTATCGTTTCGTTTCGTTCCTATCCGACGCTTAATAGAGAATTCCAAAAAAATAGCAAAAAAATTCAAAAAATTCAAAAATACCATTATGGCTTCATTCCAAGCCAAAACTGGTTGGAAAAGGCCGAAAAAGAGAGAAAATAAAAATTATTGTTTCGTTTTGGATTCTACCCAACGCGTAATAGAAAATTCCAAAGAAATAGCAAAAAAATTCAAAAAATTCAAAAATACCATTATGCTTTCATTTGAAACCAAAACAGGTTGGAAAAGGCTGAAAAAGAGAGAGAACAAAAATTATAGTTTCGTTTCGTTCCTACCCGACGCTTTATAGAAAATTCCAAAAAAATAGCAAAAAAATTCAAAAAATTCAAAAATACCATTATGCCTTCAATTTAAACCAAAACATGTTGGAAAAGGCTAAAAAAGAGAGAAAACAACAATTATTGTTTCGTTTCGTTCCTACCCGACGCGTAATAGAAAATTCCAAAGAAATAGCAAAAAAATTCAAAAACCCCGTTATAGCTTCTTTTCAAGCCAAAATAGGTTGAAAAATGCTTAGAAAGAGAGGAAATAAAAATTATTATTTCGTTTCGTTCCTACACGACGCGTAAAAGAAAATTCCAAAAAAATAGCAAAAAAATTCAAAAACCCCATTATGGCTTCTTTTCAAGCCAAAATAGGTTGGAAAATGCTGAGAAAGAGAGAAAATAAAAATTATCGTTTCGTTTCGTTCCTACCCGACGAGTAATAGAAAATTCCAAAGAAATAGCAAAAAAATTCAAAAAATTCAAAAATACCATTATGCCTTCATTTTAAACCGAAACATGTTGGAAAAGGCTAAAAAAGAGAGAAAACAAAAATTATTGTTTCGTTTCGTTCCTACCCGACGCGTAATAGAAAATTCCAAAGAAATAGCAAAAAAATTCAAAAACCCCGTTATAGCTTCTTTTCAAGCCAAAATAGGTTGAAAAATGCTTAGAAAGAGAGGAAATAAAAATTATTATTTCGTTTCGTTCCTACACGACGCGTAAAAGAAAATTCCAAAAAAATAGCAAAAAAATTCAAAAACCCCATTATGGCTTCTTTTCAAGCCAAAATAGGTTGGAAAATGCTGAGAAAGAGAGGAAATAAAAATTATCGTTTCGTTTCGTTCGTACACGACGCGTAAAAGAAAATTCCAAAAAAATAGCAAAAAAATTCAAAAACCCCATTATGGCTTCTTTTCAAGCCAAAATAGGTTGGAAAATGCTGAGAAAGAGTGAAAATAAAAATTATCGTTTCGTTTCGTTCCTACCCGACGAGTAATAGAAAATTCCAAAGAAATAGCAAAAAAATTCAAAAAATTCAAAAATACCATTATGCCTTCATTTCAAACCAAAACATGTTGGAAAAGGCTAAAAAAGAGATAAAACAAAAATTATTGTTTCGTTTCGTTCCTACACGACGCATAAGAGATAATTAAAAAAAAAATAGCAAAAAAATTCAAAAAATTCAAAAACCCCGTTATGGCTTCTTTTGAAGCCAAAATAGGTTGGAAAAGGCTGAGAAAGAGAGAAAACAACAATTATTATTTCGTTTCGTTCCTACACGACGCGTAAAAGAAAATTCCAAAAAAATAGCAAAAAAATTCAAAAACCCCATTATGGCTTCTTTTCAAGCCAAAATAGGTTGGAAAATGCTGAGAAAGAGAGGAAATAAAAATTATCGTTTCGTTTCGTTCGTACACGACGCGTAAAAGAAAATTCCAAAAAAATAGCAAAAAAATTCAAAAACCCCATTATGGCTTCTTTTCAAGCCAAAATAGGTTGGAAAATGCTGAGAAAGAGTGAAAATAAAAATTATCGTTTCGTTTCGTTCCTACCCGACGAGTAATAGAAAATTCCAAAGAAATAGCAAAAAAATTCAAAAAATTCAAAAATACCATTATGCCTTCATTTCAAACCAAAACATGTTGGAAAAGGCTAAAAAAGAGATAAAACAAAAATTATTGTTTCGTTTCGTTCCTACACGACGCATAAGAGATAATTAAAAAAAAAATAGCATAAAAATTCAAAAAATTAAAAAACCCCGTTATGGCTTCTTTTGAAGCCAAAATAGGTTGGAAAATGCTGAGAAAGAGAGAAAATAAAAATTATCGTTTCGTTTCGTTCCTACCCGACGCTTAATAGAGAATTCCAAAAAAATAGCAAAAAAATTCAAAAAATTCAAAAATACCATTATGGCTTCATTTCAAGCCAAAACTGGTTGGAAAAGGCCGAAAAAGAGAGAAAATAGAAATTATTGTTTCGTTTTGGATTCTACCCAACGCGTAATAGAAAATTCCAAAAAAATTCAAAAAGTTCAAAAATACCATTATGCCTTCATTTCAAACCAAAACATGTTGGAAAAGGCTAAAAAAGAGAGAAAACAAGAATTATTGTTTCGTTTCGTTCCTACCCGACGCGTAATAGAAAATTCCAAAGAAATAGCAAAGAAATTCAAAAAATTCAAAAACCCCGTTATGGCTTCTTTTCAAGCCAAAATAGGTTGGAAAATGCTTAGAAAGAGAGGAAATAAAAATTATCGTTTCGTTTCGTTCGTACATGACGCGTAAAAGAAAATTCCAAAAAAATAGCAAAAAAATTCAAAAACCCCATTATGGCTTCTTTTCAAGCCAAAATAGGTTGGAAAATGCTGAGAAAGAGAGAAAATAAAAATTATCGTTTCGTTTCGTTCCTATCCGACGCTTAATAGAGAATTCCAAAAAAATAGCAAAAAAATTCAAAAAATTCAAAAATACCATTATGGCTTCATTCCAAGCCAAAACTGGTTGGAAAAGGCCGAAAAAGAGAGAAAATAAAAATTATTGTTTCGTTTTGGATTCTACCCAACGCGTAATAGAAAATTCCAAAGAAATAGCAAAAAAATTCAAAAAATTCAAAAATACCATTATGCTTTCATTTGAAACCAAAACAGGTTGGAAAAGGCTGAAAAAGAGAGAGAACAAAAATTATAGTTTCGTTTCGTTCCTACCCGACGCTTTATAGAAAATTCCAAAAAAATAGCAAAAAAATTCAAAAAATTCAAAAATACCATTATGCCTTCAATTTAAACCAAAACATGTTGGAAAAGGCTAAAAAAGAGAGAAAACAACAATTATTGTTTCGTTTCGTTCCTACCCGACGCGTAATAGAAAATTCCAAAGAAATAGCAAAAAAATTCAAAAACCCCGTTATAGCTTCTTTTCAAGCCAAAATAGGTTGAAAAATGCTTAGAAAGAGAGGAAATAAAAATTATTATTTCGTTTCGTTCCTACACGACGCGTAAAAGAAAATTCCAAAAAAATAGCAAAAAAATTCAAAAACCCCATTATGGCTTCTTTTCAAGCCAAAATAGGTTGGAAAATGCTGAGAAAGAGAGAAAATAAAAATTATCGTTTCGTTTCGTTCCTACCCGACGAGTAATAGAAAATTCCAAAGAAATAGCAAAAAAATTCAAAAAATTCAAAAATACCATTATGCCTTCATTTTAAACCGAAACATGTTGGAAAAGGCTAAAAAAGAGAGAAAACAAAAATTATTGTTTCGTTTCGTTCCTACCCGACGCGTAATAGAAAATTCCAAAGAAATAGCAAAAAAATTCAAAAACCCCGTTATAGCTTCTTTTCAAGCCAAAATAGGTTGAAAAATGCTTAGAAAGAGAGGAAATAAAAATTATTATTTCGTTTCGTTCATACACGACGCGTAAAAGAAAATTCCAAAAAAATAGCAAAAAAATTCAAAAACCCCATTATGGCTTCTTTTCAAGCCAAAATAGGTTGGAAAATGCTGAGAAAGAGAGGAAATAAAAATTATCGTTTCGTTTCGTTCGTACACGACGCGTAAAAGAAAATTCCAAAAAAATAGCAAAAAAATTCAAAAACCCCATTATGGCTTCTTTTCAAGCCAAAATAGGTTGGAAAATGCTGAGAAAGAGTGAAAATAAAAATTATCGTTTCGTTTCGTTCCTACCCGACGAGTAATAGAAAATTCCAAAGAAATAGCAAAAAAATTCAAAAAATTCAAAAATACCATTATGCCTTCATTTCAAACCAAAACATGTTGGAAAAGGCTAAAAAAGAGATAAAACAAAAATTATTGTTTCGTTTCGTTCCTACACGACGCATAAGAGATAATTAAAAAAAAAATAGCATAAAAATTCAAAAAATTAAAAAACCCCGTTATGGCTTCTTTTGAAGCCAAAATAGGTTGGAAAATGCTGAGAAAGAGAGAAAATAAAAATTATCGTTTCGTTTCGTTCCTATCCGACGCTTAATAGAGAATTCCAAAAAAATAGCAAAAAAATTCAAAAAATTCAAAAATACCATTATGGCTTCATTCCAAGCCAAAACTGGTTGGAAAAGGCCGAAAAAGAGAGAAAATAAAAATTATTGTTTCGTTTTGGATTCTACCCAACGCGTAATAGAAAATTCCAAAGAAATAGCAAAAAAATTCAAAAAATTCAAAAATACCATTATGCTTTCATTTGAAACCAAAACAGGTTGGAAAAGGCTGAAAAAGAGAGAGAACAAAAATTATAGTTTCGTTTCGTTCCTACCCGACGCTTTATAGAAAATTCCAAAAAAATAGCAAAAAAATTCAAAAAATTCAAAAATACCATTATGCCTTCAATTTAAACCAAAACATGTTGGAAAAGGCTAAAAAAGAGAGAAAACAACAATTATTGTTTCGTTTCGTTCCTACCCGACGCGTAATAGAAAATTCCAAAGAAATAGCAAAAAAATTCAAAAACCCCGTTATAGCTTCTTTTCAAGCCAAAATAGGTTGAAAAATGCTTAGAAAGAGAGGAAATAAAAATTATTATTTCGTTTCGTTCCTACACGACGCGTAAAAGAAAATTCCAAAAAAATAGCAAAAAAATTCAAAAACCCCATTGTGGCTTCTTTTCAAGCCAAAATAGGTTGGAAAATGCTGAGAAAGAGAGAAAATAAAAATTATCGTTTCGTTTCGTTCCTACCCGACGAGTAATAGAAAATTCCAAAGAAATAGCAAAAAAATTCAAAAAATTCAAAAATACCATTATGCCTTCATTTTAAACCGAAACATGTTGGAAAAGGCTAAAAAAGAGAGAAAACAAAAATTATTGTTTCGTTTCGTTCCTACCCGACGCGTAATAGAAAATTCCAAAGAAATAGCAAAAAAATTCAAAAACCCCGTTATAGCTTCTTTTCAAGCCAAAATAGGTTGAAAAATGCTTAGAAAGAGAGGAAATAAAAATTATTATTTCGTTTCGTTCCTACACGACGCGTAAAAGAAAATTCCAAAAAAATAGCAAAAAAATTCAAAAACCCCATTATGGCTTCTTTTCAAGCCAAAATAGGTTGGAAAATGCTGAGAAAGAGAGGAAATAAAAATTATCGTTTCGTTTCGTTCGTACACGACGCGTAAAAGAAAATTCCAAAAAAATAGCAAAAAAATTCAAAAACCCCATTATGGCTTCTTTTCAAGCCAAAATAGGTTGGAAAATGCTGAGAAAGAGAGAAAATAAAAATTATCGTTTCGTTTCGTTCGTACACGACGCGTAAAAGAAAATTCCAAAAAAATAGCAAAAAAATTCAAAAACCCCATTATGGCTTCTTTTCAAGCCAAAATAGGTTGGAAAATGCTGAGAAAGAGTGAAAATAAAAATTATCGTTTCGTTTCGTTCCTACCCGACGAGTAATAGAAAATTCCAAAGAAATAGCAAAAAAATTCAAAAAATTCAAAAATACCATTATGCCTTCATTTCAAACCAAAACATGTTGGAAAAGGCTAAAAAAGAGAGAAAACAAAAATTATTGTTTCGTTTCGTTCCTACACGACGCATAAGAGATAATTAAAAAAAAAATAGCATAAAAATTCAAAAAATTAAAAAACCCCGTTATGGCTTCTTTTGAAGCCAAAATAGGTTGGAAAATGCTGAGAAAGAGAGAAAATAAAAATTATCGTTTCGTTTCGTTCCTACCCGACGCTTAATAGAGAATTCCAAAAAAATAGCAAAAAAATTCAAAAAATTCAAAAATACCATTATGGCTTCATTTCAAGCCAAAACTGGTTGGAAAAGGCCGAAAAAGAGAGAAAATAGAAATTATTGTTTCGTTTTGGATTCTACCCAACGCGTAATAGAAAATTCCAAAAAAATTCAAAAAGTTCAAAAATACCATTATGCCTTCATTTCAAACCAAAACATGTTGGAAAAGGCTAAAAAAGAGAGAAAACAAGAATTATTGTTTCGTTTCGTTCCTACCCGACGCGTAATAGAAAATTCCAAATAAATAGCAAAGAAATTCAAAAAATTCAAAAACCCCGTTATGGCTTCTTTTCAAGCCAAAATAGGTTGGAAAATGCTTAGAAAGAGAGGAAATAAAAATTATCGTTTCGTTTCGTTCGTACATGACGCGTAAAAGAAAATTCCAAAAAAATAGCAAAAAAATTCAAAAACCCCATTATGGCTTCTTTTCAAGCCAAAATAGGTTGGAAAATGCTGAGAAAGAGAGAAAATAAAAATTATCGTTTCGTTTCGTTCCTATCCGACGCTTAATAGAGAATTCCAAAAAAATAGCAAAAAAATTCAAAAAATTCAAAAATACCATTATGGCTTCATTCCAAGCCAAAACTGGTTGGAAAAGGCCGAAAAAGAGAGAAAATAAAAATTATTGTTTCGTTTTGGATTCTACCCAACGCGTAATAGAAAATTCCAAAGAAATAGCAAAAAAATTCAAAAAATTCAAAAATACCATTATGCTTTCATTTGAAACCAAAACAGGTTGGAAAAGGCTGAAAAAGAGAGAGAACAAAAATTATAGTTTCGTTTCGTTCCTACCCGACGCTTTATAGAAAATTCCAAAAAAATAGCAAAAAAATTCAAAAAATTCAAAAATACCATTATGCCTTCAATTTAAACCAAAACATGTTGGAAAAGGCTAAAAAAGAGAGAAAACAACAATTATTGTTTCGTTTCGTTCCTACCCGACGCGTAATAGAAAATTCCAAAGAAATAGCAAAAAAATTCAAAAACCCCGTTATAGCTTCTTTTCAAGCCAAAATAGGTTGAAAAATGCTTAGAAAGAGAGGAAATAAAAATTATTATTTCGTTTCGTTCCTACACGACGCGTAAAAGAAAATTCCAAAAAAATAGCAAAAAAATTCAAAAACCCCATTATGGCTTCTTTTCAAGCCAAAATAGGTTGGAAAATGCTGAGAAAGAGAGAAAATAAAAATTATCGTTTCGTTTCGTTCCTACCCGACGAGTAATAGAAAATTCCAAAGAAATAGCAAAAAAATTCAAAAAATTCAAAAATACCATTATGCCTTCATTTTAAACCGAAACATGTTGGAAAAGGCTAAAAAAGAGAGAAAACAAAAATTATTGTTTCGTTTCGTTCCTACCCGACGCGTAATAGAAAATTCCAAAGAAATAGCAAAAAAATTCAAAAACCCCGTTATAGCTTCTTTTCAAGCCAAAATAGGTTGAAAAATGCTTAGAAAGAGAGGAAATAAAAATTATTATTTCGTTTCGTTCCTACACGACGCGTAAAAGAAAATTCCAAAAAAATAGCAAAAAAATTCAAAAACCCCATTATGGCTTCTTTTCAAGCCAAAATAGGTTGGAAAATGCTGAGAAAGAGAGGAAATAAAAATTATCGTTTCGTTTCGTTCGTACACGACGCGTAAAAGAAAATTCCAAAAAAATAGCAAAAAAATTCAAAAACCCCATTATGGCTTCTTTTCAAGCCAAAATAGGTTGGAAAATGCTGAGAAAGAGTGAAAATAAAAATTATCGTTTCGTTTCGTTCCTACCCGACGAGTAATAGAAAATTCCAAAGAAATAGCAAAAAAATTCAAAAAATTCAAAAATACCATTATGCCTTCATTTCAAACCAAAACATGTTGGAAAAGGCTAAAAAAGAGATAAAACAAAAATTATTGTTTCGTTTCGTTCCTACACGACGCATAAGAGATAATTAAAAAAAAAATAGCATAAAAATTCAAAAAATTAAAAAACCCCGTTATGGCTTCTTTTGAAGCCAAAATAGGTTGGAAAATGCTGAGAAAGAGAGAAAATAAAAATTATCGTTTCGTTTCGTTCCTATCCGACGCTTAATAGAGAATTCCAAAAAAATAGCAAAAAAATTCAAAAAATTCAAAAATACCATTATGGCTTCATTCCAAGCCAAAACTGGTTGGAAAAGGCCGAAAAAGAGAGAAAATAAAAATTATTGTTTCGTTTTGGATTCTACCCAACGCGTAATAGAAAATTCCAAAGAAATAGCAAAAAAATTCAAAAAATTCAAAAATACCATTATGCTTTCATTTGAAACCAAAACAGGTTGGAAAAGGCTGAAAAAGAGAGAGAACAAAAATTATAGTTTCGTTTCGTTCCTACCCGACGCTTTATAGAAAATTCCAAAAAAATAGCAAAAAAATTCAAAAAATTCAAAAATACCATTATGCCTTCAATTTAAACCAAAACATGTTGGAAAAGGCTAAAAAAGAGAGAAAACAACAATTATTGTTTCGTTTCGTTCCTACCCGACGCGTAATAGAAAATTCCAAAGAAATAGCAAAAAAATTCAAAAACCCCGTTATAGCTTCTTTTCAAGCCAAAATAGGTTGAAAAATGCTTAGAAAGAGAGGAAATAAAAATTATTATTTCGTTTCGTTCCTACACGACGCGTAAAAGAAAATTCCAAAAAAATAGCAAAAAAATTCAAAAACCCCATTGTGGCTTCTTTTCAAGCCAAAATAGGTTGGAAAATGCTGAGAAAGAGAGAAAATAAAAATTATCGTTTCGTTTCGTTCCTACCCGACGAGTAATAGAAAATTCCAAAGAAATAGCAAAAAAATTCAAAAAATTCAAAAATACCATTATGCCTTCATTTTAAACCGAAACATGTTGGAAAAGGCTAAAAAAGAGAGAAAACAAAAATTATTGTTTCGTTTCGTTCCTACCCGACGCGTAATAGAAAATTCCAAAGAAATAGCAAAAAAATTCAAAAACCCCGTTATAGCTTCTTTTCAAGCCAAAATAGGTTGAAAAATGCTTAGAAAGAGAGGAAATAAAAATTATTATTTCGTTTCGTTCCTACACGACGCGTAAAAGAAAATTCCAAAAAAATAGCAAAAAAATTAAAAAACCCCATTATGGCTTCTTTTCAAGCCAAAATAGGTTGGAAAATGCTGAGAAAGAGAGGAAATAAAAATTATCGTTTCGTTTCGTTCGTACACGACGCGTAAAAGAAAATTCCAAAAAAATAGCAAAAAAATTCAAAAACCCCATTATGGCTTCTTTTCAAGCCAAAATAGGTTGGAAAATGCTGAGAAAGAGAGAAAATAAAAATTATCGTTTCGTTTCGTTCGTACACGACGCGTAAAAGAAAATTCCAAAAAAATAGCAAAAAAATTCAAAAACCCCATTATGGCTTCTTTTCAAGCCAAAATAGGTTGGAAAATGCTGAGAAAGAGTGAAAATAAAAATTATCGTTTCGTTTCGTTCCTACCCGACGAGTAATAGAAAATTCCAAAGAAATAGCAAAAAAATTCAAAAAATTCAAAAATACCATTATGCCTTCATTTCAAACCAAAACATGTTGGAAAAGGCTAAAAAAGAGAGAAAACAAAAATTATTGTTTCGTTTCGTTCCTACACGACGCATAAGAGATAATTAAAAAAAAAATAGCATAAAAATTCAAAAAATTAAAAAACCCCGTTATGGCTTCTTTTGAAGCCAAAATAGGTTGGAAAATGCTGAGAAAGAGAGAAAATAAAAATTATCGTTTCGTTTCGTTCCTACCCGACGCTTAATAGAGAATTCCAAAAAAATAGCAAAAAAATTCAAAAAATTCAAAAATACCATTATGGCTTCATTTCAAGCCAAAACTGGTTGGAAAAGGCCGAAAAAGAGAGAAAATAGAAATTATTGTTTCGTTTTGGATTCTACCCAACGCGTAATAGAAAATTCCAAAAAAATTCAAAAAGTTCAAAAATACCATTATGCCTTCATTTCAAACCAAAACATGTTGGAAAAGGCTAAAAAAGAGAGAAAACAAGAATTATTGTTTCGTTTCGTTCCTACCCGACGCGTAATAGAAAATTCCAAAGAAATAGCAAAGAAATTCAAAAAATTCAAAAACCCCGTTATGGCTTCTTTTCAAGCCAAAATAGGTTGGAAAATGCTTAGAAAGAGAGGAAATAAAAATTATCGTTTCGTTTCGTTCGTACATGACGCGTAAAAGAAAATTCCAAAAAAATAGCAAAAAAATTCAAAAACCCCATTATGGCTTCTTTTCAAGCCAAAATAGGTTGGAAAATGCTGAGAAAGAGAGAAAATAAAAATTATCGTTTCGTTTCGTTCCTATCCGACGCTTAATAGAGAATTCCAAAAAAATAGCAAAAAAATTCAAAAAATTCAAAAATACCATTATGGCTTCATTCCAAGCCAAAACTGGTTGGAAAAGGCCGAAAAAGAGAGAAAATAAAAATTATTGTTTCGTTTTGGATTCTACCCAACGCGTAATAGAAAATTCCAAAGAAATAGCAAAAAAATTCAAAAAATTCAAAAATACCATTATGCTTTCATTTGAAACCAAAACAGGTTGGAAAAGGCTGAAAAAGAGAGAGAACAAAAATTATAGTTTCGTTTCGTTCCTACCCGACGCTTTATAGAAAATTCCAAAAAAATAGCAAAAAAATTCAAAAAATTCAAAAATACCATTATGCCTTCAATTTAAACCAAAACATGTTGGAAAAGGCTAAAAAAGAGAGAAAACAACAATTATTGTTTCGTTTCGTTCCTACCCGACGCGTAATAGAAAATTCCAAAGAAATAGCAAAAAAATTCAAAAACCCCGTTATAGCTTCTTTTCAAGCCAAAATAGGTTGAAAAATGCTTAGAAAGAGAGGAAATAAAAATTATTATTTCGTTTCGTTCCTACACGACGCGTAAAAGAAAATTCCAAAAAAATAGCAAAAAAATTCAAAAACCCCATTATGGCTTCTTTTCAAGCCAAAATAGGTTGGAAAATGCTGAGAAAGAGAGAAAATAAAAATTATCGTTTCGTTTCGTTCCTACCCGACGAGTAATAGAAAATTCCAAAGAAATAGCAAAAAAATTCAAAAAATTCAAAAATACCATTATGCCTTCATTTTAAACCGAAACATGTTGGAAAAGGCTAAAAAAGAGAGAAAACAAAAATTATTGTTTCGTTTCGTTCCTACCCGACGCGTAATAGAAAATTCCAAAGAAATAGCAAAAAAATTCAAAAACCCCGTTATAGCTTCTTTTCAAGCCAAAATAGGTTGAAAAATGCTTAGAAAGAGAGGAAATAAAAATTATTATTTCGTTTCGTTCCTACACGACGCGTAAAAGAAAATTCCAAAAAAATAGCAAAAAAATTCAAAAACCCCATTATGGCTTCTTTTCAAGCCAAAATAGGTTGGAAAATGCTGAGAAAGAGAGGAAATAAAAATTATCGTTTCGTTTCGTTCATACACGACGCGTAAAAGAAAATTCCAAAAAAATAGCAAAAAAATTCAAAAACCCCATTATGGCTTCTTTTCAAGCCAAAATAGGTTGGAAAATGCTGAGAAAGAGTGAAAATAAAAATTATCGTTTCGTTTCGTTCCTACCCGACGAGTAATAGAAAATTCCAAAGAAATAGCAAAAAAATTCAAAAAATTCAAAAATACCATTATGCCTTCATTTCAAACCAAAACATGTTGGAAAAGGCTAAAAAAGAGATAAAACAAAAATTATTGTTTCGTTTCGTTCCTACACGACGCATAAGAGATACTTAAAAAAAAAATAGCAAAAAAATTCAAAAAATTCAAAAACCCCGTTATGGCTTCTTTTGAAGCCAAAATAGGTTGGAAAAGGCTGAGAAAGAGAGAAAACAACAATTATTATTTCGTTTCGTTCCTACACGACGCGTAAAAGAAAATTCCAAAAAAATAGCAAAAAAATTCAAAAACCCCATTATGGCTTCTTTTCAAGCCAAAATAGGTTGGAAAATGCTGAGAAAGAGAGGAAATAAAAATTATCGTTTCGTTTCGTTCGTACACGACGCGTAAAAGAAAATTCCAAAAAAATAGCAAAAAAATTCAAAAACCCCATTATGGCTTCTTTTCAAGCCAAAATAGGTTGGAAAATGCTGAGAAAGAGTGAAAATAAAAATTATCGTTTCGTTTCGTTCCTACCCGACGAGTAATAGAAAATTCCAAAGAAATAGCAAAAAAATTCAAAAAATTCAAAAATACCATTATGCCTTCATTTCAAACCAAAACATGTTGGAAAAGGCTAAAAAAGAGATAAAACAAAAATTATTGTTTCGTTTCGTTCCTACACGACGCATAAGAGATAATTAAAAAAAAAATAGCATAAAAATTCAAAAAATTAAAAAACCCCGTTATGGCTTCTTTTGAAGCCAAAATAGGTTGGAAAATGCTGAGAAAGAGAGAAAATAAAAATTATCGTTTCGTTTCGTTCCTACCCGACGCTTAATAGAGAATTCCAAAAAAATAGCAAAAAAATTCAAAAAATTCAAAAATACCATTATGGCTTCATTTCAAGCCAAAACTGGTTGGAAAAGGCCGAAAAAGAGAGAAAATAGAAATTATTGTTTCGTTTTGGATTCTACCCAACGCGTAATAGAAAATTCCAAAAAAATTCAAAAAGTTCAAAAATACCATTATGCCTTCATTTCAAACCAAAACATGTTGGAAAAGGCTAAAAAAGAGAGAAAACAAGAATTATTGTTTCGTTTCGTTCCTACCCGACGCGTAATAGAAAATTCCAAAGAAATAGCAAAGAAATTCAAAAAATTCAAAAACCCCGTTATGGCTTCTTTTCAAGCCAAAATAGGTTGGAAAATGCTTAGAAAGAGAGGAAATAAAAATTATCGTTTCGTTTCGTTCGTACATGACGCGTAAAAGAAAATTCCAAAAAAATAGCAAAAAAATTCAAAAACCCCATTATGGCTTCTTTTCAAGCCAAAATAGGTTGGAAAATGCTGAGAAAGAGAGAAAATAAAAATTATCGTTTCGTTTCGTTCCTATCCGACGCTTAATAGAGAATTCCAAAAAAATAGCAAAAAAATTCAAAAAATTCAAAAATACCATTATGGCTTCATTCCAAGCCAAAACTGGTTGGAAAAGGCCGAAAAAGAGAGAAAATAAAAAGTATTGTTTCGTTTTGGATTCTACCCAACGCGTAATAGAAAATTCCAAAGAAATAGCAAAAAAATTCAAAAAATTCAAAAATACCATTATGCTTTCATTTGAAACCAAAACAGGTTGGAAAAGGCTGAAAAAGAGAGAGAACAAAAATTATAGTTTCGTTTCGTTCCTACCCGACGCTTTATAGAAAATTCCAAAAAAATAGCAAAAAAATTCAAAAAATACAAAAATACCATTATGCCTTCAATTTAAACCAAAACATGTTGGAAAAGGCTAAAAAAGAGAGAAAACAACAATTATTGTTTCGTTTCGTTCCTACCCGACGCGTAATAGAAAATTCCAAAGAAATAGCAAAGAAATTCAAAAAATTCAAAAACCCCGTTATGGCTTCTTTTCAAGCCAAAATAGGTTGGAAAATGCTTAGAAAGAGAGGAAATAAAAATTATCGTTTCGTTTCGTTCGTACATGACGCGTAAAAGAAAATTCCAAAAAAATAGCAAAAAAATTCAAAAACCCCATTATGGCTTCTTTTCAAGCCAAAATAGGTTGGAAAATGCTGAGAAAGAGAGAAAATAAAAATTATCGTTTCGTTTCGTTCCTATCCGACGCTTAATAGAGAATTCCAAAAAAATAGCAAAAAAATTCAAAAAATACAAAAATACCATTATGCCTTCAATTTAAACCAAAACATGTTGGAAAAGGCTAAAAAAGAGAGAAAACAACAATTATTGTTTCGTTTCGTTCCTACCCGACGCGTAATAGAAAATTCCAAAGAAATAGCAAAAAAATTCAAAAACCCCGTTATAGCTTCTTTTCAAGCCAAAATAGGTTGAAAAATGCTTAGAAAGAGAGGAAATAAAAATTATTATTTCGTTTCGTTCCTACACGACGCGTAAAAGAAAATTCCAAAAAAATAGCAAAAAAATTCAAAAACCCCATTATGGCTTCTTTTCAAGCCAAAATAGGTTGGAAAATGCTGAGAAAGAGAGAAAATAAAAATTATCGTTTCGTTTCGTTCCTACCCGACGAGTAATAGAAATTTCCAAAGAAATAGCAAAAAAATTCAAAAAATTCAAAAATACCATTATGCCTTCATTTTAAACCGAAACATGTTGGAAAAGGCTAAAAAAGAGAGAAAACAAAAATTATTGTTTCGTTTCGTTCCTACCCGACGCGTAATAGAAAATTCCAAAGAAATAGCAAAAAAATTCAAAAACCCCGTTATAGCTTCTTTTCAAGCCAAAATAGGTTGAAAAATGCTTAGAAAGAGAGGAAATAAAAATTATTATTTCGTTTCGTTCCTACACGACGCGTAAAAGAAAATTCCAAAAAAATAGCAAAAAAATTCAAAAACCCCATTATGGCTTCTTTTCAAGCCAAAATAGGTTGGAAAATGCTGAGAAAGAGAGGAAATAAAAATTATCGTTTCGTTTCGTTCGTACACGACGCGTAAAAGAAAATTCCAAAAAAATAGCAAAAAAATTCAAAAACCCCATTATGGCTTCTTTTCAAGCCAAAATAGGTTGGAAAATGCTGAGAAAGAGTGAAAATAAAAATTATCGTTTCGTTTCGTTCCTACCCGACGAGTAATAGAAAATTCCAAAGAAATAGCAAAAAAATTCAAAAAATTCAAAAATACCATTATGCCTTCATTTCAAACCAAAACATGTTGGAAAAGGCTAAAAAAGAGAGAAAACAAAAATTATTGTTTCGTTTCGTTCCTACACGACGCATAAGAGATAATTAAAAAAAAAATAGCATAAAAATTCAAAAAATTAAAAAACCCCGTTATGGCTTCTTTTGAAGCCAAAATAGGTTGGAAAATGCTGAGAAAGAGAGAAAATAAAAATTATCGTTTCGTTTCGTTCCTACCCGACGCTTAATAGAGAATTCCAAAAAAATAGCAAAAAAATTCAAAAAATTCAAAAATACCATTATGGCTTCATTTCAAGCCAAAACTGGTTGGAAAAGGCCGAAAAAGAGAGAAAATAGAAATTATTGTTTCGTTTTGGATTCTACCCAACGCGTAATAGAAAATTCCAAAAAAATTCAAAAAGTTCAAAAATACCATTATGCCTTCATTTCAAACCAAAACATGTTGGAAAAGGCTAAAAAAGAGAGAAAACAAGAATTATTGTTTCGTTTCGTTCCTACCCGACGCGTAATAGAAAATTCCAAAGAAATAGCAAAGAAATTCAAAAAATTCAAAAACCCCGTTATGGCTTCTTTTCAAGCCAAAATAGGTTGGAAAATGCTTAGAAAGAGAGGAAATAAAAATTATCGTTTCGTTTCGTTCGTACATGACGCGTAAAAGAAAATTCCAAAAAAATAGCAAAAAAATTCAAAAACCCCATTATGGCTTCTTTTCAAGCCAAAATAGGTTGGAAAATGCTGAGAAAGAGAGAAAATAAAAATTATCGTTTCGTTTCGTTCCTATCCGACGCTTAATAGAGAATTCCAAAAAAATAGCAAAAAAATTCAAAAAATTCAAAAATACCATTATGGCTTCATTCCAAGCCAAAACTGGTTGGAAAAGGCCGAAAAAGAGAGAAAATAAAAATTATTGTTTCGTTTTGGATTCTACCCAACGCGTAATAGAAAATTCCAAAGAAATAGCAAAAAAATTCAAAAAATTCAAAAATACCATTATGCTTTCATTTGAAACCAAAACAGGTTGGAAAAGGCTGAAAAAGAGAGAGAACAAAAATTATAGTTTCGTTTCGTTCCTACCCGACGCTTTATAGAAAATTCCAAAAAAATAGCAAAAAAATTCAAAAAATTCAAAAATACCATTATGCCTTCAATTTAAACCAAAACATGTTGGAAAAGGCTAAAAAAGAGAGAAAACAACAATTATTGTTTCGTTTCGTTCCTACCCGACGCGTAATAGAAAATTCCAAAGAAATAGCAAAAAAATTCAAAAACCCCGTTATAGCTTCTTTTCAAGCCAAAATAGGTTGAAAAATGCTTAGAAAGAGAGGAAATAAAAATTATTATTTCGTTTCGTTCCTACACGACGCGTAAAAGAAAATTCCAAAAAAATAGCAAAAAAATTCAAAAACCCCATTGTGGCTTCTTTTCAAGCCAAAATAGGTTGGAAAATGCTGAGAAAGAGAGAAAATAAAAATTATCGTTTCGTTTCGTTCCTACCCGACGAGTAATAGAAAATTCCAAAGAAATAGCAAAAAAATTCAAAAAATTCAAAAATACCATTATGCCTTCATTTTAAACCGAAACATGTTGGAAAAGGCTAAAAAAGAGAGAAAACAAAAATTATTGTTTCGTTTCGTTCCTACCCGACGCGTAATAGAAAATTCCAAAGAAATAGCAAAAAAATTCAAAAACCCCGTTATAGCTTCTTTTCAAGCCAAAATAGGTTGAAAAATGCTTAGAAAGAGAGGAAATAAAAATTATTATTTCGTTTCGTTCCTACACGACGCGTAAAAGAAAATTCCAAAAAAATAGCAAAAAAATTCAAAAACCCCATTATGGCTTCTTTTCAAGCCAAAATAGGTTGGAAAATGCTGAGAAAGAGAGGAAATAAAAATTATCGTTTCGTTTCGTTCGTACACGACGCGTAAAAGAAAATTCCAAAAAAATAGCAAAAAAATTCAAAAACCCCATTATGGCTTCTTTTCAAGCCAAAATAGGTTGGAAAATGCTGAGAAAGAGTGAAAATAAAAATTATCGTTTCGTTTCGTTCCTACCCGACGAGTAATAGAAAATTCCAAAGAAATAGCAAAAAAATTCAAAAAATTCAAAAATACCATTATGCCTTCATTTCAAACCAAAACATGTTGGAAAAGGCTAAAAAAGAGATAAAACAAAAATTATTGTTTCGTTTCGTTCCTACACGACGCATAAGAGATAATTAAAAAAAAAATAGCATAAAAATTCAAAAAATTAAAAAACCCCGTTATGGCTTCTTTTGAAGCCAAAATAGGTTGGAAAATGCTGAGAAAGAGAGAAAATAAAAATTATTGTTTCGTTTCGTTCCTATCCGACGCTTAATAGAGAATTCCAAAAAAATAGCAAAAAAATTCAAAAAATTCAAAAATACCATTATGGCTTCATTCCAAGCCAAAACTGGTTGGAAAAGGCCGAAAAAGAGAGAAAATAAAAAATATTGTTTCGTTTTGGATTCTACCCAACGCGTAATAGAAAATTCCAAAGAAATAGCAAAAAAATTCAAAAAATTCAAAAATACCATTATGCCTTCATTTGAAACCAAAACAGGTTGGAAAAGGCTGAAAAAGAGAGAGAACAAAAATTATAGTTTCGTTTCGTTCCTACCCGACGCTTTATAGAAAATTCCAAAAAAATAGCAAAAAAATTCAAAAAATTCAAAAATACCATTATGCCTTCAATTTAAACCAAAACATGTTGGAAAAGGCTAAAAAAGAGAGAAAACAACAATTATTGTTTCGTTTCGTTCCTACCCGACGCGTAATAGAAAATTCCAAAGAAATAGCAAAGAAATTCAAAAAATTCAAAAACCCCGTTATGGCTTCTTTTCAAGCCAAAATAGGTTGGAAAATGCTTAGAAAGAGAGGAAATAAAAATTATCGTTTCGTTTCGTTCGTACATGACGCGTAAAAGAAAATTCCAAAAAAATAGCAAAAAAATTCAAAAACCCCATTATGGCTTCTTTTCAAGCCAAAATAGGTTGGAAAATGCTGAGAAAGAGAGAAAATAAAAATTATCGTTTCGTTTCGTTCCTATCCGACGCTTAATAGAGAATTCCAAAAAAATAGCAAAAAAATTCAAAAAATTCAAAAATACCATTATGGCTTCATTCCAAGCCAAAACTGGTTGGAAAAGGCCGAAAAAGAGAGAAAATAAAAAATATTGTTTCGTTTTGGATTCTACCCAACGCGTAATAGAAAATTCCAAAGAAATAGCAAAAAAATTCAAAAAATTCAAAAATACCATTATGCCTTCATTTGAAACCAAAACAGGTTGGAAAAGGCTGAAAAAGAGAGAGAACAAAAATTATAGTTTCGTTTCGTTCCTACCCGACGCTTTATAGAAAATTCCAAAAAAATAGCAAAAAAATTCAAAAAATTCAAAAATACCATTATGCCTTCAATTTAAACCAAAACATGTTGGAAAAGGCTAAAAAAGAGAGAAAACAACAATTATTGTTTCGTTTCGTTCCTACCCGACGCGTAATAGAAAATTCCAAAGAAATAGCAAAAAAATTCAAAAACCCCGTTATAGCTTCTTTTCAAGCCAAAATAGGTTGAAAAATGCTTAGAAAGAGAGGAAATAAAAATTATTATTTCGTTTCGTTCCTACACGACGCGTAAAAGAAAATTCCAAAAAAATAGCAAAAAAATTCAAAAACCCCATTATGGCTTCTTTTCAAGCCAAAATAGGTTGGAAAATGCTGAGAAAGAGAGAAAATAAAAATTATCGTTTCGTTTCGTTCCTACCCGACGAGTAATAGAAAATTCCAAAGAAATAGCAAAAATATTCAAAAAATTCAAAAATACCATTATGCCTTCATTTTAAACCGAAACATGTTGGAAAAGGCTAAAAAAGAGAGAAAACAAAAATTATTGTTTCGTTTCGTTCCTACCCGACGCGTAATAGAAAATTCCAAAGAAATAGCAAAAAAATTCAAAAACCCCGTTATAGCTTCTTTTCAAGCCAAAATAGGTTGAAAAATGCTTAGAAAGAGAGGAAATAAAAATTATTATTTCGTTTCGTTCCTACACGACGCGTAAAAGAAAATTCCAAAAAAATAGCAAAAAAATTCAAAAACCCCATTATGGCTTCTTTTCAAGCCAAAATAGGTTGGAAAATGCTGAGAAAGAGAGGAAATAAAAATTATCGTTTCGTTTCGTTCGTACACGACGCGTAAAAGAAAATTCCAAAAAAATAGCAAAAAAATTCAAAAACCCCATTATGGCTTCTTTTCAAGCCAAAATAGGTTGGAAAATGCTGAGAAAGAGAGAAAATAAAAATTATCGTTTCGTTTCGTTCGTACACGACGCGTAAAAGAAAATTCCAAAAAAATAGCAAAAAAATTCAAAAACCCCATTATGGCTTCTTTTCAAGCCAAAATAGGTTGGAAAATGCTGAGAAAGAGTGAAAATAAAAATTATCGTTTCGTTTCGTTCCTACCCGACGAGTAATAGAAAATTCCAAAGAAATAGCAAAAAAATTCAAAAAATTCAAAAATACCATTATGCCTTCATTTCAAACCAAAACATGTTGGAAAAGGCTAAAAAAGAGAGAAAACAAAAATTATTGTTTCGTTTCGTTCCTACACGACGCATAAGAGATAATTAAAAAAAAAATAGCATAAAAATTCAAAAAATTAAAAAACCCCGTTATGGCTTCTTTTGAAGCCAAAATAGGTTGGAAAATGCTGAGAAAGAGAGAAAATAAAAATTATCGTTTCGTTTCGTTCCTACCCGACGCTTAATAGAGAATTCCAAAAAAATAGCAAAAAAATTCAAAAAATTCAAAAATACCATTATGGCTTCATTTCAAGCCAAAACTGGTTGGAAAAGGCCGAAAAAGAGAGAAAATAGAAATTATTGTTTCGTTTTGGATTCTACCCAACGCGTAATAGAAAATTCCAAAAAAATTCAAAAAGTTCAAAAATACCATTATGCCTTCATTTCAAACCAAAACATGTTGGAAAAGGCTAAAAAAGAGAGAAAACAAGAATTATTGTTTCGTTTCGTTCCTACCCGACGCGTAATAGAAAATTCCAAAGAAATAGCAAAGAAATTCAAAAAATTCAAAAACCCCGTTATGGCTTCTTTTCAAGCCAAAATAGGTTGGAAAATGCTTAGAAAGAGAGGAAATAAAAATTATCGTTTCGTTTCGTTCGTACATGACGCGTAAAAGAAAATTCCAAAAAAATAGCAAAAAAATTCAAAAACCCCATTATGGCTTCTTTTCAAGCCAAAATAGGTTGGAAAATGCTGAGAAAGAGAGAAAATAAAAATTATCGTTTCGTTTCGTTCCTATCCGACGCTTAATAGAGAATTCCAAAAAAATAGCAAAAAAATTCAAAAAATTCAAAAATACCATTATGGCTTCATTCCAAGCCAAAACTGGTTGGAAAAGGCCGAAAAAGAGAGAAAATAAAAATTATTGTTTCGTTTTGGATTCTACCCAACGCGTAATAGAAAATTCCAAAGAAATAGCAAAAAAATTCAAAAAATTCAAAAATACCATTATGCTTTCATTTGAAACCAAAACAGGTTGGAAAAGGCTGAAAAAGAGAGAGAACAAAAATTATAGTTTCGTTTCGTTCCTACCCGACGCTTTATAGAAAATTCCAAAAAAATAGCAAAAAAATTCAAAAAATTCAAAAATACCATTATGCCTTCAATTTAAACCAAAACATGTTGGAAAAGGCTAAAAAAGAGAGAAAACAACAATTATTGTTTCGTTTCGTTCCTACCCGACGCGTAATAGAAAATTCCAAAGAAATAGCAAAAAAATTCAAAAACCCCGTTATAGCTTCTTTTCAAGCCAAAATAGGTTGAAAAATGCTTAGAAAGAGAGGAAATAAAAATTATTATTTCGTTTCGTTCCTACACGACGCGTAAAAGAAAATTCCAAAAAAATAGCAAAAAAATTCAAAAACCCCATTGTGGCTTCTTTTCAAG
Source organism: Quercus parvula (assembly GCA_030820535.1). Taxonomy (NCBI): domain Eukaryota; kingdom Viridiplantae; phylum Streptophyta; class Magnoliopsida; order Fagales; family Fagaceae; genus Quercus; species Quercus parvula. Next base: position 51,203,646 of record JAUAME010000001.1, read on the forward strand.
CCAAAATAGGTTGGAAAATGCTGAGAAAGAGAGAAAATAAAAATTATCGTTTCGTTTCGTTCCTACCCGACGCGTAAAAGAAAATTCCAAAAAAATAGCAAAAAAATTCAAAAACCCCATTATGGCTTCTTTTCAAGCCAAAATAGGTTGGAAAATGCTGAGAAAGAGTGAAAATAAAAATTATCGTTTCGTTTCGTTCCTACCCGACGAGTAATAGAAAATTCCAAAGAAATAGCAAAAAAATTCAAAAAATTCAAAAATACCATTATGCCTTCATTTCAAACCAAAACATGTTGGAAAAGGCTAAAAAAGAGATAAAACAAAAATTATTGTTTCGTTTCGTTCCTACACGACGCATAAGAGATACTTAAAAAAAAATAGCAAAAAAATTCAAAAAATTCAAAAACCCCGTTATGGCTTCTTTTGAAGCCAAAATAGGTTGGAAAAGGCTGAGAAAGAGAGAAAACAACAATTATTATTTCGTTTCGTTCCTACACGACGCGTAAAAGAAAATTCCAAAAAAATAGCAAAAAAATTCAAAAACCCCATTATGGCTTCTTTTCAAGCCAAAATAGGTTGGAAAATGCTGAGAAAGAGAGGAAATAAAAATTATCGTTTCGTTTCGTTCGTACACGACGCGTAAAAGAAAATTCCAAAAAAATAGCAAAAAAATTCAAAAACCCCATTATGGCTTCTTTTCAAGCCAAAATAGGTTGGAAAATGCTGAGAAAGAGTGAAAATAAAAATTATCGTTTCGTTTCGTTCCTACCCGACGAGTAATAGAAAATTCCAAAGAAATAGCAAAAAAATTCAAAAAATTCAAAAATACCATTATGCCTTCATTTCAAACCAAAACATGTTGGAAAAGGCTAAAAAAGAGATAAAACAAAAATTATTGTTTCGTTTCGTTCCTACACGACGCATAAGAGATAATTAAAAAAAAAATAGCATAAAAATTCAAAAAATTAAAAAACCCCGTTATGGCTTCTTTTGAAGCCAAAATAGGTTGGAAAATGCTGAGAAAGAGAGAAAATAAAAATTATCGTTTCGTTTCGTTCCTACCCGACGCTTAATAGAGAATTCCAAAAAAATAGCAAAAAAATTCAAAAAATTCAAAAATACCATTATGGCTTCATTTCAAGCCAAAACTGGTTGGAAAAGGCCGAAAAAGAGAGAAAATAGAAATTATTGTTTCGTTTTGGATTCTACCCAACGCGTAATAGAAAATTCCAAAAAAATTCAAAAAGTTCAAAAATACCATTATGCCTTCATTTCAAACCAAAACATGTTGGAAAAGGCTAAAAAAGAGAGAAAACAAGAATTATTGTTTCGTTTCGTTCCTACCCGACGCGTAATAGAAAATTCCAAAGAAATAGCAAAGAAATTCAAAAAATTCAAAAACCCCGTTATGGCTTCTTTTCAAGCCAAAATAGGTTGGAAAATGCTTAGAAAGAGAGGAAATAAAAATTATCGTTTCGTTTCGTTCGTACATGACGCGTAAAAGAAAATTCCAAAAAAATAGCAAAAAAATTCAAAAACCCCATTATGGCTTCTTTTCAAGCCAAAATAGGTTGGAAAATGCTGAGAAAGAGAGAAAATAAAAATTATCGTTTCGTTTCGTTCCTATCCGACGCTTAATAGAGAATTCCAAAAAAATAGCAAAAAAATCCAAAAAATTCAAAAATACCATTATGGCTTCATTCCAAGCCAAAACTGGTTGGAAAAGGCCGAAAAAGAGAGAAAATAAAAATTATTGTTTCGTTTTGGATTCTACCCAACGCGTAATAGAAAATTCCAAAGAAATAGCAAAAAAATTCAAAAAATTCAAAAATACCATTATGCTTTCATTTGAAACCAAAACAGGTTGGAAAAGGCTGAAAAAGAGAGAGAACAAAAATTATAGTTTCGTTTCGTTCCTACCCGACGCTTTATAGAAAATTCCAAAAAAATAGCAAAAAAATTCAAAAAATACAAAAATACCATTATGCCTTCAATTTAAACCAAAACATGTTGGAAAAGGCTAAAAAAGAGAGAAAACAACAATTATTGTTTCGTTTCGTTCCTACCCGACGCGTAATAGAAAATTCCAAAGAAATAGCAAAGAAATTCAAAAAATTCAAAAACCCCGTTATGGCTTCTTTTCAAGCCAAAATAGGTTGGAAAATGCTTAGAAAGAGAGGAAATAAAAATTATCGTTTCGTTTCGTTCGTACATGACGCGTAAAAGAAAATTCCAAAAAAATAGCAAAAAAATTCAAAAACCCCATTATGGCTTCTTTTCAAGCCAAAATAGGTTGGAAAATGCTGAGAAAGAGAGAAAATAAAAATTATCGTTTCGTTTCGTTCCTATCCGACGCTTAATAGAGAATTCCAAAAAAATAGCAAAAAAATTCAAAAAATACAAAAATACCATTATGCCTTCAATTTAAACCAAAACATGTTGGAAAAGGCTAAAAAAGAGAGAAAACAACAATTATTGTTTCGTTTCGTTCCTACCCGACGCGTAATAGAAAATTCCAAAGAAATAGCAAAAAAATTCAAAAACCCCGTTATAGCTTCTTTTCAAGCCAAAATAGGTTGAAAAATGCTTAGAAAGAGAGGAAATAAAAATTATTATTTCGTTTCGTTCCTACACGACGCGTAAAAGAAAATTCCAAAAAAATAGCAAAAAAATTCAAAAACCCCATTATGGCTTCTTTTCAAGCCAAAATAGGTTGGAAAATGCTGAGAAAGAGAGAAAATAAAAATTATCGTTTCGTTTCGTTCCTACCCGACGAGTAATAGAAATTTCCAAAGAAATAGCAAAAAAATTCAAAAAATTCAAAAATACCATTATGCCTTCATTTTAAACCGAAACATGTTGGAAAAGGCTAAAAAAGAGAGAAAACAAAAATTATTGTTTCGTTTCGTTCCTACCCGACGCGTAATAGAAAATTCCAAAGAAATAGCAAAAAAATTCAAAAACCCCGTTATAGCTTCTTTTCAAGCCAAAATAGGTTGAAAAATGCTTAGAAAGAGAGGAAATAAAAATTATTATTTCGTTTCGTTCCTACACGACGCGTAAAAGAAAATTCCAAAAAAATAGCAAAAAAATTCAAAAACCCCATTATGGCTTCTTTTCAAGCCAAAATAGGTTGGAAAATGCTGAGAAAGAGAGGAAATAAAAATTATCGTTTCGTTTCGTTCGTACACGACGCGTAAAAGAAAATTCCAAAAAAATAGCAAAAAAATTCAAAAACCCCATTATGGCTTCTTTTCAAGCCAAAATAGGTTGGAAAATGCTGAGAAAGAGTGAAAATAAAAATTATCGTTTCGTTTCGTTCCTACCCGACGAGTAATAGAAAATTCCAAAGAAATAGCAAAAAAATTCAAAAAATTCAAAAATACCATTATGCCTTCATTTCAAACCAAAACATGTTGGAAAAGGCTAAAAAAGAGAGAAAACAAAAATTATTGTTTCGTTTCGTTCCTACACGACGCATAAGAGATAATTAAAAAAAAAATAGCATAAAAATTCAAAAAATTAAAAAACCCCGTTATGGCTTCTTTTGAAGCCAAAATAGGTTGGAAAATGCTGAGAAAGAGAGAAAATAAAAATTATCGTTTCGTTTCGTTCCTACCCGACGCTTAATAGAGAATTCCAAAAAAATAGCAAAAAAATTCAAAAAATTCAAAAATACCATTATGGCTTCATTTCAAGCCAAAACTGGTTGGAAAAGGCCGAAAAAGAGAGAAAATAGAAATTATTGTTTCGTTTTGGATTCTACCCAACGCGTAATAGAAAATTCCAAAAAAATTCAAAAAGTTCAAAAATACCATTATGCCTTCATTTCAAACCAAAACATGTTGGAAAAGGCTAAAAAAGAGAGAAAACAAGAATTATTGTTTCGTTTCGTTCCTACCCGACGCGTAATAGAAAATTCCAAAGAAATAGCAAAGAAATTCAAAAAATTCAAAAACCCCGTTATGGCTTCTTTTCAAGCCAAAATAGGTTGGAAAATGCTTAGAAAGAGAGGAAATAAAAATTATCGTTTCGTTTCGTTCGTACATGACGCGTAAAAGAAAATTCCAAAAAAATAGCAAAAAAATTCAAAAACCCCATTATGGCTTCTTTTCAAGCCAAAATAGGTTGGAAAATGCTGAGAAAGAGAGAAAATAAAAATTATCGTTTCGTTTCGTTCCTATCCGACGCTTAATAGAGAATTCCAAAAAAATAGCAAAAAAATTCAAAAAATTCAAAAATACCATTATGGCTTCATTCCAAGCCAAAACTGGTTGGAAAAGGCCGAAAAAGAGAGAAAATAAAAATTATTGTTTCGTTTTGGATTCTACCCAACGCGTAATAGAAAATTCCAAAGAAATAGCAAAAAAATTCAAAAAATTCAAAAATACCATTATGCCTTCATTTGAAACCAAAACAGGTTGGAAAAGGCTGAAAAAGAGAGAGAACAAAAATTATAGTTTCGTTTCGTTCCTACCCGACGCTTTATAGAAAATTCCAAAAAAATAGCAAAAAAATTCAAAAAATTCAAAAATACCATTATGCCTTCAATTTAAACCAAAACATGTTGGAAAAGGCTAAAAAAGAGAGAAAACAACAATTATTGTTTCGTTTCGTTCCTACCCGACGCGTAATAGAAAATTCCAAAGAAATAGCAAAAAAATTCAAAAACCCCGTTATAGCTTCTTTTCAAGCCAAAATAGGTTGAAAAATGCTTAGAAAGAGAGGAAATAAAAATTATTATTTCGTTTCGTTCCTACACGACGCGTAAAAGAAAATTCCAAAAAAATAGCAAAAAAATTCAAAAACCCCATTATGGCTTCTTTTCAAGCCAAAATAGGTTGGAAAATGCTGAGAAAGAGAGAAAATAAAAATTATCGTTTCGTTTCGTTCCTACCCGACGCTTAATAGAGAATTCCAAAAAAATAGCAAAAAAATTCAAAATATTCAAAAATACTATTATGGCTTCATTTCAAGCCAAAACAGGTTGGAAAAGGCTAAAAAAGAGAGAAAACAAAAATTATTGTTTCGTTTCGTTCCTACACGACGCATAAGAGATAATTAAAAAAAAATAGCATAAAAATTCAAAAAATTAAAAAACCCCGTTATGGCTTCTTTTGAAGCCAAAATAGGTTGGAAAATGCTGAGAAAGAGAGAAAATAAAAATTATCGTTTCGTTTCGTTCCTACCCGACGCTTAATAGAGAATTCCAAAAAAATAGCAAAAAAATTCAAAAAATTCAAAAATACCATTATGGCTTCATTTCAAGCCAAAACTGGTTGGAAAAGGCCGAAAAAGAGAGAAAATAGAAATTATTGTTTCGTTTTGGATTCTACCCAACGCGTAATAGAAAATTCCAAAGAAATAGCAAAAAAATTCAAAAAGTTCAAAAATACCATTATGCCTTCATTTCAAACCAAAACATGTTGGAAAAGGCTAAAATAGAGAGAAAACAAGAATTATTGTTTCGTTTCCTTCCTACCCGACGCGTAATAGAAAATTCCAAAGAAATAGCAAAGAAATTCAAAAAATTCAAAAACCCCGTTATGGCTTCTTTTCAAGCCAAAATAGGTTGGAAAATGCTGAGAAAGAGAGAAAATAAAAATTATCGTTTCGTTTCGTTCCTATCCGACGCTTAATAGAGAATTCCAAAAAAATAGCAAAAAAATTCAAAAAATTCAAAAATACCATTATGGCTTCATTCCAAGCCAAAACTGGTTGGAAAAGGCCGAAAAAGAGAGAAAATAAAAATTATTGTTTCGTTTTGGATTCTACCCAACGCGTAATAGAAAATTCCAAAGAAATAGCAAAAAAATTCAAAAAATTCAAAAATACCATTATGCTTTCATTTGAAACCAAAACAGGTTGGAAAAGGCTGAAAAAGAGAGAGAACAAAAATTATAGTTTCGTTTCGTTCCTACCCGACGCTTTATAGAAAATTCCAAAAAAATAGCAAAAAAATTCAAAAAATTCAAAAATACCATTATGCGTTCAATTTAAACCAAAACATGTTGGAAAAGGCTAAAAAAGAGAGAAAACAACAATTATTGTTTCGTTTCGTTCCTACCCGACGCGTAATAGAAAATTCCAAAGAAATAGCAAAAACCCCGTTATAGCTTCTTTTCAAGCCAAAATAGGTTGAAAAATGCTTAGAAAGAGAGGAAATAAAAATTATTATTTCGTTTCGTTCCTACACGACGCGTAAAAGAAAATTCCAAAAAAATAGCAAAAAAATTCAAAAACCCCATTATGGCTTCTTTTCAAGCCAAAATAGGTTGGAAAATGCTGAGAAAGAGAGAAAATAAAAATTATCGTTTCGTTTCGTTCCTACCCGACGAGTAATAGAAAATTCCAAAGAAATAGCAAAAAAATTCAAAAAATTCAAAAATACCATTATGCCTTCATTTTAAACCGAAACATGTTGGAAAAGGCTAAAAAAGAGAGAAAACAAAAATTATTGTTTCGTTTCGTTCCTACCCGACGCGTAATAGAAAATTCCAAAGAAATAGCAAAAAAATTCAAAAACCCCGTTATAGCTTCTTTTCAAGCCAAAATAGGTTGAAAAATGCTTAGAAAGAGAGGAAATAAAAATTATTATTTCGTTTCGTTCCTACACGACGCGTAAAAGAAAATTCCAAAAAAATAGCAAAAAAATTCAAAAACCCCATTATGGCTTCTTTTCAAGCCAAAATAGGTTGGAAAATGCTGAGAAAGAGAGGAAATAAAAATTATCGTTTCGTTTCGTTTGTACACGACGCGTAAAAGAAAATTCCAAAAAAATAGCAAAAAAATTCAAAAACCCCATTATGGCTTCTTTTCAAGCCAAAATAGGTTGGAAAATGCTGAGAAAGAGAGAAAATAAAAATTATCGTTTCGTTTCGTTCCTATCCGACGCTTAATAGAGAATTCCAAAAAAATAGCAAAAAAATTCAAAAAATTCAAAAATACCATTATGGCTTCATTCCAAGCCAAAACTGGTTGGAAAAGGCCGAAAAAGAGAGAAAATAAAAATTATTGTTTCGTTTTGGATTCTACCCAACGCGTAATAGAAAATTCCAAAGAAATAGCAAAAAAATTCAAAAAATTCAAAAATACCATTATGCCTTCATTTGAAGCCAAAACAGGTTGGAAAAGGCTGAAAAAGAGAGAGAACAAAAATTATAGTTTCGTTTCGTTCCTACCCGACGCGTAATAGAAAATTCCAAAGAAATAGCAAAAAAATTCAAAAACCCCGTTATAGCTTCTTTTCAAGCCAAAATAGGTTGAAAAATGCTTAGAAAGAGAGGAAATAAAAATTATTATTTCGTTTCGTTCCTACACGACGCGTAAAAGAAAATTCCAAAAAAATAGCAAAAAAATTCAAAAACCCCATTATGGCTTCTTTTCCAGCCAAAATAGGTTGGAAAATGCTGAGAAAGAGAGGAAATAAAAATTATCGTTTCGTTTCGTTCGTACACGACGCGTAAAAGAAAATTCCAAAAAAATAGCAAAAAAATTCAAAAACCCCATTATGGCTTCTTTTCAAGCCAAAATAGGTTGGAAAATGCTGAGAAAGAGAGAAAATAAAAATTATCGTTTCGTTTCGTTCCTACCCGACGCTTAATAGAGAATTCCAAAAAAATAGCAAAAAAATTCAAAATATTCAAAAATACTATTATGGCTTCATTTCAAGCCAAAACAGGTTGGAAAAGGCTAAAAAAGAGAGAAAACAAAAATTATTGTTTCGTTTCGTTCCTACACGACGCATAAGAGATAATTAAAAAAAAATAGCATAAAAATTCAAAAAATTAAAAAACCCCGTTATGGCTTCTTTTGAAGCCAAAATAGGTTGGAAAATGCTGAGAAAGAGAGAAAATAAAAATTATCGTTTCGTTTCGTTCCTACCCGACGCTTAATAGAGAATTCCAAAAAAATAGCAAAAAAATTCAAAAATACCATTATGGCTTCATTCCAAGCCAAAACTGGTTGGAAAAGGCCGAAAAAGAGAGAAAATAAAAATTATTGTTTCGTTTTGGATTCTACCCAACGCGTAATAGAAAATTCCAAAGAAATAGCAAAAAAATTCAAAAAATTCAAAAATACCATTATGCCTTCATTTTAAACCGAAACATGTTGGAAAAGGCTAAAAAAGAGAGAAAACAATAATTATTGTTTCGTTTCGTTCCTACCCGACGCGTAATAGAAAATTCCAAAGAAATAGCAAAAAAATTCAAAAACCCCGTTATAGCTTCTTTTCAAGCCAAAATAGGTTGAAAAATGCTTAGAAAGAGAGGAAATAAAAATTATTATTTCGTTTCGTTCCTACACGACGCGTAAAAGAAAATTCCAAAAAAATAGCAAAAAAAATTCAAAAACCCCATTATGGCTTCTTTTCAAGCCAAAATAGGTTGGAAAATGCTGAGAAAGAGAGGAAATAAAAATTATCGTTTCGTTTCGTTCGTACACGACGCGTAAAAGCAAATTCCAAAAAAATAGCAAAAAAATTCAAAAACCCCATTATGGCTTCTTTTCAAGCCAAAATAGGTTGGAAAATGCTGAGAAAGAGAGGAAATAAAAATTATCGTTTCGTTTCGTTCGTACATGACGCGTAAAAGAAAATTCCAAAAAAATAGCAAAAAAATTCAAAAACCCCATTATGGCTTCTTTTCAAGCCAAAATAGTTTGGAAAATGATGAGAAAGAGAGAAAATAAAAATTATCGTTTCGTTTCGTTCCTATCCGACGCTTAATAGAGAATTCCAAAAAAATAGCAAAAAAATTCAAAAAATTCAAAAATACCATTATGGCTTCATTCCAAGGCAAATCTGGTTGGAAAAGGCCGAAAAAGAGAGAAAATAAAAATTATTGTTTCGTTTTGGATTCTACCCAACGCGTAATAGAAAATTCCAAAGAAATAGCAAAAAAATTCAAAAAATTCAAAAATACCATTATGCCTTCATTTTAAACCGAAACATGTTGGAAAAGGCTAAAAAAGAGAGAAAACAATAATTATTGTTTCGTTTCGTTCCTACCCGACGCGTAATAGAAAATTCCAAAGAAATAGCAAAAAAATTCAAAAACCCCGTTATAGCTTCTTTTCAAGCCAAAATAGGTTGAAAAATGCTTAGAAAGAGAGGAAATAAAAATTATTATTTCGTTTCGTTCCTACACGACGCGTAAAAGAAAATTCCAAAAAAATAGCAAAAAAATTCAAAAACCCCATTATGGCTTCTTTTCAAGCCAAAATAGGTTGGAAAATGCTGAGAAAGAGAGGAAATAAAAATTATCGTTTCGTTTCGTTCGTACACGACGCGTAAAAGCAAATTCCAAAAAAATAGCAAAAAAATTCAAAAACCCCATTATGGCTTCTTTTCAAGCCAAAATAGGTTGGAAAATGCTGAGAAAGAGTGAAAATAAAAATTATCGTTTCGTTTCGTTCCTACCCGACGAGTAATAGAAAATTCCAAAGAAATAGCAAAAAAATTCAAAAAATTCAAAAATACCATTATGCCTTCATTTCAAACCAAAACATGTTGGAAAAGGCTAAAAAAGAGAGAAAACAAAAATTATTGTTTCGTTTCGTTCCTACACGACGCATAAGGGATAATTAAAAAAAAAATAGCATAAAAATTCAAAAAATTAAAAAACCCCGTTATGGCTTCTTTTGAAGCCAAAATAGGTTGGAAAATGCTGAGAAAGAGAGAAAATAAAAATTATCGTTTAGTTTCGTTCCTACCCGATGCTTAATAGAGAATTCCAAAAAAATAGCAAAAAAATTCAAAAAATTCAAAAATACCATTATGACTTCATTTCAAGCCAAAACTGGTTGGAAAAGGCCGAAAAAGAGAGAAAATAGAAATTATTGTTTCGTTTTGGATTCTACCCAACGCGTAATAGAAGATTCCAAAGAAATAGCAAAAAAATTCAAAAAGTTCAAAAATACCATTATGCCTTCATTTCAAACCAAAACATGTTGGAAAAGGCTAAAAAAGAGAGAAAACAAGAATTATTGTTTCGTTTCGTTCCTACCCGACGCGTAATAGAAAATTCCAAAGAAATAGCAAAGAAATTCAAAAAATTCAAAAACCCCGTTATGGCTTCTTTTCAAGCCAAAATAGGTTGGAAAATGCTTAGAAAGAGAGGAAATAAAAATTATCGTTTCGTTTCGTTCGTACATGACGCGTAAAAGAAAATTCCAAAAAAATAGCAAAAAAATTCAAAAACCCCATTATGGCTTCTTTTCAAGCCAAAATAGGTTGGAAAATGCTGAGAAAGAGAGAAAATAAAAATTATCGTTTCGTTTCGTTCCTATCCGACGCTTAATAGAGAATTCCAAAAAAATAGCAAAAAAATTCAAAAAATTCAAAAATACCATTATGGCTTCATTCCAAGCCAAAACTGGTTGGAAAAGGCCGAAAAAGAGAGAAAATAGAAATTATTGTTTCGTTTTGGATTCTACCCAACGCGTAATAGAAAATTCCAAAGAAATAGCAAAAAAATTCAAAAATGCCATTATGCCTTCATTTGAAGCCAAAACAGGTTGGAAAAGGATGAAAAAGAGAGAGAACAAAAATTATAGTTTCGTTTCGTTCCTACCCGACGCTTTATAGAAAATTCCAAAAAAATAGCAAAAAAATTCAAAAAATTCAAAAATACCATTATGCCTTCAATTTAAACCAAAACATGTTGGAAAAGGCTAAAAAAGAGAGAAAACAACAATTATTGTTTCGTTTCGTTCCTACCCGACGCGTAATAGAAAATTCCAAAGAAATAGCAAAAAAATTCAAAAACCCCGTTATAGCTTCTTTTCAAGCCAAAATAGGTTGAAAAATGCTTAGAAAGAGAGGAAATAAAAATTATTATTTCGTTTCGTTCCTACACGACGCGTAAAAGAAAATAGCAAAAAAATAGCAAAAAAATTCAAAAACCCCATTATGGCTTCTTTTCAAGCCAAAATAGGTTGGAAAATGCTGAGAAAGAGAGAAAATAAAAATTATCGTTTCGTTTCGTTCCTATCCGACGCTTAATAGAGAATTCCAAAAAAATAGCAAAAAAATTCAAAAAATTCAAAAATACCATTATGGCTTCATTCCAAGCCAAAACTGGTTGGAAAAGGCCGAAAAAGAGAGAAAATAAAAATTATTGTTTCGTTTTGGATTCTACCCAACGCGTAATAGAAAATTCCAAAGAAATAGCAAAAAAATTCAAAAAATTCAAAAATACCATTATGCCTTCATTTTAAACCGAAACATGTTGGAAAAGGCTAAAAAAGAGAGAAAACAATAATTATTGTTTCGTTTCGTTCCTACCCGACGCGTAATAGAAAATTCCAAAGAAATAGCAAAAAAATTCAAAAACCCCGTTATAGCTTCTTTTCAAGCCAAAATAGGTTGAAAAATGCTTAGAAAGAGAGGAAATAAAAATTATTATTTCGTTTCGTTCCTACACGACGCGTAAAAGAAAATTCCAAAAAAATAGCAAAAAAATTCAAAAACCCCATTATGGCTTCTTTTCAAGCCAAAATAGGTTGGAAAATGCTGAGAAAGAGAGGAAATAAAAATTATCGTTTCGTTTCGTTCGTACACGACGCGTAAAAGCAAATTCCAAAAAAATAGCAAAAAAATTCAAAAACCCCATTATGGCTTCTTTTCAAGCCAAAATAGGTTGGAAAATGCTGAGAAAGAGTGAAAATAAAAATTATCGTTTCGTTTCGTTCCTACCCGACGAGTAATAGAAAATTCCAAAGAAATAGCAAAAAAATTCAAAAAATTCAAAAATACCATTATGCCTTCATTTCAAACCAAAACATGTTGGAAAAGGCTAAAAAAGAGAGAAAACAAAAATTATTGTTTCGTTTCGTTCCTACACGACGCATAAGGGATAATTAAAAAAAAAATAGCATAAAAATTCAAAAAATTAAAAAACCCCGTTATGGCTTCTTTTGAAGCCAAAATAGGTTGGAAAATGCTGAGAAAGAGAGAAAATAAAAATTATCGTTTAGTTTCGTTCCTACCCGATGCTTAATAGAGAATTCCAAAAAAATAGCAAAAAAATTCAAAAAATTCAAAAATACCATTATGACTTCATTTCAAGCCAAAACTGGTTGGAAAAGGCCGAAAAAGAGAGAAAATAGAAATTATTGTTTCGTTTTGGATTCTACCCAACGCGTAATAGAAGATTCCAAAGAAATAGCAAAAAAATTCAAAAAGTTCAAAAATACCATTATGCCTTCATTTCAAACCAAAACATGTTGGAAAAGGCTAAAAAAGAGAGAAAACAAGAATTATTGTTTCGTTTCGTTCCTACCCGACGCGTAATAGAAAATTCCAAAGAAATAGCAAAGAAATTCAAAAAATTCAAAAACCCCGTTATGGCTTCTTTTCAAGCCAAAATAGGTTGGAAAATGCTTAGAAAGAGAGGAAATAAAAATTATCGTTTCGTTTCGTTCGTACATGACGCGTAAAAGAAAATTCCAAAAAAATAGCAAAAAAATTCAAAAACCCCATTATGGCTTCTTTTCAAGCCAAAATAGGTTGGAAAATGCTGAGAAAGAGAGAAAATAAAAATTATCGTTTCGTTTCGTTCCTATCCGACGCTTAATAGAGAATTCCAAAAAAATAGCAAAAAAATTCAAAAAATTCAAAAATACCATTATGGCTTCATTCCAAGCCAAAACTGGTTGGAAAAGGCCGAAAAAGAGAGAAAATAGAAATTATTGTTTCGTTTTGGATTCTACCCAACGCGTAATAGAAAATTCCAAAGAAATAGCAAAAAAATTCAAAAATGCCATTATGCCTTCATTTGAAGCCAAAACAGGTTGGAAAAGGATGAAAAAGAGAGAGAACAAAAATTATAGTTTCGTTTCGTTCCTACCCGACGCTTTATAGAAAATTCCAAAAAAATAGCAAAAAAATTCAAAAAATTCAAAAATACCATTATGCCTTCAATTTAAACCAAAACATGTTGGAAAAGGCTAAAAAAGAGAGAAAACAACAATTATTGTTTCGTTTCGTTCCTACCCGACGCGTAATAGAAAATTCCAAAGAAATAGCAAAAAAATTCAAAAACCCCGTTATAGCTTCTTTTCAAGCCAAAATAGGTTGAAAAATGCTTAGAAAGAGAGGAAATAAAAATTATTATTTCGTTTCGTTCCTACACGACGCGTAAAAGAAAATAGCAAAAAAATAGCAAAAAAATTCAAAAACCCCATTATGGCTTCTTTTCAAGCCAAAATAGGTTGGAAAATGCTGAGAAAGAGAGAAAATAAAAATTATCGTTTCGTTTCGTTCCTATCCGACGCTTAATAGAGAATTCCAAAAAAATAGCAAAAAAATTCAAAAAATTCAAAAATACCATTATGGCTTCATTCCAAGCCAAAACTGGTTGGAAAAGGCCGAAAAAGAGAGAAAATAAAAATTATTGTTTCGTTTTGGATTCTACCCAACGCGTAATAGAAAATTCCAAAGAAATAGCAAAAAAATTCAAAAAATTCAAAAATACCATTATGCCTTCATTTGAAACCAAAACAGGTTGGAAAAGGCTGAAAAAGAGAGAGAACAAAAATTATAGTTTCGTTTCGTTCCTACCCGACGCTTTATAGAAAATTCCAAAAAAATAGCAAAAAAATTCAAAAAATTCAAAAATACCATTATGCCTTCAATTTAAACCAAAACATGTTGGAAAAGGCTAAAAAAGAGAGAAAACAACAATTATTGTTTCGTTTCGTTCCTACCCGACGCGTAATAGAAAATTCCAAAGAAATAGCAAAAAAATTCAAAAACCCCGTTATAGCTTCTTTTCAAGCCAAAATAGGTTGAAAAATGCTTAGAAAGAGAGGAAATAAAAATTATTATTTCGTTTCGTTCCTACACGACGCGTAAAAGAAAATTCCAAAAAAATAGCAAAAAAATTCAAAAACCCCATTATGGCTTCTTTTCAAGCCAAAATAGGTTGGAAAATGCTGAGAAAGAGAGAAAATAAAAATTATCGTTTCGTTTCGTTCCTACCCGACGAGTAATAGAAAATTCCAAAGAAATAGCAAAAAAATTCAAAAAATTCAAAAATACCATTATGCCTTCATTTTAAACCGAAACATGTTGGAAAAGGCTAAAAAAGAGAGAAAACAAAAATTATTGTTTCGTTTCGTTCCTACCCGACGCGTAATAGAAAATTCCAAAGAAATAGCAAAAAAATTCAAAAACCCCGTTATAGCTTCTTTTCAAGCCAAAATAGGTTGAAAAATGCTTAGATAGAGAGGAAATAAAAATTATTATTTCGTTTCGTTCCTACACGACGCGTAAAAGAAAATTCCAAAAAAATAGCAAAAAAATTCAAAAACCCCATTATGGCTTCTTTTCAAGCCAAAATAGGTTGGAAAATGCTGAGAAAGAGAGGAAATAAAAATTATGGTTTCGTTTCGTTCGTACACGACGCGTAAAAGAAAATTCCAAAAAAATAGCAAAAAAATTCAAAAACCCCTATGGCTTCTTTTCAAGCCAAAATAGGTTGGAAAATGCTGAGAAAGAGAGAAAATAAAAATTATCGTTTCGTTTCGTTCCTACCCGACGCTTAATAGAGAATTCCAAAAAAATAGCAAAAAAATTCAAAATATTCAAAAATACTATTATGGCTTCATTTCAAGCCAAAACAGGTTGGAAAAGGCTAAAAAAGAGAGAAAACAAAAATTATTGTTTCGTTTCGTTCCTACACGACGCATAAGAGATAATTAAAAAAAAATAGCATAAAAATTCAAAAAATTAAAAAACCCCGTTATGGCTTCTTTTGAAGCCAAAATAGGTTGGAAAATGCTGAGAAAGAGAGAAAATAAAAATTATCGTTTCGTTTCGTTCCTACCCGACGCTTAATAAAGAATTCCAAAAAAATAGCAAAAAAATTCAAAAAATTCAAAAATACCATTATGGCTTCATTTCAAGCCAAAACTGGTTGGAAAAGGCCGAAAAAGAGAGAAAATAGAAATTATTGTTTCGTTTTGGATTCTACCCAACGCGTAATAGAAAATTCCAAAGAAATAGCAAAAAAATTCAAAAAGTTCAAAAATACCATTATGCCTTCATTTCAAACCAAAACATGTTGGAAAAGGCTAAAAAAGAAAGAAAACAAGAATTATTGTTTCGTTTCCTTCCTACCCGACGCGTAATAGAAAATTCCAAAGAAATAGCAAAGAAATTCAAAAAATTCAAAAACCCCGTTATGGCTTCTTTTCAAGCCAAAATAGGTTGGAAAATGCTGAGAAAGAGAGAAAATAAAAATTATCGTTTCGTTTCGTTCCTATCCGACGCTTAATAGAGAATTCCAAAAAAATAGCAAAAAAATTCAAAAAATTCAAAAATACCATTATGGCTTCATTCCAAGCCAAAACTGGTTGGAAAAGGCCGAAAAAGAGAGAAAATAAAAATTATTGTTTCGTTTTGGATTCTACCCAACGCGTAATAGAAAATTCCAAAGAAATAGCAAAAAAATTCAAAAAATTCAAAAATACCATTATGCTTTCATTTGAAACCAAAACAGGTTGGAAAAGGCTGAAAAAGAGAGAGAACAAAAATTATAGTTTCGTTTCGTTCCTACCCGACGCTTTATAGAAAATTCCAAAAAAATAGCAAAAAAATTCAAAAAATTCAAAAATACCATTATGCGTTCAATTTAAACCAAAACATGTTGGAAAAGGCTAAAAAAGAGAGAAAACAACAATTATTGTTTCGTTTCGTTCCTACCCGACGCGTAATAGAAAATTCCAAAGAAATAGCAAAAAAATTCAAAAACCCCGTTATAGCTTCTTTTCAAGCCAAAATAGGTTGAAAAATGCTTAGAAAGAGAGGAAATAAAAATTATTATTTCGTTTCGTTCCTACACGACGCGTAAAAGAAAATTCCAAAAAAATAGCAAAAAAATTCAAAAACCCCATTATGGCTTCTTTTCAAGCCAAAATAGGTTGGAAAATGCTGAGAAAGAGAGAAAATAAAAATTATCGTTTCGTTTCGTTCCTACCCGACGAGTAATAGAAAATTCCAAAGAAATAGCAAAAAAATTCAAAAAATTCAAAAATACCATTATGCCTTCATTTTAAACCGAAACATGTTGGAAAAGGCTAAAAAAGAGAGAAAACAAAAATTATTGTTTCGTTTCGTTCCTACCCGACGCGTAATAGAAAATTCCAAAGAAATAGCAAAAAAATTCAAAAACCCCGTTATAGCTTCTTTTCAAGCCAAAATAGGTTGAAAAATGCTTAGAAAGAGAGGAAATAAAAATTATTATTTCGTTTCGTTCCTACACGACGCGTAAAAGAAAATTCCAAAAAAATAGCAAAAAAA
This sequence comes from Quercus parvula, assembly GCA_030820535.1. Taxonomy (NCBI): domain Eukaryota; kingdom Viridiplantae; phylum Streptophyta; class Magnoliopsida; order Fagales; family Fagaceae; genus Quercus; species Quercus parvula. The sequence goes on from JAUAME010000001.1 coordinate 51,219,952, forward strand.
TTCAAAAACCCCATTATGGCTTCTTTTCAAGCCAAAATAGGTTGGAAAATGCTGAGAAAGAGAGGAAATAAAAATTATCGTTTCGTTTCGTTTGTACACGACGCGTAAAAGAAAATTCCAAAAAAATAGCAAAAAAATTCAAAAACCCCATTATGGCTTCTTTTCAAGCCAAAATAGGTTGGAAAATGCTGAGAAAGAGAGAAAATAAAAATTATCGTTTCGTTTCGTTCCTATCCGACGCTTAATAGAGAATTCCAAAAAAATAGCAAAAAAATTCAAAAAATTCAAAAATACCATTATGGCTTCATTCCAAGCCAAAACTGGTTGGAAAAGGCCGAAAAAGAGAGAAAATAAAAATTATTGTTTCGTTTTGGATTCTACCCAACGCGTAATAGAAAATTCCAAAGAAATAGCAAAAAAATTCAAAAAATTCAAAAATACCATTATGCCTTCATTTGAAGCCAAAACAGGTTGGAAAAGGCTGAAAAAGAGAGAGAACAAAAATTATAGTTTCGTTTCGTTCCTACCCGACGCGTAATAGAAAATTCCAAAGAAATAGCAAAAAAATTCAAAAACCCCGTTATAGCTTCTTTTCAAGCCAAAATAGGTTGAAAAATGCTTAGAAAGAGAGGAAATAAAAATTATTATTTCGTTTCGTTCCTACACGACGCGTAAAAGAAAATTCCAAAAAAATAGCAAAAAAATTCAAAAACCCCATTATGGCTTCTTTTCCAGCCAAAATAGGTTGGAAAATGCTGAGAAAGAGAGGAAATAAAAATTATCGTTTCGTTTCGTTCGTACACGACGCGTAAAAGAAAATTCCAAAAAAATAGCAAAAAAATTCAAAAACCCCATTATGGCTTCTTTTCAAGCCAAAATAGGTTGGAAAATGCTGAGAAAGAGAGAAAATAAAAATTATCGTTTCGTTTCGTTCCTACCCGACGCTTAATAGAGAATTCCAAAAAAATAGCAAAAAAATTCAAAATATTCAAAAATACTATTATGGCTTCATTTCAAGCCAAAACAGGTTGGAAAAGGCTAAAAAAGAGAGAAAACAAAAATTATTGTTTCGTTTCGTTCCTACACGACGCATACGAGATAATTAAAAAAAAATAGCATAAAAATTCAAAAAATTAAAAAACCCCGTTATGGCTTCTTTTGAAGCCAAAATAGGTTGGAAAATGCTGAGAAAGAGAGAAAATAAAAATTATCGTTTCGTTTCGTTCCTACCCGACGCTTAATAGAGAATTCCAAAAAAATAGCAAAAAAATTTAAAAAATTCAAAAATACCATTATGGCTTCATTCCAAGCCAAAACTGGTTGGAAAAGGCCGAAAAAGAGAGAAAATAAAAATTATTGTTTCGTTTTGGATTCTACCCAACGCGTAATAGAAAATTCCAAAGAAATAGCAAAAAAATTCAAAAAATTCAAAAATACCATTATGCCTTCATTTTAAACCGAAACATGTTGGAAAAGGCTAAAAAAGAGAGAAAACAATAATTATTGTTTCGTTTCGTTCCTACCCGACGCGTAATAGAAAATTCCAAAGAAATAGCAAAAAAATTCAAAAACCCCGTTATAGCTTCTTTTCAAGCCAAAATAGATTGAAAAATGCTTAGAAAGAGAGGAAATAAAAATTATTATTTCGTTTCGTTCCTACACGACGCGTAAAAGAAAATTCCAAAAAAATAGCAAAAAAATTCAAAAACCCCATTATGGCTTCTTTTCAAGCCAAAATAGGTTGGAAAATGCTGAGAAAGAGAGGAAATAAAAATTATCGTTTCGTTTCGTTCGTACACGACGCGTAAAAGCAAATTCCAAAAAAATAGCAAAAAAACTCAAAAACCCCATTATGGCTTCTTTTCAAGCCAAAATAGGTTGGAAAATGCTGAGAAAGAGAGGAAATAAAAATTATCGTTTCGTTTCGTTCGTACATGACGCGTAAAAGAAAATTCCAAAAAAATAGCAAAAAAATTCAAAAACCCCATTATGGCTTCTTTTCAAGCCAAAATAGTTTGGAAAATGCTGAGAAAGAGAGAAAATAAAAATTATCGTTTCGTTTCGTTCCTATCCGACGCTTAATAGAGAATTCCAAAAACATAGCAAAAAAATTCAAAAAATTCAAAAATACCATTATGGCTTCATTCCAAGGCAAATCTGGTTGGAAAAGGCCGAAAAAGAGAGAAAATAAAAATTATTGTTTCGTTTTGGATTCTACCCAACGCGTAATAGAAAATTCCAAAGAAATAGCAAAAAAATTCAAAAAATTCAAAAATACCATTATGCCTTCATTTTAAACCGAAACATGTTGGAAAAGGCTAAAAAAGAGAGAAAACAATAATTATTGTTTCGTTTCGTTCCTACCCGACGCGTAATAGAAAATTCCAAAGAAATAGCAAAAAAATTCAAAAACCCCGTTATAGCTTCTTTTCAAGCCAAAATAGGTTGAAAAATGCTTAGAAAGAGAGGAAATAAAAATTATTATTTCGTTTCGTTCCTACACGACGCGTAAAAGAAAATTCCAAAAAAATAGCAAAAAAATTCAAAAACCCCATTATGGCTTCTTTTCAAGCCAAAATAGGTTGGAAAATGCTGAGAAAGAGAGAAAATAAAAATTATCGTTTCGTTTCGTTCCTACCCGACGAGTAATAGAAAATTCCAAAGAAATAGCAAAAAAATTCAAAAAATTCAAAAATACCATTATGCCTTCATTTTAAACCGAAACATGTTGGAAAAGGCTAAAAAAGAGAGAAAACAAAAATTATTGTTTCGTTTCGTTCCTACCCGACGCGTAATAGAAAATTCCAAAGAAATAGCAAAAAAATTCAAAAACCCCGTTATAGCTTCTTTTCAAGCCAAAATAGGTTGAAAAATGCTTAGAAAGAGAGGAAATAAAAATTATTATTTCGTTTCGTTCCTACACGACGCGTAAAAGAAAATTCCAAAAAAATAGCAAAAAAATTCAAAAACCCCATTATGGCTTCTTTTCAAGCCAAAATAGGTTGGAAAATGCTGAGAAAGAGAGGAAATAAAAATTATCGTTTCGTTTCGTTTGTACACGACGCGTAAAAGAAAATTCCAAAAAAATAGCAAAAAAATTCAAAAACCCCATTATGGCTTCTTTTCAAGCCAAAATAGGTTGGAAAATGCTGAGAAAGAGAGAAAATAAAAATTATCGTTTCGTTTCGTTCCTATCCGACGCTTAATAGAGAATTCCAAAAAAATAGCAAAAAAATTCAAAAAATTCAAAAATACCATTATGGCTTCATTCCAAGCCAAAACTGGTTGGAAAAGGCCGAAAAAGAGAGAAAATAAAAATTATTGTTTCGTTTTGGATTCTACCCAACGCGTAATAGAAAATTCCAAAGAAATAGCAAAAAAATTCAAAAAATTCAAAAATACCATTATGCCTTCATTTGAAGCCAAAACAGGTTGGAAAAGGCTGAAAAAGAGAGAGAACAAAAATTATAGTTTCGTTTCGTTCCTACCCGACGCGTAATAGAAAATTCCAAAGAAATAGCAAAAAAATTCAAAAACCCCGTTATAGCTTCTTTTCAAGCCAAAATAGGTTGAAAAATGCTTAGAAAGAGAGGAAATAAAAATTATTATTTCGTTTCGTTCCTACACGACGCGTAAAAGAAAATTCCAAAAAAATAGCAAAAAAATTCAAAAACCCCATTATGGCTTCTTTTCCAGCCAAAATAGGTTGGAAAATGCTGAGAAAGAGAGGAAATAAAAATTATCGTTTCGTTTCGTTCGTACACGACGCGTAAAAGAAAATTCCAAAAAAATAGCAAAAAAATTCAAAAACCCCATTATGGCTTCTTTTCAAGCCAAAATAGGTTGGAAAATGCTGAGAAAGAGAGAAAATAAAAATTATCGTTTCGTTTCGTTCCTACCCGACGCTTAATAGAGAATTCCAAAAAAATAGCAAAAAAATTCAAAATATTCAAAAATACTATTATGGCTTCATTTCAAGCCAAAACAGGTTGGAAAAGGCTAAAAAAGAGAGAAAACAAAAATTATTGTTTCGTTTCGTTCCTACACGACGCATACGAGATAATTAAAAAAAAATAGCATAAAAATTCAAAAAATTAAAAAACCCCGTTATGGCTTCTTTTGAAGCCAAAATAGGTTGGAAAATGCTGAGAAAGAGAGAAAATAAAAATTATCGTTTCGTTTCGTTCCTACCCGACGCTTAATAGAGAATTCCAAAAAAATAGCAAAAAAATTTAAAAAATTCAAAAATACCATTATGGCTTCATTCCAAGCCAAAACTGGTTGGAAAAGGCCGAAAAAGAGAGAAAATAAAAATTATTGTTTCGTTTTGGATTCTACCCAACGCGTAATAGAAAATTCCAAAGAAATAGCAAAAAAATTCAAAAAATTCAAAAATACCATTATGCCTTCATTTTAAACCGAAACATGTTGGAAAAGGCTAAAAAAGAGAGAAAACAATAATTATTGTTTCGTTTCGTTCCTACCCGACGCGTAATAGAAAATTCCAAAGAAATAGCAAAAAAATTCAAAAACCCCGTTATAGCTTCTTTTCAAGCCAAAATAGATTGAAAAATGCTTAGAAAGAGAGGAAATAAAAATTATTATTTCGTTTCGTTCCTACACGACGCGTAAAAGAAAATTCCAAAAAAATAGCAAAAAAATTCAAAAACCCCATTATGGCTTCTTTTCAAGCCAAAATAGGTTGGAAAATGCTGAGAAAGAGAGGAAATAAAAATTATCGTTTCGTTTCGTTCGTACACGACGCGTAAAAGCAAATTCCAAAAAAATAGCAAAAAAACTCAAAAACCCCATTATGGCTTCTTTTCAAGCCAAAATAGGTTGGAAAATGCTGAGAAAGAGAGGAAATAAAAATTATCGTTTCGTTTCGTTCGTACATGACGCGTAAAAGAAAATTCCAAAAAAATAGCAAAAAAATTCAAAAACCCCATTATGGCTTCTTTTCAAGCCAAAATAGTTTGGAAAATGCTGAGAAAGAGAGAAAATAAAAATTATCGTTTCGTTTCGTTCCTATCCGACGCTTAATAGAGAATTCCAAAAACATAGCAAAAAAATTCAAAAAATTCAAAAATACCATTATGGCTTCATTCCAAGGCAAATCTGGTTGGAAAAGGCCGAAAAAGAGAGAAAATAAAAATTATTGTTTCGTTTTGGATTCTACCCAACGCGTAATAGAAAATTCCAAAGAAATAGCAAAAAAATTCAAAAAATTCAAAAATACCATTATGCCTTCATTTTAAACCGAAACATGTTGGAAAAGGCTAAAAAAGAGAGAAAACAATAATTATTGTTTCGTTTCGTTCCTACCCGACGCGTAATAGAAAATTCCAAAGAAATAGCAAAAAAATTCAAAAACCCCGTTATAGCTTCTTTTCAAGCCAAAATAGGTTGAAAAATGCTTAGAAAGAGAGGAAATAAAAATTATTATTTCGTTACGTTCCTACACGACGCGTAAAAGAAAATTCCAAAAAAATAGCAAAAAAATTCAAAAACCCCATTATGGCTTCTTTTCAAGCCAAAATAGGTTGGAAAATGCTGAGAAAGAGAGGAAATAAAAATTATCGTTTCGTTTCGTTCGTACACGACGCGTAAAAGCAAATTCCAAAAAAATAGCAAAAAAATTCAAAAACCCCATTATGGCTTCTTTTCAAGCCAAAATAGGTTGGAAAATGCTGAGAAAGAGTGAAAATAAAAATTATCGTTTCGTTTCGTTCCTACCCGACGAGTAATAGAAAATTCCAAAGAAATAGCAAAAAAATTCAAAAAATTCAAAAATACCATTATGCCTTCATTTCAAACCAAAACATGTTGGAAAAGGCTAAAAAAGAGAGAAAACAAAAATTATTGTTTCGTTTCGTTCCTACACGACGCATAAGGGATAATTAAAAAAAAAATAGCATAAAAATTCAAAAAATTAAAAAACCCCGTTATGGCTTCTTTTGAAGCCAAAATAGGTTGGAAAATGCTGAGAAAGAGAGAAAATAAAAATTATCGTTTCGTTTCGTTCCTACCCGATGCTTAATAGAGAATTCCAAAAAAATAGCAAAAAAATTCAAAAAATTCAAAAATACCATTATGACTTCATTTCAAGCCAAAACTGGTTGGAAAAGGCCGAAAAAGAGAGAAAATAGAAATTATTGTTTCGTTTTGGATTCTACCCAACGCGTAATAGAAGATTCCAAAGAAATAGCAAAAAAATTCAAAAAGTTCAAAAATACCATTATGCCTTCATTTCAAACCAAAACATGTTGGAAAAGGCTAAAAAAGAGAGAAAACAAGAATTATTGTTTCGTTTCGTTCCTACCCGACGCGTAATAGAAAATTCCAAAGAAATAGCAAAGAAATTCAAAAAATTCAAAAACCCCGTTATGGCTTCTTTTCAAGCCAAAATAGGTTGGAAAATGCTTAGAAAGAGAGGAAATAAAAATTATCGTTTCGTTTCGTTCGTACATGACGCGTAAAAGAAAATTCCAAAAAAATAGCAAAAAAATTCAAAAACCCCATTATGGCTTCTTTTCAAGCCAAAATAGGTTGGAAAATGCTGAGAAAGAGAGAAAATAAAAATTATCGTTTCGTTTCGTTCCTATCCGACGCTTAATAGAGAATTCCAAAAAAATAGCAAAAAAATTCAAAAAATTCAAAAATACCATTATGGCTTCATTCCAAGCCAAAACTGGTTGGAAAAGGCCGAAAAAGAGAGAAAATAGAAATTATTGTTTCGTTTTGGATTCTACCCAACGCGTAATAGAAAATTCCAAAGAAATAGCAAAAAAATTCAAAAATGCCATTATGCCTTCATTTGAAGCCAAAACAGGTTGGAAAAGGATGAAAAAGAGAGAGAACAAAAATTATAGTTTCGTTTCGTTCCTACCCGACGCTTTATAGAAAATTCCAAAAAAATAGCAAAAAAATTCAAAAAATTCAAAAATACCATTATGCCTTCAATTTAAACCAAAACATGTTGGAAAAGGCTAAAAAAGAGAGAAAACAACAATTATTGTTTCGTTTCGTTCCTACCCGACGCGTAATAGAAAATTCCAAAGAAATAGCAAAAAAATTCAAAAACCCCGTTATAGCTTCTTTTCAAGCCAAAATAGGTTGAAAAATGCTTAGAAAGAGAGGAAATAAAAATTATTATTTCGTTTCGTTCCTACACGACGCGTAAAAGAAAATAGCAAAAAAATAGCAAAAAAATTCAAAAACCCCATTATGGCTTCTTTTCAAGCCAAAATAGGTTGGAAAATGCTGAGAAAGAGAGAAAATAAAAATTATCGTTTCGTTTCGTTCCTACCCGACGAGTAATAGAAAATTCCAAAGAAATAGCAAAAAAATTCAAAAAATTCAAAAATACCATTATGCCTTCATTTTAAACCGAAACATGTTGGAAAAGGCTAAAAAAGAGAGAAAACAAAAATTATTGTTTCGTTTCGTTCCTACCCGACGCGTAATAGAAAATTCCAAAGAAATAGCAAAAAAATTCAAAAACCCCGTTATAGCTTCTTTTCAAGCCAAAATAGGTTGAAAAATGCTTAGAAAGAGAGGAAATAAAAATTATTATTTCGTTTCGTTCCTACACGACGCGTAAAAGAAAATTCCAAAAAAATAGTAAAAAAATTCAAAAACCCCATTATGGCTTCTTTTCAAGCCAAAATAGGTTGGAAAATGCTGAGAAAGAGAGGAAATAAAAATTATCGTTTCGTTTCGTTCGTACACGACGCGTAAAAGAAAATTCCAAAAAAATAGCAAAAAAATTCAAAAACCCCATTATGGCTTCTTTTCAAGCCAAAATAGGTTGGAAAATGCTGAGAAAGAGAGAAAATAAAAATTATCGTTTCGTTTCGTTCCTATCCGACGCTTAATAGAGAATTCCAAAAAAATAGCAAAAAAATTCAAAAAATTCAAAAATACCATTATGGCTTCATTCCAAGCCAAAACTGGTTGGAAAAGGCCGAAAAAGAGAGAAAATAAAAATTATTGTTTCGTTTTGGATTCTACCCAACGCGTAATAGAAAATTCCAAAGAAATAGCAAAAAAATTCAAAAAATTCAAAAATACCATTATGCCTTCATTTGAAGCCAAAACAGGTTGGAAAAGGCTGAAAAAGAGAGAGAACAAAAAATTATAGTTTCGTTTCGTTCCTACCCGACGCGTAATAGAAAATTCCAAAGAAATAGCAAAAAAATTCAAAAACCCCGTTATAGCTTCTTTTCAAGCCAAAATAGGTTGAAAAATGCTTAGAAAGAGAGGAAATAAAAATTATTATTTCGTTTCGTTCCTACACGACGCGTAAAAGAAAATTCCAAAAAAATAGCAAAAAAATTCAAAAACCCCATTATGGCTTCTTTTCAAGCCAAAATAGGTTGGAAAATGCTGAGAAAGAGAGGAAATAAAAATTATCGTTTCGTTTCGTTCGTACACGACGCGTAAAAGAAAATTCCAAAAAAATAGCAAAAAAATTCAAAAACCCCATTATGGCTTCTTTTCAAGCCAAAATAGGTTGGAAAATGCTGAGAAAGAGTGAAAATAAAAATTATCGTTTCGTTTCGTTCCTACCCGACGAGTAATAGAAAATTCCAAAGAAATAGCAAAAAAATTCAAAAAATTCAAAAATACCATTATGCCTTCATTTCAAACCAAAACATGTTGGAAAAGGCTAAAAAAGAGAGAAAACAAAAATTATTGTTTCGTTTCGTTCCTACACGAAGCATAAGAGATAATTAAAAAAAAATAGCATAAAAATTCAAAAAATTAAAAAACCCCGTTATGGCTTCTTTTGAAGCCAAAACAGGTTGGAAAATGCTGAGAAAGAGAGAAAATAAAAATTATCGTTTCATTTCGTTCCTACCCGACGCTTAATAGAGAATTCCAAAAAAATAGCAAAAAAATTCAAAAAATTCAAAAATACCATTATGGCTTCATTTCAAGCCAAAACTGGTTGGAAAAGGCCGAAAAAGAGAGAAAATAGAAATTATTGTTTCGTTTTGGATTCTACCCAACGCGTAATAGAAAATTCCAAAAAAATTCAAAAAGTTCAAAAATACCATTATGCCTTCATTTCAAACCAAAACATGTTGGAAAAGGCTAAAAAAGAGAGAAAACAAGAATTATTGTTTCGTTTCGTTCCTACCCGACGCGTAATAGAAAATTCCAAAGAAATAGCAAAGAAATTCAAAAAATTCAAAAACCCCGTTATGGCTTCTTTTCAAGCCAAAATAGGTTGGAAAATGCTTAGAAAGAGAGGAAATAAAAATTATCGTTTCGTTTCGTTCGTACATGACGTGTAAAAGAAAATTCCAAAAAAATAGCAAAAATATTCAAAAACCCCATTATGGCTTCTTTTCAAGCCAAAATAGGTTGGAAAATGCTGAGAAAGAGAGAAAATAAAAATTATCGTTTCGTTTCGTTCCTATCCGACGCTTAATAGAGAATTCCAAAAAAATAGCAAAAAAATTCAAAAAATTCAAAAATACCATTATGGCTTCATTCCAAGCCAAAACTGGTTGGAAAAGGCCGAAAAAGAGAGAAAATAAAAATTATTGTTTCGTTTTGGATTCTACCCAACGCGTAATAGAAAATTCCAAAGAAATAGCAAAAAAATTCAAAAAATTCAAAAATACCATTATGCCTTCATTTGAAGCCAAAACAGGTTGGAAAAGGCTGAAAAAGAGAGAGAACAAAAATTATAGTTTCGTTTCGTTCCTACCCGACGCTTTATAGAAAATTCCAAAAAAATAGCAAAAAAATTCAAAAAATTCAAAAATACCATTATGCCTTCAATTTAAACCAAAACATGTTGGAAAAGGCTAAAAAAGAGAGAAAACAACAATTACTGTTTCGTTTCGTTCCTACCCGACGCGTAATAGAAAATTCCAAAGAAATAGCAAAAAAATTCAAAAACCCCGTTATAGCTTCTTTTCAAGCCAAAATAGGTTGAAAAATGCTTAGAAAGAGAGGAAATAAAAATTATTATTTCGTTTCGTTCCTACACGACGCGTAAAAGAAAATTCCAAAAAAATAGCAAAAAAATTCAAAAACCCCATTATGGCTTCTTTTCAAGCCAAAATAGGTTGGAAAATGCTGAGAAAGAGAGGAAATAAAAATTATCGTTTCGTTTCGTTCGTACACGACGCGTAAAAGAAAATTCCAAAAAAATAGCAAAAAAATTCAAAAACCCCATTATGGCTTCTTTTCAAGCCAAAATAGGTTGGAAAATGCTGAGAAAGAGTGAAAATAAAAATTATCGTTTCGTTTCGTTCCTACCCGACGAGTAATAGAAAATTCCAAAGAAATAGCAAAAAAATTCAAAAAATTCAAAAATACCATTATGCCTTCATTTCAAACCAAAACATGTTGGAAAAGGCTAAAAAAGAGAGAAAACAAAAATTATTGTTTCGTTTCGTTCCTACACGAAGCATAAGAGATAATTAAAAAAAAATAGCATAAAAATTCAAAAAATTAAAAAACCCCGTTATGGCTTCTTTTGAAGCCAAAACAGGTTGGAAAATGCTGAGAAAGAGAGAAAATAAAAATTATCGTTTCATTTCGTTCCTACCCGACGCTTAATAGAGAATTCCAAAAAAATAGCAAAAAAATTCAAAAAATTCAAAAATACCATTATGGCTTCATTTCAAGCCAAAACTGGTTGGAAAAGGCCGAAAAAGAGAGAAAATAGAAATTATTGTTTCGTTTTGGATTCTACCCAACGCGTAATAGAAAATTCCAAAAAAATTCAAAAAGTTCAAAAATACCATTATGCCTTCATTTCAAACCAAAACATGTTGGAAAAGGCTAAAAAAGAGAGAAAACAAGAATTATTGTTTCGTTTCGTTCCTACCCGACGCGTAATAGAAAATTCCAAAGAAATAGCAAAGAAATTCAAAAAATTCAAAAACCCCGTTATGGCTTCTTTTCAAGCCAAAATAGGTTGGAAAATGCTTAGAAAGAGAGGAAATAAAAATTATCGTTTCGTTTCGTTCGTACATGACGTGTAAAAGAAAATTCCAAAAAAATAGCAAAAATATTCAAAAACCCCATTATGGCTTCTTTTCAAGCCAAAATAGGTTGGAAAATGCTGAGAAAGAGAGAAAATAAAAATTATCGTTTCGTTTCGTTCCTATCCGACGCTTAATAGAGAATTCCAAAAAAATAGCAAAAAAATTCAAAAAATTCAAAAATACCATTATGGCTTCATTCCAAGCCAAAACTGGTTGGAAAAGGCCGAAAAAGAGAGAAAATAAAAATTATTGTTTCGTTTTGGATTCTACCCAACGCGTAATAGAAAATTCCAAAGAAATAGCAAAAAAATTCAAAAAATTCAAAAATACCATTATGCCTTCATTTGAAGCCAAAACAGGTTGGAAAAGGCTGAAAAAGAGAGAGAACAAAAATTATAGTTTCGTTTCGTTCCTACCCGACGCTTTATAGAAAATTCCAAAAAAATAGCAAAAAAATTCAAAAAATTCAAAAATACCATTATGCCTTCAATTTAAACCAAAACATGTTGGAAAAGGCTAAAAAAGAGAGAAAACAACAATTACTGTTTCGTTTCGTTCCTACCCGACGCGTAATAGAAAATTCCAAAGAAATAGCAAAAAAATTCAAAAACCCCGTTATAGCTTCTTTTCAAGCCAAAATAGGTTGAAAAATGCTTAGAAAGAGAGGAAATAAAAATTATTATTTCGTTTCGTTCCTACACGACGCGTAAAAGAAAATTCCAAAAAAATAGCAAAAAAATTCAAAAACCCCATTATGGCTTCTTTTCAAGCCAAAATAGGTTGGAAAATGCTGAGAAAGAGAGAAAATAAAAATTATCGTTTCGTTTCGTTCCTACCCGACGAGTAATAGAAAATTCCAAAGAAATAGCAAAAAAATTCAAAAAATTCAAAAATACCATTATGCCTTCATTTTAAACCGAAACATGTTGGAAAAGGCTAAAAAAGAGAGAAAACAAAAATTATTGTTTCGTTTCGTTCCTACCCGACGCGTAATAGAAAATTCCAAAGAAATAGCAAAAAAATTCAAAAACCCCGTTATAGCTTCTTTTCAAGCCAAAATAGGTTGAAAAATGCTTAGAAAGAGAGGAAATAAAAATTATTATTTCGTTTCGTTCCTACACGACGCGTAAAAGAAAATTCCAAAAAAATAGCAAAAAAATTCAAAAACCCCATTATGGCTTCTTTTCAAGCCAAAATAGGTTGGAAAATGCTGAGAAAGAGAGGAAATAAAAATTATCGTTTCGTTTCGTTCGTACACGACGCGTAAAAGAAAATTCCAAAAAAATAGCAAAAAAATTCAAAAACCCCATTATGGCTTCTTTTCAAGCCAAAATAGGTTGGAAAATGCTGAGAAAGAGAGAAAATAAAAATTATCGTTTCGTTTCGTTCCTATCCGACGCTTAATAGAGAATTCCAAAAAAATAGCAAAAAAATTCAAAAAATTCAAAAATACCATTATGGCTTCATTCCAAGCCAAAACTGGTTGGAAAAGGCCGAGAAAGAGAGAAAATAAAAATTATTGTTTCGTTTTGGATTCTACCCAACGCGTAATAGAAAATTCCAAAGAAATAGCAAAAAAATTCAAAAAATTCAAAAATACCATTATGCCTTCATTTGAAGCCAAAACAGGTTGGAAAAGGCTGAAAAAGAGAGAGAACAAAAATTATAGTTTCGTTTCGTTCCTACCCGACGCGTAATAGAAAATTCCAAAGAAATAGCAAAAAAATTCAAAAACCCCGTTATAGCTTCTTTTCAAGCCAAAATAGGTTGAAAAATGCTTAGAAAGAGAGGAAATAAAAATTATTATTTCGTTTCGTTCCTACACGACGCGTAAAAGAAAATTCCAAAAAAATAGCAAAAAAATTCAAAAACCCCATTATGGCTTCTTTTCAAGCCAAAATAGGTTGGAAAATGCTGAGAAAGAGAGGAAATAAAAATTATCGTTTCGTTTCGTTCGTACACGACGCGTAAAAGAAAATTCCAAAAAAATAGCAAAAAAATTCAAAAACCCCATTATGGCTTCTTTTCAAGCCAAAATAGGTTGGAAAATGCTGAGAAAGAGTGAAAATAAAAATTATCGTTTCGTTTCGTTCCTACCCGACGAGTAATAGAAAATTCCAAAGAAATAGCAAAAAAATTCAAAAAATTCAAAAATACCATTATGCCTTCATTTCAAACCAAAACATGTTGGAAAAGGCTAAAAAAGAGAGAAAACAAAAATTATTGTTTCGTTTCGTTCCTACACGAAGCATAAGAGATAATTAAAAAAAAATAGCATAAAAATTCAAAAAATTAAAAAACCCCGTTATGGCTTCTTTTGAAGCCAAAACAGGTTGGAAAATGCTGAGAAAGAGAGAAAATAAAAATTATCGTTTCATTTCGTTCCTACCCGACGCTTAATAGAGAATTCCAAAAAAATAGCAAAAAAATTCAAAAAATTCAAAAATACCATTATGGCTTCATTTCAAGCCAAAACTGGTTGGAAAAGGCCGAAAAAGAGAGAAAATAGAAATTATTGTTTCGTTTTGGATTCTACCCAACGCGTAATAGAAAATTCCAAAAAAATTCAAAAAGTTCAAAAATACCATTATGCCTTCATTTCAAACCAAAACATGTTGGAAAAGGCTAAAAAAGAGAGAAAACAAGAATTATTGTTTCGTTTCGTTCCTACCCGACGCGTAATAGAAAATTCCAAAGAAATAGCAAAAAAATTCAAAAAATTCAAAAATACCATTATGCCTTCATTTTAAACCGAAACATGTTGGAAAAGGCTAAAAAAGAGAGAAAACAAAAATTATTGTTTCGTTTCGTTCCTACCCGACGCGTAATAGAAAATTCCAAAGAAATAGCAAAAAAATTCAAAAACCCCGTTATAGCTTCTTTTCAAGCCAAAATAGGTTGAAAAATGCTTAGAAAGAGAGGAAATAAAAATTATTATTTCGTTTCGTTCCTACACGACGCGTAAAAGAAAATTCCAAAAAAATAGCAAAAAAATTCAAAAACCCCATTATGGCTTCTTTTCAAGCCAAAATAGGTTGGAAAATGCTGAGAAAGAGAGGAAATAAAAATTATCGTTTCGTTTCGTTCGTACACGACGCGTAAAAGAAAATTCCAAAAAAATAGCAAAAAAATTCAAAAACCCCATTATGGCTTCTTTTCAAGCCAAAATAGGTTGGAAAATGCTGAGAAAGAGAGAAAATAAAAATTATCGTTTCGTTTCGTTCCTATCCGACGCTTAATAGAGAATTCCAAAAAAATAGCAAAAAAATTCAAAAAATTCAAAAATACCATTATGGCTTCATTCCAAGCCAAAACTGGTTGGAAAAGGCCGAAAAAGAGAGAAAATAAAAATTATTGTTTCGTTTTGGATTCTACCCAACGCGTAATAGAAAATTCCAAAGAAATAGCAAAAAAATTCAAAAAATTCAAAAATACCATTATGCCTTCATTTGAAGCCAAAACAGGTTGGAAAAGGCTGAAAAAGAGAGAGAACAAAAATTATAGTTTCGTTTCGTTCCTACCCGACGCGTAATAGAAAATTCCAAAGAAATAGCAAAAAAATTCAAAAACCCCGTTATAGCTTCTTTTCAAGCCAAAATAGGTTGAAAAATGCTTAGAAAGAGAGGAAATAAAAATTATTATTTCGTTTCGTTCCTACACGACGCGTAAAAGAAAATTCCAAAAAAATAGCAAAAAAATTCAAAAACCCCATTATGGCTTCTTTTCAAGCCAAAATAGGTTGGAAAATGCTGAGAAAGAGAGGAAATAAAAATTATCGTTTCGTTTCGTTCGTACACGACGCGTAAAAGAAAATTCCAAAAAAATAGCAAAAAAATTCAAAAACCCCATTATGGCTTCTTTTCAAGCCAAAATAGGTTGGAAAATGCTGAGAAAGAGTGAAAATAAAAATTATCGTTTCGTTTCGTTCCTACCCGACGAGTAATAGAAAATTCCAAAGAAATAGCAAAAAAATTCAAAAAATTCAAAAATACCATTATGCCTTCATTTCAAACCAAAACATGTTGGAAAAGGCTAAAAAAGAGAGAAAACAAAAATTATTGTTTCGTTTCGTTCCTACACGAAGCATAAGAGATAATTAAAAAAAAATAGCATAAAAATTCAAAAAATTAAAAAACCCCGTTATGGCTTCTTTTGAAGCCAAAACAGGTTGGAAAATGCTGAGAAAGAGAGAAAATAAAAATTATCGTTTCGTTTCGTTCCTACCCGACGCTTAATAGAGAATTCCAAAAAAATAGCAAAAAAATTCAAAAAATTCAAAAATACCATTATGGCTTAATTTCAAGCCAAAACTGGTTGGAAAAGGCCGAAAAAGAGAGAAAATAGAAATTATTGTTTCGTTTTGGATTCTACCCAACGCGTAATAGAAAATTCCAAAAAAATTCAAAAAGTTCAAAAATACCATTATGCCTTCATTTCAAACCAAAACATGTTGGAAAAGGCTAAAAAAGAGAGAAAACAAGAATTATTGTTTCGTTTCGTTCCTACCCGACGCGTAATAGAAAATTCCAAAGAAATAGCAAAGAAATTCAAAAAATTCAAAAACCCCGTTATGGCTTCTTTTCAAGCCAAAATAGGTTGGAAAATGCTTAGAAAGAGAGGAAATAAAAATTATCGTTTCTTTTCGTTCGTACATGACGTGTAAAAGAAAATTCCAAAAAAATAGCAAAAAAATTCAAAAACCCCATTATGGCTTCTTTTCAAGCCAAAATAGGTTGGAAAATGCTGAGAAAGAGAGAAAATAAAAATTATCGTTTCGTTTCGTTCCTATCCGACGCTTAATAGAGAATTCCAAAAAAATAGCAAAAAAATTCAAAAAATTCAAAAATACCATTATGGCTTCATTCCAAGCCAAAACTGGTTGGAAAAGGCCGAAAAAGAGAGAAAATAAAAATTATTGTTTCGTTTTGGATTCTACCCAACGCGTAATAGAAAATTCCAAAGAAATAGCAAAAAAATTCAAAAAATTCAAAAATACCATTATGCCTTCATTTGAAGCCAAAACAGGTTGGAAAAGGCTGAAAAAGAGAGAGAACAAAAATTACAGTTTCGTTTCGTTCCTACCCGACGCTTTATAGAAAATTCCAAAAAAATAGCAAAAAAATTCAAAAAATTCAAAAATACCATTATGCCTTCAATTTAAACCAAAACATGTTGGAAAAGGCTAAAAAAGAGAGAAAACAACAATTACTGTTTCGTTTCGTTCCTACCCGACGCGTAATAGAAAATTCCAAAGAAATAGCAAAAAAATTCAAAAACCCCGTTATAGCTTCTTTTCAAGCCAAAATAGGTTGAAAAATGCTTAGAAAGAGAGGAAATAAAAATTATTATTTCGTTTCGTTCCTACACGACACGTAAAAGAAAATTCCAAAAAAATAGCAAAAAAATTCAAAAACCCCATTATGGCTTCTTTTCAAGCCAAAATAGGTTGGAAAATGCTGAGAAAGAGAGAAAATAAAAATTATCGTTTCGTTTCGTTCCTACCCGACGAGTAATAGAAAATTCCAAAGAAATAGCAAAAAAATTCAAAAATACCATTATGCCTTCATTTTAAACCGAAACATGTTGGAAAAGGCTAAAAAAGAGAGAAAACAAAAATTATTGTTTCCTTTCGTTCCTACCCGACGCGTAATAGAAAATTCCAAAGAAATAGCAAAAAAATTCAAAAACCCCGTTATAGCTTCTTTTCAAGCCAAAATAGGTTGAAAAATGCTTAGAAAGAGAGGAAATAAAAATTATTATTTCGTTTCGTTCCTACACGACGCGTAAAATAAAATTCCAAAAAAATAGCAAAAAAATTCAAAAACCCCATTATGGCTTCTTTTCAAGCCAAAATAGGTTGGAAAATGCTGAGAAAGAGAGGAAATAAAAATTTTCGTTTCGTTTCGTTCGTACACGACGCGTAAAAGAAAATTCCAAAAAAATAGCAAAAAAATTCAAAAACCCCATTATGGCTTCTTTTCAAGCCAAAATAGGTTGGAAAATGCTGAGAAAGAGAGAAAATAAAAATTATCGTTTCGTTTCGTTCCTACCCGACGCTTAATAGAGAATTCCAAAAAAATAGCAAAAAAATTCAAAATATTCAAAAATACTATTATGGCTTCATTTCAAGCCAAAACAGGTTGGAAAAGGCTAAAAAAGAGAGAAAACAAAAATTATTGTTTCGTTTCGTTCCTACACGACGCATAAGAGATAATTAAAAAAAAATAGCATAAAAATTCAAAAAATTAAAAAACCCCGTTATGGCTTCTTTTGAAGCCAAAATAGGTTGGAAAATGCTGAGAAAGAGAGAAAATAAATATTATCGTTTCGTTTCGTTCCTACCCGACGCTTAATAGAGAATTCCAAAGAAATAGAAAAAAAATTCAAAAAATTCAAAAATACCATTATGCCTTCATTTGAAGCCAAAACAGGTTGGAAAAGGCTGAAAAAGAGAGAGAACAAAAATTATAGTTTCGTTTCGTTCCTACCCGACGCGTAATAGAAAATTCCAAAGAAATAGCAAAAAAATTCAAAAACCCCGTTATAGCTTCTTTTCAAGCCAAAATAGGTTGAAAAATGCTTAGAAAGAGAGGAAATAAAAATTATTATTTCGTTTCGTTCCTACACGACGCGTAAAAGAAAATTCCAAAAAAATAGCAAAAAAATTCAAAAACCCCATTATGGCTTCTTTTCAAGCCAAAATAGGTTGGAAAATGCTGAGAAAGAGAGAAAATAAAAATTATCGTTTCGTTTCGTTCCTACCCGACGAGTAATAGAAAATTCCAAAGAAATAGCAAAAAAATTCTAAAAATTCAAAAATACCATTATGCCTTCATTTTAAACCGAAACATGTTGGAAAAGGCTAAAAAAGAGAGAAAACAAAAATTATTGTTTCCTTTCGTTCCTACCCGACGCGTAATAGAAAATTCCAAAGAAATAGCAAAAAAATTCAAAAACCCCGTTATAGCTTCTTTTCAAGCCAAAATAGGTTGAAAAATGCTTAGAAAGAGAGGAAATAAAAATTATTATTTCGTTTCGTTCCTACACGACGCGTAAAATAAAATTCCAAAAAAATAGCAAAAAAATTCAAAAACCCCATTATGGCTTCTTTTCAAGCCAAAATAGGTTGGAAAATGCTGAGAAAGAGAGGAAATAAAAATTTTCGTTTCGTTTCGTTCGTACACGACGCGTAAAAGAAAATTCCAAAAAAATAGCAAAAAAATTCAAAAACCCCATTATGGCTTCTTTTCAAGCCAAAATAGGTTGGAAAATGCTGAGAAAGAGAGAAAATAAAAATTATCGTTTCGTTTCGTTCCTACCCGACGCTTAATAGAGAATTCCAAAAAAATAGCAAAAAAATTCAAAATATTCAAAAATACTATTATGGCTTCATTTCAAGCCAAAACAGGTTGGAAAAGGCTAAAAAAGAGAGAAAACAAAAATTATTGTTTCGTTTCGTTCCTACACGACGCATAAGAGATAATTAAAAAAAAATAGCATAAAAATTCAAAAAATTAAAAAACCCCGTTATGGCTTCTTTTGAAGCCAAAATAGGTTGGAAAATGCTGAGAAAGAGAGAAAATAAAAATTATCGTTTCGTTTCGTTCCTACCCGACGCTTAATAGAGAATTCCAAAAAAATAGCAAAAAAATTCAAAAAATTCAAAAATACCATTATGGCTTCATTTCAAGCCAAAACTGGTTGGAAAAGGCCGAAAAAGAGAGAAAATAGAAATTATTGTTTCGTTTTGGATTCTACCCAACGCGTAATAGAAAATTCCAAAGAAATAGCAAAAAAATTCAAAAAGTTCAAAAATACCATTATGCCTTCATTTCAAACCAAAACATGTTGGAAAAGGCTAAAAAAGAGAGAAAACAAGAATTATTGTTTCGTTTCCTTCCTACCCGACGCGTAATAGAAAATTCCAAAGAAATAGCAAAGAAATTCAAAAAATTCAAAAACCCCGTTATGGCTTCTTTTCAAGCCAAAATAGGTTGGAAAATGCTTAGAAAGAGAGGAAATAAAAATTATCGTTTCGTTTCGTTCGTACATGACGCGTAAAAGAAAATTCCAAAAAAATAGCAAAAAAATTCAAAAACCCCATTATGGCTTCTTTTCAAGCCAAAATAGGTTGGAAAATGCTGAGAAAGAGAGAAAATAAAAATTATCGTTTCGTTTCGTTCCTATCCAACGCTTAATAGAGAATTCCAAAAAAATAGCAAAAAAATTCAAAAAATTCAAAAATACCATTATGGCTTCATTCCAAGCCAAAACTGGTTGGAAAAGGCCGAAAAAGAGAGAAAATAAAAATTATTGTTTCGTTTTGGATTCTACCCAACGCGTAATAGAAAATTCCAAAGAAATAGCAAAAAAATTCAAAAATACCATTATGCCTTCATTTGAAGCCAAAACAGGTTGGAAAAGGCTGAAAAAGAGAGAGAACAAAAATTATAGTTTCGTTTCGTTCCTACCCGACGCTTTATAGAAAATTCCAAAAAAATAGCAAAAAAATTCAAAAAATTCAAAAATACCATTATGCCTTCAATTTAAACCAAAACATGTTGGAAAAGGCTAAAAAAGAGAGAAAACAACAATTATTGTTTCGTTTCGTTCCTACCCGACGCGTAATAGAAAATTCCAAAGAAATAGCAAAAAAATTCAAAAACCCCGTTATAGCTTCTTTTCAAGCCAAAATAGGTTGAAAAATGCTTAGAAAGAGAGGAAATAAAAATTATTATTTCGTTTCGTTCCTACCCGACGCGTAATAGAAAATTCCAAAGAAATAGCAAAAAAATTCAAAAACCCCGTTATAGCTTCTTTTCAAGCCAAAATAGGTTGAAAAATGCTTAGAAAGAGAGGAAATAAAAATTATTATTTCGTTTCGTTCCTACACGACGCGTAAAAGAAAATTCCAAAAAAATAGCAAAAAAATTCAAAAACCCCATTATGGCTTCTTTTCAAGCCAAAATAGGTTGGAAAATGCTGAGAAAGAGAGAAAATAAAAATTTTCGTTTCGTTTCGTTCCTACCCGACGCTTAATAGAGAATTCCAAAAAAATAGCAAAAAAATTCAAAATATTCAAAAATACTATTATGGCTTCATTTCAAGCCAAAACAGGTTGGAAAAGGCTAAAAAAGAGAGAAAACAAAAATTATTGTTTCGTTTCGTTCCTACACGACGCATAAGAGATAATTAAAAAAAAATAGCATAAAAATTCAAAAAATTAAAAAACCCCGTTATGGCTTCTTTTGAAGCCAAAATAGGTTGGAAAATGCTGAGAAAGAGAGAAAATAAAAATTATCGTTTCGTTTCGTTCCTACCCGACGCTTAATAGAGAATTCCAAAAAAATAGCAAAAAAATTCAAAAAATTCAAAAATACCATTATGGCTTCATTTCAAGCCAAAACTGGTTGGAAAAGGCCGAAAAAGAGAGAAAATAGAAATTATTGTTTCGTTTTGGATTCTACCCAACGCGTAATAGAAAATTCCAAAGAAATAGCAAAAAAATTCAAAAAGTTCAAAAATACCATTATGCCTTCATTTCAAACCAAAACATGTTGGAAAAGGCTAAAAAAGAGAGAAAACAAGAATTATTGTTTCGTTTCCTTCCTACCCGACGCGTAATAGAAAATTCCAAAGAAATAGCAAAGAAATTCAAAAAATTCAAAAACCCCGTTATGGCTTCTTTTCAAGCCAAAATAGGTTGGAAAATGCTTAAAAAGAGAGGAAATAAAAATTATCGTTTCGTTTCGTTCGTACATGACGCGTAAAAGAAAATTCCAAAAAAATAGCAAAAAAATTCAAAAACCCCATTATGGCTTCTTTTCAAGCCAAAATAGGTCGGAAAATGCTGAGAAAGAGAGAAAATAAAAATTATCGTTTCGTTTCGTTCCTATCCGACGCTTAATAGAGAATTCCAAAAAAATAGCAAAAAAATTCAAAAAATTCAAAAATACCATTATGGCTTCATTCCAAGCCAAAACTGGTTGGAAAAGGCCGAAAAAGAGAGAAAATAAAAATTATTGTTTCGTTTTGGATTCTACCCAACGCGTAATAGAAAATTCCAAAGAAATAGCAAAAAAATTCAAAAAATTCAAAAATACCATTATGCCTTCATTTGAAGCCAAAACAGGTTGGAAAAGGCTGAAAAAGAGAGAGAACAAAAATTATAGTTTCGTTTCGTTCCTACCCGACGCTTTATAGAAAATTCCAAAAAAATAGCAAAAAATTCAAAAAATTCAAAAATACCATTATGCCTTCAATTTAAACCAAAACATGTTGGAAAAGGCTAAAAAAGAGAGAAAACAACAATTACTGTTTCGTTTCGTTCCTACCCGACGCGTAATAGAAAATTCCAAAGAAATAGCAAAAAAATTCAAAAACCCCGTTATAGCTTCTTTTCAAGCCAAAATAGGTTGAAAAATGCTTAGAAAGAGAGGAAATAAAAATTATTATTTCGTTTCGTTCCTACACGACGCGTAAAAGAAAATTCCAAAAAAATAGCAAAAAAATTCAAAAACCCCATTATGGCTTCTTTTCAAGCCAAAATAGGTTGGAAAATGCTGAGAAAGAGAGAAAATAAAAATTATCGTTTCGTTTCGTTCCTACCCGACGAGTAATAGAAAATTCCAAAGAAATAGCAAAAAAATTCAAAAAATTCAAAAATACCATTATGCCTTCATTTTAAACCGAAACATGTTGGAAAAGGCTAAAAAAGAGAGAAAACAAAAATTATTGTTTCCTTTCGTTCCTACCCGACGCGTAATAGAAAATTCCAAAGAAATAGCAAAAAAATTCAAAAACCCCGTTATAGCTTCTTTTCAAGCCAAAATAGGTTGAAAAATGCTTAGAAAGAGAGGAAATAAAAATTATTATTTCGTTTCGTTCCTACACGACGCGTAAAAGAAAATTCCAAAAAAATAGCAAAAAAATTCAAAAACCCCATTATGGCTTCTTTTCAAGCCAAAATAGGTTGGAAAATGCTGAGAAAGAGAGGAAATAAAAATTATCGTTTCGTTTCGTTCGTACACGACGCGTAAAAGAAAATTCCAAAAAAATAGCAAAAAAATTCAAAAACCCCATTATGGCTTCTTTTCAAGCCAAAATAGGTTGGAAAATGCTGAGAAAGAGAGAAAATAAAAATTATCGTTTCGTTTCGTTCCTACCCGACGCTTAATAGAGAATTCCAAAAAAATAGCAAAAAAATTCAAAATATTCAAAAATACTATTATGGCTTCATTTCAAGCCAAAACAGGTTGGAAAAGGCTAAAAAAGAGAGAAAACAAAAATTATTGTTTCGTTTCGTTCCTACACGACGCATAAGAGATAATTAAAAAAAAATAGCATAAAAATTCAAAAAATTAAAAAACCCCGTTATGGCTTCTTTTGAAGCCAAAATAGGTTGGAAAATGCTGAGAAAGAGAGAAAATAAAAATTATCGTTTCGTTTCGTTCCTACCCGACGCTTAATAGAGAATTCCAAAAAAATAGCAAAAAAATTCAAAAAATTCAAAAATACCATTATGGCTTCATTTCAAGCCAAAACTGGTTGGAAAAGGCCGAAAAAGAGAGAAAATAGAAATTATTGTTTCGTTTTGGATTCTACCCAACGCGTAATAGAAAATTCCAAAGAAATAGCAAAAAAATTCAAAAAGTTCAAAAATACCATTATGCCTTCATTTCAAACCAAAACATGTTGGAAAAGGCTAAAATAGAGAGAAAACAAGAATTATTGTTTCGTTTCCTTCCTACCCGACGCGTAATAGAAAATTCCAAAGAAATAGCAAAGAAATTCAAAAAATTCAAAAATACCATTATGCCTTCATTTGAAGCCAAAACAGGTTGGAAAAGGCTGAAAAAGAGAGAGAACAAAAATTATAGTTTCGTTTCGTTCCTGCCCGACGCTTTATAGAAAATTCCAAAAAAATAGCAAAAAAATTCAAAAAATTCAAAAATACCATTATGCCTTCAATTTAAACCAAAACATGTTGGAAAAGGCTAAAAAAGAGAGAAAACAACAATTATTGTTTCGTTTCGTTCCTACCCGACGCGTAATAGAAAATTCCAAAGAAATAGCAAAAAAATTCAAAAACCCCGTTATAGCTTCTTTTCAAGCCAAAATAGGTTGAAAAATGCTTAGAAAGAGAGGAAATAAAAATTATTATTTCGTTTCGTTCCTACACGACGCGTAAAAGAAAATTCCAAAAAAATAGCAAAAAAATTCAAAAACCCCATTATGGCTTCTTTTCAAGCCAAAATAGGTTGGAAAATGCTGAGAAAGAGAGAAAATAAAAATTATCGTTTCGTTTCGTTCCTACCCGACGCTTAATAGAGAATTCCAAAAAAATAGCAAAAATATTCAAAATATTCAAAAATACTATTATGGCTTCATTTCAAGCCAAAACAGGTTGGAAAAGGCTAAAAAAGAGAGAAAACAAAAATTATTGTTTCGTTTCGTTCCTACACGACGCATAAGAGATAATTAAAAAAAAAATAGCATAAAAATTAAAAAAATTAAAAAACCCCGTTATGGCTTCTTTTGAAGCCAAAATAGGTTGGAAAATGCTGAGAAAGAGAGAAAATAAAAATTATCGTTTCGTTTCGTTCCTACCCGACGCTTAATAGAGAATTCCAAAAAAATAGCAAAAAAATTCAAAAAATTCAAAAATACCATTATGGCTTCATTTCAAGCCAAAACTAGTTGGAAAAGGCCGAAAAAGAGAGAAAATAGAAATTATTGTTTCGTTTTGGATTCTACCCAACGCGTAATAGAAAATTCCAAAGAAATAGCAAAAAAATTCAAAAAGTTCAAAAATACCATTATGCCTTCATTTCAAACCAAAACATGTTGGAAAAGGGTAAAAAAGAGAGAAAACAAGAATTATTGTTTCGTTTCGTTCCTACCCGACGCTTTATAGAAAATTCCAAAAAAATTCAAAAAATTCAAAAATACCATTATGCCTTCATTTCAAACCAAAACATGTTGGAAAAGGCTAAAAAAGAGAGAAAACAACAATTATTGTTTCGTTTCGTTCCTACCCGACGCGTAATAGAAAATTCCAAAGAAATAGCAAAAAAATTCAAAAACCCCGTTA
The DNA here is from genome assembly GCA_030820535.1 of Quercus parvula. Taxonomy (NCBI): domain Eukaryota; kingdom Viridiplantae; phylum Streptophyta; class Magnoliopsida; order Fagales; family Fagaceae; genus Quercus; species Quercus parvula. The sequence goes on from JAUAME010000001.1 coordinate 51,244,057, forward strand.
TAGCTTCTTTTCAAGCCAAAATAGGTTGAAAAATGCTTAGAAAGAGAGGAAATAAAAATTATTATTTCGTTTCGTTCCTACACGACGCGTAAAAGAAAATTCCAAAAAAATAGCAAAAAAATTCAAAAACCCCATTATGGCTTCTTTTCAAGCCAAAATAGGTTGGAAAATGCTGAGAAAGAGAGAAAATAAAAATTATCGTTTCGTTTCGTTCCTACCCGACGAGTAATAGAAAATTCCAAAGAAATAGCAAAAAAATTAAAAAAATTCAAAAATACCATTATGCCTTCATTTTAAACCGAAACATGTTGGAAAAGGCTAAAAAAGAGAGAAAACAAAAATTATTGTTTCGTTTCGTTCCTACCCGACGCGTAATAGAAAATTCCAAAGAAATAGCAAAAAAATTCAAAAACCCCGTTATAGCTTCTTTTCAAGCCAAAATAGGTTGAAAAATGCTTAGAAAGAGAGGAAATAAAAATTATTATTTCGTTTCGTTCCTACACGACGCGTAAAAAAAAATTCCAAAAAAATAGCAAAAAAATTCAAAAACCCCATTATGGCTTCTTTTCAAGCCAAAATAGGATGGAAAATGCTGAGAAAGAGAGGAAATAAAAATTATAGTTTCGTTTCGTTCGTACACGACGCGTAAAAGAAAATTCCAAAAAAATAGCAAAAAAATTCAAAAACCCCATTATGGCTTCTTTTCAAGCCAAAATAGGTTGGAAAATGCTGAGAAAGAGAGAAAATAAAAATTATCGTTTCGTTTCGTTCCTACCCGACGCTTAATAGAGAATTCCAAAAAAATAGCAAAAAAATTCAAAATATTCAAAAATACTATTATGGCTTCATTTCAAGCCAAAACAGGTTGGAAAAGGCTAAAAAAGAGAGAAAACAAAAATTATTGTTTCGTTTCGTTCCTACACGACGCATAAGAGATAATTAAAAAAAAAATAGCATAAAAATTCAAAAAATTAAAAAACCCTGTTATGGCTTCTTTTGAAGCCAAAATAGGTTGGAAAATGCTGAGAAAGAGTGAAAATAAAAATTATCGTTTCGTTTCGTTCCTACCCGACGAGTAATAGAAAATTCCAAAGAAATAGCAAAAAAATTCAAAAAATTCAAAAATACCATTATGCCTTCATTTTAAACCGAAACATGTTGGAAAAGGCTAAAAAAGAGAGAAAACAAAAATTATTGTTTCGTTTCGTTCCTACCCGACGCGTAAAAGAAAATTCCAAAAAAATAGCAAAAAAATTGAAAAACCCCATTATGGCTTCTTTTCAAGCCAAAATAGGTTGGAAAATGCTGAGAAAGAGAGAAAATAAAAATTATCGTTTCGTTTCGTTCCTACCCGACGCTTAATAGAGAATTCCAAAAAAATAGCAAAAAAATTCAAAATATTCAAAAATACTATTATGGCTTCATTTCAAGCCAAAACAGGTTGGAAAAGGCTAAAAAAGAGAGAAAACAAAAATTATTGTTTCGTTTCGTTCCTACACGACGCATAAGAGATAATTAAAAAAAAAATAGCATAAAAATTCAATAAATTAAAAAACCCTGTTATGGCTTCTTTTGAAGCCAAAATAGGTTGGAAAATGCTGAGAAAGAGTGAAAATAAAAATTATCGTTTCGTTTCGTTCCTACCCGACGAGTAATAGAAAATTCCAAAGAAATAGCAAAAAAATTCAAAAAATTCAAAAATACCATTATGCCTTCATTTTAAACCGAAACATGTTGGAAAAGGCTAAAAAAGAGAGAAAACAAAAATTATTGTTTCGTTTCGTTCCTACCCGACGCGTAATAGAAAATTCCAAAGAAATAGCAAAAAAATTCAAAAACCCCGTTATAGCTTCTTTTCAAGCCAAAATAGGTTGGAAAATGGTTAGAAAGAGAGGAAATAAAAATTATCATTTCGTTTCGTTCCTACACGACGCGTAAAAGAAAATTCCAAAAAAATAGCAAAAAAATTCAAAAAATTCATTATGGCTTCTTTTCAAGCAAAAATAGGTTGAAAATGATGAGAAAGAGAGCAAATAAAAATTATCGTTTCGTTTCGTTTCGTTCCTACCCGACGCGTAATAGAAAATTCCAAAGAAATAGCTAAAAAATTCAAAAAATTCAAAAACCCCGTTATGGCTTCTTTTAAAGCCAAAATAGGTTGGAAAATGCTTAGAAAGAGAGGAAATAAAAATTATCGTTTCGTTTCGTTCCTGCACGACGCGTAAAAGAAAATTCCAAAAAAATAGCAAAAAAATTCAAAAACCCCATTATGGCTTCTTTTAAAGCCAAAATAGGTTGGAAAATGCTGAGAAAGAGAGAAAATAAAAATTATCGTTTCGTTTCGTTCCTACCCGACGCTTAATAGAGAATTCCAAAAAAATTGCGAAAAAATTCAAAAAATTCAAAAATACCATTATGTCTTCATTTGAAGCCAAAACAGGTTGGAAAAGGCTAAAAAAGAGAGAAAACAAAAATTATTGTTTCGTTTCGTTCCTACACGACGCATAAGAGATAATTAAAAAAAAAATAGCATAAAAATTCAATAAATTAAAAAACCCTGTTATGGCTTCTTTTGAAGCCAAAATAGGTTGGAAAATGCTGAGAAAGAGTGAAAATAAAAATTATCGTTTCGTTTCGTTCCTACCCGACGAGTAATAGAAAATTCCAAAGAAATAGCAAAAAAATTCAAAAAATTCAAAAATACCATTATGCCTTCATTTTAAACCGAAACATGTTGGAAAAGGCTAAAAAAGAGAGAAAACAAAAATTATTGTTTCGTTTCGTTCCTACCCGACGCGTAAAAGAAAATTCCAAAAAAATAGCAAAAAAATTCAAAAACCCCATTATGGCTTCTTTTCAAGCCAAAATAGGTTGGAAAATGCTGAGAAAGAGAGAAAATAAAAATTATCGTTTCGTTTCGTTCCTACCCGACGCTTAATAGAGAATTCCAAAAAAATAGCAAAAAAATTCAAAATATTCAAAAATACTATTATGGCTTCATTTCAAGCCAAAACAGGTTGGAAAAGGCTAAAAAAGAGAGAAAACAAAAATTATTGTTTCGTTTCGTTCCTACACGACGCATAAGAGATAATTAAAAAAAAAATAGCATAAAAATTCAATAAATTAAAAAACCCTGTTATGGCTTCTTTTGAAGCCAAAATAGGTTGGAAAATGCTGAGAAAGAGTGAAAATAAAAATTATCGTTTCGTTTCGTTCCTACCCGACGAGTAATAGAAAATTCCAAAGAAATAGCAAAAAAATTCAAAAAATTAAAAAATACCATTATGCCTTCATTTTAAACCGAAACATGTTGGAAAAGGCTAAAAAAGAGAGAAAACAAAAATTATTGTTTCGTTTCGTTCCTACCCGACGCGTAATAGAAAATTCCAAAGAAATAGCAAAAAAATTCAAAAACCCCGTTATAGCTTCTTTTCAAGCCAAAATAGGTTGGAAAATGCTTAGAAAGAGAGGAAATAAAAATTATCATTTCGTTTCGTTCCTACACGACGCGTAAAAGAAAATTCCAAAAAAATAGCAAAAAAATTCAAAAAATTCATTATGGCTTCTTTTCAAGCAAAAATAGGTTGAAAATGATGAGAAAGAGAGCAAATAAAAATTATCGTTTCGTTTCGTTCCTACCCGACGCGTAATAGAAAATTCCAAAGAAATAGCAAAAAAATTCAAAAAATTCAAAAACCCCGTTATGGCTTCTTTTCAAGCCAAAATAGGTTGGAAAATGCTTAGAAAGAGAGGAAATAAAAATTATCGTTTCGTTTCGTTCCTGCACGACGCGTAAAAGAAAATTCCAAAAAAATAGCAAAAAAATTCAAAAACCCCATTATGGCTTCTTTTCAAGCCAAAATAGGTTGGAAAATGCTGAGAAAGAGAGAAAATAAAAATTATCGTTTCGTTTCGTTCCTACCCGACGCTTAATAGAGAATTCCAAAAAAATTGCGAAAAAATTCAAAAAATTCAAAAATACCATTATGCCTTCATTTGAAGCCAAAACAGGTTGGAAAAGGCTGAAAAAGAGAGAAAACAAAAATTATCGTTTCGTTTCGTTCCTACCCGACGCGTAATAGAAAATTCCAAAAAAATAGCAAAAAAATTCAAAAAATTCAAAAATACCATTATGCCTTCATTTCAAACGAAAACATGTTGGAAAAGGCTAAAAAAGAGAGAAAACAAGAATTATTGTTTCGTTTCGTTCCTACCCGACGCGTAATAGAAAATTCCAAAGAAATAGCAAAAAAATTCAAAAACCCCGTTATGGCTTCTTTTCAAGCCAAAATAGGTTGGAGAATGCTTAGAAAGAGAGAAAATAAAAATTATCATTTCGTTTCGTTCCTACACGACGCGTAAAAGAAAATTTCAAAAAAATAGCAAAAAAATTCAAAAACCCCATTATGGCTTCTTTTCAAGCCAAAATAGGTTGGAAAATGCTGAGAAAGAGAGAAAATAAAAATTATCGTTTCGTTTCGTTCCTACCCGACGCGTAATAGAAAATTCCAAAAAAATAGCAAAAAAATTCAAAAAATTCAAAAATACCATTATGGCTTCATTCCAAGCCAAAACTGGTTGGAAAAGGCCGAAAAAGAGAGAAAATAAAAATTATTGTTTCGTTTTGGATTCTACCCAACGCGTAATAGAAAATTCCAAAGAAATAGCAAAAAAATTCAAAAAATTCAAAAACACCATTATGCCTTCATTTGAAGCCCAAACAGGTTGGAAAAGGCTGAAAAAGAGAGAAAACAAAAATTATAGTTTCGTTTCGTTCCTACCCGACGCGTAATAGAAAATTCCAAAAAAATAGCAAAAAAATTCAAAAAATTCAAAAATACCATTATGCCTTAATTTTAAACAAAAACATGTTGGAAAAGGCTAAAAAAGAGAGAAAACAAAAATTATTGTTTCGTTTCGTTCCTACCCGACGCGTAATAGAAAATTCCAAAGAAATAGCAAAAAAATTCAAAAACCCCGTTATAGCTTCTTTTCAAGCCAAAATAGGTTGGAAAATGCTTAGAAAGAGAGGAAATAAAAATTATTATTTCGTTTCGTTCCTACACGACGCGTAAAAGAAAATTCCAAAAAAATAGCAAAAAAATTCAAAAACCCCATTATAGCTTCTTTTCAAGCGAAAATAGGTTGGAAAATGCTGAGAAAGAGAGAAAATAAAAATTATCGTTTCGTTTCGTTCCTACCCGACGCTTAATAGAGAATTCCAAAAAAATAGCAAAAAAATTCAAAATATTCAAAAATACTATTATGGCTTCGTTTCAAGCCAAAACAGGTTGGAAAAGGCTAAAAAAGAGAGAAAACAAAAATTATTGTTTCGTTTCGTTCCTACACGACGCATAAGAGATAATTAAAAAAAAAATAGCATAAAAATTCAAAAAATTAAAAAACCCTGTTATGGCTTCTTTTGAAGCCAAAATAGGTTGGAAAATGCTGAGAAAGAGTGAAAATAAAAATTATCGTTTCGTTTCGTTCCTACCCGACGAGTAATAGAAAATTGCAAAGAAATAGCAACAAAATTCAAAAAATTCAAAAATACCATTATGCCTTCATTTTAAACCGAAATATGTTGGAAAAGGCTAAAAAAGAGAGAAAACAAAAATTATTGTTTCGTTTCGTTCCTACCCGACGCGTAAAAGAAAATTCCAAAAAAATAGCAAAAAAATTCAAAAACCCCATTATGGCTTCTTTTCAAGCCAAAATAGGTTGGAAAATGCTGAGAAAGAGAGAAAATAAAAATTATCGTTTCGTTTCGTTCCTACCCGACGCTTAATAGAGAATTCCAAAAAAATAGCAAAAAAATTCAAAATTTTCAAAAATACTATTATGGCTTCATTTCAAGCCAAAACAGGTTGGAAAAGGCTAAAAAAGAGAGAAAACAAAAATTATTGTTTCGTTTCGTTCCTACCCGACGCATAAGAGATAATTAAAAAAAAAATAGCATAAAAATTCAAAAAATTAAAAAACCCTGTTATGGCTTCTTTTGAAGCCAAAATAGGTTGGAAAATGCTGAGAAAGAGTGAAAATAAAAATTATCGTTTCGTTTCGTTCCTACCCGACGAGTAATAGAAAATTCCAAAGAAATAGCAAAAAAATTCAAAAAATTCAAAAATACCATTATGCCTTCATTTTAAACCGAAACATGTTGGAAAAGGCTAAAAAAGAGAGAAAACAAAAATTATTGTTTCGTTTCGTTCCTACCCGACGCGTAATAGAAAATTCCAAAGAAATAGCAAAAAAATTCAAAAACCCCGTTATAGCTTCTTTTCAAGCCAAAATAGGTTGGAAAATGCTTAGAATGAGAGGAAATAAAAATTATCATTTCGTTTCGTTCCTACACGACGCGTAAAAGAAAATTCCAAAAAAATAGCAAAAAAATTCAAAAAATTCATTATGGCTTCTTTTCAAGCAAAAATAGGTTGGAAAATGATGAGAAAGAGAGCAAATAAAAATTATCGTTTCGTTTCGTTCCTACCCGACGCGTAATAGAAAATTCCAAAGAAATAGCAAAAAAATTCAAAAAATTCAAAAACCCCGTTATGGCTTCTTTTCAAGCCAAAATAGGTTGGAAAATGCTTAGAAAGAGAGGAAATAAAAATTATCGTTTCGTTTCGTTCCTGCACGACGCGTAAAAGAAAATTCCAAAAAAATAGCAAAAAAATTCAAACACCCCATAATGGCTTCTTTTCAAGCCAAAATAGGTTGGAAAATGCTGAGAAAGAGAGAAAATAAAAATTATCGTTTCGTTTCGTTCCTACCCGACGCTTAATAGAGAATTCCAAAAAAATTGCGAAAAAATTCAAAAAATTCAAAAATACCATTATGCCTTCATTTGAAGCCAAAACAGGTTGGAAAAGGCTGAAAAAGAGAGAAAACAAAAATTATCGTTTCGTTTCGTTCCTACCCGACGCGTAATAAAAAATTCCAAAAAAATAGCAAAAAAATTCAAAAAATTCAAAAATACCATTATGCCTTCATTTCAAACGAAAACATGTTGGAAAAGGCTAAAAAAGAGAGAAAACAAGAATTATTGTTTCGTTTCGTTCCTACCCAACGCGTAATAGAAAATTCCAAAGAAATAGCAAAAAAATTCAAAAACCCCGTTATGGCTTCTTTTCAAGCCAAAATAGGTTGGAGAATGCTTAGAAAGAGAGAAAATAAAAATTATCATTTCGTTTCGTTCCTACACGACGCGTAAAAGAAAATTTAAAAAAAATAGCAAAAAAATTCAAAAACCCCATTATGGCTTCTTTTCAAGCCAAAATAGGTTGGAAAATGCTGAGAAAGAGAGAAAATAAAAATTATCGTTTCGTTTCGTTCCTACCCGACCCGTAATAGAAAATTCCAAAAAAATAGCAAAAAAATTCAAAAAATTCAAAAATACCATTATGGCTTCATTCCAAGCCAAAACTGGTTGGAAAAGGCCGAAAAAGAGAGAAAATAAAAATTATTGTTTCGTTTTGGATTCTACCCAACGCGTAATAGAAAATTCCAAAGAAATAGCAAAAAAATTCAAAAAATTCAAAAACACCATTATGCCTTCATTTGAAGCCAAAACAGGTTGGAAAAGGCTGAAAAAGAGAGAAAACAAAAATTATAGTTTCGTTTCGTTCCTACCCGACGCGTAATAGAAAATTCCAAAAAAATAGCAAAAAATTCAAAAAATTCAAAAATACCATTATGCCTTCATTTTAAACCAAAACATGTTGGAAAAGGCTAAAAAAGAGAGAAAACAAAAATTAGTGTTTCGTTTCGTTCCTACCCGACGCGTAATAGAAAATTCCAAAGAAATAGCAAAAAAATTCAAAAACCCCGTTATAGCTTCTTTTCAAGCCAAAATAGGTTGGAAAATGCTTAGAAAGAGGGGAAATAAAAATTATTATTTCGTTTCGTTCCTACACGACGCGTAAAAGAAAATTCCAAAAAAATAGCAAAAAAATTCAAAAACCCCATTATAGCTTCTTTTCAAGCGAAAATAGGTTGGAAAATGCTGAGAAAGAGAGAAAATAAAAATTATCGTTTCGTTTCGTTCCTACCCGACGCGTAATAGAAAATTCCAAAAAAATAGCAAAAAAATTCAAAAAATTCAAAAATACCATTATGCCTTCATTTTAAACCAAAACATGTTGGAAAAGGCTAAAAAAGAGAGAAAACAAAAATTATTGTTTCGTTTCGTTCCTACCCGACGCGTAATAGAAAATTCCAAAGAAATAGCAAAAAAATTCAAAAACCCCGTTATAGCTTCTTTTCAAGCCAAAATAGGTTGGAAAATGCTTAGAAAGAGAGGAAATAAAAATTATTATTTCGTTTCGTTCCTACACGACGCGTAAAAGAAAATTCCAAAAAAATAGCAAAAAAATTCAAAATATTCAAAAATACTATTATGGCTTCATTTCAAGCCAAAACAGGTTGGAAAAGGCTAAAAAAGAGAGAAAACAAAAATTATTGTTTCGTTTCGTTCCTACACGACGCATAAGAGATAATTAAAAAAAAAATAGCATAAAAATTCAAAAAATTAAAAAACCCTGTTATGGCTTCTTTTGAAGCCAAAATAGGTTGGAAAATGCTGAGAAAGAGTGAAAATAAAAATTATCGTTTCGTTTCGTTCCTACCCGACGAGTAATAGAAAATTCCAAAGAAATAGCAAAAAAATTCAAAAAATTCAAAAATACCATTATGCCTTCATTTTAAACCGAAACATGTTGGAAAAGGCTAAAAAAGAGAGAAAACAAAAATTATTGTTTCGTTTCGTTCCTACCCGACGCGTAATAGAAAATTCCAAAGAAATAGCAAAAAAATTCAAAAACCCCGTTATAGCTTCTTTTCAAGCCAAAATAGGTTGGAAAATGCTTAGAAACAGAGGAAATAAAAATTATCATTTCGTTTCGTTCCTACACGACGCGTAAAAGAAAATTCCAAAAAAATAGCAAAAAAATTCAAAAAATTCATTATGGCTTCTTTTCAAGCAAAAATAGGTTGAAAATGATGAGAAAGAGAGCAAATAAAAATTATCGTTTCGTTTCGTTCCTACCCGACGCGTAATAGAAAATTCCAAAGAAATAGCAAAAAAATTCAAAAAATTCAAAAACCCCGTTATGGCTTCTTTTCAAGCCAAAATAGGTTGGAAAATGCTTAGAAAGAGAGGAAATAAAAATTATCGTTTCGTTTCGTTCCTGCACGACGCGTAAAAGAAAATTCCAAAAAAATAGCAAAAAAATTCAAAAACCCCATTATGGCTTCTTTTCAAGCCAAAATAGGTTGGAAAATGCTGAGAAAGAGAGAAAATAAAAATTATCGTTTCGTTTCGTTCCTACCCGACGCTTAATAGAGAATTCCAAAAAAATTGCGAAAAAATTCAAAAAATTCAAAAATACCATTATGCCTTCATTTGAAGCCAAAACAGGTTGGAAAAGGCCGAAAAAGAGAGAAAACAAAAATTATTGTTTCGTTTTGGATTCTACCCAACGCGTAATAGAAAATTCCAAAGAAATAGCAAAAAAATTCAAAAAATTCAAAAACACCATTATGCCTTCATTTGAAGCCCAAATAGGTTGGAAAAGGCTGAAAAAGAGAGAAAACAAAAATTATAGTTTCGTTTCGTTCCTACCCGACGCGTAATAGAAAATTCCAAAAAAATAGCAAAAAAATTCAAAAAATTCAAAAATACCATTATGCCTTAATTTTAAACAAAAACATGTTGGAAAAGGCTAAAAAAGAGAGAAAACAAAAATTATTGTTTCGTTTCGTTCCTACCCGACGCGTAATAGAAAATTCCAAAGAAATAGCAAAAAAATTCAAAAACCCCGTTATAGCTTCTTTTCAAGCCAAAATAGGTTGGAAAATGCTTAGAAAGAGAGGAAATAAAAATTATTATTTCGTTTCGTTCCTACACGACGCGTAAAAGAAAATTCCAAAAAAATAGCAAAAAAATTCAAAAACCCCATTATAGCTTCTTTTCAAGCGAAAATAGGTTGGAAAATGCTGAGAAAGAGAGAAAATAAAAATTATCGTTTCGTTTCGTTCCTACCCGACGCTTAATAGAGAATTCCAAAAAAATAGCAAAAAAATTCAAAATATTCAAAAATACTATTATGGCTTCGTTTCAAGCCAAAACAGGTTGGAAAAGGCTAAAAAAGAGAGAAAACAAAAATTATTGTTTCGTTTCGTTCCTACACGACGCATAAGAGATAATTAAAAAAAAAATAGCATAAAAATTCAAAAAATTAAAAAACCCTGTTATGGCTTCTTTTGAAGCCAAAATAGGTTGGAAAATGCTGAGAAAGAGTGAAAATAAAAATTATCGTTTCGTTTCGTTCCTACCCGACGAGTAATAGAAAATTGCAAAGAAATAGCAAAAAAATTCAAAAAATTCAAAAATACCATTATGCCTTCATTTTAAACCGAAATATGTTGGAAAAGGCTAAAAAAGAGAGAAAACAAAAATTATTGTTTCGTTTCGTTCCTACCCGACGCGTAAAAGAAAATTCCAAAAAAATAGCAAAAAAATTCAAAAACCCCATTATGGCTTCTTTTCAAGCCAAAATAGGTTGGAAAATGCTGAGAAAGAGAGAAAATAAAAATTATCGTTTCGTTTCGTTCCTACCCGACGCTTAATAGAGAATTCCAAAAAAATAGCAAAAAAATTCAAAATTTTCAAAAATACTATTATGGCTTCATTTCAAGCCAAAACAGGTTGGAAAAGGCTAAAAAAGAGAGAAAACAAAAATTATTGTTTCGTTTCGTTCCTACCCGACGCATAAGAGATAATTAAAAAAAAAATAGCATAAAAATTCAAAAAATTAAAAAACCCTGTTATGGCTTCTTTTGAAGCCAAAATAGGTTGGAAAATGCTGAGAAAGAGTGAAAATAAAAATTATCGTTTCGTTTCGTTCCTACCCGACGAGTAATAGAAAATTCCAAAGAAATAGCAAAAAAATTCAAAAAATTCAAAAATACCATTATGCCTTCATTTTAAACCGAAACATGTTGGAAAAGGCTAAAAAAGAGAGAAAACAAAAATTATTGTTTCGTTTCGTTCCTACCCGACGCGTAATAGAAAATTCCAAAGAAATAGCAAAAAAATTCAAAAACCCCGTTATAGCTTCTTTTCAAGCCAAAATAGGTTGGAAAATGCTTAGAATGAGAGGAAATAAAAATTATCATTTCGTTTCGTTCCTACACGACGCGTAAAAGAAAATTCCAAAAAAATAGCAAAAAAATTCAAAAAATTCATTATGGCTTCTTTTCAAGCAAAAATAGGTTGGAAAATGATGAGAAAGAGAGCAAATAAAAATTATCGTTTCGTTTCGTTCCTACCCGACGCGTAATAGAAAATTCCAAAGAAATAGCAAAAAAATTCAAAAAATTCAAAAACCCCGTTATGGCTTCTTTTCAAGCCAAAATAGGTTGGAAAATGCTTAGAAAGAGAGGAAATAAAAATTATCGTTTCGTTTCGTTCCTGCACGACGCGTAAAAGAAAATTCCAAAAAAATAGCAAAAAAATTCAAACACCCCATAATGGCTTCTTTTCAAGCCAAAATAGGTTGGAAAATGCTGAGAAAGAGAGAAAATAAAAATTATCGTTTCGTTTCGTTCCTACCCGACGCTTAATAGAGAATTCCAAAAAAATTGCGAAAAAATTCAAAAAATTCAAAAATACCATTATGCCTTCATTTGAAGCCAAAACAGGTTGGAAAAGGCTGAAAAAGAGAGAAAACAAAAATTATCGTTTCGTTTCGTTCCTACCCGACGCGTAATAAAAAATTCCAAAAAAATAGCAAAAAAATTCAAAAAATTCAAAAATACCATTATGCCTTCATTTCAAACGAAAACATGTTGGAAAAGGCTAAAAAAGAGAGAAAACAAGAATTATTGTTTCGTTTCGTTCCTACCCAACGCGTAATAGAAAATTCCAAAGAAATAGCAAAAAAATTCAAAAACCCCGTTATGGCTTCTTTTCAAGCCAAAATAGGTTGGAGAATGCTTAGAAAGAGAGAAAATAAAAATTATCATTTCGTTTCGTTCCTACACGACGCGTAAAAGAAAATTTAAAAAAAATAGCAAAAAAATTCAAAAACCCCATTATGGCTTCTTTTCAAGCCAAAATAGGTTGGAAAATGCTGAGAAAGAGAGAAAATAAAAATTATCGTTTCGTTTCGTTCCTACCCGACCCGTAATAGAAAATTCCAAAAAAATAGCAAAAAAATTCAAAAAATTCAAAAATACCATTATGGCTTCATTCCAAGCCAAAACTGGTTGGAAAAGGCCGAAAAAGAGAGAAAATAAAAATTATTGTTTCGTTTTGGATTCTACCCAACGCGTAATAGAAAATTCCAAAGAAATAGCAAAAAAATTCAAAAAATTCAAAAACACCATTATGCCTTCATTTGAAGCCAAAACAGGTTGGAAAAGGCTGAAAAAGAGAGAAAACAAAAATTATAGTTTCGTTTCGTTCCTACCCGACGCGTAATAGAAAATTCCAAAAAAATAGCAAAAAATTCAAAAAATTCAAAAATACCATTATGCCTTCATTTTAAACCAAAACATGTTGGAAAAGGCTAAAAAAGAGAGAAAACAAAAATTAGTGTTTCGTTTCGTTCCTACCCGACGCGTAATAGAAAATTCCAAAGAAATAGCAAAAAAATTCAAAAACCCCGTTATAGCTTCTTTTCAAGCCAAAATAGGTTGGAAAATGCTTAGAAAGAGGGGAAATAAAAATTATTATTTCGTTTCGTTCCTACACGACGCGTAAAAGAAAATTCCAAAAAAATAGCAAAAAAATTCAAAAACCCCATTATAGCTTCTTTTCAAGCGAAAATAGGTTGGAAAATGCTGAGAAAGAGAGAAAATAAAAATTATCGTTTCGTTTCGTTCCTACCCGACGCGTAATAGAAAATTCCAAAAAAATAGCAAAAAAATTCAAAAAATTCAAAAATACCATTATGCCTTCATTTTAAACCAAAACATGTTGGAAAAGGCTAAAAAAGAGAGAAAACAAAAATTATTGTTTCGTTTCGTTCCTACCCGACGCGTAATAGAAAATTCCAAAGAAATAGCAAAAAAATTCAAAAACCCCGTTATAGCTTCTTTTCAAGCCAAAATAGGTTGGAAAATGCTTAGAAAGAGAGGAAATAAAAATTATTATTTCGTTTCGTTCCTACACGACGCGTAAAAGAAAATTCCAAAAAAATAGCAAAAAAATTCAAAATATTCAAAAATACTATTATGGCTTCATTTCAAGCCAAAACAGGTTGGAAAAGGCTAAAAAAGAGAGAAAACAAAAATTATTGTTTCGTTTCGTTCCTACACGACGCATAAGAGATAATTAAAAAAAAAATAGCATAAAAATTCAAAAAATTAAAAAACCCTGTTATGGCTTCTTTTGAAGCCAAAATAGGTTGGAAAATGCTGAGAAAGAGTGAAAATAAAAATTATCGTTTCGTTTCGTTCCTACCCGACGAGTAATAGAAAATTCCAAAGAAATAGCAAAAAAATTCAAAAAATTCAAAAATACCATTATGCCTTCATTTTAAACCGAAACATGTTGGAAAAGGCTAAAAAAGAGAGAAAACAAAAATTATTGTTTCGTTTCGTTCCTACCCGACGCGTAATAGAAAATTCCAAAGAAATAGCAAAAAAATTCAAAAACCCCGTTATAGCTTCTTTTCAAGCCAAAATAGGTTGGAAAATGCTTAGAAACAGAGGAAATAAAAATTATCATTTCGTTTCGTTCCTACACGACGCGTAAAAGAAAATTCCAAAAAAATAGCAAAAAAATTCAAAAAATTCATTATGGCTTCTTTTCAAGCAAAAATAGGTTGAAAATGATGAGAAAGAGAGCAAATAAAAATTATCGTTTCGTTTCGTTCCTACCCGACGCGTAATAGAAAATTCCAAAGAAATAGCAAAAAAATTCAAAAAATTCAAAAACCCCGTTATGGCTTCTTTTCAAGCCAAAATAGGTTGGAAAATGCTTAGAAAGAGAGGAAATAAAAATTATCGTTTCGTTTCGTTCCTGCACGACGCGTAAAAGAAAATTCCAAAAAAATAGCAAAAAAATTCAAAAACCCCATTATGGCTTCTTTTCAAGCCAAAATAGGTTGGAAAATGCTGAGAAAGAGAGAAAATAAAAATTATCGTTTCGTTTCGTTCCTACCCGACGCTTAATAGAGAATTCCAAAAAAATTGCGAAAAAATTCAAAAAATTCAAAAATACCATTATGCCTTCATTTGAAGCCAAAACAGGTTGGAAAAGGCCGAAAAAGAGAGAAAACAAAAATTATTGTTTCGTTTTGGATTCTACCCAACGCGTAATAGAAAATTCCAAAGAAATAGCAAAAAAATTCAAAAAATTCAAAAACACCATTATGCCTTCATTTGAAGCCCAAATAGGTTGGAAAAGGCTGAAAAAGAGAGAAAACAAAAATTATAGTTTCGTTTCGTTCCTACCCGACGCGTAATAGAAAATTCCAAAAAAATAGCAAAAAAATTCAAAAAATTCAAAAATACCATTATGCCTTAATTTTAAACAAAAACATGTTGGAAAAGGCTAAAAAAGAGAGAAAACAAAAATTATTGTTTCGTTTCGTTCCTACCCGACGCGTAATAGAAAATTCAAAAAAAATAGCAAAAAAATTCAAAAACCCCATTATAGCTTCTTTTCAAGCGAAAATAGGTTGGAAAATGCTGAGAAAGAGAGAAAATAAAAATTATCGTTTCGTTTCGTTCCTACCCGACGCGTAATAGAAAATTCCAAAAAAATAGCAAAAAAATTCAAAAAATTCAAAAATACCATTATGCCTTCATTTTAAACCAAAACATGTTGGAAAAGGCTAAAAAAGAGAGAAAACAAAAATTATTGTTTCGTTTCGTTCCTACCCGACGCGTAATAGAAAATTCCAAAGAAATAGCAAAAAAATTCAAAAACCCCGTTATAGCTTCTTTTCAAGCCAAAATAGGTTGGAAAATGCTTAGAAAGAGAGGAAATAAAAATTATTATTTCGTTTCGTTCCTACACGACGCGTAAAAGAAAATTCCAAAAAAATAGCAAAAAAATTCAAAAACCCCATTATAGCTTCTTTTCAAGCGAAAATAGGTTGGAAAATGCTGAGAAAGAGAGAAAATAAAAATTATCGTTTCGTTTCGTTCCTACCCGACGCGTAATAGAAAATTCCAAAAAAATAGCAAAAAAATTCAAAAAATTCAAAAATACCATTATGCCTTCATTTTAAACCAAAACATGTTGGAAAAGGCTAAAAAAGAGAGAAAACAAAAATTATTGTTTCGTTTCGTTCCTACCCGACGCGTAAAAGAAAATTCCAAAAAAATAGCAAAAAAATTCAAAAACCCCATTATGGCTTCTTTTCAAGCCAAAATAGGTTGGAAAATGCTGAGAAAGAGAGAAAATAAAAATTATCGTTTCGTTTCGTTCCTACCCGACGCTTAATAGAGAATTCCAAAAAAATAGCAAAAAAATTCAAAATATTCAAAAATACTATTATGGCTTCATTTCAAGCCAAAACAGGTTGGAAAAGGCTAAAAAAGAGAGAAAACAAAAATTATTGTTTCGTTTCGTTCCTACACGACGCATAAGAGATAATTAAAAAAAAAATAGCATAAAAATTCAAAAAATTAAAAAACCCTGTTATGGCTTCTTTTGAAGCCAAAATAGGTTGGAAAATGCTGAGAAAGAGTGAAAATAAAAATTATCGTTTCGTTTCGTTCCTACCCGACGAGTAATAGAAAATTCCAAAGAAATAGCAAAAAAATTCAAAAAATTCAAAAATACCATTATGCCTTCATTTTAAACCGAAACATGTTAGAAAAGGCTAAAAAAGAGAGAAAACAAAAATTATTGTTTCGTTTCGTTCCTACCCGACGCGTAATAGAAAATTCCAAAGAAATAGCAAAAAAATTCAAAAACCCCGTTATAGCTTCTTTTCAAGCCAAAATAGGTTGGAAAATGCTTAGAAAGAGAGGAAATAAAAATTATCATTTCGTTTCGTTCCTACACGACGCGTAAAAGAAAATTCCATAAAAATAGCAAAAAAATTCAAAAAATTCATTATGGCTTCTTTTCAAGCAAAAATAGGTTGGAAAATGATGAGAAAGAGAGCAAATAAAAATTATCGTTTCGTTTCGTTCCTACCCGACGCGTAATAGAAAATTCCAAAGAAATAGCAAAAAAATTCAAAAAATTCAAAAACCCCGTTATGGCTTCTTTTCAAGCCAAAATAGGTTGGAAAATGCTTAGAAAGAGA
This sequence comes from Quercus parvula, assembly GCA_030820535.1. Lineage (NCBI taxonomy): Eukaryota > Viridiplantae > Streptophyta > Magnoliopsida > Fagales > Fagaceae > Quercus > Quercus parvula. The sequence goes on from JAUAME010000001.1 coordinate 51,260,331, forward strand.
GGAAATAAAAATTATCGTTTCGTTTCGTTCCTGCACGACGCGTAAAAGAAAATTCCAAAAAAATAGCAAAAAAATTCAAAAACCCCATTATGGCTTCTTTTCAAGCCAAAATAGGTTGGAAAATGCTGAGAAAGAGAGAAAATAAAAATTATCGTTTCGTTTCGTTCCTACCCGACGCTTAATAGAGAATTCCAAAAAAATTGCGAAAAAATTCAAAAAATTCAAAAATACCATTATGCCTTCATTTGAAGCCAAAACAGGTTGGAAAAGGCTGAAAAAGAGAGAAAACAAAAATTATCGTTTCGTTTCGTTCCTACCCGACGCGTAATAGAAAATTCCAAAAAAATAGCAAAAAAATTCAAAAAATTCAAAAATACCATTATGCCTTCATTTCAAACGAAAACATGTTGGAAAAGGCTAAAAAAGAGAGAAAACAAGAATTATTGTTTCGTTTCGTTCCTACCCAACGCGTAATAGAAAATTCCAAAGAAATAGCAAAAAAATTCAAAAACCCCGTTATGGCTTCTTTTCAAGCCAAAATAGGTTGGAGAATGCTTAGAAAGAGAGAAAATAAAAATTATCATTTCGTTTCGTTCCTACACGACGCGTAAAAGAAAATTTAAAAAAAATAGCAAAAAAATTCAAAAACCCCATTATGGCTTCTTTTCAAGCCAAAATAGGTTGGAAAATGCTGAGAAAGAGAGAAAATAAAAATTATCCTTTCGTTTCGTTCCTACCCGACGCGTAATAGAAAATTCCAAAAAAATAGCAAAAAAATTCAAAAAATTCAAAAATACCATTATGGCTTCATTCCAAGCCAAAACTGGTTGGAAAAGGTCGAAAAAGAGAGAAAATAAAAATTATTGTTTCGTTTTGGATTCTACCCAACGCGTAATAGAAAATTCCAAAGAAATAGCAAAAAAATTCAAAAAATTCAAAAACACCATTATGCCTTCATTTGAAGCCAAAACAGGTTGGAAAAGGCTGAAAAAGAGAGAAAACAAAAATTATAGTTTCGTTTCGTTCCTACCCGACGCGTAATAGAAAATTCCAAAAAAATAGCAAAAAAATTCAAAAAATTCAAAAATACCATTATGCCTTCATTTTAAACCAAAACATGTTGGAAAAGGCTAAAAAAGAGAGAAAACAAAAATTAGTGTTTCGTTTCGTTCCTACCCGACGCGTAATAGAAAATTCCAAAGAAATAGCAAAAAAATTCAAAAACCCCGTTATAGCTTCTTTTCAAGCCAAAATAGGTTGGAAAATGCTTAGAAAGAGGGGAAATAAAAATTATTATTTCGTTTCGTTCCTACACGACGCGTAAAAGAAAATTCAAAAAAAATAGCAAAAAAATTCAAAAACCCCATTATAGCTTCTTTTCAAGCGAAAATAGGTTGGAAAATGCTGAGAAAGAGAGAAAATAAAAATTATCGTTTCGTTTCGTTCCTACCCGACGCGTAATAGAAAATTCCAAAAAAATAGCAAAAAAATTCAAAAAATTCAAAAATACCATTATGCCTTCATTTTAAACCAAAACATGTTGGAAAAGGCTAAAAAAGAGAGAAAACAAAAATTATTGTTTCGTTTCGTTCCTACCCGACGCGTAATAGAAAATTCCAAAGAAATAGCAAAAAAATTCAAAAACCCCGTTATAGCTTCTTTTCAAGCCAAAATAGGTTGGAAAATGCTTAGAAAGAGAGGAAATAAAAATTATTATTTCGTTTCGTTCCTACACGACGCGTAAAAGAAAATTCCAAAAAAATAGCAAAAAAATTCAAAATATTCAAAAATACTATTATGGCTTCATTTCAAGCCAAAACAGGTTGGAAAAGGCTAAAAAAGAGAGAAAACAAAAATTATTGTTTCGTTTCGTTCCTACACGACGCATAAGAGATAATTAAAAAAAAAATAGCATAAAAATTCAAAAAATTAAAAAACCCTGTTATGGCTTCTTTTGAAGCCAAAATAGGTTGGAAAATGCTGAGAAAGAGTGAAAATAAAAATTATCGTTTCGTTTCGTTCCTACCCGACGAGTAATAGAAAATTCCAAAGAAATAGCAAAAAAATTCAAAAAATTCAAAAATACCATTATGCCTTCATTTTAAATCGAAACATGTTGGAAAAGGCTAAAAAAGAGAGAAAACAAAAATTATTGTTTCGTTTCGTTCCTACCCGACGCGTAATAGAAAATTCCAAAGAAATAGCAAAAAAATTCAAAAACCCCGTTATAGCTTCTTTTCAAGCCAAAATAGGTTGGAAAATGCTTAGAAAGAGAGGAAATAAAAATTATCATTTCGTTTCGTTCCTACACGACGCGTAAAAGAAAATTCCAAAAAAATAGCAAAAAAATTCAAAAAATTCATTATGGCTTCTTTTCAAGCAAAAATAGGTTGGAAAATGATGAGAAAGAGAGCAAATAAAAATTATCGTTTCGTTTCGTTCCTACCCGACGCGTAATAGAAAATTCCAAAGAAATAGCAAAAAAATTCAAAAAATTCAAAAACCCCGTTATGGCTTCTTTTCAAGCCAAAATAGGTTGGAAAATGCTTAGAAAGAGAGGAAATAAAAATTATCGTTTCGTTCCGTTCCTGCACGACGCGTAAAAGAAAATTCCAAAAAAATAGCAAAAAAATTCAAAAACCCCATTATGGCTTCTTTTCAAGCCAAAATAGGTTGGAAAATGCTGAGAAAGAGAGAAAATAAAAATTATCGTTTCGTTTCGTTCCTACCCGACGCTTAATAGAGAATTCCAAAAAAATTGCGAAAAAATTCAAAAAATTCAAAAATACCATTATGCCTTCATTTGAAGCCAAAACAGGTTGGAAAAGGCTGAAAAAGAGAGAAAACAAAAATTATCGTTTCGTTTCGTTCCTACCCGACGCGTAATAGAAAATTCCAAAAAAATAGCAAAAAAATTCAAAAAATTCAAAAATACCATTATGCCTTCATTTCAAACGAAAACATGTTGGAAAAGGCTAAAAAAGAGAGAAAACAAGAATTATTGTTTCGTTTCGTTCCTACCCGACGCGTAATAGAAAATTCCAAAGAAATAGCAAAAAAATTCAAAAACCCCGTTATGGCTTCTTTTCAAGCCAAAATAGGTTGGAGAATGCTTAGAAAGAGAGAAAATAAAAATTATCATTTCGTTTCGTTCCTACACGACGCGTAAAAGAAAATTTAAAAAAAATAGCAAAAAAATTCAAAAACCCCATTATGGCTTCTTTTCAAGCCAAAATAGGTTGGAAAATGCTGAGAAAGAGAGAAAATAAAAATTATCGTTTCGTTTCGTTCCTACCCGACGCGTAATAGAAAATTCCAAAAAAATAGCAAAAAAATTCAAAAAATTCAAAAATACCATTATGGCTTCATTCCAAGCCAAAACTGGTTGGAAAATGCCGAAAAAGAGAGAAAATAAAAATTATTGTTTCGTTTTGGATTCTACCCAACGCGTAATAGAAAATTCCAAAGAAATAGCAAAAAAATTCCAAAAATTCCAAAACACCATTATGCCTTCATTTGAAGCCAAAACAGGTTGGAAAAGGCTGAAAAAGAGAGAAAACAAAAATTATAGTTTCGTTTCGTTCCTACCCGACGCGTAAAAGAAAATTCCAAAATAATAGCAAAAAAATTCAAAAAATTCAAAAATACCATTATGCCTTCATTTTAAACCAAAACATGTTGGAAAAGGCTAAAAAAGAGAGAAAACAAAAATTAGTGTTTCGTTTCGTTCCTACCCGACGCGTAATAGAAAATTCCAAAGAAATAGCAAAAAAATTCAAAAACCCCGTTATAGCTTCTTTTCAAGCCAAAATAGGTTGGAAAATATTTAGAAAGAGGGGAAATAAAAATTATTATTTCGTTTCGTTCCTACACGACGCGTAAAAGAAAATTCCAAAAAAATAGCAAAAAAATTCAAAAACCCCATTATAGCTTCTTTTCAAGCGAAAATAGGTTGGAAAATGCTGAGAAAGAGAGAAAATAAAAATTATCGTTTCGTTTCGTTCCTACCCGACGCGTAATAGAAAATTCCAAAAAAATAGCAAAAAAATTCAAAAAATTCAAAAATACCATTATGCCTTCATTTTAAACCAAAACATGTTGGAAAAGGCTAAAAAAGAGAGAAAACAAAAATTATTGTTTCGTTTCGTTCCTACCCGACGCGTAATAGAAAATTCCAAAGAAATAGCAAAAAAATTCAAAAACCCCGTTATAGCTTCTTTTCAAGCCAAAATAGGTTGGAAAATGCTTAGAAAGAGAGGAAATAAAAATTATTATTTCGTTTCGTTCCTATACGACGCGTAAAAGAAAATTCCAAAAAAATAGCAAAAAAATTCAAAAACCCCATTATAGCTTCTTTTCAAGCGAAAATAGGTTGGAAAATGCTGAGAAAGAGAGAAAATAAAAATTATCGTTTCGTTTCGTTCCTACCCGACGCTTAATAGAGAATTCCAAAAAAATAGCAAAAAAATTCAAAATATTCAAAAATACTATTATGGCTTCATTTCAAGCCAAAACATGTTGGAAAAGGCAAAAAAAGAGAGAAAACAAAAATTATTGTTTCGTTTCGTTCCTACACGACGCATAAGAGATAATTAAAAAAAAAATAGCATAAAAATTCAAAAAATTAAAAAACCCTGTTATGGCTTCTTTTGAAGCCAAAATAGGTTGGAAAATGCTGAGAAAGAGTGAAAATAAAAATTATCGTTTCGTTTCGTTCCTACCCGACGAGTAATAGAAAATTCCAAAGAAATAGCAAAAAAATTCAAAAAATTCAAAAATACCATTATGCCTTCATTTTAAACCGAAACATGTTGGAAAAGGCTAAAAAAGAGAGAAAACAAAAATTATTGTTTCGTTTCGTTCCTACCCGACGCGTAATAGAAAATTCCAAAGAAATAGCAAAAAAATTCAAAAACCCCGTTATAGCTTCTTTTCAAGCCAAAATAGGTTGGAAAATGCTTAGAAAGAGAGGAAATAAAAATTATCATTTCGTTTCGTTCCTACACGACGCGTAAAAGAAAATTCCAAAAAAATAGCAAAAAAATTCAAAAAATTCATTATGGCTTCTTTTCAAGCAAAAATAGGTTGGAAAATGATGAGAAAGAGAGCAAATAAAAATTATCGTTTCGTTTCGTTCCTACCCGACGCGTAATAGAAAATTCCAAAGAAATAGCAAAAAAATTCAAAAAATTCAAAAACCCCGTTATGGCTTCTTTTCAAGCCAAAATAGGTTGGAAAATGCTTAGAAAGAGAGGAAATAAAAATTATCGTTTCGTTTCGTTCCTGCACGACGCGTAAAAGAAAATTCCAAAAAAATAGCAAAAAAATTCAAAAACCCCATTATGGCTTCTTTTCAAGCCAAAATAGGTTGGAAAATGCTGAGAAAGAGAGAAAATAAAAATTATCGTTTCGTTTCGTTCCTACCCGACGCTTAATAGAGAATTCCAAAAAAATTGCGAAAAAATTCAAAAAATTCAAAAATACCATTATGCCTTCATTTGAAGCCAAAACAGGTTGGAAAAGGCTGAAAAAGAGAGAAAACAAAAATTATCGTTTCGTTTCGTTCCTACCCGACGCGTAATAGAAAATTCCAAAAAAATAGCAAAAAAATTCAAAAAATTCAAAAATACCATTATGCCTTCATTTCAAACCAAAACATGTTGGAAAAGGCAAAAAAAGAGAGAAAACAAAAATTATTGTTTCGTTTCGTTCCTACCCGACGCGTAATAGAAAATTCCAAAGAAATAGCAAAAAAATTCAAAAAATTCAAAAATACCATTATGCCTTCATTTTAAATCGAAACATGTTGGAAAAGGCTAAAAAAGAGAGAAAACAAAAATTATTGTTTCGTTTCGTTCCTACCCGACGCGTAATAGAAAATTCCAAAGAAATAGCAAAAAAATTCAAAAAATTCAAAAATACCATTATGCCTTCATTTTAAATCGAAACATGTTGGAAAAGGCTAAAAAAGAGAGAAAACAAAAATTATTGTTTCGTTTCGTTCCTACCCGACGCGTAAAAGAAAATTCCAAAAAAATAGCAAAAAAATTCAAAAACCCCATTATGGCTTCTTTTCAAGCCAAAATAGGTTGGAAAATGCTGAGAAAGAGAGAAAATAAAAATTATCGTTTCGTTTCGTTCCTACCCGACGCTTAATAGAGAATTCCAAAAAAATAGCAAAAAAATTCAAAATATTCAAAAATACTATTATGGCTTCATTTCAAGCCAAAACAGGTTGGAAAAGGCTAAAAAAGAGAGAAAACAAAAATTATTGTTTCGTTTCGTTCCTACACGACGCATAAGAGATAATTAAAAAAAAAATAGCATAAAAATTCAAAAAATTAAAAAACCCTGTTATGGCTTCTTTTGAAGCCAAAATAGGTTGGAAAATGCTGAGAAAGAGTGAAAATAAAAATTATCGTTTCGTTTCGTTCCTACCCGACGAGTAATAGAAAATTCCAAAGAAATAGCAAAAAAATTCAAAAAATTCAAAAATACCATTATGCCTTCATTTTAAACCGAAACATGTTGGAAAAGGCTAAAAAAGAGAGAAAACAAAAATTATTGTTTCGTTTCGTTCCTACCCGACGCGTAATAGAAAATTCCAAAGAAATAGCAAAAAAATTCAAAAACCCCGTTATAGCTTCTTTTCAAGCCAAAATAGGTTGGAAAATGCTTAGAAAGAGAGGAAATAAAAATTATCATTTCGTTTCGTTCCTACACGACGCGTAAAAGAAAATTCCAAAAAAATAGCAAAAAAATTCAAAAAATTCATTATGGCTTCTTTTCAAGCAAAAATAGGTTGGAAAATGATGAGAAAGAGAGCAAATAAAAATTATCGTTTCGTTTCGTTCCTACCCGACGCGTAATAGAAAATTCCAAAGAAATAGCAAAAAAATTCAAAAAATTCAAAAACCCCGTTATGGCTTCTTTTCAAGCCAAAATAGGTTGGAAAATGCTTAGAAAGAGAGGAAATAAAAATTATCGTTTCGTTTCGTTCCTGCACGACGCGTAAAAGAAAATTCCAAAAAAATAGCAAAAAAATTCAAAAACCCCATTATGGCTTCTTTTCAAGCCAAAATAGGTTGGAAAATGCTGAGAAAGAGAGAAAATAAAAATTATCGTTTCGTTTCGTTCCTACCCGACGCTTAATAGAGAATTCCAAAAAAATTGCGAAAAAATTCAAAAAATTCAAAAATACCATTATGCCTTCATTTGAAGCCAAAACAGGTTGGAAAAGGCTGAAAAAGAGAGAAAACAAAAATTATCGTTTCGTTTCGTTCCTACCCGACGCGTAATAGAAAATTCCAAAAAAATAGCAAAAAAATTCAAAAAATTCAAAAATACCATTATGCCTTCATTTCAAACGAAAACATGTTGGAAAAGGCTAAAAAAGAGAGAAAACAAGAATTATTGTTTCGTTTCGTTCCTACCCGACGCGTAATAGAAAATTCCAAAGAAATAGCAAAAAAATTCAAAAACCCCGTTATGGCTTCTTTTCAAGCCAAAATAGGTTGGAGAATGCTTAGAAAGAGAGAAAATAAAAATTATCATTTCGTTTCGTTCCTACACGACGCGTAAAAGAAAATTTAAAAAAAATAGCAAAAAAATTCAAAAACCCCATTATGGCTTCTTTTCAAGCCAAAATAGGTTGGAAAATGCTAAGAAAGAGAGAAAATAAAAATTATCGTTTCGTTTCGTTCCTACCCGACGCGTAATAGAAAATTCCAAAAAAATAGCAAAAAAATTCAAAAAATTCAAAAATACCATTATGGCTTCATTCCAAGCCAAAACTGGTTGGAAAAGGCCGAAAAAGAGAGAAAATAAAAATTATTGTTTCGTTTTGGATTCTACCCAACGCGTAATAGAAAATTCCAAAGAAATAGCAAAAAAATTCAAAAAATTCAAAAACACCATTATGCCTTCATTTGAAGCCAAAACAGGTTGGAAAAGGCTGAAAAAGAGAGAAAACAAAAATTATAGTTTCGTTTCGTTCCTACCCGACGCGTAATAGAAAATTCCAAAAAAATAGCAAAAAAATTCAAAAAATTCAAAAATACCATTATGCCTTCATTTTAAACCAAAACATGTTGGAAAAGGCTAAAAAAGAGAGAAAACAAAAATTAGTGTTTCGTTTCGTTCCTACCCGACGCGTAATAGAAAATTCCAAAGAAATAGCAAAAAAATTGAAAAACCCCGTTATAGCTTCTTTTCAAGCCAAAATAGGTTGGAAAATATTTAGAAAGAGGGGAAATAAAAATTATTATTTCGTTTCGTTCCTACACGACGCGTAAAAGAAAATTCCAAAAAAATAGCAAAAAAATTCAAAAACCCTATTATAGCTTCTTTTCAAGCGAAAATAGGTTGGAAAATGCTGAGAAAGAGAGAAAATAAAAATTATCGTTTCGTTTCGTTCCTACCCGACGCGTAATAGAAAATTCCAAAAAAATAGCAAAAAAATTCAAAAAATTCAAAAATACCATTATGCCTTCATTTTAAACCAAAACATGTTGGAAAAGGCTAAAAAAGAGAGAAAACAAAAATTATTGTTTCGTTTCGTTCCTACCCGACGCGTAATAGAAAATTCCAAAGAAATAGCAAAAAAATTCAAAAACCCCGTTATAGCTTCTTTTCAAGCCAAAATAGGTTGGAAAATGCTTAGAAAGAAAGGAAATAAAAATTATTATTTCGTTTCGTTCCTACACGACGCGTAAAAGAAAATTCCAAAAAAATAGCAAAAAAATTCAAAAACCCCATTATAGCTTCTTTTCAAGCGAAAATAGGTTGGAAAATGCTGAGAAAGAGAGAAAATAAAAATTATCGTTTCGTTTCGTTCCTACCCGACGCGTAATAAAAATTCCAAAAAAATAGTTAAAAAATTCAAAAAATTCAAAAATACCATTATGCCTTCATTTTAAACCAAAACATGTTGGAAAAGGCTAAAAAAGAGAGAAAACAAAAATTATTGTTTCGTTTCGTTCCTACCCGACGCGTAATAGAAAATTCCAAAGAAAATAGCAAAAAAATTCAAAAAATTCAAAAATACCATTATGCCTTCATTTTAAATCGAAACATGTTGGAAAAGGCTAAAAAAGAGAGAAAACAAAAATTATTGTTTCGTTTCGTTCCTACCCGACGCGTAAAAGAAAATTCCAAAAAAATAGCAAAAAAATTCAAAAACCCCATTATGGCTTCTTTTCAAGCCAAAATAGGTTGGAAAATGCTGAGAAAGAGAGAAAATAAAAATTATCGTTTCGTTTCGTTCCTACCCGACGCTTAATAGAGAATTCCAAAAAAATAGCAAAAAAATTCAAAATATTCAAAAATACTATTATGGCTTCATTTCAAGCCAAAACAGGTTGGAAAAGGCTAAAAAAGAGAGAAAACAAAAATTATTGTTTCGTTTCGTTCCTACACGACGCATAAGAGATAATTAAAAAAAAAATAGCATAAAAATTCAAAAAATTAAAAAACCCTGTTATGGCTTCTTTTGAAGCCAAAATAGGTTGGAAAATGCTGAGAAAGAGTGAAAATAAAAATTATCGTTTCGTTTCGTTCCTACCCGACGAGTAATAGAAAATTCCAAAGAAATAGCAAAAAAATTCAAAAAATTCAAAAATACCATTATGCCTTCATTTTAAACCGAAACATGTTGGAAAAGGCTAAAAAAGAGAGAAAACAAAAATTATTGTTTCGTTTCGTTCCTACCCGACGCGTAATAGAAAATTCCAAAGAAATAGCAAAAAAATTCAAAAACCCCGTTATAGCTTCTTTTCAAGCCAAAATAAGTTGGAAAATGCTTAGAAAGAGAGGAAATAAAAATTATCATTTCGTTTCGTTCCTACGCGACGCGTAAAAGAAAATTCCAAAAAAATAGCAAAAAAATTCAAAAAATTCATTATGGCTTCTTTTCAAGCAAAAATAGGTTGGAAAATGATGAGAAAGAGAGCAAATAAAAATTATCGTTTCGTTTCGTTCCTACCCGACGCGTAATAGAAAATTCCAAAGAAATAGCAAAAAAATTCAAAAACCCCGTTATGGCTTCTTTTCAAGCCAAAATAGGTTGGAAAATGCTTAGAAAGAGAGGAAATAAAAATTATCGTTTCGTTTCGTTCCTGCACGACGCGTAAAAGAAAATTCCAAAAAAATAGCAAAAAAATTCAAAAACCCCATTATGGCTTCTTTTCAAGCCAAAATAGGTTGGAAAATGCTGAGAACGAGAGAAAATAAAAATTATCGTTTCGTTTCGTTCCTACCCGACGCTTAATAGAGAATTCCAAAAAAATTGCGAAAAAATTCAAAAAATTCAAAAATACCATTATGCCTTCATTTGAAGCCAAAACAGGTTGGAAAAGGCTGAAAAAGAGAGAAAACAAAAATTATCGTTTCGTTTCGTTCCTACCCGACGCGTAATAGAAAATTCCAAAAAAATAGCAAAAAAATTCAAAAAATTCAAAAATACCATTATGCCTTCATTTCAAACGAAAACATGTTGGAAAAGGCTAAAAAAGAGAGAAAACAAGAATTATTGTTTCGTTTCGTTCCTACCCGACGCGTAATAGAAAATTCCAAAGAAATAGCAAAAAAATTCAAAAACCCCGTTATGGCTTCTTTTCAAGCCAAAATAGGTTGGAGAATGCTTAGAAAGAGAGAAAATAAAAATTATCATTTCGTTTCGTTCCTACACGACGCGTAAAAGAAAATTTAAAAAAAAATAGCAAAAAAATTCAAAAACCCCATTATGGCTTCTTTTCAAGCCAAAATAGGTTGGAAAATGCTGAGAAAGAGAGAAAATAAAAATTATCGTTTCGTTTCGTTCCTACCCGACGCGTAATAGAAAATTCCAAAAAAATAGCAAAAAAATTCAAAAAATTCAAAAATACCATTATGGCTTCATTCCAAGCCAAAACTGGTTGGAAAAGGCCGAAAAAGAGAGAAAATAAAAATTATTGTTTCGTTTTGGATTCTACCCAACGCGTAATAGAAAATTCCAAAGAAATAGTAAAAAAATTCAAAAAACTCCAAAACACCATTATGCCTTCATTTGAAGCCAAAACAGGTTGGAAAAGGCTGAAAAAGAGAGAAAACAAAAATTATAGTTTCGTTTCGTTCCTACCCGACGCGTAACAGAAAATTCCAAAAAAATAGCAAAAAAATTCAAAAAATTCAAAAGTACCATTATGCCTTCATTTTAAACCAAAACATGTTGGAAAAGGCTAAAAAAGAGAGAAAACAAAAATTAGTGTTTCGTTTCGTTCCTACCCGACGCGTAATAGAAAATTCCAAAGAAATAGCAAAAAAATTCAAAAACCCCGTTATAGCTTCTTTTCATGCCAAAATAGGTTGGAAAATGCTTAGAAAGAGAGGAAATAAAAATTATTATTTCGTTTCGTTCCTACACGACGCGTAAAAGAAAATTCCAAAAAAATAGAAAAAAAATTCAAAAACCCCATTATAGCTTCTTTTCAAGCGAAAATAGGTTGGAAAATGCTGAGAAAGAGAGAAAATAAAAATTATCGTTTCGTTTCGTTCCTACCCGACGCGTAATAGAAAATTCCAAAAAAATAGCAAAAAAATTCAAAAAATTCAAAAATACCATTATGCCTTCATTTTAAACCAAAACATGTTGGAAAAGGCTAAAAAAGAGAGAAAACAAAAATTATTGTTTCGTTTCGTTCCTACCCGACGCGTAATAGAAAATTCCAAAGAAATAGCAAAAAAATTCAAAAACCCCGTTATAGCTTCTTTTCAAGCCAAAATAGGTTGGAAAATGCTTAGAAAGAGAGGAAATAAAAATTATTATTTCGTTTCGTTCCTACACGACGCGTAAAAGAAAATTCCAAAAAAATAGCAAAAAAATTCAAAAACCCCATTATAGCTTCTTTTCAAGCGAAAATAGGTTGGAAAATGCTGAGAAAGAGAGAAAATAAAAATTATCGTTTCGTTTCGTTCCTACCCGACGCGTAATAAAAATAGCAAAAAAATAGCAAAAAAATTCAAAAAATTCAAAAATACCATTATGCCTTCATTTTAAACCAAAACATGTTGGAAAAGGCTAAAAAAGAGAGAAAACAAAAATTATTGTTTCGTTTCGTTCCTACCCGACGCGTAATAGAAAATTCCAAAGAAATAGCAAAAAAATTCAAAAAATACAAAAATACCATTATGCCTTCATTTGAAGCCAAAACAGGTTGGAAAAGGCTGAAAAAGAGTGAAAACAAAAATTATCGTTTCGTTTCGTTCCTACCCGACGCGTAATAGAAAATTCCAAAGAAATAGCAAAAAAATTCAAAAAATACAAAAATACCATTATGCCTTCATTTGAAGCCAAAACAGGTTGGAAAAGGCTGAAAAAGAGTGAAAACAAAAATTATCGTTTCGTTTCGTTCCTACCCGACGCGTAATAGAAAATTCCAAAAAAATAGCAAAAAAATTCATAAAATTCAAAAATACCATTATGCCTTCATTTCAAACCAAAACATGTTGGAAAAAGCTAAAAAAGAGAGAAAATAAGAATTATTGTTTCGTTTCGTTCCTACCCGACGCGTAATAGAAAATTCCAAAGAAATAGCAAAAAAATTCAAAAACCCCGTTATGGCTTCTTTTCAAGCCAAAATAGGTTGGAGAATGCTTAGAAAGAGAGGAAATAAAAATTATCATTTCGTTTCGTTCCTACACGACGCGTAAAAGGAAATTTCAAAAAAATAGCAAAAAAATTCAAAAAATTCATTATGGCTTCTTTTCAAGCAAAAATAGGTTGGAAAATGCTGAGAAAGAGAGAAAATAAAAATTATCGTTTCGTTTCGTTCCTACCCGACGCTTAATAGAGAATTCAAAAATAGCAAAAAAATTCAAAATATTCAAAAATACTGTTATGGCTTCATTTCAAGCCAAAACAGGTTGGAAAAGGCTAAAAAAGAGAGAAAACAAAAATTATTGTTTCGTTTCGTTCCTACACGACGCATAAGAGATAATTAAAAAAAAAATAGCATAAAAATTCAAAAAATTAAAAAACCCCGTTATGGCTTCTTTTGAAGCCAAAATAGGTTGGAAAATGCTGAGAAAGAGAGAATAAAAATTATCGTTTCGTTTCGTTCCTACCCGACGCGTAATAGAAAATTCCAAAAAAATATCAAAAATATTCAAAAAATTCAAAAATACCATTATGCCTTCATTTGAAGCCAAAACAGGTTGGAAAAGGCTGAAAAAGAGAGAAAAGAAAAATTATCGTTTCGTTTCGTTCCTACCCGACGCGTAATAGAAAATTCCAAAAAAATAGCAAAAAAATTCAAAAAATTCAAAAATACCATTATGCCTTCATTTCAAACCAAAACATGTTGGAAAAGGCTAAAAAAGAGAGAAAACAAGAATTATTGTTTCGTTTCGTTCCCACCCGACGCGTAATAGAAAATTCCAAAGAAATAGCAAAAAATTCAAAAAATTCAAAAATACCATTATGGGTTCATTTCAAGCCAAAACTGGTTGTAAAAGGCCGAAAAAGAGAGAAAATAGAAATTATTGTTTCGTTTTGGATTCTACCCAACGCGTAATAGAAAATTCCAAAGAAATAGCAAAAAAATTCAAAAAATTCAAAAATACCATTACACCTTCATTTCAAACCAAAACATGTTGGAAAAGGCTAAAAAAGAGAGAAAAAAAGAATTATTGTTTCGTTTCATTCCTACCCGACGCGTAATAGAAAATTCCAAAGAAATAGCAAAAAAATTCAAAAACCCCGTTATGGCTTCTTTTCAAGCCAAAATAGGTTGGAGAATGCTTAGAAAGAGAGAAAATAAAAATTATCATTTCGTTTCGTTCCTACACGACGCGTAAAAGAAAATTTAAAAAAAAATAGCAAAAAAATTCAAAAACCCCATTATGGCTTCTTTTCAAGCCAAAATAGGTTGGAAAATGCTGAGAAAGAGAGAAAATAAAAATTATCGTTTCGTTTCGTTCCTACCCGACGCGTAATAGAAAATTCCAAAAAAATAGCAAAAAAATTCAAAAAATTCAAAAATACCATTATGGCTTCATTCCAAGCCAAAACTGGTTGGAAAAGGCCGAAAAAGAGAGAAAATAAAAATTATTGTTTCGTTTTGGATTCTACCCAACGCGTAATAGAAAATTCCAAAGAAATAGTAAAAAAATTCAAAAAACTCCAAAACACCATTATGCCTTCATTTGAAGCCAAAACAGGTTGGAAAAGGCTGAAAAAGAGAGAAAACAAAAATTATAGTTTCGTTTCGTTCCTACCCGACGCGTAATAGAAAATTCCAAAAAAATAGCAAAAAAATTCAAAAAATTCAAAAGTACCATTATGCCTTCATTTTAAACCAAAACATGTTGGAAAAGGCTAAAAAAGAGAGAAAACAAAAATTAGTGTTTCGTTTCGTTCCTACCCGACGCGTAATAGAAAATTCCAAAGAAATAGCAAAAAAATTCAAAAACCCCGTTATAGCTTCTTTTCATGCCAAAATAGGTTGGAAAATGCTTAGAAAGAGAGGAAATAAAAATTATTATTTCGTTTCGTTCCTACACGACGCGTAAAAGAAAATTCCAAAAAAATAGAAAAAAAATTCAAAAACCCCATTATAGCTTCTTTTCAAGCGAAAATAGGTTGGAAAATGCTGAGAAAGAGAGAAAATAAAAATTATCGTTTCGTTTCGTTCCTACCCGACGCGTAATAGAAAATTCCAAAAAAATAGCAAAAAAATTCAAAAAATTCAAAAATACCATTATGCCTTCATTTTAAACCAAAACATGTTGGAAAAGGCTAAAAAAGAGAGAAAACAAAAATTATTGTTTCGTTTCGTTCCTACCCGACGCGTAATAGAAAATTCCAAAGAAATAGCAAAAAAATTCAAAAACCCCGTTATAGCTTCTTTTCAAGCCAAAATAGGTTGGAAAATGCTTAGAAAGAGAGGAAATAAAAATTATTATTTCGTTTCGTTCCTACACGACGCGTAAAAGAAAATTCCAAAAAAATAGCAAAAAAATTCAAAAACCCCATTATAGCTTCTTTTCAAGCGAAAATAGGTTGGAAAATGCTGAGAAAGAGAGAAAATAAAAATTATCGTTTCGTTTCGTTCCTACCCGACGCGTAATAAAAATAGCAAAAAAATAGCAAAAAAATTCAAAAAATTCAAAAATACCATTATGCCTTCATTTTAAACCAAAACATGTTGGAAAAGGCTAAAAAAGAGAGAAAACAAAAATTATTGTTTCGTTTCGTTCCTACCCGACGCGTAATAGAAAATTCCAAAGAAATAGCAAAAAAATTCAAAAAATACAAAAATACCATTATGCCTTCATTTGAAGCCAAAACAGGTTGGAAAAGGCTGAAAAAGAGTGAAAACAAAAATTATCGTTTCGTTTCGTTCCTACCCGACGCGTAATAGAAAATTCCAAAGAAATAGCAAAAAAATTCAAAAAATACAAAAATACCATTATGCCTTCATTTGAAGCCAAAACAGGTTGGAAAAGGCTGAAAAAGAGTGAAAACAAAAATTATCGTTTCGTTTCGTTCCTACCCGACGCGTAATAGAAAATTCCAAAAAAATAGCAAAAAAATTCATAAAATTCAAAAATACCATTATGCCTTCATTTCAAACCAAAACATGTTGGAAAAAGCTAAAAAAGAGAGAAAATAAGAATTATTGTTTCGTTTCGTTCCTACCCGACGCGTAATAGAAAATTCCAAAGAAATAGCAAAAAAATTCAAAAACCCCGTTATGGCTTCTTTTCAAGCCAAAATAGGTTGGAGAATGCTTAGAAAGAGAGGAAATAAAAATTATCATTTCGTTTCGTTCCTACACGACGCGTAAAAGGAAATTTCAAAAAAATAGCAAAAAAATTCAAAAAATTCATTATGGCTTCTTTTCAAGCAAAAATAGGTTGGAAAATGCTGAGAAAGAGAGAAAATAAAAATTATCGTTTCGTTTCGTTCCTACCCGACGCTTAATAGAGAATTCAAAAATAGCAAAAAAATTCAAAATATTCAAAAATACTGTTATGGCTTCATTTCAAGCCAAAACAGGTTGGAAAAGGCTAAAAAAGAGAGAAAACAAAAATTATTGTTTCGTTTCGTTCCTACACGACGCATAAGAGATAATTAAAAAAAAAATAGCATAAAAATTCAAAAAATTAAAAAACCCCGTTATGGCTTCTTTTGAAGCCAAAATAGGTTGGAAAATGCTGAGAAAGAGAGAATAAAAATTATCGTTTCGTTTCGTTCCTACCCGACGCGTAATAGAAAATTCCAAAAAAATATCAAAAATATTCAAAAAATTCAAAAATACCATTATGCCTTCATTTGAAGCCAAAACAGGTTGGAAAAGGCTGAAAAAGAGAGAAAAGAAAAATTATCGTTTCGTTTCGTTCCTACCCGACGCGTAATAGAAAATTCCAAAAAAATAGCAAAAAAATTCAAAAAATTCAAAAATACCATTATGCCTTCATTTCAAACCAAAACATGTTGGAAAAGGCTAAAAAAGAGAGAAAACAAGAATTATTGTTTCGTTTCGTTCCTACCCGACGCGTAATAGAAAATTCCAAAGAAATAGCAAAAAATTCAAAAAATTCAAAAATACCATTATGGGTTCATTTCAAGCCAAAACTGGTTGTAAAAGGCCGAAAAAGAGAGAAAATAGAAATTATTGTTTCGTTTTGGATTCTACCCAACGCGTAATAGAAAATTCCAAAGAAATAGCAAAAAAATTCAAAAAATTCAAAAATACCATTACACCTTCATTTCAAACCAAAACATGTTGGAAAAGGCTAAAAAAGAGAGAAAAAAAGAATTATTGTTTCGTTTCATTCCTACCCGACGCGTAATAGAAAATTCCAAAGAAATAGCAAAAAAATTCAAAAAATTCAAAAATACCATTATGCCTTCATTTTAAACCGAAACATGTTGGAAAAGGCTAAAAAAGAGAGAAAACAAAAATTATTATTTCGTTTCGTTCCTACCCGACGCGTAATAGAAAATTCCAAAGAAATAGCAAAAAAATTCAAAAACCCCGTTATAGCTTCTTTTCAAGCCAAAATAGGTTGAAAAATGCTTAGAAAGAGAGGAAATAAAAATTATTATTTCGTTTCGTTCCTACACGACGCGTAAAAGAAAATTCCAAAAAAATAGCAAAAAAATTCAAAAACCCCATTATGGCTTCTTTTCAAGCCAAAATAGGTTGGAAAATGCTGAGAAAGAGAGAAAATAAAAATTATCGTTTCGTTTCGTTCCTACCCGACGCTTAATAGAGAATTCCAAAAAAATAGCAAAAAAATTCAAAATATTCAAAAATACCATTATGGCTTCATTTCAAGCCAAAACAGGTTGGAAAAGGCTAAAAAAGAGAGAAAACAAAAATTATTGTTTCGATTCGTTCCTACACGACGCATAAGAGATAATTAAAAAAAAAATAGCATAAAAATTCAAAAAATTAAAAAACCCTGTTATGGCTTCTTTTGAAGCCAAAATAGGTTGGAAAATGCTGAGAAAGAGTGAAAATAAAAATTATCGTTTCGTTTCGTTCCTACCCGACGAGTAATAGAAAATTCCAAAGAAATAGCAAAAAAATTCAAAAAATTCAAAAATACCATTATGCCTTCATTTTAAACCGAAACATGTTGGAAAAGGCTAAAAAAGAGAGAAAACAAAAATTATTGTTTCGTTTCGTTCCTACCCGACGCGTAATAGAAAATTCCAAAGAAATAGCAAAAAAATTCAAAAACCCCGTTATAGCTTCTTTTCAAGCCAAAATAGGTTGGAAAATGCTTAGAAAGAGAGGAAATAAAAATTATCATTTCGTTTCGTTCCTACACGACGCGTAAAAGAAAATTCCAAAAAAATAGCAAAAAAATTCAAAAATTTCATTATGGCTTCTTTTCAAGCAAAAATAGGTTGGAAAATGATGAGAAAGAGAGCAAATAAAAATTATCGTTTCGTTTCGTTCCTACCCGACGCGTAATAGAAAATTCCAAAGAAATAGCAAAAAAATTCAAAAAATTCAAAAACCCCGTTATGGCTTCTTTTCAAGCCAAAATAGGTTGGAAAATGCTTAGAAAGAGAGGAAATAAAAATTATCGTTTCGTTTCGTTCCTGCACGACGCGTAAAAGAAAATTCCAAAAAAATAGCAAAAAAATTCAAAAACCCCATTATGGCTTCTTTTCAAGCCAAAATAGGTTGGAAAATGCTGAGAAAGAGAGAAAATAAAAATTATCGTTTCGTTTCGTTCCTACCCGACGCTTAATAGAGAATTCCAAAAAAATTGCGAAAAAATTCAAAAAATTCAAAAATACCATTATGCCTTCATTTGAAGCCAAAACAGGTTGGAAAAGGCTGAAAAAGAGAGAAAACAAAAATTATCGTTTCGTTTCGTTCCTACCCGACGCGTAATAGAAAATTCCAAAAAAATAGCAAAAAAATTCAAAAAATTCAAAAATACCATTATGCCTTCATTTCAAACGAAAACATGTTGGAAAAGGCTAAAAAAGAGAGAAAACAAGAATTATTGTTTCGTTTCGTTCCTACCCGACGCGTAACAGAAAATTCCAAAGAAATAGCAAAAAAATTCAAAAACCCCGTTATGGCTTCTTTTCAAGCCAAAATAGGTTGGAGAATGCTTAGAAAGAGAGAAAATAAAAATTATCATTTCGTTTCGTTCCTACACGACGCGTAAAAGAAAATTTCAAAAAAATAGCAAAAAAATTCAAAAACCCCATTATGGCTTCTTTTCAAGCCAAAATAGGTTGGAAAATGCTGAGAAAGAGAGAAAATAAAAATTATCGTTTCGTTTCGTTCCTACCCGACGCGTAATAGAAAATTCCAAAAAAATAGCAAAAAAATTCAAAAAATTCAAAAATACCATTATGGCTTCATGCCAAGCCAAAACTGGTTGGAAAAGGCCGAAAAAGACAGAAAATAAAAATTATTGTTTCGTTTTGGATTCTACCCAACGCGTAATAGAAAATTCCAAAGAAATAGCAAAAAAATTCAAAAAATTCAAAAACACCATTATGCCTTCATTTGAAGCCAAAACAGGTTGGAAAAGGCTGAAAAAGAGAGAAAACAAAAATTATAGTTTCGTTTCGTTCCTACCCGACGCGTAATAGAAAATTCCAAAAAAATAGCAAAAAAATTCAAAAAATTCAAAAATACCATTATGCCTTCATTTTAAACCAAAACATGTTGGAAAAGGCTAAAAAAGAGAGAAAACAAAAATTAGTGTTTCGTTTCGTTCCTACCCGACGCGTAATAGAAAATTCCAAAGAAATAGCAAAAAAATTCAAAAAATTCAAAAATACCATTATGCCTTCATTTCAAACGAAAACATGTTGGAAAAGGCTAAAAAAGAGAGAAAACAAGAATTATTGTTTCGTTTCGTTCCTACCCGACGCGTAACAGAAAATTCCAAAGAAATAGCAAAAAAATTCAAAAACCCCGTTATGGCTTCTTTTCAAGCCAAAATAGGTTGGAGAATGCTTAGAAAGAGAGAAAATAAAAATTATCATTTCGTTTCGTTCCTACACGACGCGTAAAAGAAAATTTCAAAAAAATAGCAAAAAAATTCAAAAACCCCATTATAGCTTCTTTTCAAGCGAAAATAGGTTGGAAAATGCTGAGAAAGAGAGAAAATAAAAATTATCGTTTCGTTTCGTTCCTACCCGACGCGTAATAGAAAATTCCAAAAAAATAGCAAAAAAATTCAAAAAATTCAAAAATACCATTATGCCGTCATTTTAAACCAAAACATGTTGGAAAAGGCTAAAAAAGAGAGAAAACAAAAATTATTGTTTCGTTTCGTTCATACCCGACGCGTAATAGAAAATTCCAAAGAAATAGCAAAAAAATTCAAAAACCCCGTTATAGCTTCTTTTCAAGCCAAAATAGGTTGGAAAATGCTTAGAAAGAGAGGAAATAAAAATTATTATTTCGTTTCGTTCCAACACGACGCGTAAAAGAAAATTCCAAAAAAATAGCAAAAAAATTCAAAAACCCCATTATAGCTTCTTTTCAAGCGAAAATAGGTTGGAAAATGCTGAGAAAGAGAGAAAATAAAAATTATCGTTTCGTTTCGTTCCTACCCGACGCGTAATAAAAATTCCAAAAAAATAGCAAAAAAATTCAAAAAATTCAAAAATACCATTATGCCTTCATTTTAAACCAAAACATGTTGGAAAAGGCTAAAAAAGAGAGAAAACAAAAATTATTGTTTCGTTTCGTTCCTACCCGACGCGTAATAGAAAATTCCAAAGAAATAGCAAAAAAATTCAAAAAATACAAAAATACCATTATGCCTTCATTTGAAGCCAAAACAGGTTGGAAAAGGCTGAAAAAGAGTGAAAACAAAAATTATCGTTTCGTTTCGTTCCTACCCGACGCGTAATAGAAAATTCCAAAGAAATAGCAAAAAAATTCAAAAAATACAAAAATACCATTATGCCTTCATTTGAAGCCAAAACAGGTTGGAAAATGCTGAGAAAGAGAGAAAATAAAAATTATCGTTTCGTTTCGTTCCTACCCGACGCTTAATAGAGAATTCAAAAATAGCAAAAAAATTCAAAATATTCAAAAATACTGTTATGGCTTCATTTCAAGCCAAAACAGGTTGGAAAAGGCTAAAAAAGAGAGAAAACAAAAATTATTATTTCGTTTCGTTCCTACACGACGCATAAGAGATAATTAAAAAAAAAATAGCATAAAAATTCAAAAAATTAAAAAACCCCGTTATGGCTTCTTTTGAAGCCAAAATAGGTTGGAAAATGCTGAGAAAGAGAGAATAAAAATTATCGTTTCGTTTCGTTCCTACCCGACGCGTAATAGAAAATTCCAAAAAAATAGCAAAAAAATTCAAAAAATTCAAAAATACCATTATGCCTTCATTTTAAACCAAAACATGTTGGAAAAGGCTAAAAAAGAGAGAAAACAAAAATTATTGTTTCGTTTCGTTCCTACCCGACGCGTAATAGAAAATTCCAAAGAAATAGCAAAAAAATTCAAAAACCCCGTTATAGCTTCTTTTCAAGCCAAAATAGGTTGGAAAATGCTTAGAAAGAGAGGAAATAAAAATTATTATTTCGTTTCGTTCCTACACGACGCGTAAAAGAAAATTCCAAAAAAATAGCAAAAAAATTCAAAAACCCCATTATAGCTTCTTTTCAAGCGAAAATAGGTTGGAAAATGCTGAGAAAGAGAGAAAATAAAAATTATCGTTTCGTTTCGTTCCTACCCGACGCGTAATAAAAATAGCAAAAAAATAGCAAAAAAATTCAAAAAATTCAAAAATACCATTATGCCTTCATTTTAAACCAAAACATGTTGGAAAAGGCTAAAAAAGAGAGAAAACAAAAATTATTGTTTCGTTTCGTTCCTACCCGACGCGTAATAGAAAATTCCAAAGAAATAGCAAAAAAATTCAAAAAATACAAAAATACCATTATGCCTTCATTTGAAGCCAAAACAGGTTGGAAAAGGCTGAAAAAGAGTGAAAACAAAAATTATCGTTTCGTTTCGTTCCTACCCGACGCGTAATAGAAAATTCCAAAGAAATAGCAAAAAAATTCAAAAAATACAAAAATACCATTATGCCTTCATTTGAAGCCAAAACAGGTTGGAAAAGGCTGAAAAAGAGTGAAAACAAAAATTATCGTTTCGTTTCGTTCCTACCCGACGCGTAATAGAAAATTCCAAAAAAATAGCAAAAAAATTCATAAAATTCAAAAATACCATTATGCCTTCATTTCAAACCAAAACATGTTGGAAAAAGCTAAAAAAGAGAGAAAATAAGAATTATTGTTTCGTTTCGTTCCTACCCGACGCGTAATAGAAAATTCCAAAGAAATAGCAAAAAAATTCAAAAACCCCGTTATGGCTTCTTTTCAAGCCAAAATAGGTTGGAGAATGCTTAGAAAGAGAGGAAATAAAAATTATCATTTCGTTTCGTTCCTACACGACGCGTAAAAGGAAATTTCAAAAAAATAGCAAAAAAATTCAAAAAATTCATTATGGCTTCTTTTCAAGCAAAAATAGGTTGGAAAATGCTGAGAAAGAGAGAAAATAAAAATTATCGTTTCGTTTCGTTCCTACCCGACGCTTAATAGAGAATTCAAAAATAGCAAAAAAATTCAAAATATTCAAAAATACTGTTATGGCTTCATTTCAAGCCAAAACAGGTTGGAAAAGGCTAAAAAAGAGAGAAAACAAAAATTATTGTTTCGTTTCGTTCCTACACGACGCATAAGAGATAATTAAAAAAAAAATAGCATAAAAATTCAAAAAATTAAAAAACCCCGTTATGGCTTCTTTTGAAGCCAAAATAGGTTGGAAAATGCTGAGAAAGAGAGAATAAAAATTATCGTTTCGTTTCGTTCCTACCCGACGCGTAATAGAAAATTCCAAAAAAATATCAAAAATATTCAAAAAATTCAAAAATACCATTATGCCTTCATTTGAAGCCAAAACAGGTTGGAAAAGGCTGAAAAAGAGAGAAAAGAAAAATTATCGTTTCGTTTCGTTCCTACCCGACGCGTAATAGAAAATTCCAAAAAAATAGCAAAAAAATTCAAAAAATTCAAAAATACCATTATGCCTTCATTTCAAACCAAAACATGTTGGAAAAGGCTAAAAAAGAGAGAAAACAAGAATTATTGTTTCGTTTCGTTCCCACCCGACGCGTAATAGAAAATTCCAAAGAAATAGCAAAAAATTCAAAAAATTCAAAAATACCATTATGGGTTCATTTCAAGCCAAAACTGGTTGTAAAAGGCCGAAAAAGAGAGAAAATAGAAATTATTGTTTCGTTTTGGATTCTACCCAACGCGTAATAGAAAATTCCAAAGAAATAGCAAAAAAATTCAAAAAATTCAAAAATACCATTACACCTTCATTTCAAACCAAAACATGTTGGAAAAGGCTAAAAAAGAGAGAAAAAAAGAATTATTGTTTCGTTTCATTCCTACCCGACGCGTAATAGAAAATTCCAAAGAAATAGCAAAAAAATTCAAAAAATTCAAAAATACCATTATGCCTTCATTTTAAACCGAAACATGTTGGAAAAGGCTAAAAAAGAGAGAAAACAAAAATTATTATTTCGTTTCGTTCCTACCCGACGCGTAATAGAAAATTCCAAAGAAATAGCAAAAAAATTCAAAAACCCCGTTATAGCTTCTTTTCAAGCCAAAATAGGTTGAAAAATGCTTAGAAAGAGAGGAAATAAAAATTATTATTTCGTTTCGTTCCTACACGACGCGTAAAAGAAAATTCCAAAAAAATAGCAAAAAAATTCAAAAACCCCATTATGGCTTCTTTTCAAGCCAAAATAGGTTGGAAAATGCTGAGAAAGAGAGAAAATAAAAATTATCGTTTCGTTTCGTTCCTACCCGACGCTTAATAGAGAATTCCAAAAAAATAGCAAAAAAATTCAAAATATTCAAAAATACCATTATGGCTTCATTTCAAGCCAAAACAGGTTGGAAAAGGCTAAAAAAGAGAGAAAACAAAAATTATTGTTTCGATTCGTTCCTACACGACGCATAAGAGATAATTAAAAAAAAAATAGCATAAAAATTCAAAAAATTAAAAAACCCTGTTATGGCTTCTTTTGAAGCCAAAATAGGTTGGAAAATGCTGAGAAAGAGTGAAAATAAAAATTATCGTTTCGTTTCGTTCCTACCCGACGAGTAATAGAAAATTCCAAAGAAATAGCAAAAAAATTCAAAAAATTCAAAAATACCATTATGCCTTCATTTTAAACCGAAACATGTTGGAAAAGGCTAAAAAAGAGAGAAAACAAAAATTATTGTTTCGTTTCGTTCCTACCCGACGCGTAATAGAAAATTCCAAAGAAATAGCAAAAAAATTCAAAAACCCCGTTATAGCTTCTTTTCAAGCCAAAATAGGTTGGAAAATGCTTAGAAAGAGAGGAAATAAAAATTATCATTTCGTTTCGTTCCTACACGACGCGTAAAAGAAAATTCCAAAAAAATAGCAAAAAAATTCAAAAATTTCATTATGGCTTCTTTTCAAGCAAAAATAGGTTGGAAAATGATGAGAAAGAGAGCAAATAAAAATTATCGTTTCGTTTCGTTCCTACCCGACGCGTAATAGAAAATTCCAAAGAAATAGCAAAAAAATTCAAAAAATTCAAAAACCCCGTTATGGCTTCTTTTCAAGCCAAAATAGGTTGGAAAATGCTTAGAAAGAGAGGAAATAAAAATTATCGTTTCGTTTCGTTCCTGCACGACGCGTAAAAGAAAATTCCAAAAAAATAGCAAAAAAATTCAAAAACCCCATTATGGCTTCTTTTCAAGCCAAAATAGGTTGGAAAATGCTGAGAAAGAGAGAAAATAAAAATTATCGTTTCGTTTCGTTCCTACCCGACGCTTAATAGAGAATTCCAAAAAAATTGCGAAAAAATTCAAAAAATTCAAAAATACCATTATGCCTTCATTTGAAGCCAAAACAGGTTGGAAAAGGCTGAAAAAGAGAGAAAACAAAAATTATCGTTTCGTTTCGTTCCTACCCGACGCGTAATAGAAAATTCCAAAAAAATAGCAAAAAAATTCAAAAAATTCAAAAATACCATTATGCCTTCATTTCAAACGAAAACATGTTGGAAAAGGCTAAAAAAGAGAGAAAACAAGAATTATTGTTTCGTTTCGTTCCTACCCGACGCGTAACAGAAAATTCCAAAGAAATAGCAAAAAAATTCAAAAACCCCGTTATGGCTTCTTTTCAAGCCAAAATAGGTTGGAGAATGCTTAGAAAGAGAGAAAATAAAAATTATCATTTCGTTTCGTTCCTACACGACGCGTAAAAGAAAATTTCAAAAAAATAGCAAAAAAATTCAAAAACCCCATTATGGCTTCTCTTCAAGCCAAAATAGGTTGGAAAATGCTGAGAAAGAGAGAAAATAAAAATTATCGTTTCGTTTCGTTCCTACCCGACGCGTAATAGAAAATTCCAAAAAAATAGCAAAAAAATTCAAAAAATTCAAAAATACCATTATGGCTTCATGCCAAGCCAAAACTGGTTGGAAAAGGCCGAAAAAGACAGAAAATAAAAATTATTGTTTCGTTTTGGATTCTACCCAACGCGTAATAGAAAATTCCAAAGAAATAGCAAAAAAATTCAAAAAATTCAAAAACACCATTATGCCTTCATTTGAAGCCAAAACAGGTTGGAAAAGGCTGAAAAAGAGAGAAAACAAAAATTATAGTTTCGTTTCGTTCCTACCCGACGCGTAATAGAAAATTCCAAAAAAATAGCAAAAAAATTCAAAAAATTCAAAAATACCATTATGCCTTCATTTTAAACCAAAACATGTTGGAAAAGGCTAAAAAAGAGAGAAAACAAAAATTAGTGTTTCGTTTCGTTCCTACCCGACGCGTAATAGAAAATTCCAAAGAAATAGCAAAAAAATTCAAAAAATTCAAAAATACCATTATGCCTTCATTTCAAACGAAAACATGTTGGAAAAGGCTAAAAAAGAGAGAAAACAAGAATTATTGTTTCGTTTCGTTCCTACCCGACGCGTAACAGAAAATTCCAAAGAAATAGCAAAAAAATTCAAAAACCCCGTTATGGCTTCTTTTCAAGCCAAAATAGGTTGGAGAATGCTTAGAAAGAGAGAAAATAAAAATTATCATTTCGTTTCGTTCCTACACGACGCGTAAAAGAAAATTTCAAAAAAATAGCAAAAAAATTCAAAAACCCCATTATAGCTTCTTTTCAAGCGAAAATAGGTTGGAAAATGCTGAGAAAGAGAGAAAATAAAAATTATCGTTTCGTTTCGTTCCTACCCGACGCGTAATAGAAAATTCCAAAAAAATAGCAAAAAAATTCAAAAAATTCAAAAATACCATTATGCCGTCATTTTAAACCAAAACATGTTGGAAAAGGCTAAAAAAGAGAGAAAACAAAAATTATTGTTTCGTTTCGTTCATACCCGACGCGTAATAGAAAATTCCAAAGAAATAGCAAAAAAATTCAAAAACCCCGTTATAGCTTCTTTTCAAGCCAAAATAGGTTGGAAAATGCTTAGAAAGAGAGGAAATAAAAATTATTATTTCGTTTCGTTCCAACACGACGCGTAAAAGAAAATTCCAAAAAAATAGCAAAAAAATTCAAAAACCCCATTATAGCTTCTTTTCAAGCGAAAATAGGTTGGAAAATGCTGAGAAAGAGAGAAAATAAAAATTATCGTTTCGTTTCGTTCCTACCCGACGCGTAATAAAAATTCCAAAAAAATAGCAAAAAAATTCAAAAAATTCAAAAATACCATTATGCCTTCATTTTAAACCAAAACATGTTGGAAAAGGCTAAAAAAGAGAGAAAACAAAAATTATTGTTTCGTTTCGTTCCTACCCGACGCGTAATAGAAAATTCCAAAGAAATAGCAAAAAAATTCAAAAAATACAAAAATACCATTATGCCTTCATTTGAAGCCAAAACAGGTTGGAAAAGGCTGAAAAAGAGTGAAAACAAAAATTATCGTTTCGTTTCGTTCCTACCCGACGCGTAATAGAAAATTCCAAAGAAATAGCAAAAAAATTCAAAAAATACAAAAATACCATTATGCCTTCATTTGAAGCCAAAACAGGTTGGAAAATGCTGAGAAAGAGAGAAAATAAAAATTATCGTTTCGTTTCGTTCCTACCCGACGCTTAATAGAGAATTCAAAAATAGCAAAAAAATTCAAAATATTCAAAAATACTGTTATGGCTTCATTTCAAGCCAAAACAGGTTGGAAAAGGCTAAAAAAGAGAGAAAACAAAAATTATTATTTCGTTTCGTTCCTACACGACGCATAAGAGATAATTAAAAAAAAAATAGCATAAAAATTCAAAAAATTAAAAAACCCCGTTATGGCTTCTTTTGAAGCCAAAATAGGTTGGAAAATGCTGAGAAAGAGAGAATAAAAATTATCGTTTCGTTTCGTTCCTACCCGACGCGTAATAGAAAATTCCAAAAAAATATCAAAAATATTCAAAAAATTCAAAAATACCATTATGCCTTCATTTGAAGCCAAAACAGGTTGGAAAAGGCTGAAAAAGAGAGAAAAGAAAAATTATCGTTTCGTTTCGTTCCTACCCGACGCGTAATAGAAAATTCCAAAAAAATAGCAAAAAAATTTAAAAAATTCAAAAATACCATTATGCCTTCATTTCAAACCAAAACATGTTGGAAAAGGCTAAAAAAGAGAGAAAACAAGAATTATTGTTTCGTTTCGTTCCCACCCGACGCGTAATAGAAAATTCCAAAGAAATAGCAAAAAAATTCAAAAAATTCAAAAATACCATTATGGGTTCATTTCAAGCCAAAACTGGTTGGAAAAGGCCGAAAAAGAGAGAAAATAGAAATTATTGTTTCGTTTTGGATTCTACCCAACGCGTAATAGAAAATTCCAAAGAAATAGCAAAAAAATTCAAAAAATTCAAAAATACCATTACACCTTCATTTCAAACCAAAACATGTTGGAAAAGGCTTAAAAAGAGAGAAAACAAGAATTATTGTTTCGTTTCATTCCTACCCGACGCGTAATAGAAAATTCCAAAGAAATAGCAAAAAAATTCAAAAACCCCGTTATGGCTTCTTTTCAAGCCAAAATAGGTTGGAAAATGCTTAGAAAGAGAGGAAATAAAAATTATTATTTCGTTTCGTTCCTACACGACGCGTAAAAGAAAATTCCAAAAAAATAGCAAAAAAATTCAAAAACCCCATTATGGCTTCTTTTCAAGCCAAAATAGGTTGGAAAATGCTGAGAAAGAGAGAAAATAAAAATTATCGTTTCGTTTCGTTCCTACCCGACGCTTAACAGAGAATTCCAAAAAAATAGCAAAAAAATTCAAAAAATTCAAAAATACCATTATGGCTTCATTCCAAGCCAAAACTGGTTGGAAAAGGCCGAAAAAGAGAGAAAATAAAAATTATTGTTTCGTTTTGGATTCTACCCAACGCGTAATAGAAAATTCCAAAGAAATAGCAAAAAAATTCAAAAAATTCAAAAATACCATTATGCCTTCATTTGAGGCAAAAACAGGTTGGAAAAGGCTGAAAAAGAGAGAGAACAAAAATTATAGTTTCGTTTCGTTCCTACCCGACGCTTTATAGAAAATTCCAAAAAAATAGCAAAAAAATTCAAAAAATTCAAAAATACCATTATGCCTTCAATTTAAACCAAAACATGTTGGAAAAGGCTAAAAAAGAGAGAAAACAACAATTATTGTTTCGTTTCGTTCCTACCCGACGCGTAATAGAAAATTCCAAAGAAATAGCAAAAAAATTCAAAAACCCCGTTATAGCTTCTTTTCAAGCCAAAATAGGTTGAAAAATGCTTAGAAAGAGAGGAAATAAAAATTATTATTTCGTTTCGTTCCTACACGACGCGTAAAAGAAAATTCCAAAAAAATAGCAAAAAAATTCAAAAACCCCATTATGGCTTCTTTTCAAGCCAAAATAGGTTGGAAAATGCTGAGAAAGAGAGAAAATAAAAATTATCGTTTCGTTTCGTTCCTACCCGACGAGTAATAGAAAATTCCAAAGAAATAGCAAAAAAATTCAAAAAATTCAAAAATACCATTTTGCCTTCATTTTAAACCGAAACATGTTGGAAAAGGCTAAAAAAGAGAGAAAACAAAAATTATTGTTTCGTTTCGTTCCTACCCGACGCGTAATAGAAAATTCCAAAGAAATAGCAAAAAAATTCAAAAACCCCGTTATAGCTTCTTTTCAAGCCAAAATAGGTTGGAAAATGCTTAGAAAGAGAGGAAATAAAAATTATTATTTCGTTTCGTTCCTACACGACGCGTAAAAAGAAAATTCCAAAAAAATAGCAAAAAAATTCAAAAACCCCATTATGGCTTCTTTTCAAGCCAAAATAGGTTGGAAAATTCTGAGAAAGAGAGAAAATAAAAATTATCGTTTCGTTTCGTTCCTACCCGACGCTTAATAGAGAATTCCAAAAAAATAGCAAAAAAATTCAAAATATTCAAAAATACTATTATGGCTTCATTTCAAGCCAAAACAGGTTGGAAAAGGCTAAAAAAGAGAGAAAACAAAAATTATCGTTTCGTTTCGTTCCTACCCGACGCGTAATAGAAAATTCCAAAGAAATAGCAAAAAAATTCAAAAAATACAAAAATACCATTATGCCTTCATTTGAAGCCAAAACAGGTTGGAAAATGCTGAGAAAGAGAGAAAATAAAAATTATCGTTTCGTTTCGTTCCTACCCGACGCTTAATAGAGAATTCAAAAATAGCAAAAAAATTCAAAATATTCAAAAATACTGTTATGGCTTCATTTCAAGCCAAAACAGGTTGGAAAAGGCTAAAAAAGAGAGAAAACAAAAATTATTATTTCGTTTCGTTCCTACACGACGCATAAGAGATAATTAAAAAAAAAATAGCATAAAAATTCAAAAAATTAAAAAACCCCGTTATGGCTTCTTTTGAAGCCAAAATAGGTTGGAAAATGCTGAGAAAGAGAGAATAAAAATTATCGTTTCGTTTCGTTCCTACCCGACGCGTAATAGAAAATTCCAAAAAAATATCAAAAATATTCAAAAAATTCAAAAATACCATTATGCCTTCATTTGAAGCCAAAACAGGTTGGAAAAGGCTGAAAAAGAGAGAAAAGAAAAATTATCGTTTCGTTTCGTTCCTACCCGACGCGTAATAGAAAATTCCAAAAAAATAGCAAAAAAATTTAAAAAATTCAAAAATACCATTATGCCTTCATTTCAAACCAAAACATGTTGGAAAAGGCTAAAAAAGAGAGAAAACAAGAATTATTGTTTCGTTTCGTTCCCACCCGACGCGTAATAGAAAATTCCAAAGAAATAGCAAAAAAATTCAAAAAATTCAAAAATACCATTATGGGTTCATTTCAAGCCAAAACTGGTTGGAAAAGGCCGAAAAAGAGAGAAAATAGAAATTATTGTTTCGTTTTGGATTCTACCCAACGCGTAATAGAAAATTCCAAAGAAATAGCAAAAAAATTCAAAAAATTCAAAAATACCATTACACCTTCATTTCAAACCAAAACATGTTGGAAAAGGCTAAAAAAGAGAGAAAACAAGAATTATTGTTTCGTTTCATTCCTACCCGACGCGTAATAGAAAATTCCAAAGAAATAGCAAAAAAATTCAAAAACCCCGTTATGGCTTCTTTTCAAGCCAAAATAGGTTGGAAAATGCTTAGAAAGAGAGGAAATAAAAATTATTATTTCGTTTCGTTCCTACACGACGCGTAAAAGAAAATTCCAAAAAAATAGCAAAAAAATTCAAAAACCCCATTATGGCTTCTTTTCAAGCCAAAATAGGTTGGCAAATGCTGAGAAAGAGAGAAAATAAAAATTATCGTTTCGTTTCGTTCCTACCCGACGCTTAACAGAGAATTCCAAAAAAATAGCAAAAAAATTCAAAAAATTCAAAAATACCATTATGGCTTCATTCCAAGCCAAAACTGGTTGGAAAAGGCCGAAAAAGAGAGAAAATAAAAATTATTGTTTCGTTTTGGATTCTACCCAACGCGTAATAGAAAATTCCAAAGAAATAGCAAAAAAATTCAAAAAATTCAAAAATACCATTATGCCTTCATTTGAAGCAAAAACAGGTTGGAAAAGGCTGAAAAAGAGAGAGAACAAAAATTATAGTTTCGTTTCGTTCCTACCCGACGCTTTATAGAAAATTCCAAAAAAATAGCAAAAAAATTCAAAAAATTCAAAAATACCATTATGCCTTCAATTTAAACCAAAACATGTTGGAAAAGGCTAAAAAAGAGAGAAAACAACAATTATTGTTTCGTTTCGTTCCTACCCGACGCGTAATAGAAAATTCCAAAGAAATAGCAAAAAAATTCAAAAACCCCGTTATAGCTTCTTTTCAAGCCAAAATAGGTTGGAAAATGCTTAGAAAGAGAGGAAATAAAAATTATTATTTCGTTTCGTTCCTACACGACGCGTAAAAGAAAATTCCAAAAAAATAGCAAAAAAATTCAAAAACCCCATTATGGCTTCTTTTCAAGCCAAAATAGGTTGGAAAATGCTGAGAAAGAGAGAAAATAAAAATTATCGTTTCGTTTCGTTCCTACCCGACGCTTAACAGAGAATTCCAAAAAAATAGCAAAAAAATTCAAAAAATTCAAAAATACCATTATGGCTTCATTCCAAGCCAAAACTGGTTGGAAAAGGCCGAAAAAGAGAGAAAATAAAAATTATTGTTTCGTTTTGGATTCTACCCAACGCGTAATAGAAAATTCCAAAGAAATAGCAAAAAAATTCAAAAAATTCAAAAATACCATTATGCCTTCATTTGAAGCAAAAACAGGTTGGAAAAGGCTGAAAAAGAGAGAGAACAAAAATTATAGTTTCGTTTCGTTCCTACCCGACGCTTTATAGAAAATTCCAAAAAAATAGCAAAAAAATTCAAAAAATTCAAAAATACCATTATGCCTTCAATTTAAACCAAAACATGTTGGAAAAGGCTAAAAAAGAGAGAAAACAACAATTATTGTTTCGTTTCGTTCCTACCCGACGCGTAATAGAAAATTCCAAAGAAATAGCAAAAAAATTCAAAAACCCCGTTATAGCTTCTTTTCAAGCCAAAATAGGTTGAAAAATGCTTAGAAAGAGAGGAAATAAAAATTATTATTTCGTTTCGTTCCTACACGACGCGTAAAAGAAAATTCCAAAAAAATAGCAAAAAAATTCAAAAACCCCATTATGGCTTCTTTTCAAGCCAAAATAGGTTGGAAAATGCTGAGAAAGAGAGAAAATAAAAATTATCGTTTCGTTTCGTTCCTACCCGACGCTTAACAGAGAATTCCAAAAAAATAGCAAAAAAATTCAAAAAATTCAAAAATACCATTATGGCTTCATTCCAAGCCAAAACTGGTTGGAAAAGGCCGAAAAAGAGAGAAAATAAAAATTATTGTTTCGTTTTGGATTCTACCCAACGCGTAATAGAAAATTCCAAAGAAATAGCAAAAAAATTCAAAAAATTCAAAAATACCATTATGCCTTCATTTGAAGCAAAAACAGGTTGGAAAAGGCTGAAAAAGAGAGAGAACAAAAATTATAGTTTCGTTTCGTTCCTACCCGACGCTTTATAGAAAATTCCAAAAAAATAGCAAAAAAATTCAAAAAATTCAAAAATACCATTATGCCTTCAATTTAAACCAAAACATGTTGGAAAAGGCTAAAAAAGAGAGAAAACAACAATTATTGTTTCGTTTCGTTCCTACCCGACGCGTAATAGAAAATTCCAAAGAAATAGCAAAAAAATTCAAAAACCCCGTTATAGCTTCTTTTCAAGCCAAAATAGGTTGAAAAATGCTTAGAAAGAGAGGAAATAAAAATTATTATTTCGTTTCGTTCCTACACGACGCGTAAAAGAAAATTCCAAAAAAATAGCAAAAAAATTCAAAAACCCCATTATGGCTTCTTTTCAAGCCAAAATAGGTTGGAAAATGCTGAGAAAGAGAGAAAATAAAAATTATCGTTTCGTTTCGTTCCTACCCGACGAGTAATAGAAAATTCCAAAGAAATAGCAAAAAAATTCAAAAAATTCAAAAATACCATTTTGCCTTCATTTTAAACCGAAACATGTTGGAAAAGGCTAAAAAAGAGAGAAAACAAAAATTATTGTTTCGTTTCGTTCCTACCCGACGCGTAATAGAAAATTCCAAAGAAATAGCAAAAAAATTCAAAAACCCCGTTATAGCTTCTTTTCAAGCCAAAATAGGTTGGAAAATGCTTAGAAAGAGAGGAAATAAAAATTATTATTTCGTTTCGTTCCTACACGACGCGTAAAAAGAAAATTCCAAAAAAATAGCAAAAAAATTCAAAAACCCCATTATGGCTTCTTTTCAAGCCAAAATAGGTTGGAAAATTCTGAGAAAGAGAGAAAATAAAAATTATCGTTTCGTTTCGTTCCTACCCGACGCTTAATAGAGAATTCCAAAAAAATAGCAAAAAAATTCAAAATATTCAAAAATACTATTATGGCTTCATTTCAAGCCAAAACAGGTTGGAAAAGGCTAAAAAAGAGAGAAAACAAAAATTATTGTTTCGTTTCGTTCCTACACGACGCATAAGAGATAATTAAAAAAAAATAGCATAAAAATTCAAAAAATTAAAAAACCCCGTTATGGCTTCTTTTGAAGCCAAAATAGGATGGAAAATGCTGAGAAAGAGAGAAAATAAAAATTATCGTTTCGTTTCGTTCCTACCCGACGCTTAATAGAGAATTCCAAAAAAATAGCAAAAAAATTCAA
The DNA here is from genome assembly GCA_030820535.1 of Quercus parvula. Lineage (NCBI taxonomy): Eukaryota > Viridiplantae > Streptophyta > Magnoliopsida > Fagales > Fagaceae > Quercus > Quercus parvula. Next base: position 51,293,603 of record JAUAME010000001.1, read on the forward strand.
AAAATTCAAAAATACCATTATGGCTTCATTTCAAGCCAAAACTGGTTGGAAAAGGCCGAAAAAGAGAGAAAATAGAAATTATTGTTTCGTTTTGGATTCTACCCAACGCGTAATAGAAAATTCCAAAGAAATAGTAAAAAAATTCAAAAAATTCAAAAATACCATTATGCCTTCATTTCAAACCAAAACATGTTGGAAAAGGCTAAAAAAGAGAGAAAAAAAAAATTATTGTTTCGTTTCGTTCCTACACGATGCATAAGAGATAATTAAAAAAAAAATAGCATAAAAATTCAAAAAATTCAAAAACCCCGTTATGGCTTCTTTTGAAGCCATAATAGGTTGGAAAATGCTGAGAAAGAGAGAAAACAAAAATTATCGTTTTGTTTCGTTCCTACCCGACGCGTAATAGAAAATTCCAAAAAAATAGCAAAAAAATTCAAAAAATTCAAAAATACTATTATTCCTTCATTTGAAGCCAAAACAGGTTGGAAAAGGCTGAAAAAGAGAGAAAACAAAAATTATCGTTTCGTTTCGTTCCTACCCGACACGTAATAGAAAATTCCAAAAAAATAGCATAAAAATTCAAAAAATTCAAAAATACCATTATGCCTTCATTTCAAACCAAAACATGTTGGAAAAGGCTAAAAAAGAGAGAAAACAAGAATTATTGTTTCGTTTCGTTCCTACCCGACGCGTAATAGAAAATTCCAAAGAAATAGCAAAAAAATTCAAAAACCCCGTTATGGCTTCTTTTCAAGCCAAAATAGGTTGGTGAATGCTTAGAAAGAGAGGAAATAAAAATTATCATTTCGTTTCGTTCCTACACGACGCGTAAAAGAAAATTTCAAAAAAATAGCAAAAAAATTCAAAAACCCCATTATGGCTTCTTTTCAAGCCAAAATAGGTTGGAAAATGCTGAGAAAGAGAGAAAATAAAAATTATCGTTTCGTTTCGTTCCTACCCGACGCTTAACAGAGAATTCCAAAAAAATAGCAAAAAAATTCAAAAAATTCAAAAATACCATTATGGCTTCATTCCAAGCCAAAACTAGTTGGAAAAGGCCGAAAAAGAGAGAAAATAAAAATTATTGTTTCGTTTTGGATTCTACCCAACGCGTAATAGAAAATTCCAAAGAAATAGCAAAAAAATTCAAAAAATTCAAAAATACCATTTTGCCTTCATTTGAAGCAAAAACAGGTTGGAAAAGGCTGAAAAAGAGAGAGAACAAAAATTATAGTTTCGTTTCGTTCCTACCCGACGCTTTATAGAAAATTCCAAAAAAATAGCAAAAAAATTCAAAAAATTCAAAAATACCATTATGCCTTCAATTTAAACCAAAACATGTTGGAAAAGGCTAAAAAAGAGAGAAAACAACAATTATTGTTTCGTTTCGTTCCTACCCGACGCGTAATAGAAAATTCCAAAGAAATAGCAAAAAAATTCAAAAACCCCGTTATAGCTTCTTTTCAAGCCAAAATAGGTTGAAAAATGCTTAGAAAGAGAGGAAATAAAAATTATTATTTCGTCTCGTTCCTACACGACGCGTAAAAGAAAATTCCAAAAAAATAGCAAAAAAATTCAAAAACCCCATTATGGCTTCTTTTCAAGCCAAAATAGGTTGGAAAATGCTGAGAAAGAGAGAAAATAAAAATTATCGTTTCGTTTCGTTCCTACCCGACGAGTAATAGAAAATTCCAAAGAAATAGCAAAAAAATTCAAAAAATTCAAAAATACCATTATGCCTTCATTTTAAACCGAAACATGTTGGAAAAGGCTAAAAAAGAGAGAAAACAAAAATTATTGTTTCGTTTCGTTCCTACCCGACGCGTAATAGAAAATTCCAAAGAAATAGCAAAAAAATTCAAAAACCCCGTTATAGCTTCTTTTCAAGCCAAAATAGGTTGGAAAATGCTTAGAAAGAGAGGAAATAAAAATTATTATTTCGTTTCGTTCCTACACGACGCGTAAAAAGAAAATTCCAAAAAAATAGCAAAAAAATTCAAAAACCCCATTATGGCTTCTTTTCAAGCCAAAATAGGTTGGAAAATTCTGAGAAAGAGAGAAAACAAAAATTATCGTTTCGTTTCGTTCCTACCCGACGCTTAATAGAGAATTCCAAAAAAATAGCAAAAAAATTCAAAATATTCAAAAATACTATTATGGCTTCATTTCAAGCCAAAACAGGTTGGAAAAGGCTAAAAAAGATAGAAAACAAAAATTATTGTTTCGTTTCGTTCCTACACGACGCATAAGAGATAATTAAAAAAAAATAGCATAAAAATTCAAAAAATTAAAAAACCCCGTTATGGCTTCTTTTGAAGCCAAAATAGGATGGAAAATGCTGAGAAAGAGAGAAAATAAAAATTATCGTTTCGTTTCGTTCCTACCCGACGCTTAACAGAGAATTCCAAAAAAATAGCAAAAAACATTCAAAAAATTCAAAAATACCATTATGGCTTCATTCCAAGCCAAAACTGGTTGGAAAAGGCCGAAAAAGAGAGAAAATAAAAATTATTGTTTCGTTTTGGATTCTACCCAACGCGTAATAGAAAATTCCAAAGAAATAGCAAAAAAATTCAAAAAATTCAAAAATACCATTATGCCTTCATTTGAAGCAAAAACAGGTTGGAAAAGGCTGAAAAAGAGAGAGAACAAAAATTTTAGTTTCGTTTCGTTCCTACCCGACGCTTTATAGAAAATTCCAAAAAAATAGCAAAAAAATTCAAAAAATTCAAAAATACCATTATGCCTTCAATTTAAACCAAAACATGTTGGAAAAGGCTAAAAAAGAGAGAAAACAACAATTATTGTTTCGTTTCGTTCCTACCCGACGCGTAATAGAAAATTCCAAAGAAATAGCAAAAAAATTCAAAAACCCCGTTATAGCTTCTTTTCAAGCCAAAATAGGTTGAAAAATGCTTAGAAAGAGAGGAAATAAAAATTATTATTTCGTTTCGTTCCTACACGACGCGTAAAAGAAAATTCCAAAAAAATAGCAAAAAAATTCAAAAACCCCATTATGGCTTCTTTTCAAGCCAAAATAGGTTGGAAAATGCTGAGAAAGAGAGAAAATAAAAATTATCGTTTCGTTTCGTTCCTACCCGACGAGTAATAGAAAATTCCAAAGAAATAGCAAAAAAATTCAAAAAATTCAAAAATACCATTATGCCTTCATTTTAAACCGAAACATGTTGGAAAAGGCTAAAAAAGAGAGAAAACAAAAATTATTGTTTCGTTTCGTTCCTACCCGACGCGTAATAGAAAATTCCAAAGAAATAGCAAAAAAATTCAAAAACCCCGTTATAGCTTCTTTTCAAGCCAAAATAGGTTGGAAAATGCTTAGAAAGAGAGGAAATAAAAATTATTATTTCGTTTCGTTCCTACACGACGCGTAAAAAGAAAATTCCAAAAAAATAGCAAAAAAATTCAAAAACCCCATTATGGCTTCTTTTCAAGCCAAAATAGGTTGGAAAATTCTGAGAAAGAGAGAAAATAAAAATTATCGTTTCGTTTCGTTCCTACCCGACGCTTAATAGAGAATTCCAAAAAAATAGCAAAAAAATTCAAAATATTCAAAAATACTATTATGGCTTCATTTCAAGCCAAAACAGGTTGGAAAAGGCTAAAAAAGAGAGAAAACAAAAATTATTGTTTCGTTTCGTTCCTACACGACGCATAAGAGATAATTAAAAAAAAATAGCATAAAAATTCAAAAAATTAAAAAACCCCGTTATGGCTTCTTTTGAAGCCAAAATAGGATGGAAAATGCTGAGAAAGAGAGAAAATAAAAATTATCGTTTCGTTTCGTTCCTACCCGACGCTTAATAGAGAATTCCAAAAAAATAGCAAAAAAATTCAAAAAATTCAAAAATACCATTATGGCTTCATTTCAAGCCAAAACTGGTTGGAAAAGGCCGAAAAAGAGAGAAAATAGAAATTATTGTTTCGTTTTGGATTCTACCCAACGCGTAATAGAAAATTCCAAAGAAATAGTAAAAAAATTCAAAAAATTCAAAAATACCATTATGCCTTCATTTCAAACCAAAACATGTTGGAAAAGGCTAAAAAAGAGAGAAAAAAAAAATTATTGTTTCGTTTCGTTCCTACACGATGCATAAGAGATAATTAAAAAAAAAATAGCATAAAAATTCAAAAAATTCAAAAACCCCGTTATGGCTTCTTTTGAAGCCATAATAGGTTGGAAAATGCTGAGAAAGAGAGAAAACAAAAATTATCGTTTTGTTTCGTTCCTACCCGACGCGTAATAGAAAATTCCAAAAAAATAGCAAAAAAATTCAAAAAATTCAAAAATACTATTATTCCTTCATTTGAAGCCAAAACAGGTTGGAAAAGGCTGAAAAAGAGAGAAAACAAAAATTATCGTTTCGTTTCGTTCCTACCCGACGCGTAATAGAAAATTCCAAAAAAATAGCATAAAAATTCAAAAAATTCAAAAATACCATTATGCCTTCATTTCAAACCAAAACATGTTGGAAAAGGCTAAAAAAGAGAGAAAACAAGAATTATTGTTTCGTTTCGTTCCTACCCGACGCGTAATAGAAAATTCCAAAGAAATAGCAAAAAAATTCAAAAACCCCGTTATGGCTTCTTTTCAAGCCAAAATAGGTTGGTGAATGCTTAGAAAGAGAGGAAATAAAAATTATCATTTCGTTTCGTTCCTACACGACGCGTAAAAGAAAATTTCAAAAAAATAGCAAAAAAATTCAAAAACCCCATTATGGCTTCTTTTCAAGCCAAAATAGGTTGGAAAATTCTGAGAAAGAGAGAAAATAAAAATTATCGTTTCGTTTCGTTCCTACCCGACGCTTAATAGAGAATTCCAAAGAAATAGCAAAAAAATTCAAAAACCCCGTTATAGCTTCTTTTCAAGCCAAAATAGGTTGGAAAATGCTTAGAAAGAGAAGAAATAAAAATTATTATTTTGTATCGTTCCTACACGACGCGTAAAAGAAAATTCCAAAAAAATAGCAAAAAAATTCAAAAACCCCATTATGGCTTCTTTTCAAGCCAAAATAGGTTGGCAAATTCTGAGAAAGAGAGAAAATAAAAATTATCGTTTCGTTTCGTTCCTACCCGACGCTTAATAGAGAATTCCAAAAAAATAGCAAAAATATTCAAAATATTCAAAAATACTATTATGGCTTCATTTCAAGCCAAAACAGGTTGGCAAAGGCTAAAAAGAGGGAAAACAAAAATTATTGTTTCGTTTCGTTCCTACACGACGCATTAGAGATAATTAAAAAAAAAATAGCATAAAAATTCAAAAAATTAAAAAACCCCGTTATGGCTTCTTTTGAAGCCAAAATAGGTTGGAAAATGCTGAGAAAGAGAGAAAATAAAAATTATCGTTTCGTTTCGTTCCTACCCGACGAGTAATAGAAAATTCCAAAGAAATAGCAAAAAAATTCAAAAACCCCATTATGGCTTCTTTTAAAGCCAAAATAGGTTGGAAAATTCTGAGAAAGAGAGAAAATAAAAATTATCGTTTCGTTTCGTTCCTACCCGACGCTTAATAGAGAATTCCAAAAAAATAGCAAAAAAATTCAAAATATTCAAAAATACCATTATGGCTTCATTTCAAGCCAAAACTGGTTGGAAATGGCCGAAAAAGAGAGAAAATAGAAATTATTGTTTCGTTTTGGATTCTACCCAACGCGTAATAATAGAAAATTCCAAAGAAATAGCAAAAAAATGCAAAAAATTCAAAAATACCATTATGCCTTCATTTCAAACCGAAACATGTTGGAAAAGGCTAAAAAAGAGAGAAAACAAAAATTATTGTTTCGTTTCGTTCCTACCCGACGCGTAATAGAAAATTCCAAAGAAATAGCAAAAAAATTCAAAAAATTCAAAAATACCATTATGCCTTCATTTTAAACCGAAACATGTTGGAAAAGGCTAAAAAAGAGAGAAAACAAAAATTATTGTTTCGTTTCGTTCCTACCCGACGCGTAATAGAAAATTCCAAAGAAATAGCAAAAAAATTCAAAAACCCCGTTATAGCTTCTTTTCAAGCCAAAATAGGTTGGAAAATGCTTAGAAAGAGAGGAAATAAAAATTATTATTTCGTTTCGTTCCTACACGACGCGTAAAAAGAAAATTCCAAAAAAATAGCAAAAAAATTCAAAAACCCCATTATGGCTTCTTTTCAAGCCAAAATAGGTTGGAAAATTCTGAGAAAGAGAGAAAACAAAAATTATCGTTTCGTTTCGTTCCTACCCGACGCTTAATAGAGAATTCCAAAAAAATAGCAAAAAAATTCAAAATATTCAAAAATACTATTATGGCTTCATTTCAAGCCAAAACAGGTTGGAAAAGGCTAAAAAAGATAGAAAACAAAAATTATTGTTTCGTTTCGTTCCTACACGACGCATAAGAGATAATTAAAAAAAAATAGCATAAAAATTCAAAAAATTAAAAAACCCCGTTATGGCTTCTTTTGAAGCCAAAATAGGATGGAAAATGCTGAGAAAGAGAGAAAATAAAAATTATCGTTTCGTTTCGTTCCTACCCGACGCTTAACAGAGAATTCCAAAAAAATAGCAAAAAAATTCAAAAAATTCAAAAATACCATTATGGCTTCATTCCAAGCCAAAACTGGTTGGAAAAGGCCGAAAAAGAGAGAAAATAAAAATTATTGTTTCGTTTTGGATTCTACCCAACGCGTAATAGAAAATTCCAAAGAAATAGCAAAAAAATTCAAAAAATTCAAAAATACCATTATGCCTTCATTTGAAGCAAAAACAGGTTGGAAAAGGCTGAAAAAGAGAGAGAACAAAAATTATAGTTTCGTTTCGTTCCTACCCGACGCTTTATAGAAAATTCCAAAAAAATAGCAAAAAAATTCAAAAAATTCAAAAATACCATTATGCCTTCAATTTAAACCAAAACATGTTGGAAAAGGCTAAAAAAGAGAGAAAACAACAATTATTGTTTCGTTTCGTTCCTACCCGACGCGTAATAGAAAATTCCAAAGAAATAGCAAAAAAATTCAAAAACCCCGTTATAGCTTCTTTTCAAGCCAAAATAGGTTGAAAAATGCTTAGAAAGAGAGGAAATAAAAATTATTATTTCGTTTCGTTCCTACACGACGCGTAAAAGAAAATTCCAAAAAAATAGCAAAAAAATTCAAAAACCCCATTATGGCTTCTTTTCAAGCCAAAATAGGTTGGAAAATGCTGAGAAAGAGAGAAAATAAAAATTATCGTTTCGTTTCGTTCCTACCCGACGAGTAATAGAAAATTCCAAAGAAATAGCAAAAAAATTCAAAAAATTCAAAAATACCATTATGCCTTCATTTTAAACCGAAACATGTTGGAAAAGGCTAAAAAAGAGAGAAAACAAAAATTATTGTTTCGTTTCGTTCCTACCCGACGCGTAATAGAAAATTCCAAAGAAATAGCAAAAAAATTCAAAAACCCCGTTATAGCTTCTTTTCAAGCCAAAATAGGTTGGAAAATGCTTAGAAAGAGAGGAAATAAAAATTATTATTTCGTTTCGTTCCTACACGACGCGTAAAAAGAAAATTCCAAAAAAATAGCAAAAAAATTCAAAAACCCCATTATGGCTTCTTTTCAAGCCAAAATAGGTTGGAAAATTCTGAGAAAGAGAGAAAATAAAAATTATCGTTTCGTTTCGTTCCTACCCGACGCTTAATAGAGAATTCCAAAAAAATAGCAAAAAAATTCAAAATATTCAAAAATACTATTATGGCTTCATTTCAAGCCAAAACAGGTTGGAAAAGGCTAAAAAAGAGAGAAAACAAAAATTATTGTTTCGTTTCGTTCCTACACGACGCATAAGAGATAATTAAAAAAAAATAGCATAAAAATTCAAAAAATTAAAAAACCCCGTTATGGCTTCTTTTGAAGCCAAAATAGGATGGAAAATGCTGAGAAAGAGAGAAAATAAAAATTATCGTTTCGTTTCGTTCCTACCCGACGCTTAATAGAGAATTCCAAAAAAATAGCAAAAAAATTCAAAAAATTCAAAAATACCATTATGGCTTCATTTCAAGCCAAAACTGGTTGGAAAAGGCCGAAAAAGAGAGAAAATAGAAATTATTGTTTCGTTTTGGATTCTACCCAACGCGTAATAGAAAATTCCAAAGAAATAGTAAAAAAATTCAAAAAATTCAAAAATACCATTATGCCTTCATTTCAAACCAAAACATGTTGGAAAAGGCTAAAAAAGAGAGAAAAAAAAAATTATTGTTTCGTTTCGTTCCTACACGATGCATAAGAGATAATTAAAAAAAAAATAGCATAAAAATTCAAAAAATTCAAAAACCCCGTTATGGCTTCTTTTGAAGCCATAATAGGTTGGAAAATGCTGAGAAAGAGAGAAAACAAAAATTATCATTTTGTTTCGTTCCTACCCGACGCGTAATAGAAAATTCCAAAAAAATAGCAAAAAAATTCAAAAAATTCAAAAATACTATTATTCCTTCATTTGAAGCCAAAACAGGTTGGAAAAGGCTGAAAAAGAGAGAAAACAAAAATTATCGTTTCGTTTCATTCCTACCCGACGCGTAATAGAAAATTCCAAAAAAATAGCATAAAAATTCAAAAAATTCAAAAATACCATTATGCCTTCATTTCAAACCAAAACATGTTGGAAAAGGCTAAAAAAGAGAGAAAACAAGAATTATTGTTTCGTTTCGTTCCTACCCGACGCGTAATAGAAAATTCCAAAGAAATAGCAAAAAAATTCAAAAACCCCGTTATGGCTTCTTTTCAAGCCAAAATAGGTTGGTGAATGCTTAGAAAGAGAGGAAATAAAAATTATCATTTCGTTTCGTTCCTACACGACGCGTAAAAGAAAATTTCAAAAAAATAGCAAAAAAATTCAAAAACCCCATTATGGCTTCTTTTCAAGCCAAAATAGGTTGGAAAATGCTGAGAAAGAGAGAAAATAAAAATTATCGTTTCGTTTCGTTCCTACCCGACGCTTAACAGAGAATTCCAAAAAAATAGCAAAAAAATTCAAAAAATTCAAAAATACCATTATGGCTTCATTCCAAGCCAAAACTGGTTGGAAAAGGCCGAAAAAGAGAGAAAATAAAAATTATTGTTTCGTTTTGGATTCTACCCAACGCGTAATAGAAAATTCCAAAGAAATAGCAAAAAAATTCAAAAAATTCGAAAATACCATTATGCCTTCATTTGAAGCAAAAACAGGTTGGAAAAGGCTGAAAAAGAGAGAGAACAAAAATTTTAGTTTCGTTTCGTTCCTACCCGACGCTTTATAGAAAATTCCAAAAAAATAGCAAAAAAATTCAAAAAATTCAAAAATACCATTATGCCTTCAATTTAAACCAAAACATGTTGGAAAAGGCTAAAAAAGAGAGAAAACAACAATTATTGTTTCGTTTCGTTCCTACCCGACGCGTAATAGAAAATTCCAAAGAAATAGCAAAAAAATTCAAAAACCCCGTTATAGCTTCTTTTCAAGCCAAAATAGGTTGAAAAATGCTTAGAAAGAGAGGAAATAAAAATTATTATTTCGTTTCGTTCCTACACGACGCGTAAAAGAAAATTCCAAAAAAATAGCAAAAAAATTCAAAAACCCCATTATGGCTTCTTTTCAAGCCAAAATAGGTTGGAAAATGCTGAGAAAGAGAGAAAATAAAAATTATCGTTTCGTTTCGTTCCTACCCGACGAGTAATAGAAAATTCCAAAGAAATAGCAAAAAAATTCAAAAAATTCAAAAATACCATTATGCCTTCATTTTAAACCGAAACATGTTGGAAAAGGCTAAAAAAGAGAGAAAACAAAAATTATTGTTTCGTTTCGTTCCTACCCGACGCGTAATAGAAAATTCCAAAGAAATAGCAAAAAAATTCAAAAACCCCGTTATAGCTTCTTTTCAAGCCAAAATAGGTTGGAAAATGCTTAGAAAGAGAGGAAATAAAAATTATTATTTCGTTTCGTTCCTACACGACGCGTAAAAAGAAAATTCCAAAAAAATAGCAAAAAAATTCAAAAACCCCATTATGGCTACTTTTCAAGCCAAAATAGGTTGGAAAATTCTGAGAAAGAGAGAAAATAAAAATTATCGTTTCGTTTCGTTCCTACCCGACGCTTAATAGAGAATTCCAAAAAAATAGCAAAAAAATTCAAAATATTCAAAAATACTATTATGGCTTCATTTCAAGCCAAAACAGGTTGGAAAAGGCTAAAAAAGAGAGAAAACAAAAATTATTGTTTCGTTTCGTTCCTACACGACGCATAAGAGATAATTAAAAAAAAATAGCATAAAAATTCAAAAAATTAAAAAACCCCGTTATGGCTTCTTTTGAAGCCAAAATAGGATGGAAAATGCTGAGAAAGAGAGAAAATAAAAATTATCGTTTCGTTTCGTTCCTACCCGACGCTTAACAGAGAATTCCAAAAAAATAGCAAAAAAATTCAAAAAATTCAAAAATACCATTATGGCTTCATTCCAAGCCAAAACTGGTTGGAAAAGGCCGAAAAAGAGAGAAAATAAAAATTATTGTTTCGTTTTGGATTCTACCCAACGCGTAATAGAAAATTCCAAAGAAATAGCAAAAAAATTCAAAAAATTCAAAAATACCATTATGCCTTCATTTGAAGCAAAAACAGGTTGGAAAAGGCTGAAAAAGAGAGAGAACAAAAATTATAGTTTCGTTTCGTTCCTACCCGACGCTTTATAGAAAATTCCAAAAAAATAGCAAAAAAATTCAAAAAATTCAAAAATACCATTATGCCTTCAATTTAAACCAAAACATGTTGGAAAAGGCTAAAAAAGAGAGAAAACAACAATTATTGTTTCGTTTCGTTCCTACCCGACGCGTAATAGAAAATTCCAAAGAAATAGCAAAAAAATTCAAAAACCCCGTTATAGCTTCTTTTCAAGCCAAAATAGGTTGAAAAATGCTTAGAAAGAGAGGAAATAAAAATTATTATTTCGTTTCGTTCCTACACGACGCGTAAAAGAAAATTCCAAAAAAATAGCAAAAAAATTCAAAAACCCCATTATGGCTTCTTTTCAAGCCAAAATAGGTTGGAAAATGCTGAGAAAGAGAGAAAATAAAAATTATCGTTTCGTTTCGTTCCTACCCGACGAGTAATAGAAAATTCCAAAGAAATAGCAAAAAAATTCAAAAAATTCAAAAATACCATTATGCCTTCATTTTAAACCGAAACATGTTGGAAAAGGCTAAAAAAGAGAGAAAACAAAAATTATTGTTTCGTTTCGTTCCTACCCGACGCGTAATAGAAAATTCCAAAGAAATAGCAAAAAAATTCAAAAACCCCGTTATAGCTTCTTTTCAAGCCAAAATAGGTTGGAAAATGCTTAGAAAGAGAGGAAATAAAAATTATTATTTCGTTTCGTTCCTACACGACGCGTAAAAAGAAAATTCCAAAAAAATAGCAAAAAAATTCAAAAACCCCATTATGGCTTCTTTTCAAGCCAAAATAGGTTGGAAAATTCTGAGAAAGAGAGAAAATAAAAATTATCGTTTCGTTTCGTTCCTACCCGACGCTTAATAGAGAATTCCAAAAAAATAGCAAAAAAATTCAAAATATTCAAAAATACTATTATGGCTTCATTTCAAGCCAAAACAGGTTGGAAAAGGCTAAAAAAGAGAGAAAACAAAAATTATTGTTTCGTTTCGTTCCTACACGACGCATAAGAGATAATTAAAAAAAAATAGCATAAAAATTCAAAAAATTAAAAAACCCCGTTATGGCTTCTTTTGAAGCCAAAATAGGATGGAAAATGCTGAGAAAGAGAGAAAATAAAAATTATCGTTTCGTTTCGTTCCTACCCGACGCTTAATAGAGAATTCCAAAAAAATAGCAAAAAAATTCAAAAAATTCAAAAATACCATTATGGCTTCATTTCAAGCCAAAACTGGTTGGAAAAGGCCGAAAAAGAGAGAAAATAGAAATTATTGTTTCGTTTTGGATTCTACCCAACGCGTAATAGAAAATTCCAAAGAAATAGTAAAAAAATTCAAAAAATTCAAAAATACCATTATGCCTTCATTTCAAACCAAAACATGTTGGAAAAGGCTAAAAAAGAGAGAAAAAAAAAATTATTGTTTCGTTTCGTTCCTACACGATGCATAAGAGATAATTAAAAAAAAAATAGCATAAAAATTCAAAAAATTCAAAAACCCCGTTATGGCTTCTTTTGAAGCCATAATAGGTTGGAAAATGCTGAGAAAGAGAGAAAACAAAAATTATCATTTTGTTTCGTTCCTACCCGACGCGTAATAGAAAATTCCAAAAAAATAGCAAAAAAATTCAAAAAATTCAAAAATACTATTATTCCTTCATTTGAAGCCAAAACAGGTTGGAAAAGGCTGAAAAAGAGAGAAAACAAAAATTATCGTTTCGTTTCATTCCTACCCGACGCGTAATAGAAAATTCCAAAAAAATAGCATAAAAATTCAAAAAATTCAAAAATACCATTATGCCTTCATTTCAAACCAAAACATGTTGGAAAAGGCTAAAAAAGAGAGAAAACAAGAATTATTGTTTCGTTTCGTTCCTACCCGACGCGTAATAGAAAATTCCAAAGAAATAGCAAAAAAATTCAAAAACCCCGTTATGGCTTCTTTTCAAGCCAAAATAGGTTGGTGAATGCTTAGAAAGAGAGGAAATAAAAATTATCATTTCGTTTCGTTCCTACACGACGCGTAAAAGAAAATTTCAAAAAAATAGCAAAAAAATTCAAAAACCCCATTATGGCTTCTTTTCAAGCCAAAATAGGTTGGAAAATGCTGAGAAAGAGAGAAAATAAAAATTATCGTTTCGTTTCGTTCCTACCCGACGCTTAACAGAGAATTCCAAAAAAATAGCAAAAAAATTCAAAAAATTCAAAAATACCATTATGGCTTCATTCCAAGCCAAAACTGGTTGGAAAAGGCCGAAAAAGAGAGAAAATAAAAATTATTGTTTCGTTTTGGATTCTACCCAACGCGTAATAGAAAATTCCAAAGAAATAGCAAAAAAATTCAAAAAATTCGAAAATACCATTATGCCTTCATTTGAAGCAAAAACAGGTTGGAAAAGGCTGAAAAAGAGAGAGAACAAAAATTTTAGTTTCGTTTCGTTCCTACCCGACGCTTTATAGAAAATTCCAAAAAAATAGCAAAAAAATTCAAAAAATTCAAAAATACCATTATGCCTTCAATTTAAACCAAAACATGTTGGAAAAGGCTAAAAAAGAGAGAAAACAACAATTATTGTTTCGTTTCGTTCCTACCCGACGCGTAATAGAAAATTCCAAAGAAATAGCAAAAAAATTCAAAAACCCCGTTATAGCTTCTTTTCAAGCCAAAATAGGTTGAAAAATGCTTAGAAAGAGAGGAAATAAAAATTATTATTTCGTTTCGTTCCTACACGACGCGTAAAAGAAAATTCCAAAAAAATAGCAAAAAAATTCAAAAACCCCATTATGGCTTCTTTTCAAGCCAAAATAGGTTGGAAAATGCTGAGAAAGAGAGAAAATAAAAATTATCGTTTCGTTTCGTTCCTACCCGACGAGTAATAGAAAATTCCAAAGAAATAGCAAAAAAATTCAAAAAATTCAAAAATACCATTATGCCTTCATTTTAAACCGAAACATGTTGGAAAAGGCTAAAAAAGAGAGAAAACAAAAATTATTGTTTCGTTTCGTTCCTACCCGACGCGTAATAGAAAATTCCAAAGAAATAGCAAAAAAATTCAAAAACCCCGTTATAGCTTCTTTTCAAGCCAAAATAGGTTGGAAAATGCTTAGAAAGAGAGGAAATAAAAATTATTATTTCGTTTCGTTCCTACACGACGCGTAAAAAGAAAATTCCAAAAAAATAGCAAAAAAATTCAAAAACCCCATTATGGCTACTTTTCAAGCCAAAATAGGTTGGAAAATTCTGAGAAAGAGAGAAAATAAAAATTATCGTTTCGTTTCGTTCCTACCCGACGCTTAATAGAGAATTCCAAAAAAATAGCAAAAAAATTCAAAATATTCAAAAATACTATTATGGCTTCATTTCAAGCCAAAACAGGTTGGAAAAGGCTAAAAAAGAGAGAAAACAAAAATTATTGTTTCGTTTCGTTCCTACACGACGCATAAGAGATAATTAAAAAAAAATAGCATAAAAATTCAAAAAATTAAAAAACCCCGTTATGGCTTCTTTTGAAGCCAAAATAGGATGGAAAATGCTGAGAAAGAGAGAAAATAAAAATTATCGTTTCGTTTCGTTCCTACCCGACGCTTAATAGAGAATTCCAAAAAAATAGCAAAAAAATTCAAAAAATTCAAAAATACCATTATGGCTTCATTTCAAGCCAAAACTGGTTGGAAAAGGCCGAAAAAGAGAGAAAATAGAAATTATTGTTTCGTTTTGGATTCTACCCAACGCGTAATAGAAAATTCCAAAGAAATAGTAAAAAAATTCAAAAAATTCAAAAATACCATTATGCCTTCATTTCAAACCAAAACATGTTGGAAAAGGCTAAAAAAGAGAGAAAAAAAAAAATTATTGTTTCGTTTCGTTCCTACACGATGCATAAGAGATAATTAAAAAAAAAATAGCATAAAAATTCAAAAAATTCAAAAACCCCGTTATGGCTTCTTTTGAAGCCATAATAGGTTGGAAAATGCTGAGAAAGAGAGAAAACAAAAATTATCGTTTTGTTTCGTTCCTACCCGACGCGTAATAGAAAATTCCAAAAAAATAGCAAAAAAATTCAAAAAATTCAAAAATACTATTATTCCTTCATTTGAAGCCAAAACAGGTTGGAAAAGGCTGAAAAAGAGAGAAAACAAAAATTATCGTTTCGTTTCGTTCCTACCCGACGCGTAATAGAAAATTCCAAAAAAATAGCATAAAAATTCAAAAAATTCAAAAATACCATTATGCCTTCATTTCAAACCAAAACATGTTGGAAAAGGCTAAAAAAGAGAGAAAACAAGAATTATTGTTTCGTTTCGTTCCTACCCGACGCGTAATAGAAAATTCCAAAGAAATAGCAAAAAAATTCAAAAACCCCGTTATGGCTTCTTTTCAAGCCAAAATAGGTTGGTGAATGCTTAGAAAGAGAGGAAATAAAAATTATCATTTCGTTTCGTTCCTACACGACGCGTAAAAGAAAATTTCAAAAAAATAGCAAAAAAATTCAAAAACCCCATTATGGCTTCTTTTCAAGCCAAAATAGGTTGGAAAATTCTGAGAAAGAGAGAAAATAAAAATTATCGTTTCGTTTCGTTCCTACCCGACGCTTAATAGAGAATTCCAAAGAAATAGCAAAAAAATTCAAAAACCCCGTTATAGCTTCTTTTCAAGCCAAAATAGGTTGGAAAATGCTTAGAAAGAGAAGAAATAAAAATTATTATTTTGTATCGTTCCTACACGACGCGTAAAAGAAAATTCCAAAAAAATAGCAAAAAAATTCAAAAACCCCATTATGGCTTCTTTTCAAGCCAAAATAGGTTGGCAAATTCTGAGAAAGAGAGAAAATAAAAATTATCGTTTCGTTTCGTTCCTACCCGACGCTTAATAGAGAATTCCAAAAAAATAGCAAAAATATTCAAAATATTCAAAAATACTATTATGGCTTCATTTCAAGCCAAAACAGGTTGGCAAAGGCTAAAAAGAGGGAAAACAAAAATTATTGTTTCGTTTCGTTCCTACACGACGCATTAGAGATAATTAAAAAAAAAATAGCATAAAAATTCAAAAAATTAAAAAACCCCGTTATGGCTTCTTTTGAAGCCAAAATAGGTTGGAAAATGCTGAGAAAGAGAGAAAATAAAAATTATCGTTTCGTTTCGTTCCTACCCGACGAGTAATAGAAAATTCCAAAGAAATAGCAAAAAAATTCAAAAACCCCATTATGGCTTCTTTTAAAGCCAAAATAGGTTGGAAAATTCTGAGAAAGAGAGAAAATAAAAATTATCGTTTCGTTTCGTTCCTACCCGACGCTTAATAGAGAATTCCAAAAAAATAGCAAAAAAATTCAAAATATTCAAAAATACCATTATGGCTTCATTTCAAGCCAAAACTGGTTGGAAATGGCCGAAAAAGAGAGAAAATAGAAATTATTGTTTCGTTTTGGATTCTACCCAACGCGTAATAATAGAAAATTCCAAAGAAATAGCAAAAAAATGCAAAAAATTCAAAAATACCATTATGCCTTCATTTCAAACCAAAACATGTTGGAAATGGCTAAAAAAGAGAGAAAACAAGACTTATTGTTTCGTTTCGTTCCTACACGACGCATAAGAGATAATTAAAAAAAAAATAGCATAAAAATTCAAAAAATTCAAAAATCCCGTTATGGCTTCTTTTCAAGCCAAAATAGGTTGGAAAATGCTGAGAAAGAGAGAAAATAAAAATTATCGTTTCGTTTCGTTCCTACCCGACGCTTAATAGAGAATTCCAAAAAAATAGCAAAAAAATTCAAAAAATTCAAAAATACCATAATGGCTTCATTTCAAGCCAAAACTGGTTGGAAATGGCCGAAAAAGAGAGAAAATAGAAATTATTGTTTCGTTTTGGATTCTACCCAACGCGTAATAGAAAATTCAAAAGAAATAGCAAAAAAATTCAAAAAATTCAAAAATACCATTATGCCTTCATTTCAAACCAAAACATGTTGGAAAAGGCTAAAAAAGAGAGAAAACAAGACTTATTGTTTCGTTTCGTTCCTACCCGACGTGTAATAGAAAATTCCAAAGAAATAGCAAAAAAATTCAAAAAATTCAAAAACCCCGTTATGGCTTCTTTTCAAGCCAAAATAGGTTGGAAAATGCTTGAAAGAGAGGAAATAAAAATTATCATTTCGTTTCGTTCCTACACGACGCGTAAAAGAAAATTCCAAAAAAATAGCAAAAAAATTCAAAAAATTCATTATGGCTTCTTTTCAAGCAAAAATAGGTTGGAAAATGCTGAGAAAGAGAGAAAATAAAAATTATCGTTTCGTTTCGTTCCTACCCGACGCGTAATAGAAAATTCCAAAGAAATAGCAAAAAAATTCAAAAAATTCAAAAACCCCGTTATGGCTTCTTTTCAAGCCAAAATAGGTTGGAAAATGCTTAGAAAGAGAGGAAATAAAAATTATCGTTTCGTTTCGTTCCTACACGACGCGTAAAAGAAAATTCCAAAAAAATAGCAAAAAAATTCAAAAACCCCATTATGGCTTCTTTTCAAGCCAAAATAGGTTGGAAAATTCTGAGAAAGAGAGAAAATAAAAATAATCGTTTCGTTTCGTTACTACCCGACGCTTAATAGAGAATTCCAAAAAAATAGCAAAAAAATTCAAAATATTCAAAAATACTATTATGGCTTCATTTCAAGCCAAAACAGGTTGGCAAAGGCTAAAAAGAGGGAAAACAAAAATTATTGTTTCGTTTCGTTCCTACACGACGCATAAGAGATAATTAAAAAAAAAATAGCATAAAAATTCAAAAAATTAAAAAACCCCGTTGTGGCTTCTTTTGAAGCCAAAATAGGTTGGAAAATGCTGAGAAAGAGAGAAAATAAAAATTATCGTTTCGTTTCGTTCCTACCCGACGCTTAATAGAGAATTCCAAAAAATAGCAAAAAAATTCAAAAAATTCAAAAATACAATTATGGCTTCATTTCAAGCCAAAACTGGTTGGAAAAGGCCGAAAAAGAGAGAAAATAGAAATTATTGTTTCGTTTTGGATTCTACCCAACGCGTAATAGAAAATTCCAAAGAAATAGCAAAAAAATTCAAAAAATTCAAAAATACCATTATGCCTTCATTTCAAACCAAAACATGTTGGAAAAGGCTAAAAAAGAAAGAAAACAAGAATTATTGTTTCGTTTCGTTCCTACCCGACGTGTAATAGAAAATTCCAAAGAAATAGCAAAAAAATTCAAAAAATTCAAAAACCCCGTTATGGCTTCTTTTCAAGCCAAAATAGGTTGGAAAATGCTTGAAAGAGAGGAAATAAAAATTATCATTTCGTTTCGTTCCTACACGACGCGTAAAAGAAAATTCCAAAAAAATAGCAAAAAAATTCAAAAAATTCATTATGGCTTCTTTTCAAGCAAAAATAGGTTGGAAAATGCTGAGAAAGAGAGAAAATAAAAATTATCGTTTCGTTTCGTTCCTACCCGACGCGTAATAGAAAATTCCAAAGAAATAGCAAAAAAATTCAAAATATTCAAAAATACTATTATGCCTTCATTTGAAGCCAAAACAGGTTGGAAAAGGCTGAAAAAGAGAGAAAACAAAAATTATCGTTTCGTTTCGTTCCTACCCGACGCGTAATAGAAAATTCCAAAAAAATAGTAAAAAAATTCAAAATATTCAAAAATACTATTATGGCTTCATTTCAAGCCAAAACAGGTTGGAAAAGGCTAAAAAAGAGAGAAAACAAAAATTATTGTTTCGTTTCGTTCCTACACGATGCATAAGAGATAATTAAAAAAAAAATAGCATAAAAATTCAAAAAATGAAAAAACCCCGTTATGGCTTCTTTTGAAGCCAAAATAGGTTGGAAAATGCTGAGAAAGAGAGAAAATAAAAATTATCGTTTCGTTTCGTTCCTACCCGACATGTAATAGAAAATTCCAAAAAAATAGCAAAAAAATTCAAAAATACTATTATGCCTTCATTTGAAGCCAAAACAGGTTGGAAAAGGCTGAAAAAGAGAGAAAACAAAAATTATCGTTTCGTTTCGTTCCTACCCGACGCGTAATAGAAAATTCCAAAAAAATAGTAAAAAAATTCAAAAAACTCAAAAATACCATTATGCCTTCATTTCAAACCAAAACATGTTGGAAAAGGCTAAAAAAGAGAGAAAACAGGAATTATTGTTTCGTTTCGTTCCTACCCGACGCGTAATAGAAAATTCCAAAGAAATAGCAAAAAAATTCAAAAACCCCGTTATGGCTTCTTTTCAAGCCAAAATAGGTTGGAGAATGCTTAGAAAGAGAGGAAATAAAAATTATCATTTCGTTTCGTTCCTACACGACGCGTAAAAGAAAATTTCAAAAAAATAGCAAAAAAATTCAAAAACCCCATTATGGCTTCTTTTCAAGCCAAAATAGGTTGGAAAATGCTGAGAAAGAGAGAAAATAAAAATTATCGTTTCGTTTCGTTCCTACCCGACGCTTAATAGAGAATTCCAAAAAAATAGCAAAAAAATTCAAAAAATTCAAAAATACCATTATGGCTTCATTTCAAGCCAAAACTGGTTGGAAATGGCCGAAAAAGAGAGAAAATAGAAATTATTGTTTCGTTTTGGATTCTACCCAACGCGTAATAGAAAATTCCAAAGAAATAGCAAAAAAATTCAAAAAATTCAAAAATACCATTATGCCTTCATTTCAAACCAAAACATGTTGGAAAAGGCTAAAAAAGAGAGAAAACCAGACTTATTGTTTCGTTTCGTTCCTACACGACGCATAAGAGATAATTAAAAAAAAAATAGCATAAAAATTCAAAAAATTCAAAAACCCCGTTATGGCTTCTTTTCAAGCCAAAATAGGTTGGAAAATGCTGAGAAAGAGTGAAAATAAAAATTATCGTTTCGTTTCGTTCCTACCCGACGCTTAATAGAGAATTCCAAAAAAATAGCAAAAAAATTCAAAAAATTCAAAAATACCATTATGGCTTCATTTCAAGCCAAAACTGGTTGGAAATGGCCGAAAAAGAGAGAAAATAGAAATTATTGTTTCGTTTTGGATTCTACCCAACGCGTAATAGAAAATTCCAAAGAAATAGGAAAAAAATTCAAAAAATTCAAAAATACCATTATGCCTTCATTTCAAACCAAAACATGTTGGAAAAGGCTAAAAAAGAGAGAAAACAAGACTTATTGTTTCGTTTCGTTCCTACCCGACGTGTAATAGAAAATTCCAAACA
Source organism: Quercus parvula (assembly GCA_030820535.1). Taxonomy (NCBI): domain Eukaryota; kingdom Viridiplantae; phylum Streptophyta; class Magnoliopsida; order Fagales; family Fagaceae; genus Quercus; species Quercus parvula. The sequence continues at coordinate 51,313,484 of JAUAME010000001.1, forward strand.
AATAGCAAAAAAATTCAAAAAATTCAAAAACCCCGTTATGGCTTCTTTTCAAGCCAAAATAGGTTGGAAAATGCTTGAAAGAGAGGAAATAAAAATTATCATTTCGTTTCGTTCCTACACGACGCGTAAAAGAAAATTCCAAAAAAATAGGAAAAAAATTCAAAAAATTCATTATGGCTTCTTTTCAAGCAAAAATACGTTGGAAAATGCTGAGAAAGAGAGAAAATAAAAATTATCGTTTCGTTTCGTTCCTACCCGACGCGTAATAGAAAATTCCAAAGAAATAGCAAAAAAATTCAAAAACCCCGTTATAGCTTCTTTTCAAGCCAAAATAGGTTGGAAAATGCTTAGAAAGAGAAGAAATAAAAATTATTATTTCGTATCGTTCCTACACGACGCGTAAAAGAAAATTCCAAAAAAATAGCAAAAAAATTCAAAAACCCCATTATGGCTTCTTTTCAAGCCAAAATAGGTTGGAAAATTCTGAGAAAGAGAGAAAATAAAAATTATCGTTTCGTTTCGTTCCTACCCGACGCTTAATAGAGAATTCCAAAAAAATAGCAAAAATCTTCAAAATATTCAAAAATACTATTATGGCTTCATTTCAAGCCAAAACAGGTTGGCAAAGGCTAAAAAGAGGGAAAACAAAAATTATTGTTTCGTTTCGTTCCTACACGACGCATAAGAGATAATTAAAAAAAAAATAGCATAAAAATTCAAAAAATTAAAAAACCCCGTTATGGCTTCTTTTGAAGCCAAAATAGGTTGGAAAATGCTGAGAAAGAGAGAAAATAAAAATTATCGTTTCGTTTCGTTCCTACCCGACGCTTAATAGAGAATTCCAAAAAAATAGCAAAAAAATTCAAAAAATTCAAAAATACCATTATGGCTTCATTTCAAGCCAAAACTGGTTGGAAAAGGCCGAAAAAGAGAGAAAATAGAAATTATTGTTTCGTTTTGGATTCTACCCAACGCGTAATAGAAAATTCCAAAGAAATAGCAAAAAAATTCAAAAAATTCAAAAATACCATTATGCCTTCATTTCAAACCAAAACATGTTGGAAAAGGCTAAAAAAGAGAGAAAACAAGAATTATTGTTTCGTTTCGTTCCTACCCGACGTGTAATAGAAAATTCCAAAGAAATAGCAAAAAAATTCAAAAAATTCAAAAACCCCGTTATGGCTTCTTTTCAAGCCAAAATAGGTTGGAAAATGCTTGAAAGAGAGGAAATAAAAATTATCATTTCGTTTCGTTCCTACACGACGCGTAAAAGAAAATTCCAAAAAAATAGCAAAAAAATTCAAAAAATTCATTATGGCTTCTTTTCAAGCAAAAATAGGTTGGAAAATGCTGAGAAAGAGAGAAAATAAAAATTATCGTTTCGTTTCGTTCCTACCCGACGCGTAATAGAAAATTCCAAAGAAATAGCAAAAAAATTAAAAATATTCAAAAATACTATTATGGCTTCATTTCAAGCCAAAACAGGATGGAAAAGGCTAAAAAAGGGAGAAAACAAAAATTATTGTTTCTTTTCGTTCCTACACGATGCATAAGAGATAATTAAAAAAAAAATAGCATAAAAATTCAAAAAATGAAAAAACCCCGTTATGGCTTCTTTTGAAGCCAAAATAGGTTGGAAAATGCTGAGAAAGAGAGAAAATAAAAATTATCGTTTCGTTTCGTTCCTACCCGACGCGTAATAGAAAATTCCAAAAAAATAGCAAAAAAATTCAAAAAATTCAAAAAAAACTTCATTTGAAGCCAAAACAGGTTGGAAAAGGCTGAAAAAGAGAGAAAACAAAAATTATCGTTTCGTTTCGTTCCTACCCGACGCGTAATAGAAAATTCCAAAAAAATAGCAAAAAAATTCAAAAAATTCAAAAATACCATTATGCCTTCATTTCAAACCAAAACATGTTGGAAAAGGCTAAAAAAGAGAGAAAACAGGAATTATTGTTTCGTTTCGTTCCTACACGACGCATAAGAGATAATTAAAAAAAAAATAGCATAAAAATTCAAAAAATTAAAAAACCCTGTTATGGCTTTTTTTGAAGCCAAAATAGGTTGGAAAATGCTGAGAAAGAGTGAAAATAAAAATTATCGTTTCGTTTCGTTCCTACCCGACGAGTAATAGAAAATTCCAAAGAAATAGCAAAAAAATTCAAAAATACCATTATGCCTTCATTTTAAACCAAAACATGTTGGAAAAGGCTAAAAAAGAGAGAAAACAAAAATTATTGTTTCGTTTCGTTCCTACCCGACGCGTAATAGAAAATTCCAAAGAAATAGCAAAAAAATTCAAAAACCCCGTTATAGCTTCTTTTCAAGCCAAAATAGGTTGGAAAATGCTTAGAAAGAGAGGAAATAAAAATTATTATTTCGTATCGTTCCTACACGACGCGTAAAAGAAAATTCCAAAAAAATAGCAAAAAAATTCAAAAACCCCATTATGGCTTCTTTTAAAGCCAAAATAGGTTGGAAAATTCTGAGAAAGAGAGAAAATAAAAATTATCGTTTCGTTTCGTTCCTACCCGACGCTTAATAGAGAATTCCAAAAAAATAGCAAAAAAATTCAAAATATTCAAAAATACCATTATGGTTTCATTTCAAGCCAAAACTGGTTGGAAATGGCCGAAAAAGAGAGAAAATAGAAATTATTGTTTCGTTTTGGATTCTACCCAACGCGTAATAGAAAATTCCAAAGAAATAGCAAAAAAATTCAAAAATACCATTATGCCTTCATTTCAAACCAAAACATGTTGGAAAAGGCTAAAAAAGAGAGAAAACAAGACTTATTGTTTCGTTTCGTTCCTACCCGACGTGTAATAGAAAATTCCAAACAAATAGCAAAAAAATTCAAAAAATTCAAAAACCCCGTTATGGCTTCTTTTCAAGCCAAAATAGGTTGGAAAATGCTTGAAAGAGAGGAAATAAAAATTATCATTTCGTCTCGTTCCTACACGACGCGTAAAAGAAAATTCCAAAAAAATAGGAAAAAAATTCAAAAAATTCATTATGGCTTCTTTTCAAGCAAAAATACGTTGGAAAATGCTGAGAAAGAGAGAAAATAAAAATTATCGTTTCGTTTCGTTCCTACCCGACGCGTAATAGAAAATTCCAAAGAAATAGCAAAAAAATTCAAAAACCCCGTTATAGCTTCTTTTCAAGCCAAAATAGGTTGGAAAATGCTTAGAAAGAGAAGAAATAAAAATTATTATTTCGTATCGTTCCTACACGACGCGTAAAAGAAAATTCCAAAAAAAATTCAAAAACCCCATTATGGCTTCTTTTCAAGCCAAAATAGGTTGGAAAATTCTGAGAAAGAGAGAAAATAAAAATTATCGTTTCGTTTCGTTCCTACCCGACGCTTAATAGAGAATTCCAAAAAAATAGCAAAAATATTCAAAATATTCAAAAATACTATTATGGCTTCATTTCAAGCCAAAACAGGTTGGCAAAGGCTAAAAAGAGGGAAAACAAAAATTATTGTTTCGTTTCGTTCCTACACGACGCATAAGAGATAATTAAAAAAAAAAATAGCATAAAAATTCAAAAAATTAAAAAACCCCGTTATGGCTTCTTTTGAAGCCAAAATAGGTTGGAAAATGCTGAGAAAGAGAGAAAATAAAAATTATCGTTTCGTTTCGTTCCTATCCGACGAGTAATAGAAAATTCCAAAGAAATAGCAAAAAAATTCTGAAAATTAAAAAACCCCATTATGGCTTCTTTTGAAGCCAAAATAGGTTGGAAAATGCTGAGAAAGAGAGAAAATAAAAATTATCGTTTCGTTTCGTTCCTACCCGACGCTTAATAGAGAATTCCAAAAAAATAGCAAAAAAATTCAAAAAATTCAAAAATACCATTTTGGCTTCATTTCAAGCCAAAACTGGTTGGAAAAGGCCGAAAAAGAGAGAAAATAGAAATTATTGTTTCGTTTTGGATTCTACCCAACGCGTAATAGAAAATTCCAAAGAAATAGCAAAAAAATTCAAAAAATTCAAAAATACCATTATGCCTTCATTTCAAACCAAAACATGTTGGAAAAGGCTAAAAAAGAGAGAAAACAAGAATTATTGTTTCGTTTCGTTCCTACCCGACGTGTAATAGAAAATTCCAAAGAAATAGCAAAATAATTCAAAAAATTCAAAAACCCCGTTATGGCTTCTTTTCAAGCCAAAATAGGTTGGAAAATGCTTGAAAGAGAGGAAATAAAAATTATCATTTCGTTTCGTTCCTACACGACGCGTAAAAGAAAATTCCAAAAAAATAGGAAAAAAATTCAAAAAATTCATTATGGCTTCTTTTCAAGCAAAAATACGTTGGAAAATGCTGAGAAAGAGAGAAAATAAAAATTATCGTTTCGTTTCGTTCGTACCCGACGCGTAATAGAAAATTCCAAAGAAATAGCAAAAAAATTCAAAAACCCCGTTATAGCTTCTTTTCAAGCCAAAATAGGTTGGAAAATGCTTGAAAGAGAGGAAATAAAAATTATCATTTCGTTTCGTTTCTACACGACGCGTAAAAGAAAATTCCAAAAAAATAGGAAAAAAATTCAAAAAATTCATTATAGCTTCTTTTCAAGCAAAAATAGGTTGGAAAATGCTGAGAAAGAGAGAAAATAAAAATTATCGTTTCGTTTCGTTCCTACCCGACGCGTAATAGAAAATTCCAAAGAAATAGCAATAAAATTAAAAATATTCAAAAATACTATTATGGCTTCATTTCAAGCCAAAACAGGATGGAAAAGGCTAAAAAAGGGAGAAAACAAAAATTATTGTTTCGTTTCGTTCCTACACGATGCATAAGAGATAATTAAAAAAAAAATAGCATAAAAATTCAAAAAATGAAAAAACCCCGTTATGGCTTCTTTTGAAGCCAAAATAGGTTGGAAAATGCTGAGAAAGAGAGAAAATAAAAATTATCGTTTCGTTTCGTTCCTACACGACGCGTAATAGAGAATTCCAAAAAAATAGCAAAAAAATTCAAAAAATTCAAAAATACCATTATGGCTTCATTTCAAGCCAAAACTGGTTGGAAATGGCCGAAAAAGAGAGAAAATAGAAATTATTGTTTCGTTTTGGATTCTACCCAACGCGTAATAGAAAATTCCAAAGAAATAGCAAAAAAATTCAAAAAATTCAAAAATACCATTATGCCTTCATTTCAAACCAAAACATGTTGGAAAAGGCTAAAAAAGAGAGAAAACAAACTTATTGTTTCGTTTCGTTCCTACCCGACGTGTAATAGAAAATTCCAAAAAAATAGCAAAAAAATTCAAAAAATTCAAAAACCCCGTTATGGCTTCTTTTCAAGCCAAAATAAGTGGGAAAATGCTTGAAAGAGAGGAAATAAAAATTATCATTTCGTTTCGTTCCTACACGACGCGTAAAAGAAAATTCCAAAAAAATAGCAAAAAAATTCAAAAAATTCATTATGGCTTCTTTTCAAGCAAAAATAGGTTGGAAAATGCTGAGAAATAGAGAAAATAAAAATTATCGTTTCGTTTCGTTCCTACCCGACGCGTAATAGAAAATTCCAAAGAAATAGCAAAAAAATTCAAAAACCCCGTTATAGCTTCTTTTCAAGCCAAAATAGGTTGGAAAATGCTTAGAAAGAGAAGAAATAAAAATTATTATTTCGTATCGTTCCTACACGACGCGTAAAAGAAAATTCCAAAAAAATAGCAAAGAAATTCAGAAACCCCATTATGGCTTCTTTTCAAGCCAAAATAGGTTGGAAAATTCTGAGAAAGAGAGAAAATAAAAATTATCGTTTCGTTTCGTTCCTACCCGACGCTTAATAGAGAATTCCAAAAAAATAGCAAAAAAATTCAAAATATTCAAAAATACTATTATGGCTTCATTTCAAGCCAAAACAGGTTGGCAAAGGCTAAAAAGAGGGAAAACAAAAATTATTGTTTCGTTTCGTTCCTACACTACGCATAAGAGATAATTAAAAAAAAAATAGCATAAAAATTCAAAAAATTAAAAAACCCCGTTATGGCTTCTTTTGAAGCCAAAATAGGTTGGAAAATGCTGAGAAAGAGAGAAAATAAAAATTATCGTTTCGTTTCGTTCCTACCCGACGCTTAATATAGAATTCCAAAAAAATAGCAAAAAAATTCAAAAAATTCAAAAATACCATTATGGCTTCATTTCAAGCCAAAACTGGTTGGAAAAGGCCGAAAAAGAGAGAAAATAGAAATTATTGTTTCGTTTTGGATTCTACCCAACGCGTAATAGAAAATTCCAAAGAAATAGCAAAAAAATTCAAAAAATTCAAAAATACCATTATGCCTTCATTTCAAACCAAAACATATTGGAAAAGGCTAAAAAAGAGAGAAAACAAGAATTATTGTTTCGTTTCGTTCCTACCCGACGTGTAATAGAAAATTCCAAAGAAATAGCAAAAAAATTCAAAAAATTCAAAAACCCCGTTATGGCTTCTTTTCAAGCCAAAATAGGTTGGAAAATGCTTGAAAGAGAGGAAATAAAAATTATCATTTCGTTTCGTTCCTACACGACGCGTAAAAGAAAATTCCAAGAAAATAGCAAAAAAATTCAAAAAATTCATTATGGCTTCTTTTCAAGCAAAAATAGGTTGGAAAATGCTGAGAAAGAGAGAAAATAAAAATTATCGTTTCGTTTCGTTCCTACCCGACGCGTAATAGAAAATTCCAAAGAAATAGCAAAAAAATTAAAAATATTCAAAAATACTATTATGGCTTCATTTCATGCCAAAACAGGTTGGAAAAGGCTAAAAAAGAGAGAAAACAAAAATTATTGTTTCGTTTCGTTCCTACACGATGCATAAGAGATAATTAAAAAAAAAATAACATAAAAATTCAAAAAATGAAAAAACCCCGTTATGGCTTCTTTTGAAGCCAAAATAGGTTGGAAAATGCTGAGAAAGAGAGAAAATAAAAATTATCGTTTCGTTTCGTTCCTACACGACGCGTAATAGAAAATTCCAAAAAAATAGCAATAAAATTAAAAATATTCAAAAATACTATTATGGCTTCATTTCAAGCCAAAACAGGATGGAAAAGGCTAAAAAAGGGAGAAAACAAAAATTATTGTTTCGTTTCGTTCCTACACGATGCATAAGAGATAATTAAAAAAAAAATAGCATAAAAATTCAAAAAATGAAAAAAACCCGTTATGGCTTCTTTTGAAGCCAAAATAGGTTGGAAAATGCTGAGAAAGAGAGAAAATAAAAATTATCGTTTCGTTTCGTTCCTACACGACGCGTAAAAGAAAATTCCAAAAAAATAGCAAAAAAATTCAAAAAATTCATTATGGCTTCTTTTCAAGCAAAAATAGGTTGGAAAATGCTGAGAAACAGAGAAACTAAAAATTATCGTTTCGTTTCGTTCCTACCCGACGCTTAATAGAGAATTCCAAAAAAATTGCGAAAAAATTCAAAAAATTCAAAAATACCATTATGCCTTCATTTGAAGCCAAAACAGGTTGGAAAAGGCTGAAAAAGAGAGAAAACAAAAATTATCGTTTCGTTTCGTTCCTACCCGACGCGTAATAGAAAATTCCAAAAAAATAGCAAAAAAATTCAAAAAATTCAAAAATACCATTATGCCTTCATTTCAAACGAAAACATGTTGGAAAAGGCTAAAAAAGAGAGAAAACAAGAATTATTGTTTCGTTTCGTTCCTACCCGACGCGTAATAGAAAATTTCAAAAAAATAGCAAAAAAATTCAAAAACCCCATTATGGCTTCTTTTCAAGCCAAAATAGGTTGGAAAATGCTGAGAAAGAGAGAAAATAAAAATTATCGTTTCGTTTCGTTCCTACCCGACGCGTAATAGAAAATTCCAAAAAAATAGCAAAAAAATTCAAAAAATTCAAAAATACCATTATGGCTTCATGCCAAGCCAAAACTGGTTGGAAAAGGCCGAAAAAGACAGAAAATAAAAATTATTGTTTCGTTTTGGATTCTACCCAACGCGTAATAGAAAATTCCAAAGAAATAGCAAAAAAATTCAAAAAATTCAAAAACACCATTATGCCTTCATTTGAAGCCAAAACAGGTTGGAAAAGGCTGAAAAAGAGAGAGAACAAAAATTTTAGTTTCGTTTCGTTCCTACCCGACGCTTTATAGAAAATTCCAAAAAAATAGCAAAAAAATTCAAAAAATTCAAAAATACCATTATGCCTTCAATTTAAACCAAAACATGTTGGAAAAGGCTAAAAAAGAGAGAAAACAACAATTATTGTTTCGTTTCGTTCCTACCCGACGCGTAATAGAAAATTCCAAAGAAATAGCAAAAAAATTCAAAAACCCCGTTATAGCTTCTTTTCAAGCCAAAATAGGTTGAAAAATGCTTAGAAAGAGAGGAAATAAAAATTATTATTTCGTTTCGTTCCTACACGACGCGTAAAAGAAAATTCCAAAAAAATAGCAAAAAAATTCAAAAACCCCATTATGGCTTCTTTTCAAGCCAAAATAGGTTGGAAAATGCTGAGAAAGAGAGAAAATAAAAATTATCGTTTCGTTTCGTTCCTACCCGACGAGTAATAGAAAATTCCAAAGAAATAGCAAAAAAATTCAAAAAATTCAAAAATACCATTATGCCTTCATTTTAAACCGAAACATGTTGGAAAAGGCTAAAAAAGAGAGAAAACAAAAATTATTGTTTCGTTTCGTTCCTACCCGACGCGTAATAGAAAATTCCAAAGAAATAGCAAAAAAATTCAAAAACCCCGTTATAGCTTCTTTTCAAGCCAAAATAGGTTGGAAAATGCTTAGAAAGAGAGGAAATAAAAATTATTATTTCGTTTCGTTCCTACACGACGCGTAAAAAGAAAATTCCAAAAAAATAGCAAAAAAATTCAAAAACCCCATTATGGCTTCTTTTCAAGCCAAAATAGGTTGGAAAATTCTGAGAAAGAGAAAAAACAAAAATTATCGTTTCGTTTCGTTCCTACCCGACGCTTAATAGAGAATTCCAAAAAAATAGCAAAAAAATTCAAAATATTCAAAAATACTATTATGGCTTCATTTCAAGCCAAAACAGGTTGGAAAAGGCTAAAAAAGATAGAAAACAAAAATTATTGTTTCGTTTCGTTCCTACACGACGCATAAGAGATAATTAAAAAAAAATAGCATAAAAATTCAAAAAATTAAAAAACCCCGTTATGGCTTCTTTTGAAGCCAAAATAGGATGGAAAATGCTGAGAAAGAGAGAAAATAAAAATTATCGTTTCGTTTCGTTCCTACCCGACGCTTAACAGAGAATTCCAAAAAAATAGCAAAAAAATTCAAAAAATTCAAAAATACCATTATGGCTTCATTCCAAGCCAAAACTGGTTGGAAAAGGCCGAAAAAGAGAGAAAATAAAAATTATTGTTTCGTTTTGGATTCTACCCAACGCGTAATAGAAAATTCCAAAGAAATAGGAAAAAAATTCAAAAAATTCAAAAATACCATTATGCCTTCATTTGAAGCAAAAACAGGTTGGAAAAGGCTGAAAAAGAGAGAGAACAAAAATTATAGTTTCGTTTCGTTCCTACCCGACGCTTTATAGAAAATTCCAAAAAAATAGCAAAAAAATTCAAAAAATTCAAAAATACCATTATGCCTTCAATTTAAACCAAAACATGTTGGAAAAGGCTAAAAAAGAGAGAAAACAACAATTATTGTTTCGTTTCGTTTCGTTCCTACCCGACGCGTAATAGAAAATTCCAAAGAAATAGCAAAAAAATTCAAAAACCCCGTTATAGCTTCTTTTCAAGCCAAAATAGGTTGAAAAATGCTTAGAAAGAGAGGAAATAAAAATTATTATTTCGTTTCGTTCCTACACGACGCGTAAAAGAAAATTCCAAAAAAATAGCAAAAAAATTCAAAAACCCCATTATGGCTTCTTTTCAAGCCAAAATAGGTTGGAAAATGCTGAGAAAGAGAGAAAATAAAAATTATCGTTTCGTTTCGTTCCTACCCGACGAGTAATAGAAAATTCCAAAGAAATAGCAAAAAAATTCAAAAAATTCAAAAATACCATTATGCCTTCATTTTAAACCGAAACATGTTGGAAAAGGCTAAAAAAGAGAGAAAACAAAAATTATTGTTTCGTTTCGTTCCTACCCGACGCGTAATAGAAAATTCCAAAGAAATAGCAAAAAAATTCAAAAACCCCGTTATAGCTTCTTTTCAAGCCAAAATAGGTTGGAAAATGCTTAGAAAGAGAGGAAATAAAAATTATTATTTCGTTTCGTTCCTACACGACGCGTAAAAAGAAAATTCCAAAAAAATAGCAAAAAAATTCAAAAACCCCATTATGGCTTCTTTTCAAGCCAAAATAGGTTGGAAAATTCTGAGAAAGAGAGAAAATAAAAATTATCGTTTCGTTTCGTTCCTACCCGACGCTTAATAGAGAATTCCAAAAAAATAGCAAAAAAATTCAAAATATTCAAAAATACTATTATGGCTTCATTTCAAGCCAAAACAGGTTGGAAAAGGCTAAAAAAGAGAGAAAACAAAAATTATTGTTTCGTTTCGTTCCTACACGACGCATAAGAGATAATTAAAAAAAAATAGCATAAAAATTCAAAAAATTAAAAAACCCCGTTATGGCTTCTTTTGAAGCCAAAATAGGATGGAAAATGCTGAGAAAGAGAGAAAATAAAAATTATCGTTTCGTTTCGTTCCTACCCGACGCTTAATAGAGAATTCCAAAAAAATAGCAAAAAAATTCAAAAAATTCAAAAATACCATTATGGCTTCATTTCAAGCCAAAACTGGTTGGAAAAGGCCGAAAAAGAGAGAAAATAGAAATTATTGTTTCGTTTTGGATTCTACCCAACGCGTAATAGAAAATTCCAAAGAAATAGTAAAAAAATTCAAAAAATTCAAAAATACCATTATGCCTTCATTTCAAACCAAAACATGTTGGAAAAGGCTAAAAAAGAGAGAAAAAAAAAATTATTGTTTCGTTTCGTTCCTACACGATGCATAAGAGATAATTAAAAAAAAAATAGCATAAAAATTCAAAAAATTCAAAAACCCCGTTATGGCTTCTTTTGAAGCCATAATAGGTTGGAAAATGCTGAGAAAGAGAGAAAACAAAAATTATCATTTTGTTTCGTTCCTACCCGACGCGTAATAGAAAATTCCAAAAAAATAGCAAAAAAATTCAAAAAATTCAAAAATACTATTATTCCTTCATTTGAAGCCAAAACAGGTTGGAAAAGGCTGAAAAAGAGAGAAAACAAAAATTATCGTTTCGTTTCATTCCTACCCGACGCGTAATAGAAAATTCCAAAAAAATAGCATAAAAATTCAAAAAATTCAAAAATACCATTATGCCTTCATTTCAAACCAAAACATGTTGGAAAAGGCTAAAAAAGAGAGAAAACAAGAATTATTGTTTCGTTTCGTTCCTACCCGACGCGTAATAGAAAATTCCAAAGAAATAGCAAAAAAATTCAAAAACCCCGTTATGGCTTCTTTTCAAGCCAAAATAGGTTGGTGAATGCTTAGAAAGAGAGGAAATAAAAATTATCATTTCGTTTCGTTCCTACACGACGCGTAAAAGAAAATTTCAAAAAAATAGCAAAAAAATTCAAAAACCCCATTATGGCTTCTTTTCAAGCCAAAATAGGTTGGAAAATGCTGAGAAAGAGAGAAAATAAAAATTATCGTTTCGTTTCGTTCCTACCCGACGCTTAACAGAGAATTCCAAAAAAATAGCAAAAAAATTCAAAAAATTCAAAAATACCATTATGGCTTCATTCCAAGCCAAAACTGGTTGGAAAAGGCCGAAAAAGAGAGAAAATAAAAATTATTGTTTCGTTTTGGATTCTACCCAACGCGTAATAGAAAATTCCAAAGAAATAGCAAAAAAATTCAAAAAATTCAAAAATACCATTATGCCTTCATTTGAAGCAAAAACAGGTTGGAAAAGGCTGAAAAAGAGAGAGAACAAAAATTTTAGTTTCGTTTCGTTCCTACCCGACGCTTTATAGAAAATTCCAAAAAAATAGCAAAAAAATTCAAAAAATTCAAAAATACCATTATGCCTTCAATTTAAACCAAAACATGTTGGAAAAGGCTAAAAAAGAGAGAAAACAACAATTATTGTTTCGTTTCGTTCCTACCCGACGCGTAATAGAAAATTCCAAAGAAATAGCAAAAAAATTCAAAAACCCCGTTATAGCTTCTTTTCAAGCCAAAATAGGTTGAAAAATGCTTAGAAAGAGAGGAAATAAAAATTATTATTTCGTTTCGTTCCTACACGACGCGTAAAAGAAAATTCCAAAAAAATAGCAAAAAAATTCAAAAACCCCATTATGGCTTCTTTTCAAGCCAAAATAGGTTGGAAAATGCTGAGAAAGAGAGAAAATAAAAATTATCGTTTCGTTTCGTTCCTACCCGACGAGTAATAGAAAATTCCAAAGAAATAGCAAAAAAATTCAAAAAATTCAAAAATACCATTATGCCTTCATTTTAAACCGAAACATGTTGGAAAAGGCTAAAAAAGAGAGAAAACAAAAATTATTGTTTCGTTTCGTTCCTACCCGACGCGTAATAGAAAATTCCAAAGAAATAGCAAAAAAATTCAAAAACCCCGTTATAGCTTCTTTTCAAGCCAAAATAGGTTGGAAAATGCTTAGAAAGAGAGGAAATAAAAATTATTATTTCGTTTCGTTCCTACACGACGCGTAAAAAGAAAATTCCAAAAAAATAGCAAAAAAATTCAAAAACCCCATTATGGCTACTTTTCAAGCCAAAATAGGTTGGAAAATTCTGAGAAAGAGAGAAAATAAAAATTATCGTTTCGTTTCGTTCCTACCCGACGCTTAATAGAGAATTCCAAAAAAATAGCAAAAAAATTCAAAATATTCAAAAATACTATTATGGCTTCATTTCAAGCCAAAACAGGTTGGAAAAGGCTAAAAAAGAGAGAAAACAAAAATTATTGTTTCGTTTCGTTCCTACACGACGCATAAGAGATAATTAAAAAAAAATAGCATAAAAATTCAAAAAATTAAAAAACCCCGTTATGGCTTCTTTTGAAGCCAAAATAGGATGGAAAATGCTGAGAAAGAGAGAAAATAAAAATTATCGTTTCGTTTCGTTCCTACCCGACGCTTAATAGAGAATTCCAAAAAAATAGCAAAAAAATTCAAAAAATTCAAAAATACCATTATGGCTTCATTTCAAGCCAAAACTGGTTGGAAAAGGCCGAAAAAGAGAGAAAATAGAAATTATTGTTTCGTTTTGGATTCTACCCAACGCGTAATAGAAAATTCCAAAGAAATAGTAAAAAAATTCAAAAAATTCAAAAATACCATTATGCCTTCATTTCAAACCAAAACATGTTGGAAAAGGCTAAAAAAGAGAGAAAAAAAAAAATTATTGTTTCGTTTCGTTCCTACACGATGCATAAGAGATAATTAAAAAAAAAATAGCATAAAAATTCAAAAAATTCAAAAACCCCGTTATGGCTTCTTTTGAAGCCATAATAGGTTGGAAAATGCTGAGAAAGAGAGAAAACAAAAATTATCGTTTTGTTTCGTTCCTACCCGACGCGTAATAGAAAATTCCAAAAAAATAGCAAAAAAATTCAAAAAATTCAAAAATACTATTATTCCTTCATTTGAAGCCAAAACAGGTTGGAAAAGGCTGAAAAAGAGAGAAAACAAAAATTATCGTTTCGTTTCGTTCCTACCCGACGCGTAATAGAAAATTCCAAAAAAATAGCATAAAAATTCAAAAAATTCAAAAATACCATTATGCCTTCATTTCAAACCAAAACATGTTGGAAAAGGCTAAAAAAGAGAGAAAACAAGAATTATTGTTTCGTTTCGTTCCTACCCGACGCGTAATAGAAAATTCCAAAGAAATAGCAAAAAAATTCAAAAACCCCATTATGGCTTCTTTTCAAGCCAAAATAGGTTGGTGAATGCTTAGAAAGAGAGGAAATAAAAATTATCATTTCGTTTCGTTCCTACACGACGCGTAAAAGAAAATTTCAAAAAAATAGCAAAAAAATTCAAAAACCCCATTATGGCTTCTTTTCAAGCCAAAATAGGTTGGAAAATTCTGAGAAAGAGAGAAAATAAAAATTATCGTTTCGTTTCGTTCCTACCCGACGCTTAATAGAGAATTCCAAAGAAATAGCAAAAAAATTCAAAAACCCCGTTATAGCTTCTTTTCAAGCCAAAATAGGTTGGAAAATGCTTAGAAAGAGAAGAAATAAAAATTATTATTTTGTATCGTTCCTACACGACGCGTAAAAGAAAATTCCAAAAAAATAGCAAAAAAATTCAAAAACCCCATTATGGCTTCTTTTCAAGCCAAAATAGGTTGGCAAATTCTGAGAAAGAGAGAAAATAAAAATTATCGTTTCGTTTCGTTCCTACCCGACGCTTAATAGAGAATTCCAAAAAAATAGCAAAAATATTCAAAATATTCAAAAATACTATTATGGCTTCATTTCAAGCCAAAACAGGTTGGCAAAGGCTAAAAAGAGGGAAAACAAAAATTATTGTTTCGTTTCGTTCCTACACGACGCATTAGAGATAATTAAAAAAAAAATAGCATAAAAATTCAAAAAATTAAAAAACCCCGTTATGGCTTCTTTTGAAGCCAAAATAGGTTGGAAAATGCTGAGAAAGAGAGAAAATAAAAATTATCGTTTCGTTTCGTTCCTACCCGACGAGTAATAGAAAATTCCAAAGAAATAGCAAAAAAATTCAAAAACCCCATTATGGCTTCTTTTAAAGCCAAAATAGGTTGGAAAATTCTGAGAAAGAGAGAAAATAAAAATTATCGTTTCGTTTCGTTCCTACCCGACGCTTAATAGAGAATTCCAAAAAAATAGCAAAAAAATTCAAAATATTCAAAAATACCATTATGGCTTCATTTCAAGCCAAAACTGGTTGGAAATGGCCGAAAAAGAGAGAAAATAGAAATTATTGTTTCGTTTTGGATTCTACCCAACGCGTAATAATAGAAAATTCCAAAGAAATAGCAAAAAAATGCAAAAAATTCAAAAATACCATTATGCCTTCATTTCAAACCAAAACATGTTGGAAATGGCTAAAAAAGAGAGAAAACAAGACTTATTGTTTCATTTCGTTCCTACACGACGCATAAGAGATAATTAAAAAAAAAATAGCATAAAAATTCAAAAAATTCAAAAATTCCGTTATGGCTTCTTTTCAAGCCAAAATAGGTTGGAAAATGCTGAGAAAGAGAGAAAATAAAAATTATCGTTTCGTTTCGTTCCTACCCGACGCTTAATAGAGAATTCCAAAAAAATAGCAAAAAAATTCAAAAAATTCAAAAATACCATAATGGCTTCATTTCAAGCCAAAACTGGTTGGAAATGGCCGAAAAAGAGAGAAAATAGAAATTATTGTTTCGTTTTGGATTCTACCCAACGCGTAATAGAAAATTCAAAAGAAATAGCAAAAAAATTCAAAAAATTCAAAAATACCATTATGCCTTCATTTCAAACCAAAACATGTTGGAAAAGGCTAAAAAAGAGAGAAAACAAGACTTATTGTTTCGTTTCGTTCCTACCCGACGTGTAATAGAAAATTCCAAAGAAATAGCAAAAAAATTCAAAAAATTCAAAAACCCCGTTATGGCTTCTTTTCAAGCCAAAATAGGTTGGAAAATGCTTGAAAGAGAGGAAATAAAAATTATCATTTCGTTTCGTTCCTACACGACGCGTAAAAGAAAATTCCAAAAAAATAGCAAAAAAATTCAAAAAATTCATTATGGCTTCTTTTCAAGCAAAAATAGGTTGGAAAATGCTGAGAAAGAGAGAAAATAAAAATTATCGTTTCGTTTCGTTCCTACCCGACGCGTAATAGAAAATTCCAAAGAAATAGCAAAAAAATTCAAAAAATTCAAAAACCCCGTTATGGCTTCTTTTCAAGCCAAAATAGGTTGGAAAATGCTTAGAAAGAGAGGAAATAAAAATTATCGTTTCGTTTCGTTCCTACACGACGCGTAAAAGAAAATTCCAAAAAAATAGCAAAAAAATTCAAAAACCCCATTATGGCTTCTTTTCAAGCCAAAATAGGTTGGAAAATTCTGAGAAAGAGAGAAAATAAAAATAATCGTTTCGTTTCGTTACTACCCGACGCTTAATAGAGAATTCCAAAAAAATAGCAAAAAAATTCAAAATATTCAAAAATACTATTATGGCTTCATTTCAAGCCAAAACAGGTTGGCAAAGGCTAAAAAGAGGGAAAACAAAAATTATTGTTTCGTTTCGTTCCTACACGACGCATAAGAGATAATTAATAAAAAAATAGCATAAAAATTCAAAAAATTAAAAAACCCCGTTGTGGCTTCTTTTGAAGCCAAAATAGGTTGGAAAATGCTGAGAAAGAGAGAAAATAAAAATTATCGTTTCGTTTCGTTCCTACCCGACGCTTAATAGAGAATTCCAAAAAATAGCAAAAAAATTCAAAAAATTCAAAAATACAATTATGGCTTCATTTCAAGCCAAAACTGGTTGGAAAAGGCCGAAAAAGAGAGAAAATAGAAATTATTGTTTCGTTTTGGATTCTACCCAACGCGTAATAGAAAATTCCAAAGAAATAGCAAAAAAATTCAAAAAATTCAAAAATACCATTATGCCTTCATTTCAAACCAAAACATGTTGGAAAAGGCTAAAAAAGAGAGAAAACAAGAATTATTGTTTCGTTTCGTTCCTACCCGACGTGTAATAGAAAATTCCAAAGAAATAGCAAAAAAATTCAAAAAATTCAAAAACCCCGTTATGGCTTCTTTTCAAGCCAAAATAGGTTGGAAAATGCTTGAAAGAGAGGAAATAAAAATTATCATTTCGTTTCGTTCCTACACGACGCGTAAAAGAAAATTCCAAAAAAATAGCAAAAAAATTCAAAAAATTCATTATGGCTTCTTTTCAAGCAAAAATAGGTTGGAAAATGCTGAGAAAGAGAGAAAATAAAAATTATCGTTTCGTTTCGTTCCTACCCGACGCGTAATAGAAAATTCCAAAGAAATAGCAAAAAAATTCAAAATATTCAAAAATACTATTATGCCTTCATTTGAAGCCAAAACAGGTTGGAAAAGGCTGAAAAAGAGAGAAAACAAAAATTATCGTTTCGTTTCGTTCCTACCCGACGCGTAATAGAAAATTCCAAAAAAATAGTAAAAAAATTCAAAATATTCAAAAATACTATTATGGCTTCATTTCAAGCCAAAACAGGTTGGAAAAGGCTAAAAAAGAGAGAAAACAAAAATTATTGTTTCGTTTCGTTCCTACACGATGCATAAGAGATAATTAAAAAAAAAATAGCATAAAAATTCAAAAAATGAAAAAACCCCGTTATGGCTTCTTTTGAAGCCAAAATAGGTTGGAAAATGCTGAGAAAGAGAGAAAATAAAAATTATCGTTTCGTTTCGTTCCTACCCGACATGTAATAGAAAATTCCAAAAAAATAGCAAAAAAATTCAAAAATACTATTATGCCTTCATTTGAAGCCAAAACAGGTTGGAAAAGGCTGAAAAAGAGAGAAAACAAAAATTATCGTTTCGTTTCGTTCCTACCCGACGCGTAATAGAAAATTCCAAAAAAATAGTAAAAAAATTCAAAAAACTCAAAAATACCATTATGCCTTCATTTCAAACCAAAACATGTTGGAAAAGGCTAAAAAAGAGAGAAAACAGGAATTATTGTTTCGTTTCGTTCCTACCCGACGCGTAATAGAAAATTCAAAAGAAATAGCAAAAAAATTCAAAAACCCCGTTATGGCTTCTTTTCAAGCCAAAATAGGTTGGAGAATGCTTAGAAAGAGAGGAAATAAAAATTATCATTTCGTTTCGTTCCTACACGACGCGTAAAAGAAAATTTCAAAAAAATAGCAAAAAAATTCAAAAACCCCATTATGGCTTCTTTTCAAGCCAAAATAGGTTGGAAAATGCTGAGAAAGAGAGAAAATAAAAATTATCGTTTCGTTTCGTTCCTACCCGACGCTTAATAGAGAATTCCAAAAAAATAGCAAAAAAATTCAAAAAATTCAAAAATACCATTATGGCTTCATTTCAAGCCAAAACTGGTTGGAAATGGCCGAAAAAGAGAGAAAATAGAAATTATTGTTTCGTTTTGGATTCTACCCAACGCGTAATAGAAAATTCCAAAGAAATAGCAAAAAAATTCAAAAAATTCAAAAATACCATTATGCCTTCATTTCAAACCAAAACATGTTGGAAAAGGCTAAAAAAGAGAGAAAACCAGACTTATTGTTTCGTTTCGTTCCTACACGACGCATAAGAGATAATTAAAAAAAAAATAGCATAAAAATTCAAAAAATTCAAAAACCCCGTTATGGCTTCTTTTCAAGCCAAAATTGGTTGGAAAATGCTGAGAAAGAGTGAAAATAAAAATTATCGTTTCGTTTCGTTCCTACCCGACGCTTAATAGAGAATTCCAAAAAAATAGCAAAAAAATTCAAAAAATTCAAAAATACCATTATGGCTTCATTTCAAGCCAAAACTGGTTGGAAATGGCCGAAAAAGAGAGAAAATAGAAATTATTGTTTCGTTTTGGATTCTACCCAACGCGTAATAGAAAATTCCAAAGAAATAGGAAAAAAATTCAAAAAATTCAAAAATACCATTATGCCTTCATTTCAAACCAAAACATGTTGGAAAAGGCTAAAAAAGAGAGAAAACAAGACTTATTGTTTCGTTTCGTTCCTACCCGACGTGTAATAGAAAATTCCAAACAAATAGCAAAAAAATTCAAAAACCCCGTTATGGCTTCTTTTCAAGCCAAAATAGGTTGGAAAATGCTTGAAAGAGAGGAAATAAAAATTATCATTTCGTTTCGTTCCTACACGACGCGTAAAAGAAAATTCCAAAAAAATAGGAAAAAAATTCAAAAAATTCATTATGGCTTCTTTTCAAGCAAAAATACGTTGGAAAATGCTGAGAAAGAGAGAAAATAAAAATTATCGTTTCGTTTCGTTCCTACCCGACGCGTAATAGAAAATTCCAAAGAAATAGCAAAAAAATTCAAAAACCCCGTTATAGCTTCTTTTCAAGCCAAAATAGGTTGGAAAATGCTTAGAAAGAGAAGAAATAAAAATTATTATTTCGTATCGTTCCTACACGACGCGTAAAAGAAAATTCCAAAAAAATAGCAAAAAAATTCAAAAACCCCATTATGGCTTCTTTTCAAGCCAAAATAGGTTGGAAAATTCTGAGAAAGAGAGAAAATAAAAATTATCGTTTCGTTTCGTTCCTACCCGACGCTTAATAGAGAATTCCAAAAAAATAGCAAAAATCTTCAAAATATTCAAAAATACTATTATGGCTTCATTTCAAGCCAAAACAGGTTGGCAAAGGCTAAAAAGAGGGAAAACAAAAATTATTGTTTCGTTTCGTTCCTACACGACGCATAAGAGATAATTAAAAAAAAAATAGCATAAAAATTCAAAAAATTAAAAAACCCCGTTATGGCTTCTTTTGAAGCCAAAATAGGTTGGAAAATGCTGAGAAAGAGAGAAAATAAAAATTATCGTTTCGTTTCGTTCCTACCCGACGCTTAATAGAGAATTCCAAAAAAATAGCAAAAAAATTCAAAAAATTCAAAAATACCATTATGGCTTCATTTCAAGCCAAAACTGGTTGGAAAAGGCCGAAAAAGAGAGAAAATAGAAATTATTGTTTCGTTTTGGATTCTACCCAACACGTAATAGAAAATTCCAAAGAAATAGCAAAAAAATTCAAAAAATTCAAAAATACCATTATGCCTTCATTTCAAACCAAAACATGTTGGAAAAGGCTAAAAAAGAGAGAAAACAAGAATTATTGTTTCGTTTCGTTCCTACCCGACGTGTAATAGAAAATTCCAAAGAAATAGCAAAAAAATTCAAAAAATTCAAAAACCCCGTTATGGCTTCTTTTCAAGCCAAAATAGGTTGGAAAATGCTTGAAAGAGAGGAAATAAAAATTATCATTTCGTTTCGTTCCTACACGACGCGTAAAAGAAAATTCCAAAAAAATAGCAAAAAAATTCAAAAAATTCATTATGGCTTCTTTTCAAGCAAAAATAGGTTGGAAAATGCTGAGAAAGAGAGAAAATAAAAATTATCGTTTCGTTTCGTTCCTACCCGACGCGTAATAGAAAATTCCAAAGAAATAGCAAAAAAATTAAAAATATTCAAAAATACTATTATGGCTTCATTTCAAGCCAAAACAGGATGGAAAAGGCTAAAAAAGGGAGAAAACAAAAATTATTGTTTCTTTTCGTTCCTACACGATGCATAAGAGATAATTAAAAAAAAAATAGCATAAAAATTCAAAAAATGAAAAAACCCCGTTATGGCTTCTTTTGAAGCCAAAATAGGTTGGAAAATGCTGAGAAAGAGAGAAAATAAAAATTATCGTTTCGTTTCGTTCCTACCCGACGCGTAATAGAAAATTCCAAAAAAATAGCAAAAAAATTCAAAAAATTCAAAAAAAACTTCATTTGAAGCCAAAACAGGTTGGAAAAGGCTGAAAAAGAGAGAAAACAAAAATTATCGTTTCGTTTCGTTCCTACCCGACGCGTAATAGAAAATTCCAAAAAAATAGCAAAAAAATTCAAAAAATTCAAAAATACCATTATGCCTTCATTTCAAACCAAAACATGTTGGAAAAGGCTAAAAAAGAGAGAAAACAGGAATTATTGTTTCGTTTCGTTCCTACACGACGCATAAGAGATAATTAAAAAAAAAATAGCATAAAAATTCAAAAAATTAAAAAACCCTGTTATGGCTTTTTTTGAAGCCAAAATAGGTTGGAAAATGCTGAGAAAGAGTGAAAATAAAAATTATCGTTTCGTTTCGTTCCTACCCGACGAGTAATAGAAAATTCCAAAGAAATAGCAAAAAAATTCAAAAATACCATTATGCCTTCATTTTAAACCAAAACATGTTGGAAAAGGCTAAAAAAGAGAGAAAACAAAAATTATTGTTTCGTTTCGTTCCTACCCGACGCGTAATAGAAAATTCCAAAGAAATAGCAAAAAAATTCAAAAACCCCGTTATAGCTTCTTTTCAAGCCAAAATAGGTTGGAAAATGCTTAGAAAGAGAGGAAATAAAAATTATTATTTCGTATCGTTCCTACACGACGCGTAAAAGAAAATTCCAAAAAAATAGCAAAAAAATTCAAAAACCCCATTATGGCTTCTTTTAAAGCCAAAATAGGTTGGAAAATTCTGAGAAAGAGAGAAAATAAAAATTATCGTTTCGTTTCGTTCCTACCCGACGCTTAATAGAGAATTCCAAAAAAATAGCAAAAAAATTCAAAATATTCAAAAATACTATTATGGCTTCATTTCAAGCCAAAACAGGTTGGCAAAGGCTAAAAAGAGGGAAAACAAAAATTATTGTTTCGTTTCGTTCCTACACGACGCATAAGAGATAATTAAAAAAAAAATAGCATAAAAATTCAAAAAATTAAAAAACCCCGTTATGGCTTCTTTTGAAGCCAAAATAGGTTGGAAAATGCTGAGAAAGAGAGAAAATAAAAATTATCGTTTCGTTTCGTTCCTACCCGACGCTTATTAGAGAATTCCAAAAAAATAGCAAAAAAATTCAAAAAATTCAAAAATACCATTATGGCTTCATTTCAAGCCAAAACTGGTTGGAAAAGGCCGAAAAAGAGAGAAAATAGAAATTATTGTTTCGTTTTGGATTCTACCCAACGCGTAATAGAAAATTCCAAAGAAATAGCAAAAAAATTCAAAAAATTCAAAAATACCATTATGCCTTCATTTCAAACCAAAACATGTTGGAAAAGGCTAAAAAAGAGAGAAAACAAGAATTATTGTTTCGTTTCGTTCCTACCCGACGTGTAATAGAAAATTCCAAAGAAATAGCAAAAAAATTCAAAAAATTCAAAAACCCCGTTATGGCTTCTTTTCAAGCCAAAATAGGTTGGAAAATGCTTGAAAGAGAGGAAATAAAAATTATCATTTCGTTTCGTTCCTACACGACGCGTAAAAGAAAATTCCAAAAAAATAGCAAAAAAATTCAAAAAATTCATTATGGCTTCTTTTCAAGCAAAAATAGGTTGGAAAATGCTGAGAAAGAGAGAAAATAAAAATTATCGTTTCGTTTCGTTCCTACCCGACGCGTAATAGAAAATTCCAAAGAAATAGCAAAAAAATTAAAAATATTCAAAAATACTATTATGGCTTCATTTCAAGCCAAAACAGGATGGAAAAGGCTAAAAAAGGGAGAAAACAAAAATTATTGTTTCTTTTCGTTCCTACACGATGCATAAGAGATAATTAAAAAAAAAATAGCATAAAAATTCAAAAAATGAAAAAACCCCGTTATGGCTTCTTTTGAAGCCAAAATAGGTTGGAAAATGCTGAGAAAGAGAGAAAATAAAAATTATCGTTTCGTTTCGTTCCTACCCGACGCGTAATAGAAAATTCCAAAAAAATAGCAAAAAAATTCAAAAAATTCAAAAAAAACTTCATTTGAAGCCAAAACAGGTTGGAAAAGGCTGAAAAAGAGAGAAAACAAAAATTATCGTTTCGTTTCGTTCCTACCCGACGCGTAATAGAAAATTCCAAAAAAATAGCAAAAAAATTCAAAAAATTCAAAAATACCATTATGCCTTCATTTCAAACCAAAACATGTTGGAAAAGGCTAAAAAAGAGAGAAAACAGGAATTATTGTTTCGTTTCGTTCCTACACGACGCATAAGAGATAATTAAAAAAAAAATAGCATAAAAATTCAAAAAATTAAAAAACCCTGTTATGGCTTTTTTTGAAGCCAAAATAGGTTGGAAAATGCTGAGAAAGAGTGAAAATAAAAATTATCGTTTCGTTTCGTTCCTACCCGACGAGTAATAGAAAATTCCAAAGAAATAGCAAAAAAATTCAAAAATACCATTATGCCTTCATTTTAAACCAAAACATGTTGGAAAAGGCTAAAAAAGAGAGAAAACAAAAATTATTGTTTCGTTTCGTTCCTACCCGACGCGTAATAGAAAATTCCAAAGAAATAGCAAAAAAATTCAAAAACCCCGTTATAGCTTCTTTTCAAGCCAAAATAGGTTGGAAAATGCTTAGAAAGAGAGGAAATAAAAATTATTATTTCGTATCGTTCCTACACGACGCGTAAAAGAAAATTCCAAAAAAATAGCAAAAAAATTCAAAAACCCCATTATGGCTTCTTTTAAAGCCAAAATAGGTTGGAAAATTCTGAGAAAGAGAGAAAATAAAAATTATCGTTTCGTTTCGTTCCTACCCGACGCTTAATAGAGAATTCCAAAAAAATAGCAAAAAAATTCAAAATATTCAAAAATACCATTATGGTTTCATTTCAAGCCAAAACTGGTTGGAAATGGCCGAAAAAGAGAGAAAATAGAAATTATTGTTTCGTTTTGGATTCTACCCAACGCGTAATAGAAAATTCCAAAGAAATAGCAAAAAAATTCAAAAAATTCAAAAATACCATTATGCCTTCATTTCAAACCAAAACATGTTGGAAAAGGCTAAAAAAGAGAGAAAACAAGACTTATTGTTTCGTTTCGTTCCTACCCGACGTGTAATAGAAAATTCCAAACAAATAGCAAAAAAATTCAAAAAATTCAAAAACCCCGTTATGGCTTCTTTTCAAGCCAAAATAGGTTGGAAAATGCTTGAAAGAGAGGAAATAAAAATTATCATTTCGTCTCGTTCCTACACGACGCGTAAAAGAAAATTCCAAAAAAATAGGAAAAAAATTCAAAAAATTCATTATGGCTTCTTTTCAAGCAAAAATACGTTGGAAAATGCTGAGAAAGAGAGAAAATAAAAATTATCGTTTCGTTTCGTTCCTACCCGACGCGTAATAGAAAATTCCAAAGAAATAGCAAAAAAATTCAAAAACCCCGTTATAGCTTCTTTTCAAGCCAAAATAGGTTGGAAAATGCTTAGAAAGAGAAGAAATAAAAATTATTATTTCGTATCGTTCCTACACGACGCGTAAAAGAAAATTCCAAAAAAAATTCAAAAACCCCATTATGGCTTCTTTTCGAGCCAAAATAGGTTGGAAAATTCTGAGAAAGAGAGAAAATAAAAATTATCGTTTCGTTTCGTTCCTACCCGACGCTTAATAGAGAATTCCAAAAAAATAGCAAAAATATTCAAAATATTCAAAAATACTATTATGGCTTCATTTCAAGCCAAAACAGGTTGACAAAGGCTAAAAAGAGGGAAAACAAAAATTATTGTTTCGTTTCGTTCCTACACGACGCATAAGAGATAATTAAAAAAAAAATAGCATAAAAATTCAAAAAATTAAAAAACCCCGTTATGGCTTCTTTTGAAGCCAAAATAGGTTGGAAAATGCTGAGAAAGAGAGAAAATAAAAATTATCGTTTCGTTTCGTTCCTACCCGACGCGTAATAGAAAATTCCAAAGAAATAGCAAAAAAATTAAAAATATTCAAAAATACTATTATGGCTTCATTTCAAGCCAAAACAGGATGGAAAAGGCTAAAAAAGGGAGAAAACAAAAATTATTGTTTCTTTTCGTTCCTACACGATGCATAAGAGATAATTAAAAAAAAAATAGCATAAAAATTCAAAAAATGAAAAAACCCCGTTATGGCTTCTTTTGAAGCCAAAATAGGTTGGAAAATGCTGAGAAAGAGAGAAAATAAAAATTATCGTTTCGTTTCGTTCCTACCCGACGCGTAATAGAAAATTCCAAAAAAATAGCAAAAAAATTCAAAAAATTCAAAAAAAACTTCATTTGAAGCCAAAACAGGTTGGAAAAGGCTGAAAAAGAGAGAAAACAAAAATTATCGTTTCGTTTCGTTCCTACCCGACGCGTAATAGAAAATTCCAAAAAAATAGCAAAAAAATTCAAAAAATTCAAAAATACCATTATGCCTTCATTTCAAACCAAAACATGTTGGAAAAGGCTAAAAAAGAGAGAAAACAGGAATTATTGTTTCGTTTCGTTCCTACACGACGCATAAGAGATAATTAAAAAAAAAATAGCATAAAAATTCAAAAAATTAAAAAACCCTGTTATGGCTTTTTTTGAAGCCAAAATAGGTTGGAAAATGCTGAGAAAGAGTGAAAATAAAAATTATCGTTTCGTTTCGTTCCTACCCGACGAGTAATAGAAAATTCCAAAGAAATAGCAAAAAAATTCAAAAATACCATTATGCCTTCATTTTAAACCAAAACATGTTGGAAAAGGCTAAAAAAGAGAGAAAACAAAAATTATTGTTTCGTTTCGTTCCTACCCGACGCGTAATAGAAAATTCCAAAGAAATAGCAAAAAAATTCAAAAACCCCGTTATAGCTTCTTTTCAAGCCAAAATAGGTTGGAAAATGCTTAGAAAGAGAGGAAATAAAAATTATTATTTCGTATCGTTCCTACACGACGCGTAAAAGAAAATTCCAAAAAAATAGCAAAAAAATTCAAAAACCCCATTATGGCTTCTTTTAAAGCCAAAATAGGTTGGAAAATTCTGAGAAAGAGAGAAAATAAAAATTATCGTTTCGTTTCGTTCCTACCCGACGCTTAATAGAGAATTCCAAAAAAATAGCAAAAAAATTCAAAATATTCAAAAATACCATTATGGTTTCATTTCAAGCCAAAACTGGTTGGAAATGGCCGAAAAAGAGAGAAAATAGAAATTATTGTTTCGTTTTGGATTCTACCCAACGCGTAATAGAAAATTCCAAAGAAATAGCAAAAAAATTCAAAAAATTCAAAAATACCATTATGCCTTCATTTCAAACCAAAACATGTTGGAAAAGGCTAAAAAAGAGAGAAAACAAGACTTATTGTTTCGTTTCGTTCCTACCCGACGTGTAATAGAAAATTCCAAACAAATAGCAAAAAAATTCAAAAAATTCAAAAACCCCGTTATGGCTTCTTTTCAAGCCAAAATAGGTTGGAAAATGCTTGAAAGAGAGGAAATAAAAATTATCATTTCGTCTCGTTCCTACACGACGCGTAAAAGAAAATTCCAAAAAAATAGGAAAAAAATTCAAAAAATTCATTATGGCTTCTTTTCAAGCAAAAATACGTTGGAAAATGCTGAGAAAGAGAGAAAATAAAAATTATCGTTTCGTTTCGTTCCTACCCGACGCGTAATAGAAAATTCCAAAGAAATAGCAAAAAAATTCAAAAACCCCGTTATAGCTTCTTTTCAAGCCAAAATAGGTTGGAAAATGCTTAGAAAGAGAAGAAATAAAAATTATTATTTCGTATCGTTCCTACACGACGCGTAAAAGAAAATTCCAAAAAAAATTCAAAAACCCCATTATGGCTTCTTTTCGAGCCAAAATAGGTTGGAAAATTCTGAGAAAGAGAGAAAATAAAAATTATCGTTTCGTTTCGTTCCTACCCGACGCTTAATAGAGAATTCCAAAAAAATAGCAAAAATATTCAAAATATTCAAAAATACTATTATGGCTTCATTTCAAGCCAAAACAGGTTGACAAAGGCTAAAAAGAGGGAAAACAAAAATTATTGTTTCGTTTCGTTCCTACACGACGCATAAGAGATAATTAAAAAAAAAATAGCATAAAAATTCAAAAAATTAAAAAACCCCGTTATGGCTTCTTTTGAAGCCAAAATAGGTTGGAAAATGCTGAGAAAGAGAGAAAATAAAAATTATCGTTTCGTTTCGTTCCTATCCGACGAGTAATAGAAAATTCCAAAGAAATAGCAAAAAAATTCTGAAAATTAAAAAACCCCATTATGGCTTCTTTTGAAGCCAAAATAGGTTGGAAAATGCTGAGAAAGAGAGAAAATAAAAATTATCGTTTCGTTTCGTTCCTACCCGACGCTTAATAGAGAATTCCAAAAAAATAGCAAAAAAATTCAAAAAATTCAAAAATACCATTATGGCTTCATTTCAAGCCAAAACTGGTTGGAAAAGGCCGAAAAAGAGAGAAAATAGAAATTATTGTTTCGTTTTGGATTCTACCCAACGCGTAATAGAAAATTCCAAAGAAATAGCAAAAAAATTCAAAAAATTCAAAAATACCATTATGCCTTCATTTCAAACCAAAACATGTTGGAAAAGGCTAAAAAAGAGAGAAAACAAGAATTATTGTTTCGTTTCGTTCCTACCCGACGTGTAATAGAAAATTCCAAAGAAATAGCAAAATAATTCAAAAAATTCAAAAACCCCGTTATGGCTTCTTTTCAAGCCAAAATAGGTTGGAAAATGCTTGAAAGAGAGGAAATAAAAATTATCATTTCGTTTCGTTCCTACACGACGCGTAAAAGAAAATTCCAAAAAAATACGAAAAAAATTCAAAAAATTCATTATGGCTTCTTTTCAAGCAAAAATACGTTGGAAAATGCTGAGAAAGAGAGAAAATAAAAATTATCGTTTCGTTTCGTTCGTACCCGACGCGTAATAGAAAATTCCAAAGAAATAGCAAAAAAATTCAAAAACCCCGTTATAGCTTCTTTTCAAGCCAAAATAGGTTGGAAAATGCTTGAAAGAGAGGAAATAAAAATTATCGTTTCGTTTCGTTCCTACCCGAGGCGTAATAGAAAATTCCAAAGAAATAGCAAAAAAATTAAAAATATTCAAAAATACTATTATGGCTTCATTTCAAGCCAAAACAGGATGGAAAAGGCTAAAAAAGGGAGAAAACAAAAATTATTGTTTCTTTTCGTTCCTACACGATGCATAAGAGATAATTAAAAAAAAAATAGCATAAAAATTCAAAAAATGAAAAAACCCCGTTATGGCTTCTTTTGAAGCCAAAATAGGTTGGAAAATGCTGAGAAAGAGAGAAAATAAAAATTATCGTTTCGTTTCGTTCCTACCCGACGCGTAATAGAAAATTCCAAAAAAATAGCAAAAAAATTCAAAAAATTCAAAAAAAACTTCATTTGAAGCCAAAACAGGTTGGAAAAGGCTGAAAAAGAGAGAAAACAAAAATTATCGTTTCGTTTCGTTCCTACCCGACGCGTAATAGAAAATTCCAAAAAAATAGCAAAAAAATTCAAAAAATTCAAAAATACCATTATGCCTTCATTTCAAACCAAAACATGTTGGAAAAGGCTAAAAAAGAGAGAAAACAGGAATTATTGTTTCGTTTCGTTCCTACACGACGCATAAGAGATAATTAAAAAAAAAATAGCATAAAAATTCAAAAAATTAAAAAACCCTGTTATGGCTTTTTTTGAAGCCAAAATAGGTTGGAAAATGCTGAGAAAGAGTGAAAATAAAAATTATCGTTTCGTTTCGTTCCTACCCGACGAGTAATAGAAAATTCCAAAGAAATAGCAAAAAAATTCAAAAATACCATTATGCCTTCATTTTAAACCAAAACATGTTGGAAAAGGCTAAAAAAGAGAGAAAACAAAAATTATTGTTTCGTTTCGTTCCTACCCGACGCGTAATAGAAAATTCCAAAGAAATAGCAAAAAAATTCAAAAACCCCGTTATAGCTTCTTTTCAAGCCAAAATAGGTTGGAAAATGCTTAGAAAGAGAGGAAATAAAAATTATTATTTCGTATCGTTCCTACACGACGCGTAAAAGAAAATTCCAAAAAAATAGCAAAAAAATTCAAAAACCCCATTATGGCTTCTTTTAAAGCCAAAATAGGTTGGAAAATTCTGAGAAAGAGAGAAAATAAAAATTATCGTTTCGTTTCGTTCCTACCCGACGCTTAATAGAGAATTCCAAAAAAATAGCAAAAAAATTCAAAATATTCAAAAATACTATTATGGCTTCATTTCAAGCCAAAACAGGTTGGCAAAGGCTAAAAAGAGGGAAAACAAAAATTATTGTTTCGTTTCGTTCCTACACGACGCATAAGAGATAATTAAAAAAAAAATAGCATAAAAATTCAAAAAATTAAAAAACCCCGTTATGGCTTCTTTTGAAGCCAAAATAGGTTGGAAAATGCTGAGAAAGAGAGAAAATAAAAATTATCGTTTCGTTTCGTTCCTACCCGACGCTTATTAGAGAATTCCAAAAAAATAGCAAAAAAATTCAAAAAATTCAAAAATACCATTATGGCTTCATTTCAAGCCAAAACTGGTTGGAAAAGGCCGAAAAAGAGAGAAAATAGAAATTATTGTTTCGTTTTGGATTCTACCCAACGCGTAATAGAAAATTCCAAAGAAATAGCAAAAAAATTCAAAAAATTCAAAAATACCATTATGCCTTCATTTCAAACCAAAACATGTTGGAAAAGGCTAAAAAAGAGAGAAAACAAGAATTATTGTTTCGTTTCGTTCCTACCCGACGTGTAATAGAAAATTCCAAAGAAATAGCAAAAAAATTCAAAAAATTCAAAAACCCCGTTATGGCTTCTTTTCAAGCCAAAATAGGTTGGAAAATGCTTGAAAGAGAGGAAATAAAAATTATCATTTCGTTTCGTTCCTACACGACGCGTAAAAGAAAATTCCAAAAAAATAGCAAAAAAATTCAAAAAATTCATTATGGCTTCTTTTCAAGCAAAAATAGGTTGGAAAATGCTGAGAAAGAGAGAAAATAAAAATTATCGTTTCGTTTCGTTCCTACCCGACGCGTAATAGAAAATTCCAAAGAAATAGCAAAAAAATTAAAAATATTCAAAAATACTATTATGGCTTCATTTCAAGCCAAAACAGGATGGAAAAGGCTAAAAAAGGGAGAAAACAAAAATTATTGTTTCTTTTCGTTCCTACACGATGCATAAGAGATAATTAAAAAAAAAATAGCATAAAAATTCAAAAAATGAAAAAACCCCGTTATGGCTTCTTTTGAAGCCAAAATAGGTTGGAAAATGCTGAGAAAGAGAGAAAATAAAAATTATCGTTTCGTTTCGTTCCTACCCGACGCGTAATAGAAAATTCCAAAAAAATAGCAAAAAAATTCAAAAAATTCAAAAAAAACTTCATTTGAAGCCAAAACAGGTTGGAAAAGGCTGAAAAAGAGAGAAAACAAAAATTATCGTTTCGTTTCGTTCCTACCCGACGCGTAATAGAAAATTCCAAAAAAATAGCAAAAAAATTCAAAAAATTCAAAAATACCATTATGCCTTCATTTCAAACCAAAACATGTTGGAAAAGGCTAAAAAAGAGAGAAAACAGGAATTATTGTTTCGTTTCGTTCCTACACGACGCATAAGAGATAATTAAAAAAAAAATAGCATAAAAATTCAAAAAATTAAAAAACCCTGTTATGGCTTTTTTTGAAGCCAAAATAGGTTGGAAAATGCTGAGAAAGAGTGAAAATAAAAATTATCGTTTCGTTTCGTTCCTACCCGACGAGTAATAGAAAATTCCAAAGAAATAGCAAAAAAATTCAAAAATACCATTATGCCTTCATTTTAAACCAAAACATGTTGGAAAAGGCTAAAAAAGAGAGAAAACAAAAATTATTGTTTCGTTTCGTTCCTACCCGACGCGTAATAGAAAATTCCAAAGAAATAGCAAAAAAATTCAAAAACCCCGTTATAGCTTCTTTTCAAGCCAAAATAGGTTGGAAAATGCTTAGAAAGAGAGGAAATAAAAATTATTATTTCGTATCGTTCCTACACGACGCGTAAAAGAAAATTCCAAAAAAATAGCAAAAAAATTCAAAAACCCCATTATGGCTTCTTTTAAAGCCAAAATAGGTTGGAAAATTCTGAGAAAGAGAGAAAATAAAAATTATCGTTTCGTTTCGTTCCTACCCGACGCTTAATAGAGAATTCCAAAAAAATAGCAAAAAAATTCAAAATATTCAAAAATACCATTATGGTTTCATTTCAAGCCAAAACTGGTTGGAAATGGCCGAAAAAGAGAGAAAATAGAAATTATTGTTTCGTTTTGGATTCTACCGAACGCGTAATAGAAAATTCCAAAGAAATAGCAAAAAAATTCAAAAAATTCAAAAATACCATTATGCCTTCATTTCAAACCAAAACATGTTGGAAAAGGCTAAAAAAGAGAGAAAACAAGACTTATTGTTTCGTTTCGTTCCTACCCGACGTGTAATAGAAAATTCCAAACAAATAGCAAAAAAATTCAAAAAATTCAAAAACCCCGTTATGGCTTCTTTTCAAGCCAAAATAGGTTGGAAAATGCTTGAAAGAGAGGAAATAAAAATTATCATTTCGTCTCGTTCCTACACGACGCGTAAAAG
Source organism: Quercus parvula (assembly GCA_030820535.1). NCBI lineage: Eukaryota > Viridiplantae > Streptophyta > Magnoliopsida > Fagales > Fagaceae > Quercus > Quercus parvula. The sequence goes on from JAUAME010000001.1 coordinate 51,344,581, forward strand.
AAAATTCCAAAAAAATAGGAAAAAAATTCAAAAAATTCATTATGGCTTCTTTTCAAGCAAAAATACGTTGGAAAATGCTGAGAAAGAGAGAAAATAAAAATTATCGTTTCGTTTCGTTCCTACCCGACGCGTAATAGAAAATTCCAAAGAAATAGCAAAAAAATTCAAAAACCCCGTTATAGCTTCTTTTCAAGCCAAAATAGGTTGGAAAATGCTTAGAAAGAGAAGAAATAAAAATTATTATTTCGTATCGTTCCTACACGACGCGTAAAAGAAAATTCCAAAAAAAATTCAAAAACCCCATTATGGCTTCTTTTCGAGCCAAAATAGGTTGGAAAATTCTGAGAAAGAGAGAAAATAAAAATTATCGTTTCGTTTCGTTCCTACCCGACGCTTAATAGAGAATTCCAAAAAAATAGCAAAAATATTCAAAATATTCAAAAATACTATTATGGCTTCATTTCAAGCCAAAACAGGTTGGCAAAGGCTAAAAAGAGGGAAAACAAAAATTATTGTTTCGTTTCGTTCCTACACGACGCATAAGAGATAATTAAAAAAAAAATAGCATAAAAATTCAAAAAATTAAAAAACCCCGTTATGGCTTCTTTTGAAGCCAAAATAGGTTGGAAAATGCTGAGAAAGAGAGAAAATAAAAATTATCGTTTCGTTTCGTTCCTATCCGACGAGTAATAGAAAATTCCAAAGAAATAGCAAAAAAATTCTGAAAATTAAAAAACCCCATTATGGCTTCTTTTGAAGCCAAAATAGGTTGGAAAATGCTGAGAAAGAGAGAAAATAAAAATTATCGTTTCGTTTCGTTCCTACCCGACGCTTAATAGAGAATTCCAAAAAAATAGCAAAAAAATTCAAAAAATTCAAAAATACCATTATGGCTTCATTTCAAGCCAAAACTGGTTGGAAAAGGCCGAAAAAGAGAGAAAATAGAAATTATTGTTTCGTTTTGGATTCTACCCAACGCGTAATAGAAAATTCCAAAGAAATAGCAAAAAAATTCAAAAAATTCAAAAATACCATTATGCCTTCATTTCAAACCAAAACATGTTGGAAAAGGCTAAAAAAGAGAGAAAACAAGAATTATTGTTTCGTTTCGTTCCTACCCGACGTGTAATAGAAAATTCCAAAGAAATAGCAAAATAATTCAAAAAATTCAAAAACCCCGTTATGGCTTCTTTTCAAGCCAAAATAGGTTGGAAAATGCTTGAAAGAGAGGAAATAAAAATTATCATTTCGTTTCGTTCCTACACGACGCGTAAAAGAAAATTCCAAAAAAATACGAAAAAAATTCAAAAAATTCATTATGGCTTCTTTTCAAGCAAAAATACGTTGGAAAATGCTGAGAAAGAGAGAAAATAAAAATTATCGTTTCGTTTCGTTCGTACCCGACGCGTAATAGAAAATTCCAAAGAAATAGCAAAAAAATTCAAAAACCCCGTTATAGCTTCTTTTCAAGCCAAAATAGGTTGGAAAATGCTTGAAAGAGAGGAAATAAAAATTATCATTTCGTTTCGTTTCTACACGACGCGTAAAAGAAAATTCCAAAAAAATAGGAAAAAAATTCAAAAAATTCATTATAGCTTCTTTTCAAGCAAAAATAGGTTGGAAAATGCTGAGAAAGAGAGAAAATAAAAATTATCGTTTCGTTTCGTTCCTACCCGACGCGTAATAGAAAATTCCAAAGAAATAGCAATAAAATTAAAAATATTCAAAAATACTATTATGGCTTCATTTCAAGCCAAAACAGGATGGAAAAGGCTAAAAAAGGGAGAAAACAAAAATTATTGTTTCGTTTCGTTCCTACACGATGCATAAGAGATAATTAAAAAAAAAATAGCATAAAAATTCAAAAAATGAAAAAACCCCGTTATGGCTTCTTTTGAAGCCAAAATAGGTTGGAAAATGCTGAGAAAGAGAGAAAATAAAAATTATCGTTTCGTTTCGTTCCTACACGACGCGTAATAGAGAATTCCAAAAAAATAGCAAAAAAATTCAAAAAATTCAAAAATACCATTATGCCTTCATTTGAAGCCAAAACAGGTTGGAAAAGGCTGAAAAAGAGAGAAAACAAAAATTATCGTTTCGTTTCGTTCCTACCCGACGCGTAATAGAAAATTCCAAAAAAATAGCAAAAAAATTCAAAAAATTCAAAAATACCATTATGCCTTCATTTCAAACGAAAACATGTTGGAAAAGGCTAAAAAAGAGAGAAAACAAGAATTATTGTTTCGTTTCGTTCCTACCCGACGCGTAATAGAAAATTCCAAAGAAATAGCAAAAAAATTCAAAAACCCCGTTATGGCTTCTTTTCAAGCCAAAATAGGTTGGAGAATGCTTAGAAAGAGAGAAAATAAAAATTATCATTTCGTTTCGTTCCTACACGACGCGTAAAAGAAAATTTCAAAAAAATAGCAAAAAAATTCAAAAACCCCATTATGGCTTCTTTTCAAGCCAAAATAGGTTGGAAAATGCTGAGAAAGAGAGAAAATAAAAATTATCGTTTCGTTTCGTTCCTACCCGACGCGTAATAGAAAATTCCAAAAAAATAGCAAAAAAATTCAAAAAATTCAAAAATACCATTATGGCTTCATGCCAAGCCAAAACTGGTTGGAAAAGGCCGAAAAAGACAGAAAATAAAAATTATTGTTTCGTTTTGGATTCTACCCAACGCGTAATAGAAAATTCCAAAGAAATAGCAAAAAAATTCAAAAAATTCAAAAACACCATTATGCCTTCATTTGAAGCCAAAACAGGTTGGAAAAGGCTGAAAAAGAGAGAAAACAAAAATTATAGTTTCGTTTCGTTCCTACCCGACGCGTAATAGAAAATTCCAAAAAAATAGCAAAAAAATTCAAAAAATTCAAAAATACCATTATGCCTTCATTTTAAACCAAAACATGTTGGAAAAGGCTAAAAAAGAGAGAAAACAAAAATTAGTGTTTCGTTTCGTTCCTACCCGACGCGTAATAGAAAATTCCAAAGAAATAGCAAAAAAATTCAAAAAACCCGTTATAGCTTCGTTTCAAGCCAAAATAGGTTGGAAAATGCTTAGAAAGAGAGGAAATAAAAATTATTATTTCGTTTCGTTCCTACACGACGCGTAAAAGAAAATTCCAAAAAAATAGCAAAAAAATTCAAAAACCCCATTATAGCTTCTTTTCAAGCGAAAATAGGTTGGAAAATGCTGAGAAAGAGAGAAAATAAAAATTATCGTTTCGTTTCGTTCCTACCCGACGCGTAATAGAAAATTCCAAAAAAATAGCAAAAAAATTCAAAAAATTCAAAAATACCATTATGCCGTCATTTTAAACCAAAACATGTTGGAAAAGGCTAAAAAAGAGAGAAAACAAAAATTATTGTTTCGTTTCGTTCATACCCGACGCGTAATAGAAAATTCCAAAGAAATAGCAAAAAAATTCAAAAACCCCGTTATAGCTTCTTTTCAAGCCAAAATAGGTTGGAAAATGCTTAGAAAGAGAGGAAATAAAAATTATTATTTCGTTTCGTTCCAACACGACGCGTAAAAGAAAATTCCAAAAAAATAGCAAAAAAATTCAAAAACCCCATTATAGCTTCTTTTCAAGCGAAAATAGGTTGGAAAATGCTGAGAAAGAGAGAAAATAAAAATTATCGTTTCGTTTCGTTCCTACCCGACGCGTAATAAAAATTCCAAAAAAATAGCAAAAAAATTCAAAAAATTCAAAAATACCATTATGCCTTCATTTTAAACCAAAACATGTTGGAAAAGGCTAAAAAAGAGAGAAAACAAAAATTATTGTTTCGTTTCGTTCCTACCCGACGCGTAATAGAAAATTCCAAAGAAATAGCAAAAAAATTCAAAAAATACAAAAATACCATTATGCCTTCATTTGAAGCCAAAACAGGTTGGAAAAGGCTGAAAAAGAGTGAAAACAAAAATTATCGTTTCGTTTCGTTCCTACCCGAAGCGTAATAGAAAATTCCAAAGAAATAGCAAAAAAATTCAAAAAATACAAAAATACCATTATGCCTTCATTTGAAGCCAAAACAGGTTGGAAAATGCTGAGAAAGAGAGAAAATAAAAATTATCGTTTCGTTTCGTTCCTACCCGACGCTTAATAGAGAATTCGAAAATAGCAAAAAAATTCAAAATATTCAAAAATACTGTTATGGCTTCATTTCAAGCCAAAACAGGTTGGAAAAGGCTAAAAAAGAGAGAAAACAAAAATTATTATTTCGTTTCGTTCCTACACGACGCATAAGAGATAATTAAAAAAAAAATAGCATAAAAATTCAAAAAATTAAAAAACCCCGTTATGGCTTCTTTTGAAGCCAAAATAGGTTGGAAAATGCTGAGAAAGAGAGAATAAAAATTATCGTTTCGTTTCGTTCCTACCCGACGCGTAATAGAAAATTCCAAAAAAATATCAAAAATATTCAAAAAATTCAAAAATACCATTATGCCTTCATTTGAAGCCAAAACAGGTTGGAAAAGGCTGAAAAAGAGAGAAAAGAAAAATTATCGTTTCGTTTCGTTCCTACCCGACGCGTAATAGAAAATTCCAAAAAAATAGCAAAAAAATTTAAAAAATTCAAAAATACCATTATGCCTTCATTTCAAACCAAAACATGTTGGAAAAGGCTAAAAAAGAGAGAAAACAAGAATTATTGTTTCGTTTCGTTCCCACCCGACGCGTAATAGAAAATTCCAAAGAAATAGCAAAAAAATTCAAAAAATTCAAAAATACCATTATGGGTTCATTTCAAGCCAAAACTGGTTGGAAAAGGCCGAAAAAGAGAGAAAATAGAAATTATTGTTTCGTTTTGGATTCTACCCAACGCGTAATAGAAAATTCCAAAGAAATAGCAAAAAAATTCAAAAAATTCAAAAATACCATTACACCTTCATTTCAAACCAAAACATGTTGGAAAAGGCTAAAAAAGAGAGAAAACAAGAATTATTGTTTCGTTTCATACCTACCCGACGCGTAATAGAAAATTCCAAAGAAATTGCAAAAAAATTCAAAAACCCCGTTATGGCTTCTTTTCAAGCCAAAATAGGTTGGAAAATGCTTAGAAAGAGAGGAAATAAAAATTATTATTTCGTTTCGTTCCTACACGACGCGTAAAAGAAAATTCCAAAAAAATAGCAAAAAAATTCAAAAACCCCATTATGGCTTCTTTTCAAGCCAAAATAGGTTGGAAAATGCTGAGAAAGAGAGAAAATAAAAATTATCGTTTCGTTTCGTTCCTACCCGACGCTTAACAGAGAATTCCAAAAAAATAGCAAAAAAATTCAAAAAATTCAAAAATACCATTATGGCTTCATTCCAAGCCAAAACTGGTTGGAAAAGGCCGAAAAAGAGAGAAAATAAAAATTATTGTTTCGTTTTGGATTCTACCCAACGCGTAATAGAAAATTCCAAAGAAATAGCAAAAAAATTCAAAAAATTCAAAAATACCATTATGCCTTCATTTGAAGCAAAAACAGGTTGGAAAAGGCTGAAAAAGAGAGAGAACAAAAATTATAGTTTCGTTTCGTTCCTACCCGACGCGTAATAGAAAATTCCAAAGAAATAGCAAAAAAATTCAAAAAATTCAAAAATACCATTTTGCCTTCATTTTAAACCGAAACATGTTGGAAAAGGCTAAAAAAGAGAGAAAACAAAAATTATTGTTTCGTTTCGTTCCTACCCGACGCGTAATAGAAAATTCCAAAGAAATAGCAAAAAAATTCAAAAACCCCATTATGGCTTCTTTTCAAGCCAAAATAGGATGGAAAATGCTGAGAAAGAGAGAAAATAAAAATTATCGTTTCGTTTCGTTCCTACCCGACGAGTAATAGAAAATTCCAAAGAAATAGCAAAAAAATTCAAAAAATTCAAAAATACCATTTTGCCTTCATTTTAAACCGAAACATGTTGGAAAAGGCTAAAAAAGAGAGAAAACAAAAATTATTGTTTCGTTTCGTTCCTACCCGACGCGTAATAGAAAATTCCAAAGAAATAGCAAAAAAATTCAAAAACCCCGTTATAGCTTCTTTTCAAGCCAAAATAGGTTGGAAAATGCTTAGAAAGAGAGGAAATAAAAATTATTATTTCGTTTCGTTCCTACACGACGCGTAAAAAGAAAATTCCAAAAAAATAGCAAAAAAATTCAAAAACCCCATTATGGCTTCTTTTCAAGCCAAAATAGGTTGGAAAATTCTGAGAAAGAGAGAAAATAAAAATTATCGTTTCGTTTCGTTCCTACCCGACGCTTAATAGAGAATTCCAAAAAAATAGCAAAAAAATTCAAAATATTCAAAAATACTATTATGGCTTCATTTCAAGCCAAAACAGGTTGGAAAAGGCTAAAAAAGAGAGAAAACAAAAATTATTGTTTCGTTTCGTTCCTACACGACGCATAAGAGATAATTAAAACAAAATAGCATAAAAATTCAAAAAATTAAAAAACCCCGTTATGGCTTCTTTTGAAGCCAAAATAGGATGGAAAATGCTGAGAAAGAGAGAAAATAAAAATTATCGTTTCGTTTCGTTCCTACCCGACGCTTAATAGAGAATTCCAAAAAAATAGCAAAAAAATTCAGAAAATTCAAAAATACCATTATGGCTTCATTTCAAGCCAAAACTGGTTGGAAAAGGCCGAAAAAGAGAGAAAATAGAAATTATTGTTTCGTTTTGGATTCTACCCAACGCGTAATAGAAAATTCCAAAGAAATAGTAAAAAAATTCAAAAAATTCAAAAATACCATTATGCCTTCATTTCAAACCAAAACATGTTGGAAAAGGCTAAAAAAGAGAGAAAAAAAAAATTATTGTTTCGTTTCGTTCCTACACGATGCATAAGAGATAATTAAAAAAAAAATAGCATAAAAATTCAAAAAATTCAAAAACCCCGTTATGGCTTCTTTTGAAGCCATAATAGGTTGGAAAATGCTGAGAAAGAGAGAAAACAAAAATTATCGTTTTGTTTCGTTCCTACCCGACGCGTAATAGAAAATTCCAAAAAAATAGCAAAAAAATTCAAAAAATTCAAAAATACTATTATTCCTTCATTTGAAGCCAAAACAGGTTGGAAAAGGCTGAAAAAGAGAGAAAACAAAAATTATCGTTTCGTTTCGTTCCTACCCGACGCGTAACAGAAAATTCCAAAAAAATAGCATAAAAATTCAAAAAATTCAAAAATACCATTATGCCTTCATTTCAAACCAAAACATGTTGGAAAAGGCTAAAAAAGAGAGAAAACAAGAATTATTGTTTCGTTTCGTTCCTACCCGACGCGTAATAGAAAATTCCAAAGAAATAGCAAAAAAATTCAAAAACCCCGTTATGGCTTCTTTTCAAGCCAAAATAGGTTGGTGAATGCTTAGAAAGAGAGGAAATAAAAATTATCATTTCGTTTCGTTCCTACACGACGCGTAAAAGAAAATTTCAAAAAAATAGCAAAAAAATTCAAAAACCCCATTATGGCTTCTTTTCAAGCCAAAATAGGTTGGAAAATGCTGAGAAAGAGAGAAAATAAAAATTATCGTTTCGTTTCGTTCCTACCCGACGCTTAACAGAGAATTCCAAAAAAATAGCAAAAAAATTCAAAAATACCATTATGGCTTCATTCCAAGCCAAAACTAGTTGGAAAAGGCCGAAAAAGAGAGAAAATAAAAATTATTGTTTCGTTTTGGATTCTACCCAACGCGTAATAGAAAATTCCAAAGAAATAGCAAAAAAATTCAAAAAATTCAAAAATACCATTATGCCTTCATTTGAAGCAAAAACAGGTTGGAAAAGGCTGAAAAAGAGAGAGAACAAAAATTATAGTTTCGTTTCGTTCCTACCCGACGCTTTATAGAAAATTCCAAAAAAATAGCAAAAAAATTCAAAAAATTCAAAAATACCATTATGCCTTCAATTTAAACCAAAACATGTTGGAAAAGGCTAAAAAAGAGAGAAAACAACAATTATTGTTTCGTTTCGTTCCTACCCGACGCGTAATAGAAAATTCCAAAGAAATAGCAAAAAAATTCAAAAACCCCGTTATAGCTTCTTTTCAAGCCAAAATAGGTTGAAAAATGCTTAGAAAGAGAGGAAATAAAAATTATTATTTCGTTTCGTTCCTACACGACGCGTAAAAGAAAATTCCAAAAAAATAGCAAAAAAATTCAAAAACCCCATTATGGCTTCTTTTCAAGCCAAAATAGGTTGGAAAATGCTGAGAAAGAGAGAAAATAAAAATTATCGTTTCGTTTCGTTCCTACCCGACGAGTAATAGAAAATTCCAAAGAAATAGCAAAAAAATTCAAAAAATTCAAAAATACCATTATGCCTTCATTTTAAACCGAAACATGTTGGAAAAGGCTAAAAAAGAGAGAAAACAAAAATTATTGTTTCGTTTCGTTCCTACCCGACGCGTAATAGAAAATTCCAAAGAAATAGCAAAAAAATTCAAAAACCCCGTTATAGCTTCTTTTCAAGCCAAAATAGGTTGGAAAATGCTTAGAAAGAGAGGAAATAAAAATTATTATTTCGTTTCGTTCCTACACGACGCGTAAAAAGAAAATTCCAAAAAAATAGCAAAAAAATTCAAAAACCCCATTATGGCTTCTTTTCAAGCCAAAATAGGTTGGAAAATTCTGAGAAAGAGAGAAAATAAAAATTATCGTTTCGTTTCGTTCCTACCCGACGCTTAATAGAGAATTCCAAAAAAATAGCAAAAAAATTCAAAATATTCAAAAATACTATTATGGCTTCATTTCAAGCCAAAACAGGTTGGAAAAGGCTAAAAAAGAGAGAAAACAAAAATTATTGTTTCGTTTCGTTCCTACACGACGCATAAGAGATAATTAAAAAGAAATAGCATAAAAATTCAAAAAATTAAAAAACCCCGTTATGGCTTCTTTTGAAGCCAAAATAGGATGGAAAATGCTGAGAAAGAGAGAAAATAAAAATTATCGTTTCGTTTCGTTCCTACCCGACGCTTAACAGAGAATTCCAAAAAAATAGCAAAAAAATTCAAAAAATTCAAAAATACCATTATGGCTTCATTCCAAGCCAAAACTGGTTGGAAAAGGCCGAAAAAGAGAGAAAATAAAAATTATTGTTTCGTTTTGGATTCTACCCAACGCGTAATAGAAAATTCCAAAGAAATAGCAAAAAAATTCAAAAAATTCAAAAATACCATTATGCCTTCATTTGAAGCAAAAACAGGTTGGAAAAGGCTGAAAAAGAGAGAGAACAAAAATTATAGTTTCGTTTCGTTCCTACACGATGCATAAGAGATAATTAAAAAAAAAATAGCATAAAAATTCAAAAAATTCAAAAACCCCGTTATGGCTTCTTTTGAAGCCATAATAGGTTGGAAAATGCTGAGAAAGAGAGAAAACAAAAATTATCGTTTTGTTTCGTTCCTACCCGACGCGTAATAGAAAATTCCAAAAAAATAGCAAAAAAATTCAAAAAATTCAAAAATACTATTATTCCTTCATTTGAAGCCAAAACAGGTTGGAAAAGGCTGAAAAAGAGAGAAAACAAAAATTATCGTTTCGTTTCGTTCCTACCCGACGCGTAACAGAAAATTCCAAAAAAATAGCATAAAAATTCAAAAAATTCAAAAATACCATTATGCCTTCATTTCAAACCAAAACATGTTGGAAAAGGCTAAAAAAGAGAGAAAACAAGAATTATTGTTTCGTTTCGTTCCTACCCGACGCGTAATAGAAAATTCCAAAGAAATAGCAAAAAAATTCAAAAACCCCGTTATGGCTTCTTTTCAAGCCAAAATAGGTTGGTGAATGCTTAGAAAGAGAGGAAATAAAAATTATCATTTCGTTTCGTTCCTACACGACGCGTAAAAGAAAATTTCAAAAAAATAGCAAAAAAATTCAAAAACCCCATTATGGCTTCTTTTCAAGCCAAAATAGGTTGGAAAATGCTGAGAAAGAGAGAAAATAAAAATTATCGTTTCGTTTCGTTCCTACCCGACGCTTAACAGAGAATTCCAAAAAAATAGCAAAAAAATTCAAAAAATTCAAAAATACCATTATGGCTTCATTCCAAGCCAAAACTAGTTGGAAAAGGCCGAAAAAGAGAGAAAATAAAAATTATTGTTTCGTTTTGGATTCTACCCAACGCGTAATAGAAAATTCCAAAGAAATAGCAAAAAAATTCAAAAAATTCAAAAATACCATTATGCCTTCATTTGAAGCAAAAACAGGTTGGAAAAGGCTGAAAAAGAGAGAGAACAAAAATTATAGTTTCGTTTCGTTCCTACCCGACGCTTTATAGAAAATTCCAAAAAAATAGCAAAAAAATTCAAAAAATTCAAAAATACCATTATGCCTTCAATTTAAACCAAAACATGTTGGAAAAGGCTAAAAAAGAGAGAAAACAACAATTATTGTTTCGTTTCGTTCCTACCCGACGCGTAATAGAAAATTCCAAAGAAATAGCAAAAAAATTCAAAAACCCCGTTATAGCTTCTTTTCAAGCCAAAATAGGTTGAAAAATGCTTAGAAAGAGAGGAAATAAAAATTATTATTTCGTTTCGTTCCTACACGACGCGTAAAAGAAAATTCCAAAAAAATAGCAAAAAAATTCAAAAACCCCATTATGGCTTCTTTTCAAGCCAAAATAGGTTGGAAAATGCTGAGAAAGAGAGAAAATAAAAATTATCGTTTCGTTTCGTTCCTACCCGACGAGTAATAGAAAATTCCAAAGAAATAGCAAAAAAATTCAAAAAATTCAAAAATACCATTATGCCTTCATTTTAAACCGAAACATGTTGGAAAAGGCTAAAAAAGAGAGAAAACAAAAATTATTGTTTCGTTTCGTTCCTACCCGACGCGTAATAGAAAATTCCAAAGAAATAGCAAAAAAATTCAAAAACCCCGTTATAGCTTCTTTTCAAGCCAAAATAGGTTGGAAAATGCTTAGAAAGAGAGGAAATAAAAATTATTATTTCGTTTCGTTCCTACACGACGCGTAAAAAGAAAATTCCAAAAAAATAGCAAAAAAATTCAAAAACCCCATTATGGCTTCTTTTCAAGCCAAAATAGGTTGGAAAATTCTGAGAAAGAGAGAAAATAAAAATTATCGTTTCGTTTCGTTCCTACCCGACGCTTAATAGAGAATTCCAAAAAAATAGCAAAAAAATTCAAAATATTCAAAAATACTATTATGGCTTCATTTCAAGCCAAAACAGGTTGGAAAAGGCTAAAAAAGAGAGAAAACAAAAATTATTGTTTCGTTTCGTTCCTACACGACGCATAAGAGATAATTAAAAAAAAATAGCATAAAAATTCAAAAAATTAAAAAACCCCGTTATGGCTTCTTTTGAAGCCAAAATAGGATGGAAAATGCTGAGAAAGAGAGAAAATAAAAATTATCGTTTCGTTTCGTTCCTACCCGACGCTTAACAGAGAATTCCAAAAAAATAGCAAAAAAATTCAAAAAATTCAAAAATACCATTATGGCTTCATTCCAAGCCAAAACTGGTTGGAAAAGGCCGAAAAAGAGAGAAAATAAAAATTATTGTTTCGTTTTGGATTCTACCCAACGCGTAATAGAAAATTCCAAAGAAATAGCAAAAAAATTCAAAAAATTCAAAAATACCATTATGCCTTCATTTGAAGCAAAAACAGGTTGGAAAAGGCTGAAAAAGAGAGAGAACAAAAATTATAGTTTCGTTTCGTTCCTACCCGACGCTTTATAGAAAATTCCAAAAAAATAGCAAAAAAATTCAAAAAATTCAAAAATACCATTATGCCTTCAATTTAAACCAAAACATGTTGGAAAAGGCTATAAAAGAGAGAAAACAACAATTATTGTTTCGTTTCGTTCCTACCCGACGCGTAATAGAAAATTCCAAAGAAATAGCAAAAAAATTCAAAAACCCCGTTATAGCTTCTTTTCAAGCCAAAATAGGTTGAAAAATGCTTAGAAAGAGAGGAAATAAAAATTATTATTTCGTTTCGTTCCTACACGACGCGTAAAAGAAAATTCCAAAAAAATAGCAAAAAAATTCAAAAACCCCATTATGGCTTCTTTTCAAGCCAAAATAGGTTGGAAAATGCTGAGAAAGAGAGAAAATAAAAATTATCGTTTCGTTTCGTTCCTACCCGACGAGTAATAGAAAATTCCAAAGAAATAGCAAAAAAATTCAAAAAATTCAAAAATACCATTATGCCTTCATTTTAAACCGAAACATGTTGGAAAAGGCTAAAAAAGAGAGAAAACAAAAATTATTGTTTCGTTTCGTTCCTACCCGACGCGTAATAGAAAATTCCAAAGAAATAGCAAAAAAATTCAAAAACCCCGTTATAGCTTCTTTTCAAGCCAAAATAGGTTGGAAAATGCTTAGAAAGAGAGGAAATAAAAATTATTATTTCGTTTCGTTCCTACACGACGCGTAAAAAGAAAATTCCAAAAAAATAGCAAAAAAATTCAAAAACCCCATTATGGCTTCTTTTCAAGCCAAAATAGGTTGGAAAATTCTGAGAAAGAGAGAAAATAAAAATTATCGTTTCGTTTCGTTCCTACCCGACGCTTAATAGAGAATTCCAAAAAAATAGCAAAAAAATTCAAAATATTCAAAAATACTATTATGGCTTCATTTCAAGCCAAAACAGGTTGGAAAAGGCTAAAAAAGAGAGAAAACAAAAATTATTGTTTCGTTTCGTTCCTACACGACGCATAAGAGATAATTAAAAAAAAATAGCATAAAAATTCAAAAAATTAAAAAACCCCGTTATGGCTTCTTTTGAAGCCAAAATAGGATGGAAAATGCTGAGAAAGAGAGAAAATAAAAATTATCGTTTCGTTTCGTTCCTACCCGACGCTTAACAGAGAATTCCAAAAAAATAGCAAAAAAATTCAAAAAATTCAAAAATACCATTATGGCTTCATTCCAAGCCAAAACTGGTTGGAAAAGGCCGAAAAAGAGAGAAAATAAAAATTATTGTTTCGTTTTGGATTCTACCCAACGCGTAATAGAAAATTCCAAAGAAATAGCAAAAAAATTCAAAAAATTCAAAAATACCATTATGCCTTCATTTGAAGCAAAAACAGGTTGGAAAAGGCTGAAAAAGAGAGAGAACAAAAATTATAGTTTCGTTTCGTTCCTACCCGACGCTTTATAGAAAATTCCAAAAAAATAGCAAAAAAATTCAAAAAATTCAAAAATACCATTATGCCTTCAATTTAAACCAAAACATGTTGGAAAAGGCTATAAAAGAGAGAAAACAACAATTATTGTTTCGTTTCGTTCCTACCCGACGCGTAATAGAAAATTCCAAAGAAATAGCAAAAAAATTCAAAAACCCCGTTATAGCTTCTTTTCAAGCCAAAATAGGTTGAAAAATGCTTAGAAAGAGAGGAAATAAAAATTATTATTTCGTTTCGTTCCTACACGACGCGTAAAAGAAAATTCCAAAAAAATAGCAAAAAAATTCAAAAACCCCATTATGGCTTCTTTTCAAGCCAAAATAGGTTGGAAAATGCTGAGAAAGAGAGAAAATAAAAATTATCGTTTCGTTTCGTTCCTACCCGACGAGTAATAGAAAATTCCAAAGAAATAGCAAAAAAATTCAAAAAATTCAAAAATACCATTATGCCTTCATTTTAAACCGAAACATGTTGGAAAAGGCTAAAAAAGAGAGAAAACAAAAATTATTGTTTCGTTTCGTTCCTACCCGACGCGTAATAGAAAATTCCAAAGAAATAGCAAAAAAATTCAAAAACCCCGTTATAGCTTCTTTTCAAGCCAAAATAGGTTGGAAAATGCTTAGAAAGAGAGGAAATAAAAATTATTATTTCGTTTCGTTCCTACACGACGCGTAAAAAGAAAATTCCAAAAAAATAGCAAAAAAATTCAAAAACCCCATTATGGCTTCTTTTCAAGCCAAAATAGGTTGGAAAATTCTGAGAAAGAGAGAAAATAAAAATTATCGTTTCGTTTCGTTCCTACCCGACGCTTAATAGAGAATTCCAAAAAAATAGCAAAAAAATTCAAAATATTCAAAAATACTATTATGGCTTCATTTCAAGCCAAAACAGGTTGGAAAAGGCTAAAAAAGAGAGAAAACAAAAATTATTGTTTCGTTTCGTTCCTACACGACGCATAAGAGATAATTAAAAAAAAATAGCATAAAAATTCAAAAAATTAAAAAACCCCGTTATGGCTTCTTTTGAAGCCAAAATAGGATGGAAAATGCTGAGAAAGAGAGAAAATAAAAATTATCGTTTCGTTTCGTTCCTACCCGACGCTTAACAGAGAATTCCAAAAAAATAGCAAAAAAATTCAAAAAATTCAAAAATACCATTATGGCTTCATTCCAAGCCAAAACTGGTTGGAAAAGGCCGAAAAAGAGAGAAAATAAAAATTATTGTTTCGTTTTGGATTCTACCCAACGCGTAATAGAAAATTCCAAAGAAATAGCAAAAAAATTCAAAAAATTCAAAAATACCATTATGCCTTCATTTGAAGCAAAAACAGGTTGGAAAAGGCTGAAAAAGAGAGAGAACAAAAATTATAGTTTCGTTTCGTTCCTACCCGACGCTTTATAGAAAATTCCAAAAAAATAGCAAAAAAATTCAAAAAATTCAAAAATACCATTATGCCTTCAATTTAAACCAAAACATGTTGGAAAAGGCTATAAAAGAGAGAAAACAACAATTATTGTTTCGTTTCGTTCCTACCCGACGCGTAATAGAAAATTCCAAAGAAATAGCAAAAAAATTCAAAAACCCCGTTATAGCTTCTTTTCAAGCCAAAATAGGTTGAAAAATGCTTAGAAAGAGAGGAAATAAAAATTATTATTTCGTTTCGTTCCTACACGACGCGTAAAAGAAAATTCCAAAAAAATAGCAAAAAAATTCAAAAACCCCATTATGGCTTCTTTTCAAGCCAAAATAGGTTGGAAAATGCTGAGAAAGAGAGAAAATAAAAATTATCGTTTCGTTTCGTTCCTACCCGACGAGTAATAGAAAATTCCAAAGAAATAGCAAAAAAATTCAAAAAATTCAAAAATACCATTATGCCTTCATTTTAAACCGAAACATGTTGGAAAAGGCTAAAAAAGAGAGAAAACAAAAATTATTGTTTCGTTTCGTTCCTACCCGACGCGTAATAGAAAATTCCAAAGAAATAGCAAAAAAATTCAAAAACCCCGTTATAGCTTCTTTTCAAGCCAAAATAGGTTGGAAAATGCTTAGAAAGAGAGGAAATAAAAATTATTATTTCGTTTCGTTCCTACACGACGCGTAAAAAGAAAATTCCAAAAAAATAGCAAAAAAATTCAAAAACCCCATTATGGCTTCTTTTCAAGCCAAAATAGGTTGGAAAATTCTGAGAAAGAGAGAAAATAAAAATTATCGTTTCGTTTCGTTCCTACCCGACGCTTAATAGAGAATTCCAAAAAAATAGCAAAAAAATTCAAAATATTCAAAAATACTATTATGGCTTCATTTCAAGCCAAAACAGGTTGGAAAAGGCAAAAAAAGAGAGAAAACAAAAATTATTGTTTCGTTTCGTTCCTACACGACGCATAAGAGATAATTAAAAAAAAATAGCATAAAAATTCAAAAAATTAAAAAACCCCGTTATGGCTTCTTTTGAAGCCAAAATAGGATGGAAAATGCTGAGAAAGAGAGAAAATAAAAATTATCGTTTCGTTTCGTTCCTACCCGACGCTTAACAGAGAATTCCAAAAAAATAGCAAAAAAATTCAAAAAATTCAAAAATACCATTATGGCTTCATTCCAAGCCAAAACTGGTTGGAAAAGGCCGAAAAAGAGAGAAAATAAAAATTATTGTTTCGTTTTGGATTCTACCCAACGCGTAATAGAAAATTCCAAAGAAATAGCAAAAAAATTCAAAAAATTCAAAAATACCATTATGCCTTCATTTGAAGCAAAAACAGGTTGGAAAAGGATGAAAAAGAGAGAGAACAAAAATTATAGTTTCGTTTCGTTC
The DNA here is from genome assembly GCA_030820535.1 of Quercus parvula. Classification (NCBI taxonomy): domain Eukaryota; kingdom Viridiplantae; phylum Streptophyta; class Magnoliopsida; order Fagales; family Fagaceae; genus Quercus; species Quercus parvula. The sequence continues at coordinate 51,360,541 of JAUAME010000001.1, forward strand.
CTACCCGACGCTTTATAGAAAATTCCAAAAAAATAGCAAAAAAATTCAAAAAATTCAAAAATACCATTATGCCTTCAATTTAAACCAAAACATGTTGGAAAAGGCTATAAAAGAGAGAAAACAACAATTATTGTTTCGTTTCGTTCCTACCCGACGCGTAATAGAAAATTCCAAAGAAATAGCAAAAAAATTCAAAAACCCCGTTATAGCTTCTTTTCAAGCCAAAATAGGTTGAAAAATGCTTAGAAAGAGAGGAAATAAAAATTATTATTTCGTTTCGTTCCTACACGACGCGTAAAAGAAAATTCCAAAAAAATAGCAAAAAAATTCAAAAACCCCATTATGGCTTCTTTTCAAGCCAAAATAGGTTGGAAAATGCTGAGAAAGAGAGAAAATAAAAATTATCGTTTCGTTTCGTTCCTACCCGACGAGTAATAGAAAATTCCAAAGAAATAGCAAAAAAATTCAAAAAATTCAAAAATACCATTATGCCTTCATTTTAAACCGAAACATGTTGGAAAAGGCTAAAAAAGAGAGAAAACAAAAATTATTGTTTCGTTTCGTTCCTACCCGACGCGTAATAGAAAATTCCAAAGAAATAGCAAAAAAATTCAAAAACCCCGTTATAGCTTCTTTTCAAGCCAAAATAGGTTGGAAAATGCTTAGAAAGAGAGGAAATAAAAATTATTATTTCGTTTCGTTCCTACACGACGCGTAAAAAGAAAATTCCAAAAAAATAGCAAAAAAATTCAAAAACCCCATTATGGCTTCTTTTCAAGCCAAAATAGGTTGGAAAATTCTGAGAAAGAGAGAAAATAAAAATTATCGTTTCGTTTCGTTCCTACCCGACGCTTAATAGAGAATTCCAAAAAAATAGCAAAAAAATTCAAAATATTCAAAAATACTATTATGGCTTCATTTCAAGCCAAAACAGGTTGGAAAAGGCTAAAAAAGAGAGAAAACAAAAATTATTGTTTCGTTTCGTTCCTACACGACGCATAAGAGATAATTAAAAAAAAATAGCATAAAAATTCAAAAAATTAAAAAACCCCGTTATGGCTTCTTTTGAAGCCAAAATAGGATGGAAAATGCTGAGAAAGAGAGAAAATAAAAATTATCGTTTCGTTTCGTTCCTACCCGACGCTTAATAGAGAATTCCAAAAAAATAGCAAAAAAATTCAAAAAATTCAAAAATACCATTATGGCTTCATTTCAAGCCAAAACTGGTTGGAAAAGGCCGAAAAAGAGAGAAAATAGAAATTATTGTTTCGTTTTGGATTCTACCCAACGCGTAATAGAAAATTCCAAAGAAATAGTAAAAAAATTCAAAAAATTCAAAAATACCATTATGCGTTCATTTCAAACCAAAACATGTTGGAAAAGGCTAAAAAAGAGAGAAAAAAAAAATTATTGTTTCGTTTCGTTCCTACACGATGCATAAGAGATAATTAAAAAAAAAATAGCATAAAAATTCAAAAAATTCAAAAACCCCGTTATGGCTTCTTTTGAAGCCATAATAGGTTGGAAAATGCTGAGAAAGAGAGAAAACAAAAATTATCGTTTTGTTTCGTTCCTACCCGACGCGTAATAGAAAATTCCAAAAAAATAGCAAAAAAATTCAAAAAATTCAAAAATACTATTATTCCTTCATTTGAAGCCAAAACAGGTTGGAAAAGGCTGAAAAAGAGAGAAAACAAAAATTATCGTTTCGTTTCGTTCCTACCCGACGCGTAATAGAAAATTCCAAAAAAATAGCATAAAAATTCAAAAAATTCAAAAATACCATTATGCCTTCATTTCAAACCAAAACATGTTGGAAAAGGCTAAAAAAGAGAGAAAACAAGAATTATTGTTTCGTTTCGTTCCTACCCGACGCGTAATAGAAAATTCCAAAGAAATAGCAAAAAAATTCAAAAACCCCGTTATGGCTTCTTTTCAAGCCAAAATAGGTTGGTGAATGCTTAGAAAGAGAGGAAATAAAAATTATCATTTCGTTTCGTTCCTACACGACGCGTAAAAGAAAATTTCAAAAAAATAGCAAAAAAATTCAAAAACCTCATTATGGCTTCTTTTCAAGCCAAAATAGGTTGGAAAATGCTGAGAAAGAGAGAAAATAAAAATTATCGTTTCGTTTCGTTCCTACCCGACGCTTAACAGAGAATTCCAAAAAAATAGCAAAAAAATTCAAAAAATTCAAAAATACCATTATGGCTTCATTCCAAGCCAAAACTGGTTGGAAAAGGCCGAAAAAGAGAGAAAATAAAAATTATTGTTTCGTTTTGGATTCTACCCAACGCGTAATAGAAAATTCCAAAGAAATAGCAAAAAAATTCAAAAAATTCAAAAATACCATTATGCCTTCATTTGAAGCAAAAACAGGTTGGAAAAGGCTGAAAAAGAGAAAGAACAAAAATTTTAGTTTCGTTTCGTTCCTACCCGACGCTTTATAGAAAATTCCAAAAAAATAGCAAAAAAATTCAAAAAATTCAAAAATACCATTATGCCTTCAATTTAAACCAAAACATGTTGGAAAAGGCTAAAAAAGAGAGAAAACAACAATTATTGTTTCGTTTCGTTCCTACCCGACGCGTAATAGAAAATTCCAAAGAAATAGCAAAAAAATTCAAAAACCCCGTTATAGCTTCTTTTCAAGCCAAAATAGGTTGAAAAATGCTTAGAAAGAGAGGAAATAAAAATTATTATTTCGTTTCGTTCCTACACGACGCGTAAAAGAAAATTCCAAAAAAATAGCAAAAAAATTCAAAAACCCCATTATGGCTTCTTTTCAAGCCAAAATAGGTTGGAAAATGCTGAGAAAGAGAGAAAATAAAAATTATCGTTTCGTTTCGTTCCTACCCGACGAGTAATAGAAAATTCCAAAGAAATAGCAAAAAAATTCAAAAATACCATTATGCCTTCATTTTAAACCGAAACATGTTGGAAAAGGCTAAAAAAGAGAGAAAACAAAAATTATTGTTTCGTTTCGTTCCTACCCGACGCGTAATAGAAAATTCCAAAGAAATAGCAAAAAAATTCAAAAACCCCGTTATAGCTTCTTTTCAAGCCAAAATAGGTTGGAAAATGCTTAGAAAGAGAGGAAATAAAAATTATTATTTCGTTTCGTTCCTACACGACGCGTAAAAAGAAAATTCCAAAAAAATAGCAAAAAAATTCAAAAACCCCATTATGGCTACTTTTCAAGCCAAAATAGGTTGGAAAATTCTGAGAAAGAGAGAAAATAAAAATTATCGTTTCGTTTCGTTCCTACCCGACGCTTAATAGAGAATTCCAAAAAAATAGCAAAAAAATTCAAAATATTCAAAAATACTATTATGGCTTCATTTCAAGCCAAAACAGGTTGGAAAAGGCTAAAAAAGAGAGAAAACAAAAATTATTGTTTCGTTTCGTTCCTACACGACGCATAAGAGATAATTAAAAAAAAATAGCATAAAAATTCAAAAAATTAAAAAACCCCGTTATGGCTTCTTTTGAAGCCAAAATAGGATGGAAAATGCTGAGAAAGAGAGAAAATAAAAATTATCGTTTCGTTTCGTTCCTACCCGACGCTTAATAGAGAATTCCAAAAAAATAGCAAAAAAATTCAAAAAATTCAAAAATACCATTATGGCTTCATTTCAAGCCAAAACTGGTTGGAAAAGGCCGAAAAAGAGAGAAAATAGAAATTATTGTTTCGTTTTGGATTCTACCCAACGCGTAATAGAAAATTCCAAAGAAATAGTAAAAAAATTCAAAAAATTCAAAAATACCATTATGCCTTCATTTCAAACCAAAACATGTTGGAAAAGGCTAAAAAAGAGAGAAAAAAAAAAATTATTGTTTCGTTTCGTTCCTACACGATGCATAAGAGATAATTAAAAAAAAAATAGCATAAAAATTCAAAAAATTCAAAAACCCCGTTATGGCTTCTTTTGAAGCCATAATAGGTTGGAAAATGCTGAGAAAGAGAGAAAACAAAAATTATCGTTTTGTTTCGTTCCTACCCGACGCGTAATAGAAAATTCCAAAAAAATAGCAAAAAAATTCAAAAAATTCAAAAATACTATTATTCCTTCATTTGAAGCCAAAACAGGTTGGAAAAGGCTGAAAAAGAGAGAAAACAAAAATTATCGTTTCGTTTCGTTCCTACCCGACGCGTAATAGAAAATTCCAAAAAAATAGCATAAAAATTCAAAAAATTCAAAAATACCATTATGCCTTCATTTCAAACCAAAACATGTTGGAAAAGGCTAAAAAAGAGAGAAAACAAGAATTATTGTTTCGTTTCGTTCCTACCCGACGCGTAATAGAAAATTCCAAAGAAATAGCAAAAAAATTCAAAAACCCCGTTATGGCTTCTTTTCAAGCCAAAATAGGTTGGTGAATGCTTAGAAAGAGAGGAAATAAAAATTATCATTTCGTTTCGTTCCTACACGACGCGTAAAAGAAAATTTCAAAAAAATAGCAAAAAAATTCAAAAACCCCATTATGGCTTCTTTTCAAGCCAAAATAGGTTGGAAAATTCTGAGAAAGAGAGAAAATAAAAATTATCGTTTCGTTTCGTTCCTACCCGACGCTTAATAGAGAATTCCAAAGAAATAGCAAAAAAATTCAAAAACCCCGTTATAGCTTCTTTTCAAGCCAAAATAGGTTGGAAAATGCTTAGAAAGAGAAGAAATAAAAATTATTATTTTGTATCGTTCCTACACGACGCGTAAAAGAAAATTCCAAAAAAATAGCAAAAAAATTCAAAAACCCCATTATGGCTTCTTTTCAAGCCAAAATAGGTTGGCAAATTCTGAGAAAGAGAGAAAATAAAAATTATCGTTTCGTTTCGTTCCTACCCGACGCTTAATAGAGAATTCCAAAAAAATAGCAAAAATATTCAAAATATTCAAAAATACTATTATGGCTTCATTTCAAGCCAAAACAGGTTGGCAAAGGCTAAAAAGAGGGAAAACAAAAATTATTGTTTCGTTTCGTTCCCACACGACGCAATAGAGATAATTAAAAAAAAAATAGCATAAAAATTCAAAAAATTAAAAAACCCCGTTATGGCTTCTTTTGAAGCCAAAATAGGTTGGAAAATGCTGAGAAAGAGAGAAAATAAAAATTATCGTTTCGTTTCGTTCCTACCCGACGAGTAATAGAAAATTCCAAAGAAATAGCAAAAAAATTCAAAAACCCCATTATGGCTTCTTTTAAAGCCAAAATAGGTTGGAAAATTCTGAGAAAGAGAGAAAATAAAAATTATCGTTTCGTTTCGTTCCTACCCGACGCTTAATAGAGAATTCCAAAAAAATAGCAAAAAAATTCAAAATATTCAAAAATACCATTATGGCTTCATTTCAAGCCAAAACTGGTTGGAAATGGCCGAAAAAGAGAGAAAATAGAAATTATTGTTTCGTTTTGGATTCTACCCAACGCGTAATAATAGAAAATTCCAAAGAAATAGCAAAAAAATGCAAAAAATTCAAAAATACCATTATGCCTTCATTTCAAACCAAAACATGTTGGAAAAGGCTAAAAAAGAGAGAAAACAAGACTTATTGTTTCGTTTCGTTCCTACACGACGCATAAGAGATAATTAAAAAAAAAATAGCATAAAAATTCAAAAAATTCAAAAACCCCGTTATGGCTTCTTTTCAAGCCAAAATAGGTTGGAAAATGCTGAGAAAGAGAGAAAATAAAAATTATCGTTTCGTTTCGTTCCTACCCGACGCTTAATAGAGAATTCCAAAAAAATAGCAAAAAAATTCAAAAAATTCAAAAATACCATAATGGCTTCATTTCAAGCCAAAACTGGTTGGAAATGGCCGAAAAAGAGAGAAAATAGAAATTATTGTTTCGTTTTGGATTCTACCCAACGCGTAATAGAAAATTCAAAAGAAATAGCAAAAAAATTCAAAAAATTCAAAAATACCATTATGCCTTCATTTCAAACCAAAACATGTTGGAAAAGGCTAAAAAAGAGAGAAAACAAGACTTATTGTTTCGTTTCGTTCCTACCCGACGTGTAAGAGAAAATTCCAAAGAAATAGCAAAAAAATTCAAAAAATTCAAAAACCCCGTTATGGCTTCTTTTCAAGCCAAAATAGGTTGGAAAATGCTTGAAAGAGAGGAAATAAAAATTATCATTTCGTTTCGTTCCTACACGACGCGTAAAAGAAAATTCCAAAAAAATAGCAAAAAAATTCAAAAAATTCATTATGGCTTCTTTTCAAGCAAAAATAGGTTGGAAAATGCTGAGAAAGAGAGAAAATAAAAATTATCGTTTCGTTTCGTTCCTACCCGACGCGTAATAGAAAATTCCAAAGAAATAGCAAAAAAATTCAAAAAATTCAAAAACCCCGTTATGGCTTCTTTTCAAGCCAAAATAGGTTGGAAAATGCTTAGAAAGAGAGGAAATAAAAATTATCGTTTCGTTTCGTTCCTACACGACGCGTAAAAGAAAATTCCAAAAAAATAGCAAAAAAATTCAAAAACCCCATTATGGCTTCTTTTCAAGCCAAAATAGGTTGGAAAATTCTGAGAAAGAGAGAAAATAAAAATAATCGTTTCGTTTCGTTACTACCCGACGCTTAATAGAGAATTCCAAAAAAATAGCAAAAAAATTCAAAATATTCAAAAATACTATTATGGCTTCATTTCAAGCCAAAACAGGTTGGCAAAGGCTAAAAAGAGGGAAAACAAAAATTATTGTTTCGTTTCGTTCCTACACGACGCATAAGAGATAATTAAAAAAAAAATAGCATAAAAATTCAAAAAATTAAAAAACCCCGTTGTGGCTTCTTTTGAAGCCAAAATAGGTTGGAAAATGCTGAGAAAGAGAGAAAATAAAAATTATCGTTTCGTTTCGTTCCTACCCGACGCTTAATAGAGAATTCCAAAAAATAGCAAAAAAATTCAAAAAATTCAAAAATACAATTATGGCTTCATTTCAAGCCAAAACTGGTTGGAAAAGGCCGAAAAAGAGAGAAAATAGAAATTATTGTTTCGTTTTGGATTCTACCCAACGCGTAATAGAAAATTCCAAAGAAATAGCAAAAAAATTCAAAAAATTCAAAAATACCATTATGCCTTCATTTCAAACCAAAACATGTTGGAAAAGGCTAAAAAAGAGAGAAAACAAGAATTATTGTTTCGTTTCGTTCCTACCCGACGTGTAATAGAAAATTCCAAAGAAATAGCAAAAAAATTCAAAAAATTCAAAAACCCCGTTATGGCTTCTTTTCAAGCCAAAATAGGTTGGAAAATGCTTGAAAGAGAGGAAATAAAAATTATCATTTCGTTTCGTTCCTACACGACGCGTAAAAGAAAATTCCAAAAAAATAGCAAAAAAATTCAAAAAATTCATTATGGCTTCTTTTCAAGCAAAAATAGGTTGGAAAATGCTGAGAAAGAGAGAAAATAAAAATTATCGTTTCGTTTCGTTCCTACCCGACGCGTAATAGAAAATTCCAAAGAAATAGCAAAAAAATTCAAAATATTCAAAAATACTATTATGCCTTCATTTGAAGCCAAAACAGGTTGGAAAAGGCTGAAAAAGAGAGAAAACAAAAATTATCGTTTCGTTTCGTTCCTACCCGACGCGTAATAGAAAATTCCAAAAAAATAGTAAAAAAATTCAAAATATTCAAAAATACTATTATGGCTTCATTTCAAGCCAAAACAGGTTGGAAAAGGCTAAAAAAGAGAGAAAACAAAAATTATTGTTTCGTTTCGTTCCTACACGATGCATAAGAGATAATTAAAAAAAAAATAGCATAAAAATTCAAAAAATGAAAAAACCCCGTTATGGCTTCTTTTGAAGCCAAAATAGGTTGGAAAATGCTGAGAATGAGAGAAAATAAAAATTATCGTTTCGTTTCGTTCCTACCCGACATGTAATAGAAAATTCCAAAAAAATAGCAAAAAAATTCAAAAATACTATTATGCCTTCATTTGAAGCCAAAACAGGTTGGAAAAGGCTGAAAAAGAGAGAAAACAAAAATTATCGTTTCGTTTCGTTCCTACCCGACGCGTAATAGAAAATTCCAAAAAAATAGTAAAAAAATTCAAAAAACTCAAAAATACCATTATGCCTTCATTTCAAACCAAAACATGTTGGAAAAGGCTAAAAAAGAGAGAAAACAGGAATTATTGTTTCGTTTCGTTCCTACCCGACGCGTAATAGAAAATTCCAAAGAAATAGCAAAAAAATTCAAAAACCCCGTTATGGCTTCTTTTCAAGCCAAAATAGGTTGGAGAATGCTTAGAAAGAGAGGAAATAAAAATTATCATTTCGTTTCGTTCCTACACGACGCGTAAAAGAAAATTTCAAAAAAATAGCAAAAAAATTCAAAAACCCCATTATGGCTTCTTTTCAAGCCAAAATAGGTTGGAAAATGCTGAGAAAGAGAGAAAATAAAAATTATCGTTTCGTTTCGTTCCTACCCGACGCTTAATAGAGAATTCCAAAAAAATAGCAAAAAATTCAAAAAATTCAAAAATACCATTATGGCTTCATTTCAAGCCAAAACTGGTTGGAAATGGCCGAAAAAGAGAGAAAATAGAAATTATTGTTTCGTTTTGGATTCTACCCAACGCGTAATAGAAAATTCCAAAGAAATAGCAAAAAAATTCAAAAAATTCAAAAATACCATTATGCCTTCATTTCAAACCAAAACATGTTGGAAAAGGCTAAAAAAGAGAGAAAACCAGACTTATTGTTTCGTTTCGTTCCTACACGACGCATAAGAGATAATTAAAAAAAAAATAGCATAAAAATTCAAAAAATTCAAAAACCCCGTTATGGCTTCTTTTCAAGCCAAAATAGGTTGGAAAATGCTGAGAAAGAGTGAAAATAAAAATTATCGTTTCGTTTCGTTCCTACCCGACGCTTAATAGAGAATTCCAAAAAAATAGCAAAAAAATTCAAAAAATTCAAAAATACCATTATGGCTTCATTTCAAGCCAAAACTGGTTGGAAATGGCCGAAAAAGAGAGAAAATAGAAATTATTGTTTCGTTTTGGATTCTACCCAACGCGTAATAGAAAATTCCAAAGAAATAGCAAAAAAATTCAAAAAATTCAAAAATACCATTATGCCTTAATTTCAAACCAAAACATGTTGGAAAAGGCTAAAAAAGAGAGAAAACAAGACTTATTGTTTCGTTTCGTTCCTACCCGACGTGTAATAGAAAATTCCAAAGAAATAGCAAAAAAATTCAAAAAATTAAAAAACCCCGTTATGGCTTCTTTTCAAGCCAAAATAGGTTGGAAAATGCTTGAAAGAGAGGAAATAAAAATTATCATTTCGTTTCGTTCCTACACGACGCGTAAAAGAAAATTCCAAAAAAATAGCAAAAAAATTCAAAAAATTCATTATGGCTTCTTTTCAAGCAAAAATAGGTTGGAAAATGCTGAGAAAGAGAGAAAATAAAAATTATCGTTTCGTTTCGTTCATACCCGACGCGTAATAGAAAATTCCAAAGAAATAGCAAAAAAATTCAAAAACCCCGTTATAGCTTCTTTTCAAGCCAAAATAGGTTGGAAAATGCTTAGAAAGAGAAGAAATAAAAATTATTATTTCGTATCGTTCCTACACGACGCGTAAAAGAAAATTCCAAAAAAATAGCAAAAAAATTCAAAAACCCCATTATGGCTTCTTTTCAAGCCAAAATAGGTTGGAAAATTCTGAGAAAGAGAGAAAATAAAAATTATCGTTTCGTTTCGTTCCTACCCGACGCTTAATAGAGAATTCCAAAAAAATAGCAAAAATCTTCAAAATATTCAAAAATACTATTATGGCTTCATTTCAAGCCAAAACAGGTTGGCAAAGGCTAAAAAGAGGGAAAACAAAAATTATTGTTTCGTTTCGTTCCTACACGACGCATAAGAGATAATTAAAAAAAAAATAGCATAAAAATTCAAAAAATTAAAAAACCCCGTTATGGCTTCTTTTGAAGCCAAAATAGGTTGGAAAATGCTGAGAAAGAGAGAAAATAAAAATTATCGTTTCGTTTCGTTCCTACCCGACGCTTAATAGAGAATTCCAAAAAAATAGCAAAAAAATTCAAAAAATTCAAAAATACCATTATGGCTTCATTTCAAGCCAAAACTGGTTGGAAAAGGCCGAAAAAGAGAGAAAATAGAAATTATTGTTTCGTTTTGGATTCTACCCAACGCGTAATAGAAAATTCCAAAGAAATAGCAAAAAAATTCAAAAAATTCAAAAATACCATTATGCCTTCATTTCAAACCAAAGCATGTTGGAAAAGGCTAAAAAAGAGAGAAAACAAGAATTATTGTTTCGTTTCGTTCCTACCCGACGTGTAATAGAAAATTCCAAAGAAATAGCAAAAAAATTCAAAAACCCCGTTATGGCTTCTTTTCAAGCCAAAATAGGTTGGTGAATGCTTAGAAAGAGAGGAAATAAAAATTATCATTTCGTTTCGTTCCTACACGACGCGTAAAAGAAAATTTCAAAAAAATAGCAAAAAAATTCAAAAACCCCATTATGGCTTCTTTTCAAGCCAAAATAGGTTGGAAAATGCTGAGAAAGAGAGAAAATAAAAATTATCGTTTCGTTTCGTTCCTACCCGACGCTTAACAGAGAATTCCAAAAAAATAGCAAAAAAATTCAAAAAATTCAAAAATACCATTATGGCTTCATTCCAAGCCAAAACTGGTTGGAAAAGGCCGAAAAAGAGAGAAAATAAAAATTATTGTTTCGTTTTGGATTCTACCCAACGCGTAATAGAAAATTCCAAAGAAATAGCAAAAAAATTCAAAAAATTCAAAAATACCATTATGCCTTCATTTGAAGCAAAAACAGGTTGGAAAAGGCTGAAAAAGAGAGAGAACAAAAATTTTAGTTTCGTTTCGTTCCTACCCGACGCTTTATAGAAAATTCCAAAAAAATAGCAAAAAAATTCAAAAAATTCAAAAATACCATTATGCCTTCAATTTAAACCAAAACATGTTGGAAAAGGCTAAAAAAGAGAGAAAACAACAATTATTGTTTCGTTTCGTTCCTACCCGACGCGTAATAGAAAATTCCAAAGAAATAGCAAAAAAATTCAAAAACCCCGTTATAGCTTCTTTTCAAGCCAAAATAGGTTGAAAAATGCTTAGAAAGAGAGGAAATAAAAATTATTATTTCGTTTCGTTCCTACACGACGCGTAAAAGAAAATTCCAAAAAAATAGCAAAAAAATTCAAAAACCCCATTATGGCTTCTTTTCAAGCCAAAATAGGTTAATGGTATTTTTGAATTTTTTGAATTTTTTTGCTATTTTTTTGGAATTCTCTATTAAGCGTCGGGTAGGAACGAAACGAAACGATAATTTTTATTTTCTCTCTTTCTCAGCATTTTCCAACCTATTTTGGCTTGAAAAGAAGCCATAACGAGGTTTTTGAATTTTCTGAATTTTTTTGCTATTTCTTTGGAATTTTCTATTACACGTCGGGTTGGAACGAAACGAAACGATAATTTTTATTTTCTCTCTTTCTCAGCATTTTCCAACCTATTTTTGCTTGAAAAGAAGCCATAATGAATTTTTTGAATTTTTTTGCTATTTTTTTGGAATTTTCTATTACGTGTCGGGTAGGAACGAAACGAAACAATAATTCCTGTTTTCTCTCTTTTTTAGCCTTTTCCAACATGTTTTGGTTTGAAATGAAGGCATAATGGTATTTTTGAATTTTTTGAATTTTTTTGCTATTTTTTTGGAATTTTCTATTACGCGTCGGGTAGGAACGAAACGAAACGATAATTTTTGTTTTCTCTCTTTTTCAGCCTTTTCCAACCTGTTTTGGCTTCAAATGAAGGCATAATAGTATTTTTTGAATTTTTTTGCTATTTTTTTGGAATTTTCTATTACGTGTCGGGTAGGAACGAAACGAAACGATAATTTTTATTTTCTCTCTTTCTCAGCATTTTCCAACCTATTTTGGCTTCAAAAGAAGCCATAACGGGGTTTTTTCATTTTTTGAATTTTTATGCTATTTTTTTTTTAATTATCTCTTATGCATCGTGTAGGAACGAAACGAAACAATAATTTTTGTTTTCTCCCTTTTTTAGCCTTTTCCAACCTGTTTTGGCTTGAAATGAAGCCATAATAGTATTTTTGAATATTTTTAATTTTTTTGCTATTTCTTTGGAATTTTCTATTACGCGTCGGGTAGGAACGAAACGAAACGATAATTTTTATTTTCTCTCTTTCTCAGCATTTTCCAACCTATTTTTGCTTGAAAATAAGCCATAATGAATTTTTTGAATTTTTTTGCTATTTTTTTGGAATTTTCTTTTACGCGTCGTGTAGGAACGAAACGAAATGATAATTTTTATTTCCTCTCTTTCAAGCATTTTCCAACCTATTTTGGCTTGAAAAGAAGCCATAACAGGGTTTTTGAATTTTTTGAATTTTTTTGCTATTTCTTTGGAATTTTCTATTACACGTCGGGTAGGAACGAAACGAAACAATAAGTTTGTTTTCTCTCGTTTTTAGCCTTTTCCAACATGTTTTGGTTTGAAATGAAGGCATAATGGTATTTTTGAATTTTTTGAATTTTTTTGCTATTTCTTTGGAATTTTCTATTACGCGTTGGGTAGAATCCAAAACGAAACAATAATTTCTATTTTCTCTCTTTTTCGGCCATTTCCAACCAGTTTTGGCTTGAAATGAAGCCATAATGGTATTTTTGAATTTTTTGAATTTTTTTGCTATTTTTTTGGAATTCTCTATTAAGCGTCGGGTAGGAACGAAACGAAACGATAATTTTTATTTTCTCTCTTTCTCAGCATTTTCCAACCTATTTTGGCTTGAAAAGAAGCCATAACGGGGTTTTTGAATTTTCTGAATTTTTTTGCTATTTCTTTGGAATTTTCTATTACACGTCGGGTAAGAACGAAACGAAACAATAAGTCTTGTTTTCTCTCTTTTTTAGCCTTTTCCAACATGTTTTGGTTTGAAATGAAGGCATAATGGTATTTTTGAATTTTTTGAATTTTTTTGCTATTTCTTTGGAATTTTCTATTACGCGTTGGGTAGAATCCAAAACGAAACAATAATTTCTATTTTCTCTCTTTTTCGGCCATTTCCAACCAGTTTTGGCTTGAAATGAGGCCATAATGGTATTTTTGAATTTTTTGAATTTTTTTTCTATTTTTTTGAAATTCTCTATTAAGCGTCGGGTAGGAACGAAACGAAACGATAATTTTTATTTTCTCTCTTTCTCAGCATTTTCCAACCTATTTTGGCTTGAAAAGAAGCCATAATGGGGTTTTTGAATTTTTTTGCTATTTTTTTGAAATTTTCTTTTACGCGTCGTGTAGGAACGAAACGAAATGATAATTTTTATTTCCCCTCTTTCTAAGCATTCTCCAACCTATTTTGGCTTGAAAAGAAACCATAACGGGGTTTTTGAATTTTTTTGCTATTTCTTTGGAATTTTCTATTACGCGTCGGGTAGGAACGAAACGAAACAATAATTCCTGTTTTCTCTCTTTTTTAGCCTTTTCCAACATGTTTTGGTTTGAAATGAAGGCATAATGGTATTTTTGAATTTTTTGAATTTTTTTGCTATTTTTTTGGAATTTTCTATTACGCGTCGGGTAGGAACGAAACGAAACGATAATTTTTGTTTTCTCTCTTTTTCAGCCTTTTCCAACCTGTTTTGGCTTCAAATGAAGGCATAATAGTATTTTTGAATTTTTTTGCTATTTTTTTGGAATTTTCTATTACGCGTCGGGTAGGAACGAAACGAAACGATAATTTTTATTTTCTCTCTTTCTCAGCATTTTCCAACCTATTTTTGCTTGAAAAGAAGCCATAATGAATTTTTTGAATTTTTTGCTATTTTTTTGGAATTTTCTTTTACGCGTCGTGTAGGAACGAAACGAAACGATAATTTTTATTTTCTCTCTTTCTCAGCATTTTCCAACCTATTTTGGCTTCAAAGGAAGCCATAACGGGGTTTTTTCATTTTTTGAATTTTTATGCTATTTTTTTTTTAATTATCTCTTATGCATCGTGTAGGAACGAAACGAAACAATAATTTTTGTTTTCTCCCTTTTTTAGCCTTTTCCAACCTGTTTTGGCTTGAAATGAAGCCATAATAGTATTTTAGAATATTTTTAATTTTTTTGCTATTTCTTTGGAATTTTCTATTACGCGTCGGGTAGGAACGAAACGAAACGATAATTTTTATTTTCTCTCTTTCTCAGCATTTTCCAACCTATTTTTGCTTGAAAAGAAGCCATAATGAATTTTTTGAATTTTTTTGCTATTTTTTTGGAATTTTCTTTTACGCGTCGTGTAGGAACGAAACGAAATGATAATTTTTATTTCCTCTCTTTCAAGCATTTTCCCACTTATTTTGGCTTGAAAAGAAGCCATAACGGGGTTTTTGAATTTTTTGAATTTTTTTGCTATTTCTTTGGAATTTTCTATTACACGTCGGGTAGGAACGAAACGAAACAATAAGTCTTGTTTTCTCTCTTTTTTAGCCTTTTCCAACATGTTTTGGTTTGAAATGAAGGCATAATGGTATTTTTGAATTTTTTTAATTTTTTTGCTATTTCTTTGGAATTTTCTATTACGCGTTGGGTAGAATCCAAAACGAAACAATAATTTCTATTTTCTCTCTTTTTCGGCCATTTCCAACCAGTTTTGGCTTGAAATGAAGCCATAATGGTATTTTTGAATTTTTTGAATTTTTTTGCTATTTTTTTGGAATTCTCTATTAAGCGTCGGGTAGGAACGAAACGAAACGATAATTTTTATTTTCTCTCTTTCTCAGCATTTTCCAACCTATTTTGGCTTGAAAAGAAGCCATAACGAGGTTTTTGAATTTTCTGAATTTTTTTGCTATTTCTTTGGAATTTTCTATTACACGTCGGGTAGGAATGAAACGAAACGATAATTTTTATTTTCTCTCTTTCTCAGCATTTTCCAACCTATTTTGGCTTCAAAAGAAGCCATAACGGGGTTTTTTAATTTTTTGAATTTTTATGCTATTTTTTTTTTTAATTATCTCTTATGCGTCGTGTAGGAACGAAACGAAACAATAATTTTTGTTTTCCCTCTTTTTTAGCCTTTGCCAACCTGTTTTGGCTTGAAATGAAGCCATAATAATATTTTTGAATATTTTGAATTTTTTTGCTATTTTTTTGGAATTCTCTATTAAGCGTCAAGTAGGAACGAAACGAAACGATAATTTTTATTTTCTCTCTTTCTCAGAATTTTCCAACCTATTTTGGCTTGAAAAGAAGCCATAATGGGGTTTTTGAATTTTTTTGCTATTTTTTTGGAATTTTCTTTTACGCGTCGTGTAGGAACGATACGAAATAATAATTTTTATTTCTTCTCTTTCTAAGCATTTTCCAACCTATTTTGGCATGAAAAGAAGCTATAACGGGGTTTTTGAATTTTTTTGCTATTTCTTTGGAATTTTCTATTACGCGTCGGGTAGGAACGAAACGAAACGATAATTTTTATTTTCTCTCTTTCTCAGCATTTTCCAACCTATTTTTGCTTGAAAAGAGGCCATAATGAATTTTTTGAATTTTTTTGCTATTTTTTTGGAATTTTCTTTTACGCGTCGTGTAGGAACGAAACGAAATGATAATTTTTATTTCCTCTCTTTCAAGCATTTTCCATCCTATTTTGGCTTGAAAAGAAGCCATAACGGGGTTTTTGAATTTTTTGAATTTTTTTGCTATTTCTTTGGAATTTTCTATTACACGTCGGGTAGGAACGAAACGAAACAATAAGTCTTGTTTTCTCTCTTTTTTAGCCTTTTCCAACATGTTTTGGTTTGAAATGAAGGCATAATGGCATTTTTGAATTTTTTGAATTTTTTTGCTATTTCTTTGGAATTTTCTATTACGCGTTGGGTAGAATCCAAAACGAAACAATAATTTCTATTTTCTCTCTTTTTCGGCCATTTCCAACCAGTTTTGGCTTGAAATGAAGCCATAATGGTATTTTTGAATTTTTTGAATTTTTTTGCTATTTTTTTGGAATTCTCTATTAAGCGTCGGGTAGGAACGAAACGAAACGATAATTTTTATTTTCTCTCTTTCTCAGCATTTTCCAACCTATTTTGGCTTGAAAAGAAGCCATAACGAGGTTTTTGAATTTTCTGAATTTTTTTGCTATTTCTTTGGAATTTTCTATTACACGTCGGGTAGGAACGAAACGAAACGATAATTTTTATTTTCTCTCTTTCTCAGCATTTTCCAACCTATTTTTGCTTGAAAAGAAGCCATAATGAATTTTTTGAATTTTTTTGCTATTTTTTTGGAATTTTCTTTTACGCGTCGTGTAGGAACGAAACGAAATGATAATTTTTATTTCCTCTCTTTCAAGCATTTTCCAACCTATTTTGGCTTGAAAAGAAGCCATAACAGGGTTTTTGAATTTTTTGAATTTTTTTGCTATTTCTTTGGAATTTTCTATTACACGTCGGGTAGGAACGAAACGAAACAATAAGTTTGTTTTCTCTCGTTTTTAGCCTTTTCCAACATGTTTTGGTTTGAAATGAAGGCATAATGGTATTTTTGAATTTTTTGAATTTTTTTGCTATTTTTTTGGAATTTTCTATTACGCGTCGGGTAGGAACGAAACGAAACGATAATTTTTGTTTTCTCTCTTTTTCAGCCTTTTCCAACCTGTTTTGGCTTCAAATGAAGGCATAATAGTATTTTTTGAATTTTTTTGCTATTTTTTTGGAATTTTCTATTACGTGTCGGGTAGGAACGAAACGAAACGATAATTTTTATTTTCTCTCTTTCTCAGCATTTTCCAACCTATTTTGGCTTCAAAAGAAGCCATAACGGGGTTTTTTCATTTTTTGAATTTTTATGCTATTTTTTTTTTAATTATCTCTTATGCATCGTGTAGGAACGAAACGAAACAATAATTTTTGTTTTCTCCCTTTTTTAGCCTTTTCCAACCTGTTTTGGCTTGAAATGAAGCCATAATAGTATTTTTGAATATTTTTAATTTTTTTGCTATTTCTTTGGAATTTTCTATTACGCGTCGGGTAGGAACGAAACGAAACGATAATTTTTATTTTCTCTCTTTCTCAGCATTTTCCAACCTATTTTTGCTTGAAAAGAAGCCATAACGAGGTTTTTGAATTTTCTGAATTTTTTTGCTATTTCTTTGGAATTTTCTATTACGCGTCGTGTAGGAACGAAACGAAACGATAATTTTTATTTTCTCTCTTTCTCAGCATTTTCCAACCTATTTTGGCTTCAAAGGAAGCCATAACGGGGTTTTTTCATTTTTTGAATTTTTATGCTATTTTTTTTTTAATTATCTCTTATGCATCGTGTAGGAACGAAACGAAACAATAATTCCTGTTTTCTCTCTTTTTTAGCCTTTTCCAACATGTTTTGGTTTGAAATGAAGGCATAATGGTATTTTTGAATTTTTTGAATTTTTTTGCTATTTTTTTGGAATTTTCTATTACGCGTCGGGTAGGAACGAAACGAAACGATAATTTTTATTTTCTCTCTTTCTCAGCATTTTCCAACCTATTTTTGCTTGAAAAGAAGCCATAATGAATTTTTTGAATTTTTTTGCTATTTTTTTGGAATTTTCTTTTACGCGTCGTGTAGGAACGAAACGAAATGATAATTTTTATTTCCTCTCTTTCAAGCATTTTCCAACCTATTTTGGCTTGAAAAGAAGCCATAACAGGGTTTTTGAATTTTTTGAATTTTTTTGCTATTTCTTTGGAATTTTCTATTACACGTCGGGTAGGAACGAAACGAAACAATAAGTTTGTTTTCTCTCGTTTTTAGCCTTTTCCAACATGTTTTGGTTTGAAATGAAGGCATAATGGTATTTTTGAATTTTTTGAATTTTTTTGCTATTTCTTTGGAATTTTCTATTACGCGTTGGGTAGAATCCAAAACGAAACAATAATTTCTATTTTCTCTCTTTTTCGGCCATTTCCAACCAGTTTTGGCTTGAAATGAAGCCATAATGGTATTTTTGAATTTTTTGAATTTTTTTGCTATTTTTTTGGAATTCTCTATTAAGCGTCGGGTAGGAACGAAACGAAACGATAATTTTTATTTTCTCTCTTTCTCAGCATTTTCCAACCTATTTTGGCTTGAAAAGAAGCCATAACGGGGTTTTTGAATTTTCTGAATTTTTTTGCTATTTCTTTGGAATTTTCTATTACACGTCGGGTAAGAACGAAACGAAACAATAAGTCTTGTTTTCTCTCTTTTTTAGCCTTTTCCAACATGTTTTGGTTTGAAATGAAGGCATAATGGTATTTTTGAATTTTTTGAATTTTTTTGCTATTTCTTTGGAATTTTCTATTACGCGTTGGGTAGAATCCAAAACGAAACAATAATTTCTATTTTCTCTCTTTTTCGGCCATTTCCAACCAGTTTTGGCTTGAAATGAGGCCATAATGGTATTTTTGAATTTTTTGAATTTTTTTTCTATTTTTTTGAAATTCTCTATTAAGCGTCGGGTAGGAACGAAACGAAACGATAATTTTTATTTTCTCTCTTTCTCAGCATTTTCCAACCTATTTTGGCTTGAAAAGAAGCCATAATGGGGTTTTTGAATTTTTTTGCTATTTTTTTGAAATTTTCTTTTACGCGTCGTGTAGGAACGAAACGAAATGATAATTTTTATTTCCCCTCTTTCTAAGCATTCTCCAACCTATTTTGGCTTGAAAAGAAACCATAACGGGGTTTTTGAATTTTTTTGCTATTTCTTTGGAATTTTCTATTACGCGTCGGGTAGGAACGAAACGAAACAATAATTCCTGTTTTCTCTCTTTTTTAGCCTTTTCCAACATGTTTTGGTTTGAAATGAAGGCATAATGGTATTTTTGAATTTTTTGAATTTTTTTGCTATTTTTTTGGAATTTTCTATTACGCGTCGGGTAGGAACGAAACGAAACGATAATTTTTGTTTTCTCTCTTTTTCAGCCTTTTCCAACCTGTTTTGGCTTCAAATGAAGGCATAATAGTATTTTTGAATTTTTTTGCTATTTTTTTGGAATTTTCTATTACGCGTCGGGTAGGAACGAAACGAAACGATAATTTTTATTTTCTCTCTTTCTCAGCATTTTCCAACCTATTTTTGCTTGAAAAGAAGCCATAATGAATTTTTTGAATTTTTTGCTATTTTTTTGGAATTTTCTTTTACGCGTCGTGTAGGAACGAAACGAAACGATAATTTTTATTTTCTCTCTTTCTCAGCATTTTCCAACCTATTTTGGCTTCAAAGGAAGCCATAACGGGGTTTTTTCATTTTTTGAATTTTTATGCTATTTTTTTTTTAATTATCTCTTATGCATCGTGTAGGAACGAAACGAAACAATAATTTTTGTTTTCTCCCTTTTTTAGCCTTTTCCAACCTGTTTTGGCTTGAAATGAAGCCATAATAGTATTTTAGAATATTTTTAATTTTTTTGCTATTTCTTTGGAATTTTCTATTACGCGTCGGGTAGGAACGAAACGAAACGATAATTTTTATTTTCTCTCTTTCTCAGCATTTTCCAACCTATTTTTGCTTGAAAAGAAGCCATAATGAATTTTTTGAATTTTTTTGCTATTTTTTTGGAATTTTCTTTTACGCGTCGTGTAGGAACGAAACGAAATGATAATTTTTATTTCCTCTCTTTCAAGCATTTTCCCACTTATTTTGGCTTGAAAAGAAGCCATAACGGGGTTTTTGAATTTTTTGAATTTTTTTGCTATTTCTTTGGAATTTTCTATTACACGTCGGGTAGGAACGAAACGAAACAATAAGTCTTGTTTTCTCTCTTTTTTAGCCTTTTCCAACATGTTTTGGTTTGAAATGAAGGCATAATGGTATTTTTGAATTTTTTTAATTTTTTTGCTATTTCTTTGGAATTTTCTATTACGCGTTGGGTAGAATCCAAAACGAAACAATAATTTCTATTTTCTCTCTTTTTCGGCCATTTCCAACCAGTTTTGGCTTGAAATGAAGCCATAATGGTATTTTTGAATTTTTTGAATTTTTTTGCTATTTTTTTGGAATTCTCTATTAAGCGTCGGGTAGGAACGAAACGAAACGATAATTTTTATTTTCTCTCTTTCTCAGCATTTTCCAACCTATTTTGGCTTGAAAAGAAGCCATAACGAGGTTTTTGAATTTTCTGAATTTTTTTGCTATTTCTTTGGAATTTTCTATTACACGTCGGGTAGGAACGAAACGAAACGATAATTTTTATTTTCTCTCTTTCTCAGCATTTTCCAACCTATTTTGGCTTCAAAAGAAGCCATAACGGGGTTTTTTAATTTTTTGAATTTTTATGCTATTTTTTTTTTTAATTATCTCTTATGCGTCGTGTAGGAACGAAACGAAACAATAATTTTTGTTTTCCCTCTTTTTTAGCCTTTGCCAACCTGTTTTGGCTTGAAATGAAGCCATAATAATATTTTTGAATATTTTGAATTTTTTTGCTATTTTTTTGGAATTCTCTATTAAGCGTCAAGTAGGAACGAAACGAAACGATAATTTTTATTTTCTCTCTTTCTCAGAATTTTCCAACCTATTTTGGCTTGAAAAGAAGCCATAATGGGGTTTTTGAATTTTTTTGCTATTTTTTTGGAATTTTCTTTTACGCGTCGTGTAGGAACGATACGAAATAATAATTTTTATTTCTTCTCTTTCTAAGCATTTTCCAACCTATTTTGGCATGAAAAGAAGCTATAACGGGGTTTTTGAATTTTTTTGCTATTTCTTTGGAATTTTCTATTACGCGTCGGGTAGGAACGAAACGAAACGATAATTTTTATTTTCTCTCTTTCTCAGCATTTTCCAACCTATTTTTGCTTGAAAAGAGGCCATAATGAATTTTTTGAATTTTTTTGCTATTTTTTTGGAATTTTCTTTTACGCGTCGTGTAGGAACGAAACGAAATGATAATTTTTATTTCCTCTCTTTCAAGCATTTTCCATCCTATTTTGGCTTGAAAAGAAGCCATAACGGGGTTTTTGAATTTTTTGAATTTTTTTGCTATTTCTTTGGAATTTTCTATTACACGTCGGGTAGGAACGAAACGAAACAATAAGTCTTGTTTTCTCTCTTTTTTAGCCTTTTCCAACATGTTTTGGTTTGAAATGAAGGCATAATGGCATTTTTGAATTTTTTGAATTTTTTTGCTATTTCTTTGGAATTTTCTATTACGCGTTGGGTAGAATCCAAAACGAAACAATAATTTCTATTTTCTCTCTTTTTCGGCCATTTCCAACCAGTTTTGGCTTGAAATGAAGCCATAATGGTATTTTTGAATTTTTTGAATTTTTTTGCTATTTTTTTGGAATTCTCTATTAAGCGTCGGGTAGGAACGAAACGAAACGATAATTTTTATTTTCTCTCTTTCTCAGCATTTTCCAACCTATTTTGGCTTGAAAAGAAGCCATAACGAGGTTTTTGAATTTTCTGAATTTTTTTGCTATTTCTTTGGAATTTTCTATTACACGTCGGGTAGGAACGAAACGAAACGATAATTTTTATTTTCTCTCTTTCTCAGCATTTTCCAACCTATTTTTGCTTGAAAAGAAGCCATAATGAATTTTTTGAATTTTTTTGCTATTTTTTTGGAATTTTCTTTTACGCGTCGTGTAGGAACGAAACGAAATGATAATTTTTATTTCCTCTCTTTCAAGCATTTTCCAACCTATTTTGGCTTGAAAAGAAGCCATAACAGGGTTTTTGAATTTTTTGAATTTTTTTGCTATTTCTTTGGAATTTTCTATTACACGTCGGGTAGGAACGAAACGAAACAATAAGTTTGTTTTCTCTCGTTTTTAGCCTTTTCCAACATGTTTTGGTTTGAAATGAAGGCATAATGGTATTTTTGAATTTTTTGAATTTTTTTGCTATTTTTTTGGAATTTTCTATTACGCGTCGGGTAGGAACGAAACGAAACGATAATTTTTGTTTTCTCTCTTTTTCAGCCTTTTCCAACCTGTTTTGGCTTCAAATGAAGGCATAATAGTATTTTTTGAATTTTTTTGCTATTTTTTTGGAATTTTCTATTACGTGTCGGGTAGGAACGAAACGAAACGATAATTTTTATTTTCTCTCTTTCTCAGCATTTTCCAACCTATTTTGGCTTCAAAAGAAGCCATAACGGGGTTTTTTCATTTTTTGAATTTTTATGCTATTTTTTTTTTAATTATCTCTTATGCATCGTGTAGGAACGAAACGAAACAATAATTTTTGTTTTCTCCCTTTTTTAGCCTTTTCCAACCTGTTTTGGCTTGAAAAGAAGCCATAACAGGGTTTTTGAATTTTTTGAATTTTTTTGCTATTTCTTTGGAATTTTCTATTACACGTCGGGTAGGAACGAAACGAAACAATAAGTTTGTTTTCTCTCGTTTTTAGCCTTTTCCAACATGTTTTGGTTTGAAATGAAGGCATAATGGTATTTTTGAATTTTTTGAATTTTTTTGCTATTTCTTTGGAATTTTCTATTACGCGTTGGGTAGAATCCAAAACGAAACAATAATTTCTATTTTCTCTCTTTTTCGGCCATTTCCAACCAGTTTTGGCTTGAAATGAAGCCATAATGGTATTTTTGAATTTTTTGAATTTTTTTGCTATTTTTTTGGAATTCTCTATTAAGCGTCGGGTAGGAACGAAACGAAACGATAATTTTTATTTTCTCTCTTTCTCAGCATTTTCCAACCTATTTTGGCTTGAAAAGAAGCCATAACGGGGTTTTTGAATTTTCTGAATTTTTTTGCTATTTCTTTGGAATTTTCTATTACACGTCGGGTAAGAACGAAACGAAACAATAAGTCTTGTTTTCTCTCTTTTTTAGCCTTTTCCAACATGTTTTGGTTTGAAATGAAGGCATAATGGTATTTTTGAATTTTTTGAATTTTTTTGCTATTTCTTTGGAATTTTCTATTACGCGTTGGGTAGAATCCAAAACGAAACAATAATTTCTATTTTCTCTCTTTTTCGGCCATTTCCAACCAGTTTTGGCTTGAAATGAGGCCATAATGGTATTTTTGAATTTTTTGAATTTTTTTTCTATTTTTTTGAAATTCTCTATTAAGCGTCGGGTAGGAACGAAACGAAACGATAATTTTTATTTTCTCTCTTTCTCAGCATTTTCCAACCTATTTTTGCTTGAAAAGAAGCCATAATGAATTTTTTGAATTTTTTTGCTATTTTTTTGGAATTTTCTTTTACGCGTCGTGTAGGAACGAAACGAAACGATAATTTTTATTTTCTCTCTTTCTCAGCATTTTCCAACCTATTTTGGCTTCAAAGGAAGCCATAACGGGGTTTTTTCATTTTTTGAATTTTTATGCTATTTTTTTTTTAATTATCTCTTATGCATCGCGTAGGAACGAAACGAAACAATAATTTTTGTTTTCTCCCTTTTTTAGCCTTTTCCAACCTGTTTTGGCTTGAAATGAAGCCATAATAGTATTTTTGAATATTTTTAATTTTTTTGCTATTTCTTTGGAATTTTCTATTACGCGTCGGGTAGGAACGAAACGAAACGATAATTTTTATTTTCTCTCTTTCTCAGCATTTTCCAACCTATTTTTGCTTGAAAAGAAGCCATAATGAATTTTTTGAATTTTTTTGCTATTTTTTTGGAATTTTCTTTTACGCGTCGTGTAGGAACGAAACGAAATGATAATTTTTATTTCCTCTCTTTCAAGCATTTTCCCACTTATTTTGGCTTGAAAAGAAGCCATAACGGGGTTTTTGAATTTTTTGAATTTTTTTGCTATTTCTTTGGAATTTTCTATTACACGTCGGGTAGGAACGAAACGAAACAATAAGTCTTGTTTTCTCTCTTTTTTAGCCTTTTCCAACATGTTTTGGTTTGAAATGAAGGCATAATGGTATTTTTGAATTTTTTTAATTTTTTTGCTATTTCTTTGGAATTATCTATTACGCGTTGGGTAGAATCCAAAACGAAACAATAATTTCTATTTTCTCTCTTTTTCGGCCATTTCCAACCAGTTTTGGCTTGAAATGAAGCCATAATGGTATTTTTGAATTTTTTGAATTTTTTTGCTATTTTTTTGGAATTCTCTATTAAGCGTCGGGTAGGAACGAAACGAAACGATAATTTTTATTTTCTCTCTTTCTCAGCATTTTCCAACCTATTTTGGCTTGAAAAGAAGCCATAACGAGGTTTTTGAATTTTCTGAATTTTTTTGCTATTTCTTTGGAATTTTCTATTACACGTCGGGTAGGAACGAAACGAAACGATAATTTTTATTTTCTCTCTTTCTCAGCATTTTCCAACCTATTTTGGCTTCAAAAGAAGCCATAACGGGGTTTTTTAATTTTTTGAATTTTTATGCTATTTTTTTTTTTAATTATCTCTTATGCGTCGTGTAGGAACGAAACGAAACAATAATTTTTGTTTTCCCTCTTTTTTAGCCTTTGCCAACCTGTTTTGGCTTGAAATGAAGCCATAATAGTATTTTTGAATATTTTGAATTTTTTTGCTATTTTTTTGGAATTCTCTATTAAGCGTCAAGTAGGAACGAAACGAAACGATAATTTTTATTTTCTCTCTTTCTCAGAATTTTCCAACCTATTTTGGCTTGAAAAGAAGCCATAATGGGGTTTTTGAATTTTTTTGCTATTTTTTTGGAATTTTCTTTTACGCGTCGTGTAGGAACGATACGAAATAATAATTTTTATTTCTTCTCTTTCTAAGCATTTTCCAACCTATTTTGGCTTGAAAAGAAGCTATAACGGGGTTTTTGAATTTTTTTGCTATTTCTTTGGAATTTTCTATTACGCGTCGGGTAGGAACGAAACGAAACGATAATTTTTATTTTCTCTCTTTCTCAGCATTTTCCAACCTATTTTTGCTTGAAAAGAAGCCATAATGAATTTTTTGAATTTTTTTGCTATTTTTTTGGAATTTTCTTTTACGCGTTGGGTAGAATCCAAAACGAAACAATAATTTCTATTTTCTCTCTTTTTCGGCCATTTCCAACCAGTTTTGGCTTGAAATGAAGCCATAATGGTATTTTTGAATTTTTTGAATTTTTTTGCTATTTTTTTGGAATTCTCTATTAAGCGTCGGGTAGGAACGAAACGAAACGATAATTTTTATTTTCTCCCTTTCTCAGCATTTTCCAACCTATTTTGGCTTGAAAAGAAGCCATAACGAGGTTTTTGAATTTTCTGAATTTTTTTGCTATTTCTTTGGAATTTTCTATTACACGTCGGGTAGGAACGAAACGAAACGATAATTTTTATTTTCTCTCTTTCTCAGCATTTTCCAACCTATTTTGGCTTCAAAAGAAGCCATAACGGGGTTTTTTAATTTTTTGAATTTTTATGCTATTTTTTTTTTTAATTATCTCTTATGCGTCGTGTAGGAACGAAACGAAACAATAATTTTTGTTTTCCCTCTTTTTTAGCCTTTGCCAACCTGTTTTGGCTTGAAATGAAGCCATAATAGTATTTTTGAATATTTTGAATTTTTTTGCTATTTTTTTGGAATTCTCTATTAAGCGTCAAGTAGGAACGAAACGAAACGATAATTTTTATTTTCTCTCTTTCTCAGAATTTTCCAACCTATTTTGGCTTGAAAAGAAGCCATAATGGGGTTTTTGAATTTTTTTGCTATTTTTTTGGAATTTTCTTTTACGCGTCGTGTAGGAACGATACGAAATAATAATTTTTATTTCTTCTCTTTCTAAGCATTTTCCAACCTATTTTGGCTTGAAAAGAAGCTATAACGGGGTTTTTGAATTTTTTTGCTATTTCTTTGGAATTTTCTATTACGCGTCGGGTAGGAACGAAACGAAACAATAAGTTTGTTTTCTCTCGTTTTTAGCCTTTTCCAACATGTTTTGGTTTGAAATGAAGGCATAATGGTATTTTTGAATTTTTTGAATTTTTTTGCTATTTCTTTGGAATTTTCTATTACGCGTTGGGTAGAATCCAAAACGAAACAATAATTTCTATTTTCTCTCTTTTTCGGCCATTTCCAACCAGTTTTGGCTTGAAATGAAGCCATAATGGTATTTTTGAATTTTTTGAATTTTTTTGCTATTTTTTTGGAATTCTCTATTAAGCGTCGGGTAGGAACGAAACGAAACGATAATTTTTATTTTCTCTCTTTCTCAGCATTTTCCAACCTATTTTGGCTTGAAAAGAAGCCATAACGGGGTTTTTGAATTTTCTGAATTTTTTTGCTATTTCTTTGGAATTTTCTATTACACGTCGGGTAAGAACGAAACGACACAATAAGTCTTGTTTTCTCTCTTTTTTAGCCTTTTCCAACATGTTTTGGTTTGAAATGAAGGCATAATGGTATTTTTGAATTTTTTGAATTTTTTTGCTATTTCTTTGGAATTTTCTATTACGCGTTGGGTAGAATCCAAAACGAAACAATAATTTCTATTTTCTCTCTTTTTCGGCCATTTCCAACCAGTTTTGGCTTGAAATGAGGCCATAATGGTATTTTTGAATTTTTTGAATTTTTTTTCTATTTTTTTGAAATTCTCTATTAAGCGTCGGGTAGGAACGAAACGAAACGATAATTTTTATTTTCTCTCTTTCTCAGCATTTTCCAACCTATTTTGGCTTGAAAAGAAGCCATAATGGGGTTTTTGAATTTTTTTGCTATTTTTTTGAAATTTTCTTTTACGCGTCGTGTAGGAACGAAACGAAATGATAATTTTTATTTCCTCTCTTTCTAAGCATTCTCCAACCTATTTTGGCTTGAAAAGAAGCCATAACGGGGTTTTTGAATTTTTTTGCTATTTCTTTGGAATTTTCTATTACGCGTCGGGTAGGAACGAAACGAAACAATAATTCCTGTTTTCTCTCTTTTTTAGCCTTTTCCAACATGTTTTGGTTTGAAATGAAGGCATAATGGTATTTTTGAATTTTTTGAATTTTTTTGCTATTTTTTTGGAATTTTCTATTACGCGTCGGGTAGGAACGAAACGAAACGATAATTTTTGTTTTCTCTCTTTTTCAGCCTTTTCCAACCTGTTTTGGCTTCAAATGAAGGCATAATAGTATTTTTGAATTTTTTTGCTATTTTTTTGGAATTTTCTATTACGCGTCGGGTAGGAACGAAACGAAACGATAATTTTTATTTTCTCTCTTTCTCAGCATTTTCCAACCTATTTTTGCTTGAAAAGAAGCCATAATGAATTTTTTGAATTTTTTTGCTATTTTTTTGGAATTTTCTTTTACGCGTCGTGTAGGAACGAAACGAAACGATAATTTTTATTTTCTCTCTTTCTCAGCATTTTCCAACCTATTTTGGCTTCAAAGGAAGCCATAACGGGGTTTTTTCATTTTTTGAATTTTTATGCTATTTTTTTTTTAATTATCTCTTATGCATCGTGTAGGAACGAAACGAAATAATAATTTTTGTTTTCTCCCTTTTTTAGCCTTTTCCATCCTGTTTTGGCTTGAAATGGAGCCATAATAGTATTTTTGAATATTTTTAATTTTTTTGCTATTTCTTTGGAATTTTCTATTACGCGTCGGGTAGGAACGAAACGAAACGATAATTTTTATTTTCTCTCTTTCTCAGCATTTTCCAACCTATTTTGGCTTGAAAAGAAGCCATAACGGGGTTTTTGAATTTTTTTGCTATTTCTTTGGAATTTTCTATTACACGTCGGGTAGGAACGAAACGAAACAATAATTCTTGTTTTCTCTCTTTTTTAGCCTTTTCCAACATGTTTTGGTTTGAAATGAAGGCATAATGGTATTTTTGAATTTTTTGAATTTTTTTGCTATTTCTTTGGAATTTTCTATTACGCGTTGGGTAGAATCCAAAACGAAACAATAATTTCTATTTACTCTCTTTTTCGGCCATTTCCAACCAGTTTTGGCTTGAAATGAAGCCATAATGGTATTTTTGAATTTTTTGAATTTTTTTGCTATTTTTTTGGAATTCTCTATTAAGCGTCGGGTAGGAACGAAACGAAACGATAATTTTTATTTTCTCTCTTTCTCAGCATTTTCCAACCTATTTTGGCTTGAAAAGAAGCCATAATGGGGTTTTTGAATTTTTTTGCTATTTTTTTGAAATTTTCTTTTACGCGTCGTGTAGGAACGAAACGAAATGATAATTTTTATTTCCTCTCTTTCAAGCATTTTCCAACCTATTTTGGCTTGAAAAGAAGCCATAACGGGGTTTTTGAATTTTTTGAATTTTTTTGCTATTTCTTTGGAATTTTCTATTACACGTCGGGTAGGAACGAAACGAAACAATAATTCTTGTTTTCTCTCTTTTTTAGCCTTTTCCAACATGTTTTGGTTTGAAATGAAGGCATAATGGTATTTTTGAATTTTTTGAATTTTTTTGCTATTTTTTTGGAATTTTCTATTATGCGTTGGGTAGAATCCAAAACGAAACAATAATTTCTATTTTCTCTCTTTTTCGGCCTTTTCCAACCAGTTTTGGCTTGAAATGAAGCCATAATGGTATTTTTGAATTTTTTGAATTTTTTTGCTATTTTTTTGGAATTCTCTATTAAGCGTCGGGTAGGAACGAAACGAAACGATAATTTTTATTTTCTCTCTTTCTCAGCATTTTCCAACCTATTTTGGCTTGAAAAGAAGCCATAACGGGGTTTTTGAATTTTTTGAATTTTTTTGCTATTTCTTTGGAATTTTCTATTACACGTCGGGTAAGAACGAAACGAAACAATAAGTCTTGTTTTCTCTCTTTTTTAGCCTTTTCCAACATGTTTTGGTTTGAAATGAAGGCATAATGGTATTTTTGAATTTTTTGAATTTTTTTGCTATTTCTTTGGAATTTTCTATTACGCGTTGGGTAGAATCCAAAACGAAACAATAATTTCTATTTACTCTCTTTTTCGGCCATTTCCAACCAGTTTTGGCTTGAAATGAAGCCATAATGGTATTTTTGAATTTTTTGAATTTGTTTGCTATTTTTTTGGAATTCTCTATTAAGCGTCGGGTAGGAACGAAACGAAACGATAATTTTTATTTTCTCTCTTTCTCAGCATTTTCCAACCTATTTTGGCTTGAAAAGAAGCCATAATGGGGTTTTTGAATTTTTTTGCTATTTTTTTGAAATTTTCTTTTACGCGTCGTGTAGGAACGAAACGAAATGATAATTTTTATTTCCTCTCTTTCTAAGCATTCTCCAACCTATTTTGGCTTGAAAAGAAGCCATAACGGGGTTTTTGAATTTTTTTGCTATTTCTTTGGAATTTTCTATTACGCGTCGGGTAGGAACGAAACGAAACAATAATTCCTGTTTTCTCTCTTTTTCAGCCTTTTCCAACATGTTTTGGTTTGAAATGAAGGCATAATGGTATTTTTGAATTTTTTGAATTTTTTTGCTATTTTTTTGAAATTTTCTATTACGCGTCGGGTAGGAACGAAACGAAACGATAATTTTTGTTTTCTCTCTTTTTCAGCCCTTTCCAACCTGTTTTGGCTTCAAATGAAGGCATAATAGTATTTTTGAATTTTTTTGCTATTTTTTTGGAATTTTCTATTACGCGTCGGGTATGAACGAAACGAAACGATAATTTTTATTTTCTCTCTTTCTCAGCATTTTCCAACCTATTTTGGCTTCAAAAGAAGCCATAACGAGGTTTTTTCATTTTTTGAATTTTTATGCTATTTTTTTTTAATTATCTCTTATGCATCGTGTAGGAATGAAACGAAACAATAATTTTTGTTTTCTCTCTTTTTTAGCCTTTTCCAACCTGTTTTGGCTTGAAATGAAGCCATAATAGTATTTTTGAATATTTTGAATTTTTTTGCTATTTCTTTGGAATTTTCTATTACGCGTCGGGTTGGAACGAAACGAAACGATAATTTTTATTTTCTCTCTTTCTCAGCATTTTCCAACCTATTTTTGCTTGAAAAGAAGCCATAATGAATTTTTTGAATTTTTTTGCTATTTCTTTGGAATTTTCTATTACGCGATTGGTAGAATCCAAAACGAAACAATAAGTTCTATTTTCTCTCTTTTTCGGCCATTTCCAACCAGTTTTGGCTTGAAATGAAGCCATAATGGTATTTTTGAATATTTTGAATTTTTTTGCTATTTTTTTGGAATTCTCTATTAAGCGTCGGGTAGGAACGAAACGAAACGATAATTTTTATTTTCTCTCTTTCTCAGAATTTTCCAACCTATTTTGGCTTTAAAAGAAGCCATAATGGGGTTTTAGAATTTTTTTGCTATTTTTTTGGAATTTTCTTTTACGCGTCGTGTAGGAACGATACGAAATAATAATTTTTATTTCCTCTCTTTCTAAGCATTTTCCAACCTATTTTGGCTTGAAAAGAAGCTATAACGGGGTTTTTGAATTTTTTTGCTATTTCTTTGGAATTTTCTATTACGCGTCGGGTAGGAACGAAACGAAACAATAATTTTTGTTTTCTCTCTTTTTTAGCCTTTTCCAACATGTTTTGGTTTAAAATGAAGGCATAATGGTATTTTTGAATTTTTTGAATTTTTTTGCTATTTCTTTGGAATTTTCTATTACTCGTCGGGTAGGAACGAAACGAAACGATAATTTTTATTTTCACTCTTTCTCAGCATTTTCCAACCTATTTTGGTTTCAAAAAAAGCCATAACAGGGTTTTTTAATTTTTTGAATTTTTATGCTATTTTTTTTTTAATTATCTCTTATGCGTCGTGTAGGAACGAAACGAAACAATAATTCCTGTTTTCTCTCTTTTTTAGCCTTTTCCAACATGTTTTGGTTTGAAATGAAGGCATAATGGTATTTTTGAATTTTTTTAATTTTTTTGCTATTTTTTTGGAATTTTCTATTACGCGTCGGGTAGGAACGAAACGAAACGATAATTTTTGTTTTCTCTCTTTTTCAGCCTTTTCCAACCTGTTTTGGCTTCAAATGAAGGCATAATAGTATTTTTGAATTTTTTTGCTATTTTTTTGGAATTTTCTATTACGCGTCGGGTAGGAACGAAACGAAACGATAATTTTTATTTTCTCTCTTTCTCAGCATTTTCCAACCTATTTTGGCCATAACGGGGTTTCTGAATTTTTTGAATTTTTTTGCTATTTCTTTGGAATTTTCTATTACACGTCGGGTAGGAACGAAACGAAACAATAATTCTTGTTTTCTCTCTTTTTTAGCCTTTTCCAACATGTTTTGGTTTGAAATGAAGGCATAATGGTATTTTTGAATTTTTTGAATTTTTTTGCTATTTCTATCGAATTTTCTATTACGCGTTGGGTACAATCCAAAACGAAACAATAATTTCTATTTTCTCTCTTTTTCGGCCTTTTCCAACCAGTTTTGGCTTGAAATGAAGCCATAATGGTATTTTTGAATTTTTTGAATTTTTTTGCTATTTTTTTGGAATTCTCTATTAAGCGTCGGGTAGGAACGAAACGAAACGATAATTTTTATTTTCTCTCTTTCTCAGCATTTTCCAACCTATTTTGGCTTCAAAAGAAGCCATAACGGGGTTTTTTAATTTTTTGAATTTTTATGCTATTTTTTTTTTTAATTATCTCTTATGCGTCGTATAGGAACGAAACGAAACAATAATTTTTGTTTTCCCTCTTTTTTAGCCTTTGCCAACCTGTTTTGGCTTGAAATGAAGCCATAATAGTATTTTTGAATATTTTGAATTTTTTTGCTATTTTTTTGGAATTCTCTATTAAGCGTCAAGTAGGAACGAAACGAAACGATAATTTTTATTTTCTCTCTTTCTCAGAATTTTCCAACCTATTTTGGCTTGAAAAGAAGCCATAATGGGGTTTTTGAATTTTTTTGCTATTTTTTTGGAATTTTCTTTTACGCGTCGTGTAGGAACGATACGAAATAATAATTTTTATTTCTTCTCTTTCTAAGCATTTTCCAACCTATTTTGGCTTGAAAAGAAGTTATAACGGGGTTTTTGAATTTTTTTGCTATTTCTTTGGAATTTTCTATTACGCGTCGGGTAGGAACGAAACGAAACGATAATTTTTATTTTCTCTCTTTCTCAGCATTTTCCAACCTATTTTTGCTTGAAAAGAAGCCATAATGAATTTTTTGAATTTTTTTGCTATTTTTTTGGAATTTTCTTTTACGCGTCGTGTAGGAACGAAACGAAATTATAATTTTTATTTCCTCTCTTTCAAGCATTTTCCATCCTATTTTGGCTTGAAAAGAAGCCATAACGGGGTTTTTGAATTTTTTGAATTTTTTTGCTATTTCTTTGGAATTTTCTATTACACGTCGGGTAGGAACGAAACGAAACAATAAGTCTTGTTTTCTCTCTTTTTTAGCCTTTTCCAACATGTTTTGGTTTGAAATGAAGGCATAATGGTATTTTTGAATTTTTTTAATTTTTTTGCTATTTCTTTGGAATTTTCTATTACGCGTTGGGTAGAATCCAAAACGAAACAATAATTTCTATTTTCTCTCTTTTTCAGCCATTTCCAACCAGTTTTGGCTTGAAATGAAGCCATAATGGTATTTTTGAATTTTTTGAATTTTTTTGCTATTTTTTTGGAATTCTCTATTAAGCGTCGGGTAGGAACGAAACGAAACGATAATTTTTATTTTCTCTCTTTCTCAGCATTTTCCAACCTATTTTGGCTTGAAAAGAAGCCATAACGGGGTTTTTGAATTTTCTGAATTTTTTTGCTATTTCTTTGGAATTTTCTATTACACGTCGGGTAGAAACGAAACGAAACAATAAGTCTTGTTTTCTCTCTTTTTTAGCCTTTTCCAACATGTTTTGGTTTGAAATGAAGGCATAATGGTATTTTTGAATTTTTTGAATTTTTTTGCTATTTCTTTGGAATTTTCTATTACGCGTTGGGTAGAATCCAAAACGAAACAATAATTTCTATTTTCTCTCTTTTTCGGCCATTTCCAACCAGTTTTGGCTTGAAATGAAGCCATAATGGTATTTTTGAATTTTTTGAATTTTTTTGCTATTTTTTTGGAATTCTCTATTAAGCGTCGGGTAGGAACGAAACGAAACGATAATTTTTATTTCCTCTCTTTCTAAGCATTCTCCAACCTATTTTGGCTTGAAAAGAAGCCATAACGGGGTTTTTGAATTTTTTTGCTATTTCTTTGGAATTTTCTATTACGCGTCGGGTAGGAACGAAACGAAACAATAATTCCTGTTTTCTCTCTTTTTTAGCCTTTTCCAACATGTTTTGGTTTGAAATGAAGGCATAATGGTATTTTTGAATTTTTTGAATTTTTTTGCTATTTCTTTGGAATTTTCTATTACGCGTTGGGTAGAATCCAAAACGAAACAATAATTTCTATTTACTCTCTTTTTCGGCCATTTCCAACCAGTTTTGGCTTGAAATGAAGCCATAATGGTATTTTTGAATTTTTTGAATTTGTTTGCAATTTTTTTGGAATTCTCTATTAAGCGTCGGGTAGGAACGAAACGAAACGATAATTTTTATTTTCTCTCTTTCTCAGCATTTTCCAACCTATTTTGGCTTGAAAAGAAGCCATAATGGGGTTTTTGAATTTTTTTGCTATTTTTTTGAAATTTTCTTTTACGCGTCGTGTAGGAACGAAACGAAATGATAATTTTTATTTCCTCTCTTTCTAAGCATTCTCCAACCTATTTTGGCTTGAAAAGAAGCCATAACGGGGTTTTTGAATTTTTCTGCTATTTCTTTGGAATTTTCTATTACGCGTCGGGTAGGAACGAAACGAAACAATAATTCCTGTTTTCTCTCTTTTTTAGCCTTTTCCAACATGTTTTGGTTTGAAATGAAGGCATAATGGTATTTTTGAATTTTTTGAATTTTTTTGCTATTTTTTTGAAATTTTCTATTACGCGTCGGGTAGGAACGAAACGAAACGATAATTTTTGTTTTCTCTGTTTTTCAGCCTTTTCCAACCTGTTTTGGCTTCAAATGAAGGCATAATAGTATTTTTGAATTTTTTTGCTATTTTTTTGGAATTTTCTATTACGCGTCGGGTAGGAACGAAACGAAACGATAATTTTTATTTTCTCTCTTTCTCAGCATTTTCCAACCTATTTTGGCTTCAAAAGAAGCCATAACGGGGTTTTTTCATTTTTTTAATTTTTATGCTATTTTTTTTTTAATTATCTCTTATGCATCGTGTAGGAACGAAACGAAACAATAATTTTTATTTTCTCTCATTTTTAGCCTTTTCCAACCTGTTTTGGCTTGAAATGAAGCCATAATAGTGTTTTTGAATATTTTGAATTTTTTTGCTATTTCTTCGGAATTTTCTATTACGCGTCGGGTAGGAACGAAACGAAACGATAATTTTTATTTTCTCTCTTTCTCAGCATTTTTCAGCCTATTTTTGCTTGAAAAGAAGCCATAATGAATTTTTTTAATTTTTTTGCTATTTTTTTGGAATTTTCTTTTACGCGTCGTGTAGGAACGAAACGAAATGATAATTTTTATTTCCTCTCTTTCAAGCATTTTCCAACCTATTTTGGCTTGAAAAGAAGCCATAACGGGGTTTTTGAATTTTTTGAATTTTTTTGCTATTTCTTTGGAATTTTCTATTACACGTCGGGTAGGAACGAAACGAAACAATAATTCTTGTTTTCTCTCTTTTTTAGCCTTTTCCAACATGTTTTGGTTTGAAATGAAGGCATAATGGTATTTTTGAATTTTTTGAATTTTTTTGCTATTTCTTTGGAATTTTCTATTACGCGTTGGGTAGAATCCAAAACGAAACAATAATTTCTATTTTCTCTCTTTTTCGGCCTTTTCCAACCAGTTTTTGCTTGAAATGAAGCCATAATGGTATTTTTGAATTTTTTGAATTTTTTTGCTATTTTTTTGGAATTCTCTATTAAGCGTCGGGTAGGAACGAAACGAAACGATAATTTTTATTTTCTCTCTTTCTCAGCATTTTCCAACCTATTTTGGCTTCTTTTGAAGCCATAACGGGGTTTTTTAATTTTTTGAATTTTTATGCTATTTTTTTTTTAATTATCTCTTATGCGTCGTGTAGGAACGAAACGAAACAATAATTTTTATTTTCCCTCTTTTTAGCCTTTGCCAACCTGTTTTGGCTTGAAATGAAGCCATAATAGTATTTTTGAATATTTTGAATTTTTTTGCTATTTTTTTGGAATTCTCTATTAAGCGTCGGGTAGGAACGAAACGAAACGATAATTTTTATTTTCTCTCTTTCTCAGAATTTTCCAACCTATTTTGGCTTGAAAAGAATCCATAATGGGGTTTTTGAATTTTTTTGCTATTTTTTTGGAATTTTCTTTTACGCGTCGTGTAGGAACGATACGAAATAATAATTTTTATTTCTTCTCTTTCTAAGCATTTTCCAACCTATTTTGGCTTGAAAAGAAGCTATAACGGGGTTTTTGAATTTTTTTGCTATTTCTTGGGAATTTTCTATTACGCGTCGCGTAGGAACGAAACGAAATGATAATTTTTATTTCCTCTCTTTCAAGCATTTTCCCTCTTATTTTGGCTTGAAAAGAAGCCATAACAGGGTTTTTGAATTTTTTGAATTTTTTTGCTATTTCTTTGGAATTTTCTATTACACGTCGGGTAGGAACGAAACGAAACGATAATTTTTATTTTCTCTCTTTCTCAGAATTTTCCAACCTATTTTGGCTTGAAAAGAATCCATAATGGGGTTTTTGAATTTTTTTGCTATTTTTTTGGAATTTTCTTTTACGCGTCGTGTAGGAACGAAACGAAACGATAATTTTTATTTTCTCTATTTCTCAGCATTTTCCAACCTATTTTTGCTTGAAAAGAAGCCATAATGAATTTTTTGAATTTTTTTGCTATTTTTTTGGAATTTTCTTTTACGCGTCGCGTAGGAACGAAACGAAATGATAATTTTTATTTCCTCTCTTTCAAGCATTTTCCCTCTTATTTTGGCTTGAAAAGAAGCCATAACAGGGTTTTTGAATTTTTTGAATTTTTTTGCTATTTCTTTGGAATTTTCTATTACACGTCGGGTAGGAACGAAACGAAACAATAAGTTTGTTTTCTCTCTTTTTTAGCCTTTTCCAACATGTTTTGGTTTGAAATGAAGGCATAATGGTATTTTTGAATTTTTTGAATTTTTTTGCTATTTTTTTGGAATTTTCTTTTACGCGTCGCGTAGGAACGAAACGAAATGATAATTTTTATTTCCTCTCTTTCAAGCATTTTCCCTCTTATTTTGGCTTGAAAAGAAGCCATAACAGGGTTTTTGAATTTTTTGAATTTTTTTGCTATTTCTTTGGAATTTTCTATTACACGTCGGGTAGGAACGAAACGAAACAATAAGTTTGTTTTCTCTCTTTTTTAGCCATTTCCAACCAGTTTTGGCTTGAAATGAAGCTATAATGGTATTTTTGAATTTTTTGAATTTTTTTGCTATTTTTTTGGAATTCTCTATTAAGCGTCGGGTAGGAACGAAACGAAACGATAATTTTTATTTTCTCTCTTTCTCAGCATTTTCCAACCTATTTTGGCTTGAAAAGAAGCCATAACGGGGTTTTTTAATTTTTTGAATTTTTATGCTATTTTTTTTTTAATTATCTCTTATGCGTCGTGTAGGAACGAAACGAAACAATAAGTCTTGTTTTCTCTCTTTTTTAGCCTTTTCCAACATGTTTTGGTTTGAAATGAAGGCATAATGGTATTTTTGAATTTTTTGAATTTTTTTGCTATTTCT
Source organism: Quercus parvula (assembly GCA_030820535.1). Lineage (NCBI taxonomy): Eukaryota > Viridiplantae > Streptophyta > Magnoliopsida > Fagales > Fagaceae > Quercus > Quercus parvula. The sequence continues at coordinate 51,397,168 of JAUAME010000001.1, forward strand.
TTGGAATTTTCTATTACGCGTTGGGTAGAATCCAAAACGAAACAATAATTTCTATTTTCTCTCTTTTTCGGCCATTTCCAACCTGTTTTGGCTTGAAATGAAGCCATAATGGTATTTTTGAATATTTTGAATTTTTTTGCTATTTTTTTGGAATTCTCTATTAAGCGTCGGGTAGGAACGAAACGAAACGAAACGATAATTTTTATTTTCTTTCTTTCTCAGAATTTTCCAACCTATTTTGGCTTTAAAAGAAGCCATAATGGGGTTTTTGAATTTTTTTGCTATTTTTTTGGAATTTTCTTTTACGCGTCGTGTAGGAACGATACGAAATAATAATTTTTATTTCCTCTCTTTCTAAGCATTTTCCAACCTATTTTGGCTTGAAAAGAAGCTATAACGGGGTTTTTGAATTTTTTTGCTATTTCTTTGGAATTTTCTATTACGCGTCGGGTAGGAACGAAACGAAACAATAATTTTTGTTTTCTCTCTTTTTTAGCCTTTTCCAACATGTTTTGGTTTAAAATGAAGGCGTAATGGTATTTTTGAATTTTTTGAATTTTTTTGCTATTTCTTTGGAATTTTCTATTACTCGTCGGGTAGGAACGAAACGAAACGAGAATTTTTATTTTCACTCTTTCTCAGCATTTTCCAACCTATTTTGGCTTCAAAAAAAGCCATAACAGGGTTTTTTAATTTTTTGAATTTTTATGCTATTTTTTTTTTAATTATCTCTTATGCGTCGTGTAGGAACGAAACGAAACAATAATTCCTGTTTTCTCTCTTTTTTAGCCTTTTCCAACATGTTTTGGTTTGAAATGAAGGCATAATGGTATTTTTGAATTTTTTGAATTTTTTTGCTATTTTTTTGGAATTTTCTATTACGCGTCGGGTAGGAACGAAACGAAACGATAATTTTTGTTTTCTCTCTTTTTCAGCATTTTTCAACCTGTTTTGGCTTCAAATGAAGGCATAATAGTATTTTTGAATTTTTTTGCTATTTTCTTGGAATTTTCTATTACGCGTCGGGTAGGAACGAAACGAAACGATAATTTTTATTTTCTCTCTTTCTCAGCATTTTCCAACCTATTTTGGCTTCAAAAGAAGCCATAACTGGGTTTTTTCATTTTTTGAATTTTTATGCTATTTTTTTTTAATTATCTCTTATGCATCGTGTAGGAACGAAACGAAACAATAATTTTTGTTTTCTCCCTTTTTTAGCCTTTTCCAACCTGTTTTGGCTTGAAATGAAGCCATAATAGTATTTTTGAATATTTTTAATTTTCTTGCTATTTCTTTGGAATTTTCTATTACGCGTCGGGTAGGAACGAAACGAAACAGTAATTCTTGTTTTCTCTCTTTTTTAGCCTTTTCCTACATGTTTTGGTTTGAAATGAAGGCATAATGGTATTTTTGAATTTTTTGAATTTTTTTGCTATTTCTTTGGAATTTTCTATTACACGTCGGGTAGGAACGAAACGAAACAATAATTCTTGTTTTCTCTCTTTTTTAGCCTTTTCCAACATGTTTTGGTTTGAAATGAAGGCATAATGGTATTTTTGAATTTTTTGAATTTTTTTGCTATTTCTTTGGAATTTTCTATTACGCGTTGGGTAGAATCCAAAACGAAACAATAATTTCTATTTTCTCTCTTTTTCGGCCTTTTCCAACCAGTTTTTGCTTGAAATGAAGCCATAATGGTATTTTTGAATTTTTTGAATTTTTTTGCTATTTTTTTGGAATTCTCTATTAAGCGTCGGGTAGGAACGAAACGAAACGATAATTTTTATTTTCTCTCTTTCTCAGCATTTTCCAACCTATTTTGGCTTCTTTTGAAGCCATAACGGGGTTTTTTAATTTTTTGAATTTTTATGCTATTTTTTTTTTAATTATCTCTTATGCGTCGTGTAGGAACGAAACGAAACAATAATTTTTATTTTCCCTCTTTTTAGCCTTTGCCAACCTGTTTTGGCTTGAAATGAAGCCATAATAGTATTTTTGAATATTTTGAATTTTTTTGCTATTTTTTTGGAATTCTCTATTAAGCGTCGGGTAGGAACGAAACGAAACGATAATTTTTATTTTCTCTCTTTCTCAGAATTTTCCAACCTATTTTGGCTTGAAAAGAATCCATAATGGGGTTTTTGAATTTTTTTGCTATTTTTTTGGAATTTTCTTTTACGCGTCGTGTAGGAACGATACGAAATAATAATTTTTATTTCTTCTCTTTCTAAGCATTTTCCAACCTATTTTGGCTTGAAAAGAAGCTATAACGGGGTTTTTGAATTTTTTTGCTATTTCTTGGGAATTTTCTATTACGCGTCGGGTAGGAACGAAACGAAACGATAATTTTTATTTTCTCTATTTCTCAGCATTTTCCAACCAATTTTTGCTTGAAAAGAAGCCATAATGAATTTTTTGAATTTTTTTGCTATTTTTTTGGAATTTTCTTTTACGCGTCGCGTAGGAACGAAACGAAATGATAATTTTTATTTCCTCTCTTTCAAGCATTTTCCCTCTTATTTTGGCTTGAAAAGAAGCCATAACAGGGTTTTTGAATTTTTTGAATTTTTTTGCTATTTCTTTGGAATTTTCTATTACACGTCGGGTAGGAACGAAACGAAACAATAAGTTTGTTTTCTCTCTTTTTTAGCCTTTTCCAACATGTTTTGGTTTGAAATGAAGGCATAATGGTATTTTTGAATTTTTTGAATTTTTTTGCTATTTTTTTGGAATTTTCTTTTACGCGTCGCGTAGGAACGAAACGAAATGATAATTTTTATTTCCTCTCTTTCAAGCATTTTCCCTCTTATTTTGGCTTGAAAAGAAGCCATAACAGGGTTTTTGAATTTTTTGAATTTTTTTGCTATTTCTTTGGAATTTTCTATTACACGTCGGGTAGGAACGAAACGAAACAATAAGTTTGTTTTCTCTCTTTTTTAGCCATTTCCAACCAGTTTTGGCTTGAAATGAAGCTATAATGGTATTTTTGAATTTTTTGAATTTTTTTGCTATTTTTTTGGAATTCTCTATTAAGCGTCGGGTAGGAACGAAACGAAACGATAATTTTTATTTTCTCTCTTTCTCAGCATTTTCCAACCTATTTTGGCTTGAAAAGAAGCCATAACGGGGTTTTTTAATTTTTTGAATTTTTATGCTATTTTTTTTTTAATTATCTCTTATGCGTCGTGTAGGAACGAAACGAAACAATAAGTCTTGTTTTCTCTCTTTTTTAGCCTTTTCCAACATGTTTTGGTTTGAAATGAAGGCATAATGGTATTTTTGAATTTTTTGAATTTTTTTGCTATTTCTTTGGAATTTTCTATTACGCGTTGGGTAGAATCCAAAACGAAACAATAATTTCTATTTTCTCTCTTTTTCGGCCATTTCCAACCTGTTTTGGCTTGAAATGAAGCCATAATGGTATTTTTGAATATTTTGAATTTTTTTGCTATTTTTTTGGAATTCTCTATTAAGCGTCGGGTAGGAACGAAACGAAACGAAACGATAATTTTTATTTTCTTTCTTTCTCAGAATTTTCCAACCTATTTTGGCTTTAAAAGAAGCCATAATGGGGTTTTTGAATTTTTTTGCTATTTTTTTGGAATTTTCTTTTACGCGTCGTGTAGGAACGATACGAAATAATAATTTTTATTTCCTCTCTTTCTAAGCATTTTCCAACCTATTTTGGCTTGAAAAGAAGCTATAACGGGGTTTTTGAATTTTTTTGCTATTTCTTTGGAATTTTCTATTACGCGTCGGGTAGGAACGAAACGAAACAATAATTTTTGTTTTCTCTCTTTTTTAGCCTTTTCCAACATGTTTTGGTTTAAAATGAAGGCGTAATGGTATTTTTGAATTTTTTGAATTTTTTTGCTATTTCTTTGGAATTTTCTATTACTCGTCGGGTAGGAACGAAACGAAACGAGAATTTTTATTTTCACTCTTTCTCAGCATTTTCCAACCTATTTTGGCTTCAAAAAAAGCCATAACAGGGTTTTTTAATTTTTTGAATTTTTATGCTATTTTTTTTTTAATTATCTCTTATGCGTCGTGTAGGAACGAAACGAAACAATAATTCCTGTTTTCTCTCTTTTTTAGCCTTTTCCAACATGTTTTGGTTTGAAATGAAGGCATAATGGTATTTTTGAATTTTTTGAATTTTTTTTCTATTTTTTTGGAATTTTCTATTACGCGTCGGGTAGGAACGAAACGAAACGATAATTTTTGTTTTCTCTCTTTTTCAGCATTTTCCAACCTGTTTTGGCTTCAAATGAAGGCATAATAGTATTTTTGAATTTTTTTGCTATTTTCTTGGAATTTTCTATTACGCGTCGGGTAGGAACGAAACGAAACGATAATTTTTATTTTCTCTCTTTCTCAGCATTTTCCAACCTATTTTGGCTTCAAAAGAAGCCATAACGGGGTTTTTTAATTTTTTGAATTTTTATGCTATTTTTTTTTTAATTATCTCTTATGCGTCGTGTAGGAACGAAACGAAACAATAATTTTTATTTTCCCTCTTTTTAGCCTTTGCCAACCTGTTTTGGCTTGAAATGAAGCCATAATAGTATTTTTGAATATTTTGAATTTTTTTGCTATTTTTTTGGAATTCTCTATTAAGCGTCGGGTAGGAACGAAACGAAACGATAATTTTTATTTTCTCTCTTTCTCAGAATTTTCCAACCTATTTTGGCTTGAAAAGAATCCATAATGGGGTTTTTGAATTTTTTTGCTATTTTTTTGGAATTTTCTTTTACGCGTCGTGTAGGAACGATACGAAATAATAATTTTTATTTCTTCTCTTTCTAAGCATTTTCCAACCTATTTTGGCTTGAAAAGAAGCTATAACGGGGTTTTTGAATTTTTTTGCTATTTCTTGGGAATTTTCTATTACGCGTCGGGTAGGAACGAAACGAAACGATAATTTTTATTTTCTCTATTTCTCAGCATTTTCCAACCAATTTTTGCTTGAAAAGAAGCCATAATGAATTTTTTGAATTTTTTTGCTATTTTTTTGGAATTTTCTTTTACGCGTCGCGTAGGAACGAAACGAAATGATAATTTTTATTTCCTCTCTTTCAAGCATTTTCCCTCTTATTTTGGCTTGAAAAGAAGCCATAACAGGGTTTTTGAATTTTTTGAATTTTTTTGCTATTTCTTTGGAATTTTCTATTACACGTCGGGTAGGAACGAAACGAAACAATAAGTTTGTTTTCTCTCTTTTTTAGCCTTTTCCAACATGTTTTGGTTTGAAATGAAGGCATAATGGTATTTTTGAATTTTTTGAATTTTTTTGCTATTTTTTTGGAATTTTCTTTTACGCGTCGCGTAGGAACGAAACGAAATGATAATTTTTATTTCCTCTCTTTCAAGCATTTTCCCTCTTATTTTGGCTTGAAAAGAAGCCATAACAGGGTTTTTGAATTTTTTGAATTTTTTTGCTATTTCTTTGGAATTTTCTATTACACGTCGGGTAGGAACGAAACGAAACAATAAGTTTGTTTTCTCTCTTTTTTAGCCATTTCCAACCAGTTTTGGCTTGAAATGAAGCTATAATGGTATTTTTGAATTTTTTGAATTTTTTTGCTATTTTTTTGGAATTCTCTATTAAGCGTCGGGTAGGAACGAAACGAAACGATAATTTTTATTTTCTCTCTTTCTCAGCATTTTCCAACCTATTTTGGCTTGAAAAGAAGCCATAACGGGGTTTTTTAATTTTTTGAATTTTTATGCTATTTTTTTTTTAATTATCTCTTATGCGTCGTGTAGGAACGAAACGAAACAATAAGTCTTGTTTTCTCTCTTTTTTAGCCTTTTCCAACATGTTTTGGTTTGAAATGAAGGCATAATGGTATTTTTGAATTTTTTGAATTTTTTTGCTATTTCTTTGGAATTTTCTATTACGCGTTGGGTAGAATCCAAAACGAAACAATAATTTCTATTTTCTCTCTTTTTCGGCCATTTCCAACCTGTTTTGGCTTGAAATGAAGCCATAATGGTATTTTTGAATATTTTGAATTTTTTTGCTATTTTTTTGGAATTCTCTATTAAGCGTCGGGTAGGAACGAAACGAAACGATAATTTTTATTTTCTCTCTTTCTCAGAATTTTCCAACCTATTTTGGCTTTAAAAGAAGCCATAATGGGGTTTTTGAATTTTTTTGCTATTTTTTTGGAATTTTCTTTTACGCGTCGTGTAGGAACGATACGAAATAATAATTTTTATTTCCTCTCTTTCTAAGCATTTTCCAACCTATTTTGGCTTGAAAAGAAGCTATAACGGGGTTTTTGAATTTTTTTGCTATTTCTTTGGAATTTTCTATTACGCGTCGGGTAGGAACGAAACGAAACAATAATTTTTGTTTTCTCTCTTTTTTAGCCTTTTCCAACATGTTTTGGTTTAAAATGAAGGCGTAATGGTATTTTTGAATTTTTTGAATTTTTTCGCTATTTCTTTGGAATTTTCTATTACTCGTCGGGTAGGAACGAAACGAAACGAGAATTTTTATTTTCACTCTTTCTCAGCATTTTCCAACCTATTTTGGCTTCAAAAAAAGCCATAACAGGGTTTTTTAATTTTTTGAATTTTTATGCTATTTTTTTTTTAATTATCTCTTATGCGTCGTGTAGGAACGAAACGAAACAATAATTCCTGTTTTCTCTCTTTTTTAGCCTTTTCCAACATGTTTTGGTTTGAAATGAAGGCATAATGGTATTTTTGAATTTTTTGAATTTTTTTGCTATTTTTTTGGAATTTTCTATTACGCGTCGGGTAGGAACGAAACGAAACGATAATTTTTGTTTTCTCTCTTTTTCAGCATTTTTCAACCTGTTTTGGCTTCAAATGAAGGCATAATAGTATTTTTGAATTTTTTTGCTATTTTCTTGGAATTTTCTATTACGCGTCGGGTAGGAACGAAACGAAACGATAATTTTTATTTTCTCTCTTTCTCAGCATTTTCCAACCTATTTTGGCTTCAAAAGAAGCCATAACTGGGTTTTTTCATTTTTTGAATTTTTATGCTATTTTTTTTTTAATTATCTCTTATGCATCGTGTAGGAACGAAACGAAACAATAATTTTTGTTTTCTCCCTTTTTTAGCCTTTTCCAACCTGTTTTGGCTTGAAATGAAGCCATAATAGTATTTTTGAATATTTTTAATTTTCTTGCTATTTCTTTGGAATTTTCTATTACGCGTCGGGTAGGAACGAAACGAAACAGTAATTCTTGTTTTCTCTCTTTTTTAGCCTTTTCCTACATGTTTTGGTTTGAAATGAAGGCATAATGGTATTTTTGAATTTTTTGAATTTTTTTGCTATTTCTTTGGAATTTTCTATTACACGTCGGGTAGGAACGAAACGAAACAATAATTCTTGTTTTCTCTCTTTTTTAGCCTTTTCCAACATGTTTTGGTTTGAAATGAAGGCATAATGGTATTTTTGAATTTTTTGAATTTTTTTGCTATTTTTTTGGAATTTTCTATTACGCGTTGGGTAGAATCCAAAACGAAACAATAATTTCTATTTTCTCTCTTTTTCGGCCTTTTCCAACCAGTTTTTGCTTGAAATGAAGCCATAATGGTATTTTTGAATTTTTTGAATTTTTTTGCTATTTTTTTGGAATTCTCTATTAAGCGTCGGGTAGGAACGAAACGAAACGATAATTTTTATTTTCTCTCTTTCTCAGCATTTTCCAACCTATTTTGGCTTCTTTTGAAGCCATAACGGGGTTTTTTAATTTTTTGAATTTTTATGCTATTTTTTTTTTAATTATCTCTTATGCGTCGTGTAGGAACGAAACGAAACAATAATTTTTATTTTCCCTCTTTTTAGCCTTTGCCAACCTGTTTTGGCTTGAAATGAAGCCATAATAGTATTTTTGAATATTTTGAATTTTTTTGCTATTTTTTTGGAATTCTCTATTAAGCGTCGGGTAGGAACGAAACGAAACGATAATTTTTATTTTCTCTCTTTCTCAGAATTTTCCAACCTATTTTGGCTTGAAAAGAATCCATAATGGGGTTTTTGAATTTTTTTGCTATTTTTTTGGAATTTTCTTTTACGCGTCGTGTAGGAACGATACGAAATAATAATTTTTATTTCTTCTCTTTCTAAGCATTTTCCAACCTATTTTGGCTTGAAAAGAAGCTATAACGGGGTTTTTGAATTTTTTTGCTATTTCTTGGGAATTTTCTATTACGCGTCGGGTAGGAACGAAACGAAACGATAATTTTTATTTTCTCTATTTCTCAGCATTTTCCAACCAATTTTTGCTTGAAAAGAAGCCATAATGAATTTTTTGAATTTTTTTGCTATTTTTTTGGAATTTTCTTTTACGCGTCGCGTAGGAACGAAACGAAATGATAATTTTTATTTCCTCTCTTTCAAGCATTTTCCCTCTTATTTTGGCTTGAAAAGAAGCCATAACAGGGTTTTTGAATTTTTTGAATTTTTTTGCTATTTCTTTGGAATTTTCTATTACACGTCGGGTAGGAACGAAACGAAACAATAAGTTTGTTTTCTCTCTTTTTTAGCCTTTTCCAACATGTTTTGGTTTGAAATGAAGGCATAATGGTATTTTTGAATTTTTTGAATTTTTTTGCTATTTTTTTGGAATTTTCTTTTACGCGTCGCGTAGGAACGAAACGAAATGATAATTTTTATTTCCTCTCTTTCAAGCATTTTCCCTCTTATTTTGGCTTGAAAAGAAGCCATAACAGGGTTTTTGAATTTTTTGAATTTTTTTGCTATTTCTTTGGAATTTTCTATTACACGTCGGGTAGGAACGAAACGAAACAATAAGTTTGTTTTCTCTCTTTTTTAGCCATTTCCAACCAGTTTTGGCTTGAAATGAAGCTATAATGGTATTTTTGAATTTTTTGAATTTTTTTGCTATTTTTTTGGAATTCTCTATTAAGCGTCGGGTAGGAACGAAACGAAACGATAATTTTTATTTTCTCTCTTTCTCAGCATTTTCCAACCTATTTTGGCTTGAAAAGAAGCCATAACGGGGTTTTTTAATTTTTTGAATTTTTATGCTATTTTTTTTTTAATTATCTCTTATGCGTCGTGTAGGAACGAAACGAAACAATAAGTCTTGTTTTCTCTCTTTTTTAGCCTTTTCCAACATGTTTTGGTTTGAAATGAAGGCATAATGGTATTTTTGAATTTTTTGAATTTTTTTGCTATTTCTTTGGAATTTTCTATTACGCGTTGGGTAGAATCCAAAACGAAACAATAATTTCTATTTTCTCTCTTTTTCGGCCATTTCCAACCTGTTTTGGCTTGAAATGAAGCCATAATGGTATTTTTGAATATTTTGAATTTTTTTGCTATTTTTTTGGAATTCTCTATTAAGCGTCGGGTAGGAACGAAACGAAACGATAATTTTTATTTTCTCTCTTTCTCAGAATTTTCCAACCTATTTTGGCTTTAAAAGAAGCCATAATGGGGTTTTTGAATTTTTTTGCTATTTTTTTGGAATTTTCTTTTACGCGTCGTGTAGGAACGATACGAAATAATAATTTTTATTTCCTCTCTTTCTAAGCATTTTCCAACCTATTTTGGCTTGAAAAGAAGCTATAACGGGGTTTTTGAATTTTTTTGCTATTTCTTTGGAATTTTCTATTACGCGTCGGGTAGGAACGAAACGAAACAATAATTTTTGTTTTCTCTCTTTTTTAGCCTTTTCCAACATGTTTTGGTTTAAAATGAAGGCGTAATGGTATTTTTGAATTTTTTGAATTTTTTTGCTATTTCTTTGGAATTTTCTATTACTCGTCGGGTAGGAACGAAACGAAACGAGAATTTTTATTTTCACTCTTTCTCAGCATTTTCCAACCTATTTTGGCTTCAAAAAAAGCCATAACAGGGTTTTTTAATTTTTTGAATTTTTATGCTATTTTTTTTTTAATTATCTCTTATGCGTCGTGTAGGAACGAAACGAAACAATAATTCCTGTTTTCTCTCTTTTTTAGCCTTTTCCAACATGTTTTGGTTTGAAATGAAGGCATAATGGTATTTTTGAATTTTTTGAATTTTTTTTCTATTTTTTTGGAATTTTCTATTACGCGTCGGGTAGGAACGAAACGAAACGATAATTTTTGTTTTCTCTCTTTTTCAGCATTTTCCAACCTGTTTTGGCTTCAAATGAAGGCATAATAGTATTTTTGAATTTTTTTGCTATTTTCTTGGAATTTTCTATTACGCGTCGGGTAGGAACGAAACGAAACGATAATTTTTATTTTCTCTCTTTCTCAGCATTTTCCAACCTATTTTGGCTTCAAAAGAAGCCATAACGGGGTTTTTTCATTTTTTGAATTTTTATGCTATTTTTTTTTTAATTATCTCTTATGCGTCGTGTAGGAACGAAACGAAACAATAAGTCTTGTTTTCTCTCTTTTTTAGCCTTTTCCAACATGTTTTGGTTTGAAATGAAGGCATAATGGTATTTTTGAATTTTTTGAATTTTTTTGCTATTTCTTTGGAATTTTCTATTACGCGTTGGGTAGAATCCAAAACGAAACAATAATTTCTATTTTCTCTCTTTTTCGGCCATTTCCAACCTGTTTTGGCTTGAAATGAAGCCATAATGGTATTTTTGAATATTTTGAATTTTTTTGCTATTTTTTTGGAATTCTCTATTAAGCGTCGGGTAGGAACGAAACGAAACGATAATTTTTATTTTCTCTCTTTCTCAGAATTTTCCAACCTATTTTGGCATTAAAAGAAGCCATAATGGGGTTTTTGAATTTTTTTGCTATTTTTTTGGAATTTTCTTTTACGCGTCGTGTAGGAACGATACGAAATAATAATTTTTATTTCCTCTCTTTCTAAGCATTTTCCAACCTATTTTGGCTTGAAAAGAAGCTATAACGGGGTTTTTGAATTTTTTTGCTATTTCTTTGGAATTTTCTATTACGCGTCGGGTAGGAACGAAACGAAACAATAATTTTTGTTTTCTCTCTTTTTTAGCCTTTTCCAACATGTTTTGGTTTAAAATGAAGGCGTAATGGTATTTTTGAATTTTTTGAATTTTTTTGCTATTTCTTTGGAATTTTCTATTACTCGTCGGGTAGGAACGAAACGAAACGAGAATTTTTATTTTCACTCTTTCTCAGCATTTTCCAACCTATTTTGGCTTCAAAAAAAGCCATAACAGGGTTTTTTAATTTTTTGAATTTTTATGCTATTTTTTTTTAATTATCTCTTATGCGTCGTGTAGGAACGAAACGAAACAATAATTCCTGTTTTCTCTCTTTTTTAGCCTTTTCCAACATGTTTTGGTTTGAAATGAAGGCATAATGGTATTTTTGAATTTTTTGAATTTTTTTGCTATTTTTTTGGAATTTTCTATTACGCGTCGGGTAGGAACGAAACGAAACGATAATTTTTGTTTTCTCTCTTTTTCAGCATTTTCCAACCTGTTTTGGCTTCAAATGAAGGCATAATAGTATTTTTGAATTTTTTTGCTATTTTCTTGGAATTTTCTATTACGCGTCGGGTAGGAACGAAACGAAACGATAATTTTTATTTTCTCTCTTTCTCAGCATTTTCCAACCTATTTTGGCTTCAAAAGAAGCCATAACGGGGTTTTATCATTTTTTGAATTTTTATGCTATTTTTTTTTTAATTATCTCTTATGCATCGTGTAGGAACGAAACGAAACAATAATTTTTGTTTTCTCCCTTTTTTAGCCTTTTCCAACCTGTTTTGGCTTGAAATGAAGCCATAATAGTATTTTTGAATATTTTTAATTTTCTTGCTATTTCTTTGGAATTTTCTATTACGCGTCGGGTAGGAACGAAACGAAATGATAATTTTTATTTCCTCTCTTTCAAGAATTTTCCAACCTATTTTGGCTTGAAAAGAAGCCATAACGGGGTTTTTGAATTTTTTGAATTTTTTTGCTATTTCTTTGGAATTTTCTATTACACGTCGGGTAGGAACGAAACGAAACAATAATTCTTGTTTTCTCTCATTTTTAGCCTTTTCCAACCTGTTTTGGCTTGAAATGAAGCCATAATAGTGTTTTTGAATATTTTGAATTTTTTTGCTATTTCTTCGGAATTTTCTATTACGCGTCGGGTAGGAACGAAACGAAACGATAATTTTTATTTTCTCTCTTTCTCAGCATTTTTCAACCTATTTTTGCTTGAAAAGAAGCCATAATGAATTTTTTTAATTTTTTTGCTATTTTTTTGGAATTTTCTTTTACGCGTCGTGTAGGAACGAAACGAAATGATAATTTTTATTTCCTCTCTTTCAAGCATTTTCCAACCTATTTTGGCTTGAAAAGAAGCCATAACGGGGTTTTTGAATTTTTTGAATTTTTTTGCTATTTCTTTGGAATTTTCTATTACACGTCGGGTAGGAACGAAACGAAACAATAATTCTTGTTTTCTCTCTTTTTTAGCCTTTTCCAACATGTTTTGGTTTGAAATGAAGGCATAATGGTATTTTTGAATTTTTTGAATTTTTTTGCTATTTCTTTGGAATTTTCTATTACGCGTTGGGTAGAATCCAAAACGAAACAATAATTTCTATTTTCTCTCTTTTTCGGCCTTTTCCAACCAGTTTTTGCTTGAAATGAAGCCATAATGGTATTTTTGAATTTTTTGAATTTTTTTGCTATTTTTTTGGAATTCTCTATTAAGCGTCGGGTAGGAACGAAACGAAACGATAATTTTTATTTTCTCTCTTTCTCAGCATTTTCCAACCTATTTTGGCTTCTTTTGAAGCCATAACGGGGTTTTTTAATTTTTTGAATTTTTATGCTATTTTTTTTTTAATTATCTCTTATGCGTCGTGTAGGAACGAAACGAAACAATAATTTTTATTTTCCCTCTTTTTAGCCTTTGCCAACCTGTTTTGGCTTGAAATGAAGCCATAATAGTATTTTTGAATATTTTGAATTTTTTTGCTATTTTTTTGGAATTCTCTATTAAGCGTCGGGTAGGAACGAAACGAAACGATAATTTTTATTTTCTCTCTTTCTCAGAATTTTCCAACCTATTTTGGCTTGAAAAGAATCCATAATGGGGTTTTTGAATTTTTTTGCTATTTTTTTGGAATTTTCTTTTACGCGTCGTGTAGGAACGATACGAAATAATAATTTTTATTTCTTCTCTTTCTAAGCATTTTCCAACCTATTTTGGCTTGAAAAGAAGCTATAACGGGGTTTTTGAATTTTTTTGCTATTTCTTGGGAATTTTCTATTACGCGTCGCGTAGGAACGAAACGAAATGATAATTTTTATTTCCTCTCTTTCAAGCATTTTCCCTCTTATTTTGGCTTGAAAAGAAGCCATAACAGGGTTTTTGAATTTTTTGAATTTTTTTGCTATTTCTTTGGAATTTTCTATTACACGTCGGGTAGGAACGAAACGAAACGATAATTTTTATTTTCTCTCTTTCTCAGAATTTTCCAACCTATTTTGGCTTGAAAAGAATCCATAATGGGGTTTTTGAATTTTTTTGCTATTTTTTTGGAATTTTCTTTTACGCGTCGTGTAGGAACGAAACGAAACGATAATTTTTATTTTCTCTATTTCTCAGCATTTTCCAACCTATTTTTGCTTGAAAAGAAGCCATAATGAATTTTTTGAATTTTTTTGCTATTTTTTTGGAATTTTCTTTTACGCGTCGCGTAGGAACGAAACGAAATGATAATTTTTATTTCCTCTCTTTCAAGCATTTTCCCTCTTATTTTGGCTTGAAAAGAAGCCATAACAGGGTTTTTGAATTTTTTGAATTTTTTTGCTATTTCTTTGGAATTTTCTATTACACGTCGGGTAGGAACGAAACGAAACAATAAGTTTGTTTTCTCTCTTTTTTAGCCTTTTCCAACATGTTTTGGTTTGAAATGAAGGCATAATGGTATTTTTGAATTTTTTGAATTTTTTTGCTATTTTTTTGGAATTTTCTTTTACGCGTCGCGTAGGAACGAAACGAAATGATAATTTTTATTTCCTCTCTTTCAAGCATTTTCCCTCTTATTTTGGCTTGAAAAGAAGCCATAACAGGGTTTTTGAATTTTTTGAATTTTTTTGCTATTTCTTTGGAATTTTCTATTACACGTCGGGTAGGAACGAAACGAAACAATAAGTTTGTTTTCTCTCTTTTTTAGCCATTTCCAACCAGTTTTGGCTTGAAATGAAGCTATAATGGTATTTTTGAATTTTTTGAATTTTTTTGCTATTTTTTTGGAATTCTCTATTAAGCGTCGGGTAGGAACGAAACGAAACGATAATTTTTATTTTCTCTCTTTCTCAGCATTTTCCAACCTATTTTGGCTTGAAAAGAAGCCATAACGGGGTTTTTTAATTTTTTGAATTTTTATGCTATTTTTTTTTTAATTATCTCTTATGCGTCGTGTAGGAACGAAACGAAACAATAAGTCTTGTTTTCTCTCTTTTTTAGCCTTTTCCAACATGTTTTGGTTTGAAATGAAGGCATAATGGTATTTTTGAATTTTTTGAATTTTTTTGCTATTTCTTTGGAATTTTCTATTACGCGTTGGGTAGAATCCAAAACGAAACAATAATTTCTATTTTCTCTCTTTTTCGGCCATTTCCAACCTGTTTTGGCTTGAAATGAAGCCATAATGGTATTTTTGAATATTTTGAATTTTTTTGCTATTTTTTTGGAATTCTCTATTAAGCGTCGGGTAGGAACGAAACGAAACGATAATTTTTATTTTCTCTCTTTCTCAGAATTTTCCAACCTATTTTGGCTTTAAAAGAAGCCATAATGGGGTTTTTGAATTTTTTTGCTATTTTTTTGGAATTTTCTTTTACGCGTCGTGTAGGAACGATACGAAATAATAATTTTTATTTCCTCTCTTTCTAAGAATTTTCCAACCTATTTTGGTTTGAAAAGAAGCTATAACGGGGTTTTTGAATTTTTTTGCTATTTCTTTGGAATTTTCTATTACGCGTCGGGTAGGAACGAAACGAAACAATAATTTTTGTTTTCTCTCTTTTTTAGCCTTTTCCAACATGTTTTGGTTTAAAATGAAGGCGTAATGGTATTTTTGAATTTTTTGAATTTTTTTGCTATTTCTTTGGAATTTTCTATTACTCGTCGGGTAGGAACGAAACGAAACGAGAATTTTTATTTTCACTCTTTCTCAGCATTTTCCAACCTATTTTGGCTTCAAAAAAAGCCATAACAGGGTTTTTTAATTTTTTGAATTTTTATGCTATTTTTTTTTTAATTATCTCTTATGCGTCGTGTAGGAACGAAACGAAACAATAATTCCTGTTTTCTCTCTTTTTTAGCCTTTTCCAACATGTTTTGGTTTGAAATGAAGGCATAATGGTATTTTTGAATTTTTTGAATTTTTTTGCTATTTTTTTGGAATTTTCTATTACGCGTCGGGTAGGAACGAAACGAAACGATAATTTTTGTTTTCTCTCTTTTTCAGCATTTTTCAACCTGTTTTGGCTTCAAATGAAGGCATAATAGTATTTTTGAATTTTTTTGCTATTTTCTTGGAATTTTCTATTACGCGTCGGGTAGGAACGAAACGAAACGATAATTTTTATTTTCTCTCTTTCTCAGCATTTTCCAACCTATTTTGGCTTCAAAAGAAGCCATAACTGGGTTTTTTCATTTTTTGAATTTTTATGCTATTTTTTTTTTAATTATCTCTTATGCATCGTGTAGGAACGAAACGAAACAATAATTTTTGTTTTCTCCCTTTTTTAGCCTTTTCCAACCTGTTTTGGCTTGAAATGAAGCCATAATAGTATTTTTGAATATTTTTAATTTTCTTGCTATTTCTTTGGAATTTTCTATTACGCGTCGGGTAGGAACGAAACGAAACAGTAATTCTTGTTTTCTCTCTTTTTTAGCCTTTTCCTACATGTTTTGGTTTGAAATGAAGGCATAATGGTATTTTTGAATTTTTTGAATTTTTTTGCTATTTCTTTGGAATTTTCTATTACACGTCGGGTAGGAACGAAACGAAACAATAATTCTTGTTTTCTCTCTTTTTTAGCCTTTTCCAACATGTTTTGGTTTGAAATGAAGGCATAATGGTATTTTTGAATTTTTTGAATTTTTTTGCTATTTTTTTGGAATTTTCTATTACGCGTTGGGTAGAATCCAAAACGAAACAATAATTTCTATTTTCTCTCTTTTTCGGCCTTTTCCAACCAGTTTTTGCTTGAAATGAAGCCATAATGGTATTTTTGAATTTTTTGAATTTTTTTGCTATTTTTTTGGAATTCTCTATTAAGCGTCGGGTAGGAACGAAACGAAACGATAATTTTTATTTTCTCTCTTTCTCAGCATTTTCCAACCTATTTTGGCTTCTTTTGAAGCCATAACGGGGTTTTTTAATTTTTTGAATTTTTATGCTATTTTTTTTTTAATTATCTCTTATGCGTCGTGTAGGAACGAAACGAAACAATAATTTTTATTTTCCCTCTTTTTAGCCTTTGCCAACCTGTTTTGGCTTGAAATGAAGCCATAATAGTATTTTTGAATATTTTGAATTTTTTTGCTATTTTTTTGGAATTCTCTATTAAGCGTCGGGTAGGAACGAAACGAAACGATAATTTTTATTTTCTCTCTTTCTCAGAATTTTCCAACCTATTTTGGCTTGAAAAGAATCCATAATGGGGTTTTTGAATTTTTTTGCTATTTTTTTGGAATTTTCTTTTACGCGTCGTGTAGGAACGATACGAAATAATAATTTTTATTTCTTCTCTTTCTAAGCATTTTCCAACCTATTTTGGCTTGAAAAGAAGCTATAACGGGGTTTTTGAATTTTTTTGCTATTTCTTGGGAATTTTCTATTACGCGTCGGGTAGGAACGAAACGAAACGATAATTTTTATTTTCTCTATTTCTCAGCATTTTCCAACCAATTTTTGCTTGAAAAGAAGCCATAATGAATTTTTTGAATTTTTTTGCTATTTTTTTGGAATTTTCTTTTACGCGTCGCGTAGGAACGAAACGAAATGATAATTTTTATTTCCTCTCTTTCAAGCATTTTCCCTCTTATTTTGGCTTGAAAAGAAGCCATAACAGGGTTTTTGAATTTTTTGAATTTTTTTGCTATTTCTTTGGAATTTTCTATTACACGTCGGGTAGGAACGAAACGAAACAATAAGTTTGTTTTCTCTCTTTTTTAGCCATTTCCAACCAGTTTTGGCTTGAAATGAAGCTATAATGGTATTTTTGAATTTTTTGAATTTTTTTGCTATTTTTTTGGAATTCTCTATTAAGCGTCGGGTAGGAACGAAACGAAACGATAATTTTTATTTTCTCTCTTTCTCAGCATTTTCCAACCTATTTTGGCTTGAAAAGAAGCCATAACGGGGTTTTTTAATTTTTTGAATTTTTATGCTATTTTTTTTTTAATTGTCTCTTATGCGTCGTGTAGGAACGAAACGAAACAATAAGTCTTGTTTTCTCTCTTTTTTAGCCTTTTCCAACATGTTTTGGTTTGAAATGAAGGCATAATGGTATTTTTGAATTTTTTGAATTTTTTTGCTATTTCTTTGGAATTTTCTATTACGCGTTGGGTAGAATCCAAAACGAAACAATAATTTCTATTTTCTCTCTTTTTCGGCCATTTCCAACCTGTTTTGGCTTGAAATGAAGCCATAATGGTATTTTTGAATATTTTGAATTTTTTTGCTATTTTTTTGGAATTCTCTATTAAGCGTCGGGTAGGAACGAAACGAAACGATAATTTTTATTTTCTCTCTTTCTCAGAATTTTCCAACCTATTTTGGCTTTAAAAGAAGCCATAATGGGGTTTTTGAATTTTTTTGCTATTTTTTTGGAATTTTCTTTTACGCGTCGTGTAGGAACGATACGAAATAATAATTTTTATTTCCTCTCTTTCTAAGCATTTTCCAACCTATTTTGGCTTGAAAAGAAGCTATAACGGGGTTTTTGAATTTTTTTGCTATTTCTTTGGAATTTTCTATTACGCGTCGGGTAGGAACGAAACGAAACAATAATTTTTGTTTTCTCTCTTTTTTAGCCTTTTCCAACATGTTTTGGTTTAAAATGAAGGCGTAATGGTATTTTTGAATTTTTTGAATTTTTTTGCTATTTCTTTGGAATTTTCTATTACTCGTCGGGTAGGAACGAAACGAAACGAGAATTTTTATTTTCACTCTTTTTCAGCATTTTCCAACCTATTTTGGCTTCAAAAAAAGCCATAACAGGGTTTTTTAATTTTTTGAATTTTTATGCTATTTTTTTTTTAATTATCTCTTATGCGTCGTGTAGGAACGAAACGAAACAATAATTCCTGTTTTCTCTCTTTTTTAGCCTTTTCCAACATGTTTTGGTTTGAAATGAAGGCATAATGGTATTTTTGAATTTTTTGAATTTTTTTGCTATTTTTTTGGAATTTTCTATTACGCGTCGGGTAGGAACGAAACGAAACGATAATTTTTGTTTTCTCTCTTTTTCAGCATTTTCCAACCTGTTTTGGCTTCAAATGAAGGCATAATAGTATTTTTGAATTTTTTTGCTATTTTCTTGGAATTTTCTATTACGCGTCGGGTAGGAACGAAACGAAACGATAATTTTTATTTTCTCTCTTTCTCAGCATTTTCCAACCTATTTTGGCTTCAAAAGAAGCCATAACGGGGTTTTTTCATTTTTTGAATTTTTATGCTATTTTTTTTTTAATTATCTCTTATGCATCGTGTAGGAACGAAACGAAACAATAATTTTTGTTTTCTCCCTTTTTTAGCCTTTTCCAACCTGTTTTGGCTTGAAATGAAGCCATAATAGTATTTTTGAATATTTTTAATTTTCTTGCTATTTCTTTGGAATTTTCTATTACGCGTCGGGTAGGAACGAAACGAAACAGTAATTCTTGTTTTCTCTCTTTTTTAGCCTTTTCCTACATGTTTTGGTTTGAAATGAAGGCATAATGGTATTTTTGAATTTTTTGAATTTTTTTGCTATTTCTTTGGAATTTTCTATTACACGTCGGGTAGGAACGAAACGAAACAATAAGTCTTGTTTTCTCTCTTTTTTAGCCTTTTCCAACATGTTTTGGTTTGAAATGAAGGCATAATGGTATTTTTGAATTTTTTGAATTTTTTTGCTATTTTTTTGGAATTCTCTATTAAGCGTCGGGTAGGAACGAAACGAAACGATAATTTTTATTTTCTCTCTTTCTCAGCATTTTCCAACCTATTTTGGCTTGAAAAGAAGCCATAACGGGGTTTTTTAATTTTTTGAATTTTTATGCTATTTTTTTTTTTAATTATCTCTTATGCGTCGTGTAGGAATGAAACGAAACAATAAGTCTTGTTTTCTCTCTTTTTTAGCCTTTTCCAACATGTTTTGGTTTGAAATGAAGGCATAATGGTATTTTTGAATTTTTTGAATTTTTTTGCTATTTCTTTGGAATTTTCTATTACGCGTTGGGTAGAATCCAAAACGAAACAATAATTTCTATTTTCTCTCTTTTTCGGCCATTTCCAACCAGTTTTGGCTTGAAATGAAGCCATAATGGTATTTTTGAATATTTTGAATTTTTTTGCTATTTTTTTTGGAATTCTCTATTAAGCGTCGGGTAGGAACGAAACGAAACGATAATTTTTATTTTCTCTCTTTCTCAGAATTTTCCAACCTATTTTGGCTTTAAAAGAAGCCATAATGGGGTTTTTGAATTTTTTTGCTATTTTTTTGGAATTTTCTTTTACGCGTCGTGTAGGTACGAAACGAAACGATAATTTTTGTTTTCTCTCTTTTTCAGCCTTTTCCAACCTGTTTTGGCTTCAAATGAAGGCATAATAGTATTTTTGAATTTTTTTGCTATTTTTTTGAAATTTTCTATTACGCGTCGGGTAGGAACGAAACGAAACGATAATTTTTATTTTCTCTCTTTCTCAGCATTTTCCAACCTATTTTTGCTTGAAAAGAAGCCATAATGAATTTTTTGAATTTTTTTGCTATTTTTTTGGAATTTTCTTTTACGCGTCGTGTAGGAACGAAACGAAACGATAATTTTTATTTTCTCTCTTTCTCAGCATTTTCCAACCTATTTTGGCTTCAAAAGAAGCCATAACGGGGTTTTTTCATTTTTTGAATTTTTATGCTATTTTTTTTTTAATTATCTCTTATGCATCGTGTAGGAACGAAACGAAACAATAATTTTTGTTTTCTCCCTTTTTTAGCCTTTTCCATCCTGTTTTGGCTTGAAATGAAGCCATAATAGTATTTTTGAATATTTTTAATTTTTTTGCTATTTCTTTGGAATTTTCTATTACGCGTCGGGTAGGAACGAAACGAAACGATAATTTTTATTTTCTCTCTTTCTCAGCATTTTCCAACCTATTTTTGCTTGAAAAGAAGCTATAATGAATTTTTTGAATTTTTTTGCTATTTTTTTGGAATTTTCTTTTACGCGTCGTGTAGGAACGAAACGAAATGATAATTTTTATTTCCTCTCTTTCAAGCATTTTCCAACCTATTTTGGCTTGAAAAGAAGCCATAACGGGGTTTTTGAATTTTTTGAATTTTTTTGCTATTTCTTTGGAATTTTCTATTACACGTCGGGTAGGAACGAAACGAAACAATAATTCTTGTTTTCTCTCTTTTTTAGCCTTTTCCAACATGTTTTGGTTTGAAATGAAGGCATAATGGTATTTTTGAATTTTTTGAATTTTTTTGCTATTTCTTTGGAATTTTCTATTACGCGTTGGGTAGAATCCAGAACGAAACAATAATTTCTATTTTCTCTCTTTTTCGGCATTTTCCAACCAGTTTTGGCTTGAAATGAAGCCATAATGGTATTTTTGAATTTTTTTGCTATTTTTTTGGAATTCTCTATTAAGCGTCGGGTAGGAACGAAACGAAACGATAATTTTTATTTTCTCTCTTTCTCAGCATTTTCCAACCTATTTTGGCTTCATAACGGGGTTTTTTAATTTTTTGAATTTTTATGCTATTTTTTTTTTAATTATCTCTTATGCGTCGTGTAGGAACGAAACGAAACAATAATTTTTGTTTTCCCTCTTTTTAGTCTTTGCCAACCTGTTTTGGCTTGAAATGAAGCCATAATAGTATTTTTGAATATTTTGAATATTTTTGCTATTTTTTTGGAATTCTGTATTAAGCGTCGGGTAGGAACGAAACGAAACGATAATTTTTATTTTCTCTCTTCCTCAGAATTTTCCAACCTATTTTGGCTTGAAAAGAAGCCATAATGGGGTTTTTGAATTTTTTTGCTATTTTTTTGGAATTTTCTTTTACGCGTCGTGTAGGAACGAAACGAAATGATAATTTTTATTTCCTCTCTTTCAAGCATTTTCCAACCTATTTTGGCTTGAAAAGAAGCCATAACGGGGTTTTCGAATTTTTTGAATTTTTTTGCTATTTCTTTGGAATTTTCTATTACACGTCGGGTAGGAACGAAACGAAACAATAATTCTTGTTTTCTCTCTTTTTTAGCCTTTTCCAACATGTTTTGGTTTGAAATGAAGGCATAATGGTATTTTTGAATTTTTTGAATTTTTTTGCTATTTCTTTGGAATTTTCTATTACACGTCGGGTAGGAACGAAACGAAACAATAAGTCTTGTTTTCTCTCTTTTTTAGCCTTTTCCAACATGTTTTGGTTTGAAATGAAGGCATAATGGTATTTTTGAATTTTTTGAATTTTTTTGCTATTTCTTTGGAATTTTCTATTACGCGTTGGGTAGAATCCAAAACGAAACAATAATTTCTATTTTCTCTCTTTTTCGGCCATTTCCAACCAGTTTTGGCTTGAAATGAAGCCATAATGGTATTTTTGAATTTTTTAAATTTTTTTGCTATTTTTTTGGAATTCTCTATTAAGCGTCGGGTAGGAACGAAACGAAACGATAATTTTTATTTTCTCTCTTTCTCAGCATTTTCCAACCTATTTTGGCTTGAAAAGAAGCCATAACGGGGTTTTTTAATTTTTTGAATTTTTATGCTATTTTTTTTTTAATTATCTCTTATGCGTCGTGTAGGAACGAAACGAAACAATAAGTCTTGTTTTCTCTCTTTTTTAGCCTTTTCCAACATGTTTTGGTTTGAAATGAAGGCATAATGGTATTTTTGAATTTTTTGAATTTTTTTGCTATTTCTTTGGAATTTTCTATTACGCGTTTGGTAGAATCCAAAACGAAACAATAATTTCTATTTTCTCTCTTTTTCGGCCATTTCCAACCAGTTTTGGCTTGAAATGAAGCCATAATGGTATTTTTGAATTTTTTGAATTTTTTTGCTATTTTTTTGGAATTCTCTATTAAGCGTCGGGTAGGAACGAAACGAAACGATAATTTTTATTTTCTCTCTTTCTCAGCATTTTCCAACCTATTTTGGCTTGAAAAGAAGCCATAACGGGGTTTTTTAATTTTTTGAATTTTTATGCTATTTTTTTTTTAATTATCTCTTATGCGTCGTGTAGGAACGAAACGAAACAATAAGTCTTGTTTTCTCTCTTTTTTAGCCTTTTCCAACATGTTTTGGTTTGAAATGAAGGCATAATGGTATTTTTGAATTTTTTGAATTTTTTTGCTATTTCTTTGGAATTTTCTATTACGCGTTGGGTAGAATCCAAAACGAAACAATAATTTCTATTTTCTCTCTTTTTCGGCCATTTCCAACCAGTTTTGGCTTGAAATGAAGCCATAATGGTATTTTTGAATATTTTGAATTTTTTTGCTATTTTTTTGGAATTCCTTATTAAGCGTCGGGTAGGAACGAAACGAAACGATAATTTTTATTTTCTCTCTTTCTCAGAATTTTCCAACCTATTTTGGCTTTAAAAGAAGCCATAATGGGGTTTTTGAATTTTTTTGCTATTTTTTTGGAATTTTCTTTTACGCGTCGTGTAGGAACGATACGAAATAATAATTTTTATTTCCTCTCTTTCTAAGCATTTTCCAACCTATTTTGGCTTGAAAAGAAGCTATAACGGGGTTTTTGAATTTTTTTGCTATTTCTTTGGAATTTTCTATTACGCGTCGGGTAGGAACGAAACGAAACAATAATTTTTGTTTTCTCTCTTTTTTAGCCTTTTCCAACATGTTTTGGTTTGAAATGAAGGCATAATGGTATTTTTGAATTTTTTGAATTTTTTTGCTATTTCTTTGGAATTTTCTATTACTCGTCGGGTAGGAACGAAACGAAACGAGAATTTTTATTTTCACTCTTTCTCAGCATTTTCCAATCTATTTTGGCTTCAAAAAAAGCCATAACAGGGTTTTTTAATTTTTTGAATTTTTATGCTATTTTTTTTTTAATTATCTCTTATGCGTCGTGTAGGAACGAAACGAAACAATAATTCCTGTTTTCTCTCTTTTTTAGCCTTTTCCAACATGTTTTGGTTTGAAATGAAGGCATAATGGTATTTTTGAATTTTTTGAATTTTTTTGCTATTTTTTTGGAATTTTCTATTACGCGTCGGGTAGGAACGAAACGAAACGATAATTTTTATTTTCTCTCTTTCTCAGCATTTTCCAACCTATTTTTGCTTGAAAAGAAGCCATAATGAATTTTTTGAATTTTTTTGCTATTTTTTTGGAATTTTCTATTACGCGTCGTGTAGGAACGAAACGAAATGATAATTTTTATTTCCTCTCTTTCAAGCATTTTCCAACCTATTTTGGCTTGAAAAGAAGCCATAACGGGCTTGAAAATGATAATTTTTTTTTTTAATTATCTCTTACACGTCGGGTAGGAACGAAACGAAACAATAAGTTTGTTTTCTCTCTTTTTTAGCCTTTTCCAACATGTTTTGGTTTGAAATGAAGGCATAATGGTATTTTTGAATTTTTTTAATTTTTTTGCTATTTCTTTGGAATTTTCTATTACGCGTTGGGTAGAATCCAAAACGAAACAATAATTTCTATTTTCTCTCTTTTTCGGCCATTTTCAACCAGTTTTGGCTTGAAATGAAGCCATAATGGTATTTTTGAATTTTTTGAATTTTTTTGCTATGTTTTTGGAATTCTCTATTAAGCGTCGGGTAGGAACGAAACGAAACAATAATTTTTATTTTCTCTCTTTCTCAGCATTTTCCAACCTATTTTGGCTTGAAAAGAAGCCATAACGGGGTTTTTGAATTTTCTGAATTTTTTTGCTATTTCTTTGGAATTTTCTATTACACGTCGGGTAAGAACGAAACGAAACAATAAGTCTTGTTTTCTCTCTTTTTTAGCCTTTTCCAACATGTTTTGGTTTGAAATGAAGGCATAATGGTATTTTTGAATTTTTTGAATTTTTTTGCTATTTCTTTGGAATTTTCTATTACGCGTTGGGTAGAATCCAAAACGAAACAATAATTTCTATTTTCTCTCTTTTTCGGCCATTTCCAACCAGTTTTGGCTTGAAATGAAGCCATAATGGTATTTTTGAATTTTTTGAATTTTTTTGCTATTTTTTTGGAATGCTCTATTAAGCGTCGGGTAGGAACGAAACGAAACGATAATTTTTATTTTCTCTCTTTCTCAGCATTTTCCAACCTATTTTGGCTTGAAAAGAAGCCATAATGGGGTTTTTGAATTTTTTTGCTATTTTTTTGAAATTTTCTTTTACGCGTCGTGTAGGAACGAAACGAAATGATAATTTTTATTTCCTCTCTTTCTAAGCATTCTCCAACCTATTTTGGCTTGAAAAGAAGCCATAACGGGGTTTTTGAATTTTTTTGCTATTTCTTTGGAATTTTCTATTACGCGTCGGGTAGGAACGAAACGAAACAATAATTCCTGTTTTCTCTCTTTTTTAGCCTTTTCCAACATGTTTTGGTTTGAAATGAAGGCATAATGGTATTTTTGAAATTTTTGAATTTTTTTGCTATTTTTTTGGAATTTTCTATTACGCGTCGGGTAGGAACGAAACGAAACGATAATTTTTGTTTTCTCTCTTTTTCAGCCTTTTCCAACCTGTTTTGGCTTCAAATGAAGGCATAATAGTATTTTTGAATTTTTTTGCTATTTTTTTGGAATTTTCTATTACGCGTCGGGTAGGAACGAAACGAAACGATAATTTTTATTTTCTCTCTTTCTCAGCATTTTCCAACCTATTTTTGCTTGAAAAGAAGCCATAATGAATTTTTTGAATTTTTTTCTATTTTTTTGGAATTTTCTTTTACGCGTCGTGTAGGAACTAAACGAAACGATAATTTTTATTTTCTCTCTTTCTCAGCATTTTCCAACCTATTTTGGCTTCAAAAGAAGCCATAACGGGGTTTTTTCATTTTTTGAATTTTTATGCTATTTTTTTTTTAATTATCTCTTATGCATCGTGTAGGAACGAAACGAAACAATAATTTTTGTTTTCTCCCTTTTTTAGCCTTTTCCATCCTGTTTTGGCTTGAAATGAAGCCATAATAGTATTTTTGAATATTTTTAATTTTTTTGCTATTTCTTTGGAATTTTCTATTACGCGTCGGGTAGGAACGAAACGAAACGATAATTTTTATTTTCTCTCTTTCTCAGCATTTTCCAACCTATTTTTGCTTGAAAAGAAGCTATAATGAATTTTTTGAATTTTTTTGCTATTTTTTTGGAATTTTCTTTTACGCGTCGTGTAGGAACGAAACGAAATGATAATTTTTATTTCCTCTCTTTCAAGCATTTTCCAACCTATTTTGGCTTGAAAAGAAGCCATAACGGGGTTTTTGAATTTTTTTGCTATTTCTTTGGAATTTTCTATTACACGTCGGGTAGGAACGAAACGAAACAATAATTCTTGTTTTCTCTCTTTTTTAGCCTTTTCCAACATGTTTTGGTTTGAAATGAAGGCATAATGGTATTTTTGAATTTTTTGAATTTTTTTGCTATTTCTTTGGAATTTTCTATTACGCGTTGGGTAGAATCCAAAACGAAACAATAATTTCTATTTTCTCTCTTTTTCGGCCTTTTCCAACCAGTTTTGGCTTGAAATGAAGCCATAATGGTATTTTTGAATTTTTTGAATTTTTTTGCTATTTTTTTGGAATTCTCTATTAAGCGTCGGGTAGGAACGAAACGAAACGATAATTTTTATTTTCTCTCTTTCTCAGCATTTTCCAACCTATTTTGGCTTCAAAAGAAGCCATAACGCTGTTTTTTAATTTTTTGAATTTTTATGCTATTTTTTTTTTAATTATCTCTTATGCGTAGTGTAGGAACGAAACGAAACAATAATTTTTGTTTTCCCTCTTTTTAGTCTTTGCCAACCTGTTTTGGCTTGAAATGAAGCCATAATAGTATTTTTGAATATTTTGAATATTTTTGCTATTTTTTTGGAATTCTCTATTAAGCGTCGGGTAGGAACGAAACGAAACGATAATTTTTATTTTCTCTCTTTCTCAGAATTTTCCAACCTATTTTGGCTTGAAAAGAAGCCATAATGGGGTTTTTGAATTTTTTTGCTATTTTTTTGGAATTTTCTTTTACGCGTCGTGTAGGAACGATACGAAATAATAATTTTTATTTCTTCTCTTTCTAAGCATTTTCCAACCTATTTTGGCTTGAAAAGAAGCTATAACGGGGTTTTTGAATTTTTTTGCTATTTCTTTGGAATTTTCTATTACGCGTCGGGTAGGAACGAAACGAAACGATAATTTTTATTTTCTCTCTTTCTCAGCATTTTCCAACGTATTTTTGCTTGAAAAGAAGCCATAATGAATTTTTTGAATTTTTTTCCTATTTTTTTGGAATTTTCTTTTACGCGTCGTGTAGGAACGAAACGAAATGATAATTTTTATTTCCTCTCTTTCAAGCATTTTCCAACCTATTTTGGCTTGAAAAGAAGCCATAACGGGGTTTTCGAATTTTTTGAATTTTTTTGCTATTTCTTTGGAATTTTCTATTAAACGTCGGGTAGGAACGAAACGAAACAATAATTCTTGTTTTCTCTCTTTTTTAGCCTTTTCCAACATGTTTTGGTTTGAAATGAAGGCATAATGGTATTTTTGAATTTTTTGAATTTTTTTGCTATTTCTTTGGAATTTTCTATTACACGTCGGGTAGGAACGAAACGAAACAATAAGTCTTGTTTTCTCTCTTTTTTAGCCTTTTCCAACATGTTTTGGTTTGAAATGAAGGCATAATGGTATTTTTGAATTTTTTGAATTTTTTTGCTATTTCTTTGGAATTTTCTATTACTCGTCGGGTAGGAACGAAACGAAACGAGAATTTTTATTTTCACTCTTTCTCAGCATTTTCCAATCTATTTTGGCTTCAAAAAAAGCCATAACAGGGTTTTTTAATTTTTTGAATTTTTATGCTATTTTTTTTTTAATTATCTCTTATGCGTCGTGTAGGAACGAAACGAAACAATAATTCCTGTTTTCTCTCTTTTTTAGCCTTTTCCAACATGTTTTGGTTTGAAATGAAGGCATAATGGTATTTTTGAATTTTTTGAATTTTTTTGCTATTTTTTTGGAATTTTCTATTACGCGTCGGGTAGGAACGAAACGAAACGATAATTTTTATTTTCTCTCTTTCTCAGCATTTTCCAACCTATTTTTGCTTTAAAAGAAGCCATAATGAATTTTTTGAATTTTTTTGCTATTTTTTTGGAATTTTCTTTTACGCGTCGTGTAGGAACGAAACGAAATGATAATTTTTATTTCCTCTCTTTCAAGCATTTTCCAACCTATTTTGGCTTGAAAAGAAGCTATAACGGGGTTTTTGAATTTTTTTGCTATTTCTTTGGAATTTTCTATTACGCGTCGGGTAGGAACGAAACGAAACGATAATTTTTATTTTCTCTCTTTCTCAGCATTTTCCAACGTATTTTTGCTTGAAAAGAAGCCATAATGAATTTTTTGAATTTTTTTCCTATTTTTTTGGAATTTTCTTTTACGCGTCGTGTAGGAACGAAACGAAATGATAATTTTTATTTCCTCTCTTTCAAGCATTTTCCAACCTATTTTGGCTTGAAAAGAAGCCATAACGGGGTTTTCGAATTTTTTGAATTTTTTTGCTATTTCTTTGGAATTTTCTATTAAACGTCGGGTAGGAACGAAACGAAACAATAATTCTTGTTTTCTCTCTTTTTTAGCCTTTTCCAACATGTTTTGGTTTGAAATGAAGGCATAATGGTATTTTTGAATTTTTTGAATTTTTTTGCTATTTCTTTGGAATTTTCTATTACACGTCGGGTAGGAACGAAACGAAACAATAAGTCTTGTTTTCTCTCTTTTTTAGCCTTTTCCAACATGTTTTGGTTTGAAATGAAGGCATAATGGTATTTTTGAATTTTTTGAATTTTTTTGCTATTTCTTTGGAATTTTCTATTACTCGTCGGGTAGGAACGAAACGAAACGAGAATTTTTATTTTCACTCTTTCTCAGCATTTTCCAACCTATTTTGGCTTGAAAAGAAGCCATAACGGGGTTTTTTAATTTTTTGAATTTTTATGCTATTTTTTTTTTAATTATCTCTTATGCGTCGTGTAGGAACGAAACGAAACAATAAGTCTTGTTTTCTCTCTTTTTTAGCCTTTTCCAACATGTTTTGGTTTGAAATGAAGGCATAATGGTATTTTTGAATTTTTTGAATTTTTTTGCTATTTCTTTGGAATTTTCTATTACGCGTTGGGTAGAATCCAAAACGAAACAATAATTTCTATTTTCTCTCTTTTTCGGCCATTTCCAACCAGTTTTGGCTTGAAATGAAGCCATAATGGTATTTTTGAATATTTTGAATTTTTTTGCTATTTTTTTGGAATTCTCTATTAAGCGTCGGGTAGGAACGAAACGAAACGATAATTTTTATTTTCTCTCTTTCTCAGAATTTTCCAACCTATTTTGGCTTTAAAAGAAGCCATAATGGGGTTTTTGAATTTTTTTGCTATTTTTTTGGAATTTTCTTTTACGCGTCGTGTAGGAACGATACGAAATAATAATTTTTATTTCCTCTCTTTCTAAGCATTTTCCAACCTATTTTGGCTTGAAAAGAAGCTATAACGGGGTTTTTGAATTTTTTTGCTATTTCTTTGGAATTTTCTATTACGCGTCGGGTAGGAACGAAACGAAACAATAATTTTTGTTTTCTCTCTTTTTTAGCCTTTTCCAACATGTTTTGGTTTGAAATGAAGGCATAATGGTATTTTTGAATTTTTTGAATTTTTTTGCTATTTCTTTGGAATTTTCTATTACTCGTCGGGTAGGAACGAAACGAAACGAGAATTTTTATTTTCACTCTTTCTCAGCATTTTCCAATCTATTTTGGCTTCAAAAAAAGCCATAACAGGGTTTTTTAATTTTTTGAATTTTTATGCTATTTTTTTTTTAATTATCTCTTATGCGTCGTGTAGGAACGAAACGAAACAATAATTCCTGTTTTCTCTCTTTTTTAGCCTTTTCCAACATGTTTTGGTTTGAAATGAAGGCATAATGGTATTTTTGAATTTTTTGAATTTTTTTGCTATTTTTTTGGAATTTTCTATTACGCGTCGGGTAGGAACGAAACGAAACGATAATTTTTATTTTCTCTCTTTCTCAGCATTTTCCAACCTATTTTTGCTTGAAAAGAAGCCATAATGAATTTTTTGAATTTTTTTGCTATTTTTTTGGAATTTTCTATTACGCGTCGTGTAGGAACGAAACGAAATGATAATTTTTATTTCCTCTCTTTCAAGCATTTTCCAACCTATTTTGGCTTGAAAAGAAGCCATAACGGGCTTGAAAATGATAATTTTTTTTTTTAATTATCTCTTACACGTCGGGTAGGAACGAAACGAAACAATAAGTTTGTTTTCTCTCTTTTTTAGCCTTTTCCAACATGTTTTGGTTTGAAATGAAGGCATAATGGTATTTTTGAATTTTTTTGCTATTTCTTTGGAATTTTCAATTACGCGTTGGGTAGAATCCAAAACGAAACAATAATTTCTATTTTCTCTCTTTTTCGGCCATTTTCAACCAGTTTTGGCTTGAAATGAAGCCATAATGGTATTTTTGAATTTTTTGAATTTTTTTGCTATGTTTTTGGAATTCTCTATTAAGTGTCGGGTAGGAACGAAACGAAACAATAATTTTTATTTTCTCTCTTTCTCAGCATTTTCCAACCTATTTTGGCTTGAAAAGAAGCCATAACGGGGTTTTTGAATTTTCTGAATTTTTTTGCTATTTCTTTGGAATTTTCTATTACACGTCGGGTAAGAACGAAACGAAACAATAAGTCTTGTTTTCTCTCTTTTTTAGCCTTTTCCAAGATGTTTTGGTTTGAAATGAAGGCATAATGGTATTTTTGAATTTTTTGAATTTTTTTGCTATTTCTTTGGAATTTTCTATTACGCGTTGGGTAGAATCCAAAACGAAACAATAATTTCTATTTTCTCTCTTTTTCGGCCATTTCCAACCAGTTTTGGCTTGAAATGAAGCCATAATGGTATTTTTGAATTTTTTGAATTTTTTTGCTATTTTTTTGGAATTCTCTATTAAGCGTCGGGTAGGAACGAAACGAAACGATAATTTTTATTTTCTCTCTTTCTCAGCATTTTCCAACCTATTTTGGCTTGAAAAGAAGCCATAATGGGGTTTTTGAATTTTTTTGCTATTTTTTTGAAATTTTCTTTTACGCGTCGTGTAGGAACGAAACGAAATGATAATTTTTATTTCCTCTCTTTCTAAGCATTCTCCAACCTATTTTGGCTTGAAAAGAAGCCATAACGGGGTTTTTGAATTTTTTTGCTATTTCTTTGGAATTTTCTATTACGCGTCGGGTAGGAACGAAACGAAACAATAATTCCTGTTTTCTCTCTTTTTTAGCCTTTTCCAACATGTTTTGGTTTGAAATGAAGGCATAATGGTATTTTTGAAATTTTTGAATTTTTTTGCTATTTTTTTGGAATTTTCTATTACGCGTCGGGTAGGAACGAAACGAAACGATAATTTTTGTTTTCTCTCTTTTTCAGCCTTTTCCAACCTGTTTTGGCTTCAAATGAAGGCATAATAGTATTTTTGAATTTTTTTGCTATTTTTTTGGAATTTTCTATTACGCGTCGGGTAGGAACGAAACGAAACGATAATTTTTATTTTCTCTCTTTCTCAGCATTTTCCAACCTATTTTTGCTTGAAAAGAAGCCATAATGAATTTTTTGAATTTTTTTCTATTTTTTTGGAATTTTCTTTTACGCGTCGTGTAGGAACGAAACGAAACGATAATTTTTATTTTCTCTCTTTCTCAGCATTTTCCAACCTATTTTGGCTTCAAAAGAAGCCATAACGGGGTTTTTTCATTTTTTGAATTTTTATGCTATTTTTTTTTTAATTATCTCTTATGCATCGTGTAGGAACGAAACGAAACAATAATTTTTGTTTTCTCCCTTTTTTAGCCTTTTCCATCCTGTTTTGGCTTGAAATGAAGCCATAATAGTATTTTTGAATATTTTTAATTTTTTTGCTATTTCTTTGGAATTTTCTATTACGCGTCGGGTAGGAACGAAACGAAACGATAATTTTTATTTTCTCTCTTTCTCAGCATTTTCCAACCTATTTTTGCTTGAAAAGAAGCTATAATGAATTTTTTGAATTTTTTTGCTATTTTTTTGGAATTTTCTTTTACGCGTCGTGTAGGAACGAAACGAAATGATAATTTTTATTTCCTCTCTTTCAAGCATTTTCCAACCTATTTTGGCTTGAAAAGAAGCCATAACGGGGTTTTTGAATTTTTTTGCTATTTCTTTGGAATTTTCTATTACACGTCGGGTAGGAACGAAACGAAACAATAATTCTTGTTTTCTCTCTTTTTTAGCCTTTTCCAACATGTTTTGGTTTGAAATGAAGGCATAATGGTATTTTTGAATTTTTTGAATTTTTTTGCTATTTCTTTGGAATTTTCTATTACGCGTTGGGTAGAATCCAAAACGAAACAATAATTTCTATTTTCTCTCTTTTTCGGCCTTTTCCAACCAGTTTTGGCTTGAAATGAACCCATAATGGTATTTTTGAATTTTTTGAATTTTTTTGCTATTTTTTTGGAATTCTCTATTAAGCGTCGGGTAGGAACGAAACGAAACGATAATTTTTATTTTCTCTCTTTCTCAGCATTTTCCAACCTATTTTGGCTTGAAAAGAAGCCATAACGGGGTTTTTTAATTTTTTGAATTTTTATGCTATTTTTTTTTTAATTATCTCTTATGCGTCGTGTAGGAACGAAACGAAACAATAATTTTTGTTTTCCCTCTTTTTAGCCTTTGCCAACCTGTTTTGGCTTGAAATGAAGCCATAATAGTATTTTTGAATATTTTGAATATTTTTGCTATTTTTTTGGAATTCTCTATTAAGCGTCGGGTAGGAACAAACGAAACGATAATTTTTATTTTCTCTCTTTCTCAGAATTTTCCAACCTATTTTGGCTTGAAAAGAAGCCATAATGGGGTTTTTGAATTTTTTTGCTATTTTTTTGGAATTTTCTTTTACGCGTCGTGTAGGAACGATACGAAATAATAATTTTTATTTCTTCTCTTTCTAAGCATTTTCCAACCTATTTTGGCTTGAAAAGAAGCTATAACGGGGTTTTTGAATTTTTTTGCTATTTCTTTGGAATTTTCTATTACGCGTCGGGTAGGAACGAAACGAAACGATAATTTTTATTTTCTCTCTTTCTCAGCATTTTCCAACGTATTTTTGCTTGAAAAGAAGCCATAATGAATTTTTTGAATTTTTTTCCTATTTTTTTGGAATTTTCTTTTACGCGTCGTGTAGGAACGAAACGAAATGATAATTTTTATTTCCTCTCTTTCAAGCATTTTCCAACCTATTTTGGCTTGAAAAGAAGCCATAACGGGGTTTTCGAATTTTTTGAATTTTTTTGCTATTTCTTTGGAATTTTCTATTAAACGTCGGGTAGGAACGAAACGAAACAATAATTCTTGTTTTCTCTCTTTTTTAGCCTTTTCCAACATGTTTTGGTTTGAAATGAAGGCATAATGGTATTTTTGAATTTTTTGAATTTTTTTGCTATTTCTTTGGAATTTTCTATTACACGTCGGGTAGGAACGAAACGAAACAATAAGTCTTGTTTTCTCTCTTTTTTAGCCTTTTCCAACATGTTTTGGTTTGAAATGAAGGCATAATGGTATTTTTGAATTTTTTGAATTTTTTTGCTATTTCTTTGGAATTTTCTATTACGCGTTGGGTAGAATCCAAAACGAAACAATAATTTCTATTTTCTCTCTTTTTCGGCCATTTCCAACCAGTTTTGGCTCGAAATGAAGCCATAATGGTATTTTTGAATTTTTTAAATTTTTTTGCTATTTTTTTGGAATTCTCTATTAAGCGTCGGGTAGGAACGAAACGAAACGATAATTTTTATTTTCTCTCTTTCTCAGCATTTTCCAACCTATTTTGGCTTGAAAAGAAGCCATAACGGGGTTTTTTAATTTTTTGAATTTTTATGCTATTTTTTTTTTAATTATCTCTTATGCGTCGTGTAGGAATGAAACGAAACAATAAGTCTTGTTTTCTCTCTTTTTTAGCCTTTTCCAACATGTTTTGGTTTGAAATGAAGGCATAATGGTATTTTTGAATTTTTTGAATTTTTTTGCTATTTCTTTGGAATTTTCTATTACGCGTTGGGTAGAATTTAAAACGAAACAATAATTTCTATTTTCTCTCTTTTTCGGCCATTTCCAACCAGTTTTGGCTTGAAATGAAGCCATAATGGTATTTTTGAATTTTTTGAATTTTTTTGCTATTTTTTTGGAATTCTCTATTAAGCGTCGGGTAGGAACGAAACGAAACGATAATTTTTATTTTCTCTCTTTCTCAGAATTTTCCAACCTATTTTGGCTTTAAAAGAAGCCATAATGGGGTTTTTGAATTTTTTTGGAATTTTCTTTTACGCGTCGTGTAGGAACGATACGAAATAATAATTTTTATTTCCTCTCTTTCTAAGCATTTTCCAACCTATTTTGGCTTGAAAAGAAGCTATAACGGGGTTTTTGAATTTTTTTGCTATTTCTTTGGAATTTTCTATTACGCGTCGGGTAGGAACGAAACGAAACAATAATTTTTGTTTTCTCTCTTTTTTAGCCTTTTCCAACATTTTTTGGTTTAAAATGAAGGCATAATGGTATTTTTGAATTTTTTGAATTTTTTTGCTATTTCTTTGGAATTTTCTATTACTCGTCGGGTAGGAACGAAACGAAACGAGAATTTTTATTTTCACTCTTTCTCAGCATTTTCCAACCTATTTTGGCTTCAAAAAAAGCCATAACAGGGTTTTTTAATTTTTTGAATTTTTATGCTATTTTTTTTTTAATTATCTCTTATGCGTCGTGTAGGAACGAAACGAAACAATAATTCCTGTTTTCTCTTTTTTTAGCCTTTTCCAACATGTTTTGGTTTGAAATGAAGGCATAATGGTATTTTTGAATTTTTTGAATTTTTTTGCTATTTTTTTGGAATTTTCTATTACGCGTCGGGTAGGAACGAAACGAAACGATAATTTTTGTTTTCTCTCTTTTTCAGCCTTTTCCAACCTGTTTTGGCTTCAAATGAAGGCATAATAGTATTTTTGAATTTTTTTGCTATTTTTTTGGAATTTTCTATTACGCGTCGGGTAGGAACGAAACGAAACGATAATTTTTATTTTCTCTCTTTCTCAGCATTTTCCAACCTATTTTGGCTTCAAAAGAAGCCATAACGGGGTTTTTTCATTTTTTGAATTTTTATGCTATTTTTTTTTTAATTATCTCTTATGCATCGTGTAGGAACGAAACGAAACAATAATTTTTGTTTTCTCCCTTTTTTAGCCTTTTCCATCCTGTTTTGGCTTGAAATGAAGCCATAATAGTATTTTTGAATATTTTTAATTTTTTTTTCTATTTCTTTGGAATTTTCTATTACGCGTCGGGTAGGAACGAAACGAAACGAGAATTTTTATTTTCTCTCTTTCTCAGCATTTTCCAACCTATTTTTGCTTGAAAAGAAGCCATAATGAATTTTTTGAATTTTTTTGCTATTTTTTTGGAATTTTCTATTACGCGTCGTGTAGGAACGAAACGAAATGATAATTTTTATTTCCTCTCTTTCAAGCATTTTCCAACCTATTTTGGCTTGAAAAGAAGCCATAACGGGGTTTTTGAATTTTTTGAATTTTTTTGCTATTTCTTTGGAATTTTCTATTACACGTCGGGTAGGAACGAAACGAAACAATAATTCTTGTTTTCTCTCTTTTTTAGCCTTTTCCAACATGTTTTGGTTTGAAATGAAGGCATAATGGTATTTTTGAATTTTTTGAATTTTTTTGCTATTTCTTTGGAATTTTCTATTACGCGTTGGGTAGAATCCAAAACGAAACAATAATTTCTATTTTCTCTCTTTTTCGGCCTTTTCCAACCAGTTTTGGCTTGAAATGAAGCCATAATGGTATTTTTGAATTTTTTGAATTTTTTTGCTATTTTTTTGGAATTCTCTATTAAGCGTCGGGTAGGAACGAAACGAAACGATAATTTTTATTTTCTCTCTTTCTCAGCATTTTCCAACCTATTTTGGCTTGAAAAGAAGCCATAACGGGGTTTTTTAATTTTTTGAATTTTTATGCTATTTTTTTTTTAATTATCTCTTATGCGTCGTGTAGGAACGAAACGAAACAATAATTTTTGTTTTCCCTCTTTTTAGCCTTTGCCAACCTGTTTTGGCTTGAAATGAAGCCATAATAGTATTTTTGAATATTTTGAATATTTTTGCTATTTTTTTGGAATTCTCTATTAAGCGTCGGGTAGGAACAAACGAAACGATAATTTTTATTTTCTCTCTTTCTCAGAATTTTCCAACCTATTTTGGCTTGAAAAGAAGCCATAATGGGGTTTTTGAATTTTTTTGCTATTTTTTTGGAATTTTCTTTTACGCGTCGTGTAGGAACGATACGAAATAATAATTTTTATTTCTTCTCTTTCTAAGCATTTTCCAACCTATTTTGGCTTGAAAAGAAGCTATAACGGGGTTTTTGAATTTTTTTGCTATTTCTTTGGAATTTTCTATTACGCGTCGGGTAGGAACGAAACGAAACGATAATTTTTATTTTCTCTATTTCTCAGCATTTTCCAACCTATTTTTGCTTGAAAAGAAGCCATAATGAATTTTTTGAATTTTTTTGCTATTTTTTTGGAATTTTCTTTTACGCGTCGTGTAGGAACGAAACGAAATGATAATTTTTATTTCCTCTCTTTCAAGCATTTTCCCACTTATTTTGGCTTGAAAAGAAGCCATAACGGGGTTTTTGAATTTTTTGAATTTTTTTGCTATTTCTTTGGAATTTTCTATTACACGTCGGGTAGGAACGAAACGAAACAATAAGTTTGTTTTCTCTCTTTTTTAGCCTTTTCCAACATGTTTTGGTTTGAAATGAAGGCATAATGGTATTTTTGAATTTTTTGAATTTTTTTGCTATTTCTTTGGAATTTTCTATTACGCGTTTGGTAGAATCCAAAACGAAACAATAATTTCTATTTTCTCTCTTTTTCGGCCATTTCCAACCAGTTTTGGCTTGAAATGAAGCCATAATGGTATTTTTGAATTTTTTGAATTTTTTTGCTATTTTTTTGGAATTCTCTATTAAGCGTCGGGTAGGAACGAAACGAAACGATAATTTTTATTTTCTCTCTTTCTCAGCATTTTCCAACCTATTTTGGCTTGAAAAGAAGCCATAACGGGGTTTTTTAATTTTTTGAATTTTTATGCTATTTTTTTTTTAATTATCTCTTATGCGTCGTGTAGGAACGAAACGAAACAATAAGTCTTGTTTTCTCTCTTTTTTAGCCTTTTCCAACATGTTTTGGTTTGAAATGAAGGCATAATGGTATTTTTGAATTTTTTGAATTTTTTTGCTATTTCTTTGGAATTTTCTATTACGCGTTGGGTAGAATCCAAAACGAAACAATAATTTCTATTTTCTCTCTTTTTCGGCCATTTCCAACCAGTTTTGGCTTGAAATGAAGCCATAATGGTATTTTTGAATATTTTGAATTTTTTTGCTATTTTTTTGGAATTCTCTATTAAGCGTCGGGTAGGAACGAAACGAAACGATAATTTTTATTTTCTCTCTTTCTCAGAATTTTCCAACCTATTTTGGCTTTAAAAGAAGCCATAATGGGGTTTTTGAATTTTTTTGCTATTTTTTTGGAATTTTCTTTTACGCGTCGTGTAGGAACGATACGAAATAATAATTTTTATTTCCTCTCTTTCTAAGCATTTTCCAACCTATTTTGGCTTGAAAAGAAGCTATAACGGGGTTTTTGAATTTTTTTGCTATTTCTTTGGAATTTTCTATTACGCGTCGGGTAGGAACGAAACGAAACAATAATTTTTGTTTTCTCTCTTTTTTAGCCTTTTCCAACATGTTTTGGTTTGAAATGAAGGCATAATGGTATTTTTGAATTTTTTGAATTTTTTTGCTATTTCTTTGGAATTTTCTATTATGCGTTGGGTAGAATCCAAAACGAAACAATAATTTCTATTTTCTCTCTTTTTCGGCCATTTCCAACCAGTTTTGGCTTGAAATGAAGCCATAATGGTATTTTTGAATTTTTTGAATTTTTTTGCTATTTTTTTGGAATTCTCTATTAAGCGTCGGGTAGGAACGAAACGAAATGATAATTTTTATTTTCTCTCTTTCTCAGCATTTTCCAACCTATTTTGGCTTGAAAAGAAGCCATAACGGGGTTTTTGAATTTTCTGAATTTTTTTGCTATTTCTTTGGAATTTTCTATTACACGTCGGGTAAGAACGAAACGAAACAATAAGTCTTGTTTTCTCTCTTTTTTAGCCTTTTCCAACATGTTTTGGTTTGAAATGAAGGCATAATGGTATTTTTCAATTTTTTGAATTTTTTTGCTATTTCTTTGGAATTTTCTATTACGCGTTGGGTAGAATCCAAAACGAAACAATAATTTCTATTTTCTCTCTTTTTCGGCCATTTCCAACCAGTTTTGGCTTGAAATGAAGCCATAATGGTATTTTTGAATATTTTGAATTTTTTTGCTATTTTTTTGGAATTCTCTATTAAGCGTCGGGTAGGAACGAAACGAAACGATAATTTTTATTTTCTCTCTTTCTCAGAATTTTCCAACCTATTTTGGCTTTAAAAGAAGCCATAATGGGGTTTTTGGATTTTTTTGCTATTTTTTTGGAATTTTCTTTTACGCGTCGTGTAGGAACGATACGAAATAATAATTTTTATTTCCTCTCTTTCTAAGCATTTTCCAACCTATTTTGGCTTGAAAAGAAGCTATAACGGAGGTTTTGAATTTTTTTGCTATTTCTTTGGAATTTTCTATTACGCGTCGGGTAGGAACGAAACGAAACAATAATTTTTGTTTTCTCTCTTTTTTAGCCTTTTCCAACATGTTTTGGTTTAAAATGAAGGCATAATGGTATTTTTGAATTTTTTGAATTTTTTTGCTATTTCTTTGGAATTTTCTATTACTCGTCGGGTAGGAACGAAACGAAACGATAATTTTTATTTTCACTCTTTCTCAGCATTTTCCAACCTATTTTGGCTTCAAATAAAGCCATAACAGGGTTTTTTAATTTTTTGAATTTTTATGCTATTTTTTTTTTAATTATCTCTTATGCGTCGTGTAGGAACGAAACGAAACAATAATTCCTGTTTTCTCTCTTTTTTAGCCTTTTCCAACATGTTTTGGTTTGAAATGAAGGCATAATGGTATTTTTGAATTTTTTGAATTTTTTTGCTATTTTTTTGGAATTTTCTATTACGCGTCGGGTAGGAACGAAACGAAACGATAATTTTTGTTTT
Source organism: Quercus parvula (assembly GCA_030820535.1). Taxonomy (NCBI): domain Eukaryota; kingdom Viridiplantae; phylum Streptophyta; class Magnoliopsida; order Fagales; family Fagaceae; genus Quercus; species Quercus parvula. Next base: position 51,435,884 of record JAUAME010000001.1, read on the forward strand.
CTCTCTTTTTCAGGCTTTTCCAACCTGTTTTGGCTTCAAATGAAGGCATAATAGTATTTTTGAATTTTTTTGCTATTTTTTTGGAATTTTCTATTACGCGTCGGGTAGGAACGAAACGAAACGATAATTTTTATTTTCTCTCTTTCTCAGCATTTTCCAACCTATTTTGGCTTCAAAAGAAGCCATAACGGGGTTTTTTCATTTTTTGAATTTTTATGCTATTTTTTTTTTAATTATCTCTTATGCATCGTGTAGGAACGAAACGAAACAATAATTTTTGTTTTCTCCCTTTTTTAGCCTTTTCCATCCTGTTTTGGCTTGAAATGAAGCCATAATAGTATTTTTGAATATTTTTAATTTTTTTGCTATTTCTTTGGAATTTTCTATTACGCGTCGGGTAGGAACGAAACGAAACGATAATTTTTATTTTCTCTCTTTCTCAGCATTTTCCAACCTATTTTTGCTTGAAAAGAAGCCATAATGAATTTTTTGAATTTTTTTGCTATTTTTTTGGAATTTTCTATTACGCGTCGTGTAGGAACGAAACGAAATGATAATTTTTATTTCCTCTCTTTCAAGCATTTTCCAACCTATTTTGGCTTGAAAAGAAGCCATAACGGGGTTTTTGAATTTTTTGAATTTTTTTGCTATTTCTTTGGAATTTTCTATTACACGTCGGGTAGGAACGAAACGAAACAATAATTCTTGTTTTCTCTCTTTTTTAGCCTTTTCCAACATGTTTTGGTTTGAAATGAAGGCATAATGGTATTTTTGAATTTTTTGAATTTTTTTGCTATTTCTTTGGAATTTTCTATTACGCGTTGGGTAGAATCCAAAACGAAACAATAATTTCTATTTTCTCTCTTTTTCGGCCTTTTCCAACCAGTTTTGGCTTGAAATGAAGCCATAATGGTATTTTTGAATTTTTTGAATTTTTTTTCTATTTTTTTGGAATTCTCTATTAAGCGTCGGGTAGGAACGAAACGAAACGATAATTTTTATTTTCTCTCTTTCTCAGCATTTTCCAACCTATTTTGGCTTGAAAAGAAGCCATAACGGGGTTTTTTAATTTTTTGAATTTTTATGCTATTTTTTTTTTAATTATCTCTTATGCGTGGTGTAGGAACGAAACGAAACAATAATTTTTGTTTTCCCTCTTTTTAGCCTTTGCCAACCTGTTTTGGCTTGAAATGAAGCCATAATAGTATTTTTCAATATTTTGAATATTTTTGCTATTTTTTTGGAATTCTCTATTAAGCGTCGGGTAGGAACAAACGAAACGATAATTTTTATTTTCTCTCTTTCTCAGAATTTTCCAACCTATTTTGGCTTGAAAAGAAGCCATAATGGGGTTTTTGAATTTTTTTGCTATTTTTTTGGAATTTTCTTTTACGCGTCGTGTAGGAACGATACGAAATAATAATTTTTTTTTCCTCTCTTTCTAAGCATTTTCCAACCTATTTTGGCTTGAAAAGAAGCTATAACGGGGTTTTTGAATTTTTTTGCTATTTCTTTGGAATTTTCTATTACGCGTCGGGTAGGAACGAAACGAAACGATAATTTTTATTTTCTCTATTTCTCAGCATTTCCAACCTATTTTTGCTTGAAAAGAAGCCATAATGAATTTTTTGAATTTTTTTGCTATTTTTTTGGAATTTTCTTTTACGCGTCGTGTAGGAACGAAACGAAATGATAATTTTTATTTCCTCTCTTTCAAGCATTTTCCCACTTATTTTGGCTTGAAAAGAAGCCATAACGGGGTTTTTGAATTTTTTGAATTTTTTTGCTATTTCTTTGGAATTTTCTATTACACGTCGGGTAGGAACGAAACGAAACAATAAGTTTGTTCTCTCTTTTTTAGCCTTTTCCAACATGTTTTGGTTTGAAATGAAGGCATAATGGTATTTTTGAATTTTTTGAATTTTTTTGCTATTTCTTTGGAATTTTCTATTACGCGTTTGGTAGAATCCAAAACGAAACAATAATTTCTATTTTCTCTCTTTTTCGGCCATTTCCAACCAGTTTTGGCTTGAAATGAAGCCATAATGGTATTTTTGAATTTTTTGAATTTTTTTGCTATTTTTTTGGAATTCTCTATTAAGCGTCGGGTAGGAACGAAACGAAACGATAATTTTTATTTTCTCTCTTTCTCAGCATTTTCCAACCTATTTTGGCTTGAAAAGAAGCCATAACGGGGTTTTTTAATTTTTTGAATTTTTATGCTATTTTTTTTTTAATTATCTCTTATGCGTCGTGTAGGAACGAAACGAAACAATAAGTCTTGTTTTCTCTCTTTTTTAGCCTTTTCCAACATGTTTTGGTTTGAAATGAAGGTATAATGGTATTTTTGAATTTTTTGAATTTTTTTGCTATTTCTTTGGAATTTTCTATTACGCGTTGGGTAGAATCCAAAACGAAACAATAGTTTCTATTTTCTCTCTTTTTCGGCCATTTCCAACCAGTTTTGGCTTGAAATGAAGCCATAATGGTATTTTTGAATATTTTGAATTTTTTTGCTATTTTTTTGGAATTCTCTATTAAGCGTCGGGTAGGAACGAAACGAAACGATAATTTTTATTTTCTCTCTTTCTCAGAATTTTCCAACCTATTTTGGCTTTAAAAGAAGCCATAATGGGGTTTTTGAATTTTTTTGCTATTTTTTTGGAATTTTCTTTTACGCGTCGTGTAGGAACGATACGAAATAATAATTTTTATTTCCTCTCTTTCTAAGCATTTTCCAACCTATTTTGGCTTGAAAAGAAGCTATAACGGGGTTTTTGAATTTTTTTGCTATTTCTTTGGAATTTTCTATTACGCGTCGGGTAGGAACGAAACGAAACAATAATTTTTGTTTTCTCTCTTTTTTAGCCTTTTCCAACATGTTTTGGTTTGAAATGAAGGCATAATGGTATTTTTGAATTTTTTGAATTTTTTTGCTATTTCTTTGGAATTTTCTATTATGCGTTGGGTAGAATCCAAAACGAAACAATAATTTCTATTTTCTCTCTTTTTCGGCCATTTCCAACCAGTTTTGGCTTGAAATGAAGCCATAATGGTATTTTTGAATTTTTTGAATTTTTTTGCTATTTTTTTGGAATTCTCTATTAAGCGTCGGGTAGGAACGAAACGAAATGATAATTTTTATTTTCTCTCTTTCTCAGCATTTTCCAACCTATTTTGGCTTGAAAAGAAGCCATAACGGGGTTTTTGAATTTTCTGAATTTTTTTGCTATTTCTTTGGAATTTTCTATTACACGTCGGGTAAGAACGAAACGAAACAGTAAGTCTTGTTTTCTCTCTTTTTTAGCCTTTTCCAACATGTTTTGGTTTGAAATGAAGGCATAATGGTATTTTTCAATTTTTTGAATTTTTTTGCTATTTCTTTGGAATTTTCTATTACGCGTTGGGTAGAATCCAAAACGAAACAATAATTTCTATTTTCTCTTTTTTTCGGCCATTTCCAACCAGTTTTGGCTTGAAATGAAGCCATAATGGTATTTTTGAATATTTTGAATTTTTTTGCTATTTTTTTGGAATTCTCTATTAAGCGTCGGGTAGGAACGAAACGAAACGATAATTTTTATTTTCTCTCTTTCTCAGAATTTTCCAACCTATTTTGGCTTTAAAAGAAGCCATAATGGGGTTTTTGGATTTTTTTGCTATTTTTTTGGAATTTTCTTTTACGCGTCGTGTAGGAACGATACGAAATAATAATTTTTATTTCCTCTCTTTCTAAGCATTTTCCAACCTATTTTGGCTTGAAAAGAAGCTATAACGGGGTTTTTGAATTTTTTTGCTATTTCTTTGGAATTTTCTATTACGCGTCGGGTAGGAACGAAACGAAACAATAATTTTTGTTTTCTCTCTTTTTTAGCCTTTTCCAACATGTTTTGGTTTAAAATGAAGGCATAATGGTATTTTTGAATTTTTTGAATTTTTTTGCTATTTCTTTGGAATTTTCTATTACTCGTCGGGTAGGAACGAAACGAAACGATAATTTTTATTTTCACTCTTTCTCAGCATTTTCCAACCTATTTTGGCTTCAACTAAAGCCATAACAGGGTTTTTTAATTTTTTGAATTTTTATGCTATTTTTTTTTTAATTATCTCTTATGCGTCGTGTAGGAACGAAACGAAACAATAATTCCTGTTTTCTCTCTTTTTTAGCCTTTTCCAACATGTTTTGGTTTGAAATGAAGGCATAATGGTATTTTTGAATTTTTTGAATTTTTTTGCTATTTTTTTGGAATTTTCTATTACGCGTCGGGTAGGAACGAAACGAAACGATAATTTTTGTTTTCTCTCTTTTTCAGGCTTTTCCAACCTGTTTTGGCTTCAAATGAAGGCATAATAGTATTTTTGAATTTTTTTGCTATTTTTTTGGAATTTTCTATTACGCGTCGGGTAGGAACGAAACGAAACGATAATTTTTATTTTCTCTCTTTCTCAGCATTTTCCAACCTATTTTGGCTTCAAAAGAAGCCATAACGGGGTTTTTTCATTTTTTGAATTTTTATGCTATTTTTTTTTTAATTATCTCTTATGCATCGTGTAGGAACGAAACGAAACAATAATTTTTGTTTTCTCCCTTTTTTAGCCTTTTCCATCCTGTTTTGGCTTGAAATGAAGCCATAATAGTATTTTTGAATATTTTTAATTTTTTTGCTATTTCTTTGGAATTTTCTATTACGCGTCGGGTAGGAACGAAACGAAACGATAATTTTTATTTTCTCTCTTTCTCAGCATTTTCCAACCTATTTTTGCTTGAAAAGAAGCCATAATGAATTTTTTGAATTTTTTTGCTATTTTTTTGGAATTTTCTATTACGCGTCGTGTAGGAACGAAACGAAATGATAATTTTTATTTCCTCTCTTTCAAGCATTTTCCAACCTATTTTGGCTTGAAAAGAAGCCATAACGGGGTTTTTGAATTTTTTGAATTTTTTTGCTATTTCTTTGGAATTTTCTATTACACGTCGGGTAGGAACGAAACGAAACAATAATTCTTGTTTTCTCTCTTTTTTAGCCTTTTCCAACATGTTTTGGTTTGAAATGAAGGCATAATGGTATTTTTGAATTTTTTGAATTTTTTTGCTATTTCTTTGGAATTTTCTATTACGCGTTGGGTAGAATCCAAAACGAAACAATAATTTCTATTTTCTCTCTTTTTCGGCCTTTTCCAACCAGTTTTGGCTTGAAATGAAGCCATAATGGTATTTTTGAATTTTTTGAATTTTTTTGCTATTTTTTTGGAATTCTCTATTAAGCGTCGGGTAGGAACGAAACGAAACGATAATTTTTATTTTCTCTCTTTCTCAGCATTTTCCAACCTATTTTGGCTTGAAAAGAAGCCATAACGGGGTTTTTTAATTTTTTGAATTTTTATGCTATTTTTTTTTTAATTATCTCTTATGCGTCGTGTAGGAACGAAACGAAACAATAATTTTTGTTTTCCCTCTTTTTAGCCTTTGCCAACCTGTTTTGGCTTGAAATGAAGCCATAATAGTATTTTTGAATATTTTGAATATTTTTGCTATTTTTTTGGAATTCTCTATTAAGCGTCGGGTAGGAACAAACGAAACGATAATTTTTATTTTCTCTCTTTCTAAGAATTTTCCAACCTATTTTGGCTTGAAAAGAAGCCATAATGGGGTTTTTGAATTTTTTTGCTATTTTTTTGGAATTTTCTTTTACGCGTCGTGTAGGAACGATACGAAATAATAATTTTTATTTCTTCTCTTTCTAAGCATTTTCCAACCTATTTTGGCTTGAAAAGAAGCTATAACGGGGTTTTTGAATTTTTTTGCTATTTCTTTGGAATTTTCTATTACGCGTCGGGTAGGAACGAAACGAAACGATAATTTTTATTTTCTCTATTTCTCAGCATTTTCCAACCTATTTTTGCTTGAAAAGAAGCCATAATGAATTTTTTGAATTTTTTTGCTATTTTTTTGGAATTTTCTTTTACGCGTCGTGTAGGAACGAAACGAAATGATAATTTTTATTTCCTCTCTTTCAAGCATTTTCCCACTTATTTTGGCTTGAAAAGAAGCCATAACGGGGTTTTTGAATTTTTTGAATTTTTTTGCTATTTCTTTGGAATTTTCTATTACACGTCGGGTAGGAACGAAACGAAACAATAAGTTTGTTTTCTCTCTTTTTTAGCCTTTTCCAACATGTTTTGGTTTGAAATGAAGGCATAATGGTATTTTTGAATTTTTTGAATTTTTTTGCTATTTCTTTGGAATTTTCTATTACGCGTTTGGTAGAATCCAAAACGAAACAATAATTTCTATTTTCTCTCTTTTTCGGCCATTTCCAACCAGTTTTGGCTTGAAATGAAGCCATAATGGTATTTTTGAATTTTTTGAATTTTTTTGCTATTTTTTTGGAATTCTCTATTAAGCGTCGGGTAGGAACGAAACGAAACGATAATTTTTATTTTCTCTCTTTCTCAGCATTTTCCAACCTATTTTGGCTTGAAAAGAAGCCATAACGGGGTTTTTTAATTTTTTGAATTTTTATGCTATTTTTTTTTTAATTATCTCTTATGCGTCGTGTAGGAACGAAACGAAACAATAAGTCTTGTTTTCTCTCTTTTTTAGCCTTTTCCAACATGTTTTGGTTTGAAATGAAGGCATAATGGTATTTTTGAATTTTTTGAATTTTTTTGCTATTTCTTTGGAATTTTCTATTACACGTCGGGTAGGAACGAAACGAAACAATAAGTTTGTTTTCTCTCTTTTTTAGCCTTTTCCAACATGTTTTGGTTTGAAATGAAGGCATAATGGTATTTTTGAATTTTTTGAATTTTTTTGCTATTTCTTTGGAATTTTCTATTACGCGTTGGGTAGAATCCAAAACGAAACAATAATTTCTATTTTCTCTCTTTTTCGGCCATTTCCAACCAGTTTTGGCTTGAAATGAAGCCATAATGGTATTTTTGAATATTTTGAATTTTTTTGCTATTTTTTTGGAATTCTCTATTAAGCGTCGGGTAGGAACGAAACGAAACGATAATTTTTATTTTCTCTCTTTCTCAGAATTTTCCAACCTATTTTGGCTTTAAAAGAAGCCATAATGGGGTTTTTGAATTTTTTTGCTATTTTTTTGGAATTTTCTTTTACGCGTCGTGTAGGAACGAAACGAAATGATAATTTTTATTTCCTCTCTTTCAAGCATTTTCCAACCTATTTTGGCTTGAAAAGAAGCCGTAACGGGGTTTTTGAATTTTTTGAATTCTTTTGCTATTTCTTTGGAATTTTCTATTACACGTCGGGTAGGAACGAAACGAAACGAAACAATAATTCTTGTTTTCTCTCTTTTTTAGCCTTTTCCAACATGTTTTGGTTTGAAATGAAGGCATAATGGTATTTTTGAATTTTTTGAATTTTTTTGCTATTTCTTTGGAATTTCCTATTACGCGTTGGGTAGAATCCAAAACGAAACAATAATTTCTATTTTCTCTCTTTTTCGGCCTTTACCAACCAGTTTTGGCTTGAAATGAAGCCATAATGGTATTTTTGAATTTTTTGAATTTTTTTGCTATTTCTTTGGAATTTTCTATTACGCGTTGGGTAGAATCCAAAACGAAACAATAATTTCTATTTTCTCTCTTTTTCGGCCTTTTCCAACCAGTTTTGGCTTGAAATGAAGCCATAATGGTATTTTTGAATATTTTGAATTTTTTTGCTATTTTTTTGGAATTCTCTATTAAGCGTCGGGTAGGAACGAAACGAAACGATAATTTTTATTTTCTCTCTTTCTCAGAATTTTCCAACCTATTTTGGCTTTAAAAGAAGCCATAATGGGGTTTTTGGATTTTTTTGCTATTTTTTTGGAATTTTCTTTTACGCGTCGTGTAGGAACGATACGAAATAATAATTTTTATTTCCTCTCTTTCTAAGCATTTTCCAACCTATTTTGGCTTGAAAAGAAGCTATAACGGGGTTTTTGAATTTTTTTGCTATTTCTTTGGAATTTTCTATTACGCGTCGGGTAGGAACGAAACGAAACAATAATTTTTGTTTTCTCTCTTTTTTAGCCTTTTCCAACATGTTTTGGTTTAAAATGAAGGCATAATGGTATTTTTGAATTTTTTGAATTTTTTTGCTATTTCTTTGGAATTTTCTATTACTCGTCGGGTAGGAACGAAACGAAACGATAATTTTTATTTTCACTCTTTCTCAGCATTTTCCAACCTATTTTGGCTTCAACTAAAGCCATAACAGGGTTTTTTAATTTTTTGAATTTTTATGCTATTTTTTTTTTAATTATCTCTTATGCGTCGTGTAGGAACGAAACGAAACAATAATTCCTGTTTTCTCTCTTTTTTAGCCTTTTCCAACATGTTTTGGTTTGAAATGAAGGCATAATGGTATTTTTGAATTTTTTGAATTTTTTTGCTATTTTTTTGGAATTTTCTATTACGCGTCGGGTAGGAACGAAACGAAACGATAATTTTTGTTTTCTCTCTTTTTCAGGCTTTTCCAACCTGTTTTGGCTTCAAATGAAGGCATAATAGTATTTTTGAATTTTTTTGCTATTTTTTTGGAATTTTCTATTACGCGTCGGGTAGGAACGAAACGAAACGATAATTTTTATTTTCTCTCTTTCTCAGCATTTTCCAACCTATTTTGGCTTCAAAAGAAGCCATAACGGGGTTTTTTCATTTTTTGAATTTTTATGCTATTTTTTTTTTAATTATCTCTTATGCGTCGTGTAGGAACGAAACGAAACAATAAGTCTTGTTTTCTCTCTTTTTTAGCCTTTTCCAACATGTTTTGGTTTGAAATGAAGGCATAATGGTATTTTTGAATTTTTTGAATTTTTTTGCTATTTCTTTGGAATTTTCTATTACACGTCGGGTAGGAACGAAACGAAACAATAAGTTTGTTTTCTCTCTTTTTTAGCCTTTTCCAACATGTTTTGGTTTGAAATGAAGGCATAATGGTATTTTTGAATTTTTTGAATTTTTTTGCTATTTCTTTGGAATTTTCTATTACGCGTTGGGTAGAATCCAAAACGAAACAATAATTTCTATTTTCTCTCTTTTTCGGCCATTTCCAACCAGTTTTGGCTTGAAATGAAGCCATAATGGTATTTTTGAATATTTTGAATTTTTTTGCTATTTTTTTGGAATTCTCTATTAAGCGTCGGGTAGGAACGAAACGAAACGATAATTTTTATTTTCTCTCTTTCTCAGAATTTTCCAACCTATTTTGGCTTTAAAAGAAGCCATAATGGGGTTTTTGAATTTTTTTGCTATTTTTTTGGAATTTTCTTTTACGCGTCGTGTAGGAACGAAACGAAATGATAATTTTTATTTCCTCTCTTTCAAGCATTTTCCAACCTATTTTGGCTTGAAAAGAAGCCGTAACGGGGTTTTTGAATTTTTTGAATTCTTTTGCTATTTCTTTGGAATTTTCTATTACACGTCGGGTAGGAACGAAACGAAACGAAACAATAATTCTTGTTTTCTCTCTTTTTTAGCCTTTTCCAACATGTTTTGGTTTGAAATGAAGGCATAATGGTATTTTTGAATTTTTTGAATTTTTTTGCTATTTCTTTGGAATTTCCTATTACGCGTTGGGTAGAATCCAAAACGAAACAATAATTTCTATTTTCTCTCTTTTTCGGCCTTTACCAACCAGTTTTGGCTTGAAATGAAGCCATAATGGTATTTTTGAATTTTTTGAATTTTTTTGCTATTTCTTTGGAATTTTCTATTACGCGTTGGGTAGAATCCAAAACGAAACAATAATTTCTATTTTCTCTCTTTTTCGGCCTTTTCCAACCAGTTTTGGCTTGAAATGAAGCCATAATGGTATTTTTGAATATTTTGAATTTTTTTGCTATTTTTTTGGAATTCTCTATTAAGCGTCGGGTAGGAACGAAACGAAACGATAATTTTTATTTTCTCTCTTTCTCAGAATTTTCCAACCTATTTTGGCTTTAAAAGAAGCCATAATGGGGTTTTTGGATTTTTTTGCTATTTTTTTGGAATTTTCTTTTACGCGTCGTGTAGGAACGATACGAAATAATAATTTTTATTTCCTCTCTTTCTAAGCATTTTCCAACCTATTTTGGCTTGAAAAGAAGCTATAACGGGGTTTTTGAATTTTTTTGCTATTTCTTTGGAATTTTCTATTACGCGTCGGGTAGGAACGAAACGAAACAATAATTTTTGTTTTCTCTCTTTTTTAGCCTTTTCCAACATGTTTTGGTTTAAAATGAAGGCATAATGGTATTTTTGAATTTTTTGAATTTTTTTGCTATTTCTTTGGAATTTTCTATTACTCGTCGGGTAGGAACGAAACGAAACGATAATTTTTATTTTCACTCTTTCTCAGCATTTTCCAACCTATTTTGGCTTCAACTAAAGCCATAACAGGGTTTTTTAATTTTTTGAATTTTTATGCTATTTTTTTTTTAATTATCTCTTATGCGTCGTGTAGGAACGAAACGAAACAATAATTCCTGTTTTCTCTCTTTTTTAGCCTTTTCCAACATGTTTTGGTTTGAAATGAAGGCATAATGGTATTTTTGAATTTTTTGAATTTTTTTGCTATTTTTTTGGAATTTTCTATTACGCGTCGGGTAGGAACGAAACGAAACGATAATTTTTGTTTTCTCTCTTTTTCAGGCTTTTCCAACCTGTTTTGGCTTCAAATGAAGGCATAATAGTATTTTTGAATTTTTTTGCTATTTTTTTGGAATTTTCTATTACGCGTCGGGTAGGAACGAAACGAAACGATAATTTTTATTTTCTCTCTTTCTCAGCATTTTCCAACCTATTTTGGCTTCAAAAGAAGCCATAACGGGGTTTTTTCATTTTTTGAATTTTTATGCTATTTTTTTTTTAATTATCTCTTATGCATCGTGTAGGAACGAAACGAAACAATAATTTTTGTTTTCTCCCTTTTTTAGCCTTTTCCATCCTGTTTTGGCTTGAAATGAAGCCATAATAGTATTTTTGAATATTTTTAATTTTTTTGCTATTTCTTTGGAATTTTCTATTACGCGTCGGGTAGGAACGAAACGAAACGATAATTTTTATTTTCTCTCTTTCTCAGCATTTTCCAACCTATTTTTGCTTGAAAAGAAGCCATAATGAATTTTTTGAATTTTTTTGCTATTTTTTTGGAATTTTCTATTACGCGTCGTGTAGGAACGAAACGAAATGATAATTTTTATTTCCTCTCTTTCAAGCATTTTCCAACCTATTTTGGCTTGAAAAGAAGCCATAACGGGGTTTTTGAATTTTTTGAATTTTTTTGCTATTTCTTTGGAATTTTCTATTACACGTCGGGTAGGAACGAAACGAAACAATAATTCTTGTTTTCTCTCTTTTTTAGCCTTTTCCAACATGTTTTGGTTTGAAATGAAGGCATAATGGTATTTTTGAATTTTTTGAATTTTTTTGCTATTTCTTTGGAATTTTCTATTACGCGTTGGGTAGAATCCAAAACGAAACAATAATTTCTATTTTCTCTCTTTTTCGGCCTTTTCCAACCAGTTTTGGCTTGAAATGAAGCCATAATGGTATTTTTGAATTTTTTGAATTTTTTTGCTATTTTTTTGGAATTCTCTATTAAGCGTCAGGTAGGAACGAAACGAAACGATAATTTTTATTTTCTCTCTTTCTCAGCATTTTCCAACCTATTTTGGCTTGAAAAGAAGCCATAACGGGGTTTTTTAATTTTTTGAATTTTTATGCTATTTTTTTTTTAATTATCTCTTATGCGTCGTGTAGGAACGAAACGAAACAATAATTTTTGTTTTCCCTCTTTTTAGCCTTTGCCAACCTGTTTTGGCTTGAAATGAAGCCATAATAGTATTTTTGAATATTTTGAATATTTTTGCTATTTTTTTGGAATTCTCTATTAAGCGTCGGGTAGGAACAAACGAAACGATAATTTTTATTTTCTCTCTTTCTAAGAATTTTCCAACCTATTTTGGCTTGAAAAGAAGCCATAATGGGGTTTTTGAATTTTTTTGCTATTTTTTTGGAATTTTCTTTTACGCGTCGTGTAGGAACGATACGAAATAATAATTTTTATTTCTTCTCTTTCTAAGCATTTTCCAACCTATTTTGGCTTGAAAAGAAGCTATAACGGGGTTTTTGAATTTTTTTGCTATTTCTTTGGAATTTTCTATTACGCGTCGGGTAGGAACGAAACGAAACGATAATTTTTATTTTCTCTATTTCTCAGCATTTTCCAACCTATTTTTGCTTGAAAAGAAGCCATAATGAATTTTTTGAATTTTTTTGCTATTTTTTTGGAATTTTCTTTTACGCGTCGTGTAGGAACGAAACGAAATGATAATTTTTATTTCCTCTCTTTCAAGCATTTTCCCACTTATTTTGGCTTGAAAAGAAGCCATAACGGGGTTTTTGAATTTTTTGAATTTTTTTGCTATTTCTTTGGAATTTTCTATTACACGTCGGGTAGGAACGAAACGAAACAATAAGTTTGTTTTCTCTCTTTTTTAGCCTTTTCCAACATGTTTTGGTTTGAAATGAAGGCATAATGGTATTTTTGAATTTTTTGAATTTTTTTGCTATTTCTTTGGAATTTTCTATTACGCGTTTGGTAGAATCCAAAACGAAACAATAATTTCTATTTTCTCTCTTTTTCGGCCATTTCCAACCAGTTTTGGCTTGAAATGAAGCCATAATGGTATTTTTGAATTTTTTTGCTATTTTTTTGGAATTCTCTATTAAGCGTCGGGTAGGAACGAAACGAAACGATAATTTTTATTTTCTCTCTTTCTCAGCATTTTCCAACCTATTTTGGCTTGAAAAGAAGCCATAACGGGGTTTTTTAATTTTTTGAATTTTTATGCTATTTTTTTTTTAATTATCTCTTATGCGTCGTGTAGGAACGAAACGAAACAATAAGTCTTGTTTTCTCTCTTTTTTAGCCTTTTCCAACATGTTTTGGTTTGAAATGAAGGCATAATGGTATTTTTGAATTTTTTGAATTTTTTTGCTATTTCTTTGGAATTTTCTATTACACGTCGGGTAGGAACGAAACGAAACAATAAGTTTGTTTTCTCTCTTTTTTAGCCTTTTCCAACATGTTTTGGTTTGAAATGAAGGCATAATGGTATTTTTGAATTTTTTGAATTTTTTTGCTATTTCTTTGGAATTTTCTATTACGCGTTGGGTAGAATCCAAAACGAAACAATAATTTCTATTTTCTCTCTTTTTCGGCCATTTCCAACCAGTTTTGGCTTGAAATGAAGCCATAATGGTATTTTTGAATATTTTGAATTTTTTTGCTATTTTTTTGGAATTCTCTATTAAGCGTCGGGTAGGAACGAAACGAAACGATAATTTTTATTTTCTCTCTTTCTCAGAATTTTCCAACCTATTTTGGCTTTAAAAGAAGCCATAATGGGGTTTTTGAATTTTTTTGCTATTTTTTTGGAATTTTCTTTTACGCGTCGTGTAGGAACGAAACGAAATGATAATTTTTATTTCCTCTCTTTCAAGCATTTTCCAACCTATTTTGGCTTGAAAAGAAGCCGTAACGGGGTTTTTGAATTTTTTGAATTCTTTTGCTATTTCTTTGGAATTTTCTATTACACGTCGGGTAGGAACGAAACGAAACGAAACAATAATTCTTGTTTTCTCTCTTTTTTAGCCTTTTCCAACATGTTTTGGTTTGAAATGAAGGCATAATGGTATTTTTGAATTTTTTGAATTTTTTTGCTATTTCTTTGGAATTTCCTATTACGCGTTGGGTAGAATCCAAAACGAAACAATAATTTCTATTTTCTCTCTTTTTCGGCCTTTTCCAACCAGTTTTGGCTTGAAATGAAGCCATAATGGTATTTTTGAATTTTTTGAATTTTTTTGCTATTTTTTTGGAATTCTCTATTAAGCGTCGGGTAGGAACGAAACGAAACGATAATTTTTATTTTCTCTCTTTCTCAGAATTTTCCAACCTATTTTGGCTTTAAAAGAAGCCATAATGGGGTTTTTGGATTTTTTTGCTATTTTTTTGGAATTTTCTTTTACGCGTCGTGTAGGAACGATACGAAATAATAATTTTTATTTCCTCTCTTTCTAAGCATTTTCCAACCTATTTTGGCTTGAAAAGAAGCTATAACGGGGTTTTTGAATTTTTTTGCTATTTCTTTGGAATTTTCTATTACGCGTCGGGTAGGAACGAAACGAAACAATAATTTTTGTTTTCTCTCTTTTTTAGCCTTTTCCAACATGTTTTGGTTTAAAATGAAGGCATAATGGTATTTTTGAATTTTTTGAATTTTTTTGCTATTTCTTTGGAATTTTCTATTACTCGTCGGGTAGGAACGAAACGAAACGATAATTTTTATTTTCACTCTTTCTCAGCATTTTCCAACCTATTTTGGCTTCAACTAAAGCCATAACAGGGTTTTTTAATTTTTTGAATTTTTATGCTATTTTTTTTTTAATTATCTCTTATGCGTCGTGTAGGAACGAAACGAAACAATAATTCCTGTTTTCTCTCTTTTTTAGCCTTTTCCAACATGTTTTGGTTTGAAATGAAGGCATAATGGTATTTTTGAATTTTTTGAATTTTTTTGCTATTTTTTTGGAATTTTCTATTACGCGTCGGGTAGGAACGAAACGAAACGATAATTTTTGTTTTCTCTCTTTTTCAGGCTTTTCCAACCTGTTTTGGCTTCAAATGAAGGCATAATAGTATTTTTGAATTTTTTTGCTATTTTTTTGGAATTTTCTATTACGCGTCGGGTAGGAACGAAACGAAACGATAATTTTTATTTTCTCTCTTTCTCAGCATTTTCCAACCTATTTTGGCTTCAAAAGAAGCCATAACGGGGTTTTTTCATTTTTTGAATTTTTATGCTATTTTTTTTTTAATTATCTCTTATGCATCGTGTAGGAACGAAACGAAACAATAATTTTTGTTTTCTCCCTTTTTTAGCCTTTTCCATCCTGTTTTGGCTTGAAGTGAAGCCATAATAGTATTTTTGAATATTTTTAATTTTTTTGCTATTTCTTTGGAATTTTCTATTACGCGTCGGGTAGGAACGAAACGAAACGATAATTTTTATTTTCTCTCTTTCTCAGCATTTTCCAACCTATTTTTGCTTGAAAAGAAGCCATAATGAATTTTTTGAATTTTTTTGCTATTTTTTTGGAATTTTCTATTACGCGTCGTGTAGGAACGAAACGAAATGATAATTTTTATTTCCTCTCTTTCAAGCATTTTCCAACCTATTTTGGCTTGAAAAGAAGCCATAACGGGGTTTTTGAATTTTTTGAATTTTTTTGCTATTTCTTTGGAATTTTCTATTACACGTCGGGTAGGAACGAAACGAAACAATAATTCTTGTTTTCTCTCTTTTTTAGCCTTTTCCAACATGTTTTGGTTTGAAATGAAGGCATAATGGTATTTTTGAATTTTTTGAATTTTTTTGCTATTTCTTTGGAATTTTCTATTACGCGTTGGGTAGAATCCAAAACGAAACAATAATTTCTATTTTCTCTCTTTTTCGGCCTTTTCCAACCAGTTTTGGCTTGAAATGAAGCCACAATGGTATTTTTGAATTTTTTGAATTTTTTTGCTATTTTTTTGGAATTCTCTATTAAGCGTCGGGTAGGAACGAAACGAAACGATAATTTTTATTTTCTCTCTTTCTCAGCATTTTCCAACCTATTTTGGCTTGAAAAGAAGCCATAACGGGGTTTTTTAATTTTTTGAATTTTTATGCTATTTTTTTTTTAATTATCTCTTATGCGTCGTGTAGGAACGAAACGAAACAATAATTTTTGTTTTCCCTCTTTTTAGCCTTTGCCAACCTGTTTTGGCTTGAAATGAAGCCATAATAGTATTTTTGAATATTTTGAATATTTTTGCTATTTTTTTGGAATTCTCTATTAAGCGTCGGGTAGGAACAAACGAAACGATAATTTTTATTTTCTCTCTTTCTAAGAATTTTCCAACCTATTTTGGCTTGAAAAGAAGCCATAATGGGGTTTTTGAATTTTTTTGCTATTTTTTTGGAATTTTCTTTTACGCGTCGTGTAGGAACGATACGAAATAATAATTTTTATTTCTTCTCTTTCTAAGCATTTTCCAACCTATTTTGGCTTGAAAAGAAGCTATAACGGGGTTTTTGAATTTTTTTGCTATTTCTTTGGAATTTTCTATTACGCGTCGGGTAGGAACGAAACGAAACGATAATTTTTATTTTCTCTATTTCTCAGCATTTTCCAACCTATTTTTGCTTGAAAAGAAGCCATAATGAATTTTTTGAATTTTTTTGCTATTTTTTTGGAATTTTCTTTTACGCGTCGTGTAGGAACGAAACGAAATGATAATTTTTATTTCCTCTCTTTCAAGCATTTTCCCACTTATTTTGGCTTGAAAAGAAGCCATAACGGGGTTTTTGAATTTTTTGAATTTTTTTGCTATTTCTTTGGAATTTTCTATTACACGTCGGGTAGGAACGAAACGAAACAATAAGTTTGTTTTCTCTCTTTTTTAGCCTTTTCCAACATGTTTTGGTTTGAAATGAAGGCATAATGGTATTTTTGAATTTTTTGAATTTTTTTGCTATTTCTTTGGAATTTTCTATTACGCGTTTGGTAGAATCCAAAACGAAACAATAATTTCTATTTTCTCTCTTTTTCGGCCATTTCCAACCAGTTTTGGCTTGAAATGAAGCCATAATGGTATTTTTGAATTTTTTGAATTTTTTTGCTATTTTTTTGGAATTCTCTATTAAGCGTCGGGTAGGAACGAAACGAAACGATAATTTTTATTTTCTCTCTTTCTCAGCATTTTCCAACCTATTTTGGCTTGAAAAGAAGCCATAACGGGGTTTTTTAATTTTTTGAATTTTTATGCTATTTTTTTTTTAATTATCTCTTATGCGTCGTGTAGGAACGAAACGAAACAATAAGTCTTGTTTTCTCTCTTTTTTAGCCTTTTCCAACATGTTTTGGTTTGAAATGAAGGCATAATGGTATTTTTGAATTTTTTGAATTTTTTTGCTATTTCTTTGGAATTTTCTATTACACGTCGGGTAGGAACGAAACGAAACAATAAGTTTGTTTTCTCTCTTTTTTAGCCTTTTCCAACATGTTTTGGTTTGAAATGAAGGCATAATGGTATTTTTGAATTTTTTGAATTTTTTTGCTATTTCTTTGGAATTTTCTATTACGCGTTGGGTAGAATCCAAAACGAAACAATAATTTCTATTTTCTCTCTTTTTCGGCCATTTCCAACCAGTTTTGGCTTGAAATGAAGCCATAATGGTATTTTTGAATATTTTGAATTTTTTTGCTATTTTTTTGGAATTCTCTATTAAGCGTCGGGTAGGAACGAAACGAAACGATAATTTTTATTTTCTCTCTTTCTCAGAATTTTCCAACCTATTTTGGCTTTAAAAGAAGCCATAATGGGGTTTTTGAATTTTTTTGCTATTTTTTTGGAATTTTCTTTTACGCGTCGTGTAGGAACGAAACGAAATGATAATTTTTATTTCCTCTCTTTCAAGCATTTTCCAACCTATTTTGGCTTGAAAAGAAGCCGTAACGGGGTTTTTGAATTTTTTGAATTCTTTTGCTATTTCTTTGGAATTTTCTATTACACGTCGGGTAGGAACGAAACGAAACGAAACAATAATTCTTGTTTTCTCTCTTTTTTAGCCTTTTCCAACATGTTTTGGTTTGAAATGAAGGCATAATGGTATTTTTGAATTTTTTTGCTATTTCTTTGGAATTTCCTATTACGCGTTGGGTAGAATCCAAAACGAAACAATAATTTCTATTTTCTCTCTTTTTCGGCCTTTTCCAACCAGTTTTGGCTTGAAATGAAGCCATAATGGTATTTTTGAATTTTTTGAATTTTTTTGCTATTTCTTTGGAATTTTCTATTACGCGTTGGGTAGAATCCAAAACGAAACAATAATTTCTATTTTCTCTCTTTTTCGGCCTTTTCCAACCAGTTTTTGCTTGAAATGAAGCCATAATGGTATTTTTGAATTTTTTGAATTTTTTTGCTATTTTTTTGGAATTCTCTATTAAGCGTCGGGTAGGAACGAAACGAAACGATAATTTTTATTTTCTCTCTTTCTCAGCATTTTCCAACCTATTTTGGCTTCAAAAGAAGCCATAACGGGGTTTTTTAAATTTTTGAATTTTTATGCTATTTTTTTTTTAATTATCTCTTATGCGTCGTGTAGGAACGAAACGAAACAATAATTTTTGTTTTCCCTCTTTTTAGCCTTTGCCAACCTGTTTTGGCTTGAAATGAAGCCATAATAGTATTTTTGAATATTTTGAATATTTTTGCTATTTTTTTGGAATTCTCTATTAAGCGTCGGGTAGGAACGAAACGAAACTATAATTTTTATTTTCTCTCTTTCTCAGAATTTTCCAACCTATTTTGGCTTGAAAAGAAGCCATAATGGGGTTTTTGAATTTTTTTGCTATTTTTTTGGAATTTTCTTTTACGCGTCGTGTAGGAACGATACGAAATAATAATTTTTATTTCTTCTCTTTCTAAGCATTTTCCAACCTATTTTGGCTTGAAAAGAAGCTATAACGGGGTTTTTGAATTTTTTTGCTATTTCTTTGGAATTTTCTATTACGCGTCGGGTAGGAACGAAACGAAACGATAATTTTTATTTTCTCTCTTTCTCAGCATTTTCCAACCTATTTTTGCTTGAAAAGAAGCCATAATGAATTTTTTGAATTTTTTTGCTATTTTTTTGGAATTTTCTTTTACGCGTCGTGTAGGAACGAAACGAAATGATAATTTTTATTTCCTCTCTTTCAAGCATTTTCCAACCTATTTTGGCTTGAAAAGAAGCCATAACGGGGTTTTTGAATTTTTTGAATTTTTTTGCTATTTCTTTGGAATTTTCTATTACACGTCGGGTAGGAACGAAACGAAACAATAAGTCTTGTTTTCTCTCTTTTTTAGCCTTTTCCAACATGTTTTGGTTTGAAATGAAGGCATAATGGTATTTTTGAATTTTTTGAATTTTTTTGCTATTTCTTTGGAATTTTCTATTACGCGTTGGGTAGAATCCAAAACGAAATAATAATTTCTATTTTCTCTCTTTTTCGGCCATTTCCAACCAGTTTTGGCTTGAAATGAAGCCATAATGGTATTTTTGAATTTTTTGAATTTTTTTGCTATTTTTTTGGAATTCTCTATTAAGCGTCGGGTAGGAACGAAACGAAACGATAATTTTTATTTTCTCTCTTTCTCAGCATTTTCCAACCTATTTTGGCTTGAAAAGAAGCCATAACGGGGTTTTTTAATTTTTTGAATTTTTATGCTATTTTTTTTTTAATTATCTCTTATGCGTCGTGTAGGAACGAAACGAAACAATAAGTCTTGTTTTCTCTCTTTTTTAGCCTTTTCCAACATGTTTTGGTTTGAAATGAAGGCATAATGGTATTTTTGAATTTTTTGAATTTTTTTGCTATTTCTTTGGAATTTTCTATTACACGTCGGGTAGGAACGAAACGAAACAATAAGTTTGTTTTCTCTCTTTTTTAGCCTTTTCCAACATGTTTTGGTTTGAAATGAAGGCATAATGGTATTTTTGAATTTTTTGAATTTTTTTGCTATTTCTTTGGAATTTTCTATTACGCGTTGGGTAGAATCCAAAACGAAACAATAATTTCTATTTTCTCTCTTTTTCGGCCATTTCCAACCAGTTTTGGCTTGAAATGAAGCCATAATGGTATTTTTGAATATTTTGAATTTTTTTGCTATTTTTTTGGAATTCTCTATTAAGCGTCGGGTAGGAACGAAACGAAACGATAATTTTTATTTTCTCTCTTTCTCAGAATTTTCCAACCTATTTTGGCTTTAAAAGAAGCCATAATGGGGTTTTTGAATTTTTTTGCTATTTTTTTGGAATTTTCTTTTACGCGTCGTGTAGGAACGAAACGAAATGATAATTTTTATTTCCTCTCTTTCAAGCATTTTCCAACCTATTTTGGCTTGAAAAGAAGCCGTAACGGGGTTTTTGAATTTTTTGAATTCTTTTGCTATTTCTTTGGAATTTTCTATTACACGTCGGGTAGGAACGAAACGAAACGAAACAATAATTCTTGTTTTCTCTCTTTTTTAGCCTTTTCCAACATGTTTTGGTTTGAAATGAAGGCATAATGGTATTTTTGAATTTTTTGAATTTTTTTGCTATTTCTTTGGAATTTCCTATTACGCGTTGGGTAGAATCCAAAACGAAACAATAATTTCTATTTTCTCTCTTTTTCGGCCTTTTCCAACCAGTTTTGGCTTGAAATGAAGCCATAATGGTATTTTTGAATTTTTTGAATTTTTTTGCTATTTCTTTGGAATTTTCTATTACGCGTTGGGTAGAATCCAAAACGAAACAATAATTTCTATTTTCTCTCTTTTTCGGCCTTTTCCAACCAGTTTTTGCTTGAAATGAAGCCATAATGGTATTTTTGAATTTTTTGAATTTTTTTGCTATTTTTTTGGAATTCTCTATTAAGCGTCGGGTAGGAACGAAACGAAACGATAATTTTTATTTTCTCTCTTTCTCAGCATTTTCCAACCTATTTTGGCTTCAAAAGAAGCCATAACGGGGTTTTTTAAATTTTTGAATTTTTATGCTATTTTTTTTTTAATTATCTCTTATGCGTCGTGTAGGAACGAAACGAAACAATAATTTTTGTTTTCCCTCTTTTTAGCCTTTGCCAACCTGTTTTGGCTTGAAATGAAGCCATAATAGTATTTTTGAATATTTTGAATATTTTTGCTATTTTTTTGGAATTCTCTATTAAGCGTCGGGTAGGAACGAAACGAAACTATAATTTTTATTTTCTCTCTTTCTCAGAATTTTCCAACCTATTTTGGCTTGAAAAGAAGCCATAATGGGGTTTTTGAATTTTTTTGCTATTTTTTTGGAATTTTCTTTTACGCGTCGTGTAGGAACGATACGAAATAATAATTTTTATTTCTTCTCTTTCTAAGCATTTTCCAACCTATTTTGGCTTGAAAAGAAGCTATAACGGGGTTTTTGAATTTTTTTGCTATTTCTTTGGAATTTTCTATTACGCGTCGGGTAGGAACGAAACGAAACGATAATTTTTATTTTCTCTCTTTCTCAGCATTTTCCAACCTATTTTTGCTTGAAAAGAAGCCATAATGAATTTTTTGAATTTTTTTGCTATTTTTTTGGAATTTTCTTTTACGCGTCGTGTAGGAACGAAACGAAATGATAATTTTTATTTCCTCTCTTTCAAGCATTTTCCAACCTATTTTGGCTTGAAAAGAAGCCATAACGGGGTTTTTGAATTTTTTGAATTTTTTTGCTATTTCTTTGGAATTTTCTATTACACGTCGGGTAGGAACGAAACGAAACAATAAGTCTTGTTTTCTCTCTTTTTTAGCCTTTTCCAACATGTTTTGGTTTGAAATGAAGGCATAATGGTATTTTTGAATTTTTTGAATTTTTTTGCTATTTCTTTGGAATTTTCTATTACGCGTTGGGTAGAATCCAAAACGAAATAATAATTTCTATTTTCTCTCTTTTTCGGCCATTTCCAACCAGTTTTGGCTTGAAATGAAGCCATAATGGTATTTTTGAATTTTTTGAATTTTTTTGCTATTTTTTTGGAATTCTCTATTAAGCGTCGGGTAGGAACGAAACGAAACGATAATTTTTATTTTCTCTCTTTCTCAGCATTTTCCAACCTATTTTGGCTTGAAAAGAAGCCATAACGGGGTTTTTTAATTTTTTGAATTTTTATGCTATTTTTTTTTTAATTATCTCTTATGCGTCGTGTAGGAACGAAACGAAACAATAAGTCTTGTTTTCTCTCTTTTTTAGCCTTTTCCAACATGTTTTGGTTTGAAATGAAGGCATAATGGTATTTTTGAATTTTTTGAATTTTTTTGCTATTTCTTTGGAATTTTCTATTACACGTCGGGTAGGAACGAAACGAAACAATAAGTTTGTTTTCTCTCTTTTTTAGCCTTTTCCAACATGTTTTGGTTTGAAATGAAGGCATAATGGTATTTTTGAATTTTTTGAATTTTTTTGCTATTTCTTTGGAATTTTCTATTACGCGTTGGGTAGAATCCAAAACGAAACAATAATTTCTATTTTCTCTCTTTTTCGGCCATTTCCAACCAGTTTTGGCTTGAAATGAAGCCATAATGGTATTTTTGAATATTTTGAATTTTTTTGCTATTTTTTTGGAATTCTCTATTAAGCGTCGGGTAGGAACGAAACGAAACGATAATTTTTATTTTCTCTCTTTCTCAGAATTTTCCAACCTATTTTGGCTTTAAAAGAAGCCATAATGGGGTTTTTGAATTTTTTTGCTATTTTTTTGGAATTTTCTTTTACGCGTCGTGTAGGAACGAAACGAAATGATAATTTTTATTTCCTCTCTTTCAAGCATTTTCCAACCTATTTTGGCTTGAAAAGAAGCCGTAACGGGGTTTTTGAATTTTTTGAATTCTTTTGCTATTTCTTTGGAATTTTCTATTACACGTCGGGTAGGAACGAAACGAAACGAAACAATAATTCTTGTTTTCTCTCTTTTTTAGCCTTTTCCAACATGTTTTGGTTTGAAATGAAGGCATAATGGTATTTTTGAATTTTTTGAATTTTTTTGCTATTTCTTTGGAATTTCCTATTACGCGTTGGGTAGAATCCAAAACGAAACAATAATTTCTATTTTCTCTCTTTTTCGGCCTTTTCCAACCAGTTTTGGCTTGAAATGAAGCCATAATGGTATTTTTGAATTTTTTGAATTTTTTTGCTATTTCTTTGGAATTTTCTATTACGCGTTGGGTAGAATCCAAAACGAAACAATAATTTCTATTTTCTCTCTTTTTCGGCCTTTTCCAACCAGTTTTTGCTTGAAATGAAGCCATAATGGTATTTTTGAATTTTTTGAATTTTTTTGCTATTTTTTTGGAATTCTCTATTAAGCGTCGGGTAGGAACGAAACGAAACGATAATTTTTATTTTCTCTCTTTCTCAGCATTTTCCAACCTATTTTGGCTTCAAAAGAAGCCATAACGGGGTTTTTTAAATTTTTGAATTTTTATGCTATTTTTTTTTTAATTATCTCTTATGCGTCGTGTAGGAACGAAACGAAACAATAATTTTTGTTTTCCCTCTTTTTAGCCTTTGCCAACCTGTTTTGGCTTGAAATGAAGCCATAATAGTATTTTTGAATATTTTGAATATTTTTGCTATTTTTTTGGAATTCTCTATTAAGCGTCGGGTAGGAACGAAACGAAACTATAATTTTTATTTTCTCTCTTTCTCAGAATTTTCCAACCTATTTTGGCTTGAAAAGAAGCCATAATGGGGTTTTTGAATTTTTTTGCTATTTTTTTGGAATTTTCTTTTACGCGTCGTGTAGGAACGATACGAAATAATAATTTTTATTTCTTCTCTTTCTAAGCATTTTCCAACCTATTTTGGCTTGAAAAGAAGCTATAACGGGGTTTTTGAATTTTTTTGCTATTTCTTTGGAATTTTCTATTACGCGTCGGGTAGGAACGAAACGAAACGATAATTTTTATTTTCTCTCTTTCTCAGCATTTTCCAACCTATTTTTGCTTGAAAAGAAGCCATAATGAATTTTTTGAATTTTTTTGCTATTTTTTTGGAATTTTCTTTTACGCGTCGTGTAGGAACGAAACGAAATGATAATTTTTATTTCCTCTCTTTCAAGCATTTTCCAACCTATTTTGGCTTGAAAAGAAGCCATAACGGGGTTTTTGAATTTTTTGAATTTTTTTGCTATTTCTTTGGAATTTTCTATTACACGTCGGGTAGGAACGAAACGAAACAATAAGTCTTGTTTTCTCTCTTTTTTAGCCTTTTCCAACATGTTTTGGTTTGAAATGAAGGCATAATGGTATTTTTGAATTTTTTGAATTTTTTTGCTATTTCTTTGGAATTTTCTATTACGCGTTGGGTAGAATCCAAAACGAAATAATAATTTCTATTTTCTCTCTTTTTCGGCCATTTCCAACCAGTTTTGGCTTGAAATGAAGCCATAATGGTATTTTTGAATTTTTTGAATTTTTTTGCTATTTTTTTGGAATTCTCTATTAAGCGTCGGGTAGGAACGAAACGAAACGATAATTTTTATTTTCTCTCTTTCTCAGCATTTTCCAACCTATTTTGGCTTGAAAAGAAGCCATAACGGGGTTTTTTAATTTTTTGAATTTTTATGCTATTTTTTTTTTAATTATCTCTTATGCGTCGTGTAGGAACGAAACGAAACAATAAGTCTTGTTTTCTCTCTTTTTTAGCCTTTTCCAACATGTTTTGGTTTGAAATGAAGGCATAATGGTATTTTTGAATTTTTTGAATTTTTTTGCTATTTCTTTGGAATTTTCTATTACACGTCGGGTAGGAACGAAACGAAACAATAAGTTTGTTTTCTCTCTTTTTTAGCCTTTTCCAACATGTTTTGGTTTGAAATGAAGGCATAATGGTATTTTTGAATTTTTTGAATTTTTTTGCTATTTCTTTGGAATTTTCTATTACGCGTTGGGTAGAATCCAAAACGAAACAATAATTTCTATTTTCTCTCTTTTTCGGCCATTTCCAACCAGTTTTGGCTTGAAATGAAGCCATAATGGTATTTTTGAATATTTTGAATTTTTTTGCTATTTTTTTGGAATTCTCTATTAAGCGTCGGGTAGGAACGAAACGAAACGATAATTTTTATTTTCTCTCTTTCTCAGAATTTTCCAACCTATTTTGGCTTTAAAAGAAGCCATAATGGGGTTTTTGAATTTTTTTGCTATTTTTTTGGAATTTTCTTTTACGCGTCGTGTAGGAACGAAACGAAATGATAATTTTTATTTCCTCTCTTTCAAGCATTTTCCAACCTATTTTGGCTTGAAAAGAAGCCGTAACGGGGTTTTTGAATTTTTTGAATTCTTTTGCTATTTCTTTGGAATTTTCTATTACACGTCGGGTAGGAACGAAACGAAACGAAACAATAATTCTTGTTTTCTCTCTTTTTTAGCCTTTTCCAACATGTTTTGGTTTGAAATGAAGGCATAATGGTATTTTTGAATTTTTTGAATTTTTTTGCTATTTCTTTGGAATTTCCTATTACGCGTTGGGTAGAATCCAAAACGAAACAATAATTTCTATTTTCTCTCTTTTTCGGCCTTTTCCAACCAGTTTTGGCTTGAAATGAAGCCATAATGGTATTTTTGAATTTTTTGAATTTTTTTGCTATTTCTTTGGAATTTTCTATTACGCGTTGGGTAGAATCCAAAACGAAACAATAATTTCTATTTTCTCTCTTTTTCGGCCTTTTCCAACCAGTTTTTGCTTGAAATGAAGCCATAATGGTATTTTTGAATTTTTTGAATTTTTTTGCTATTTTTTTGGAATTCTCTATTAAGCGTCGGGTAGGAACGAAACGAAACGATAATTTTTATTTTCTCTCTTTCTCAGCATTTTCCAACCTATTTTGGCTTCAAAAGAAGCCATAAAGGGGTTTTTTAAATTTTTGAATTTTTATGCTATTTTTTTTTTAATTATCTCTTATGCGTCGTGTAGGAACGAAACGAAACAATAATTTTTGTTTTCCCTCTTTTTAGCCTTTGCCAACCTGTTTTGGCTTGAAATGAAGCCATAATAGTATTTTTGAATATTTTGAATATTTTTGCTATTTTTTTGGAATTCTCTATTAAGCGTCGGGTAGGAACGAAACGAAACTATAATTTTTATTTTCTCTCTTTCTCAGAATTTTCCAACCTATTTTGGCTTGAAAAGAAGCCATAATGGGGTTTTTGAATTTTTTTGCTATTTTTTTGGAATTTTCTTTTACGCGTCGTGTAGGAACGATACGAAATAATAATTTTTATTTCTTCTCTTTCTAAGCATTTTCCAACCTATTTTGGCTTGAAAAGAAGCTATAACGGGGTTTTTGAATTTTTTTGCTATTTCTTTGGAATTTTCTATTACGCGTCGGGTAGGAACGAAACGAAACGATAATTTTTATTTTCTCTCTTTCTCAGCATTTTCCAACCTATTTTTGCTTGAAAAGAAGCCATAATGAATTTTTTGAATTTTTTTGCTATTTTTTTGGAATTTTCTTTTACGCGTCGTGTAGGAACGAAACGAAATGATAATTTTTATTTCCTCTCTTTCAAGCATTTTCCAACCTATTTTGGCTTGAAAAGAAGCCATAACGGGGTTTTTGAATTTTTTGAATTTTTTTGCTATTTCTTTGGAATTTTCTATTACACGTCGGGTAGGAACGAAACGAAACAATAAGTCTTGTTTTCTCTCTTTTTTAGCCTTTTCCAACATGTTTTGGTTTGAAATGAAGGCATAATGGTATTTTTGAATTTTTTGAATTTTTTTGCTATTTCTTTGGAATTTTCTATTACGCGTTGGGTAGAATCCAAAACGAAATAATAATTTCTATTTTCTCTCTTTTTCGGCCATTTCCAACCAGTTTTGGCTTGAAATGAAGCCATAATGGTATTTTTGAATTTTTTGAATTTTTTTGCTATTTTTTTGGAATTCTCTATTAAGCGTCGGGTAGGAACGAAACGAAACGATAATTTTTATTTTCTCTCTTTCTCAGCATTTTCCAACCTATTTTGGCTTGAAAAGAAGCCATAACGGGGTTTTTGAATTTTCTGAATTTTTTTGCTATTTCTTTGGAATTTTCTATTACACGTCGGGTAAGAACGAAACGAAACAATAAGTCTTGTTTTCTCTCTTTTTTAGCCTTTTCCAACATGTTTTGGTTTGAAATGAAGGCATAATGGTATTTTTCAATTTTTTGAATTTTTTTGCTATTTCTTTGGAATTTTCTATTACGCGTTGGGTAGAATCCAAAACGAAACAATAATTTCTATTTTCTCTCTTTTTCGGCCATTTCCAACCAGTTTTGGCTTGAAATGAAGCCATAATGGTATTTTTGAATATTTTGAATTTTTTTGCTATTTTTTTGGAATTCTCTATTAAGCGTCGGGTAGGAACGAAACGAAACGATAATTTTTATTTTCTCTCTTTCTCAGAGTTTTCCAACCTATTTTGGCTTTAAAAGAAGCCATAATGGGGTTTTTGAATTTTTTTGCTATTTTTTTGGAATTTTCTTTTACGCGTCGTGTAGGAACGAAACGAAATGATAATTTTTATTTCCTCTCTTTCAAGCATTTTCCAACCTATTTTGGCTTGAAAAGAAGCCGTAACGGGGTTTTTGAATTTTTTGAATTCTTTTGCTATTTCTTTGGAATTTTCTATTACACGTCGGGTAGGAACGAAACGAAACGAAACAATAATTCTTGTTTTCTCTCTTTTTTAGCCTTTTCCAACATGTTTTGGTTTGAAATGAAGGCATAATGGTATTTTTGAATTTTTTGAATTTTTTTGCTATTTCTTTGGAATTTCCTATTACGCGTTGGGTAGAATCCAAAACGAAACAATAATTTCTATTTTCTCTCTTTTTCGGCCTTTTCCAACCAGTTTTGGCTTGAAATGAAGCCATAATGGTATTTTTGAATTTTTTGAATTTTTTTGCTATTTTTTTGGAATTCTCTATTAAGCGTCGGGTAGGAACGAAACGAAACGATAATTTTTATTTTCTCTCTTTCTCAGCATTTTCCAACCTATTTTGGCTTCCATAACGGGGTTTTTTAATTTTTTGAATTTTTATGCTATTTTTTTTTTTAATTATCTCTTATGCGTCGTGTAGGAACGAAACGAAACAATAATTTTTGTTTTCCCTCTTTTTAGCCTTTGCCAACCTGTTTTGGCTTGAAATGAAGCCATAATAGTATTTTTGAATATTTTGAATATTTTTGCTATTTTTTTGGAATTCTCTATTAAGCGTCGGGTAGGAATGAAACGAAACTATAATTTTTATTTTCTCTCTTTCTCAGAATTTTCCAACCTATTTTGGCTTGAAAAGAAGCCATAATGGGGTTTTTGAATTTTTTTGCTATTTTTTTGGAATTTTCTTTTACGCGTCGTGTAGGAACGATACGAAATAATAATTTTTATTTCTTCTCTTTCTAAGCATTTTCCAACCTATTTTGGCTTGAAAAGAAGCTATAACGGGGTTTTTGAATTTTTTTGCTATTTCTTTGGAATTTTCTATTACGCGTCGGGTAGGAACGAAACGAAACGATAATTTTTATTTTCTCTCTTTCTCAGCATTTTCCAACCTATTTTTGCTTGAAAAGAAGCCATAATGAATTTTTTGAATTTTTTTGCTATTTTTTTGGAATTTTCTTTTACGCGTCGTGTAGGAACGAAACGAAATGATAATTTTTATTTCCTCTCTTTCAAGCATTTTCCAACCTATTTTGGCTTGAAAAGAAGCCATAACGGGGTTTTTGAATTTTTTGAATTTTTTTGCTATTTCTTTGGAATTTTCTATTACACGTCGGGTAGGAACGAAACGAAACAATAAGTCTTGTTTTCTCTCTTTTTTAGCCTTTTCCAACATGTTTTGGTTTGAAATGAAGGCATAATGGTATTTTTGAATTTTTTGAATTTTTTTGCTATTTCTTTGGAATTTTCTATTACGCGTTGGGTAGAATCCAAAACGAAATAATAATTTCTATTTTCTCTCTTTTTCGGCCATTTCCAACCAGTTTTGGCTTGAAATGAAGCCATAATGGTATTTTTGAATTTTTTGAATTTTTTTGCTATTTTTTTGGAATTCTCTATTAAGCGTCGGGTAGGAACGAAACGAAACGATAATTTTTATTTTCTCTCTTTCTCAGCATTTTCCAACCTATTTTGGCTTGAAAAGAAGCCATAACGGGGTTTTTGAATTTTCTGAATTTTTTTGCTATTTCTTTGGAATTTTCTATTACACGTCGGGTAAGAACGAAACGAAACAATAAGTCTTGTTTTCTCTCTTTTTTAGCCTTTTCCAACATGTTTTGGTTTGAAATGAAGGCATAATGGTATTTTTCAATTTTTTGAATTTTTTTGCTATTTCTTTGGAATTTTCTATTACGCGTTGGGTAGAATCCAAAACGAAACAATAATTTCTATTTTCTCTCTTTTTCGGCCATTTCCAACCAGTTTTGGCTTGAAATGAAGCCATAATGGTATTTTTGAATATTTTGAATTTTTTTGCTATTTTTTTGGAATTCTCTATTAAGCGTCGGGTAGGAACGAAACGAAACGATAATTTTTATTTTCTCTCTTTCTCAGAATTTTCCAACCTATTTTGGCTTTAAAAGAAGCCATAATGGGGTTTTTGAATTTTTTTGCTATTTTTTTGGAATTTTCTTTTACGCGTCGTGTAGGAACGAAACGAAATGATAATTTTTATTTCCTCTCTTTCAAGCATTTTCCAACCTATTTTGGCTTGAAAAGAAGCCGTAACGGGGTTTTTGAATTTTTTGAATTCTTTTGCTATTTCTTTGGAATTTTCTATAACACGTCGGGTAGGAACGAAACGAAACGAAACAATAATTCTTGTTTTCTCTCTTTTTTAGCCTTTTCCAACATGTTTTGGTTTGAAATGAAGGCATAATGGTATTTTTCAATTTTTTGAATTTTTTTGCTATTTCTTTGGAATTTTCTATTACGCGTTGGGTAGAATCCAAAACGAAACAATAATTTCTATTTTCTCTCTTTTTCGGCCATTTCCAACCAGTTTTGGCTTGAAATGAAGCCATAATGGTATTTTTGAATATTTTGAATTTTTTTGCTATTTTTTTGGAATTCTCTATTAAGTGTCGGGTAGGAACGAAACGAAACGATAATTTTTATTTTCTCTCTTTCTCAGAATTTTCCAACCTATTTTGGCTTTAAAAGAAGCCATAATGGGGTTTTTGAATTTTTTTGCTATTTTTTTGGAATTTTCTTTTACGCGTCGTGTAGGAACGAAACGAAATGATAATTTTTATTTCCTCTCTTTCAAGCATTTTCCAACCTATTTTGGCTTGAAAAGAAGCCGTAACGGGGTTTTTGAATTTTTTGAATTCTTTTGCTATTTCTTTGGAATTTTCTATTACACGTCGGGTAGGAACGAAACGAAACGAAACAATAATTCTTGTTTTCTCTCTTTTTTAGCCTTTTCCAACATGTTTTGGTTTGAAATGAAGGCATAATGGTATTTTTGAATTTTTTGAATTTTTTTGCTATTTCTTTGGAATTTCCTATTACGCGTTGGGTAGAATCCAAAACGAAACAATAATTTCTATTTTCTCTCTTTTTCGGCCTTTTCCAACCAGTTTTGGCTTGAAATGAAGCCATAATGGTATTTTTGAATTTTTTGAATTTTTTTGCTATTTTTTTGGAATTCTCTATTAAGCGTCGGGTAGGAACGAAACGAAACGATAATTTTTATTTTCTCTCTTTCTCAGCATTTTCCAACCTATTTTCGCTTCCATAACGGGGTTTTTTAATTTTTTGAATTTTTATGCTATTTTTTTTTTAATTATCTCTTATGCGTCGTGTAGGAACGAAACGAAACAATAATTTTTGTTTTCCCTCTTTTTAGCCTTTGCCAACCTGTTTTGGCTTGAAATGAAGCCATAATAGTATTTTTGAATATTTTGAATATTTTTGCTATTTTTTTGGAATTCTCTATTAAGCGTCGGGTAGGAATGAAACGAAACTATAATTTTTATTTTCTCTCTTTCTCAGAATTTTCCAACCTATTTTGGCTTGAAAAGAAGCCATAATGGGGTTTTTGAATTTTTTTGCTATTTTTTTGGAATTTTCTTTTACGCGTCGTGTAGGAACGATACGAAATAATAATTTTTATTTCTTCTCTTTCTAAGCATTTTCCAACCTATTTTGGCTTGAAAAGAAGCTATAACGGGGTTTTTGAATTTTTTTGCTATTTCTTTGGAATTTTCTATTACGCGTCGGGTAGGAACGAAACGAAACGATAATTTTTATTTTCTCTCTTTCTCAGCATTTTCCAACCTATTTTTGCTTGAAAAGAAGCCATAATGAATTTTTTGAATTTTTTTGCTATTTTTTTGGAATTTTCTTTTACGCGTCGTGTAGGAACGAAACGAAATGATAATTTTTATTTCCTCTCTTTCAAGCATTTTCCAACCTATTTTGGCTTGAAAAGAAGCCATAACGGGGTTTTTGAATTTTTTGAATTTTTTTGCTATTTCTTTGGAATTTTCTATTACACGTCGGGTAGGAACGAAACGAAACAATAAGTCTTGTTTTCTCTCTTTTTTAGCCTTTTCCAACATGTTTTGGTTTGAAATGAAGGCATAATGGTATTTTTGAATTTTTTTGCTATTTCTTTGGAATTTTCTATTACGCGTTGGGTAGAATCCAAAACGAAATAATAATTTCTATTTTCTCTCTTTTTCGGCCATTTCCAACCAGTTTTGGCTTGAAATGAAGCCATAATGGTATTTTTGAATTTTTTGAATTTTTTTGCTATTTTTTTGGAATTCTCTATTAAGCGTCGGGTAGGAACGAAACGAAACGATAATTTTTATTTTCTCTCTTTCTCAGCATTTTCCAACCTATTTTGGCTTGAAAAGAAGCCATAACGGGGTTTTTGAATTTTCTGAATTTTTTTGCTATTTCTTTGGAATTTTCTATTACACGTCGGGTAAGAACGAAACGAAACAATAAGTCTTGTTTTCTCTCTTTTTTATCCTTTTCCAACATGTTTTGGTTTGAAATGAAGGCATAATGGTATTTTTCAATTTTTTGAATTTTTTTGCTATTTCTTTGGAATTTTCTATTACGCGTTGGGTAGAATCCAAAACGAAACAATAATTTCTATTTTCTCTCTTTTTCGGCCATTTCCAACCAGTTTTGGCTTGAAATGAAGCCATAATGGTATTTTTGAATATTTTGAATTTTTTTGCTATTTTTTTGGAATTCTCTATTAAGCGTCGGGTAGGAACGAAACGAAACGATAATTTTTATTTTCTCTCTTTCTCAGAATTTTCCAACCTATTTTGGCTTTAAAAGAAGCCATAATGGGGTTTTTGAATTTTTTTGCTATTTTTTTGGAATTTTCTTTTACGCGTCGTGTAGGAACGAAACGAAATGATAATTTTTATTTCCTCTCTTTCAAGCATTTTCCAACCTATTTTGGCTTGAAAAGAAGCCGTAACGGGGTTTTTGAATTTTTTGAATTCTTTTGCTATTTCTTTGGAATTTTCTATAACACGTCGGGTAGGAACGAAACGAAACGAAACAATAATTCTTGTTTTCTCTCTTTTTTAGCCTTTTCCAACATGTTTTGGTTTGAAATGAAGGCATAATGGTATTTTTCAATTTTTTGAATTTTTTTGCTATTTCTTTGGAATTTTCTATTACGCGTTGGGTAGAATCCAAAACGAAACAATAATTTCTATTTTCTCTCTTTTTCGGCCATTTCCAACCAGTTTTGGCTTGAAATGAAGCCATAATGGTATTTTTGAATATTTTGAATTTTTTTGCTATTTTTTTGGAATTCTCTATTAAGCGTCGGGTAGGAACGAAACGAAACGATAATTTTTATTTTCTCTCTTTCTCAGAATTTTCCAACCTATTTTGGCTTTAAAAGAAGCCATAATGGGGTTTTTGAATTTTTTTGCTATTTTTTTGGAATTTTCTTTTACGCGTCGTGTAGGAACGAAACGAAATGATAATTTTTATTTCCTCTCTTTCAAGCATTTTCCAACCTATTTTGGCTTGAAAAGAAGCCGTAACGGGGTTTTTGAATTTTTTGAATTCTTTTGCTATTTCTTTGGAATTTTTTATAACACGTCGGGTAGGAACGAAACGAAACGAAACAATAATTCTTGTTTTCTCTCTTTTTTAGCCTTTTCCAACATGTTTTGGTTTGAAATGAAGGCATAATGGTATTTTTGAATTTTTTGAATTTTTTTGCTATTTCTTTGGAATTTCCTATTACGCGTTGGGTAGAATCCAAAACGAAACAATAATTTCTATTTTCTCTCTTTTTCGGCCTTTTCCAACCAGTTTTGGCTTGAAATGAAGCCATAATGGTATTTTTGAATTTTTTGAATTTTTTTGCTATTTTTTTGGAATTCTCTATTAAGCGTCGGGTAGGAACGAAACGAAACGATAATTTTTATTTTCTCTCTTTCTCAGCATTTTCCAACCTATTTTGGCTTCAAAAGAAGCCATAACGGGGTTTTTTAATTTTTTGAATTTTTATGCTATTTTTTTTTTAATTATCTCTTATGCGTCGTGTAGGAACGAAACGAAACAATAATTTTTGTTTTCCCTCTTTTTAGCCTTTGCCAACCTGTTTTGGCTTGAAATGAAGACATAATAGTATTTTTGAATATTTTGAATATTTTTGCTATTTTTTTGGAATTCTCTATTAAGCGTCGGGTAGGAACGAAACGAAACGATAATTTTTATTTTCTCTCTTTCTCAGAATTTTCCAACCTATTTTGGCTTGAAAAGAAGCCATAATGGGGTTTTTGAATTTTTTTGCTATTTTTTTGGAATTTTCTTTTACGCGTCGTGTAGGAACGATACGAAATAATAATTTTTATTTCTTCTCTTTCTAAGCATTTTCCAACCTATTTTGGCTTGAAAAGAAGCTATATCGGGGTTTTTGAATTTTTTTGCTATTTCTTTGGAATTTTCTATTACGCGTCGGGTAGGAACGAAACGAAACGATAATTTTTATTTTCTCTCTTTCTCAGCATTTTCCAACCTATTTTTGCTTGAAAAGAAGCCATAATGAATTTTTTGAATTTTTTTACTATTTTTTTGGAATTTTCTTTTACGCGTCGTGTAGGAACGAAACGAAATGATAATTTTTATTTCCTCTCTTTCAAGCATTTTCCAACCTATTTTGGCTTGAAAAGAAGCCATAACGGGGTTTTTGAATTTTTTGAATTTTTTTGCTATTTCTTTGGAATTTTCTATTACACGTCGGGTAGGAACGAAACGAAACAATAAGTCTTGTTTTCTCTCTTTTTTAGCCTTTTCCAACATGTTTTGGTTTTAAATGAAGGCATAATGGTATTTTTGAATTTTTTTGCTATTTCTTTGGAATTTTCTATTACGCGTTGGGTAGAATCCAAAACGAAATAATAATTTCTATTTTCTCTCTTTTTCGGCCATTTCCAACCAGTTTTGGCTTGAAATGAAGCCATAATGGTATTTTTGAATTTTTTGAATTTTTTTGCTATTTTTTTGGAATTCTCTATTAAGCGTCGGGTAGGAACGAAACGAAACGATAATTTTTATTTTCTCTCTTTCTCAGCATTTTCCAACCTATTTTGGCTTGAAAAGAAGCCATAACGGGGTTTTTGAATTTTCTGAATTTTTTTGCTATTTCTTTGGAATTTTCTATTACACGTCGGGTAAGAACGAAACGAAACAATAAGTCTTGTTTTCTCTCTTTTTTAGCCTTTTCCAACATGTTTTGGTTTGAAATGAAGGCATAATGGTATTTTTCAATTTTTTGAATTTTTTTGCTATTTCTTTGGAATTTTCTATTACGCGTTGGGTAGAATCCAAAACGAAACAATAATTTCTATTTTCTCTCTTTTTCGGCCATTTCCAACCAGTTTTGGCTTGAAATGAAGCCATAATGGTATTTTTGAATATTTTGAATTTTTTTGCTATTTTTTTGGAATTCTCTATTAAGCGTCGGGTAGGAACGAAACGAAACGATAATTTTTATTTTCTCTCTTTCTCAGAATTTTCCAACCTATTTTGGCTTTAAAAGAAGCCATAATGGGGTTTTTGAATTTTTTTGCTATTTTTTTGGAATTTTCTTTTACGCGTCGTGTAGGAACGAAACGAAATGATAATTTTTATTTCCTCTCTTTCAAGCATTTTCCAACCTATTTTGGCTTGAAAAGAAGCCGTAACGGGGTTTTTGAATTTTTTGAATTCTTTTGCTATTTCTTTGGAATTTTCTATTACACGTCGGGTAGGAACGAAACGAAACGAAACAATAATTCTTGTTTTCTCTCTTTTTTAGCCTTTTCCAACATGTTTTGGTTTGAAATGAAGGCATAATGGTATTTTTGAATTTTTTGAATTTTTTTGCTATTTCTTTGGAATTTCCTATTACGCGTTGGGTAGAATCCAAAACGAAACAATAATTTCTATTTTCTCTCTTTTTCGGCCTTTTCCAACCAGTTTTGGCTTGAAATGAAGCCATAATGGTATTTTTGAATTTTTTGAATTTTTTTGCTATTTTTTTGGAATTCTCTATTAAGCGTCGGGTAGGAACGAAACGAAACGATAATTTTTATTTTCTCTCTTTCTCAGCATTTTCCAACCTATTTTGGCTTGAAAAGAAGCCATAACGGGGTTTTTGAATTTTCTGAATTTTTTTGCTATTTCTTTGGAATTTTCTATTACACGTCGGGTAAGAACGAAACGAAACAATAAGTCTTGTTTTCTCTCTTTTTTAGCCTTTTCCAACATGTTTTGGTTTGAAATGAAGGCATAATGGTATTTTTCAATTTTTTGAATTTTTTTGCTATTTCTTTGGAATTTTCTATTACGCGTTGGGTAGAATCCAAAACGAAACAATAATTTCTATTTTCTCTCTTTTTCGGCCATTTCCAACCAGTTTTGGCTTGAAATGAAGCCATAATGGTATTTTTGAATATTTTGAATTTTTTTGCTATTTTTTTGGAATTCTCTATTAAGCGTCGGGTAGGAACGAAACGAAACGATAATTTTTATTTTCTCTCTTTCTCAGAATTTTCCAACCTATTTTGGCTTTAAAAGAAGCCATAATGGGGTTTTTGAATTTTTTTGCTATTTTTTTGGAATTTTCTTTTACGCGTCGTGTAGGAACGAAACGAAATGATAATTTTTATTTCCTCTCTTTCAAGCATTTTCCAACCTATTTTGGCTTGAAAAGAAGCCGTAACGGGGTTTTTGAATTTTTTGAATTCTTTTGCTATTTCTTTGGAATTTTCTATTACACGTCGGGTAGGAACGAAACGAAACGAAACAATAATTCTTGTTTTCTCTCTTTTTTAGCCTTTTCCAACATGTTTTGGTTTGAAATGAAGGCATAATGGTATTTTTGAATTTTTTGAATTTTTTTGCTATTTCTTTGGAATTTCCTATTACGCGTTGGGTAGAATCCAAAACGAAACAATAATTTCTATTTTCTCTCTTTTTCGGCCTTTTCCAACCAGTTTTGGCTTGAAATGAAGCCATAATGGTATTTTTGAATTTTTTGAATTTTTTTGCTATTTTTTTGGAATTCTCTATTAAGCGTCGGGTAGGAACGAAACGAAACGATAATTTTTATTTTCTCTCTTTCTCAGCATTTTCCAACCTATTTTGGCTTCAAAAGAAGCCATAACGGGGTTTTTGAATTTTTTGAATTTTTATGCTATTTTTTTTTTAATTATCTCTTATGCGTCGTGTAGGAACGAAACGAAACAATAATTTTTGTTTTCCCTCTTTTTAGCCTTTGCCAACCTGTTTTGGCTTGAAATGAAGCCATAATAGTATTTTTGAATATTTTGAATATTTTTGCTATTTTTTTGGAATTCTCTATTAAGCGTCGGGTAGGAACGAAACGAAACGATAATTTTTATTTTCTCTCTTTCTCAGAATTTTCCAACCTATTTTGGCTTGAAAAGAAGCCATAATGGGGTTTTTGAATTTTTTTGCTATTTTTTTGGAATTTTCTTTTACGCGTCGTGTAGGAACGATACGAAATAATAATTTTTATTTCTTCTCTTTCTAAGCA
Organism: Quercus parvula; assembly: GCA_030820535.1. Classification (NCBI taxonomy): domain Eukaryota; kingdom Viridiplantae; phylum Streptophyta; class Magnoliopsida; order Fagales; family Fagaceae; genus Quercus; species Quercus parvula. The sequence continues at coordinate 51,472,562 of JAUAME010000001.1, forward strand.
TTTTCCAACCTATTTTGGCTTGAAAAGAAGCTATAACGGGGTTTTTGAATTTTTTTGCTATTTCTTTGGAATTTTCTATTACGCGTCGGGTAGGAACGAAACGAAACGATAATTTTTATTTTCTCTCTTTCTCAGCATTTTCCAACCTATTTTTGCTTGAAAAGAAGCCATAATGAATTTTTTGAATTTTTTTACTATTTTTTTGGAATTTTCTTTTACGCGTCGGGTAGGAACGAAACGAAACGATAATTTTTATTTTCTCTCTTTCTCAGCATTTTCCAACCTATTTTGGCTTGAAAAGAAGCCATAACGGGGTTTTTGAATTTTCTGAATTTTTTTGCTATTTCTTTGGAATTTTCTATTACACGTCGGGTAAGAACGAAACGAAACAATAAGTCTTGTTTTCTCTCTTTTTTAGCCTTTTCCAACATGTTTTGGTTTGAAATGAAGGCATAATGGTATTTTTCAATTTTTTGAATTTTTTTGCTATTTCTTTGGAATTTTCTATTACGCGTTGGGTAGAATCCAAAACGAAACAATAATTTCTATTTTCTCTCTTTTTCGGCCATTTCCAACCCGTTTTGGCTTGAAATGAAGCCATAATGGTATTTTTGAATATTTTGAATTTTTTTGCTATTTTTTTGGAATTCTCTATTAAGCGTCGGGTAGGAACGAAACGAAACGATAATTTTTATTTTCTCTCTTTCTCAGAATTTTCCAACCTATTTTGGCTTTAAAAGAAGCCATAATGGGGTTTTTGAGTTTTTTTGCTATTTTTTTGGAATTTTCTTTTACGCGTCGTGTAGGAACGAAACGAAATGATAATTTTTATTTCCTCTCTTTCAAGCATTTTCCAACCTATTTTGGCTTGAAAAGAAGCCGTAACGGGGTTTTTGAATTTTTTGAATTCTTTTGCTATTTCTTTGGAATTTTCTATTACACGTCGGGTAGGAACGAAACGAAACGAAACAATAATTCTTGTTTTCTCTCTTTTTTAGCCTTTTCCAACATGTTTTGGTTTGAAATGAAGGCATAATGGTATTTTTGAATTTTTTGAATTTTTTTGCTATTTCTTTGGAATTTCCTATTACGCGTTGGGTAGAATCCAAAACGAAACAATAATTTCTATTTTCTCTCTTTTTCGGCCTTTTCAAACCAGTTTTGGCTTGAAATGAAGCCATAATGGTATTTTTGAATTTTTTGAATTTTTTTGCTATTTCTTTGGAATTTTCTATTACGCGTTGGGTAGAATCCAAAACGAAACAATAATTTCTATTTTCTCTCTTTTTCGGCCTTTTCCAACCAGTTTTGGCTTGAAATGAAGCCATAATGGTATTTTTGAATTTTTTGAATTTTTTTGCTATTTTTTTGGAATTCTCTATTAAGCGTCGGGTAGGAACGAAACGAAACGATAATTTTTATTTTCTCTCTTTCTCAGCATTTTCCAACCTATTTTGGCTTCAAAAGAAGCCATAACGGGGTTTTTTAAATTTTTGAATTTTTATGCTATTTTTTTTTTAATTATCTCTTATGCGTCGTGTAGGAACGAAACGAAACAATAATTTTTGTTTTCCCTCTTTTTAGCCTTTGCCAACCTGTTTTGGCTTGAAATGAAGCCATAATAGTATTTTTGAATATTTTGAATATTTTTGCTATTTTTTTGGAATTCTCTATTAAGCGTCGGGTAGGAATGAAACGAAACTATAATTTTTATTTTCTCTCTTTCTCAGAATTTTCCAACCTATTTTGGCTTGAAAAGAAGCCATAATGGGGTTTTTGAATTTTTTTGCTATTTTTTTGGAATTTTCTTTTACGCGTCGTGTAGGAACGATACGAAATAATAATTTTTATTTCTTCTCTTTCTAAGCATTTTCCAACCTATTTTGGCTTGAAAAGAAGCTATAACGGGGTTTTTGAATTTTTTTGCTATTTCTTTGGAATTTTCTATTACGCGTCGGGTAGGAACGAAACGAAACGATAATTTTTATTTTCTCTCTTTCTCAGCATTTTCCAACCTATTTTGGCTTCAAAAGAAGCCATAACGGGGTTTTTTAATTTTTTGAATTTTTATGCTATTTTTTTTTTAATTATCTCTTATGCGTCGTGTAGGAACGAAACGAAACAATAATTTTTGTTTTCCCTCTTTTTAGCCTTTGCCAACCTGTTTTGGCTTGAAATGAAGACATAATAGTATTTTTGAATATTTTGAATATTTTTGCTATTTTTTTGGAATTCTCTATTAAGCGTCGGGTAGGAACGAAACGAAACGATAATTTTTATTTTCTCTCTTTCTCAGAATTTTCCAACCTATTTTGGCTTGAAAAGAAGCCATAATGGGGTTTTTGAATTTTTTTGCTATTTTTTTGGAATTTTCTTTTACGCGTCGTGTAGGAACGATACGAAATAATAATTTTTATTTCTTCTCTTTCTAAGCATTTTCCAACCTATTTTGGCTTGAAAAGAAGCTATAACGGGGTTTTTGAATTTTTTTGCTATTTCTTTGGAATTTTCTATTACGCGTCGGGTAGGAACGAAACGAAACGATAATTTTTATTTTCTCTCTTTCTCAGCATTTTCCAACCTATTTTTGCTTGAAAAGAAGCCATAATGAATTTTTTGAATTTTTTTACTATTTTTTTGGAATTTTCTTTTACGCGTCGTGTAGGAACGAAACGAAATGATAATTTTTATTTCCTCTCTTTCAAGCATTTTCCAACCTATTTTGGCTTGAAAAGAAGCCATAACGGGGTTTTTGAATTTTTTGAATTTTTTTGCTATTTCTTTGGAATTTTCTATTACACGTCGGGTAGGAACGAAACGAAACAATAAGTCTTGTTTTCTCTCTTTTTTAGCCTTTTCCAACATGTTTTGGTTTGAAATGAAGGCATAATGGTATTTTTGAATTTTTTTGCTATTTCTTTGGAATTTTCTATTACGCGTTGGGTAGAATCCAAAACGAAATAATAATTTCTATTTTCTCTCTTTTTCGGCCATTTCCAACCAGTTTTGGCTTGAAATGAAGCCATAATGGTATTTTTGAATTTTTTGAATTTTTTTGCTATTTTTTTGGAATTCTCTATTAAGCGTCGGGTAGGAACGAAACGAAACGATAATTTTTATTTTCTCTCTTTCTCAGCATTTTCCAACCTATTTTGGCTTGAAAAGAAGCCATAACGGGGTTTTTGAATTTTCTGAATTTTTTTGCTATTTCTTTGGAATTTTCTATTACACGTCGGGTAAGAACGAAACGAAACAATAAGTCTTGTTTTCTCTCTTTTTTAGCCTTTTCCAACATGTTTTGGTTTGAAATGAAGGCATAATGGTATTTTTCAATTTTTTGAATTTTTTTGCTATTTCTTTGGAATTTTCTATTACGCGTTGGGTAGAATCCAAAACGAAACAATAATTTCTATTTTCTCTCTTTTTCGGCCATTTCCAACCAGTTTTGGCTTGAAATGAAGCCATAATGGTATTTTTGAATATTTTGAATTTTTTTGCTATTTTTTTGGAATTCTCTATTAAGCGTCGGGTAGGAACGAAACGAAACGATAATTTTTATTTTCTCTCTTTCTCAGAATTTTCCAACCTATTTTGGCTTTAAAAGAAGCCATAATGGGGTTTTTGAATTTTTTTGCTATTTTTTTGGAATTTTCTTTTACGCGTCGTGTAGGAACGAAACGAAATGATAATTTTTATTTCCTCTCTTTCAAGCATTTTCCAACCTATTTTGGCTTGAAAAGAAGCCGTAACGGGGTTTTTGAATTTTTTGAATTCTTTTGCTATTTCTTTGGAATTTTCTATTACACGTCGGGTAGGAACGAAACGAAACGAAACAATAATTCTTGTTTTCTCTCTTTTTTAGCCTTTTCCAACATGTTTTGGTTTGAAATGAAGGCATAATGGTATTTTTGAATTTTTTGAATTTTTTTGCTATTTCTTTGGAATTTCCTATTACGCGTTGGGTAGAATCCAAAACGAAACAATAATTTCTATTTTCTCTCTTTTTCGGCCTTTTCCAACCAGTTTTGGCTTGAAATGAAGCCATAATGGTATTTTTGAATTTTTTGAATTTTTTTGCTATTTTTTTGGAATTCTCTATTAAGCGTCGGGTAGGAACGAAACGAAACGATAATTTTTATTTTCTCTCTTTCTCAGCATTTTCCAACCTATTTTGGCTTCAAAAGAAGCCATAACGGGGTTTTTGAATTTTTTGAATTTTTATGCTATTTTTTTTTTAATTATCTCTTATGCGTCGTGTAGGAACGAAACGAAACAATAATTTTTGTTTTCCCTCTTTTTAGCCTTTGCCAACCTGTTTTGGCTTGAAATGAAGCCATAATAGTATTTTTGAATATTTTGAATATTTTTGCTATTTTTTTGGAATTCTCTATTAAGCGTCGGGTAGGAACGAAACGAAACGATAATTTTTATTTTCTCTCTTTCTCAGAATTTTCCAACCTATTTTGGCTTGAAAAGAAGCCATAATGGGGTTTTTGAATTTTTTTGCTATTTTTTTGGAATTTTCTTTTACGCGTCGTGTAGGAACGATACGAAATAATAATTTTTATTTCTTCTCTTTCTAAGCATTTTCCAACCTATTTTGGCTTGAAAAGAAGCTATAACGGGGTTTTTGAATTTTTTTGCTATTTCTTTGGAATTTTCTATTACGCGTCGGGTAGGAACGAAACGAAACGATAATTTTTATTTTCTCTCTTTCTCAGCATTTTCCAACCTATTTTTGCTTGAAAAGAAGCCATAATGAATTTTTTGAATTTTTTTACTATTTTTTTGGAATTTTCTTTTACGCGTCGGGTAGGAACGAAACGAAACGATAATTTTTATTTTCTCTCTTTCTCAGCATTTTCCAACCTATTTTGGCTTGAAAAGAAGCCATAACGGGGTTTTTGAATTTTCTGAATTTTTTTGCTATTTCTTTGGAATTTTCTATTACACGTCGGGTAAGAACGAAACGAAACAATAAGTCTTGTTTTCTCTCTTTTTTAGCCTTTTCCAACATGTTTTGGTTTGAAATGAAGGCATAATGGTATTTTTCAATTTTTTGAATTTTTTTGCTATTTCTTTGGAATTTTCTATTACGCGTTGGGTAGAATCCAAAACGAAACAATAATTTCTATTTTCTCTCTTTTTCGGCCATTTCCAACCAGTTTTGGCTTGAAATGAAGCCATAATGGTATTTTTGAATATTTTGAATTTTTTTGCTATTTTTTTGGAATTCTCTATTAAGCGTCGGGTAGGAACGAAACGAAACGATAATTTTTATTTTCTCTCTTTCTCAGAATTTTCCAACCTATTTTGGCTTTAAAAGAAGCCATAATGGGGTTTTTGAGTTTTTTTGCTATTTTTTTGGAATTTTCTTTTACGCGTCGTGTAGGAACGAAACGAAATGATAATTTTTATTTCCTCTCTTTCAAGCATTTTCCAACCTATTTTGGCTTGAAAAGAAGCCGTAACGGGGTTTTTGAATTTTTTGAATTCTTTTGCTATTTCTTTGGAATTTTCTATTACACGTCGGGTAGGAACGAAACGAAACGAAACAATAATTCTTGTTTTCTCTCTTTTTTAGCCTTTTCCAACATGTTTTGGTTTGAAATGAAGGCATAATGGTATTTTTGAATTTTTTGAATTTTTTTGCTATTTCTTTGGAATTTCCTATTACGCGTTGGGTAGAATCCAAAACGAAACAATAATTTCTATTTTCTCTCTTTTTCGGCCTTTTCAAACCAGTTTTGGCTTGAAATGAAGCCATAATGGTATTTTTGAATTTTTTGAATTTTTTTGCTATTTCTTTGGAATTTTCTATTACGCGTTGGGTAGAATCCAAAACGAAACAATAATTTCTATTTTCTCTCTTTTTCGTCCTTTTCCAACCAGTTTTGGCTTGAAATGAAGCCATAATGGTATTTTTGAATTTTTTGAATTTTTTTGCTATTTTTTTGGAATTCTCTATTAAGCGTCGGGTAGGAACGAAACGAAACGATAATTTTTATTTTCTCTCTTTCTCAGCATTTTCCAACCTATTTTGGCTTCAAAAGAAGCCATAACGGGGTTTTTTAAATTTTTGAATTTTTATGCTATTTTTTTTTTAATTATCTCTTATGCGTCGTGTAGGAACGAAACGAAACAATAATTTTTGTTTTCCCTCTTTTTAGCCTTTGCCAACCTGTTTTGGCTTGAAATGAAGCCATAATAGTATTTTTGAATATTTTGAATATTTTTGCTATTTTTTTGGAATTCTCTATTAAGCGTCGGGTAGGAATGAAACGAAACTATAATTTTTATTTTCTCTCTTTCTCAGAATTTTCCAACCTATTTTGGCTTGAAAAGAAGCCATAATGGGGTTTTTGAATTTTTTTGCTATTTTTTTGGAATTTTCTTTTACGCGTCGTGTAGGAACGATACGAAATAATAATTTTTATTTCTTCTCTTTCTAAGCATTTTCCAACCTATTTTGGCTTGAAAAGAAGCTATAACGGGGTTTTTGAATTTTTTTGCTATTTCTTTGGAATTTTCTATTACGCGTCGGGTAGGAACGAAACGAAACGATAATTTTTATTTTCTCTCTTTCTCAGCATTTTCCAACCTATTTTGGCTTCAAAAGAAGCCATAACGGGGTTTTTTAATTTTTTGAATTTTTATGCTATTTTTTTTTTAATTATCTCTTATGCGTCGTGTAGGAACGAAACGAAACAATAATTTTTGTTTTCCCTCTTTTTAGCCTTTGCCAACCTGTTTTGGCTTGAAATGAAGACATAATAGTATTTTTGAATATTTTGAATATTTTTGCTATTTTTTTGGAATTCTCTATTAAGCGTCGGGTAGGAACGAAACGAAACGATAATTTTTATTTTCTCTCTTTCTCAGAATTTTCCAACCTATTTTGGCTTGAAAAGAAGCCATAATGGGGTTTTTGAATTTTTTTGCTATTTTTTTGGAATTTTCTTTTACGCGTCGTGTAGGAACGATACGAAATAATAATTTTTATTTCTTCTCTTTCTAAGCATTTTCCAACCTATTTTGGCTTGAAAAGAAGCTATAACGGGGTTTTTGAATTTTTTTGCTATTTCTTTGGAATTTTCTATTACGCGTCGGGTAGGAACGAAACGAAACGATAATTTTTATTTTCTCTCTTTCTCAGCATTTTCCAACCTATTTTTGCTTGAAAAGAAGCCATAATGAATTTTTTGAATTTTTTTACTATTTTTTTGGAATTTTCTTTTACGCGTCGTGTAGGAACGAAACGAAATGATAATTTTTATTTCCTCTCTTTCAAGCATTTTCCAACCTATTTTGGCTTGAAAAGAAGCCATAACGGGGTTTTTGAATTTTTTGAATTTTTTTGCTATTTCTTTGGAATTTTCTATTACACGTCGGGTAGGAACGAAACGAAACAATAAGTCTTGTTTTCTCTCTTTTTTAGCCTTTTCCAACATGTTTTGGTTTGAAATGAAGGCATAATGGTATTTTTGAATTTTTTTGCTATTTCTTTGGAATTTTCTATTACGCGTTGGGTAGAATCCAAAACGAAATAATAATTTCTATTTTCTCTCTTTTTCGGCCATTTCCAACCAGTTTTGGCTTGAAATGAAGCCATAATGGTATTTTTGAATTTTTTGAATTTTTTTGCTATTTTTTTGGAATTCTCTATTAAGCGTCGGGTAGGAACGAAACGAAACGATAATTTTTATTTTCTCTCTTTCTCAGCATTTTCCAACCTATTTTGGCTTGAAAAGAAGCCATAACGGGGTTTTTGAATTTTCTGAATTTTTTTGCTATTTCTTTGGAATTTTCTATTACACGTCGGGTAAGAACGAAACGAAACAATAAGTCTTGTTTTCTCTCTTTTTTAGCCTTTTCCAACATGTTTTGGTTTGAAATGAAGGCATAATGGTATTTTTCAATTTTTTGAATTTTTTTGCTATTTCTTTGGAATTTTCTATTACGCGTTGGGTAGAATCCAAAACGAAACAATAATTTCTATTTTCTCTCTTTTTCGGCCATTTCCAACCAGTTTTGGCTTGAAATGAAGCCATAATGGTATTTTTGAATATTTTGAATTTTTTTGCTATTTTTTTGGAATTCTCTATTAAGCGTCGGGTAGGAACGAAACGAAACGATAATTTTTATTTTCTCTCTTTCTCAGAATTTTCCAACCTATTTTGGCTTTAAAAGAAGCCATAATGGGGTTTTTGAATTTTTTTGCTATTTTTTTGGAATTTTCTTTTACGCGTCGTGTAGGAACGAAACGAAATGATAATTTTTATTTCCTCTCTTTCAAGCATTTTCCAACCTATTTTGGCTTGAAAAGAAGCCGTAACGGGGTTTTTGAATTTTTTGAATTCTTTTGCTATTTCTTTGGAATTTTCTATTACACGTCGGGTAGGAACGAAACGAAACGAAACAATAATTCTTGTTTTCTCTCTTTTTTAGCCTTTTCCAACATGTTTTGGTTTGAAATGAAGGCATAATGGTATTTTTGAATTTTTTGAATTTTTTTGCTATTTCTTTGGAATTTCCTATTACGCGTTGGGTAGAATCCAAAACGAAACAATAATTTCTATTTTCTCTCTTTTTCGGCCTTTTCCAACCAGTTTTGGCTTGAAATGAAGCCATAATGGTATTTTTGAATTTTTTGAATTTTTTTGCTATTTTTTTGGAATTCTCTATTAAGCGTCGGGTAGGAACGAAACGAAACGATAATTTTTATTTTCTCTCTTTCTCAGCATTTTCCAACCTATTTTGGCTTCAAAAGAAGCCATAACGGGGTTTTTTAATTTTTTGAATTTTTATGCTATTTTTTTTTTAATTATCTCTTATGCGTCGTGTAGGAACGAAACGAAACAATAATTTTTGTTTTCCCTCTTTTTAGCCTTTGCCAACCTGTTTTGGCTTGAAATGAAGCCATAATAGTATTTTTGAATATTTTGAATATTTTTGCTATTTTTTTGGAATTCTCTATTAAGCGTCGGGTAGGAACGAAACGAAACGATAATTTTTATTTTCTCTCTTTCTCAGAATTTTCCAACCTATTTTGGCTTGAAAAGAAGCCATAATGGGGTTTTTGAATTTTTTTGCTATTTTTTTTGGAATTTTCTTTTACGCGTCGTGTAGGAACGATACGAAATAATAATTTTTATTTCTTCTCTTTCTAAGCATTTTCCAACCTATTTTGGCTTGAAAAGAAGCTATAACGGGGTTTTTGAATTTTTTTGCTATTTCTTTGGAATTTTCTATTACGCGTCGGGTAGGAACGAAACGAAACGATAATTTTTATTTTCTCTCTTTCTCAGCATTTTCCAACCTATTTTTGCTTGAAAAGAAGCCATAATGAATTTTTTGAATTTTTTTACTATTTTTTTGGAATTTTCTTTTACGCGTCGTGTAGGAACGAAACGAAATGATAATTTTTATTTCCTCTCTTTCAAGCATTTTCCAACCTATTTTGGCTTGAAAAGAAGCCATAACGGGGTTTTTGAATTTTTTGAATTTTTTTGCTATTTCTTTGGAATTTTCTATTACACGTCGGGTAGGAACGAAACGAAACAATAAGTCTTGTTTTCTCTCTTTTTTAGCCTTTTCCAACATGTTTTGGTTTGAAATGAAGGCATAATGGTATTTTTGAATTTTTTTGCTATTTCTTTGGAATTTTCTATTACGCGTTGGGTAGAATCCAAAACGAAATAATAATTTCTATTTTCTCTCTTTTTCGGCCATTTCCAACCAGTTTTGGCTTGAAATGAAGCCATAATGGTATTTTTGAATTTTTTGAATTTTTTTGCTATTTTTTTGGAATTCTCTATTAAGCGTCGGGTAGGAACGAAACGAAACGATAATTTTTATTTTCTCTCTTTCTCAGAATTTTCCAACCTATTTTGGCTTTAAAAGAAGCCATAATGGGGTTTTTGAATTTTTTTGCTATTTTTTTGGAATTTTCTTTTACGCGTCGTGTAGGAACGAAACGAAATGATAATTTTTATTTCCTCTCTTTCAAGCATTTTCCAACCTATTTTGGCTTGAAAAGAAGCCGTAACGGGGTTTTTGAATTTTTTGAATTCTTTTGCTATTTCTTTGGAATTTTCTATTACACGTCGGGTAGGAACGAAACGAAACGAAACAATAATTCTTGTTTTCTCTCTTTTTTAGCCTTTTCCAACATGTTTTGGTTTGAAATGAAGGCATAATGGTATTTTTGAATTTTTTGAATTTTTTTGCTATTTCTTTGGAATTTCCTATTACGCGTTGGGTAGAATCCAAAACGAAACAATAATTTCTATTTTCTCTCTTTTTCGGCCTTTTCCAACCAGTTTTGGCTTGAAATGAAGCCATAATGGTATTTTTGAATTTTTTGAATTTTTTTGCTATTTTTTTGGAATTCTCTATTAAGCGTCGGGTAGGAACGAAACGAAACGATAATTTTTATTTTCTCTCTTTCTCAGCATTTTCCAACCTATTTTGGCTTCAAAAGAAGCCATAACGGGGTTTTTTAATTTTTTGAATTTTTATGCTATTTTTTTTTTAATTATCTCTTATGCGTCGTGTAGGAACGAAACGAAACAATAATTTTTGTTTTCCCTCTTTTTAGCCTTTGCCAACCTGTTTTGGCTTGAAATGACGCCATAATAGTATTTTTGAATATTTTGAATATTTTTGCTATTTTTTTGGAATTCTCTATTAAGCGTCGGGTAGGAAAGAAACGAAACTATAATTTTTATTTTCTCTCTTTCTCAGAATTTTCCAACCTATTTTGGCTTGAAAAGAAGCCATAATGGGGTTTTTGAATTTTTTTGCTATTTTTTTGGAATTTTCTTTTACGCGTCGTGTAGGAACGATACGAAATAATAATTTTTATTTCTTCTCTTTCTAAGCATTTTCCAACCTATTTTGGCTTGAAAAGAAGCTATAACGGGGTTTTTGAATTTTTTTGCTATTTCTTTGGAATTTTCTATTACGCGTCGGGTAGGAACGAAACGAAACGATAATTTTTATTTTCTCTCTTTCTCAGCATTTTCCAACCTATTTTTGCTTGAAAAGAAGCCATAATGAATTTTTTGAATTTTTTTGCTATTTTTTTGGAATTTTCTTTTACGCGTCGTGTAGGAACGAAACGAAATGATAATTTTTATTTCCTCTCTTTCAAGCATTTTCCAACCTATTTTGGCTTGAAAAGAAGCCATAACGGGGTTTTTGAATTTTTTGAATTTTTTTGCTATTTCTTTGGAATTTTCTATTACACGTCGGGTAGGAACGAAACGAAACAATAAGTCTTGTTTTCTCTCTTTTTTAGCCTTTTCCAACATGTTTTGGTTTGAAATGAAGGCATAATGGTATTTTTGAATTTTTTGAATTTTTTTGCTATTTCTTTGGAATTTTCTATTACGCGTTGGGTAGAATCCAAAACGAAATAATAATTTCTATTTTCTCTCTTTTTCGGCCATTTCCAACCAGTTTTGGCTTGAAATGAAGCCATAATGGTATTTTTGAATTTTTTGAATTTTTTTGCTATTCTCTATTAAGCGTCGGGTAGGAACGAAACGAAACGATAATTTTTATTTTCTCTCTTTCTCAGCATTTTCCAACCTATTTTGGCTTGAAAAGAAGCCATAACGGGGTTTTTGAATTTTCTGAATTTTTTTGCTATTTCTTTGGAATTTTCTATTACACGTCGGGTAAGAACGAAACGAAACAATAAGTCTTGTTTTCTCTCTTTTTTAGCCTTTTCCAACATGTTTTGGTTTGAAATGAAGGCATAATGGTATTTTTCAATTTTTTGAATTTTTTTGCTATTTCTTTGGAATTTTCTATTACGCGTTGGGTAGAATCCAAAACGAAACAATAATTTCTATTTTCTCTCTTTTTCGGCCATTTCCAACCAGTTTTGGCTTGAAATGAAGCCATAATGGTATTTTTGAATTTTTTGAATTTTTTTGCTATTCTCTATTAAGCGTCGGGTAGGAACGAAACGAAACGATAATTTTTATTTTCTCTCTTTCTCAGCATTTTCCAACCTATTTTGGCTTCAAAAGAAGCCATAACGGGGTTTTTGAATTTTTTGAATTTTTATGCTATTTTTTTTTTAATTATCTCTTATGCGTCGTGTAGGAACGAAACGAAACAATAATTTTTGTTTTCCCTCTTTTTAGCCTTTGCCAACCTGTTTTGGCTTGAAATGAAGCCATAATAGTATTTTTGAATATTTTGAATATTTTTGCTATTTTTTTGGAATTCTCTATTAAGCGTCGGGTAGGAACGAAACGAAACGATAATTTTTATTTTCTCTCTTTCTCAGAATTTTCCAACCTATTTTGGCTTGAAAAGAAGCCATAATGGGGTTTTTGAATTTTTTTGCTATTTTTTTGGAATTTTCTTTTACGCGTCGTGTAGGAACGATACGAAATAATAATTTTTATTTCTTCTCTTTCTAAGCATTTTCCAACCTATTTTGGCTTGAAAAGAAGCTATAACGGGGTTTTTGAATTTTTTTGCTATTTCTTTGGAATTTTCTATTACGCGTCGGGTAGGAACGAAACGAAACGATAATTTTTATTTTCTCTCTTTCTCAGTATTTTCCAACCTATTTTTGCTTGAAAAGAAGCCATAATGAATTTTTTGAATTTTTTTACTATTTTTTTGGAATTTTCTTTTACGCGTCGGGTAGGAACGAAACGAAACGATAATTTTTATTTTCTCTCTTTCTCAGCATTTTCCAACCTATTTTGGCTTGAAAAGAAGCCATAACGGGGTTTTTGAATTTTCTGAATTTTTTTGCTATTTCTTTGGAATTTTCTATTACACGTCGGGTAAGAACGAAACGAAACAATAAGTCTTGTTTTCTCTCTTTTTTAGCCTTTTCCAACATGTTTTGGTTTGAAATGAAGGCATAATGGTATTTTTCAATTTTTTGAATTTTTTTGCTATTTCTTTGGAATTTTCTATTACGCGTTGGGTAGAATCCAAAACGAAACAATAATTTCTATTTTCTCTCTTTTTCGGCCATTTCCAACCAGTTTTGGCTTGAAATGAAGCCATAATGGTATTTTTGAATATTTTGAATTTTTTTGCTATTTTTTTGGAATTCTCTATTAAGCGTCGGGTAGGAACGAAACGAAACGATAATTTTTATTTTCTCTCTTTCTCAGAATTTTCCAACCTATTTTGGCTTTAAAAGAAGCCATAATGGGGTTTTTGAGTTTTTTTGCTATTTTTTTGGAATTTTCTTTTACGCGTCGTGTAGGAACGAAACGAAATGATAATTTTTATTTCCTCTCTTTCAAGCATTTTCCAACCTATTTTGGCTTGAAAAGAAGCCGTAACGGGGTTTTTGAATTTTTTGAATTCTTTTGCTATTTCTTTGGAATTTTCTATTACACGTCGGGTAGGAACGAAACGAAACGAAACAATAATTCTTGTTTTCTCTCTTTTTTAGCCTTTTCCAACATGTTTTGGTTTGAAATGAAGGCATAATGGTATTTTTGAATTTTTTGAATTTTTTTGCTATTTCTTTGGAATTTCCTATTACGCGTTGGGTAGAATCCAAAACGAAACAATAATTTCTATTTTCTCTCTTTTTCGGCCTTTTCCAACCAGTTTTGGCTTGAAATGAAGCCATAATGGTATTTTTGAATTTTTTGAATTTTTTTGCTATTTCTTTGGAATTTTCTATTACGCGTTGGGTAGAATCCAAAACGAAACAATAATTTCTATTTTCTCTCTTTTTCGGCCTTTTCCAACCAGTTTTGGCTTGAAATGAAGCCATAATGGTATTTTTGAATTTTTTGAATTTTTTTGCTATTTTTTTGGAATTCTCTATTAAGCGTCGGGTAGGAACGAAACGAAACGATAATTTTTATTTTCTCTCTTTCTCAGCATTTTCCAACCTATTTTGGCTTCAAAAGAAGCCATAACGGGGTTTTTTAAATTTTTGAATTTTTATGCTATTTTTTTTTTAATTATCTCTTATGCGTCGTGTAGGAACGAAACGAAACAATAATTTTTGTTTTCCCTCTTTTTAGCCTTTGCCAACCTGTTTTGGCTTGAAATGACGCCATAATAGTATTTTTGAATATTTTGAATATTTTTGCTATTTTTTTGGAATTCTCTATTAAGCGTCGGGTAGGAATGAAACGAAACTATAATTTTTATTTTCTCTCTTTCACAGAATTTTCCAACCTATTTTGGCTTGAAAAGAAGCCATAATGGGGTTTTTGAATTTTTTTGCTATTTTTTTGGAATTTTCTTTTACGCGTCGTGTAGGAACGATACGAAATAATAATTTTTATTTCTTCTCTTTCTAAGCATTTTCCAACCTATTTTGGCTTGAAAAGAAGCTATAACGGGGTTTTTGAATTTTTTTGCTATTTCTTTGGAATTTTCTATTACGCGTCGGGTAGGAACGAAACGAAACGATAATTTTTATTTTCTCTCTTTCTCAGCATTTTCCAACCTATTTTTGCTTGAAAAGAAGCCATAATGAATTTTTTGAATTTTTTTGCTATTTTTTTGGAATTTTCTTTTACGCGTCGTGTAGGAACGAAACGAAATGATAATTTTTATTTCCTCTCTTTCAAGCATTTTCCAACCTATTTTGGCTTGAAAAGAAGCCATAACGGGGTTTTTGAATTTTTTGAATTTTTTTGCTATTTCTTTGGAATTTTCTATTACACGTCGGGTAGGAACGAAACGAAACAATAAGTCTTGTTTTCTCTCTTTTTTAGCCTTTTCCAACATGTTTTGGTTTGAAATGAAGGCATAATGGTATTTTTGAATTTTTTGAATTTTTTTGCTATTTCTTTGGAATTTTCTATTACGCGTTGGGTAGAATCCAAAACGAAACAATAATTTCTATTTTCTCTCTTTTTCGGCCATTTCCAACCAGTTTTGGCTTGAAATGAAGCCATAATGGTATTTTTGAATATTTTGAATTTTTTTGCTATTTTTTTGGAATTCTCTATTAAGCGTCGGGTAGGAACGAAACGAAACGATAATTTTTATTTTCTCTCTTTCTCAGAATTTTCCAACCTATTTTGGCTTTAAAAGAAGCCATAATGGGGTTTTTGAATTTTTTTGCTATTTTTTTGGAATTTTCTTTTACGCGTCGTGTAGGAACGAAACGAAATGATAATTTTTATTTCCTCTCTTTCAAGCATTTTCCAACCTATTTTGGCTTGAAAAGAAGCCGTAACGGGGTTTTTGAATTTTTTGAATTCTTTTGCTATTTCTTTGGAATTTTCTATTACACGTCGGGTAGGAACGAAACGAAACGAAACAATAATTCTTGTTTTCTCTCTTTTTTAGCCTTTTCCAACATGTTTTGGTTTGAAATGAAGGCATAATGGTATTTTTGAATTTTTTGAATTTTTTTGCTATTTCTTTGGAATTTCCTATTACGCGTTGGGTAGAATCCAAAACGAAACAATAATTTCTATTTTCTCTCTTTTTCGGCCTTTTCCAACCAGTTTTGGCTTGAAATGAAGCCATAATGGTATTTTTGAATTTTTTGAATTTTTTTGCTATTTTTTTGGAATTCTCTATTAAGCGTCGGGTAGGAACGAAACGAAACGATAATTTTTATTTTCTCTCTTTCTCAGCATTTTCCAACCTATTTTGGCTTCAAAAGAAGCCATAACGGGGTTTTTTAATTTTTTGAATTTTTATGCTATTTTTTTTTTAATTATCTCTTATGCGTCGTGTAGGAACGAAACGAAACAATAATTTTTGTTTTCCCTCTTTTTAGCCTTTGCCAACCTGTTTTGGCTTGAAATGACGCCATAATAGTATTTTTGAATATTTTGAATATTTTTGCTATTTTTTTGGAATTCTCTATTAAGCGTCGGGTAGGAATGAAACGAAACTATAATTTTTATTTTCTCTCTTTCTCAGAATTTTCCAACCTATTTTGGCTTGAAAAGAAGCCATAATGGGGTTTTTGAATTTTTTTGCTATTTTTTTGGAATTTTCTTTTACGCGTCGTGTAGGAACGATACGAAATAATAATTTTTATTTCTTCTCTTTCTAAGCATTTTCCAACCTATTTTGGCTTGAAAAGAAGCTATAACGGGGTTTTTGAATTTTTTTGCTATTTCTTTGGAATTTTCTATTACGCGTCGGGTAGGAACGAAACGAAACGATAATTTTTATTTTCTCTCTTTCTCAGCATTTTCCAACCTATTTTTGCTTGAAAAGAAGCCATAATGAATTTTTTGAATTTTTTTGCTATTTTTTTGGAATTTTCTTTTACGCGTCGTGTAGGAACGAAACGAAATGATAATTTTTATTTCCTCTCTTTCAAGCATTTTCCAACCTATTTTGGCTTGAAAAGAAGCCATAACGGGGTTTTTGAATTTTTTGAATTTTTTTGCTATTTCTTTGGAATTTTCTATTACACGTCGGGTAGGAACGAAACGAAACAATAAGTCTTGTTTTCTCTCTTTTTTAGCCTTTTCCAACATGTTTTGGTTTGAAATGAAGGCATAATGGTATTTTTGAATTTTTTGAATTTTTTTGCTATTTCTTTGGAATTTTCTATTACGCGTTGGGTAGAATCCAAAACGAAATAATAATTTCTATTTTCTCTCTTTTTCGGCCATTTCCAACCAGTTTTGGCTTGAAATGAAGCCATAATGGTATTTTTGAATTTTTTGAATTTTTTTGCTATTCTCTATTAAGCGTCGGGTAGGAACGAAACGAAACGATAATTTTTATTTTCTCTCTTTCTCAGCATTTTCCAACCTATTTTGGCTTGAAAAGAAGCCATAACGGGGTTTTTGAATTTTCTGAATTTTTTTGCTATTTCTTTGGAATTTTCTATTACACGTCGGGTAAGAACGAAACGAAACAATAAGTCTTGTTTTCTCTCTTTTTTAGCCTTTTCCAACATGTTTTGGTTTGAAATGAAGGCATAATGGTATTTTTCAATTTTTTGAATTTTTTTGCTATTTCTTTGGAATTTTCTATTACGCGTTGGGTAGAATCCAAAACGAAACAATAATTTCTATTTTCTCTCTTTTTCGGCCATTTCCAACCAGTTTTGGCTTGAAATGAAGCCATAATGGTATTTTTGAATATTTTGAATTTTTTTGCTATTTTTTTGGAATTCTCTATTAAGCGTCGGGTAGGAACGAAACGAAACGATAATTTTTATTTTCTCTCTTTCTCAGAATTTTCCAACCTATTTTGGCTTTAAAAGAAGCCATAATGGGGTTTTTGAATTTTTTTGCTATTTTTTTGGAATTTTCTTTTACGCGTCGTGTAGGAACGAAACGAAATGATAATTTTTATTTCCTCTCTTTCAAGCATTTTCCAACCTATTTTGGCTTGAAAAGAAGCCGTAACGGGGTTTTTGAATTTTTTGAATTCTTTTGCTATTTCTTTGGAATTTTCTATTACACGTCGGGTAGGAACGAAACGAAACGAAACAATAATTCTTGTTTTCTCTCTTTTTTAGCCTTTTCCAACATGTTTTGGTTTGAAATGAAGGCATAATGGTATTTTTGAATTTTTTGAATTTTTTTGCTATTTCTTTGGAATTTCCTATTACGCGTTGGGTAGAATCCAAAACGAAACAATAATTTCTATTTTCTCTCTTTTTCGGCCTTTTCCAACCAGTTTTGGCTTGAAATGAAGCCATAATGGTATTTTTGAATTTTTTGAATTTTTTTGCTATTTTTTTGGAATTCTCTATTAAGCGTCGGGTAGGAACGAAACGAAACGATAATTTTTATTTTCTCTCTTTCTCAGCATTTTCCAACCTATTTTGGCTTCAAAAGAAGCCATAACGGGGTTTTTTAATTTTTTGAATTTTTATGCTATTTTTTTTTTAATTATCTCTTATGCGTCGTGTAGGAACGAAACGAAACAATAATTTTTGTTTTCCCTCTTTTTAGCCTTTGCCAACCTGTTTTGGCTTGAAATGAAGCCATAATAGTATTTTTGAATATTTTGAATATTTTTGCTATTTTTTTGGAATTCTCTATTAAGCGTCGGGTAGGAACGAAACGAAACGATAATTTTTATTTTCTCTCTTTCTCAGAATTTTCCAACCTATTTTGGCTTGAAAAGAAGCCATAATGGGGTTTTTGAATTTTTTTGCTATTTTTTTTGGAATTTTCTTTTACGCGTCGTGTAGGAACGATACGAAATAATAATTTTTATTTCTTCTCTTTCTAAGCATTTTCCAACCTATTTTGGCTTGAAAAGAAGCTATAACGGGGTTTTTGAATTTTTTTGCTATTTCTTTGGAATTTTCTATTACGCGTCGGGTAGGAACGAAACGAAACGATAATTTTTATTTTCTCTCTTTCTCAGCATTTTCCAACCTATTTTTGCTTGAAAAGAAGCCATAATGAATTTTTTGAATTTTTTTACTATTTTTTTGGAATTTTCTTTTACGCGTCGTGTAGGAACGAAACGAAATGATAATTTTTATTTCCTCTCTTTCAAGCATTTTCCAACCTATTTTGGCTTGAAAAGAAGCCATAACGGGGTTTTTGAATTTTTTGAATTTTTTTGCTATTTCTTTGGAATTTTCTATTACACGTCGGGTAGGAACGAAACGAAACAATAAGTCTTGTTTTCTCTCTTTTTTAGCCTTTTCCAACATGTTTTGGTTTGAAATGAAGGCATAATGGTATTTTTGAATTTTTTTGCTATTTCTTTGGAATTTTCTATTACGCGTTGGGTAGAATCCAAAACGAAATAATAATTTCTATTTTCTCTCTTTTTCGGCCATTTCCAACCAGTTTTGGCTTGAAATGAAGCCATAATGGTATTTTTGAATTTTTTGAATTTTTTTGCTATTTTTTTGGAATTCTCTATTAAGCGTCGGGTAGGAACGAAACGAAACGATAATTTTTATTTTCTCTCTTTCTCAGAATTTTCCAACCTATTTTGGCTTTAAAAGAAGCCATAATGGGGTTTTTGAATTTTTTTGCTATTTTTTTGGAATTTTCTTTTACGCGTCGTGTAGGAACGAAACGAAATGATAATTTTTATTTCCTCTCTTTCAAGCATTTTCCAACCTATTTTGGCTTGAAAAGAAGCCGTAACGGGGTTTTTGAATTTTTTGAATTCTTTTGCTATTTCTTTGGAATTTTCTATTACACGTCGGGTAGGAACGAAACGAAACGAAACAATAATTCTTGTTTTCTCTCTTTTTTAGCCTTTTCCAACATGTTTTGGTTTGAAATGAAGGCATAATGGTATTTTTGAATTTTTTGAATTTTTTTGCTATTTCTTTGGAATTTCCTATTACGCGTTGGGTAGAATCCAAAACGAAACAATAATTTCTATTTTCTCTCTTTTTCGGCCTTTTCCAACCAGTTTTGGCTTGAAATGAAGCCATAATGGTATTTTTGAATTTTTTGAATTTTTTTGCTATTTTTTTGGAATTCTCTATTAAGCGTCGGGTAGGAACGAAACGAAACGATAATTTTTATTTTCTCTCTTTCTCAGCATTTTCCAACCTATTTTGGCTTCAAAAGAAGCCATAACGGGGTTTTTTAATTTTTTGAATTTTTATGCTATTTTTTTTTTAATTATCTCTTATGCGTCGTGTAGGAACGAAACGAAACAATAATTTTTGTTTTCCCTCTTTTTAGCCTTTGCCAACCTGTTTTGGCTTGAAATGACGCCATAATAGTATTTTTGAATATTTTGAATATTTTTGCTATTTTTTTGGAATTCTCTATTAAGCGTCGGGTAGGAAAGAAACGAAACTATAATTTTTATTTTCTCTCTTTCTCAGAATTTTCCAACCTATTTTGGCTTGAAAAGAAGCCATAATGGGGTTTTTGAATTTTTTTGCTATTTTTTTGGAATTTTCTTTTACGCGTCGTGTAGGAACGATACGAAATAATAATTTTTATTTCTTCTCTTTCTAAGCATTTTCCAACCTATTTTGGCTTGAAAAGAAGCTATAACGGGGTTTTTGAATTTTTTTGCTATTTCTTTGGAATTTTCTATTACGCGTCGGGTAGGAACGAAACGAAACGATAATTTTTATTTTCTCTCTTTCTCAGCATTTTCCAACCTATTTTTGCTTGAAAAGAAGCCATAATGAATTTTTTGAATTTTTTTGCTATTTTTTTGGAATTTTCTTTTACGCGTCGTGTAGGAACGAAACGAAATGATAATTTTTATTTCCTCTCTTTCAAGCATTTTCCAACCTATTTTGGCTTGAAAAGAAGCCATAACGGGGTTTTTGAATTTTTTGAATTTTTTTGCTATTTCTTTGGAATTTTCTATTACACGTCGGGTAGGAACGAAACGAAACAATAAGTCTTGTTTTCTCTCTTTTTTAGCCTTTTCCAACATGTTTTGGTTTGAAATGAAGGCATAATGGTATTTTTGAATTTTTTGAATTTTTTTGCTATTTCTTTGGAATTTTCTATTACGCGTTGGGTAGAATCCAAAACGAAATAATAATTTCTATTTTCTCTCTTTTTCGGCCATTTCCAACCAGTTTTGGCTTGAAATGAAGCCATAATGGTATTTTTGAATTTTTTGAATTTTTTTGCTATTCTCTATTAAGCGTCGGGTAGGAACGAAACGAAACGATAATTTTTATTTTCTCTCTTTCTCAGCATTTTCCAACCTATTTTGGCTTGAAAAGAAGCCATAACGGGGTTTTTGAATTTTCTGAATTTTTTTGCTATTTCTTTGGAATTTTCTATTACACGTCGGGTAAGAACGAAACGAAACAATAAGTCTTGTTTTCTCTCTTTTTTAGCCTTTTCCAACATGTTTTGGTTTGAAATGAAGGCATAATGGTATTTTTCAATTTTTTGAATTTTTTTGCTATTTCTTTGGAATTTTCTATTACGCGTTGGGTAGAATCCAAAACGAAACAATAATTTCTATTTTCTCTCTTTTTCGGCCATTTCCAACCAGTTTTGGCTTGAAATGAAGCCATAATGGTATTTTTGAATATTTTGAATTTTTTTGCTATTTTTTTGGAATTCTCTATTAAGCGTCGGGTAGGAACGAAACGAAACGATAATTTTTATTTTCTCTCTTTCTCAGAATTTTCCAACCTATTTTGGCTTTAAAAGAAGCCATAATGGGGTTTTTGAATTTTTTTGCTATTTTTTTGGAATTTTCTTTTACGCGTCGTGTAGGAACGAAACGAAATGATAATTTTTATTTCCTCTCTTTCAAGCATTTTCCAACCTATTTTGGCTTGAAAAGAAGCCGTAACGGGGTTTTTGAATTTTTTGAATTCTTTTGCTATTTCTTTGGAATTTTCTATTACACGTCGGGTAGGAACGAAACGAAACGAAACAATAATTCTTGTTTTCTCTCTTTTTTAGCCTTTTCCAACATGTTTTGGTTTGAAATGAAGGCATAATGGTATTTTTGAATTTTTTGAATTTTTTTGCTATTTCTTTGGAATTTCCTATTACGCGTTGGGTAGAATCCAAAACGAAACAATAATTTCTATTTTCTCTCTTTTTCGGCCTTTTCCAACCAGTTTTGGCTTGAAATGAAGCCATAATGGTATTTTTGAATTTTTTGAATTTTTTTGCTATTTTTTTGGAATTCTCTATTAAGCGTCGGGTAGGAACGAAACGAAACGATAATTTTTATTTTCTCTCTTTCTCAGCATTTTCCAACCTATTTTGGCTTCAAAAGAAGCCATAACGGGGTTTTTTAATTTTTTGAATTTTTATGCTATTTTTTTTTTAATTATCTCTTATGCGTCGTGTAGGAACGAAACGAAACAATAATTTTTGTTTTCCCTCTTTTTAGCCTTTGCCAACCTGTTTTGGCTTGAAATGAAGCCATAATAGTATTTTTGAATATTTTGAATATTTTTGCTATTTTTTTGGAATTCTCTATTAAGCGTCGGGTAGGAACGAAACGAAACGATAATTTTTATTTTCTCTCTTTCTCAGAATTTTCCAACCTATTTTGGCTTGAAAAGAAGCCATAATGGGGTTTTTGAATTTTTTTGCTATTTTTTTTGGAATTTTCTTTTACGCGTCGTGTAGGAACGATACGAAATAATAATTTTTATTTCTTCTCTTTCTAAGCATTTTCCAACCTATTTTGGCTTGAAAAGAAGCTATAACGGGGTTTTTGAATTTTTTTGCTATTTCTTTGGAATTTTCTATTACGCGTCGGGTAGGAACGAAACGAAACGATAATTTTTATTTTCTCTCTTTCTCAGCATTTTCCAACCTATTTTTGCTTGAAAAGAAGCCATAATGAATTTTTTGAATTTTTTTACTATTTTTTTGGAATTTTCTTTTACGCGTCGTGTAGGAACGAAACGAAATGATAATTTTTATTTCCTCTCTTTCAAGCATTTTCCAACCTATTTTGGCTTGAAAAGAAGCCATAACGGGGTTTTTGAATTTTTTGAATTTTTTTGCTATTTCTTTGGAATTTTCTATTACACGTCGGGTAGGAACGAAACGAAACAATAAGTCTTGTTTTCTCTCTTTTTTAGCCTTTTCCAACATGTTTTGGTTTGAAATGAAGGCATAATGGTATTTTTGAATTTTTTTGCTATTTCTTTGGAATTTTCTATTACGCGTTGGGTAGAATCCAAAACGAAATAATAATTTCTATTTTCTCTCTTTTTCGGCCATTTCCAACCAGTTTTGGCTTGAAATGAAGCCATAATGGTATTTTTGAATTTTTTGAATTTTTTTGCTATTTTTTTGGAATTCTCTATTAAGCGTCGGGTAGGAACGAAACGAAACGATAATTTTTATTTTCTCTCTTTCTCAGCATTTTCCAACCTATTTTGGCTTGAAAAGAAGCCATAACGGGGTTTTTGAATTTTCTGAATTTTTTTGCTATTTCTTTGGAATTTTCTATTACACGTCGGGTAAGAACGAAACGAAACAATAAGTCTTGTTTTCTCTCTTTTTTAGCCTTTTCCAACATGTTTTGGTTTGAAATGAAGGCATAATGGTATTTTTGAATTTTTTGAATTTTTTTGTTATTTCTTTGGAATTTTCTATTACGCGTTGGGTAGAATCCAAAACGAAACAATAATTTCTATTTTCTCTCTTTTTCGGCCATTTCCAACCAGTTTTGGCTTGAAATGAAGCCATAATGGTATTTTTGAATATTTTGAATTTTTTTGCTATTTTTTTGGAATTCTCTATTAAGCGTCGGGTAGGAACGAAACGAAACGATAATTTTTATTTTCTCTCTTTCTCAGAATTTTCCAACCTATTTTGGCTTTAAAAGAAGCCATAATGGGGTTTTTGAATTTTTTTGCTATTTTTTTGGAATTTTCTTTTACGCGTCGTGTAGGAACGAAACGAAATGATAATTTTTATTTCCTCTCTTTCAAGCATTTTCCAACCTATTTTGGCTTGAAAAGAAGCCGTAACGGGGTTTTTGAATTTTTTGAATTCTTTTGCTATTTCTTTGGAATTTTCTATTACACGTCGGGTAGGAACGAAACGAAACGAAACAATAATTCTTGTTTTCTCTCTTTTTTAGCCTTTTCCAACATGTTTTGGTTTGAAATGAAGGCATAATGGTATTTTTGAATTTTTTGAATTTTTTTGCTATTTCTTTGGAATTTCCTATTACGCGTTGGGTAGAATCCAAAACGAAACAATAATTTCTATTTTCTCTCTTTTTCGGCCTTTTCCAACCAGTTTTGGCTTGAAATGAAGCCATAATGGTATTTTTGAATTTTTTGAATTTTTTTGCTATTTTTTTGGAATTCTCTATTAAGCGTCGGGTAGGAACGAAACGAAACGATAATTTTTATTTTCTCTCTTTCTCAGCATTTTCCAACCTATTTTGGCTTCAAAAGAAGCCATAACGGGGTTTTTTAATTTTTTGAATTTCTATGCTATTTTTTTTTTAATTATCTCTTATGCGTCGTGTAGGAACGAAACGAAACAATAATTTTTGTTTTCCCTCTTTTTAGCCTTTGCCAACCTGTTTTGGCTTGAAATGAAGCCATAATAGTATTTTTGAATATTTTGAATATTTTTGCTATTTTTTTGGAATTCTCTATTAAGCGTCGGGTAGGAACGAAACGAAACGATAATTTTTATTTTCTCTCTTTCTCAGAATTTTCCAACCTATTTTGGCTTGAAAAGAAGCCATAATGGGGTTTTTGAATTTTTTTGCTATTTTTTTGGAATTTTCTTTTACGCGTCGTGTAGGAACGATACGAAATAATAATTTTTATTTCTTCTCTTTCTAAGCATTTTCCAACCTATTTTGGCTTGAAAAGAAGCTATAACGGGGTTTTTGAATTTTTTTGCTATTTCTTTGGAATTTTCTATTACGCGTCGGGTAGGAACGAAACGAAACGATAATTTTTATTTTCTCTCTTTCTCAGCATTTTCCAACCTATTTTTGCTTGAAAAGAAGCCATAATGAATTTTTTGAATTTTTTTACTATTTTTTTGGAATTTTCTTTTACGCGTCGGGTAGGAACGAAACGAAACGATAATTTTTATTTTCTCTCTTTCTCAGCATTTTCCAACCTATTTTGGCTTGAAAAGAAGCCATAACGGGGTTTTTGAATTTTCTGAATTTTTTTGCTATTTCTTTGGAATTTTCTATTACACGTCGGGTAAGAACGAAACGAAACAATAAGTCTTGTTTTCTCTCTTTTTTAGCCTTTTCCAACATGTTTTGGTTTGAAATGAAGGCATAATGGTATTTTTCAATTTTTTGAATTTTTTTGCTATTTCTTTGGAATTTTCTATTACGCGTTGGGTAGAATCCAAAACGAAACAATAATTTCTATTTTCTCTCTTTTTCGGCCATTTCCAACCAGTTTTGGCTTGAAATGAAGCCATAATGGTATTTTTGAATATTTTGAATTTTTTTGCTATTTTTTTGGAATTCTCTATTAAGCGTCGGGTAGGAACGAAACGAAACGATAATTTTTATTTTCTCTCTTTCTCAGAATTTTCCAACCTATTTTGGCTTTAAAAGAAGCCATAATGGGGTTTTTGAGTTTTTTTGCTATTTTTTTGGAATTTTCTTTTACGCGTCGTGTAGGAACGAAACGAAATGATAATTTTTATTTCCTCTCTTTCAAGCATTTTCCAACCTATTTTGGCTTGAAAAGAAGCCGTAACGGGGTTTTTGAATTTTTTGAATTCTTTTGCTATTTCTTTGGAATTTTCTATTACACGTCGGGTAGGAACGAAACGAAACGAAACAATAATTCTTGTTTTCTCTCTTTTTTAGCCTTTTCCAACATGTTTTGGTTTGAAATGAAGGCATAATGGTATTTTTGAATTTTTTGAATTTTTTTGCTATTTCTTTGGAATTTCCTATTACGCGTTGGGTAGAATCCAAAACGAAACAATAATTTCTATTTTCTCTCTTTTTCGGCCTTTTCCAACCAGTTTTGGCTTGAAATGAAGCCATAATGGTATTTTTGAATTTTTTGAATTTTTTTGCTATTTCTTTGGAATTTTCTATTACGCGTTGGGTAGAATCCAAAACGAAACAATAATTTCTATTTTCTCTCTTTTTCGGCCTTTTCCAACCAGTTTTGGCTTGAAATGAAGCCATAATGGTATTTTTGAATTTTTTGAATTTTTTTGCTATTTTTTTGGAATTCTCTATTAAGCGTCGGGTAGGAACGAAACGAAACGATAATTTTTATTTTCTCTCTTTCTCAGCATTTTCCAACCTATTTTGGCTTCAAAAGAAGCCATAACGGGGTTTTTTAAATTTTTGAATTTTTATGCTATTTTTTTTTTAATTATCTCTTATGCGTCGTGTAGGAACGAAACGAAACAATAATTTTTGTTTTCCCTCTTTTTAGCCTTTGCCAACCTGTTTTGGCTTGAAATGAAGCCATAATAGTATTTTTGAATATTTTGAATATTTTTGCTATTTTTTTGGAATTCTCTATTAAGCGTCGGGTAGGAATGAAACGAAACTATAATTTTTATTTTCTCTCTTTCTCAGAATTTTCCAACCTATTTTGGCTTGAAAAGAAGCCATAATGGGGTTTTTGAATTTTTTTGCTATTTTTTTGGAATTTTCTTTTACGCGTCGTGTAGGAACGATACGAAATAATAATTTTTATTTCTTCTCTTTCTAAGCATTTTCCAACCTATTTTGGCTTGAAAAGAAGCTATAACGGGGTTTTTGAATTTTTTTGCTATTTCTTTGGAATTTTCTATTACGCGTCGGGTAGGAACGAAACGAAACGATAATTTTTATTTTCTCTCTTTCTCAGCATTTTCCAACCTATTTTTGCTTGAAAAGAAGCCATAATGAATTTTTTGAATTTTTTTGCTATTTTTTTGGAATTTTCTTTTACGCGTCGTGTAGGAACGAAACGAAATGATAATTTTTATTTCCTCTCTTTCTAAGCATTCTCCAACCTATTTTGGCTTGAAAAGAAGCCATAACGGGGTTTTTGAATTTTTTTGCTATTTCTTTGGAATTTTCTATTACGCGTCGGGTAGGAACGAAACGAAACAATAATTTTTGTTTTCTCTCTTTTTTAGCCTTTTCCAACATGTTTTGGTTTGAAATGAAGGCATAATGGTATTTTTGAATTTTTTGAATTTTTTTGCTATTTCTTTGGAATTTTCTATTACGCGTTGGGTAGAATCCAAAACGAAATAATAATTTCTATTTTCTCTCTTTTTCGGCCATTTCCAACCAGTTTTGGCTTGAAATGAAGCCATAATGGTATTTTTGAATTTTTTGAATTTTTTTGCTATTCTCTATTAAGCGTCGGGTAGGAACGAAACGAAACGATAATTTTTATTTTCTCTCTTTCTCAGCATTTTCCAACCTATTTTGGCTTGAAAAGAAGCCATAACGGGGTTTTTGAATTTTCTGAATTTTTTTGCTATTTCTTTGGAATTTTCTATTACACGTCGGGTAAGAACGAAACGAAACAATAAGTCTTGTTTTCTCTCTTTTTTAGCCTTTTCCAACATGTTTTGGTTTGAAATGAAGGCATAATGGTATTTTTCAATTTTTTGAATTTTTTTGCTATTTCTTTGGAATTTTCTATTACGCGTTGGGTAGAATCCAAAACGAAACAATAATTTCTATTTTCTCTCTTTTTCGGCCATTTCCAACCAGTTTTGGCTTGAAATGAAGCCATAATGGTATTTTTGAATATTTTGAATTTTTTTGCTATTTTTTTGGAATTCTCTATTAAGCGTCGGGTAGGAACGAAACGAAACGATAATTTTTATTTTCTCTCTTTCTCAGAATTTTCCAACCTATTTTGGCTTTAAAAGAAGCCATAATGGGGTTTTTGAATTTTTTTGCTATTTTTTTGGAATTTTCTTTTACGCGTCGGGTAGGAACGAAACGAAACGAAACAATAATTCTTGTTTTCTCTCTTTTTTAGCCTTTTCCAACATGTTTTGGTTTTAAATGAAGGCATAATGGTATTTTTGAATTTTTTGAATTTTTTTGCTATTTCTTTGGAATTTCCTATCACGCGTTGGGTAGAATCCAAAACGAAACAATAATTTCTATTTTCTCTCTTTTTCGGCCTTTTCCAACCAGTTTTGGCTTGAAATGAAGCCATAATGGTATTTTTGAATTTTTTGAATTTTTTTGCTATTTTTTTGGAATTCTCTATTAAGCGTCGGGTAGGAACGAAACGAAACGATAATTTTTATTTTCTCTCTTTCTCAGCATTTTCCAACCTATTTTGGCTTCAAAAGAAGCCATAACGGGGTTTTTTAATTTTTTGAATTTTTATGCTATTTTTTTTTTAATTATCTCTTATGCGTCGTGTAGGAACGAAACGAAACAATAATTCCTGTTTTCTCTCTTTTTTAGCCTTTTCCAACATGTTTTGGTTTGAAATGAAGGCATAATGGTATTTTTGAATTTTTTGAATTTTTTTGCTATTTTTTTGGAATTTTCTATTACGCGTCGGGTAGGAACGAAACGAAACGATAATTTTTGTTTTCTCTCTTTTTCAGCCTTTTCCAACCTGTTTTGGCTTCAAATGAAGGCATAATAGTATTTTTGAATTTTTTTGCTATTTTTTTGGAATTTTCTAATACGCGTCGGGTAGGAACGAAACGAAACGATAATTTTTATTTTCTCTCTTTCTCAGCATTTTCCAACCTATTTTGGCTTCAAAAGAAGCCATAACGGGATTTTTTCATTTTTTGAATTTTTATGCTATTTTTTTTTTAATTATCTCTTATGCATCGTGTAGGAACGAAACGAAACAATAATTTTTGTTTTCTCCCTTTTTTAGCCTTTTCCATCCTGTTTTGGCTTGAAATGAAGCCATAATAGGATTTTTGAATATTTTTAATTTTTTTGCTATTTCTTTGGAATTTTCTATTACGCGTCGGGTAGGAACGAAACGAAACGATAATTTTTATTTTCTCTCTTTCTCAGCATTTTCCAACCTATTTTTGCTTGAAAAGAAGTCATAATGAATTTTTTGAATTTTTTTGCTATTTTTTTGGAATTTTCTATTACGCGTCGTGTAGGAACGAAACGAAATGATAATTTTTATTTCCTCTCTTTTTTAGCCTTTTCCAACATGTTTTGGTTTGAAATGAAGGCATAACGGGGTTTTTGAATTTTTTGAATTTTTTTGCTATTTCTTTGGAATTTTCTATTACACGTCGGGTAGGAACGAAACGAAACAATAATTCTTGTTTTCTCTCTTTTTTAGCCTTTTCCAACATGTTTTGGTTTGAAATGAAGGCATAATGGTATTTTTGAATTTTTTGAATTTTTTTGCTATTTCTTTGGAATTTTCTATTACGCGTTGGGTAGAATCCAAAACGAAACAATAATTTCTATTTTCTCTCTTTTTCGGCCTTTTCCAACCAGTTTTGGCTTGAAATGAAGCCATAATGGTATTTTTGAATTTTTTGAATTTTTTTGCTATTTTTTTGGAATTCTCTATTAAGCGTCGGGTAGGAACGAAACGAAACGATAATTTTTATTTTCTCTCTTTCTCAGCATTTTCCAACCTATTTTGGCTTCAAAAGAAGCCACAACGGGGTTTTTTAATTTTTTGAATTTTTATGCTATTTTTTTTTTAATTATCTCTTATGCGTTGTGTAGGAACGAAACGAAACAATAATTTTTGTTTTCCCTCTTTTTAGCCTTTGCCAACCTGTTTTGGCTTGAAATGAAGCCATAATAGTATTTTTGAATATTTTGAATTTTTTTGCTATTTTTTTGGAATTCTCTATTAAGCGTCGGGCAGTAACGAAACGAAACGAAACGATTATTTTTATTTTCTCTCTTTCTCAGAATTTTCCAACCTATTTTGGCTTGAAAAGAAGCAATAATGGGGTTTTTGAATTTTTTTGCTATTTTTTTGGAATTTTCTTTTACGCGTCGTGTAGGAACGATACGAAATAATAATTTTTATTTCTTCTCTTTCTAAGCATTTTCCAACCTATTTTGGCTTGAAAAGAAGCTATAACGGGGTTTTTGAATTTTTTTGCTATTTCTTTGGAATTTTCTATTACGCGTCGGGTAGGAACGAAACGAAACGATAACTTTTATTTTCTCTCTTTCTCAGCATTTTCCAACCTATTTTTGCTTGAAAAGAAGCCATAATGAATTTTTTGAATTTTTTTACTATTTTTTTGGAATTTTCTTTTACGCGTCGGGTAGGAACGAAACGAAACGATAATTTTTATTTTCTCTCTTTCTCAGCATTTTCCAACCTATTTTGGCTTGAAAAGAAGCCATAACGGGGTTTTTGAATTTTCTGAATTTTTTTGCTATTTCTTTGGAATTTTCTATTACACGTCGGGTAAGAACGAAACGAAACAATAAGTCTTGTTTTCTCTCTTTTTTAGCCTTTTCCAACATGTTTTGGTTTGAAATGAAGGCATAATGGTATTTTTCAATTTTTTGAATTTTTTTGCTATTTCTTTGGAATTTTCTATTACGCGTTGGGTAGAATCCAAAACGAAACAATAATTTCTATTTTCTCTCTTTTTCGGCCATTTCCAACCAGTTTTGGCTTGAAATGAAGCCATAATGGTATTTTTGAATATTTTGAATTTTTTTGCTATTTTTTTGGAATTCTCTATTAAGCGTCGGGTAGGAACGAAACGAAACGATAATTTTTATTTTCTCTCTTTCTCAGAATTTTCCAACCTATTTTGGCTTTAAAAGAAGCCATAATGGGGTTTTTGAGTTTTTTTGCTATTTTTTTGGAATTTTCTTTTACGCGTCGTGTAGGAACGAAACGAAATGATAATTTTTATTTCCTCTCTTTCAAGCATTTTCCAACCTATTTTGGCTTGAAAAGAAGCCGTAACGGGGTTTTTGAATTTTTTGAATTCTTTTGCTATTTCTTTGGAATTTTCTATTACACGTCGGGTAGGAACGAAACGAAACGAAACAATAATTCTTGTTTTCTCTCTTTTTTAGCCTTTTCCAACATGTTTTGGTTTGAAATGAAGGCATAATGGTATTTTTGAATTTTTTGAATTTTTTTGCTATTTCTTTGGAATTTCCTATTACGCGTTGGGTAGAATCCAAAACGAAACAATAATTTCTATTTTCTCTCTTTTTCGGCCTTTTCCAACCAGTTTTGGCTTGAAATGAAGCCATAATGGTATTTTTGAATTTTTTGAATTTTTTTGCTATTTCTTTGGAATTTTCTATTACGCGTTGGGTAGAATCCAAAACGAAACAATAATTTCTATTTTCTCTCTTTTTCGGCCTTTTCCAACCAGTTTTGGCTTGAAATGAAGCCATAATGGTATTTTTGAATTTTTTGAATTTTTTTGCTATTTTTTTGGAATTCTCTATTAAGCGTCGGGTAGGAACGAAACGAAACGATAATTTTTATTTTCTCTCTTTCTCAGCATTTTCCAACCTATTTTGGCTTCAAAAGAAGCCATAACGGGGTTTTTTCAATTTTTGAATTTTTATGCTATTTTTTTTTTAATTATCTCTTATGCGTCGTGTAGGAACGAAACGAAACAATAATTTTTGTTTTCCCTCTTTTTAGCCTTTGCCAACCTGTTTTGGCTTGAAATGAAGCCATAATAGTATTTTTGAATATTTTGAATATTTTTGCTATTTTTTTGGAATTCTCTATTAAGCGTCGGGTAGGAATGAAACGAAACTATAATTTTTATTTTCTCTCTTTCTCAGAATTTTCCAACCTATTTTGGCTTGAAAAGAAGCCATAATGGGGTTTTTGAATTTTTTTGCTATTTTTTTGGAATTTTCTTTTACGCGTCGTGTAGGAACGATACGAAATAATAATTTTTATTTCTTCTCTTTCTAAGCATTTTCCAACCTATTTTGGCTTGAAAAGAAGCTATAACGGGGTTTTTGAATTTTTTTGCTATTTCTTTGGAATTTTCTATTACGCGTCGGGTAGGAACGAAACGAAACGATAATTTTTATTTTCTCTCTTTCTCAGCATTTTCCAACCTATTTTTGCTTGAAAAGAAGCCATAATGAATTTTTTGAATTTTTTTGCTATTTTTTTGGAATTTTCTTTTACGCGTCGTGTAGGAACGAAACGAAATGATAATTTTTATTTCCTCTCTTTCTAAGCATTCTCCAACCTATTTTGGCTTGAAAAGAAGCCATAACGGGGTTTTTGAATTTTTTTGCTATTTCTTTGGAATTTTCTATTACGCGTCGGGTAGGAACGAAACGAAACAATAATTTTTGTTTTCTCTCTTTTTTAGCCTTTTCCAACATGTTTTGGTTTGAAATGAAGGCATAATGGTATTTTTGAATTTTTTGAATTTTTTTGCTATTTCTTTGGAATTTTCTATTACGCGTTGGGTAGAATCCAAAACGAAATAATAATTTCTATTTTCTCTCTTTTTCGGCCATTTCCAACCAGTTTTGGCTTGAAATGAAGCCATAATGGTATTTTTGAATTTTTTGAATTTTTTTGCTATTCTCTATTAAGCGTCGGGTAGGAACGAAACGAAACGATAATTTTTATTTTCTCTCTTTCTCAGCATTTTCCAACCTATTTTGGCTTGAAAAGAAGCCATAACGGGGTTTTTGAATTTTCTGAATTTTTTTGCTATTTCTTTGGAATTTTCTATTACACGTCGGGTAAGAACGAAACGAAACAATAAGTCTTGTTTTCTCTCTTTTTTAGCCTTTTCCAACATGTTTTGGTTTGAAATGAAGGCATAATGGTATTTTTCAATTTTTTGAATTTTTTTGCTATTTCTTTGGAATTTTCTATTACGCGTTGGGTAGAATCCAAAACGAAACAATAATTTCTATTTTCTCTCTTTTTCGGCCATTTCCAACCAGTTTTGGCTTGAAATGAAGCCATAATGGTATTTTTGAATATTTTGAATTTTTTTGCTATTTTTTTGGAATTCTCTATTAAGCGTCGGGTAGGAACGAAACGAAACGATAATTTTTATTTTCTCTCTTTCTCAGAATTTTCCAACCTATTTTGGCTTTAAAAGAAGCCATAATGGGGTTTTTGAATTTTTTTGCTATTTTTTTGGAATTTTCTTTTACGCGTCGGGTAGGAACGAAACGAAACGAAACAATAATTCTTGTTTTCTCTCTTTTTTAGCCTTTTCCAACATGTTTTGGTTTGAAATGAAGGCATAATGGTATTTTTGAATTTTTTGAATTTTTTTGCTATTTCTTTGGAATTTCCTATTACGCGTTGGGTAGAATCCAAAACGAAACAATAATTTCTATTTTCTCTCTTTTTCGGCCTTTTCCAACCAGTTTTGGCTTGAAATGAAGCCATAATGGTATTTTTGAATTTTTTGAATTTTTTTGCTATTTTTTTGGAATTCTCTATTAAGCGTCGGGTAGGAACGAAACGAAACGATAATTTTTATTTTCTCTCTTTCTCAGCATTTTCCAACCTATTTTGGCTTCAAAAGAAGCCATAACGGGGTTTTTTAATTTTTTGAATTTTTATGCTATTTTTTTTTTAATTATCTCTTATGCGTCGTGTAGGAACGAAACGAAACAATAATTCCTGTTTTCTCTCTTTTTTAGCCTTTTCCAACATGTTTTGGTTTGAAATGAAGGCATAATGGTATTTTTGAATTTTTTGAATTTTTTTGCTATTTTTTTGGAATTTTCTATTACGCGTCGGGTAGGAACGAAACGAAACGATAATTTTTGTTTTCTCTCTTTTTCAGCCTTTTCCAACCTGTTTTGGCTTCAAATGAAGGCATAATAGTATTTTTGAATTTTTTTGCTATTTTTTTGGAATTTTCTATTACGCGTCGGGTAGGAACGAAACGAAACGATAATTTTTATTTTCTCTCTTTCTCAGCATTTTCCAACCTATTTTGGCTTCAAAAGAAGCCATAACGGGGTTTTTTCATTTTTTGAATTTTTATGCTATTTTTTTTTTAATTATCTCTTATGCATCGTGTAGGAACGAAACGAAACAATAATTTTTGTTTTCTCCCTTTTTTAGCCTTTTCCATCCTGTTTTGGCTTGAAATGAAGCCATAATAGGATTTTTGAATATTTTTAATTTTTTTGCTATTTCTTTGGAATTTTCTATTACGCGTCGGGTAGGAACGAAACGAAACGATAATTTTTATTTTCTCTCTTTCTCAGCATTTTCCAACCTATTTTGGCTTCAAAAGAAGCCATAACGGGGTTTTTTAAATTTTTGAATTTTTATGCTATTTTTTTTTTAATTATCTCTTATGCGTCGTGTAGGAACGAAACGAAACAATAATTTTTGTTTTCCCTCTTTTTAGCCTTTGCCAACCTGTTTTGGCTTGAAATGAAGCCATAATAGTATTTTTGAATATTTTGAATATTTTTGCTATTTTTTTGGAATTCTCTATTAAGCGTCGGGTAGGAATGAAACGAAACTATAATTTTTATTTTCTCTCTTTCTCAGAATTTTCCAACCTATTTTGGCTTGAAAAGAAGCCATAATGGGGTTTTTGAATTTTTTTGCTATTTTTTTGGAATTTTCTTTTACGCGTCGTGTAGGAACGATACGAAATAATAATTTTTATTTCTTCTCTTTCTAAGCATTTTCCAACCTATTTTGGCTTGAAAAGAAGCTATAACGGGGTTTTTGAATTTTTTTGCTATTTCTTTGGAATTTTCTATTACGCGTCGGGTAGGAACGAAACGAAACGATAATTTTTATTTTCTCTCTTTCTCAGCATTTTCCAACCTATTTTTGCTTGAAAAGAAGCCATAATGAATTTTTTGAATTTTTTTGCTATTTTTTTGGAATTTTCTTTTACGCGTCGTGTAGGAACGAAACGAAATGATAATTTTTATTTCCTCTCTTTCTAAGCATTCTCCAACCTATTTTGGCTTGAAAAGAAGCCATAACGGGGTTTTTGAATTTTTTTGCTATTTCTTTGGAATTTTCTATTACGCGTCGGGTAGGAACGAAACGAAACAATAATTTTTGTTTTCTCTCTTTTTTAGCCTTTTCCAACATGTTTTGGTTTGAAATGAAGGCATAATGGTATTTTTGAATTTTTTGAATTTTTTTGCTATTTCTTTGGAATTTTCTATTACGCGTTGGGTAGAATCCAAAACGAAATAATAATTTCTATTTTCTCTCTTTTTCGGCCATTTCCAACCAGTTTTGGCTTGAAATGAAGCCATAATGGTATTTTTGAATTTTTTGAATTTTTTTGCTATTCTCTATTAAGCGTCGGGTAGGAACGAAACGAAACGATAATTTTTATTTTCTCTCTTTCTCAGCATTTTCCAACCTATTTTGGCTTGAAAAGAAGCCATAACGGGGTTTTTGAATTTTCTGAATTTTTTTGCTATTTCTTTGGAATTTTCTATTACACGTCGGGTAAGAACGAAACGAAACAATAAGTCTTGTTTTCTCTCTTTTTTAGCCTTTTCCAACATGTTTTGGTTTGAAATGAAGGCATAATGGTATTTTTCAATTTTTTGAATTTTTTTGCTATTTCTTTGGAATTTTCTATTACGCGTTGGGTAGAATCCAAAACGAAACAATAATTTCTATTTTCTCTCTTTTTCGGCCATTTCCAACCAGTTTTGGCTTGAAATGAAGCCATAATGGTATTTTTGAATATTTTGAATTTTTTTGCTATTTTTTTGGAATTCTCTATTAAGCGTCGGGTAGGAACGAAACGAAACGATAATTTTTATTTTCTCTCTTTCTCAGAATTTTCCAACCTATTTTGGCTTTAAAAGAAGCCATAATGGGGTTTTTGAATTTTTTTGCTATTTTTTTGGAATTTTCTTTTACGCGTCGGGTAGGAACGAAACGAAACGAAACAATAATTCTTGTTTTCTCTCTTTTTTAGCCTTTTCCAACATGTTTTGGTTTGAAATGAAGGCATAATGGTATTTTTGAATTTTTTGAATTTTTTTGCTATTTCTTTGGAATTTCCTATTACGCGTTGGGTAGAATCCAAAACGAAACAATAATTTCTATTTTCTCTCTTTTTCGGCCTTTTCCAACCAGTTTTGGCTTGAAATGAAGCCATAATGGTATTTTTGAATTTTTTGAATTTTTTTGCTATTTTTTTGGAATTCTCTATTAAGCGTCGGGTAGGAACGAAACGAAACGATAATTTTTATTTTCTCTCTTTCTCAGCATTTTCCAACCTATTTTGGCTTCAAAAGAAGCCATAACGGGGTTTTTTAATTTTTTGAATTTTTATGCTATTTTTTTTTTAATTATCTCTTATGCGTCGTGTAGGAACGAAACGAAACAATAATTCCTGTTTTCTCTCTTTTTTAGCCTTTTCCAACATGTTTTGGTTTGAAATGAAGGCATAATGGTATTTTTGAATTTTTTGAATTTTTTTGCTATTTTTTTGGAATTTTCTATTACGCGTCGGGTAGGAACGAAACGAAACGATAATTTTTGTTTTCTCTCTTTTTCAGCCTTTTCCAACCTGTTTTGGCTTCAAATGAAGGCATAATAGTATTTTTGAATTTTTTTGCTATTTTTTTGGAATTTTCTATTACGCGTCGGGTAGGAACGAAACGAAACGATAATTTTTATTTTCTCTCTTTCTCAGCATTTTCCAACCTATTTTGGCTTCAAAAGAAGCCATAACGGGGTTTTTTCATTTTTTGAATTTTTATGCTATTTTTTTTTTAATTATCTCTTATGCATCGTGTAGGAACGAAACGAAACAATAATTTTTGTTTTCTCCCTTTTTTAGCCTTTTCCATCCTGTTTTGGCTTGAAATGAAGCCATAATAGGATTTTTGAATATTTTTAATTTTTTTGCTATTTCTTTGGAATTTTCTATTACGCGTCGGGTAGGAACGAAA
Organism: Quercus parvula; assembly: GCA_030820535.1. Classification (NCBI taxonomy): domain Eukaryota; kingdom Viridiplantae; phylum Streptophyta; class Magnoliopsida; order Fagales; family Fagaceae; genus Quercus; species Quercus parvula. Next base: position 51,508,769 of record JAUAME010000001.1, read on the forward strand.
CGAAACGATAATTTTTATTTTCTCTCTTTCTCAGCATTTTCCAACCTATTTTTGCTTGAAAAGAAGTCATAATGAATTTTTTGAATTTTTTTGCTATTTTTTTGGAATTTTCTATTACGCGTCGTGTAGGAACGAAACGAAATGATAATTTTTATTTCCTCTCTTTTTTAGCCTTTTCCAACATGTTTTGGTTTGAAATGAAGGCATAACGGGGTTTTTGAATTTTTTGAATTTTTTTGCTATTTCTTTGGAATTTTCTATTACACGTCGGGTAGGAACGAAACGAAACAATAATTCTTGTTTTCTCTCTTTTTTAGCCTTTTCCAACATGTTTTGGTTTGAAATGAAGGCATAATGGTATTTTTGAATTTTTTGAATTTTTTTGCTATTTCTTTGGAATTTTCTATTACGCGTTGGGTAGAATCCAAAACGAAACAATAATTTCTATTTTCTCTCTTTTTCGGCCTTTTCCAACCAGTTTTGGCTTGAAATGAAGCCATAATGGTATTTTTGAATTTTTTGAATTTTTTTGCTATTTTTTTGGAATTCTCTATTAAGCGTCGGGTAGGAACGAAACGAAACGATAATTTTTATTTTCTCTCTTTCTCAGCATTTTCCAACCTATTTTGGCTTCAAAAGAAGCCACAACGGGGTTTTTTAATTTTTTGAATTTTTATGCTATTTTTTTTTTAATTATCTCTTATGCGTCGTGTAGGAACGAAACGAAACAATAATTTTTGTTTTCCCTCTTTTTAGCCTTTGCCAACCTGTTTTGGCTTGAAATGAAGCCATAATAGTATTTTTGAATATTTTGAATTTTTTTGCTATTTTTTTGGAATTCTCTATTAAGCGTCGGGCAGTAACGAAACGAAACGAAACGATTATTTTTATTTTCTCTCTTTCTCAGAATTTTCCAACCTATTTTGGCTTGAAAAGAAGCAATAATGGGGTTTTTGAATTTTTTTGCTATTTTTTTGGAATTTTCTTTTACGCGTCGTGTAGGAACGATACGAAATAATAATTTTTATTTCTTCTCTTTCTAAGCATTTTCCAACCTATTTTGGCTTGAAAAGAAGCTATAACGGGGTTTTTGAATTTTTTTGCTATTTCTTTGGAATTTTCTATTACGCGTCGGGTAGGAACGAAACGAAACGATAACTTTTATTTTCTCTCTTTCTCAGCATTTTCCAACCTATTTTTGCTTGAAAAGAAGCCATAATGAATTTTTTGAATTTTTTTACTATTTTTTTGGAATTTTCTTTTACGCGTCGTGTAGGAACGAAACGAAATGATAATTTTTATTTCCTCTCTTTCAAGCATTTTCCAACCTATTTTGGCTTGAAAAGAAGCCATAACGGGGTTTTTGAATTTTTTGAATTTTTTTGCTATTTCTTTGGAATTTTCTATTACACGTCGGGTAGGAACGAAACGAAACAATAATTCTTGTTTTCTCTCTTTTTTAGCCTTTTCCAACATGTTTTGGTTTGAAATGAAGGCATAATGGTATTTTTGAATTTTTTTAATTTTTTTGCTATTTCTTTCGAATTTTCTATTACGCGTTGGGTAGAATCCAAAACGAAACAATAATTTCTATTTTCTCTCTTTTTCGGCCTTTTCCAACCAGTCTTGGCTTGAAATGAAGCCATAATGGTATTTTTGAATTTTTTGAATTTTTTTGCTATTTTTTTGGAATTCTCTATTAAGCGTCGGGTAGGAACGAAACGAAACGATAATTTTTATTTTCTCTCTTTCTCAGCATTTTCCAACCTATTTTGGCTTCAAAAGAAGCCATAACGGGGTTTTTTAATTTTTTGAATTTTTATGCTATTTTTTTTTTAATTATCTCTTATGCGTCGTGTAGGAACGAAACGAAACAATAATTTTTGTTTTCCCTCTTTTTTAGCCTTTGCCAACCTGTTTTGGCTTGAAATGAAGCCATAATAGTATTTTTGAATATTTTGAATTTTTTTGCTATTTTTTTGGAATTCTCTATTAAGCGTCAAGTAGGAACGAAACGAAACGATAATTTTTATTTTCTCTCTTTCTCAGAATTTTCCAACCTATTTTGGCTTGAAAAGAAGCCATAATGGGGTTTTTGAATTTTTTTGCTATTTTTTTGGAATTTTCTTTTACGCGTCGTGTAGGAACGATACGAAATAATAATTTTTATTTCTTCTCTTTCTAAGCATTTTCCAACCTATTTTGGCTTGAAAAGAAGCTATAACGGGGTTTTTGAATTTTTTTGCTATTTCTTTGGAATTTTCTATTACGCGTCGGGTAGGAACGAAACGAAACGATAATTTTTATTCTCTCTCTTTCTCAGCATTTTCCATCCTATTTTTGCTTGAAAAGAAGCCATAATGAATTTTTTGAATTTTTTTGCTATTTTTTTGGAATTTTCTATTACGCGTCGGGTAGGAACGAAACGAAACGATAATTTTTATTTTCTCTCATTCTCAGCATTTTCCAACCTATTTTGGCTTCAAAAGAAGCCATAACGGGGTTTTTTCATTTTTTGAATTTTTATGCTATTTTTTTTTAATTATCTCTTATGCATCGTGTAGGAACGAAACGAAACAATAATTTTTGTTTTCTCCCTTTTTTAGCCTTTTCCATCCTGTTTTGGCTTGAAATGAAGCCATAATAGTATTTTTGAATATTTTTAATTTTTTTGCTATTTCTTTGGAATTTTTTATTACGCGTCGGGTAGGAACGAAACGAAACGATAATTTTTATTTTCTCTCTTTCTCAGCATTTTCCAACCTATTTTTGCTTGAAAAGAAGCCATAATGAATTTTTTGAATTTTTTTGCTATTTTTTTGGAATTTTCTATTACGCGTCGTGTAGGAACGAAACGAAATGATAATTTTTATTTCCTCTCTTTCAAGCATTTTCCAACCTATTTTGGCTTGAAAAGAAGCCATAACGGGGTTTTTGAATTTTTTGAATTTTTTTGCTATTTCTTTGGAATTTTCTATTACACGTCGGGTAGGAACGAAACGAAACGAAACAATAATTCTTGTTTTCTCTCTTTTTTAGCCTTTTCCAACATGTTTTGGTTTGAAATGAAGGCATAATGGTATTTTTGAATTTTTTGAATTTTTTTGCTATTTCTTTGGAATTTTCTATTACGCGTTGGGTAGAATCCAAAACGAAACAATAATTTCTATTTTCTCTCTTTTTCGGCCATTTCCAACCAGTTTTGGCTTGAAATGAAGCCATAATGGTATTTTTGAATTTTTTGAATTTTTTTGCTATTTTTTTGGAATTCTCTATTAAGCGTCGGGTAGGAAAGAAACGAAACGATAATTTTTATTTTCTCTCTTTCTCAGCATTTTCCAACCTATTTTGGCTTGAAAAGAAGCCATAACGGGGTTTTTGAATTTTCTGAACTTTTTTGCTATTTCTTAGGAATTTTCTATTAAACGTCGGGTAAGAACGAAACGAAACAATAAGTCTTGTTTTCTCTCTTTTTTAGCCTTTTCCAACATGTTTTGGTTTGAAATGAAGGCATAATGGTATTTTTGAATTTTTTGAATTTTTTTGCTATTTCTTTGGAATTTTCTATTACGCGTTGGGTAGAATCCAAAACGAAACAATAATTTCTATTTTCTCTCTTTTTCGGCCATTTCCAACCAGTTTTGGCTTGAAATGAAGCCATAATGGTATTTTTGAATTTTTTGAATTTTTTTGCTATTTTTTTGGAATTCTCTATTAAGCGTCGGGTAGGAACGAAACGAAACGATAATTTTTATTTTCTCTCTTTCTCAGCATTTTCCAACCTATTTTGGCTTGAAAAGAAGCCATAATGGGGTTTTTGAATTTTTTTGCTATTTTTTTGAAATTTTCTTTTACGCGTCGTGTAGGAACGAAACGAAATGATAATTTTTATTTCCTCTCTTTCTAAGCATTCTCCAACCTATTTTGGCTTGAAAAGAAGCCATAATGAATTTTTTCAATTTTTTTGCTATTTTTTTGGAATTTTCTTTTACGCGTCGTGTAGGAACGAAACGAAATTATAATTTTTATTTCCTCTCTTTCAAGCATTTTCCAACCTATTTTGGCTTGAAAAGAAGCCATAACGGGGTTTTTGAATTTTTTTGCTATTTCTTTGGAATTTTCTATTACACGTCGGGTAGGAACGAAACGAAACAATAATTCTTGTTTTCTCTCTTTTTTACCCTTTTCCAACATGTTTTGGTTTGAAATGAAGGCATAATGGTATTTTTGAATTTTTTGAATTTTTTTGCTATTTCTTTGGAATTTTCTGTTACGCGTTGGGTAGAATCCAAAACGAAACAATAATTTCTATTTTCTCTCTTTTTCGGCCTTTTCCAACCAGTTTTGGCTTGAAATGAAGCCATAATGGTATTTTTGAATTTTTTTGCTATTTTTTTGGAATTCTCTATTAAGCGTCGGGTAGGAACGAAACGAAACGATAATTTTTATTTTCTCTCTTTCTCAGCATTTTCCAACCTATTTTGGCTTCAAAAGAAGCCACAACGGGGTTTTTTAATTTTTTGAATTTTTATGCTATTTTTTTTTTAATTATCTCTTATGCGTCGTGTAGGAACGAAACGAAACAATAATTTTTGTTTTCCCTCTTTTTAGCCTTTGCCAACCTGTTTTGGCTTGAAATGAAGCCATAATAGTATTTTTGAATATTTTGAATTTTTTTGCTATTTTTTTGGAATTCTCTATTAAGCGTCGGGCAGTAACGAAACGAAACGAAACGATTATTTTTATTTTCTCTCTTTCTCAGAATTTTCCAACCTATTTTGGCTTGAAAAGAAGCCATAATGGGGTTTTTGAATTTTTTTGCTATTTTTTTGGAATTTTCTTTTACGCGTCGTGTAGGAACGATACGAAATAATAATTTTTATTTCTTCTCTTTCTAAGCATTTTCCAACCTATTTTGGCTTGAAAAGAAGCTATAACGGGGTTTTTGAATTTTTTTGCTATTTCTTTGGAATTTTCTATTACGCGTCGGGTAGGAACGAAACGAAACGATAATTTTTATTCTCTCTCTTTCTCAGCATTTTCCAACCTATTTTTGCTTGAAAAGAAGCCATAATGAATTTTTTGAATTTTTTTGCTATTTTTTTGGAATTTTCTTTTACGCGTCGTGTAGGAACGAAACGAAATGATAATTTTTATTTCCTCTCTTTCAAGCATTTTCCATCCTATTTTGGCTTGAAAAGAAGCCATAACGGGGTTTTTGAATTTTTTGAATTTTTTTGCTATTTCTTTGGAATTTTCTATTACACGTCGGGTAGGAACGAAACGAAACAATAAGTCTTGTTTTCTCTCTTTTTTAGCCTTTTCCAACATGTTTTGGTTTGAAATGAAGGCATAATGGTATTTTTGAATTTTTTTAATTTTTTTGCTATTTCTTTGGAATTTTCTATTACGCGTTGGGTAGAATCCAAAACGAAACAATAATTTCTATTTTCTCTCTTTTTCGGCCATTTCCAACCAGTTTTGGCTTGAAATGAAGCCATAATGGTATTTTTGAATTTTTTGAATTTTTTTGCTATTTTTTTGGAATTCTCTATTAAGCGTCGGGTAGGAACGAAACGAAACGATAATTTTTATTTTCTCTCTTTCTCAGCATTTTCCAACCTATTTTGGCTTGAAAAGAAGCCATAACGGGGTTTTTGAAATTTTGAATTTTTATGCTATTTTTTTTTTAATTATCTCTTATGCGTCGTGTAGGAACGAAACGAAACAATAATTTTTGTTTTCCCTCTTTTTAGCCTTTGCCAACCAGTTTTGGCTTGAAATGAAGCCATAATGGTATTTTTCAATTTTTTGAATTTTTTTGCTATTTTTTTGGAATTCTCTATTAAGCGTCGGGTAGGAACGAAACGAAACGATAATTTTTATTTTCTCTCTTTCTCAGCATTTTCCAACCTATTTTGGCTTGAAAAGAAGCCATAATGGGGTTTTTGAATTTTTTTGCTATTTTTTTGAAATTTTCTTTTACGCGTCGTGTAGGAACGAAACGAAATGATAATTTTTATTTCCTCTCTTTCTAAGCATTCTCCAACCTATTTTGGCTTGAAAAGAAGCCATAACGGGGTTTTTGAATTTTTTTGCTATTTCTTTGGAATTTTCTATTACGCGTCGGGTAGGAACGAAACGAAACAATAATTTTTGTTTTCTCTCTTTTTTAGCCTTTTCCAACATGTTTTGGTTTGAAATGAAGGCATAATGGTATTTTTGAATTTTTTGAATTTTTTTGCTATTTCTTTCGAATTTTCTATTACGCGTTGGGTAGAATCCAAAACGAAATAATAATTTCTATTTTCTCTCTTTTTCGGCCTTTTCCAACCAGTTTTGGCTTGAAATGAAGCCATAATGGTATTTTTGAATTTTTTGAATTTTTTTGCTATTTTTTTCGAATTCTCTATTAAGCGTCGGGTAGGAACGAAACGAAACGATAATTTTTATTTTCTCTCTTTCTCAGCATTTTCCAACCTATTTTGGCTTCAAAAGAAGCCATAACGGGGTTTTTTCATTTTTTGAATTTTTACGCTATTTTTCTTTTAATTATCTCTTATGCATCGTGTAGGAACGAAACGAAACAATAATTTTTGTTTTCTCTCTTTTTTAGCCTTTTCCAACCTGTTTTGGCTTGAAATGAAGCCATAATAGTATTTTTGAATATTTTGAATTTTTTTGCTATTTCTTTGGAATTTTCTATTACGCGTCGGGTAGGAACGAAACGAAACGATAATTTTTATTTTCTCTCTTTCTCAGCATTTTCCAACCTATTTTTGCTTGAAAAGAAGCCATAATGAATTTTTTGAATTTTTTTGCTATTTTTTTGGAATTTTCTTTTACGCGTCGTGTAGGAACGAAACGAAATGATAATTTTTATTTCCTCTCTTTCAAGCATTTTCCAACCTATTTTGGCTTGAAAAGAAGCCATAACGGGGTTTTTGAATGTTTTTGCTATTTCTTTGGAATTTTCTATTACACGTCGGATAGGAACGAAACGAAACAATAATTCTTGTTTTCTCTCTTTTTTAGCCTTTTCCAACATGTTTTGGTTTGAAATGAAGGCATAATGGTATTTTTAAATTTTTTGAATTTTTTTGCTATTTCTTTGGAATTTTCTATTACGCGTTGGGTAGAATCCAAAACGAAACAATAATTTCTATTTTCTCTCTTTTTCGGCCTTTTCCAACCAGTTTTGGCTTGAAATGAAGCCATAATGGTATTTTTGAATTTTTTGAATTTTTTTGCTATTTTTTTGGAATTCTCTATTAAGCGTCAGGTAGGAACGAAACGAAACGATAATTTTTATTTTCTCTCTTTCTCAGCATTTTCCAACCTATTTTGGCTTCAACAGAAGCCACAACGGGGTTTTTTAATTTTTTGAATTTTTATGCTATTTTTTTTTTAATTATCTCTTATGCGTCGTGTAGGAACGAAACGAAACAATAATTTTTGTTTTCCCTCTTTTTAGCCTTTGCCAACCTGTTTTGGCTTGAAATGAAGCCATAATAGTATTTTTGAATATTTTGAATTTGTTTGCTATTTTTTTGGAATTCTCTATTAAGCGTCGGGTAGTAACGAAACGAAACGATTATTTTTATTTTCTCTCTTTCTCAGAATTTTCCAACCTATTTTGGCTTGAAAAGAAGCCATAATGGGGTTTTTGAATTTTTTTGCTATTTTTTTGGAATTTTCTTTTACGCGTCGTGTAGGAAGGATACGAAATAATAATTTTTATTTCTTCTCTTTCTAAGCATTTTCCAACCTATTTTGGCTTGAAAAGAAGCTATAACGGGGTTTTTGAATTTTTTTGCAATTTCTTTGGAATTTTCTATTACGCGTCGGGTAGGAACGAAACGAAACGATAACTTTTATTTTCTCTCTTTCTCAGCATTTTCCAACCTATTTTTGCTTGAAAAGAAGCCATAATGAATTTTTTGAATTTTTTTGCTATTTTTTTGGAATTTTCTTTTACGCGTCGTGTAGGAACGAAACGAAATGATAATTTTTATTTCCTCACTTTCAAGCATTTTCCAACCAATTTTGGCTTGAAAAGAAGCCATAACGGGGTTTTTGAATTTTTTGAATTTTTTTGCTATTTCTTTGGAATTTTCTATTACACGTCGGGTAGGAACGAAACGAAACAATAATTCTTGTTTTCTCTCTTTTTTAGCCTTTTCCAACATGTTTTGGTTTGAAATGAAGGCATAATGGTAATTTTGAATTTTTTGAATTTTTTTGCTATTTCTTTCGAATTTTCTATTACGCGTTGGGTAGAATCCAAAACGAAACAATAATTTCTATTTTCTCTCTTTTTCGGCCTTTTCCAACCAGTTTTGGCTTGAAATGAAGCCATAATGGTATTTTTGAATTTTTTGAATTTTTTTGCTATTTTTTTGGAATTCTCTATTAAGCGTCGGGTAGGAACGAAACGAAACGATAATTTTTATTTTCTCTCTTTCTCAGCATTTTCCAACCTATTTTGGCTTCAAAAGAAGCCATAACGGGGTTTTTTAATTTTTTGAATTTTTATGCTATTTTTTTTTTAATTATCTCTTATGCGTCGTGTAGGAACGAAACGAAACAATAATTTTTGTTTTCCCTCTTTTTTAGCCTTTGCCAACTTGTTTTGGCTTGAAATGAAGCCATAATAGTATTTTTGAATATTTTGAATTTTTTTGCTATTTTTTTGGAATTCTCTATTAAGCGTCAAGTAGGAACGAAACGAAACGATAATTTTTATTTTCTCTCTTTCTCAGAATTTTCCAACCTATTTTGGCTTGAAAAGAAGCCATAATGGGGTTTTTGAATTTTTTTGCTATTTTTTTGGAATTTTCTTTTACGCGTCGTGTAGGAACGATACGAAATAGTAATTTTTATTTCTTCTCTTTCTAAGCATTTTCCAACCTATTTTGGCTTGAAAAGAAGCTATAACGGGGTTTTTGAATTTTTTTGCTATTTCTTTGGAATTTTCTATTACGCGTCGGGTAGGAACGAAACGAAACGATAATTTTTATTTTCTCTCTTTCTCAGCATTTTCCAACCTATTTTTGCTTGAAAAGAAGCCATAATGAATTTTTTGAATTTTTTTGCTATTTTTTTGGAATTTTCTTTTACGCGTCGTGTAGGAACGAAACGAAATGATAATTTTTATTTCCTCTCTTTCAAGCATTTTCCATCCTATTTTGGCTTGAAAAGAAGCCATAACGGGGTTTTTGAATTTTTTGAATTTTTTTGCTATTTCTTTGGAATTTTCTATTACACGTCGGGTAGGAACGAAACGAAACAATAAGTTTGTTTTCTCTCTTTTTTAGCCTTTTCCAACATGTTTTGGTTTGAAATGAAGGCATAATGGTATTTTTGAATTTTTTGAATTTTTTTGCTATTTCTTTGGAATTTTCTATTACGCGTTGGGTAGAATCCAAAACGAAACAATAATTTCTATTTTCTCTCTTTTTCGGCCATTTCCAACCAGTTTTGGCTTGAAATGAAGCCATAATGGTATTTTTGAATTTTTTGAATTTTTTTGCTATTTTTTTGGAATTCTCTATTAAGCGTCGGGTAGGAACGAAACGAAACGATAATTTTTATTTTCTCTCTTTCTCAGCATTTTCCAACCTATTTTGGCTTGAAAAGAAGCCATAACGGGGTTTTTGAATTTTCTGAATTTTTTTGCTATTTCTTTGGAATTTTCTATTACGCGTCGGGTAGGAACGAAACGAAACAATAATTCTTGTTTTCTCTCTTTTTTAGACTTTTCCAACATGTTTTGGTTTGAAATGAAGGCATAATGGTATTTTTGAATTTTTTGAATTTTTTTGCTATTTCTTTGGAATTTTCTATTACACGTCGGGTAGGAACGAAACGAAACAATAATTCTTGTTTTCTCTCTTTTTTAGCCTTTTCCAATATGTTTTGGTTTGAAATGAAGGCATAATGGTATTTTTGAATTTTTTGAATTTTTTTGCTATTTCTTTGGAATTTTCTATTACGCGTTGGGTAGAATCCAAAACGAAACAATAATTTCTATTTTCTCTCTTTTTCGGCCTTTTCCAACCAGTTTTGGCTTGAAATGAAGCCATAATGGTATTTTTGAATTTTTTGAATTTTTTTGCTATTTTTTTGGAATTCTTTATTAAGCGTCGGGTAGGAACGAAACGAAACGATAATTTTTATTTTCTCTCTTTCTCAGAATTTTCCAACCTATTTTGGCTTGAAAAGAAGCCATAATGGGGTTTTTGAATTTCTTTGCTATTTTTTTGGAATTTTCTTTTACGCGTCGTGTAGGAACGATACGAAATAATAATTTTTATTTCTTCTCTTTCTAAGCATTTTCCAACCTATTTTGGCTTGAAAAGAAGCTATAACGGGGTTTTTGAATTTTTTTGCTATTTCTTTGGAATTTTCTATTACGCGTCGGGTAGGAACGAAACGAAACGATAATTTTTATTTTCTCCATTTCTCAGCATTTTCCAACCTATTTTTGCTTGAAAAGAAGCCATAATGAATTTTTTGAATTTTTTTGCTATTTTTTTGGAATTTTCTTTTACGCGTCGTGTAGGAACGAAACGAAATGATAATTTTTATTTCCTCTCTTTCAAGCATTTTCCAACCTATTTTGGCTTGAAAAGAAGCCATAACGGGGTTTTTGAATTTTTTGAATTTTTTAGCTATTTCTTTGGAATTTTCTATTACACGTCGGGTAGGAACGAAACGAAACAATAAGTCTTGTTTTCTCTCTTTCTTAGCCTTTTCCAACATGTTTTGGTTTGAAATGAAGGCATAATGGTATTTTTGAATTTTTTGAATTTTTTTGCTATTTCTTTGGAATTTTCTATTACGCGTCGGGTAGGAACGAAACGAAATAATAATTCCTGTTTTCTCTCTTTTTTAGCCTTTTCCAACATGTTTTGGTTTGAAATGAAGGCATAATGGTATTTTTGAATTTTTTGCTATTTTTTTGGAATTTTCTATTACGCGTCGGGTAGGAACGAAACGAAACGATAATTTTTATTTTCTCTCTTTCTCAGCATTTTCCAACCTATTTTTGCTTGAAAATAAGCCATAATGAATTTTTTGAATTTTTTTGCTATTTTTTTGGAATTTTCTTTTACGCGTCGTGTAGGAACGAAACGAAACGATAATTTTTATTTTCTCTCTTTCTCAGCATTTTCCAACCTATTTTGGCTTCAAAAGAAGCCATAACGGGGTTTTTTCATTTTTTGAATTTTTATGCTATTTTTTTTTTAATTATCTCTTATGCATCGTGTAGGAACGAAACGAAACAATAATTTTTGTTTTCTCCCTTTTTTAGCCTTTTCCATCCTGTTTTGGCTTGAAATGAAGCCATAATAGTATTTTTGAATATTTTTAATTTTATTGCTATTTTTTTGGAATTTTCTATTACGCGTCGGGTAGGAACGAAACGAAACGATAATTTTTATTTTCTCTCTTTCTCAGCATTTTCCAACCTATTTTGGCTTCAAAAGAAGCCATAACGGGGTTTTTTCATTTTTTGAATTTTTATGCTATTTTTTTTTTAATTATCTCTTATGCATCGTGTAGGAACGAAACGAAACAATAATTTTTGTTTTCTCTCTTTTTTAGCCTTTTCCAACCTGTTTTGGCATGAAATGAAGCCATAATAGTATTTTTGAATATTTTTAATTTTTTTGCTATTTCTTTGGAATTTTCTATTACGCGTCGGGTAGGAACGAAACGAAACGATAATTTTTATTTTCTCTCTTTCTCAGCATTTTCCAACCTATTTTTGCTTGAAAAGAAGCCATAATGAATTTTTTGAATTTTTTTGCTATTTTTTTGGAATTTTCTTTTACGCGTCGTGTAGGAACGAAACGAAATGATAATTTTTATTTCCTCTCTTTCAAGCATTTTCCAACCTATTTTGGCTTGAAAAGAAGCCATAACGGGGTTTTTGAATTTTTTGAATTTTTTTGCTATTTCTTTGGAATTTTCTATTACACGTCGGGTAGGAACGAAACGAAACAATAATTCTTGTTTTCTCTCTTTTTTAGCCTTTTCCAATATGTTTTGGTTTGAAATGAAGGCATAATGGTATTTTTGAATTTTTTGAATTTTTTTGCTATTTCTTTGGAATTTTCTATTACGCGTTGGGTAGAATCCAAAACGAAACAATAATTTCTATTTTCTCTCTTTTTCGGCCTTTTCCAACCAGTTTTGGCTTGAAATGAAGCCATAATGGTATTTTTGAATTTTTTGAATTTTTTTGCTATTTTTTTGGAATTCTCTATTAAGCGTCGGGTAGGAACGAAACGAAACGATAATTTTTATTTTCTCTCTTTCTCAGAATTTTCCAACCTATTTTGGCTTGAAAAGAAGCCATAATGGGGTTTTTGAATTTCTTTGCTATTTTTTTGGAATTTTCTTTTACGCGTCGTGTAGGAACGATACGAAATAGTAATTTTTATTTCTTCTCTTTCTAAGCATTTTCCAACCTATTTTGGCTTGAAAAGAAGCTATAACGGGGTTTTTGAATTTTTTTGCTATTTCTTTGGAATTTTCTATTACGCGTCAGGTAGGAACGAAACGAAACGATAATTTTTATTTTCTCCATTTCTCAGCATTTTCCAACCTATTTTTGCTTGAAAAGAAGCCATAATGAATTTTTTGAATTTTTTTGCTATTTTTTTGGAATTTTCTTTTACGCGTCGTGTAGGAACGAAACGAAATGATAATTTTTATTTCCTCTCTTTCAAGCATTTTCCCACTTATTTTGGCTTGAAAAGAAGCCATAACGGGGTTTTTGAATTTTTTGAATTTTTTTGCTATTTCTTTGGAATTTTCTATTACACGTCGGGTAGGAACGAAACGAAACAATAAGTTTGTTTTCTCTCTTTTTTAGCCTTTTCCAACATGTTTTGGTTTGAAATGAAGGCATAATGGTATTTTTGAATTTTTTGAATTTTTTTGCTATTTCTTTGGAATTTTCTATTACGCGTTGGGTAGAATCCAAAACGAAACAATAATTTCTATTTTCTCTCTTTTTCGGCCATTTCCAACCAGTTTTGGCTTGAAATGAAGCCATAATGGTATTTTTGAATTTTTTGAATTTTTTTGCTATTTTTTTGGAATTCTCTATTATGCGTCGGGTAGGAACGAAACGAAACGATAATTTTTATTCTCTCTTTCTCAGCATTTTCCAACCTATTTTGGCTTGAAAAGAAGCCATAACGGGGTTTTTTAATTTTTTGAATTTTTATGCTATTTTTTTTTTAATTATCTCTTATGCGTCGTGTAGGAACGAAACGAAACAATAAGTCTTGTTTTCTCTCTTTTTTAGCCTTTTCCAACATGTTTTGGTTTGAAATGAAGGCATAATGGTATTTTTGAATTTTTTGAATTTTTTTGCTATTTCTTTGGAATTTTCTATTACGCGTTGGGTAGAATCCAAAACGAAACAATAATTTCTATTTTCTCTCTTTTTCGGCCATTTCCAACCAGTTTTGGCTTGAAATGAAGCCATAATGGTATTTTTGAATATTTTGAATTTTTTTGCTATTTTTTTGGAATTCTCTATTAAGCGTCGGGTAGGAACGAAACGAAACGATAATTTTTATTTTCTCCATTTCTCAGCATTTTCCAACCTATTTTTGCTTGAAAAGAAGCCATAATGAATTTTTTGAATTTTTTTGCTATTTTTTTGGAATTTTCTTTTACGCGTCGTGTAGGAACGAAACGAAATGATAATTTTTATTTCCTCTCTTTCAAGCATTTTCCAACCTATTTTGGCTTGAAAAGAAGCCATAACGGGGTTTTTGAATTTTTTGAATTTTTTAGCTATTTCTTTGGAATTTTCTATTACACGTCGGGTAGGAACGAAACGAAACAATAAGTCTTGTTTTCTCTCTTTTTTAGCCTTTTCCAACATGTTTTGGTTTGAAATGAAGGCATAATGGTATTTTTGAATTTTTTGAATTTTTTTGCTATTTCTTTGGAATTTTCTATTACGCGTCGGGTAGGAACGAAACGAAATAATAATTCCTGTTTTCTCTCTTTTTTAGCCTTTTCCAACATGTTTTGGTTTGAAATGAAGGCATAATGGTATTTTTGAATTTTTTGAATTTTTTTGCTATTTTTTTGGAATTTTCTATTACGCGTCGGGTAGGAACGAAACGAAACGATAATTTTTATTTTCTCTCTTTCTCAGCATTTTCCAACCTATTTTTGCTTGAAAATAAGCCATAATGAATTTTTTGAATTTTTTTGCTATTTTTTTGGAATTTTCTTTTACGCGTCGTGTAGGAACGAAACGAAACGATAATTTTTATTTTCTCTCTTTCTCAGCATTTTCCAACCTATTTTGGCTTCAAAAGAAGCCATAACGGGGTTTTTTCATTTTTTGAATTTTTATGCTATTTTTTTTTTAATTATCTCTTATGCATCGTGTAGGAACGAAACGAAACAATAATTTTTGTTTTCTCCCTTTTTTAGCCTTTTCCATCCTGTTTTGGCTTGAAATGAAGCCATAATAGTATTTTTGAATATTTTTAATTTTATTGCTATTTTTTTGGAATTTTCTATTACGCGTCGGGTAGGAACGAAACGAAACGATAATTTTTATTTTCTCTCTTTCTCAGCATTTTCCAACCTATTTTGGCTTCAAAAGAAGCCATAACGGGGTTTTTTCATTTTTTGAATTTTTATGCTATTTTTTTTTTAATTATCTCTTATGCATCGTGTAGGAACGAAACGAAACAATAATTTTTGTTTTCTCTCTTTTTTAGCCTTTTCCAACCTGTTTTGGCATGAAATGAAGCCATAATAGTATTTTTGAATATTTTTAATTTTTTTGCTATTTCTTTGGAATTTTCTATTACGCGTCGGGTAGGAACGAAACGAAACGATAATTTTTATTTTCTCTCTTTCTCAGCATTTTCCAACCTATTTTTGCTTGAAAAGAAGCCATAATGAATTTTTTGAATTTTTTTGCTATTTTTTTGGAATTTTCTTTTACGCGTCGTGTAGGAACGAAACGAAATGATAATTTTTATTTCCTCTCTTTCAAGCATTTTCCAACCTATTTTGGCTTGAAAAGAAGCCATAACGGGGTTTTTGAATTTTTTGAATTTTTTTGCTATTTCTTTGGAATTTTCTATTACACGTCGGGTAGGAACGAAACGAAACAATAATTCTTGTTTTCTCTCTTTTTTAGCCTTTTCCAATATGTTTTGGTTTGAAATGAAGGCATAATGGTATTTTTGAATTTTTTGAATTTTTTTGCTATTTCTTTGGAATTTTCTATTACGCGTTGGGTAGAATCCAAAACGAAACAATAATTTCTATTTTCTCTCTTTTTCGGCCTTTTCCAACCAGTTTTGGCTTGAAATGAAGCCATAATGGTATTTTTGAATTTTTTGAATTTTTTTGCTATTTTTTTGGAATTCTCTATTAAGCGTCGGGTAGGAACGAAACGAAACGATAATTTTTATTTTCTCTCTTTCTCAGAATTTTCCAACCTATTTTGGCTTGAAAAGAAGCCATAATGGGGTTTTTGAATTTCTTTGCTATTTTTTTGGAATTTTCTTTTACGCGTCGTGTAGGAACGATACGAAATAGTAATTTTTATTTCTTCTCTTTCTAAGCATTTTCCAACCTATTTTGGCTTGAAAAGAAGCTATAACGGGGTTTTTGAATTTTTTTGCTATTTCTTTGGAATTTTCTATTACGCGTCAGGTAGGAACGAAACGAAACGATAATTTTTATTTTCTCCATTTCTCAGCATTTTCCAACCTATTTTTGCTTGAAAAGAAGCCATAATGAATTTTTTGAATTTTTTTGCTATTTTTTTGGAATTTTCTTTTACGCGTCGTGTAGGAACGAAACGAAATGATAATTTTTATTTCCTCTCTTTCAAGCATTTTCCCACTTATTTTGGCTTGAAAAGAAGCCATAACGGGGTTTTTGAATTTTTTGAATTTTTTTGCTATTTCTTTGGAATTTTCTATTACACGTCGGGTAGGAACGAAACGAAACAATAAGTTTGTTTTCTCTCTTTTTTAGCCTTTTCCAACATGTTTTGGTTTGAAATGAAGGCATAATGGTATTTTTGAATTTTTTGAATTTTTTTGCTATTTCTTTGGAATTTTCTATTACGCGTTGGGTAGAATCCAAAACGAAACAATAATTTCTATTTTCTCTCTTTTTCGGCCATTTCCAACCAGTTTTGGCTTGAAATGAAGCCATAATGGTATTTTTGAATTTTTTGAATTTTTTTGCTATTTTTTTGGAATTCTCTATTATGCGTCGGGTAGGAACGAAACGAAACGATAATTTTTATTCTCTCTTTCTCAGCATTTTCCAACCTATTTTGGCTTGAAAAGAAGCCATAACGGGGTTTTTTAATTTTTTGAATTTTTATGCTATTTTTTTTTTAATTATCTCTTATGCGTCGTGTAGGAACGAAACGAAACAATAAGTCTTGTTTTCTCTCTTTTTTAGCCTTTTCCAACATGTTTTGGTTTGAAATGAAGGCATAATGGTATTTTTGAATTTTTTGAATTTTTTTGCTATTTCTTTGGAATTTTCTATTACGCGTTGGGTAGAATCCAAAACGAAACAATAATTTCTATTTTCTCTCTTTTTCGGCCATTTCCAACCAGTTTTGGCTTGAAATGAAGCCATAATGGTATTTTTGAATATTTTGAATTTTTTTGCTATTTTTTTGGAATTCTCTATTAAGCGTCGGGTAGGAACGAAACGAAACGATAATTTTTATTTTCTCCATTTCTCAGCATTTTCCAACCTATTTTTGCTTGAAAAGAAGCCATAATGAATTTTTTGAATTTTTTTGCTATTTTTTTGGAATTTTCTTTTACGCGTCGTGTAGGAACGAAACGAAATGATAATTTTTATTTCCTCTCTTTCAAGCATTTTCCAACCTATTTTGGCTTGAAAAGAAGCCATAACGGGGTTTTTGAATTTTTTGAATTTTTTAGCTATTTCTTTGGAATTTTCTATTACACGTCGGGTAGGAACGAAACGAAACAATAAGTCTTGTTTTCTCTCTTTTTTAGCCTTTTCCAACATGTTTTGGTTTGAAATGAAGGCATAATGGTATTTTTGAATTTTTTGAATTTTTTTGCTATTTCTTTGGAATTTTCTATTACGCGTCGGGTAGGAACGAAACGAAATAATAATTCCTGTTTTCTCTCTTTTTTAGCCTTTTCCAACATGTTTTGGTTTGAAATGAAGGCATAATGGTATTTTTGAATTTTTTGAATTTTTTTGCTATTTTTTTGGAATTTTCTATTACGCGTCGGGTAGGAACGAAACGAAACGATAATTTTTATTTTCTCTCTTTCTCAGCATTTTCCAACCTATTTTTGCTTGAAAATAAGCCATAATGAATTTTTTGAATTTTTTTGCTATTTTTTTGGAATTTTCTTTTACGCGTCGTGTAGGAACGAAACGAAACGATAATTTTTATTTTCTCTCTTTCTCAGCATTTTCCAACCTATTTTGGCTTCAAAAGAAGCCATAACGGGGTTTTTTCATTTTTTGAATTTTTATGCTATTTTTTTTTTAATTATCTCTTATGCATCGTGTAGGAACGAAACGAAACAATAATTTTTGTTTTCTCCCTTTTTTAGCCTTTTCCATCCTGTTTTGGCTTGAAATGAAGCCATAATAGTATTTTTGAATATTTTTAATTTTATTGCTATTTTTTTGGAATTTTCTATTACGCGTCGGGTAGGAACGAAACGAAACGATAATTTTTATTTTCTCTCTTTCTCAGCATTTTCCAACCTATTTTGGCTTCAAAAGAAGCCATAACGGGGTTTTTTCATTTTTTGAATTTTTATGCTATTTTTTTTTTAATTATCTCTTATGCATCGTGTAGGAACGAAACGAAACAATAATTTTTGTTTTCTCTCTTTTTTAGCCTTTTCCAACCTGTTTTGGCATGAAATGAAGCCATAATAGTATTTTTGAATATTTTTAATTTTTTTGCTATTTCTTTGGAATTTTCTATTACGCGTCGGGTAGGAACGAAACGAAACGATAATTTTTATTTTCTCTCTTTCTCAGCATTTTCCAACCTATTTTTGCTTGAAAAGAAGCCATAATGAATTTTTTGAATTTTTTTGCTATTTTTTTGGAATTTTCTTTTACGCGTCGTGTAGGAACGAAACGAAATGATAATTTTTATTTCCTCTCTTTCAAGCATTTTCCAACCTATTTTGGCTTGAAAAGAAGCCATAACGGGGTTTTTGAATTTTTTGAATTTTTTTGCTATTTCTTTGGAATTTTCTATTACACGTCGGGTAGGAACGAAACGAAACAATAATTCTTGTTTTCTCTCTTTTTTAGCCTTTTCCAATATGTTTTGGTTTGAAATGAAGGCATAATGGTATTTTTGAATTTTTTGAATTTTTTTGCTATTTCTTTGGAATTTTCTATTACGCGTTGGGTAGAATCCAAAACGAAACAATAATTTCTATTTTCTCTCTTTTTCGGCCTTTTCCAACCAGTTTTGGCTTGAAATGAAGCCATAATGGTATTTTTGAATTTTTTGAATTTTTTTGCTATTTTTTTGGAATTCTCTATTAAGCGTCGGGTAGGAACGAAACGAAACGATAATTTTTATTTTCTCTCTTTCTCAGAATTTTCCAACCTATTTTGGCTTGAAAAGAAGCCATAATGGGGTTTTTGAATTTCTTTGCTATTTTTTTGGAATTTTGTTTTACGCGTCGTGTAGGAACGATACGAAATAATAATTTTTATTTCTTCTCTTTCTAAGCATTTTCCAACCTATTTTGGCTTGAAAAGAAGCTATAACGGGGTTTTTGAATTTTTTTGCTATTTCTTTGGAATTTTCTATTACGCGTCGGGTAGGAACGAAACGAAACGATAATTTTTATTTTCTCCATTTCTCAGCATTTTCCAACCTATTTTTGCTTGAAAAGAAGCATAATGAATTTTTTGAATTTTTTTGCTATTTTTTTGGAATTTTCTTTTACGCGTCGTGTAGGAACGAAACGAAATGATAATTTTTATTTCCTCTCTTTCAAGCATTTTCCCACTTATTTTGGCTTGAAAAGAAGCCATAACGGGGTTTTTGAATTTTTTGAATTTTTTTGCTATTTCTTTGGAATTTTCTATTACACGTCGGGTAGGAACGAAACGAAACAATAAGTTTGTTTTCTCTCTTTTTTAGCCTTTTCCAACATGTTTTGGTTTGAAATGAAGGCATAATGGTATTTTTGAATTTTTTGAATTTTTTTGCTATTTCTTTGGAATTTTCTATTACGCGTTGGGTAGAATCCAAAACGAAACAATAATTTCTATTTTCTCTCTTTTTCGGCCATTTCCAACCAGTTTTGGCTTGAAATGAAGCCATAATGGTATTTTTGAATTTTTTGAATTTTTTTGCTATTTTTTTGGAATTCTCTATTATGCGTCGGGTAGGAACGAAACGAAACGATAATTTTTATTCTCTCTTTCTCAGCATTTTCCAACCTATTTTGGCTTGAAAAGAAGCCATAACGGGGTTTTTTAATTTTTTGAATTTTTATGCTATTTTTTTTTTAATTATCTCTTATGCGTCGTGTAGGAACGAAACGAAACAATAAGTCTTGTTTTCTCTCTTTTTTAGCCTTTTCCAACATGTTTTGGTTTGAAATGAAGGCATAATGGTATTTTTGAATTTTTTGAATTTTTTTGCTATTTCTTTGGAATTTTCTATTACGCGTTGGGTAGAATCCAAAACGAAACAATAATTTCTATTTTCTCTCTTTTTCGGCCATTTCCAACCAGTTTTGGCTTGAAATGAAGCCATAATGGTATTTTTGAATATTTTGAATTTTTTTGCTATTTTTTTGGAATTCTCTATTAAGCGTCGGGTAGGAACGAAACGAAACGATAATTTTTATTTTCTCTCTTTCTCAGAATTTTCCAACCTATTTTGGCTTTAAAAGAAGCCATAATGGGGTTTTTGAATTTTTTTGCTATTTTTTTGGAATTTTCTTTTACGCGTCGTGTAGGAACGATACGAAATAATAATTTTTATTTCCTCTCTTTCTAAGCATTTTCCAACCTATTTTGGCTTGAAAAGAAGCTATAACGGGGTTTTTGAATTTTTTTGCTATTTCTTTGGAATTTTCTATTACGTGTCGGGTAGGAACGAAACGAAACAATAATTTTTGTTTTCTCTCTTTTTTAGCCTTTTCCAACATGTTTTGGTTTAAAATGAAGGCATAATGGTATTTTTGAATTTTTTGAATTTTTTTGCTATTTCTTTGGAATTTTCTATTACTCGTCGGGTAGGAACGAAACGAAACGAGAATTTTTATTTTCACTATTTCTCAGCATTTTCCAACCTATTTTGGCTTCAAAAAAAGCCATAACAGGGTTTTTTAATTTTTTGAATTTTTATGCTATTTTTTTTTTAATTATCTCTTATGCGTCGTGTAGGAACGAAACGAAACAATAATTCCTGTTTTCTCTCTTTTTTAGCCTTTTCCAACATGTTTTGGTTTGAAATGAAGGCATAATGGTATTTTTGAATTTTTTGAATTTTTTTGCTATTTTTTTGGAATTTTCTATTACGCGTCGGGTAGGAACGAAACGAAACGATAATTTTTGTTTTCTCTCTTTTTCAGCCTTTTCCAACCTGTTTTGGCTTCAAATGAAGGCATAATAGTATTTTTGAATTTTTTTGCTATTTTTTTGGAATTTTCTATTACGCGTCAGGTAGGAACGAAACGAAACGATAATTTTTATTTTCTCTCTTTCTCAGCATTTTCCAACCTATTTTGGCTTCAAAAGAAGCCATAACGGGGTTTTTTCATTTTTTGTATTTTTATGCTATTTTTTTTAATTATCTCTTATGCATCGTGTAGGAACGAAACGAAACAATAATTTTTGTTTTCTCCCTTTTTTAGCCTTTTCCCACCTGTTTTGGCTTGAAATGAAGCCATAATAGTATTTTTGAATATTTTTAATTTTTTTGCTATTTCTTTGAAATTTTCTATTACGCGTCGGGTAGGAACGAAACGAAACGATAATTTTTATTTTCTCTCTTTCTCAGCATTTTCCAACCTATTTTTGCTTGAAAAGAAGCCATAATGAATTTTTTGAATTTTTTTGCTATTTTTTTGGAATTTTCTTTTACGCGTCGTGTAGGAACGAAACGAAATGATAATTTTTATTTCCTCTCTTTCAAGCATTTTCCAACCTATTTTGGCTTGAAAAGAAGCCATAACAGGGTTTTTGAATTTTTTGAATTTTTTTGCTATTTCTTTGGAATTTTCTATTACACGTCGGGTAGGAACGAAACGAAACAATAAGTTTGTTTTCTCTCTTTTTTAGCCTTTTCCAACATGTTTTGGTTTGAAATGAAGGCATAATGGTATTTTTGAATTTTTTGAATTTTTTTGCTATTTCTTTGGAATTTTCTATTACGCGTTGGGTAGAATCCAAAACGAAACAATAATTTCTATTTTCTCTCTTTTTCGGCCATTTCCAACCAGTTTTGGCTTGAAATGAAGCCATAATGGTATTTTTGAATTTTTTGAATTTTTTTGCTATTTTTTTGGAATTCTCTATTAAGCGTCGGGTAGGAACGAAACGAAACGATAATTTTTATTTTCTCTCTTTCTCAGCATTTTCCAACCTATTTTGGCTTGAAAAGAAGCCATAACGGGGTTTTTGAATTTTCTGAATTTTTTTGCTATTTCTTTGGAATTTTCTATTACACGTCGGGTAAGAACGAAACGAAACAATAAGTCTTGTTTTCTCTCTTTTTTAGCCTTTTCCAACATGTTTTGGTTTGAAATGAAGGCATAATGGTATTTTTGAATTTTTTGAATTTTTTTGCTATTTCTTTGGAATTTTCTATTACGCGTTGGGTAGAATCCAAAACGAAACAATAATTTCTATTTTCTCTCTTTTTCGGCTATTTCCAACCAGTTTTGGCTTGAAATGAAGCCAAAATGGTATTTTTGAATTTTTTGAATTTTTTTGCTATTTTTTTGGAATTCTCTATTAAGCGTCGGGTAGGAACGAAACGAAACGATAATTTTTATTTTCTCTCTTTCTCAGCATTTTCCAACCTATTTTGGCTTGAAAAGAAGCCATAACGGGGTTTTTGAATTTTCTGAATTTTTTTGCTATTTCTTTGGAATTTTCTATTACGCGTCGGGTAGGAACGAAACGAAACAATAATTCTTGTTTTCTCTCTTTTTTAGCCTTTTCCAACATGTTTTGGTTTGAAATGAAGGCATAATGGTATTTTTGAATTTTTTGAATTTTTTTGCTATTTCTTTGGAATTTTCTATTACGCGTCGGGTAGGAACGAAACGAAATAATAATTCCTGTTTTCTCTCTTTTTTAGCCTTTTCCAACATGTTTTGGTTTGAAATGAAGGCATAATGGTATTTTTGAATTTTTTGAATTTTTTTGCTATTTTTTTGGAATTCTCTATTAAGCGTCGGGTAGGAACGAAACGAAACGATAATTTTTATTTTCTCTCTTTCTCAGCATTTTCCAACCTATTTTGGCTTTAAAAGAAACCATAACGGGGTTTTTTAATTTTTTGAATTTTTATGCTATTTTTTTTTTAATTATCTCTTATGCGTCGTGTAGGAACGAAACGAAACAATAATTTTTGTTTTCCCTCTTTTTAGCCTTTGCCAACCTGTTTTGGCTTGAAATGAAGCCATAATAGTATTTTTGAATATTTTGAATATTTTTGCTATTTTTTTGGAATTCTCTATTAAGCGTCGGGTAGGAACGAAACGAAACGATAATTTTTATTTTCTCTCTTTCTCAGAATTTTCCAACCTATTTTGGCTTGAAAAGAAGCCATAATGGGGTTTTTGAATTTTTTTGGAATTTTCTTTTACGCGTCGTGTAGGAACGATACGAAATAATAATTTTTATTTCTTCTCTTTCTAAGCATTTTCCAACCTATTTTGGCTTGAAAAGAAGCTATAACGGGGTTTTTGAATTTTTTTGCTATTTCTTTCGAATTTTCTATTACGCGTCGGGTAGGAACGAAACGAAACGATAATTTTTATTTTCTCTCTTTCTCAGCATTTTCCAACGTATTTTTGCTTGAAAAGAAGCCATAATGAATTTTTTGAATTTTTTTCCTATTTTTTTGGAATTTTCTTTTACGCGTCGTGTAGGAACGAAACGAAATGATAATTTTTATTTCCTCTCTTTCAAGCATTTTCCAACCTATTTTGGCTTGAAAAGAAGCCATAACGGGGTTTTTGAATTTTTTGAATTTTTTAGCTATTTCTTTGGAATTTTCTATTACACGTCGGGTAGGAACGAAACGAAACAATAAGTCTTGTTTTCTCTCTTTTTTAGCCTTTTCCAACATGTTTTGGTTTGAAATGAAGGCATAATGGTATTTTTGAATTTTTTGAATTTTTTTGCTATTTCTTTGGAATTTTCTATTACGCGTCGGGTAGGAACGAAACGAAATAATAATTCCTGTTTTCTCTCTTTTTTAGCCTTTTCCAACATGTTTTGGTTTGAAATGAAGGCATAATGGTATTTTTGAATTTTTTGAATTTTTTTGCTATTTTTTTGGAATTTTCTATTACGCGTCGGGTAGGAACGAAACGAAACGATAATTTTTGTTTTCTCTCTTTTTCATCCTTTTCCAACCTGTTTTGGCTTCAAATGAAGGCATAATAGTATTTTTAAATTTTTTTGCTATTTTTTTGGAATTTTCTATTACGCGTCGGGTAGGAACGAAACGAAACGATAATTTTTATTTTCTCTCTTTCTCAGCATTTTCCAACCTATTTTTGCTTGAAAAGAAGCCATAATGAATTTTTTGAATTTTTTTGCTATTTTTTTGGAATTTTCTTTTACGCGTCGTGTAGGAACGAAACGAAACGATAATTTTTATTTTCTCTCTTTCTCAGCATTTTCCAACCTATTTTGGCTTCAAAAGAAGCCATAACGGGGTTTTTTCATTTTTTGAATTTTTATGCTATTTTTTTTTTAATTATCTCTTATGCATCGTGTAGGAACGAAACGAAACAATAATTTTTGTTTTCTCCCTTTTTTAGCCTTTTCCATCCTGTTTTGGCTTGAAATGAAGCCATAATAGTATTTTTGAATATTTTTAATTTTATTGCTATTTTTTTGGAATTTTCTATTACGCGTCGGGTAGGAACGAAACGAAACGATAATTTTTATTTTCTCTCTTTCTCAGCATTTTCCAACCTATTTTGGCTTCAAAAGAAGCCATAACGGGGTTTTTTCATTTTTTGAATTTTTATGCTATTTTTTTTTTAATTATCTCTTATGCATCGTGTAGGAACGAAACGAAACAATAATTTTTGTTTTCTCTCTTTTTTAGCCTTTTCCAACCTGTTTTGGCATGAAATGAAGCCATAATAGTATTTTTGAATATTTTGAATTTTTTTGCTATTTTTTTGGAATTCTCTATTAAGCGTCAAGTAGGAACGAAACGAAACGATAATTTTTATTTTCTCTCTTTCTCAGAATTTTCCAACCTATTTTGGCTTGAAAAGAAGCCATAATGGGGTTTTTGAATTTTTTTGGAATTTTCTTTTACGCGTCGTGTAGGAACGATACGAAATAATAATTTTTATTTCTTCTCTTTCTAAGCATTTTCCAACCTATTTTGGCTTGAAAAGAAGCTATAACGGGGTTTTTGAATTTTTTTGCTATTTCTTTGGAATTTTCTATTACGCGTCGGGTAGGAACGAAACGAAACGATAATTTTTATTTTCTCTCTTTCTCAGCATTTTCCAACCTATTTTTGCTTGAAAAGAAGCCATAATGAATTTTTTGAATTTTTTTGCTATTTTTTTGGAATTTTCTTTTACGCGTCGGGTAGGAACGAAACGAAACGATAATTTTTATTTTCTCTCTTTCTCAGCATTTTCCAACCTATTTTTGCTTGAAAAGAAGCCATAATGAATTTTTTGAATTTTTTTGCTATTTTTTTGGAATTTTCTATTACGCGTCGTGTAGGAACGAAACGAAATGATAATTTTTATTTCCTCTCTTTCAAGCATTTTCCAACCTATTTTGGCTTGAAAAGAAGCCATAACGGGGTTTTTGAATTTTTTGAATTTTTTAGCTATTTCTTTGGAATTTTCTATTACACGTCGGGTAGGAACGAAACGAAACAATAAGTCTTGTTTTCTCTCTTTTTTAGCCTTTTCCAACATGTTTTGGTTTGAAATGAAGCCATAATGGTATTTTTGAATTTTTTGAATTTTTTTGCTATTTTTTTGGAATTCTCTATTAAGCGTCGGGTAGGAACGAAACGAAACGATAATTTTTATTTTCTCTCTTTCTCAGCATTTTCCAACCTATTTTGGCTTCAAAAGAAGCCATAACGGGGTTTTTTAATTTTTTGAATTTTTATGCTTTTTTTTTTTTAATTATCTCTTATGCGTCGTGTAGGAACGAAACGAAACAATAATTTTTGTTTTCCCTCTTTTTTAGCCTTTGCCAACCTGTTTTGGCTTGAAATGAAGCCATAATAGTATTTTTGAATATTTTGAATTTTTTTGCTATTTTTTTGGAATTCTCTATTAAGCGTCAAGTAGGAACGAAACGAAACGATAATTTTTATTTTCTCTCTTTCTCAGAATTTTCCAACCTATTTTGGCTTGAAAAGAAGCCATAATGGGGTTTTTGAATTTTTTTGCTATTTTTTTGGAATTTTCTTTTACGCGTCGTGTAGGAACGATACGAAATAATAATTTTTATTTCTTCTCTTTCTAAGCATTTTCCAACCTATTTTGGCTTGAAAAGAAGCTATAACGGGGTTTTTGAATTTTTTTGCTATTTCTTTGGAATTTTCTATTACGCGTCGGGTAGGAACGAAACGAAACGATAATTTTTGTTTTCTCTCTTTTTCATCCTTTTCCAACCTGTTTTGGCTTCAAATGAAGGCATAATAGTATTTTTGAATTTTTTTGCTATTTTTTTGGAATTTTCTATTACGCGTCGGGTAGGAACGAAACGAAACGATAATTTTTATTTTCTCTCTTTCTCAGCATTTTCCAACCTATTTTTGCTTGAAAAGAAGCCATAATGAATTTTTTGAATTTTTTTGCTATTTTTTTGGAATTTTCTTTTACGCGTCGTGTAGGAACGAAACGAAACGATAATTTTTATTTTCTCTCTTTCTCAGCATTTTCCAACCTATTTTGGCTTCAAAAGAAGCCATAACGGGGTTTTTTCATTTTTTGAATTTTTATGCTATTTTTTTTTTAATTATCTCTTATGCATCGTGTAGGAACGAAACGAAACAATAATTTTTGTTTTCTCCCTTTTTTAGCCTTTTCCATCCTGTTTTGGCTTGAAATGAAGCCATAATAGTATTTTTGAATATTTTTAATTTTATTGCTATTTTTTTGGAATTTTCTATTACGCGTCGGGTAGGAACGAAACGAAACGATAATTTTTATTTTCTCTCTTTCTCAGCATTTTCCAACCTATTTTGGCTTCAAAAGAAGCCATAACGGGGTTTTTTCATTTTTTGAATTTTTATGCTATTTTTTTTTTAATTATCTCTTATGCATCGTGTAGGAACGAAACGAAACAATAATTTTTGTTTTCTCTCTTTTTTAGCCTTTTCCAACCTGTTTTGGCATGAAATGAAGCCATAATAGTATTTTTGAATATTTTGAATTTTTTTGCTATTTTTTTGGAATTCTCTATTAAGCGTCAAGTAGGAACGAAACGAAACGATAATTTTTATTTTCTCTCTTTCTCAGAATTTTCCAACCTATTTTGGCTTGAAAAGAAGCCATAATGGGGTTTTTGAATTTTTTTGGAATTTTCTTTTACGCGTCGTGTAGGAACGATACGAAATAATAATTTTTATTTCTTCTCTTTCTAAGCATTTTCCAACCTATTTTGGCTTGAAAAGAAGCTATAACGGGGTTTTTGAATTTTTTTGCTATTTCTTTGGAATTTTCTATTACGCGTCGGGTAGGAACGAAACGAAACGATAATTTTTATTTTCTCTCTTTCTCAGCATTTTCCAACCTATTTTTGCTTGAAAAGAAGCCATAATGAATTTTTTGAATTTTTTTGCTATTTTTTTGGAATTTTCTTTTACGCGTCGGGTAGGAACGAAACGAAACGATAATTTTTATTTTCTCTCTTTCTCAGCATTTTCCAACCTATTTTTGCTTGAAAAGAAGCCATAATGAATTTTTTGAATTTTTTTGCTATTTTTTTGGAATTTTCTATTACGCGTCGTGTAGGAACGAAACGAAATGATAATTTTTATTTCCTCTCTTTCAAGCATTTTCCAACCTATTTTGGCTTGAAAAGAAGCCATAACGGGGTTTTTGAATTTTTTGAATTTTTTAGCTATTTCTTTGGAATTTTCTATTACACGTCGGGTAGGAACGAAACGAAACAATAAGTCTTGTTTTCTCTCTTTTTTAGCCTTTTCCAACATGTTTTGGTTTGAAATGAAGCCATAATGGTATTTTTGAATTTTTTGAATTTTTTTGCTATTTTTTTGGAATTCTCTATTAAGCGTCGGGTAGGAACGAAACGAAACGATAATTTTTATTTTCTCTCTTTCTCAGCATTTTCCAACCTATTTTGGCTTCAAAAGATGCCATAACGGGGTTTTTTAATTTTTTGAATTTTTATGCTTTTTTTTTTTTAATTATCTCTTATGCGTCGTGTAGGAACGAAACGAAACAATAATTTTTGTTTTCCCTCTTTTTTAGCCTTTGCCAACCTGTTTTGGCTTGAAATGAAGCCATAATAGTATTTTTGAATATTTTGAATTTTTTTGCTATTTTTTTGGAATTCTCTATTAAGCGTCAAGTAGGAACGAAACGAAACGATAATTTTTATTTTCTCTCTTTCTCAGAATTTTCCAACCTATTTTGGCTTGAAAAGAAGCCATAATGGGGTTTTTGAATTTTTTTGCTATTTTTTTGGAATTTTCTTTTACGCGTCGTGTAGGAACGATACGAAATAATAATTTTTATTTCTTCTCTTTCTAAGCATTTTCCAACCTATTTTGGCTTGAAAAGAAGCTATAACGGGGTTTTTGAATTTTTTTGCTATTTCTTTGGAATTTTCTATTACGCGTCGGGTAGGAACGAAACGAAACGATAATTTTTGTTTTCTCTCTTTTTCATCCTTTTCCAACCTGTTTTGGCTTCAAATGAAGGCATAATAGTATTTTTGAATTTTTTTGCTATTTTTTTGGAATTTTCTATTACGCGTCGGGTAGGAACGAAACGAAACGATAATTTTTATTTTCTCTCTTTCTCAGCATTTTCCAACCTATTTTTGCTTGAAAAGAAGCCATAATGAATTTTTTGAATTTTTTTGCTATTTTTTTGGAATTTTCTTTTACGCGTCGTGTAGGAACGAAACGAAATGATAATTTTTATTTCCTCTCTTTCAAGCATTTTCCATCCTATTTTGGCTTGAAGAGAAGCCATAACGGGGTTTTTGAATTTTTTGAATTTTTTTGCTATTTCTTTGGAATTTTCTATTACACGTCGGGTAGGAACGAAACGAAACAATAAGTTTGTTTTCTCTCTTTTTTAGCCTTTTCCAACATGTTTTGGTTTGAAATGAAGGCATAATGGTATTTTTGAATTTTTTGAATTTTTTTGCTATTTCTTTGGAATTTTCTATCACGCGTTGGGTAGAATCCAAAACGAAACAATAATTTCTATTTTCTCTCTTTTTCGGCCATTTCGAACCAGTTTTGGCTTGAAATGAAGCCATAATGGTATTTTTGAATTTTTTGAATTTTTTTGCTATTTTTTTGGAATTCTCTATTAAGCGTCGGGTAGGAACGAAACGAAACGATAATTTTTATTTTCTCTCTTTCTCAGCATTTTCCAACCTATTTTGGCTTGAAAAGAAGCCATAACGGGGTTTTTGAATTTTCTGAATTTTTTTGCTATTTCTTTGGAATTTTCTATTACACGTCGGGTAAGAACGAAACGAAACAATAAGTCTTGTTTTCTCTCTTTTTTAGCCTTTTCCAACATGTTTTGGTTTGAAATGAAGGCATAATGGTATTTTTGAATTTTTTGAATTTTTTTGCTATTTCTTTGGAATTTTCTATTACGCGTTGGGTAGAATCCAAAACGAAACAATAATTTCTATTTTCTCTCTTTTTCGGCCATTTCCAACCAGTTTTCGCTTGAAATGAAGCCATATTGGTATTTTTGAATTTTTTGAATTTTTTTGCTATTTTTTTGGAATTCTCTATTAAGCGTCGGGTAGGAACGAAACGAAACGATAATTTTTATTTTCTCTCTTTCTCAGCATTTTCCAACCTATTTTGGCTTGAAAAGAAGCCATAACGGGGTTTTTGAATTTTCTGAATTTTTTTGCTATTTCTTTGGAATTTTCTATTACGCGTCGGGTAGGAACGAAACGAAACAATAATTCTTGTTTTCTCTCTTTTTTAGCCTTTTCCAACATGTTTTGGTTTGAAATGAAGGCATAATGGTATTTTTGAATTTTTTGAATTTTTTTGCTATTTTTTTGGAATTCTCTATTATGCGTCGGGTAGGAACGAAACGAAACGATAATTTTTATTTTCTCTCTTTCTCAGCATTTTCCAACCTATTTTGGCTTCAAAAGAAGCCATAACGGGGTTTTTTAATTTTTTGAATTTTTATGCTATTTTTTTTTTAATTATCTCTTATGCGTCGTGTAGGAACGAAACGAAACAATAATTTTTGTTTTCCCTCTTTTTAGCCTTTGCCAACCTGTTTTGGCTTGAAATGAAGCCATAATAGTATTTTTGAATATTTTGAATATTTTTGCTATTTTTTTGGAATTCTCTATTAAGCGTCGGGTAGGAACGAAACGAAACGATAATTTTTATTTTCTCTCTTTCTCAGAATTTTCCAACCTATTTTGGCTTGAAAAGAAGCCATAATGGGGTTTTTGAATTTTTTTGGAATTTTCTTTTACGCGTCGTGTAGGAACGATACGAAATAATAATTTTTATTTCTTCTCTTTCTAAGCATTTTCCAACCTATTTTGGCTTGAAAAGAAGCTATAACGGGGTTTTTGAATTTTTTTGCTATTTCTTTGGAATTTTCTATTACGCGTCGGGTAGGAACGAAACGAAACGATAATTTTTATTTTCTCTCTTTCTCAGCATTTTCCAACGTATTTTTGCTTGAAAAGAAGCCATAATGAATTTTTTGAATTTTTTTCCTATTTTTTTGGAATTTTCTTTTACGCGTCATGTAGGAACGAAACGAAATGATAATTTTTATTTCCTCTCTTTCAAGCATTTTCCAACCTATTTTGGCTTGAAAAGAAGCCATAACGGGGTTTTTGAATTTTTTGAATTTTTTAGCTATTTCTTTGGAATTTTCTATTACACGTCGGGTAGGAACGAAACGAAACAATAAGTCTTGTTTCCTCTCTTTTTTAGCCTTTTCCAACATGTTTTGGTTTGAAATGAAGGCATAATGGTATTTTTGAATTTTTTGAATTTTTTTGCTATTTCTTTGGAATTTTCTATTACGCGTCGGGTAGGAACGAAACGAAATAATAATTCCTGTTTTCTCTCTTTTTTAGCCTTTTCCAACATGTTTTGGTTTGAAATGAAGGCATAATGGTATTTTTGAATTTTTTTGCTATTTTTTTGGAATTTTCTATTACGCGTCGGGTAGGAACGAAACGAAACGATAATTTTTGTTTTCTCTCTTTTTCATCCTTTTCCAACCTGTTTTGGCTTCAAATGAAGGCATAATAGTATTTTTGAATTTTTTTGCTATTTTTTTGGAATTTTCTATTACGCGTCGGGTAGGAACGAAACGAAACGATAATTTTTATTTTCTCTCTTTCTCAGCATTTTCCAACCTATTTTTGCTTGAAAAGAAGCCATTATGAATTTTTTGAATTTTTTTGCTATTTTTTTGGAATTTTCTTTTACGCGTCGTGTAGGAACGAAACGAAACGATAATTTTTATTTTCTCTCTTTCTCAGCATTTTCCAACCTATTTTGGCTTCAAAAGAAGCCATAACGGGGTTTTTTCATTTTTTGAATTTTTATGCTATTTTTTTTTTAATTATCTCTTATGCATCGTGTAGGAACGAAACGAAACAATAATTTTTGTTTTCTCCCTTTTTTAGCCTTTTCCATCCTGTTTTGGCTTGAAATGAAGCCATAATAGTATTTTTGAATATTTTTAATTTTATTGCTATTTTTTTGGAATTTTCTATTACGCGTCGGGTAGGAACGAAACGAAACGATAATTTTTATTTTCTCTCTTTCTCAGCATTTTCCAACCTATTTTGGCTTCAAAAGAAGCCATAACGGGGTTTTTTCATTTTTTGAATTTTTATGCTATTTTTTTTTTAATTATCTCTTATGCATCGTGTAGGAACGAAACGAAACAATAATTTTTGTTTTCTCTCTTTTTTAGCCTTTTCCAACCTGTTTTGGCATGAAATGAAGCCATAATAGTATTTTTGAATATTTTTAATTTTTTTGCTATTTCTTTGGAATTTTCTATTACGCGTCGGGTAGGAACGAAACGAAACGATAATTTTTATTTTCTCTCTTTCTCAGCATTTTCCAACCTATTTTTGCTTGAAAAGAAGCCATAATGAATTTTTTGAATTTTTTTGCTATTTTTTTGGAATTTTCTTTTACGCGTCGTGTAGGAACGAAACGAAATGATAATTTTTATTTCCTCTCTTTCAAGCATTTTCCAACCTATTTTGGCTTGAAAAGAAGCCATAACGGGGTTTTTGAATTTTTTGAATTTTTTTGCTATTTCTTTGGAATTTTCTATTACACGTCGGGTAGGAACGAAACGAAACAATAATTCTTGTTTTCTCTCTTTTTTAGCCTTTTCCAATATGTTTTGGTTTGAAATGAAGGCATAATGGTATTTTTGAATTTTTTGAATTTTTTTGCTATTTCTTTGGAATTTTCTATTACGCGTTGGGTAGAATCCAAAACGAAACAATAATTTCTATTTTCTCTCTTTTTCGGCCTTTTCCAACCAGTTTTGGCTTGAAATGAAGCCATAATGGTATTTTTGAATTTTTTGAATTTTTTTGCTATTTTTTTGGAATTCTCTATTAAGCGTCGGGTAGGAACGAAACGAAACGATAATTTTTATTTTCTCTCTTTCTCAGCATTTTCCAACCTATTTTGGCTTCAAAAGAAGCCATAACGGGGTTTTTTAATTTTTTGAATTTTTATGCTATTTTTTTTTTAATTATCTCTTATGCGTAGTGTAGGAACGAAACGAAACAATAATTTTTGTTTTCCCTCTTTTTAGCCTTTGCCAACCTGTTTTGGCTTGAAATGAAGCCATAATAGTATTTTTGAATATTTTGAATTTTTTTGCTATTTTTTTGGAATTCTCTATTAAGCGTCGGGTAGGAACGAAACGAAACGATAATTTTTATTTTCTCTCTTTCTCAGAATTTTCCAACCTATTTTGGCTTGAAAAGAAGCCATAATGGGGTTTTTGAATTTCTTTGCTATTTTTTTGGAATTTTCTTTTACGCGTCGTGTAGGAACGATACGAAATAATAATTTTTATTTCTTCTCTTTCTAAGCATTTTCCAACCTATTTTGGCTTGAAAAGATGCTATAACGGGGTTTTTGAATTTTTTTGCTATTTCTTTGGAATTTTCTATTACGCGTCGGGTAGGAACGAAACGAAACGATAATTTTTATTTTCTCTATTTCTCAGCATTTTCCAACCTATTTTTGCTTGAAAAGAAGCCATAATGAATTTTTTGAATTTTTTTGCTATTTTTTTGGAATTTTCTTTTACGCGTCGTGTAGGAACGAAACGAAATGATAAATTTATTTCCTCTCTTTCAAGCATTTTCCCACTTATTTTGGCTTGAAAAGAAGCCATAACGGGGTTTTTGAATTTTTTGAATTTTTTTGCTATTTCTTTGGAATTTTCTATTACACGTCGGGTAGGAACGAAACGAAACAATAAGTCTTGTTTTCTCTCTTTTTTAGCCTTTTCCAACATGTTTTGGTTTGAAATGAAGCCATAATGGTATTTTTGAATTTTTTGAATTTTTTTGCTATTTCTTTGGAATTTTCTATTACGCGTTGGGTAGAATCCAAAACGAAACAATAATTTCTATTTTCTCTCTTTTTCGGCCATTTCCAACCAGTTTTGGCTTGAAATGAAGCCATAATGGTATTTTTGAATTTTTTGAATTTTTTTGCTATTTTTTTGGAATTCTCTATTAAGCGTCGGGTAGGAACGAAACGAAACGATAATTTTTATTTTCTCTCTTTCTCAGCATTTTCCAACCTATTTTGGCTTGAAAAGAAGCCATAACGGGGTTTTTGAATTTTCTGAATTTTTTTGCTATTTCTTTGGAATTTTCTATTACACGTCGGGTAAGAACGAAACGAAACAATAAGTCTTGTTTTCTCTCTTTTTTAGCCTTTTCCATCATGTTTTGGTTTGAAATGAAGGCATAATGGTATTTTTGAATTTTTTGAATTTTTTTGCTATTTCTTTGGAATTTTCTATTACGCGTTGGGTAGAATCCAAAACGAAACAATAATTTCTATTTTCTTTCTTTTTCGGCCATTTCCAACCAGTTTTGGCTTGAAATGAAGCCATAATGGTATTTTTGAATTTTTTGAATTTTTTTGCTATTTTTTTGGAATTCTCTATTAAGCGTCGGGTAGGAACGAAACGAAACGATAATTTTTATTTTCTCTCTTTCTCAGCATTTTCCAACCTATTTTGGCTTGAAAAGAAGCCATAACGGGGTTTTTGAATTTTCTGAATTTTTTTGCTATTTCTTTGGAATTTTCTATTACGCGTCGGGTAGGAACGAAACGAAACAATAATTCTTGTTTTCTCTCTTTTTTAGCCTTTTCCAACATGTTTTGGTTTGAAATGAAGGCATAATGGTATTTTTGAATTTTTTGAATTTTTTTGCTATTTTTTTGGAATTCTCTATTAAGCGTCGGGTAGGAACGAAACGAAACGATAATTTTTATTTTCTCTCTTTCTCAGCATTTTCCAACCTATTTTGGCTTCAAAAGAAGCCATAACGGGGTTTTTTAATTTTTTGAATTTTTATGCTATTTTTTTTTTAATTATCTCTTATGCGTCGTGTAGGAACGAAACGAAACAATAATTTTTGTTTTCCCTCTTTTTAGCCTTTGCCAACCTGTTTTGGCTTGAAATGAAGCCATAATAGTATTTTTGAATATTTTGAATATTTTTGCTATTTTTTTGGAATTCTCTATTAAGCGTCGGGTAGGAACGAAACGAAACGATAATTTTTATTTTCTCTCTTTCTCAGAATTTTCCAACCTATTTTGGCTTGAAAAGAAGCCATAATGGGGTTTTTGAATTTTTTTGGAATTTTCTTTTACGCGTCGTGTAGGAACGATACGAAATAATAATTTTTATTTCTTCTCTTTCTAAGCATTTTCCAACCTATTTTGGCTTGAAAAGAAGCTATAACGGGGTTTTTGAATTTTTTTGCTATTTCTTTGGAATTTTCTATTACGCGTCGGGTAGGAACGAAACGAAACGATAATTTTTATTTTCTCTCTTTCTCAGCATTTTCCAACGTATTTTTGCTTGAAAAGAAGCCATAATGAATTTTTTGAATTTTTTTCCTATTTTTTTGGAATTTTCTTTTACGCGTCGTGTAGGAACGAAACGAAATGATAATTTTTATTTCCTCTCTTTCAAGCATTTTCCAACCTATTTTGGCTTGAAAAGAAGCCATAACGGGGTTTTTGAATTTTTTGAATTTTTTAGCTATTTCTTTGGAATTTTCTATTACACGTCGGGTAGGAACGAAACGAAACAATAAGTCTTGTTTTCTCTCTTTTTTAGCCTTTTCCAACATGTTTTGGTTTGAAATGAAGGCATAATGGTATTTTTGAATTTTTTGAATTTTTTTGCTATTTCTTTGGAATTTTCTATTACGCGTCGGGTAGGAACGAAACGAAATAATAATTCCTGTTTTCTCTCTTTTTTAGCCTTTTCCAACATGTTTTGGTTTGAAATGAAGGCATAATGGTATTTTTGAATTTTTTGAATTTTTTTGCTATTTTTTTGGAATTTTCTATTACGCGTCGGGTAGGAACGAAACGAAACGATAATTTTTGTTTTCTCTCTTTTTCATCCTTTTCCAACCTGTTTTGGCTTCAAATGAAGGCATAATAGTATTTTTGAATTTTTTTGCTATTTTTTTGGAATTTTCTATTACGCGTCGGGTAGGAACGAAACGAAACGATAATTTTTATTTTCTCTCTTTCTCAGCATTTTCCAACCTATTTTTGATTGAAAAGAAGCCATAATGAATTTTTTGAATTTTTTTGCTATTTTTTTGGAATTTTCTTTTACGCGTCGTGTAGGAACGAAACGAAACGATAATTTTTATTTTCTCTCTTTCTCAGCATTTTCCAACCTATTTTGGCTTCAAAAGAAGCCATAACGGGGTTTTTTCATTTTTTGAATTTTTATGCTATTTTTTTTTTAATTATCTCTTATGCATCGTGTAGGAACGAAACGAAACAATAATTTTTGTTTTCTCCCTTTTTTAGCCTTTTCCATCCTGTTTTGGCTTGAAATGAAGCCATAATAGTATTTTTGAATATTTTTAATTTTATTGCTATTTTTTTGGAATTTTCTATTACGCGTCGGGTAGGAACGAAACGAAACGATAATTTTTATTTTCTCTCTTTCTCAGCATTTTCCAACCTATTTTGGCTTCAAAAGAAGCCATAACGGGGTTTTTTCATTTTTTGAATTTTTATGCTATTTTTTTTTTAATTATCTCTTATGCATCGTGTAGGAACGAAACGAAACAATAATTTTTGTTTTCTCTCTTTTTTAGCCTTTTCCAACCTGTTTTGGCATGAAATGAAGCCATAATAGTATTTTTGAATATTTTTAATTTTTTTGCTATTTCTTTGGAATTTTCTATTACGCGTCGGGTAGGAACGAAACGAAACGATAATTTTTATTTTCTCTCTTTCTCAGCATTTTCCAACCTATTTTTGCTTGAAAAGAAGCCATAATGAATTTTTTGAATTTTTTTGCTATTTTTTTGGAATTTTCTTTTACGCGTCGTGTAGGAACGAAACGAAATGATAATTTTTATTTCCTCTCTTTCAAGCATTTTCCAACCTATTTTGGCTTGAAAAGAAGCCATAACGGGGTTTTTGAATTTTTTGAATTTTTTTGCTATTTCTTTGGAATTTTCTATTACACGTCGGGTAGGAACGAAACGAAACAATAATTCTTGTTTTCTCTCTTTTTTAGCCTTTTCCAATATGTTTTGGTTTGAAATGAAGGCATAATGGTATTTTTGAATTTTTTGAATTTTTTTGCTATTTCTTTGGAATTTTCTATTACGCGTTGGGTAGAATCCAAAACGAAACAATAATTTCTATTTTCTCTCTTTTTCGGCCTTTTCCAACCAGTTTTGGCTTGAAATGAAGCCATAATGGTATTTTTGAATTTTTTGAATTTTTTTGCTATTTTTTTGGAATTCTCTATTAAGCGTCGGGTAGGAACGAAACGAAACGATAATTTTTATTTTCTCTCTTTCTCAGCATTTTCCAACCTATTTTGGCTTCAAAAGAAGCCATAACGGGGTTTTTTAATTTTTTGAATTTTTATGCTATTTTTTTTTTAATTATCTCTTATGCGTAGTGTAGGAACGAAACGAAACAATAATTTTTGTTTTCCCTCTTTTTAGCCTTTGCCAACCTGTTTTGGCTTGAAATGAAGCCATAATAGTATTTTTGAATATTTTGAATTTTTTTGCTATTTTTTTGGAATTCTCTATTAAGCGTCGGGTAGGAACGAAACGAAACGATAATTTTTATTTTCTCTCTTTCTCAGAATTTTCCAACCTATTTTGGCTTGAAAAGAAGCCATAATGGGGTTTTTGAATTTCTTTGCTATTTTTTTGGAATTTTCTTTTACGCGTCGTGTAGGAACGATACGAAATAATAATTTTTATTTCTTCTCTTTCTAAGCATTTTCCAACCTATTTTGGCTTGAAAAGATGCTATAACGGGGTTTTTGAATTTTTTTGCTATTTCTTTGGAATTTTCTATTACGCGTCGGGTAGGAACGAAACGAAACGATAATTTTTATTTTCTCTATTTCTCAGCATTTTCCAACCTATTTTTGCTTGAAAAGAAGCCATAATGAATTTTTTGAATTTTTTTGCTATTTTTTTGGAATTTTCTTTTACGCGTCGTGTAGGAACGAAACGAAATGATAATTTTTATTTCCTCTCTTTCAAGCATTTTCCCACTTATTTTGGCTTGAAAAGAAGCCATAACGGGGTTTTTGAATTTTTTGAATTTTTTTGCTATTTCTTTGGAATTTTCTATTACACGTCGGGTAGGAACGAAACGAAACAATAAGTTTGTTTTCTCTCTTTTTTAGCCTTTTCCAACATGTTTTGGTTTGAAATGAAGGCATAATGGTATTTTTGAATTTTTTGAATTTTTTTGCTATTTCTTTGGAATTTTCTATTACGCGTTGGGTAGAATCCAAAACGAAACAATAATTTCTATTTTCTCTCTTTTTCGGCAATTTCCAACCAGTTTTGGCTTGAAATGAAGCCATAATGGTATTTTTGAATTTTTTGAATTTTTTTGCTATTTTTTTGGAATTCTCTATTAAGCGTCGGGTAGGAACGAAACGAAACGATAATTTTTATTTTCTCTCTTTCTCAGCATTTTCCAACCTATTTTGGCTTGAAAAGAAGCCATAACGGGGTTTTTTAATTTTTTGAATTTTTATGCTATTTTTTTTTTAATTATCTCTTATGCGTCGTGTAGGAACGAAACGAAACAATAAGTCTTGTTTTCTCTCTTTTTTAGCCTTTTCCAACATGTTTTGGTTTGAAATGAAGGCATAATGGTATTTTTGAATTTTTTGAATTTTTTTGCTATTTCTTTGGAATTTTCTATTACGCGTCGGGTAGGAACGAAACGAAATAATAATTCCTGTTTTCTCTCTTTTTTAGCCTTTTCCAACATGTTTTGGTTTGAAATGAAGGCATAATGGTATTTTTGAATTTTTTGAATTTTTTTGCTATTTCTTTGGAATTTTCTATTACGCGTCGGGTAGGAACGAAACGAAATAATAATTCCTGTTTTCTCTCTTTTTTAGCCTTTTCCAACATGTTTTGGTTTGAAATGAAGGCATAATGGTATTTTTGAATTTTTTGAATTTTTTTGCTATTTTTTTGGAATTTTCTATTACGCGTCGGGTAGGAACGAAACGAAACGATAATTTTTGTTTTCTCTCTTTTTCATCCTTTTCCAACCTGTTTTGGCTTCAAATGAAGGCATAATAGTATTTTTGAATTTTTTTGCTATTTTTTTGGAATTTTCTATTACGCGTCGTGTAGGAACGAAACGAAACGATAATTTTTATTTTCTCTCTTTCTCAGCATTTTCCAACCTATTTTGGCTTCAAAAGAAGCCATAACGGGGTTTTTTCATTTTTTGAATTTTTATGCTATTTTTTTTTTAATTA
Source organism: Quercus parvula (assembly GCA_030820535.1). NCBI lineage: Eukaryota > Viridiplantae > Streptophyta > Magnoliopsida > Fagales > Fagaceae > Quercus > Quercus parvula. The sequence continues at coordinate 51,547,312 of JAUAME010000001.1, forward strand.
TCTCTTATGCATCGTGTAGGAACGAAACGAAACAATAATTTTTGTTTTCTCCCTTTTTTAGCCTTTTCCATCCTGTTTTGGCTTGAAATGAAGCCATAATAGTATTTTTGAATATTTTTAATTTTATTGCTATTTTTTTGGAATTTTCTATTACGCGTCGGGTAGGATTGAAACGAAACGATAATTTTTATTTTCTCTCTTTCTCAGCATTTTCCAACCTATTTTGGCTTCAAAAGAAGCCATAACGGGGTTTTTTCATTTTTTGAATTTTTATGCTATTTTTTTTTTAATTATCTCTTATGCATCGTGTAGGAACGAAACGAAACAATAATTTCTATTTTCTCTATTTTTCGGCCTTTTCCAACCAGTTTTGGCTTGAAATGAAGCCATAATGGTATTTTTGAATTTTTTGAATTTTTTTGCTATTTTTTTGGAATTTTCTATAAAGCGTCGGGTAGGAACGAAACGAAACTATAATTTTTGTTCTCTCTCTTTTTCAGCCTTTTCCAACCTGTTTTGGCTTCAAATGAAGGCATAATGGTATTTTTGAATTTTTTGAATTTTTTTGCTATTTCTTTGGAATTTTCTATTACGCGTTGGGTAGAATCCAAAACGAAACAATAATTTTTATTTTCTCTCTTTTTCGGCCTTTTCCAACCAGTTTTGGCTTGGAATGAAGCCATAATGGTATTTTTGAATTTTTTGAATTTTTTTGCTATTTTTTTGGAATTCTCTATTAAGCGTCGGATAGGAACGAAACGAAACGATAATTTTTATTTTCTCTCTTTCTCAGCATTTTCCAACCTATTTTGGCTTGAAAAGAAGCCATAATGGGGTTTTTGAATTTTTTTGCTATTTTTTTGGAATTTTCTTTTACGCGTCATGTACGAACGAAACGAAACGATAATTTTTATTTCCTCTCTTTCTAAGCATTTTCCAACCTATTTTGGCTTGAAAAGAAGCCATAACGGGGTTTTTGAATTTTTTGAATTTCTTTGCTATTTCTTTGGAATTTTCTATTACGCGTCGGGTAGGAACAAAACGAAACAATAATTCTTGTTTTCTCTCTTTTTTAGCCTTTTCCAACATGTTTTGGTTTGAAATGAAGGCATAATGGTATTTTTGAATTTTTTGAATTTTTTTGCTATTTCTTTGGAATTTTCTATTACGCGTCGGGTAGGAACGAAACGAAATAATAATTCCTGTTTTCTCTCTTTTTTAGCCTTTTCCAACATGTTTTGGTTTGAAATGAAGGCATAATGGTATTTTTGAATTTTTTGAATTTTTTTGCTATTTTTTTGGAATTTTCTATTACGCGTCGGGTAGGAACGAAACGAAACGATAATTTTTGTTTTCTCTCTTTTTCATCCTTTTCCAACCTGTTTTGGCTTCAAATGAAGGCATAATAGTATTTTTGAATTTTTTTGCTATTTTTTTGGAATTTTCTATTACGCGTCGGGTAGGAACGAAACGAAACGATAATTTTTATTTTCTCTCTTTCTCAGCATTTTCCAACCTATTTTTGGTTGAAAAGAAGCCATAATGAATTTTTTGAATTTTTTTGCTATTTTTTTGGAATTTTCTTTTACGCGTCGTGTAGGAACGAAACGAAACGATAATTTTTATTTTCTCTCTTTCTCAGCATTTTCCAACCTATTTTGGCTTCAAAAGAAGCCATAACGGGTTTTTTTCATTTTTTGAATTTTTATGCTATTTTTTTTTTAATTATCTCTTATGCATCGTGTAGGAACGAAACGAAACAATAATTTTTGTTTTCTCCCTTTTTTAGCCTTTTCCATCCTGTTTTGGCTTGAAATGAAGCCATAATAGTATTTTTGAATATTTTTAATTTTATTGCTATTTTTTTGGAATTTTCTATTACGCGTCGTGTAGGAACGAAACGAAACGATAATTTTTATTTTCTCTCTTTCTCTGCATTTTCCAACCTATTTTGGCTTCAAAAGAAGCCATAACGGGGTTTTTTCATTTTTTGAATTTTTATGCTATTTTTTTTTTAATTATCTCTTATGCATCGTGTAGGAACGAAACGAAACAATAATTTTTGTTTTCTCTCTTTTTTAGCCTTTTCCAACCTGTTTTGGCATGAAATGAAGCCATAATAGTATTTTTGAATATTTTTAATTTTTTTGCTATTTCTTTGGAATTTTCTATTACGCGTCGGGTAGGAACGAAACGAAACGATAATTTTTATTTTCTCTCTTTCTCAGCATTTTCCAACCTATTTTTGCTTGAAAAGAAGCCATAATGAATTTTTTGAATTTTTTTCCTATTTTTTTGGAATTTTCTTTTACGCGTCGTGTAGGAACGAAACGAAATGATAATTTTTATTTCCTCTCTTTCAAGCATTTTCCAACCTATTTTGGCTTGAAAAGAAGCCATAACGGGGTTTTTGAATTTTTTGAATTTTTTTGCTATTTCTTTGGAATTTTCTATTACACGTCGGGTAGGAACGAAACGAAACAATAATTCTTGTTTTCTCTCTTTTTTAGCCTTTTCCAATATGTTTTGGTTTGAAATGAAGGCATAATGGTATTTTTGAATTTTTTGAATTTTTTTGCTATTTCTTTGGAATTTTCTATTACGCGTTGGGTAGAATCCAAAACGAAACAATAATTTCTATTTTCTCTCTTTTTCGGCCTTTTCCAACCAGTTTTGGCTTGAAATGAAGCCATAATGGTATTTTTGAATTTTTTGAATTTTTTTGCTATTTTTTTGGAATTCTATATTAAGCGTCGGGTAGGAACGAAACGAAACGATAATTTTTATTTTCTCTCTTTCTCAGCATTTTCCAACCTATTTTGGCTTCAAAAGAAGCCATAACGGGGTTTTTTAATTTTTTTAATTTTTATGCTATTTTTTTTTTAATTATCTCTTATGCGTAGTGTAGGAACGAAACGAAACAATAATTTTTGTTTTCCCTCTTTTTAGCCTTTGCCAACCTGTTTTGGCTTGAAATGAAGCCATAATAGTATTTTTGAATATTTTGAATTTTTTTGCTATTTTTTTGGAATTCTCTATTAAGCGTCGGGTAGGAACGAAACGAAACGATAATTTTTATTTTCTCTCTTTCTCAGAATTTTCCAACCTATTTTGGCTTGAAAAGAAGCCATAATGGGGTTTTTGAATTTCTTTGCTATTTTTTTGGAATTTTCTTTTACGCGTCGTGTAGGAACGATACGAAATAATAATTTTTATTTCTTCTCTTTCTAAGCATTTTCCAACCTATTTTGGCTTGAAAAGAAGCTATAACGGGGTTTTTGAATTTTTTTGCTATTTCTTTGGAATTTTCTATTACGCGTCGGGTAGGAACGAAACGAAACGATAATTTTTATTTTCTCTATTTCTCAGCATTTTCCAACCTATTTTTGCTTGAAAAGAAGCCATAATGAATTTTTTGAATTTTTTTGCTATTTTTTTGGAATTTTCTTTTACGCGTCGTGTAGGAACGAAACGAAATGATAATTTTTATTTCCTCTCTTTCAAGCATTTTCCCACTTATTTTGGCTTGAAAAGAAGCCATAACGGGGTTTTTGAATTTTTTGAATTTTTTTGCTATTTTTTTGGAATTTTCTATTACACGTCGGGTAGGAACGAAACGAAACAATAAGTTTGTTTTCTCTCTTTTTTAGCCTTTTCCAACATGTTTTGGTTTGAAATGAAGGCATAATGGTATTTTTGAATTTTTTGAATTTTTTTGCTATTTCTTTGGAATTTTCTATTACGCGTTGGGTAGAATCCAAAACGAAACAATAATTTCTATTTTCTCTCTTTTTCGGCCATTTCCAACCAGTTTTGGCTTGAAATGAAGCCATAATGGTATTTTTGAATTTTTTGAATTTTTTTGCTATTTTTTTGGAATTCTCTATTACGCGTCGTGTAGGAACGAAACGAAACGATAATTTTTATTTTCTCTCTTTCTCAGCATTTTCCAACCTATTTTGGCTTCAAAAGAAGCCATAACGGGGTTTTTTCATTTTTTGAATTTTTATGCTATTTTTTTTTTAATTATCTCTTATGCATCGTGTAGGAACGAAACGAAACAATAATTTTTGTTTTCTCCCTTTTTTAGCCTTTTCCATCCTGTTTTGGCTTGAAATGAAGCCATAATAGTATTTTTGAATATTTTTAATTTTATTGCTATTTCTTTGGAATTTTCTATTACGCGTCGGGTAGGAACGAAACGAAACGATAATTTTTATTTTCTCTCTTTCTCAGCATTTTCCAACCTATTTTTGCTTGAAAAGAAGCTATAATGAATTTTTTGAATTTTTTTCCTATTTTTTTGGAATTTTCTTTTACGCGTCGTGTAGAAACGAAACGAAATGATAATTTTTATTTCCTCTCTTTCAAGCATTTTCCAACCTATTTTGGCTTGAAAAGAAGCTATAACGGGGTTTTTGAATTTTTTTGCTATTTCTTTGGAATTTTCTATTACGCGTCGGGTACGAACGAAACGAAACGATAATTTTTATTTTCTCTCTTTCTCAGCATTTTCCAACGTATTTTTGCTTGAAAAGAAGCCATAATGAATTTTTTGAATTTTTTTCCTATTTTTTTGGAATTTTCTTTTACGCGTCGTGTAGGAACGAAACGAAATGATAATTTTTATTTCCTCTCTTTCAAGCATTTTCCAACCTATTTTGGCTTGAAAAGAAGCCATAACGGGGTTTTTGAATTTTTTGAATTATTTTGCTATTTGTTTGGAATTTTCTATTACACGTCGGGTAGGAACGAAACGAAACAATAAGTCTTGTTTTCTCTCTTTTTTAGCCTTTTCCAACATGTTTTGGTTTGAAATGAAGGCATAATGGTATTTTTGAATTTTTTGAATTTTTTTGCTATTTCTTTGGAATTTTCTATTACGCGTTGGGTAGAATCCAAAACGAAACAATAATTTCTATTTTCTCTCTTTTTCGGCCTTTTCCAACCAGTTTTGGCTTGAAATGAAGCCATAATGGTATTTTTGAATTTTTTGAATTTTTTTGCTATTTTTTTGGAATTCTCTATTAAGCGTCGGGTAGGAACGAAACGAAACGATAATTTTTATTTTCTCTCTTTCTCAGCATTTTCCAACCTATTTTGGCTTCAAAAGAAGCCATAATGGGGTTTTTTAATTTTCAGAATTTTTTTGCTATTTCTTTGGAATTTTCTATTACTCGTCGGATAGGAACGAAACGAAACGATAATTTTTATTTTCTCTCTTTCTCAGCATTTTCCAACCTATTTTGGCTTCAAAAGAAGCCATAACGGGGTTTTTTAATTTTTTGAATTTTTATGCTATTTTTTTTTTAATTATCTCTTATGCGTCGTGTAGGAACGAAACGAAACAATAATTTTTGTTTTCCCTCTTTTTAGCCTTTGCCAACCTGTTTTGGCTTGAAATGAAGCCATAATAGTATTTTTGAATATTTTGAATATTTTTGCTATTTTTTTGGAATTCTCTATTAAGCGTCGGGTAGGAACGAAACGAAACGATAATTTTTATTTTCTCTCTTTCTCAGAATTTTCCAACCTATTTTGGCTTGAAAAGAAGCCATAATGGGGTTTTTGAATTTTTTTTGGAATTTTCTTTTACGCGTCGTGTAGGAACGATACGAAATAATAATTTTTATTTCTTCTCTTTCTAAGCATTTTCCAACCTATTTTGGCTTGAAAAGAAGCTATAACGGGGTTTTTGAATTTTTTTGCTATTTCTTAGGAATTTTCTATTACGCGTCGGGTAGGAACGAAACGAAACGATAATTTTTATTTTCTCTCTTTCTCAGCATTTTCCAACGTATTTTTGCTTGAAAAGAAGCCATAATGAATTTTTTGAATTTTTTTCCTATTTTTTTGGAATTTTCTTTTACGCGTCGTGTAGGAACGAAACGAAATGATAATTTTTATTTCCTCTCTTTCAAGCATTTTCCAACCTATTTTGGCTTGAAAAGAAGCCATAACGGGGTTTTTGAATTTTTTGAATTTTTTTGCTATTTGTTTGGAATTTTCTATTACACGTCGGGTAGGAACGAAACGAAACAATAAGTCTTGTTTTCTCTCTTTTTTAGCCTTTTCCAACATGTTTTGGTTTGAAATGAAGGCATAATGGTATTTTTGAATTTTTTGAATTTTTTTGCTATTTCTTTGGAATTTTCTATTACGCGTTGGGTAGAATCCAAAACGAAACAATAATTTCTATTTTCTCTCTTTTTCGGCCATTTCCAACCAGTTTTGGCTTGAAATGAAACCATAATGGTATTTTTGAATATTTTGAATTTTTTTGCTATTTTTTTGGAATTCTCTATTAAGCGTCGGGTAGGAACGAAACGAAACGATAATTTTTATTTTCTCTCTTTCTCAGAATTTTCCAACCTATTTTGGCTTTAAAAGAAGCCATAATGGGGTTTTTGAATTTTTTTGCTATTTTTTTGGAATTTTCTTTTACGCGTCGTGTAGGAACGATACGAAATAATAATTTTTATTTCCTCTCTTTCTAAGCATTTTCCAACCTATTTTGGCTTGAAAAGAAGCTATAACGGGGTTTTTGAATTTTTTTGCTATTTCTTTGGAATTTTCTATTACGCGTCGGGTAGGAACGAAACGAAACAATAATTTTTGTTTTCTCTCTTTTTTAGCCTTTTCCAACATGTTTTGGTTTAAAATGAAGGCATAATGGTATTTTTGAATTTTTTTGCTATTTCTTTGGAATTTTCTATTACTCGTCGGGTAGGAACGAAACGAAACGATAATTTTTATTTTCACTCTTTCTCAGCATTTTCCAACCTATTTTGGCTTCAAAAAAAGCCATAACAGGGTTTTTTAATTTTTTGAATTTTTTAGCTATTTCTTTGGAATTTTCTATTACACGTCGGGTAGGAACTAAACAAAACAATAAGTCTTGTTTTCTCTCTTTTTTAGCCTTTTCCAACATGTTTTGGTTTGAAATGAAGGCATAATGGTATTTTTGAATTTTTTGAATTTTTTTGCTATTTCTTTGGAATTTTCTATTACGCGTCGGGTAGGAACGAAACGAAATAATAATTCCTGTTTTCTCTCTTTTTTAGCCTTTTCCAACATGTTTTGGTTTGAAATGAAGGCATAATGGTATTTTTGAATTTTTTGAATTTTTTTGCTATTTTTTTGGAATTTTCTATTACGCGTCGGGTAGGAACGAAACGAAACGATAATTTTTGTTTTCTCTCTTTTTCATCCTTTTCCAACCTGTTTTGGCTTCAAATGAAGGCATAATAGTATTTTTGAATTTTTTTGCTATTTTTTTGGAATTTTCTATTACGCGTCGGGTAGGAACGAAACGAAACGATAATTTTTATTTTCTCTCTTTCTCAGCATTTTCCAACCTATTTTTGCTTGAAAAGAAGCCATAATGAATTTTTTGAATTTTTTTGCTATTTTTTTGGAATTTTCTTTTACGCGTCGTGTAGGAACGAAACGAAACGATAATTTTTATTTTCTCTCTTTCTCAGCATTTTCCAACCTATTTTGGCTTCAAAAGAAGCCATAACGGGGTTTTTTCATTTTTTGAATTTTTATGCTATTTTTTTTTTAATTATCTCTTATGCATCGTGTAGGAACGAAACGAAACAATAATTTTTGTTTTCTCCCTTTTTTAGCCTTTTCCATCCTGTTTTGGCTTGAAATGAAGCCATAATAGTATTTTTGAATATTTTTAATTTTATTGCTATTTTTTTGGAATTTTCTATTACGCGTCGGGTAGGAACGAAACGAAACGATAATTTTTATTTTCTCTCTTTCTCAGCATTTTCCAACCTATTTTGGCTTCAAAAGAAGCCATAACGGGGTTTTTTCATTTTTTGAATTTTTATGCTATTTTTTTTTTAATTATCTCTTATGCATCGTGTAGGAAGGAAACGAAACAATAATTTCTATTTTCTCTATTTTTCGGCCTTTTCCAACCAGTTTTGGCTTGAAATGAAGCCATAATGGTATTTTTGAATTTTTTGAATTTTTTTGCTATTTTTTTGGAATTTTCTATAAAGCGTCGGGTAGGAACGAAACGAAACTATAATTTTTGTTCTCTCTCTTTTTCAGCCTTTTCCAACCTGTTTTGGCTTCAAATGAAGGCATAATGGTATTTTTGAATTTTTTGAATTTTTTTGCTATTTCTTTGGAATTTTCTATTACGCGTTGGGTAGAATCCAAAACGAAACAATAATTTTTATTTTCTCTCTTTTTCGGCCTTTTCCAACCAGTTTTGGCTTGGAATGAAGCCATAATGGTATTTTTGAATTTTTTGAATTTTTTTGCTATTTTTTTGGAATTCTCTATTAAGCGTCGGATAGGAACGAAACGAAACGATAATTTTTATTTTCTCTCTTTCTCAGCATTTTCCAACCTATTTTGGCTTGAAAAGAAGCCATAATGGGGTTTTTGAATTTTTTTGCTATTTTTTTGGAATTTTCTTTTACGCGTCATGTACGAACGAAACGAAACGATAATTTTTATTTCCTCTCTTTCTAAGCATTTTCCAACCTATTTTGGCTTGAAAAGAAGCCATAAAGGGGTTTTTGAATTTTTTGAATTTCTTTGCTATTTCTTTGGAATTTTCTATTACGCGTCGGGTAGGAACAAAACGAAACAATAATTCTTGTTTTCTCTCTTTTTTAGCCTTTTCCAACATGTTTTGGTTTGAAATGAAGGCATAATGGTATTTTTGAATTTTTTGAATTTTTTTGCTATTTCTTTGGAATTTTCTATTACGCGTCGGGTAGGAACGAAACGAAATAATAATTCCTGTTTTCTCTCTTTTTTAGCCTTTTCCAACATGTTTTGGTTTGAAATGAAGGCATAATGGTATTTTTGAATTTTTTGAATTTTTTTGCTATTTTTTTGGAATTTTCTATTACGCGTCGGGTAGGAACGAAACGAAACGATAATTTTTGTTTTCTCTCTTTTTCATCCTTTTCCAACCTGTTTTGGCTTCAAATGAAGGCATAATAGTATTTTTGAATTTTTTTGCTATTTTTTTGGAATTTTCTATTACGCGTCGGGTAGGAACGAAACGAAACGATAATTTTTATTTTCTCTCTTTCTCAGCATTTTCCAACCTATTTTTGCTTGAAAAGAAGCCATAATGAATTTTTTGAATTTTTTTGCTATTTTTTTGGAATTTTCTTTTACGCGTCGTGTAGGAACGAAACGAAACGATAATTTTTATTTTCTCTCTTTCTCAGCATTTTCCAACCTATTTTGGCTTCAAAAGAAGCCATAACGGGTTTTTTTCATTTTTTGAATTTTTATGCTATTTTTTTTTTAATTATCTCTTATGCATCGTGTAGGAACGAAACGAAACAATAATTTTTGTTTTCTCCCTTTTTTAGCCTTTTCCATCCTGTTTTGGCTTGAAATGAAGCCATAATAGTATTTTTGAATATTTTTAATTTTATTGCTATTTTTTTGGAATTTTCTATTACGCGTCGTGTAGGAACGAAACGAAACGATAATTTTTATTTTCTCTCTTTCTCTGCATTTTCCAACCTATTTTGGCTTCAAAAGAAGCCATAACGGGGTTTTTTCATTTTTTGAATTTTTATGCTATTTTTTTTTTAATTATCTCTTATGCATCGTGTAGGAACGAAACGAAACAATAATTTTTGTTTTCTCTCTTTTTTAGCCTTTTCCAACCTGTTTTGGCATGAAATGAAGCCATAATAGTATTTTTGAATATTTTTAATTTTTTTGCTATTTCTTTGGAATTTTCTATTACGCGTCGGGTAGGAACGAAACGAAACGATAATTTTTATTTTCTCTCTTTCTCAGCATTTTCCAACCTATTTTTGCTTGAAAAGAAGCCATAATGAATTTTTTGAATTTTTTTGCTATTTTTTTGGAATTTTCTTTTACGCGTCGTGTAGGAACGAAACGAAATGATAATTTTTATTTCCTCTCTTTCAAGCATTTTCCAACCTATTTTGGCTTGAAAAGAAGCCATAACGGGGTTTTTGAATTTTTTGAATTTTTTTGCTATTTCTTTGGAATTTTCTATTACACGTCGGGTAGGAACGAAACGAAACAATAATTCTTGTTTTCTCTCTTTTTTAGCCTTTTCCAATATGTTTTGGTTTGAAATGAAGGCATAATGGTATTTTTGAATTTTTTGAATTTTTTTGCTATTTCTTTGGAATTTTCTATTACGCGTTGGGTAGAATCCAAAACGAAACAATAATTTCTATTTTCTCTCTTTTTCGGCCTTTTCCAACCAGTTTTGGCTTGAAATGAAGCCATAATGGTATTTTTGAATTTTTTGAATTTTTTTGCTATTTTTTTGGAATTCTATATTAAGCGTCGGGTAGGAACGAAACGAAACGATAATTTTTATTTTCTCTCTTTCTCAGCATTTTCCAACCTATTTTGGCTTCAAAAGAAGCCATAACGGGGTTTTTTAATTTTTTTAATTTTTATGCTATTTTTTTTTTAATTATCTCTTATGCGTAGTGTAGGAACGAAACGAAACAATAATTTTTGTTTTCCCTCTTTTTAGCCTTTGCCAACCTGTTTTGGCTTGAAATGAAGCCATAATAGTATTTTTGAATATTTTGAATTTTTTTGCTATTTTTTTGGAATTCTCTATTAAGCGTCGGGTAGGAACGAAACGAAACGATAATTTTTATTTTCTCTCTTTCTCAGAATTTTCCAACCTATTTTGGCTTGAAAAGAAGCCATAATGGGGTTTTTGAATTTCTTTGCTATTTTTTTGGAATTTTCTTTTACGCGTCGTGTAGGAACGATACGAAATAATAATTTTTATTTCTTCTCTTTCTAAGCATTTTCCAACCTATTTTGGCTTGAAAAGAAGCTATAACGGGGTTTTTGAATTTTTTTGCTATTTCTTTGGAATTTTCTATTACGCGTCGGGTAGGAACGAAACGAAACGATAATTTTTATTTTCTCTATTTCTCAGCATTTTCCAACCTATTTTTGCTTGAAAAGAAGCCATAATGAATTTTTTGAATTTTTTTGCTATTTTTTTGGAATTTTCTTTTACGCGTCGTGTAGGAACGAAACGAAATGATAATTTTTATTTCCTCTCTTTCAAGCATTTTCCCACTTATTTTGGCTTGAAAAGAAGCCATAACGGGGTTTTTGAATTTTTTGAATTTTTTTGCTATTTTTTTGGAATTTTCTATTACACGTCGGGTAGGAACGAAACGAAACAATAAGTTTGTTTTCTCTCTTTTTTAGCCTTTTCCAACATGTTTTGGTTTGAAATGAAGGCATAATGGTATTTTTGAATTTTTTGAATTTTTTTGCTATTTCTTTGGAATTTTCTATTACGCGTTGGGTAGAATCCAAAACGAAACAATAATTTCTATTTTCTCTCTTTTTCGGCCATTTCCAACCAGTTTTGGCTTGAAATGAAGCCATAATGGTATTTTTGAATTTTTTGAATTTTTTTGCTATTTTTTTGGAATTCTCTATTACGCGTCGTGTAGGAACGAAACGAAACGATAATTTTTATTTTCTCTCTTTCTCAGCATTTTCCAACCTATTTTGGCTTCAAAAGAAGCCATAACGGGGTTTTTTCATTTTTTGAATTTTTATGCTATTTTTTTTTTAATTATCTCTTATGCATCGTGTAGGAACGAAACGAAACAATAATTTTTGTTTTCTCCCTTTTTTAGCCTTTTCCATCCTGTTTTGGCTTGAAATGAAGCCATAATAGTATTTTTGAATATTTTTAATTTTATTGCTATTTCTTTGGAATTTTCTATTACGCGTCGGGTAGGAACGAAACGAAACGATAATTTTTATTTTCTCTCTTTCTCAGCATTTTCCAACCTATTTTTGCTTGAAAAGAAGCTATAATGAATTTTTTGAATTTTTTTCCTATTTTTTTGGAATTTTCTTTTACGCGTCGTGTAGAAACTAAACGAAATGATAATTTTTATTTCCTCTCTTTCAAGCATTTTCCAACCTATTTTGGCTTGAAAAGAAGCTATAACGGGGTTTTTGAATTTTTTTGCTATTTCTTTGGAATTTTCTATTACGCGTCGGGTACGAACGAAACGAAACGATAATTTTTATTTTCTCTCTTTCTCAGCATTTTCCAACGTATTTTTGCTTGAAAAGAAGCCATAATGAATTTTTTGAATTTTTTTCCTATTTTTTTGGAATTTTCTTTTACGCGTCGTGTAGGAACGAAACGAAATGATAATTTTTATTTCCTCTCTTTCAAGCATTTTCCAACCTATTTTGGCTTGAAAAGAAGCCATAACGGGGTTTTTGAATTTTTTGAATTATTTTGCTATTTCTTTGGAATTTTCTATTACACGTCGGGTAGGAACGAAACGAAACAATAATTCTTGTTTTCTCTCTTTTTTAGCCTTTTCCAACATGTTTTGGTTTGAAATGAAGGCATAATGGTATTTTTGAATTTTTTGAATTTTTTTGCTATTTCTTTGGAATTTTCTATTACGCGTTGGGTAGAATCCAAAACGAAACAATAATTTCTATTTTCTCTCTTTTTCGGCCTTTTCCAACCAGTTTTGGCTTGAAATGAAGCCATAATGGTATTTTTGAATTTTTTGAATTTTTTTGCTATTTTTTTGGAATTCTCTATTAAGCGTCGGGTAGGAACGAAACGAAACGATAATTTTTATTTTCTCTCTTTCTCAGCATTTTCCAACCTATTTTGGCTTCAAAAGAAGCCATAATGGGGTTTTTTAATTTTCAGAACTTTTTGCTATTTCTTTGGAATTTTCTATTACTCGTCGGATAGGAACGAAACGAAACGATAATTTTTATTTTCTCTCTTTCTCAGCATTTTCCAACCTATTTTGGCTTCAAAAGAAGCCATAACGGGGTTTTTTAATTTTTTGAATTTTTATGCTATTTTTTTTTTAATTATCTCTTATGCGTCGTGTAGGAACGAAACGAAACAATAATTTTTGTTTTCCCTCTTTTTAGCCTTTGCCAACCTGTTTTGGCTTGAAATGAAGCCATAATAGTATTTTTGAATATTTTGAATATTTTTGCTATTTTTTTGGAATTCTCTATTAAGCGTCGGGTAGGAACGAAACGAAACGATAATTTTTATTTTCTCTCTTTCTCAGAATTTTCCAACCTATTTTGGCTTGAAAAGAAGCCATAATGGGGTTTTTGAATTTTTTTTGGAATTTTCTTTTACGCGTCGTGTAGGAACGATACGAAATAATAATTTTTATTTCTTCTCTTTCTAAGCATTTTCCAACCTATTTTGGCTTGAAAAGAAGCTATAACGGGGTTTTTGAATTTTTTTGCTATTTCTTTGGAATTTTCTATTACGCGTCGGGTAGGAACGAAACGAAACGATAATTTTTATTTTCTCTCTTTCTCAGCATTTTCCAACGTATTTTTGCTTGAAAAGAAGCCATAATGAATTTTTTGAATTTTTTTCCTATTTTTTTGGAATTTTCTTTTACGCGTCGTGTAGGAACGAAACGAAATGATAATTTTTATTTCCTCTCTTTCAAGCATTTTCCAACCTATTTTGGCTTGAAAAGAAGCCATAACGGGGTTTTTGAATTTTTTGAATTTTTTTGCTATTTGTTTGGAATTTTCTATTACACGTCGGGTAGGAACGAAACGAAACAATAAGTCTTGTTTTCTCTCTTTTTTAGCCTTTTCCAACATGTTTTGGTTTGAAATGAAGGCATAATGGTATTTTTGAATTTTTTGAATTTTTTTGCTATTTCTTTGGAATTTTCTATTACGCGTTGGGTAGAATCCAAAACGAAACAATAATTTCTATTTTCTCTCTTTTTCGGCCATTTCCAACCAGTTTTGGCTTGAAATGAAGCCATAATGGTATTTTTGAATTTTTTGAATTTTTTTGCTATTTTTTTGGAATTCTCTATTACGCGTCGTGTAGGAACGAAACGAAACGATAATTTTTATTTTCTCTCTTTCTCAGCATTTTCCAACCTATTTTGGCTTCAAAAGAAGCCATAACGGGGTTTTTTCATTTTTTGAATTTTTATGCTATTTTTTTTTTAATTATCTCTTATGCATCGTGTAGGAACGAAACGAAACAATAATTTTTGTTTTCTCCCTTTTTTAGCCTTTTCCATCCTGTTTTGGCTTGAAATGAAGCCATAATAGTATTTTTGAATATTTTTAATTTTATTGCTATTTCTTTGGAATTTTCTATTACGCGTCGGGTAGGAACGAAACGAAACGATAATTTTTATTTTCTCTCTTTCTCAGCATTTTCCAACCTATTTTTGCTTGAAAAGAAGCTATAATGAATTTTTTGAATTTTTTTCCTATTTTTTTGGAATTTTCTTTTACGCGTCGTGTAGAAACGAAACGAAATGATAATTTTTATTTCCTCTCTTTCAAGCATTTTCCAACCTATTTTGGCTTGAAAAGAAGCTATAACGGGGTTTTTGAATTTTTTTGCTATTTCTTTGGAATTTTCTATTACGCGTCGGGTACGAACGAAACGAAACGATAATTTTTATTTTCTCTCTTTCTCAGCATTTTCCAACGTATTTTTGCTTGAAAAGAAGCCATAATGAATTTTTTGAATTTTTTTCCTATTTTTTTGGAATTTTCTTTTACGCGTCGTGTAGGAACGAAACGAAATGATAATTTTTATTTCCTCTCTTTCAAGCATTTTCCAACCTTTTTTGGCTTGAAAAGAAGCCATAACGGGGTTTTTGAATTTTTTGAATTATTTTGCTATTTCTTTCGAATTTTCTATTACACGTCGGGTAGGAACGAAACGAAACAATAATTCTTGTTTTCTCTCTTTTTTAGCCTTTTCCAACATGTTTTGGTTTGAAATGAAGGCATAATGGTATTTTTGAATTTTTTGAATTTTTTTGCTATTTCTTTGGAATTTTCTATTACGCGTTGGGTAGAATCCAAAACGAAACAATAATTTCTATTTTCTCTCTTTTTCGGCCTTTTCCAACCAGTTTTGGCTTGAAATGAAGCCATAATGGTATTTTTGAATTTTTTGAATTTTTTTGCTATTTTTTTGGAATTCTCTATTAAGCGTCGGGTAGGAACGAAACGAAACGATAATTTTTATTTTCTCTCTTTCTCAGCATTTTCCAACCTATTTTGGCTTCAAAAGAAGCCATAATGGGGTTTTTTAATTTTCAGAACTTTTTGCTATTTCTTTGGAATTTTCTATTACTCGTCGGATAGGAACGAAACGAAACGATAATTTTTATTTTCTCTCTTTCTCAGCATTTTCCAACCTATTTTGGCTTCAAAAGAAGCCATAACGGGGTTTTTTAATTTTTTGAATTTTTATGCTATTTTTTTTTTAATTATCTCTTATGCGTCGTGTAGGAACGAAACGAAACAATAATTTTTGTATTCCCTCTTTTTAGCCTTTGCCAACCTGTTTTGGCTTGAAATGAAGCCATAATAGTATTTTTGAATATTTTGAATATTTTTGCTATTTTTTTGGAATTCTCTATTAAGCGTCGGGTAGGAACGAAACGAAACGATAATTTTTATTTTCTCTCTTTCTCAGAATTTTCCAACCTATTTTGGCTTGAAAAGAAGCCATAATGGGGTTTTTGAATTTTTTTTGGAATTTTCTTTTACGCGTCGTGTAGGAACGATACGAAATAATAATTTTTATTTCTTCTCTTTCTAAGCATTTTCCAACCTATTTTGGCTTGAAAAGAAGCTATAACGGGGTTTTTGAATTTTTTTGCTATTTCTTTGGAATTTTCTATTACGCGTCGGGTAGGAACGAAACGAAACGATAATTTTTATTTTCTCTCTTTCTCAGCATTTTCCAACGTATTTTTGCTTGAAAAGAAGCCATAATGAATTTTTTGAATTTTTTTCCTATTTTTTTGGAATTTTCTTTTACGCGTCGTGTAGGAACGAAACGAAATGATAATTTTTATTTCCTCTCTTTCAAGCATTTTCCAACCTATTTTGGCTTGAAAAGAAGCCATAACGGGGTTTTTGAATTTTTTGAATTTTTTTGCTATTTGTTTGGAATTTTCTATTACACGTCGGGTAGGAACGAAACGAAACAATAAGTCTTGTTTTCTCTCTTTTTTAGCCTTTTCCAACATGTTTTGGTTTGAAATGAAGGCATAATGGTATTTTTGAATTTTTTGAATTTTTTTGCTATTTCTTTGGAATTTTCTATTACGCGTTGGGTAGAATCCAAAACGAAACAATAATTTCTATTTTCTCTCTTTTTCGGCCATTTCCAACCAGTTTTGGCTTGAAATGAAACCATAATGGTATTTTTGAATATATTGAATTTTTTTGCTATTTTTTTGGAATTCTCTATTAAGCGTCGGGTAGGAACGAAACGAAACGATAATTTTTATTTTCTCTCTTTCTCAGAATTTTCCAACCTATTTTGGCTTTAAAAGAAGCCATAATGGGGTTTTTGAATTTTTTTGCTATTTTTTTGGAATTTTCTTTTACGCGTCGTGTAGGAACGATACGAAATAATAATTTTTATTTCCTCTCTTTCTAAGCATTTTCCAACCTATTTTGGCTTGAAAAGAAGCTATAACGGGGTTTTTGAATTTTTTTGCTATTTCTTTGGAATTTTCTATTACGCGTCGGGTAGGAACGAAACGAAACAATAATTTTTGTTTTCTCTCTTTTTTAGCCTTTTCCAACATGTTTTGGTTTAAAATGAAGGCATAATGGTATTTTTGAATTTTTTTTGCTATTTCTTTGGAATTTTCTATTACTCGTCGGGTAGGAACGAAACGAAACGATAATTTTTATTTTCACTCTTTCTCAGCATTTTCCAACCTATTTTGGCTTCAAAAAAAGCCATAACAGGGTTTTTTAATTTTTTGAATTTTTATGCTATTTTTTTTTTAATTATCTCTTATGCGTCGTGTAGGAACGAAACGAAACAATAATTCCTGTTTTCTCTCTTTTTTAGCCTTTTCCAACATGTTTTGGTTTGAAATGAAGGCATAATGGTATTTTTGAATTTTTTGAATTTTTTTGCTATTTTTTTGGAATTTTCTATTACGCGTCGGGTAGGAACGAAACGAAACGATAATTTTTGTTTTCTCTCTTTTTCAGCCTTTTCCAACCTGTTTTGGCTTCAAATGAAGGCATAATAGTATTTTTGAATTTTTTTGCTATTTTTTTGGAATTTTCTATTACGCGTCAGGTAGGAACGAAACGAAACGATAATTTTTATTTTCTCTCTTTCTCAGCATTTTCCAACCTATTTTGGCTTCAAAAGAAGCCATAACGGGGTTTTTTCATTTTTTGAATTTTTATGCTATTTTTTTTTTAATTATCTCTTATGCATCGTGTAGGAACGAAACGAAACAATAATTTTTGTTTTCTCCCTTTTTTAGCCTTTTCCATCCTGTTTTGGCTTGAAATGAAGCCATAATAGTATTTTTGAATATTTTTAATTTTATTGCTATTTCTTTGGAATTTTCTATTACGCGTCGGGTACGAACGAAACGAAACGATAATTTTTATTTTCTCTCTTTCTCAGCATTTTCCAACGTATTTTTGCTTGAAAAGAAGCCATAATGAATTTTTTGAATTTTTTTCCTATTTTTTTGGAATTTTCTTTTACGCGTCGTGTAGGAACGAAACGAAATGATAATTTTTATTTCCTCTCTTTCAAGCATTTTCCAACCTATTTTGGCTTGAAAAGAAGCCATAACGGGGTTTTTGAATTTTTTGAATTATTTTGCTATTTCTTTGGAATTTTCTATTACACGTCGGGTAGGAACGAAACGAAACAATAATTCTTGTTTTCTCTCTTTTTTAGCCTTTTCCAACATGTTTTGGTTTGAAATGAAGGCATAATGGTATTTTTGAATTTTTTGAATTTTTTTGCTATTTCTTTGGAATTTTCTATTACGCGTTGGGTAGAATCCAAAACGAACCAATAATTTCTATTTTCTCTCTTTTTCGGCCTTTTCCAACCAGTTTTGGCTTGAAATGAAGCCATAATGGTATTTTTGAATTTTTTGAATTTTTTTGCTATTTTTTTGGAATTCTCTATTAAGCGTCGGGTAGGAACGAAACGAAACGATAATTTTTATTTTCTCTCTTTCTCAGCATTTTCCAACCTATTTTGGCTTCAAAAGAAGCCATAATGGGGTTTTTTAATTTTCAGAACTTTTTGCTATTTCTTTGGAATTTTCTATTACTCGTCGGATAGGAACGAAACGAAACAATAATTTTTATTTTCTCTCTTTCTCAGCATTTTCCAACCTATTTTGGCTTCAAAAGAAGCCATAACGGGGTTTTTTAATTTTTTGAATTTTTATGCTATTTTTTTTTTAATTATCTCTTATGCGTCGTGTAGGAACGAAACGAAACAATAATTTTTGTTTTCCCTCTTTTTAGCCTTTGCCAACCTGTTTTGGCTTGAAATGAAGCCATAATAGTATTTTTGAATATTTTGAATATTTTTGCTATTTTTTTGGAATTCTCTATTAAGCGTCGGGTAGGAACGAAACGAAACGATAATTTTTATTTTCTCTCTTTCTCAGAATTTTCCAACCTATTTTGGCTTGAAAAGAAGCCATAATGGGGTTTTTGAATTTTTTTTGGAATTTTCTTTTACGCGTCGTGTAGGAACGATACGAAATAATAATTTTTATTTCTTCTCTTTCTAAGCATTTTCCAACCTATTTTGGCTTGAAAAGAAGCTATAACGGGGTTTTTGAATTTTTTTGCTATTTCTTTGGAATTTTCTATTACGCGTCGGGTAGGAACGAAACGAAACGATAATTTTTATTTTCTCTCTTTCTCAGCATTTTCCAACGTATTTTTGCTTGAAAAGAAGCCATAATGAATTTTTTGAATTTTTTTCCTATTTTTTTGGAATTTTCTTTTACGCGTCGTGTAGGAACGAAACGAAATGATAATTTTTATTTCCTCTCTTTCAAGCATTTTCCAACCTATTTTGGCTTGAAAAGAAGCCATAACGGGGTTTTTGAATTTTTTGAATTTTTTTGCTATTTGTTTGGAATTTTCTATTACACGTCGGGTAGGAACGAAACGAAACAATAAGTCTTGTTTTCTCTCTTTTTTAGCCTTTTCCAACATGTTTTGGTTTGAAATGAAGGCATAATGGTATTTTTGAATTTTTTGAATTTTTTTGCTATTTCTTTGGAATTTTCTATTACGCGTTGGGTAGAATCCAAAACGAAACAATAATTTCTATTTTCTCTCTTTTTCGGCCATTTCCAACCAGTTTTGGCTTGAAATGAAACCATAATGGTATTTTTGAATATTTTGAATTTTTTTGCTATTTTTTTGGAATTCTCTATTAAGCGTCGGGTAGGAACGAAACGAAACGATAATTTTTATTTTCTCTCTTTCTCAGAATTTTCCAACCTATTTTGGCTTTAAAAGAAGCCATAATGGGGTTTTTGAATTTTTTTGCTATTTTTTTGGAATTTTCTTTTACGCGTCGTGTAGGAACGATACGAAATAATAATTTTTATTTCCTCTCTTTCTAAGCATTTTCCAACCTATTTTGGCTTGAAAAGAAGCTATAACGGGGTTTTTGAATTTTTTTGCTATTTCTTTGGAATTTTCTATTACGCGTCGGGTAGGAACGAAACGAAACAATAATTTTTGTTTTCTCTCTTTTTTAGCCTTTTCCAACATGTTTTGGTTTAAAATGAAGGCATAATGGTATTTTTGAATTTTTTTTGCTATTTCTTTGGAATTTTCTATTACTCGTCGGGTAGGAACGAAACGAAACGATAATTTTTATTTTCACTCTTTCTCAGCATTTTCCAACCTATTTTGGCTTCAAAAAAAGCCATAACAGGGTTTTTTAATTTTTTGAATTTTTATGCTATTTTTTTTTTAATTATCTCTTATGCGTCGTGTAGGAACGAAACGAAACAATAATTCCTGTTTTCTCTCTTTTTTAGCCTTTTCCAACATGTTTTGGTTTGAAATGAAGGCATAATGGTATTTTTGAATTTTTTGAATTTTTTTGCTATTTTTTTGGAATTTTCTATTACGCGTCGGGTAGGAACGAAACGAAACGATAATTTTTGTTTTCTCTCTTTTTCAGCCTTTTCCAACCTGTTTTGGCTTCAAATGAAGGCATAATAGTATTTTTGAATTTTTTTGCTATTTTTTTGGAATTTTCTATTACGCGTCAGGTAGGAACGAAACGAAACGATAATTTTTATTTTCTCTCTTTCTCAGCATTTTCCAACCTATTTTGGCTTCAAAAGAAGCCATAACGGGGTTTTTTCATTTTTTGAATTTTTATGCTATTTTTTTTTTAATTATCTCTTATGCATCGTGTAGGAACGAAACGAAACAATAATTTTTGTTTTCTCCCTTTTTTAGCCTTTTCCCACCTGTTTTGGCTTGAAATGAAGCCATAATAGTATTTTTGAATATTTTTAATTTTTTTGCTATTTCTTTGAAATTTTCTATTACGCGTCGGGTAGGAACGAAACGAAACGATAATTTTTATTTTCTCTCTTTCTCAGCATTTTCCAACCTATTTTTGCTTGAAAAGAAGCCATAATGAATTTTTTGAATTTTTTTGCTATTTTTTTGGAATTTTCTTTTACGCGTCGTGTAGGAACGAAACGAAATGATAATTTTTATTTCCTCTCTTTCAAGCATTTTCCAACCTATTTTGGCTTGAAAAGAAGCCATAACAGGGTTTTTGAATTTTTTGAATTTTTTTGCTATTTCTTTGGAATTTTCTATTACACGTCGGGTAGGAACGAAACGAAACAATAAGTTTGTTTTCTCTCTTTTTTAGCCTTTTCCAACATGTTTTGGTTTGAAATGAAGGCATAATGGTATTTTTGAATTTTTTGAATTTTTTTGCTATTTCTTTGGAATTTTCTATTACGCGTTGGGTAGAATCCAAAACGAAACAATAATTTCTATTTTCTCTCTTTTTCGGCCATTTCCAACCAGTTTTGGCTTGAAATGAAGCCATAATGGTATTTTTGAATTTTTTGAATTTTTTTGCTATTTTTTTGGAATTCTCTATTAAGCGTCGGGTAGGAACGAAACGAAACGATAATTTTTATTTTCTCTCTTTCTCAGCATTTTCCAACCTATTTTGGCTTGAAAAGAAGCCATAACGGGGTTTTTGAATTTTCTGAATTTTTTTGCTATTTCTTTGGAATTTTCTATTACACGTCGGGTAAGAACGAAACGAAACAATAAGTCTTGTTTTCTCTCTTTTTTAGCCTTTTCCAACATGTTTTGGTTTGAAATGAAGGCATAATGGTATTTTTGAATTTTTTGAATTTTTTTGCTATTTCTTTGGAATTTTCTATTACGCGTTGGGTAGAATCCAAAACGAAACAATAATTTCTATTTTCTCTCTTTTTCGGCCATTTCCAACCAGTTTTGGCTTGAAATGAAGCCATAATGGTATTTTTGAATTTTTTGAATTTTTTTGCTATTTTTTTGGAATTCTCTATTAAGCGTCGGGTAGGAACGAAACGAAACGATAATTTTTATTTTCTCTCTTTCTCAGCATTTTCCAACCTATTTTGGCTTGAAAAGAAGCCATAACGGGGTTTTTGAATTTTCTGAATTTTTTTGCTATTTCTTTGGAATTTTCTATTACGCGTCGGGTAGGAACGAAACGAAACAATAATTCTTGTTTTCTCTCTTTTTTAGCCTTTTCCAACATGTTTTGGTTTGAAATGAAGGCATAATGGTATTTTTGAATTTTTTGAATTTTTTTGCTATTTTTTTGGAATTCTCTATTAAGCGTCGGGTAGGAACGAAACGAAACGATAATTTTTATTTTCTCTCTTTCTCAGCATTTTCCAACCTATTTTGGCTTCAAAAGAAGCCATAACGGGGTTTTTTAATTTTTTGAATTTTTATGCTATTTTTTTTTTAATTATCTCTTATGCGTCGTGTAGGAACGAAACGAAACAATAATTTTTGTTTTCCCTCTTTTTAGCCGTTGCCAACCTGTTTTGGCTTGAAATGAAGCCATAATAGTATTTTTGAATATTTTGAATATTTTTGCTATTTTTTTGGAATTCTCTATTAAGCGTCGGGTAGGAACGAAACGAAACGATAATTTTTATTTTCTCTCTTTCTCAGAATTTTCCAACCTATTTTGGCTTGAAAAGAAGCCATAATGGGGTTTTTGAATTTTTTTGGAATTTTCTTTTACGCGTCGTGTAGGAACGATACGAAATAATAATTTTTATTTCTTCTCTTTCTAAGCATTTTCCAACCTATTTTGGCTTGAAAAGAAGCTATAACGGGGTTTTTGAATTTTTTTGCTATTTCTTTGGAATTTTCTATTACGCGTCGGGTAGGAACGAAACGAAACGATAATTTTTATTTTCTCTCTTTCTCAGCATTTTCCAACGTATTTTTGCTTGAAAAGAAGCCATAATGAATTTTTTGAATTTTTTTCCTATTTTTTTGGAATTTTCTTTTACGCGTCGTGTAGGAACGAAACGAAATGATAATTTTTATTTCCTCTCTTTCAAGCATTTTCCAACCTATTTTGGCTTGAAAAGAAGCCATAACGGGGTTTTTGAATTTTTTGAATTTTTTAGCTATTTCTTTGGAATTTTCTATTACACGTCGGGTAGGAACGAAACGAAACAATAAGTCTTGTTTTCTCTCTTTTTTAGCCTTTTCCAACATGTTTTGGTTTGAAATGAAGGCATAATGGTATTTTTGAATTTTTTGAATTTTTTTGCTATTTCTTTGGAATTTTCTATTACGCGTCGGGTAGGAACGAAACGAAATAATAATTCCTGTTTTCTCTCTTTTTTAGCCTTTTCCAACATGTTTTGGTTTGAAATGAAGGCATAATGGTATTTTTGAATTTTTTGAATTTTTTTGCTATTTTTTTGGAATTTTCTATTACGCGTCGGGTAGGAACGAAACGAAACGATAATTTTTGTTTTCTCTCTTTTTCATCCTTTTCCAACCTGTTTTGGCTTCAAATGAAGGCATAATAGTATTTTTGAATTTTTTTGCTATTTTTTTGGAATTTTCTATTACGCGTCGGGTAGGAACGAAACGAAACGATAATTTTTATTTTCTCTCTTTCTCAGCATTTTCCAACCTATTTTTGCTTGAAAAGAAGCCATAATGAAATTTTTGAATTTTTTTGCTATTTTTTTGGAATTTTCTTTTACGCGTCGTGTAGGAACGAAACGAAACGATAATTTTTATTTTCTCTCTTTCTCAGCATTTTCCAACCTATTTTGGCTTCAAAAGAAGCCATAACGGGGTTTTTTCATTTTTTGAATTTTTATGCTATTTTTTTTTTAATTATCTCTTATGCATCGTGTAGGAACGAAACGAAACAATAATTTTTGTTTTCTCCCTTTTTTAGCCTTTTCCATCCTGTTTTGGCTTGAAATGAAGCCATAATAGTATTTTTGAATATTTTTAATTTTATTGCTATTTTTTTGGAATTTTCTATTACGCGTCGGGTAGGAACGAAACGAAACGATAATTTTTATTTTCTCTCTTTCTCAGCATTTTCCAACCTATTTTGGCTTCAAAAGAAGCCATAACGGGGTTTTTTCATTTTTTGAATTTTTATGCTATTTTTTTTTTAATTATCTCTTATGCATCGTGTAGGAAGGAAACGAAACAATAATTTCTATTTTCTCTATTTTTCGGCCTTTTCCAACCAGTTTTGGCTTGAAATGAAGCCATAATGGTATTTTTGAATTTTTTGAATTTTTTTGCTATTTTTTTGGAATTTTCTATAAAGCGTCGGGTAGGAACGAAACGAAACTATAATTTTTGTTCTCTCTCTTTTTCAGCCTTTTCCAACCTGTTTTGGCTTCAAATGAAGGCATAATGGTATTTTTGAATTTTTTGAATTTTTTTCCTATTTCTTTGGAATTTTCTATTACGCGTTGGGTAGAATCCAAAACGAAACAATAATTTTTATTTTCTCTCTTTTTCGGCCTTTTCCAACCAGTTTTGGCTTGGAATGAAGCCATAATGGTATTTTTGAATTTTTTGAATTTTTTTGCTATTTTTTTGGAATTCTCTATTAAGCGTCGGATAGGAACGAAACGAAACGATAATTTTTATTTTCTCTCTTTCTCAGCATTTTCCAACCTATTTTGGCTTGAAAAGAAGCCATAATGGGGTTTTTGAATTTTTTTGCTATTTTTTTGGAATTTTCTTTTACGCGTCATGTACGAACGAAACGAAACGATAATTTTTATTTCCTCTCTTTCTAAGCATTTTCCGACCTATTTTGGCTTGAAAAGAAGCCATAAAGGGGTTTTTGAATTTTTTGAATTTCTTTGCTATTTCTTTGGAATTTTCTATTACGCGTCGGGTAGGAACAAAACGAAACAATAATTCTTGTTTTCTCTCTTTTTTAGCCTTTTCCAACATGTTTTGGTTTGAAATGAAGGCATAATGGTATTTTTGAATTTTTTGAATTTTTTTGCTATTTCTTTGGAATTTTCTATTACGCGTCGGGTAGGAACGAAACGAAATAATAATTCCTGTTTTCTCTCTTTTTTAGCCTTTTCCAACATGTTTTGGTTTGAAATGAAGGCATAATGGTATTTTTGAATTTTTTGAATTTTTTTGCTATTTTTTTGGAATTTTCTATTACGCGTCGGGTAGGAACGAAACGAAACGATAATTTTTGTTTTCTCTCTTTTTCATCCTTTTCCAACCTGTTTTGGCTTCAAATGAAGGCATAATAGTATTTTTGAATTTTTTTGCTATTTTTTTGGAATTTTCTATTACGCGTCGGGTAGGAACGAAACGAAACGATAATTTTTATTTTCTCTCTTTCTCAGCATTTTCCAACCTATTTTTGCTTGAAAAGAAGCCATAATGAATTTTTTGAATTTTTTTGCTATTTTTTTGGAATTTTCTTTTACGCGTCGTGTAGGAACGAAACGAAACGATAATTTTTATTTTCTCTCTTTCTCAGCATTTTCCAACCTATTTTGGCTTCAAAAGAAGCCATAACGGGTTTTTTTCATTTTTTGAATTTTTATGCTATTTTTTTTTTAATTATCTCTTATGCATCGTGTAGGAACGAAACGAAACAATAATTTTTGTTTTCTCCCTTTTTTAGCCTTTTCCATCCTGTTTTGGCTTGAAATGAAGCCATAATAGTATTTTTGAATATTTTTAATTTTATTGCTATTTTTTTGGAATTTTCTATTACGCGTCGTGTAGGAACGAAACGAAACGATAATTTTTATTTTCTCTCTTTCTCAGCATTTTCCAACCTATTTTGGCTTCAAAAGAAGCCATAACGGGGTTTTTTCATTTTTTGAATTTTTATGCTATTTTTTTTTTAATTATCTCTTATGCATCGTGTAGGAACGAAACGAAACAATAATTTTTGTTTTCTCTCTTTTTTAGCCTTTTCCAACTTGTTTTGGCATGAAATGAAGCCATAATAGTATTTTTGAATATTTTTAATTTTTTTGCTATTTCTTTGGAATTTTCTATTACGCGTCGGGTAGGAACGAAACGAAACGATAATTTTTATTTTCTCTCTTTCTCAGCATTTTCCAACCTATTTTTGCTTGAAAAGAAGCCATAATGAATTTTTTGAATTTTTTTGCTATTTTTTTGGAATTTTCTTTTACGCGTCGTGTAGGAACGAAACGAAATGATAATTTTTATTTCCTCTCTTTCAAGCATTTTCCAACCTATTTTGGCTTGAAAAGAAGCCATAACGGGGTTTTTGAATTTTTTGAATTTTTTTGCTATTTCTTTGGAATTTTCTATTACACGTCGGGTAGGAACGAAACGAAACAATAATTCTTGTTTTCTCTCTTTTTTAGCCTTTTCCAATATGTTTTGGTTTGAAATGAAGGCATAATGGTATTTTTGAATTTTTTGAATTTTTTTGCTATTTCTTTGGAATTTTCTATTACGCGTTGGGTAGAATCCAAAACGAAACAATAATTTCTATTTTCTCTCTTTTTCGGCCTTTTCCAACCAGTTTTGGCTTGAAATGAAGCCATAATGGTATTTTTGAATTTTTTGAATTTTTTTGCTATTTTTTTGGAATTCTATATTAAGCGTCGGGTAGGAACGAAACGAAACGATAATTTTTATTTTCTCTCTTTCTCAGCATTTTCCAACCTATTTTGGCTTCAAAAGAAGCCATAACGGGGTTTTTTAATTTTTTTAATTTTTATGCTATTTTTTTTTTAATTATCTCTTATGCGTAGTGTAGGAACGAAACGAAACAATAATTTTTGTTTTCCCTCTTTTTAGCCTTTGCCAACCTGTTTTGGCTTGAAATGAAGCCATAATAGTATTTTTGAATATTTTGAATTTTTTTGCTATTTTTTTGGAATTCTCTATTAAGCGTCGGGTAGGAACGAAACGAAACGATAATTTTTATTTTCTCTCTTTCTCAGAATTTTCCAACCTATTTTGGCTTGAAAAGAAGCCATAATGGGGTTTTTGAATTTCTTTGCTATTTTTTTGGAATTTTCTTTTACGCGTCGTGTAGGAACGATACGAAATAATAATTTTTATTTCTTCTCTTTCTAAGCATTTTCCAACCTATTTTGGCTTGAAAAGAAGCTATAACGGGGTTTTTGAATTTTTTTGCTATTTCTTTGGAATTTTCTATTACGCGTCGGGTAGGAACGAAACGAAACGATAATTTTTATTTTCTCTATTTCTCAGCATTTTCCAACCTATTTTTGCTTGAAAAGAAGCCATAATGAATTTTTTGAATTTTTTTGCTATTTTTTTGGAATTTTCTTTTACGCGTCGTGTAGGAACGAAACGAAATGATAATTTTTATTTCCTCTCTTTCAAGCATTTTCCCACTTATTTTGGCTTGAAAAGAAGCCATAACGGGGTTTTTGAATTTTTTGAATTTTTTTGCTATTTTTTTGGAATTTTCTATTACACGTCGGGTAGGAACGAAACGAAACAATAAGTTTGTTTTCTCTCTTTTTTAGCCTTTTCCAACATGTTTTGGTTTGAAATGAAGGCATAATGGTATTTTTGAATTTTTTGAATTTTTTTGCTATTTCTTTGGAATTTTCTATTACGCGTTGGGTAGAATCCAAAACGAAACAATAATTTCTATTTTCTCTCTTTTTCGGCCATTTCCAACCAGTTTTGGCTTGAAATGAAGCCATAATGGTATTTTTGAATTTTTTGAATTTTTTTGCTATTTTTTTGGAATTCTCTATTACGCGTCGTGTAGGAACGAAACGAAACGATAATTTTTATTTTCTCTCTTTCTCAGCATTTTCCAACCTATTTTGGCTTCAAAAGAAGCCATAACGGGGTTTTTTCATTTTTTGAATTTTTATGCTATTTTTTTTTTAATTATCTCTTATGCATCGTGTAGGAACGAAACGAAACAATAATTTTTGTTTTCTCCCTTTTTTAGCCTTTTCCATCCTGTTTTGGCTTGAAATGAAGCCATAATAGTATTTTTGAATATTTTTAATTTTATTGCTATTTCTTTGGAATTTTCTATTACGCGTCGGGTAGGAACGAAACGAAACGATAATTTTTATTTTCTCTCTTTCTCAGCATTTTCCAACCTATTTTTGCTTGAAAAGAAGCTATAATGAATTTTTTGAATTTTTTTCCTATTTTTTTGGAATTTTCTTTTACGCGTCGTGTAGAAACGAAACGAAATGATAATTTTTATTTCCTCTCTTTCAAGCATTTTCCAACCTATTTTGGCTTGAAAAGAAGCTATAACGGGGTTTTTGAATTTTTTTGCTATTTCTTTGGAATTTTCTATTACGCGTCGGGTACGAACGAAACGAAACGATAATTTTTATTTTCTCTCTTTCTCAGCATTTTCCAACGTATTTTTGCTTGAAAAGAAGCCATAATGAATTTTTTGAATTTTTTTCCTATTTTTTTGGAATTTTCTTTTACGCGTCGTGTAGGAACGAAACGAAATGATAATTTTTATTTCCTCTCTTTCAAGCATTTTCCAACCTATTTTGGCTTGAAAAGAAGCCATAACGGGGTTTTTGAATTTTTTGAATTATTTTGCTATTTCTTTGGAATTTTCTATTACACGTCGGGTAGGAACGAAACGAAACAATAATTCTTGTTTTCTCTCTTTTTTAGCCTTTTCCAACATGTTTTGGTTTGAAATGAAGGCATAATGGTATTTTTGAATTTTTTGAATTTTTTTGCTATTTCTTTGGAATTTTCTATTACGCGTTGGGTAGAATCCAAAACGAAACAATAATTTCTATTTTCTCTCTTTTTCGGCCTTTTCCAACCAGTTTTGGCTTGAAATGAAGCCATAATGGTATTTTTGAATTTTTTGAATTTTTTTGCTATTTTTTTGGAATTCTCTATTAAGCGTCGGGTAGGAACGAAACGAAACGATAATTTTTATTTTCTCTCTTTCTCAGCATTTTCCAACCTATTTTGGCTTCAAAAGAAGCCATAATGGGGTTTTTTAATTTTCAGAATTTTTTTGCTATTTCTTTGGAATTTTCTATTACTCGTCGGATAGGAACGAAACGAAACGATAATTTTTATTTTCTCTCTTTCTCAGCATTTTCCAACCTATTTTGGCTTGAAAAGAAGCCATAATGGGGTTTTTGAATTTCTTTGCTATTTTTTTGGAATTTTCTTTTACGCGTCGTGTAGGAACGATACGAAATAATAATTTTTATTTCTTCTCTTTCTAAGCATTTTCCAACCTATTTTGGCTTGAAAAGAAGCTATAACGGGGTTTTTGAATTTTTTTGCTATTTCTTTGGAATTTTCTATTACGCGTCGGGTAGGAACGAAACGAAACGATAATTTTTATTTTCTCTATTTCTCAGCATTTTCCAACCTATTTTTGCTTGAAAAGAAGCCATAATGAATTTTTTGAATTTTTTTGCTATTTTTTTGGAATTTTCTTTTACGCGTCGTGTAGGAACGAAACGAAATGATAATTTTTATTTCCTCTCTTTCAAGCATTTTCCCACTTATTTTGGCTTGAAAAGAAGCCATAACGGGGTTTTTGAATTTTTTGAATTTTTTTGCTATTTTTTTGGAATTTTCTATTACACGTCGGGTAGGAACGAAACGAAACAATAAGTTTGTTTTCTCTCTTTTGTAGCCTTTTCCAACATGTTTTGGTTTGAAATGAAGGCATAATGGTATTTTTGAATTTTTTGAATTTTTTTGCTATTTCTTTGGAATTTTCTATTACGCGTTGGGTAGAATCCAAAACGAAACAATAATTTCTATTTTCTCTCTTTTTCGGCCATTTCCAACCAGTTTTGGCTTGAAATGAAGCCATAATGGTATTTTTGAATTTTTTGAATTTTTTTGCTATTTTTTTGGAATTCTCTATTACGCGTCGTGTAGGAACGAAACGAAACGATAATTTTTATTTTCTCTCTTTCTCAGCATTTTCCAACCTATTTTGGCTTCAAAAGAAGCCATAACGGGGTTTTTTCATTTTTTGAATTTTTATGCTATTTTTTTTTTAATTATCTCTTATGCATCGTGTAGGAACGAAACGAAACAATAATTTTTGTTTTCTCCCTTTTTTAGCCTTTTCCATCCTGTTTTGGCTTGAAATGAAGCCATAATAGTATTTTTGAATATTTTTAATTTTATTGCTATTTCTTTGGAATTTTCTATAACGCGTCGGGTAGGAACGAAACGAAACGATAATTTTTATTTTCTCTCTTTCTCAGCATTTTCCAACCTATTTTTGCTTGAAAAGAAGCTATAATGAATTTTTTGAATTTTTTTCCTATTTTTTTGGAATTTTCTTTTACGCGTCGTGTAGAAACGAAACGAAATGATAATTTTTATTTCCTCTCTTTCAAGCATTTTCCAACCTATTTTGGCTTGAAAAGAAGCTATAACGGGGTTTTTGAATTTTTTTGCTATTTCTTTGGAATTTTCTATTACGCGTCGGGTACGAACGAAACGAAACGATAATTTTTATTTTCTCTCTTTCTCAGCATTTTCCAACGTATTTTTGCTTGAAAAGAAGCCATAATGAATTTTTTGAATTTTTTTCCTATTTTTTTGGAATTTTCTTTTACGCGTCGTGTAGGAACGAAACGAAATGATAATTTTTATTTCCTCTCTTTCAAGCATTTTCCAACCTATTTTGGCTTGAAAAGAAGCCAAAACGGGGTTTTTGAATTTTTTGAATTATTTTGCTATTTCTTTGGAATTTTCTATTACACGTCGGGTAGGAACGAAACGAAACAATAATTCTTGTTTTCTCTCTTTTTTAGCCTTTTCCAACATGTTTTGGTTTGAAATGAAGGCATAATGGTATTTTTGAATTTTTTGAATCTTTTTGCTATTTCTTTGGAATTTTCTATTACGCGTTGGGTAGAATCCAAAACGAAACAATAATTTCTATTTTCTCTCTTTTTCGGCCTTTTCCAACCAGTTTTGGCTTGAAATGAAGCCATAATGGTATTTTTGAATTTTTTGAATTTTTTTGCTATTTTTTTGGAATTCTCTATTAAGCGTCGGGTAGGAACGAAACGAAACGATAATTTTTATTTTCTCTCTTTCTCAGCATTTTCCAACCTATTTTGGCTTCAAAAGAAGCCATAATGGGGTTTTTTAATTTTCAGAATTTTTTTGCTATTTCTTTGGAATTTTCTATTACTCGTCGGATAGGAACGAAACGAAACGATAATTTTTATTTTCTCTCTTTCTCAGCATTTTCCAACCTATTTTGGCTTGAAAAGAAGCCATAATGGGGTTTTTGAATTTCTTTGCTATTTTTTTGGAATTTTCTTTTACGCGTCGTGTAGGAACGATACGAAATAATAATTTTTATTTCTTCTCTTTCTAAGCATTTTCCAACCTATTTTGGCTTGAAAAGAAGCTATAACGGGGTTTTTGAATTTTTTTGCTATTTCTTTGGAATTTTCTATTACGCGTCGGGTAGGAACGAAACGAAACGATAATTTTTATTTTCTCTATTTCTCAGCATTTTCCAACCTATTTTTGCTTGAAAAGAAGCCATAATGAATTTTTTGAATTTTTTTGCTATTTTTTTGGAATTTTCTTTTACGCGTCGTGTAGGAACGAAACGAAATGATAATTTTTATTTCCTCTCTTTCAAGCATTTTCCCACTTATTTTGGCTTGAAAAGAAGCCATAACGGGGTTTTTGAATTTTTTGAATTTTTTTGCTATTTTTTTGGAATTTTCTATTACACGTCGGGTAGGAACGAAACGAAACAATAAGTTTGTTTTCTCTCTTTTGTAGCCTTTTCCAACATGTTTTGGTTTGAAATGAAGGCATAATGGTATTTTTGAATTTTTTGAATTTTTTTGCTATTTCTTTGGAATTTTCTATTACGCGTTGGGTAGAATCCAAAACGAAACAATAATTTCTATTTTCTCTCTTTTTCGGCCATTTCCAACCAGTTTTGGCTTGAAATGAAGCCATAATGGTATTTTTGAATTTTTTGAATTTTTTTGCTATTTTTTTGGAATTCTCTATTACGCGTCGTGTAGGAACGAAACGAAACGATAATTTTTATTTTCTCTCTTTCTCAGCATTTTCCAACCTATTTTGGCTTCAAAAGAAGCCATAACGGGGTTTTTTCATTTTTTGAATTTTTATGCTATTTTTTTTTTAATTATCTCTTATGCATCGTGTAGGAACGAAACGAAACAATAATTTTTGTTTTCTCCCTTTTTTAGCCTTTTCCATCCTGTTTTGGCTTGAAATGAAGCCATAATAGTATTTTTGAATATTTTTAATTTTATTGCTATTTCTTTGGAATTTTCTATAACGCGTCGGGTAGGAACGAAACGAAACGATAATTTTTATTTTCTCTCTTTCTCAGCATTTTCCAACCTATTTTTGCTTGAAAAGAAGCTATAATGAATTTTTTGAATTTTTTTCCTATTTTTTTGGAATTTTCTTTTACGCGTCGTGTAGAAACGAAACGAAATGATAATTTTTATTTCCTCTCTTTCAAGCATTTTCCAACCTATTTTGGCTTGAAAAGAAGCTATAACGGAGTTTTTGAATTTTTTTGCTATTTCTTTGGAATTTTCTATTACGCGTCGGGTACGAACGAAACGAAACGATAATTTTTATTTTCTCTCTTTCTCAGCATTTTCCAACGTATTTTTGCTTGAAAAGAAGCCATAATGAATTTTTTGAATTTTTTTCCTATTTTTTTGGAATTTTCTTTTACGCGTCGTGTAGGAACGAAACGAAATGATAATTTTTATTTCCTCTCTTTCAAGCATTTTCCAACCTATTTTGGCTTGAAAAGAAGCCAAAACGGGGTTTTTGAATTTTTTGAATTATTTTGCTATTTCTTTGGAATTTTCTATTACACGTCGGGTAGGAACGAAACGAAACAATAATTCTTGTTTTCTCTCTTTTTTAGCCTTTTCCAACATGTTTTGGTTTGAAATGAAGGCATAATGGTATTTTTGAATTTTTTGAATCTTTTTGCTATTTCTTTGGAATTTTCTATTACGCGTTGGGTAGAATCCAAAACGAAACAATAATTTCTATTTTCTCTCTTTTTCGGCCTTTTCCAACCAGTTTTGGCTTGAAATGAAGCCATAATGGTATTTTTGAATTTTTTGAATTTTTTTGCTATTTTTTTGGAATTCTCTATTAAGCGTCGGGTAGGAACGAAACGAAACGATAATTTTTATTTTCTCTCTTTCTCAGCATTTTCCAACCTATTTTGGCTTCAAAAGAAGCCATAATGGGGTTTTTTAATTTTCAGAATTTTTTTGCTATTTCTTTGGAATTTTCTATTACTCGTCGGATAGGAACGAAACGAAACGATAATTTTTATTTTCTCTCTTTCTCAGCATTTTCCAACCTATTTTGGCTTGAAAAGAAGCCATAATGGGGTTTTTGAATTTCTTTGCTATTTTTTTGGAATTTTCTTTTACGCGTCGTGTAGGAACGATACGAAATAATAATTTTTATTTCTTCTCTTTCTAAGCATTTTCCAACCTATTTTGGCTTGAAAAGAAGCTATAACGGGGTTTTTGAATTTTTTTGCTATTTCTTTGGAATTTTCTATTACGCGTCGGGTAGGAACGAAACGAAACGATAATTTTTATTTTCTCTATTTCTCAGCATTTTCCAACCTATTTTTGCTTGAAAAGAAGCCATAATGAATTTTTTGAATTTTTTTGCTATTTTTTTGGAATTTTCTTTTACGCGTCGTGTAGGAACGAAACGAAATGATAATTTTTATTTCCTCTCTTTCAAGCATTTTCCCACTTATTTTGGCTTGAAAAGAAGCCATAACGGGGTTTTTGAATTTTTTGAATTTTTTTGCTATTTTTTTGGAATTTTCTATTACACGTCGGGTAGGAACGAAACGAAACAATAAGTTTGTTTTCTCTCTTTTTTAGCCTTTTCCAACATGTTTTGGTTTGAAATGAAGGCATAATGGTATTTTTGAATTTTTTGAATTTTTTTGCTATTTCTTTGGAATTTTCTATTACGCGTTGGGTAGAATCCAAAACGAAACAATAATTTCTATTTTCTCTCTTTTTCGGCCATTTCCAACCAGTTTTGGCTTGAAATGAAGCCATAATGGTATTTTTGAATTTTTTGAATTTTTTTGCTATTTTTTTGGAATTCTCTATTACGCGTCGTGTAGGAACGAAACGAAACGATAATTTTTATTTTCTCTCTTTCTCAGCATTTTCCAACCTATTTTGGCTTCAAAAGAAGCCATAACGGGGTTTTTTCATTTTTTGAATTTTTATGCTATTTTTTTTTTAATTATCTCTTATGCATCGTGTAGGAACGAAACGAAACAATAATTTTTGTTTTCTCCCTTTTTTAGCCTTTTCCATCCTGTTTTGGCTTGAAATGAAGCCATAATAGTATTTTTGAATATTTTTAATTTTATTGCTATTTCTTTGGAATTTTCTATAACGCGTCGGGTAGGAACGAAACGAAACGATAATTTTTATTTTCTCTCTTTCTCAGCATTTTCCAACCTATTTTTGCTTGAAAAGAAGCTATAATGAATTTTTTGAATTTTTTTCCTATTTTTTTGGAATTTTCTTTTACGCGTCGTGTAGAAACGAAACGAAATGATAATTTTTATTTCCTCTCTTTCAAGCATTTTCCAACCTATTTTGGCTTGAAAAGAAGCTATAACGGGGTTTTTGAATTTTTTTGCTATTTCTTTGGAATTTTCTATTACGCGTCGGGTACGAACGAAACGAAACGATAATTTTTATTTTCTCTCTTTCTCAGCATTTTCCAACGTATTTTTGCTTGAAAAGAAGCCATAATGAATTTTTTGAATTTTTTTCCTATTTTTTTGGAATTTTCTTTTACGCGTCGTGTAGGAACGAAACGAAATGATAATTTTTATTTCCTCTCTTTCAAGCATTTTCCAACCTATTTTGGCTTGAAAAGAAGCCATAACGGGGTTTTTGAATTTTTTGAATTATTTTGCTATTTCTTTGGAATTTTCTATTACACGTCGGGTAGGAACGAAACGAAACAATAATTCTTGTTTTCTCTCTTTTTTAGCCTTTTCCAACATGTTTTGGTTTGAAATGAAGGCATAATGGTATTTTTAAATTTTTTGAATTTTTTTGCTATTTCTTTGGAATTTTCTATTACGCGTTGGGTAGAATCCAAAACGAAACAATAATTTCTATTTTCTCTCTTTTTCGGCCTTTTCCAACCAGTTTTGGCTTGAAATGAAGCCATAATGGTATTTTTGAATTTTTTGAATTTTTTTGCTATTTTTTTGGAATTCTCTATTAAGCGTCGGGTAGGAACGAAACGAAACGATAATTTTTATTTTCTCTCTTTCTCAGCATTTTCCAACCTATTTTGGCTTCAAAAGAAGCCATAATGGGGTTTTTTAATTTTCAGAATTTTTTTGCTATTTCTTTGGAATTTTCTATTACTCGTCGGATAGGAACGAAACGAAACGATAATTTTTATTTTCTCTCTTTCTCAGCATTTTCCAACCTA
This sequence comes from Quercus parvula, assembly GCA_030820535.1. Taxonomy (NCBI): domain Eukaryota; kingdom Viridiplantae; phylum Streptophyta; class Magnoliopsida; order Fagales; family Fagaceae; genus Quercus; species Quercus parvula. The sequence continues at coordinate 51,582,223 of JAUAME010000001.1, forward strand.
TTTTGGCTTCAAAAGAAGCCATAACGGGGTTTTTTAATTTTTTGAATTTTTATGCTATTTTTTTTTTAATTATCTCTTATGCGTCGTGTAGGAACGAAACGAAACAATAATTTTTGTTTTCCCTCTTTTTAGCCTTTGCCAACCTGTTTTGGCTTGAAATGAAGCCATAATAGTATTTTTGAATATTTTGAATATTTTTGCTATTTTTTTGGAATTCTCTATTAAGCGTCGGGTAGGAACGAAACGAAACGATAATTTTTATTTTCTCTCTTTCTCAGAATTTTCCAACCTATTTTGGTTTGAAAAGAAGCCATAATGGGGTTTTTGAATTTTTTTTGGAATTTTCTTTTACGCGTCGTGTAGGAACGATACGAAATAATAATTTTTATTTCTTCTCTTTCTAAGCATTTTCCAACCTATTTTGACTTGAAAAGAAGCTATAACGGGGTTTTTGAATTTTTTTGCTATTTCTTTGGAATTTTCTATTACGCGTCGGGTAGGAACGAAACGAAACGATAATTTTTATTTTCTCTCTTTCTCAGCATTTTCCAACGTATTTTTGCTTGAAAAGAAGCCATAATGAATTTTTTGAATTTTTTTCCTATTTTTTTGGAATTTTCTTTTACGCGTCGTGTAGGAACGAAACGAAATGATAATTTTTATTTCCTCTCTTTCAAGCATTTTCCAACCTATTTTGGCTTGAAAAGAAGCCATAATGGGGTTTCTGAATTTTTTGAATTTTTTTGCTATTTGTTTGGAATTTTCTATTACACGTCGGGTAGGAACGAAACGAAACAATAAGTCTTGTTTTCTCTCTTTTTTAGCCTTTTCCAACATGTTTTGGTTTGAAATGAAGGCATAATGGTATTTTTGAATTTTTTGAATTTTTTTGCTCTTTCTTTGGAATTTTCTATTACGCGTTGGGTAGAATCCAAAACGAAACAATAATTTCTATTTTCTCTCTTTTTCGGCCATTTCCAACCAGTTTTGGCTTGAAATGAAACCATAATGGTATTTTTGAATATTTTGAATTTTTTTGCTATTTTTTTGGAATTCTCTATTAAGCGTCGGGTAGGAACGAAACGAAACGATAATTTTTATTTTCTCTCTTTCTCAGAATTTTCCAACCTATTTTGGCTTTAAAAGAAGCCATAATGGGGTTTTTGAATTTTTTTGCTATTTTTTTGGAATTTTCTTTTACGCGTCGTGTAGGAACGATACGAAATAATAATTTTTATTTCCTCTCTTTCTAAGCATTTTCCAACCTATTTTGGCTTGAAAAGAAGCTATAACGGGGTTTTTGAATTTTTTTGCTATTTCTTTGGAATTTTCTATTACGCGTCGGGTAGGAACGAAACGAAACAATAATTTTTGTTTTCTCTCTTTTTTAGCCTTTTCCAACATGTTTTGGTTTAAAATGAAGGCATAATGGTATTTTTGAATTTTTTTGCTATTTCTTTGGAATTTTCTATTACTCGTCGGGTAGGAACGAAACGAAACGATAATTTTTATTTTCACTCTTTCTCAGCATTTTCCAACCTATTTTGGCTCCAAAAAAAGCCATAACAGGGTTTTTTAATTTTTTGAATTTTTATGCTATTTTTTTTTTAATTATCTCTTATGCGTCGTGTAGGAACGAAACGAAACAATAATTCCTGTTTTCTCTCTTTTTTAGCCTTTTCCAACATGTTTTGGTTTGAAATGAAGGCATAATGGTATTTTTGAATTTTTTGAATTTTTTTGCTATTTTTTTGGAATTTTCTATTACGCGTCGGGTAGGAACGAAACGAAACGATAATTTTTATTTTCTCTCTTTCTCAGCATTTTCCAACCTATTTTGGCTTCAAAAGAAGCCATAACGGGGTTTTTTCATTTTTTGAATTTTTATGCTATTTTTTTTTTAATTATCTCTTATGCATCGTGTAGGAACGAAAAGAAACAATAATTTTTGTTTTCTCCCTTTTTTAGCCTTTTCCATCCTGTTTTGGCTTGAAATGAAGCCATAATAGTATTTTTGAATATTTTTAATTTTTTTGCTATTTCTTTGGAATTTTCTATTACGCGTCGGGTAGGAACGAAACGAAACGATAATTTTTATTTTCTCTCTTTCTCAGCATTTTCCAACCTATTTTTGCTTGAAAAGAAGCCATAATGAATTTTCTGAATTTTTTTGCTATTTTTTTGGAATTTTCTTTTACGCGTCGTGTAGGAACGAAACGAAATGATAATTTTTATTTCCTCTCTTTCAAGCATTTTCCAACCTATTTTGGCTTGAAAAGAAGCCATAACGGGGTTTTTGAATTTTTTTGCTATTTCTTTGGAATTTTCTATTACACGTCGGGTAGGAACGAAACGAAACAATAATTCTTGTTTTCTCTCTTTTTTAGCCTTTTCCAACATGTTTTGGTTTGAAATGAAGGCATAATGGTATTTTTGAATTTTTTGAATTTTTTTGCTATTTCTTTGGAATTTTCTATTACGCGTTGGGTAGAATCCAAAACGAAACAATAATTTCTATTTTCTCTCTTTTTCGGCTTTTTCCAACCAGTTTTGGCTTGAAATGAAGCCATAATGGTATTTTTGAATTTTTTGAATTTTTTTGCTATTTTTTTGGAATTCTCTATTAAGCGTCGGGTAGGAACGAAACGAAACGATAATTTTTATTTTCTCTCTTTCTCAGCATTTTCCAACCTATTTTGGCTTCAAAAGAAGCCATAACGGGGTTTTTTAATTTTTTGAATTTTTATGCTATTTTTTTTTTAATTATCTCTTATGCGTCGTGTAGGAACGAAACGAAACAATAATTTTTGTTTTCCCTCTTTTTAGCCTTTGCCAACCTGTTTTGGCTTGAAATGAAGCCATAATAGTATTTTTGAATATTTTGAAGATTTTTGCTATTTTTTTGGAATTCTCTATTAAGCGTCGGGTAGGAACGAAACGAAACGATAATTTTTATTTTCTCTCTTTCTCAGAATTTTCCAACCTATTTTGGCTTGAAAAGAAGCCATAATGGGGTTTTTGAATTTTTTTGCTATTTTTTTGGAATTTTCTTTTACGCGTCGTGTAGGAACGATACGAAATAATAATTTTTATTTCTTCTCTTTCTAAGCATTTTCCAACCTATTTTGGCTTGAAAAGAAGCTATAACGGGGTTTTTGAATTTTTTGAATTTTTTTGCTATTTCTTTGGAATTTTCTATTACGCGTTGGGTAGAATCCAAAACGAAACAATAATTTCTATTTTCTCTCTTTTTCGGCCATTTCCAACCAGTTTTGGCTTGAAATGAAGCCATTATGGTATTTTTGAATTTTTTGAATTTTTTTGCTATTTTTTTGGAATTCTCTATTAAGCATCGGGTAGGAACGAAACGAAACGATAATTTTTATTTTCTCTCTTTCTCAGCATTTTCCAACCTATTTTGGCTTGAAAAGAAGCCATAACGGGGTTTTTGAATTTTTTGAATTTTTATGCTATTTTTTTTTTAATTATCTCTTATGCGTCGTGTAGGAACGAAACGAAACAATAAGTCTTGTTTTCTCTCTTTTTTAGCCTTTTCCAACATGTTTTGGTTTGAAATGAAGGCATAATGGTATTTTTGAATTTTTTGCATTTTTTTGCTATTTCTTTGGAATTTTCTATTATTACGCGTTGGGTAGAATCCAAAACGAAACAATAATTTCTATTTTCTCTCTTTTTCGGCCATTTCCAACCAGTTTTGGCTTGAAATGAAGCCATAATGGTATTTTTGAATATTTTGAATTTTTTTGCTATTTTTTTGGAATTCTCTATTAAGCGTCGGGTAGGAACGAAACGAAACGATAATTTTTATTTTCTCTCTTTCTCAGAATTTTCCAACCTATTTTGGCTTTAAAAGAAGCCATAATGGGGTTTTTGAATTTTTTTGCTATTTCTTTGGAATTTTCTATTACTCGTCGGGTAGGAACGAAACGAAACGATAATTTTTATTTTCTCTCTTTCTCAGCATTTTCCAACCTATTTTGGCTTCAAAAGAAGCCATAACGGGGTTTTTTAATTTTTTGAATTTTTATGCTATTTTTTTTTTAATTATCTCTAATGCGTCGTGTAGGAACGAAACGAAACAATAATTTTTGTTTTCCCTCTTTTTAGCCTTTGCCAACCTGTTTTGGCTTGAAATGAAGCCATAATAGTATTTTTGAATATTTTGAATATTTTTGCTATTTTTTTGGAATTCTCTATTAAGCGTCGGGTAGGAACGAAACGAAACGATAATTTTTATTTTCTCTCTTTCTCAGAATTTGCCAACCTATTTTGGCTTGAAAAGAAGCCATAATGGGGTTTTTGAATTTTTTTGCTATTTTTTTGGAATTTTCTTTTACGCGTCGTGTAGGAACGATACAAAATAATAATTTTTATTTCTTCTCTTTCTAAGCATTTTCCAACCTATTTTGGCTTGAAAAGAAGCTATAACGGGGTTTTTGAATTTTTTTGCTATTTCTTTGGAATTCTCTATTAAGCGTCGGGTAGGAACGAAACGAAACGATAATTTTTATTTTCTCTCTTTCTCAGAATTTTCCAACCTATCTTGGCTTGAAAAGAAGCCATAATGGGGTTTTTGAATTTTTTTGCTATTTTTTTGAAATTTTCTTTTACGCGTCGTGTAGGAACGAAACGAAATGATAATTTTTATTTCCTCTCTTTCTAAGCATTCACCAACCTATTTTGGCTTGAAAAGAAGCCATAACGGGGTTTTTGAATTTTTTTGCTATTTCTTTGGAATTTTCTATTACGCGTCGGGTAGGAACGAAACGAAACAATAATTCTTGTTTTCTCTCTTTTTTAGCCTTTTCCAACATGTTTTGGTTTGAAATGAAGGCATAATGGTATTTTTGAATTTTTTGAATTTTTATGCTATTTTTTTGGAATTTTCTATTACGCGTCGGGTAGGAACGAAACGAAACGATAATTTTTGTTTTCTCTCTTTTTCAACCTTTTCCAACCTGTTTTGGCTTCAAATGAAGGAATAATAGTATTTTTGAATTTTTTGAATTTTTTTGCTATTTTTTTGGAATTTTCTATTACGCGTCGGGTAGGAACGAAACAAAACGATAATTTTTGTTTTCTCTCTTTCTCAGCATTTTCCAACCTATTATGGCTTCAAAAGAAGCCATAACGGGGTTTTTGAATTTTTTGAATTTTTATGCTATTTTTTTTTTAATTATCTCTTATGCATCGTGTAGGAACGAAACGAAACAATAATTTTTTTTTTTCTCTCTTTTTTAGCCTTTTCCAACATGTTTTGGTTTGAAATGAAGGCATAATGGTATTTTTGAATTTTTTGAATTTTTTTACTATTTCTTTGGAATTTTCTATTACGCGTTGGGTAGAATCCAAAACGAAACAATAATTTCTATTTTCTCTCTTTTTCGGCCTTTTCCAACCAGTTTTGGCTTGAAATGAAGCCATAATGGTATTTTTGAATTTTTTGAATTTTTTTGCTATTTTTTTGGAATTCTCTATTAAGCGTCGGGTAGGAACGAAACGAAACGATAATTTTTATTTTCTCTCTTTCTCAGCATTTTCCATCCTATTTTGGCTTCAAAAGAAGCCATAACGGGGTTTTTTAATTTTTTGAATTTTTATGCTATTTTTTTTTAATTATCTCTTATGCGTCGTGTAGGAACGAAACGAAACAATAATTTTTGTTTTCTCTCTTTTTTAGCCTTTTCCAACCTGTTTTGGCTTGAAATGAAGCCATAATAGTATTTTTGAATATTTTGAATTTTTTTGCTATTTTTTTGGAATTCTCTATTAAGCGTCGGGTAGGAACGAAACGAAACGATAATTTTTATTTTCTCTCTTTCTCAGAATTTTCCAACCTATTTTGGCTTGAAAAGTAGCCATAATGGGGTTTTTGAATTTTTTTGCTATTTTTTTGGAATTTTCTTTTTACGCGTCGTGTAGGAACGAAACGAAATAATAATTTTTATTTCCTCTCTTTCTAAGCATTTTCCAACCTATTTCGGCTTGAAAAGAAGCTATAACGGGGTTTTTGAATTTTTTTGCTATTTCTTTGGAATTTTCTATTACGCGTCGGGTAGGAACGAAACGAAACAATAATTTTTGTTTTCTCTCTTTTTTAGCCTTTTCCAACATGTTTCGGTTTAAAATGAAGGCATAATGGTATTTTTGAATTTTTTGAATTTTTTTGCTATTTCTTTGGAATTTTCTATTACTCGTCGGGTAGGAACGAAACGAAACGATAATTTTTATTTTCTCTCTTTCTCAGCATTTTCCAACCTATTTTGGCTTGAAAAGAAGCCATAATGGGGTTTTTGAATTTTTTTGCTATTTTTTTGGAATTTTCTTTTACGCGTCGTGTAGGAACGAAACGAAATAATAATTTTTATTTCCTCTCTTTCTAAGCATTTTTCAACCTATTTTGGCTTGAAAAGAAGCTATAACGGGGTTTTTGAATTTTTTTGCTATTTCTTTGGAATTTTCTATTACGCGTCGGGTAGGAACGAAACGAAACAATAATTGTTGTTTTCTCTCTTTTTTAGCCTTTTCCAACATGTTTTGGTTTAAATTGAAGGCATAATGGTATTTTTGAATTTTTTGAATTTTTTTGCTATTTTTTTGGAATTTTCTATAAAGCGTCGGGTAGGAACGAAACGAAACTAAAATTTTTGTTCTCTCTCTTTTTCAGCCTTTTCCAACCTGTTTTTGCTTCAAATGAAGGCATAATGGTATTTTTGAATTTTTTGAATTTTTTTGCTATTTCTTTGGAATTTTCTATTACGCGTTGGGTAGAATCCAAAACGAAACAATAATTTTTATTTTCTCTCTTTTTCGGCCTTTTCCAACCAGTTTTGGCTTGGAATGAAGCCATAATGGTATTTTTGAATTTTTTGAATTTTTTTGCTATTTTTTTGGAATTCTCTGTTAAGCGTCGGGTAGGAACGAAACGAAACGATAATTTTTATTTTCTCTCTTTCTCAGCATTTTCCAACCTATTTTGGCTTGAAAAGAAGCCATAATGGGGTTTTTGAATTTTTTTGCTATTTTTTTGAAATTTTCTTTTACGCGTCGTGTAGGAACGAAACGAAATGATAATTTTTATTTCCTCTCTTTCTAAGCATTCACCAACCTATTTTGGCTTGAAAAGAAGCCATAACGGGGTTTTTGAATTTTTTTGCTATTTCTTTGGAATTTTCTATTACACGTCGGGTAGGAACGAAACGAAACAATAATTCTTGTTTTCTCTCTTTTTTAGCCTTTTCCAACATGCTTTGGTTTGAAATGAAGGCATAATGGTATTTTTGAGTTTTTTGAATTTTTTTACTATTTTTTTGGAATTTTCTATTACGCGTCGGGTAGGAACGAAACGAAACGATAATTTTTGTTTTCTCTCTTTTTCAGCCTTTTCCAACCTGTTTTGGCTTCAAATGAAGGCATAATAGTATTTTTGAATTTTTTTGCTATTTTTTTGGAATTTTCTATTACATGTCGGGTAGGAACGAAACGAAACGATAATTTTTATTTTCTCTCTTTCTCAGCATTTTCCAACCTATTTTGGCTTCAAAAGAAGCCATAACGGGGTTTTTTCATTTTTTGAATTTTTATGCTATTTTTTTTTTAATTATCTCTTATGCATCGTGTAGGAACGAAACGAAACAATAATTTTTGTTTTCTCTCTTTTTTAGCCTTTTCCAACCTGTTTTGGCTTGAAATGAAGCCATAATAGTATTTTTGAATATTTTGAATTTTTTTACTATTTTTTTGGAATTTTCTATTACGCGTCGGGTAGGAACGAAACGAAACGATAATTTTTGTTTTCTCTCTTTTTCAGCCTTTTCCAACCTGTTTTGGCTTCAAATGAAGGCATAATAGTATTTTTGAATATTTTGAATTTTTTTGCTATTTCTTTGGAATTTTCTATTACGCGTCGGGTAGGAACGAAACGAAACGATAATTTTTATTTTCTCTCTTTCTCAGCATTTTCCAACCTATTTTTGCTTGAAAAGAAGCCATAATGAATTTTTTGAATTTTTTTGCTATTTTTTTGGAATTTTCTTTTACGCGTCGTGTAGGAACGAAACGAAATGATAATTTTTATTTCCTCTCTTTCAAGCATTTTCCAACCTATTTTGGCTTGAAAAGAAGCCATAACGGGGTATTTGAATTTTTTGAATTTTTTTGCTATTTCTTTGGAATTTTCTATTACACGTCGGGTAGGAACGAAACGAAACAATAATTCTTGTTTTCTCTCTTTTTTAGCCTTTTCCAACATGTTTTGGTTTGAAATGAAGGCATAATGGTATTTTTGAATTTTTTGAATTTTTTTGCTATTTCTTTGGAATTTTCTATTACGCGTTGGGTAGAATCCAAAACGAAACAATAATTTCTATTTTCTCTCTTTTTCGGCCTTTTCCAACCAGTTTTGGCTTGAAATGAAGCCATAATTGTATTTTTGAATTTTTTGAATTTTTTTGCTATTTTTTGGAATTCTCTATTAAGCGTCGGGTAGGAACGAAACGAAACGATAATTTTTATTTTCTCTCTTTCTCAGCATTTTCCAACCTATTTTTGCTTGAAAAGAAGCCATAATGAATTTTTTGAATTTTTTTGCTATTTTTTTGGAATTTTCTTTTACGCGTCGTGTAGGAACGAAACGAAATGATAATTTTTATTTCCTCTCTTTCAAGCATTTTCCAACCTATTTGGGCTTGAAAAGAAGCCATAACGGGGTTTTTGAATTTTTTGAATTTTTTTGCTATTTCTTTGGAATTTTCTATTACACGTCGGGTAGGAACGAAACGAAACAATAAGTCTTGTTTTCTCTCTTTTTTAGCCTTTTCCAACATGTTTTGGTTTGAAATGAAGGCATAATGGTATATTTGAATTTTTTGAATTTTTTTGCTATTTCTTTTGAATTTTCTATTACGCGTTGGGTAGAATCCAAAACGAAACAATAATTTCTATTTTCTCTCTTTTTCGGCCATTTCCAACCAGTTTTGGCTTGAAATGAAGCCATTATGGTATTTTTGAATTTTTTGAATTTTTTTGCTATTTTTTTGGAATTCTCTATTAAGCGTCGGGTAGGAACGAAACGAAACGATAATTTTTATTTTCTCTCTTTCTCAGCATTTTCCAACCTATTTTGGCTTGAAAAGAAGCCATAACGGGGTTTTTGAATTTTTTGAATTTTTATGCTATTTTTTTTTTAATTATCTCTTATGCGTCGTGTAGGAACGAAACGAAACAATAAGTCTTGTTTTCTCTCTTTTTTAGCCTTTTCCAACATGTTTTGGTTTGAAATGAAGGCATAATGGTATTTTTGAATTTTTTGCATTTTTTTGCTATTTCTTTGGAATTTTCTATTATTACGCGTTGGGTAGAATCCAAAACGAAACAATAATTTCTATTTTCTCTCTTTTTCGGCCATTTCCAACCAGTTTTGGCTTGAAATGAAGCCATAATGGTATTTTTGAATATTTTGAATTTTTTTGCTATTTTTTTGGAATTCTCTATTAAGCGTCGGGTAGGAACGAAACGAAACGATAATTTTTATTTTCTCTCTTTCTCAGAATTTTCCAACCTATTTTGGCTTTAAAAGAAGCCATAATGGGGTTTTTGAATTTTTTTGCTATTTCTTTGGAATTTTCTATTACTCGTCGGGTAGGAACGAAACGAAACGATAATTTTTATTTTCTCTCTTTCTCAGCATTTTCCAACCTATTTTGGCTTCAAAAGAAGCCATAACGGGGTTTTTTAATTTTTTGAATTTTTATGCTATTTTTTTTTTAATTATCTCTAATGCGTCGTGTAGGAACGAAACGAAACAATAATTTTTGTTTTCCCTCTTTTTAGCCTTTGCCAACCTGTTTTGGCTTGAAATGAAGCCATAATAGTATTTTTGAATATTTTGAATATTTTTGCTATTTTTTTGGAATTCTCTATTAAGCGTCGGGTAGGAACGAAACGAAACGATAATTTTTATTTTCTCTCTTTCTCAGAATTTGCCAACCTATTTTGGCTTGAAAAGAAGCCATAATGGGGTTTTTGAATTTTTTTGCTATTTTTTTGGAATTTTCTTTTACGCGTCGTGTAGGAACGATACAAAATAATAATTTTTATTTCTTCTCTTTCTAAGCATTTTCCAACCTATTTTGGCTTGAAAAGAAGCTATAACGGGGTTTTTGAATTTTTTTGCTATTTCTTTGGAATTCTCTATTAAGCGTCGGGTAGGAACGAAACGAAACGATAATTTTTATTTTCTCTCTTTCTCAGAATTTTCCAACCTATTTTGGCTTGAAAAGAAGCCATAATGGGGTTTTTGAATTTTTTTGCTATTTTTTTGAAATTTTCTTTTACGCGTCGTGTAGGAACGAAACGAAATGATAATTTTTATTTCCTCTCTTTCTAAGCATTCACCAACCTATTTTGGCTTGAAAAGAAGCCATAACGGGGTTTTTGAATTTTTTTGCTATTTCTTTGGAATTTTCTATTACGCGTCGGGTAGGAACGAAACGAAACAATAATTCTTGTTTTCTCTCTTTTTTAGCCTTTTCCAACATGTTTTGGTTTGAAATGAAGGCATAATGGTATTTTTGAATTTTTTGAATTTTTATGCTATTTTTTTGGAATTTTCTATTACGCGTCGGGTAGGAACGAAACGAAACGATAATTTTTGTTTTCTCTCTTTTTCAGCCTTTTCCAACCTGTTTTGGCTTCAAATGAAGGAATAATAGTATTTTTGAATTTTTTGAATTTTTTTGCTATTTTTTTGGAATTTTCTATTACGCGTCGGGTAGGAACGAAACAAAACGATAATTTTTGTTTTCTCTCTTTCTCAGCATTTTCCAACCTATTATGGCTTCAAAAGAAGCCATAACGGGGTTTTTGAATTTTTTGAATTTTTATGCTATTTTTTTTTTAATTATCTCTTATGCATCGTGTAGGAACGAAACGAAACAATAATTTTTTTTTTCTCTCTTTTTTAGCCTTTTCCAACATGTTTTGGTTTGAAATGAAGGCATAATGGTATTTTTGAATTTTTTGAATTTTTTTACTATTTCTTTGGAATTTTCTATTACGCGTTGGGTAGAATCCAAAACGAAACAATAATTTCTATTTTCTCTCTTTTTCGGCCTTTTCCAACCAGTTTTGGCTTGAAATGAAGCCATAATGGTATTTTTGAATTTTTTGAATTTTTTTGCTATTTTTTTGGAATTCTCTATTAAGCGTTGGGTAGGAACGAAACGAAACGATAATTTTTATTTTCTCTCTTTCTCAGCATTTTCCATCCTATTTTGGCTTCAAAAGAAGCCATAACGGGGTTTTTTAATTTTTTGAATTTTTATGCTATTTTTTTTTAATTATCTCTTATGCGTCGTGTAGGAACGAAACGAAACAATAATTTTTGTTTTCTCTCTTTTTTAGCCTTTTCCAACCTGTTTTGGCTTGAAATGAAGCCATAATAGTATTTTTGAATATTTTGAATTTTTTTGCTATTTTTTTGGAATTCTCTATTAAGCGTCGGGTAGGAACGAAACGAAACGATAATTTTTATTTTCTCTCTTTCTCAGAATTTTCCAACCTATTTTGGCTTGAAAAGTAGCCATAATGGGGTTTTTGAATTTTTTTGCTATTTTTTTGGAATTTTCTTTTTACGCGTCGTGTAGGAACGAAACGAAATAATAATTTTTATTTCCTCTCTTTCTAAGCATTTTCCAACCTATTTCGGCTTGAAAAGAAGCTATAACGGGGTTTTTGAATTTTTTTGCTATTTCTTTGGAATTTTCTATTACGCGTCGGGTAGGAACGAAACGAAACAATAATTTTTGTTTTCTCTCTTTTTTAGCCTTTTCCAACATGTTTCGGTTTAAAATGAAGGCATAATGGTATTTTTGAATTTTTTGAATTTTTTTGCTATTTCTTTGGAATTTTCTATTACTCGTCGGGTAGGAACGAAACGAAACGATAATTTTTATTTTCTCTCTTTCTCAGCATTTTAAAACCTATTTTGGCTTGAAAAGAAGCCATAATGGGGTTTTTGAATTTTTTTGCTATTTTTTTGGAATTTTCTTTTACGCGTCGTGTAGGAACGAAACGAAATAATAATTTTTATTTCCTCTCTTTCTAAGCATTTTTCAACCTATTTTGGCTTGAAAAGAAGCTATAACGGGGTTTTTGAATTTTTTTGCTATTTCTTTGGAATTTTCTATTACGCGTCGGGTAGGAACGAAACGAAACAATAATTGTTGTTTTCTCTCTTTTTTAGCCTTTTCCAACATGTTTTGGTTTAAATTGAAGGCATAATGGTATTTTTGAATTTTTTGAATTTTTTTGCTATTTTTTTGGAATTTTCTATAAAGCGTCGGGTAGGAACGAAACGAAACTAAAATTTTTGTTCTCTCTCTTTTTCAGCCTTTTCCAACCTGTTTTTGCTTCAAATGAAGGCATAATGGTATTTTTGAATTTTTTGAATTTTTTTGCTATTTCTTTGGAATTTTCTATTACGCGTTGGGTAGAATCCAAAACGAAACAATAATTTTTATTTTCTCTCTTTTTCGGCCTTTTCCAACCAGTTTTGGCTTGGAATGAAGCCATAATGGTATTTTTGAATTTTTTGAATTTTTTTGCTATTTTTTTGGAATTCTCTGTTAAGCGTCGGGTAGGAACGAAACGAAACGATAATTTTTATTTTCTCTCTTTCTCAGCATTTTCCAACCTATTTTGGCTTGAAAAGAAGCCATAATGGGGTTTTTGAATTTTTTTGCTATTTTTTTGGAATTTTCTTTTACGCGTCGTGTAGGAACGAAACGAAATGATAATTTTTATTTCCTCTCTTTCTAAGCATTCACCAACCTATTTTGGCTTGAAAAGAAGCCATAACGGGATTTTGAATTTTTTTGCTATTTCTTTGGAATTTTCTATTACACGTCGGGTAGGAACGAAACGAAACAATAATTCTTGTTTTCTCTCTTTTTTAGCCTTTTCCAACATGCTTTGGTTTGAAATGAAGGCATAATGGTATTTTTGAATTTTTTGAATTTTTTTGCTATTTCTTTGGAATTTTCTATTACGCGTTGGGTAGAATCCAAAACGAAACAATAATTTCTATTTTCTCTCTTTTTCGGCCTTTTCCAACCAGTTTTGGCTTGAAATGAAGCCATAATGGTATTTTTGAATTTTTTGAATTTTTTTGCTATTTTTTTGGAATTCTCTATTAAGCGTCGGGTAGGAACGAAACGAAACGATAATTTTTATTTTCTCTCTTTCTCAGAATTTTCCAACCTATTTTGGCTTGAAAAGAAGCCATAATGGGGTTTTTGAATTTTTTTGCTATTTTTTTGGAATTTTCTTTTACGCGTCGTGTAGGAACGATACGAAATAATAATTTTTATTTCTTGTCTTTCTAAGCATTTTCCAACCTATTTTGGCTTGAAAAGAAGCTATAACGGGGTTTTTGAATTTTTTTGCTATTTCTTTGGAATTTTCTATTACGCGTCGGGTATGAACGAAACGAAACGATAATTTTTATTTTCTCTCTTTCTCAGCATTTTCCAACCTATTTTTGCTTGAAAAGAAGCCATAATGAATTTTTTGAATTTTTTTGCTATTTTTTTGGAATTTTCTTTTACGCGTCGTGTAGGAACGAAACGAAATGATAATTTTTATTTCCTCTCTTTCAAGCATTTTCCAACCTATTTTGGCTTGAAAAGAAGCCATAACGGGGTTTTTGAATTTTTTGAATTTTTTTGCTATTTCTTTGGAATTTTCTATTACACGTCGGGTAGGAACGAAACGAAACAATAAGTCTTGTTTTCTCTCTTTTTTAGCCTTTTCCAACATGTTTTGGTTTGAAATGAAGGCATAATGGTATTTTTGAATTTTTTGAATTTTTTTGCTATTTCTTTGGAATTTTCTATTACGCGTTGGGTAGAATCCAAAACGAAACAATAATTTCTATTTTCTCTCTTTTTCGGCCATTTCCAACCAGTTTTGGCTTGAAATGAAGCCATAATGGTATTTTTGAATTTTTTGAATTTTTTTGCTATTTTTTTGGAATTCTCTATTAAGCGTCGGGTAGGAACGAAACGAAACGATAATTTTTATTTTCACTCTTTCTCAGCATTTTCCAACCTATTTTGGCTTGAAAAGAAGCCATAACGGGGTTTTTGAATTTTTTGAATTTTTATGCTATTTTTTTTTTAATTATCTCTTATGCGTCGTGTAGGAACGAAACGAAACAATAAGTCTGGTTTTCTCTCTTTTTTAGCCTTTTCCAACATGTTTTGGTTTAAAATGAAGGCATAATGGTATTTTTGAATTTTTTGAATTTTTTTGCTATTTCTTTGGAATTTTCTATTACGCGTTGGGTAGAATCCAAAACGAAACAATAATTTCTATTTTCTCTCTTTTTCGGCCATTTCCAACCAGTTTTGGCTTGAAATGAAGCCATAATGGTATTTTTGAATTTTTTGAATTTTTTTGCTATTTTTTTGGAATTCTCTATTAAGCGTCGGGTAGGAACGAAACGAAACGATAATTTTTATTTTCTCTCTTTCTCAGCATTTTCCAACCTATTTTGGCTTGAAAAGAAGCCATAATGGGGTTTTTGAATTTTTTTGCTATTTTTTTGAAATTTTCTTTTACGCGTCGTGTAGGAACGAAACGAAATGATAATTTTTATTTCCTCTCTTTCTAAGCATTCTCCAACCTATTTTGGCTTGAAAAGAAGCCATAACGGGGTTTTTGAATTTTTTTGCTATTTCTTTGGAATTTTCTATTACGCGTCGGGTAGGAACGAAACGAAACAATAATTCCTGTTTTCTCTCTTTTTTAGCCTTTTCCAACATGTTTTGGTTTGAAATGAAGGCATAATGGTATTTTTGAGTTTTTTGAATTTTTTTACTATTTTTTTGGAATTTTCTATTACGCGTCGGGTAGGAACGAAACGAAACGATAATTTTTGTTTTCTCTCTTTTTCAGCCTTTTCCAACCTGTTTTGGCTTCAAATGAAGGCATAATAGTATTTTTGAATTTTTTTGCTATTTTTTTGGAATTTTCTATTACATGTCGGGTAGGAACGAAACGAAACGATAATTTTTATTTTCTCTCATTCTCAGCATTTTCCAACCTATTTTGGCTTCAAAAGAAGCCATAACGGGGTTTTTTCATTTTTTGAATTTTTATGCTATTTTTTTTTTAATTATCTCTTATGCATCGTGTAGGAACGAAACGAAACAATAATTTTTGTTTTCTCTCTTTTTTAGCCTTTTCCAACCTGTTTTGGCTTGAAATGAAGCCATAATAGTATTTTTGAATATTTTGAATTTTTTTACTATTTTTTTGGAATTTTCTATTACGCGTCGGGTAGGAACGAAACGAAACGATAATTTTTGTTTTCTCTCTTTTTCAGCCTTTTCCAACCTGTTTTGGCTTCAAATGAAGGCATAATAGTATTTTTGAATATTTTGAATTTTTTTGCTATTTCTTTGGAATTTTCTATTACGCGTCGGGTAGGAACGAAACGAAACGATAATTTTTATTTTCTCTCTTTCTCAGCATTTTCCAACCTATTTTTGCTTGAAAAGAAGCCATAATGAATTTTTTGAATTTTTTTGCTATTTTTTTGGAATTTTCTTTTACGCGTCGTGTAGGAACGAAACGAAATGATAATTTTTATTTCCTCTCTTTCAAGCATTTTCCAACCTATTTTGGCTTGAAAAGAAGCCATAACGGGGTTTTTGAATTTTTTGAATTTTTTTGCTATTTCTTTGGAATTTTCTATTACACGTCGGGTAGGAACGAAACGAAACAATAATTCTTGTTTTCTCTCTTTTTTAGCCTTTTCCAACATGTTTTGGTTTGAAATGAAGGCATAATGGTATTTTTGAATTTTTTGAATTTTTTTGCTATTTCTTTGGAATTTTCTATTACGCGTTGGGTAGAATCCAAAACGAAACAATAATTTCTATTTTCTCTCTTTTTCGGCCTTTTCCAACCAGTTTTGGCTTGAAATGAAGCCATAATTGTATTTTTGAATTTTTTGAATTTTTTTGCTATTTTTTGGAATTCTCTATTAAGCGTCGGGTAGGAACGAAACGAAACGATAATTTTTATTTTCTCTCTTTCTCAGCATTTTCCAACCTATTTTGGCTTCAAAAGAAGCCACAACGGGGTTTTTTAATTTTTTGAATTTTTATGCTATTTTTTTTTTAATTATCTCTTATGCGTCGTGTAGGAACGAAACGAAACAATAATTTTTGTTTTCCCTCTTTTTAGCCTTTGCCAACCTGTTTTGGCTTGAAATGAAGCCATAATAGTATTTTTGAATATTTTGAATTTTTTTGCTATTTTTTTGGAATTCTCTATTAAGCGTCGGGTAGTAACGAAACGAAACGATTATTTTTATTTTCTCTCTTTCTCAGAATTTTCCAACCTATTTTGGCTTGAAAAGAAGCCATAATGGGGTTTTTGAATTTTTTTGCTATTTTTTTGGAATTTTCTTTTACGCGTCGTGTAGGAACGAAACGAAACGATAATTTTTATTTCCTCTCTTTCTAAGCATTTTCCAACCTATTTTGGCTTGAAAAGAAGCCATAACGGGGTTTTTGAATTTTTTGAATTTTTTTGCTATTTCTTTGGAATTTTCTATTACGCGTCGGGTAGGAACGAAACGAAACGATAATTTTTATTTTCTCTCTTTCTCAGCATTTTCCAACCTATTTTTGCTTGAAAAGAAGCCATAATGAATTTTTTGAATTTTTTTGCTATTTTTTTGGAATTTTCTTTTACGCGTCGTGTAGGAACGAAACGAAATGATAATTTTTATTTCCTCTCTTTCAAGCATTTTCCAACCTATTTTGGCTTGAAAAGAAGCCATAACGGGGTTTTTGAATTTTTTGAATTTTTTTGCTATTTCTTTGGAATTTTCTCTTACACGTCGGGTAGGAACGAAACGAAACAATAAGTCTTGTTTTCTCTCTTTTTTAGCCTTTTCCAACATGTTTTGGTTTGAAATGAAGGCATAATGGTATTTTTGAATTTTTTGAATTTTTTTGCTATTTCTTTTGAATTTTCTATTACGCGTTGGGTAGAATCCAAAACGAAACAATAATTTCTATTTTCTCTCTTTTTCGGCCATTTCCAACCAGTTTTGGCTTGAAATGAAGCCATTATGGTATTTTTGAATTTTTTGAATTTTTTTGCTATTTTTTTGGAATTCTCTATTAAGCGTCGGGTAGGAACGAAACGAAACGATAATTTTTATTTTCTCTCTTTCTCAGCATTTTCCAACCTATTTTGGCTTGAAAAGAAGCCATAACGGGGTTTTTGAATTTTTTGAATTTTTATGCTATTTTTTTTTTAATTATCTCTTATGCGTCGTGTAGGAACGAAACGAAACAATAAGTCTTGTTTTCTCTCTTTTTTAGCCTTTTCCAACATGTTTTGGTTTGAAATGAAGGCATAATGGTATTTTTGAATTTTTTGCATTTTTTTGCTATTTCTTTGGAATTTTCTATTATTACGCGTTGGGTAGAATCCAAAACGAAACAATAATTTCTATTTTCTCTCTTTTTCGGCCATTTCCAACCAGTTTTGGCTTGAAATGAAGCCATAATGGTATTTTTGAATATTTTGAATTTTTTTGCTATTTTTTTGGAATTCTCTATTAAGCGTCGGGTAGGAACGAAACGAAACGATAATTTTTATTTTCTCTCTTTCTCAGAATTTTCCAACCTATTTTGGCTTTAAAAGAAGCCATAATGGGGTTTTTGAATTTTTTTGCTATTTCTTTGGAATTTTCTATTACTCGTCGGGTAGGAACGAAACGAAACGATAATTTTTATTTTCTCTCTTTCTCAGCATTTTCCAACCTATTTTGGCTTCAAAAGAAGCCATAACGGGGTTTTTTAATTTTTTGAATTTTTATGCTATTTTTTTTTTAATTATCTCTAATGCGTCGTGTAGGAACGAAACGAAACAATAATTTTTGTTTTCCCTCTTTTTAGCCTTTGCCAACCTGTTTTGGCTTGAAATGAAGCCATAATAGTATTTTTGAATATTTTGAATATTTTTGCTATTTTTTTGGAATTCTCTATTAAGCGTCGGGTAGGAACGAAACGAAACGATAATTTTTATTTTCTCTCTTTCTCAGAATTTGCCAACCTATTTTGGCTTGAAAAGAAGCCATAATGGGGTTTTTGAATTTTTTTGCTATTTTTTTGGAATTTTCTTTTACGCGTCGTGTAGGAACGATACAAAATAATAATTTTTATTTCTTCTCTTTCTAAGCATTTTCCAACCTATTTTGGCTTGAAAAGAAGCTATAACGGGGTTTTTGAATTTTTTTGCTATTTCTTTGGAATTCTCTATTAAGCGTCGGGTAGGAACGAAACGAAACGATAATTTTTATTTTCTCTCTTTCTCAGAATTTTCCAACCTATTTTGGCTTGAAAAGAAGCCATAATGGGGTTTTTGAATTTTTTTGCTATTTTTTTGAAATTTTCTTTTACGCGTCGTGTAGGAACGAAACGAAATGATAATTTTTATTTCCTCTCTTTCTAAGCATTCACCAACCTATTTTGGCTTGAAAAGAAGCCATAACGGGGTTTTTGAATTTTTTTGCTATTTCTTTGGAATTTTCTATTACGCGTCGGGTAGGAACGAAACGAAATGATAATTTTTATTTCCTCTCTTTCAAGCATTTTCCAACCTATTTTGGCTTGAAAAGAAGCCATAACGGGGTTTTTGAATTTTTTGAATTTTTTTGCTATTTCTTTGGAATTTTCTCTTACACGTCGGGTAGGAACGAAACGAAACAATAAGTCTTGTTTTCTCTCTTTTTTAGCCTTTTCCAACATGTTTTGGTTTGAAATGAAGGCATAATGGTATTTTTGAATTTTTTGAATTTTTATGCTATTTTTTTGGAATTTTCTATTACGCGTCGGGTAGGAACGAAACGAAACGATAATTTTTGTTTTCTCTCTTTTTCAGCCTTTTCCAACCTGTTTTGGCTTCAAATGAAGGAATAATAGTATTTTTGAATTTTTTGAATTTTTTTGCTATTTTTTTGGAATTTTCTATTACGCGTCGGGTAGGAACGAAACAAAACGATAATTTTTGTTTTCTCTCTTTCTCAGCATTTTCCAACCTATTATGGCTTCAAAAGAAGCCATAACGGGGTTTTTGAATTTTTTGAATTTTTATGCTATTTTTTTTTTAATTATCTCTTATGCATCGTGTAGGAACGAAACGAAACAATAATTTTTTTTTTTCTCTCTTTTTTAGCCTTTTCCAACATGTTTTGGTTTGAAATGAAGGCATAATGGTATTTTTGAATTTTTTGAATTTTTTTACTATTTCTTTGGAATTTTCTATTACGCGTTGGGTAGAATCCAAAACGAAACAATAATTTCTATTTTCTCTCTTTTTCGGCCTTTTCCAACCAGTTTTGGCTTGAAATGAAGCCATAATGGTATTTTTGAATTTTTTGAATTTTTTTGCTATTTTTTTGGAATTCTCTATTAAGCGTCGGGTAGGAACGAAACGAAACGATAATTTTTATTTTCTCTCTTTCTCAGCATTTTCCATCCTATTTTGGCTTCAAAAGAAGCCATAACGGGGTTTTTTAATTTTTTGAATTTTTATGCTATTTTTTTTTAATTATCTCTTATGCGTCGTGTAGGAACGAAACGAAACAATAATTTTTGTTTTCTCTCTTTTTTAGCCTTTTCCAACCTGTTTTGGCTTGAAATGAAGCCATAATAGTATTTTTGAATATTTTGAATTTTTTTGCTATTTTTTTGGAATTCTCTATTAAGCGTCGGGTAGGAACGAAACGAAACGATAATTTTTATTTTCTCTCTTTCTCAGAATTTTCCAACCTATTTTGGCTTGAAAAGTAGCCATAATGGGGTTTTTGAATTTTTTTGCTATTTTTTTGGAATTTTCTTTTTACGCGTCGTGTAGGAACGAAACGAAATAATAATTTTTATTTCCTCTCTTTCTAAGCATTTTCCAACCTATTTTGGCTTGAAAAGAAGCTATAACGGGGTTTTTGAATTTTTTTGCTATTTCTTTGGAATTTTCTATTACGCGTCGGGTAGGAACGAAACGAAACAATAATTTTTGTTTTCTCTCTTTTTTAGCCTTTTCCAACATGTTTCGGTTTAAAATGAAGGCATAATGGTATTTTTGAATTTTTTGAATTTTTTTGCTATTTCTTTGGAATTTTCTATTACTCGTCGGGTAGGAACGAAACGAAACGATAATTTTTATTTTCTCTCTTTCTCAGCATTTTCCAACCTATTTTGGCTTCAAAAGAAGCCACAACGGGGTTTTTTAATTTTTTGAATTTTTATGCTATTTTTTTTTTAATTATCTCTTATGCGTCGTGTAGGAACGAAACGAAACAATAATTTTTGTTTTCCCTCTTTTTAGCCTTTGCCAACCTGTTTTGGCTTGAAATGAAGCCATAATAGTATTTTTGAATATTTTGAATTTTTTTGCTATTTTTTTGGAATTCTCTATTAAGCGTCGGGTAGTAACGAAACGAAACGATTATTTTTATTTTCTCTCTTTCTCAGAATTTTCCAACCTATTTTGGCTTGAAAAGAAGCCATAATGGGGTTTTTGAATTTTTTTGCTATTTTTTTGGAATTTTCTTTTACGCGTCGTGTAGGAACGAAACGAAACGATAATTTTTATTTCCTCTCTTTCTAAGCATTTTCCAACCTATTTTGGCTTGAAAAGAAGCCATAACGGGGTTTTTGAATTTTTTGAATTTTTTTGCTATTTCTTTGGAATTTTCTATTACGCGTCGGGTAGGAACGAAACGAAACGATAATTTTTATTTTCTCTCTTTCTCAGCATTTTCCAACCTATTTTTGCTTGAAAAGAAGCCATAATGAATTTTTTGAATTTTTTTGCTATTTTTTTGGAATTTTCTTTTACGCGTCGTGTAGGAACGAAACGAAATGATAATTTTTAGTTCCTCTCTTTCAAGCATTTTCCAACCTATTTTGGCTTGAAAAGAAGCCATAACGGGGTTTTTGAATTTTTTGAATTTTTTTGCTATTTCTTTGGAATTTTCTATTACACGTCGGGTAGGAACGAAACGAAACAATAAGTCTTGTTTTCTCTCTTTTTTAGCCTTTTCCAACATGTTTTGGTTTGAAATGAAGGCATAATGGTATATTTGAATTTTTTGAATTTTTTTGCTATTTCTTTTGAATTTTCTATTACGCGTTGGGTAGAATCCAAAACGAAACAATAATTTCTATTTTCTCTCTTTTTCGGCCATTTCCAACCAGTTTTGGCTTGAAATGAAGCCATTATGGTATTTTTGAATTTTTTGAATTTTTTTGCTATTTTTTTGGAATTCTCTATTAAGCGTCGGGTAGGAACGAAACGAAACGATAATTTTTATTTTCTCTCTTTCTCAGCATTTTCCAACCTATTTTGGCTTGAAAAGAAGCCATAACGGGGTTTTTGAATTTTTTGAATTTTTATGCTATTTTTTTTTAATTATCTCTTATGCGTCGTGTAGGAACGAAACGAAACAATAAGTCTTGTTTTCTCTCTTTTTTAGCCTTTTCCAACATGTTTTGGTTTGAAATGAAGGCATAATGGTATTTTTGAATTTTTTGCATTTTTTTGCTATTTCTTTGGAATTTTCTATTATTACGCGTTGGGTAGAATCCAAAACGAAACAATAATTTCTATTTTCTCTCTTTTTCGGCCATTTCCAACCAGTTTTGGCTTGAAATGAAGCCATAATGGTATTTTTGAATATTTTGAATTTTTTTGCTATTTTTTTGGAATTCTCTATTAAGCGTCGGGTAGGAACGAAACGAAACGATAATTTTTATTTTCTCTCTTTCTCAGAATTTTCCAACCTATTTTGGCTTTAAAAGAAGCCATAATGGGGTTTTTGAATTTTTTTGCTATTTCTTTGGAATTTTCTATTACTCGTCGGGTAGGAACGAAACGAAACGATAATTTTTATTTTCTCTCTTTCTCAGCATTTTCCAACCTATTTTGGCTTCAAAAGAAGCCATAACGGGGTTTTTTAATTTTTTGAATTTTTATGCTATTTTTTTTTTAATTATCTCTAATGCGTCGTGTAGGAACGAAACGAAACAATAATTTTTGTTTTCCCTCTTTTTAGCCTTTGCCAACCTGTTTTGGCTTGAAATGAAGCCATAATAGTATTTTTGAATATTTTGAATATTTTTGCTATTTTTTTGGAATTCTCTATTAAGCGTCGGGTAGGAACGAAACGAAACGATAATTTTTATTTTCTCTCTTTCTCAGAATTTGCCAACCTATTTTGGCTTGAAAAGAAGCCATAATGGGGTTTTTGAATTTTTTTGCTATTTTTTTGGAATTTTCTTTTACGCGTCGTGTAGGAACGATACAAAATAATAATTTTTATTTCTTCTCTTTCTAAGCATTTTCCAACCTATTTTGGCTTGAAAAGAAGCTATAACGGGGTTTTTGAATTTTTTTGCTATTTCTTTGGAATTCTCTATTAAGCGTCGGGTAGGAACGAAACGAAACGATAATTTTTATTTTCTCTCTTTCTCAGAATTTTCCAACCTATTTTGGCTTGAAAAGAAGCCATAATGGGGTTTTTGAATTTTTTTGCTATTTTTTTGAAATTTTCTTTTACGCGTCGTGTAGGAACGAAACGAAATGATAATTTTTATTTCCTCTCTTTCTAAGCATTCACCAACCTATTTTGGCTTGAAAAGAAGCCATAACGGGGTTTTTGAATTTTTTTGCTATTTCTTTGGAATTTTCTATTACGCGTCGGGTAGGAACGAAACGAAACAATAATTCTTGTTTTCTCTCTTTTTTAGCCTTTTCCAACATGTTTTGGTTTGAAATGAAGGCATAATGGTATTTTTGAATTTTTTGAATTTTTATGCTATTTTTTTGGAATTTTCTATTACGCGTCGGGTAGGAACGAAACGAAACGATAATTTTTGTTTTCTCTCTTTTTCAGCCTTTTCCAACCTGTTTTGGCTTCAAATGAAGGAATAATAGTATTTTTGAATTTTTTGAATTTTTTTGCTATTTTTTTGGAATTTTCTATTACGCGTCGGGTAGGAACGAAACAAAACGATAATTTTTGTTTTCTCTCTTTCTCAGCATTTTCCAACCTATTATGGCTTCAAAAGAAGCCATAACGGGGTTTTTGAATTTTTTGAATTTTTATGCTATTTTTTTTTTAATTATCTCTTATGCATCGTGTAGGAACGAAACGAAACAATAATTTTTTTTTTCTCTCTTTTTTAGCCTTTTCCAACATGTTTTGGTTTGAAATGAAGGCATAATGGTATTTTTGAATTTTTTGAATTTTTTTACTATTTCTTTGGAATTTTCTATTACGCGTTGGGTAGAATCCAAAACGAAACAATAATTTCTATTTTCTCTCTTTTTCGGCCTTTTCCAACCAGTTTTGGCTTGAAATGAAGCCATAATGGTATTTTTGAATTTTTTGAATTTTTTTGCTATTTTTTTGGAATTCTCTATTAAGCGTCGGGTAGGAACGAAACGAAACGATAATTTTTATTTTCTCTCTTTCTCAGCATTTTCCATCCTATTTTGGCTTCAAAAGAAGCCATAACGGGGTTTTTTAATTTTTTGAATTTTTATGCTATTTTTTTTTAATTATCTCTTATGCGTCGTGTAGGAACGAAACGAAACAATAATTTTTGTTTTCTCTCTTTTTTAGCCTTTTCCAACCTGTTTTGGCTTGAAATGAAGCCATAATAGTATTTTTGAATATTTTGAATTTTTTTGCTATTTTTTTGGAATTCTCTATTAAGCGTCGGGTAGGAACGAAACGAAACGATAATTTTTATTTTCTCTCTTTCTCAGAATTTTCCAACCTATTTTGGCTTGAAAAGTAGCCATAATGGGGTTTTTGAATTTTTTTGCTATTTTTTTGGAATTTTCTTTTTACGCGTCGTGTAGGAACGAAACGAAATAATAATTTTTATTTCCTCTCTTTCTAAGCATTTTCCAACCTATTTCGGCTTGAAAAGAAGCTATAACGGGGTTTTTGAATTTTTTTGCTATTTCTTTGGAATTTTCTATTACGCGTCGGGTAGGAACGAAACGAAACAATAATTTTTGTTTTCTCTCTTTTTTAGCCTTTTCCAACATGTTTCGGTTTAAAATGAAGGCATAATGGTATTTTTGAATTTTTTGAATTTTTTTGCTATTTCTTTGGAATTTTCTATTACTCGTCGGGTAGGAACGAAACGAAACGATAATTTTTATTTTCTCTCTTTCTCAGCATTTTCCAACCTATTTTGGCTTGAAAAGAAGCCATAATGGGGTTTTTGAATTTTTTTGCTATTTTTTTGGAATTTTCTTTTACGCGTCGTGTAGGAACGAAACGAAATAATAATTTTTATTTCCTCTCTTTCTAAGCATTTTTCAACCTATTTTGGCTTGAAAAGAAGCTATAACGGGGTTTTTGAATTTTTTTGCTATTTCTTTGGAATTTTCTATTACGCGTCGGGTAGGAACGAAACGAAACAATAATTGTTGTTTTCTCTCTTTTTTAGCCTTTTCCAACATGTTTTGGTTTAAATTGAAGGCATAATGGTATTTTTGAATTTTTTGAATTTTTTTGCTATTTTTTTGGAATTTTCTATAAAGCGTCGGGTAGGAACGAAACGAAACTAAAATTTTTGTTCTCTCTCTTTTTCAGCCTTTTCCAACCTGTTTTTGCTTCAAATGAAGGCATAATGGTATTTTTGAATTTTTTGAATTTTTTTGCTATTTCTTTGGAATTTTCTATTACGCGTTGGGTAGAATCCAAAACGAAACAATAATTTTTATTTTCTCTCTTTTTCGGCCTTTTCCAACCAGTTTTGGCTTGGAATGAAGCCATAATGGTATTTTTGAATTTTTTGAATTTTTTTGCTATTTTTTTGGAATTCTCTGTTAAGCGTCGGGTAGGAACGAAACGAAACGATAATTTTTATTTTCTCTCTTTCTCAGCATTTTCCAACCTATTTTGGCTTGAAAAGAAGCCACAATGGGGTTTTTGAATTTTTTTGCTATTTTTTTGAAATTTTCTTTTACGCGTCGTGTAGGAACGAAACGAAATGATAATTTTTATTTCCTCTCTTTCTAAGCATTCACCAACCTATTTTGGCTTGAAAAGAAGCCATAACGGGGTTTTTGAATTTTTTTGCTATTTCTTTGGAATTTTCTATTACACGTCGGGTAGGAACGAAACGAAACAATAATTCTTGTTTTCTCTCTTTTTTAGCCTTTTCCAACATGCTTTGGTTTGAAATGAAGGCATAATGGTATTTTTGAATTTTTTGAATTTTTTTGCTATTTCTTTGGAATTTTCTATTACGCGTTGGGTAGAATCCAAAACGAAACAATAATTTCTATTTTCTCTCTTTTTCGGCCTTTTCCAACCAGTTTTGGCTTGAAATGAAGCCATAATGGTATTTTTGAATTTTTTGAATTTTTTTGCTATTTTTTTGGAATTCTCTATTAAGCGTCGGGTAGGAACGAAACGAAACGATAATTTTTATTTTCTCTCTTTCTCAGCATTTTCCAACCTATTTTGGCTTCAAAAGAAGCCATAACGGGGTTTTTTAATTTTTTGAATTTTTATGCTTTTTTTTTTTTAATTATCTCTTATGCGTCGTGTAGGAACGAAACGAAACAATAATTTTTGTTTTCCCTCTTTTTAGCCTTTGCCAACCTGTTTTGGCTTGAAATGAAGCCATAATAGTATTTTTGAATATTTTGAAGATTTTTGCTATTTTTTTGGAATTCTCTATTAAGCGTCGGGTAGGAACGAAACGAAACGATAATTTTTATTTTCTCTCTTTCTCAGAATTTTCCAACCTATTTTGGCTTGAAAAGAAGCCATAATGGGGTTTTTGAATTTTTTTGCTATTTTTTTGGAATTTTCTTTTACGCGTCGTGTAGGAACGATACGAAATAATAATTTTTATTTCTTCTCTTTCTAAGCATTTTCCAACCTATTTTGGCTTGAAAAGAAGCTATAACGGGGTTTTTGAATTTTTTTGCTATTTCTTTGGAATTTTCTATTACGCGTCGGGTATGAACGAAACGAAACGATAATTTTTATTTTCTCTCTTTCTCAGCATTTTCCAACCTATTTTTGCTTGAAAAGAAGCCATAATGAATTTTTTGAATTTTTTTGCTATTTTTTTGGAATTTTCTTTTACGCGTCGTGTAGGAACGAAACGAAATGATAATTTTTATTTCCTCTCTTTCAAGCATTTTCCAACCTATTTTGGCTTGAAAAGAAGCCATAACGGGGTTTTTTAATTTTTTGAATTTTTTTGCTATTTCTTTGGAATTTTCTATTACACGTCGGGTAGGAACGAAACGAAACAATAAGTCTTGTTTTCTCTCTTTTTTAGCCTTTTCCAACATGTTTTGGTTTGAAATTAAGGCATAATGGTATTTTTGAATTTTTTGAATTTTTTTGCTATTTCTTTGGAATTTTCTATTACGCGTTGGGTAGAATCCAAAACGAAACAATAATTTCTATTTTCTCTCTTTTTCGGCCATTTCCAACCAGTTTTGGCTTGAAATGAAGCCATAATGGTATTTTTGAATTTTTTGAATTTTTTTGCTATTTTTTTGGAATTCTCTATTAAGCGTCGGGTAGGAACGAAACGAAACGATAATTTTTATTTTCACTCTTTCTCAGCATTTTCCAACCTATTTTGGCTTGAAAAGAAGCCATAACGGGGTTTTTGAATTTTTTGAATTTTTATGCTATTTTTTTTTTAATTATCTCTTATGCGTCGTGTAGGAACGAAACGAAACAATAAGTCTGGTTTTCTCTCTTTTTTAGCCTTTTCCAACATGTTTTGGTTTGAAATGAAGGCATAATGGTATTTTTGAATTTTTTGAATTTTTTTGCTATTTCTTTGGAATTTTCTATTACGCGTTGGGTAGAATCCAAAACGAAACAATAATTTCTATTTTCTCTCTTTTTCGGCCATTTCCAACAAGTTTTGGCTTGAAATGAAGCCATAATGGTATTTTTGAATTTTTTGAATTTTTTTGCTATTTTTTTGGAATTCTCTATTAAGCGTCGGGTAGGAACGAAACGAAACGATAATTTTTATTTTCTCTCTTTCTCAGCATTTTCCAACCTATTTTGGCTTCAAAAGAAGCCATAACGGGGTTTTTTAATTTTTTGAATTTTTATGCTTTTTTTTTTTTAATTATCTCTTATGCGTCGTGTAGGAACGAAACGAAACAATAATTTTTGTTTTCCCTCTTTTTAGCCTTTGCCAACCTGTTTTGGCTTGAAATGAAGCCATAATAGTATTTTTGAATATTTTGAAGATTTTTGCTATTTTTTTGGAATTCTCTATTAAGCGTCGGGTAGGAACGAAACGAAACGATAATTTTTATTTTCTCTCTTTCTCAGAATTTGCCAACCTATTTTGGCTTGAAAAGAAGCCATAATGGGGTTTTTGAATTTTTTTGCTATTTTTTTGGAATTTTCTTTTACGCGTCGTGTAGGAACGATACAAAATAATAATTTTTATTTCTTCTCTTTCTAAGCATTTTCCAACCTATTTTGGCTTGAAAAGAAGCTATAACGGGGTTTTTGAATTTTTTTGCTATTTCTTTGGAATTCTCTATTAAGCGTCGGGTAGGAACGAAACGAAACGATAATTTTTATTTTCTCTCTTTCTCAGAATTTTCCAACCTATTTTGGCTTGAAAAGAAGCCATAATGGGGTTTTTGAATTTTTTTGCTATTTTTTTGAAATTTTCTTTTACGCGTCGTGTAGGAACGAAACGAAATGATAATTTTTATTTCCTCTCTTTCTAAGCATTCACCAACCTATTTTGGCTTGAAAAGAAGCCATAACGGGGTTTTTGAATTTTTTTGCTATTTCTTTGGAATTTTCTATTACGCGTCGGGTAGGAACGAAACGAAATGATAATTTTTATTTCCTCTCTTTCAAGCATTTTCCAACCTATTTTGGCTTGAAAAGAAGCCATAACGGGGTTTTTGAATTTTTTGAATTTTTTTGCTATTTCTTTGGAATTTTCTCTTACACGTCGGGTAGGAACGAAACGAAACAATAAGTCTTGTTTTCTCTCTTTTTTAGCCTTTTCCAACATGTTTTGGTTTGAAATGAAGGCATAATGGTATTTTTGAATTTTTTGAATTTTTATGCTATTTTTTTGGAATTTTCTATTACGCGTCGGGTAGGAACGAAACGAAACGATAATTTTTGTTTTCTCTCTTTTTCAGCCTTTTCCAACCTGTTTTGGCTTCAAATGAAGGAATAATAGTATTTTTGAATTTTTTGAATTTTTTTGCTATTTTTTTGGAATTTTCTATTACGCGTCGGGTAGGAACGAAACAAAACGATAATTTTTGTTTTCTCTCTTTCTCAGCATTTTCCAACCTATTATGGCTTCAAAAGAAGCCATAACGGGGTTTTTGAATTTTTTGAATTTTTATGCTATTTTTTTTTTAATTATCTCTTATGCATCGTGTAGGAACGAAACGAAACAATAATTTTTTTTTTTCTCTCTTTTTTAGCCTTTTCCAACATGTTTTGGTTTGAAATGAAGGCATAATGGTATTTTTGAATTTTTTGAATTTTTTTACTATTTCTTTGGAATTTTCTATTACGCGTTGGGTAGAATCCAAAACGAAACAATAATTTCTATTTTCTCTCTTTTTCGGCCTTTTCCAACCAGTTTTGGCTTGAAATGAAGCCATAATGGTATTTTTGAATTTTTTGAATTTTTTTGCTATTTTTTTGGAATTCTCTATTAAGCGTCGGGTAGGAACGAAACGAAACGATAATTTTTATTTTCTCTCTTTCTCAGCATTTTCCATCCTATTTTGGCTTCAAAAGAAGCCATAACGGGGTTTTTTAATTTTTTGAATTTTTATGCTATTTTTTTTTAATTATCTCTTATGCGTCGTGTAGGAACGAAACGAAACAATAATTTTTGTTTTCTCTCTTTTTTAGCCTTTTCCAACCTGTTTTGGCTTGAAATGAAGCCATAATAGTATTTTTGAATATTTTGAATTTTTTTGCTATTTTTTTGGAATTCTCTATTAAGCGTCGGGTAGGAACGAAACGAAACGATAATTTTTATTTTCTCTCTTTCTCAGAATTTTCCAACCTATTTTGGCTTGAAAAGTAGCCATAATGGGGTTTTTGAATTTTTTTGCTATTTTTTTGGAATTTTCTTTTTACGCGTCGTGTAGGAACGAAACGAAATAATAATTTTTATTTCCTCTCTTTCTAAGCATTTTCCAACCTATTTTGGCTTGAAAAGAAGCTATAACGGGGTTTTTGAATTTTTTTGCTATTTCTTTGGAATTTTCTATTACGCGTCGGGTAGGAACGAAACGAAACAATAATTTTTGTTTTCTCTCTTTTTTAGCCTTTTCCAACATGTTTCGGTTTAAAATGAAGGCATAATGGTATTTTTGAATTTTTTGAATTTTTTTGCTATTTCTTTGGAATTTTCTATTACTCGTCGGGTAGGAACGAAACGAAACGATAATTTTTATTTTCTCTCTTTCTCAGCATTTTCCAACCTATTTTGGCTTCAAAAGAAGCCACAACGGGGTTTTTTAATTTTTTGAATTTTTATGCTATTTTTTTTTTAATTATCTCTTATGCGTCGTGTAGGAACGAAACGAAACAATAATTTTTGTTTTCCCTCTTTTTAGCCTTTGCCAACCTGTTTTGGCTTGAAATGAAGCCATAATAGTATTTTTGAATATTTTGAATTTTTTTGCTATTTTTTTGGAATTCTCTATTAAGCGTCGGGTAGTAACGAAACGAAACGATTATTTTTATTTTCTCTCTTTCTCAGAATTTTCCAACCTATTTTGGCTTGAAAAGAAGCCATAATGGGGTTTTTGAATTTTTTTGCTATTTTTTTGGAATTTTCTTTTACGCGTCGTGTAGGAACGAAACGAAACGATAATTTTTATTTCCTCTCTTTCTAAGCATTTTCCAACCTATTTTGGCTTGAAAAGAAGCCATAACGGGGTTTTTGAATTTTTTGAATTTTTTTGCTATTTCTTTGGAATTTTCTATTACGCGTCGGGTAGGAACGAAACGAAACGATAATTTTTATTTTCTCTCTTTCTCAGCATTTTCCAACCTATTTTTGCTTGAAAAGAAGCCATAATGAATTTTTTGAATTTTTTTGCTATTTTTTTGGAATTTTCTTTTACGCGTCGTGTAGGAACGAAACGAAATGATAATTTTTAGTTCCTCTCTTTCAAGCATTTTCCAACCTATTTTGGCTTGAAAAGAAGCCATAACGGGGTTTTTGAATTTTTTGAATTTTTTTGCTATTTCTTTGGAATTTTCTATTACACGTCGGGTAGGAACGAAACGAAACAATAAGTCTTGTTTTCTCTCTTTTTTAGCCTTTTCCAACATGTTTTGGTTTGAAATGAAGGCATAATGGTATATTTGAATTTTTTGAATTTTTTTGCTATTTCTTTTGAATTTTCTATTACGCGTTGGGTAGAATCCAAAACGAAACAATAATTTCTATTTTCTCTCTTTTTCGGCCATTTCCAACCAGTTTTGGCTTGAAATGAAGCCATTATGGTATTTTTGAATTTTTTGAATTTTTTTGCTATTTTTTTGGAATTCTCTATTAAGCGTCGGGTAGGAACGAAACGAAACGATAATTTTTATTTTCTCTCTTTCTCAGCATTTTCCAACCTATTTTGGCTTGAAAAGAAGCCATAACGGGGTTTTTGAATTTTTTGAATTTTTATGCTATTTTTTTTTAATTATCTCTTATGCGTCGTGTAGGAACGAAACGAAACAATAAGTCTTGTTTTCTCTCTTTTTTAGCCTTTTCCAACATGTTTTGGTTTGAAATGAAGGCATAATGGTATTTTTGAATTTTTTGCATTTTTTTGCTATTTCTTTGGAATTTTCTATTATTACGCGTTGGGTAGAATCCAAAACGAAACAATAATTTCTATTTTCTCTCTTTTTCGGCCATTTCCAACCAGTTTTGGCTTGAAATGAAGCCATAATGGTATTTTTGAATATTTTGAATTTTTTTGCTATTTTTTTGGAATTCTCTATTAAGCGTCGGGTAGGAACGAAACGAAACGATAATTTTTATTTTCTCTCTTTCTCAGAATTTTCCAACCTATTTTGGCTTTAAAAGAAGCCATAATGGGGTTTTTGAATTTTTTTGCTATTTCTTTGGAATTTTCTATTACTCGTCGGGTAGGAACGAAACGAAACGATAATTTTTATTTTCTCTCTTTCTCAGCATTTTCCAACCTATTTTGGCTTCAAAAGAAGCCATAACGGGGTTTTTTAATTTTTTGAATTTTTATGCTATTTTTTTTTTAATTATCTCTAATGCGTCGTGTAGGAACGAAACGAAACAATAATTTTTGTTTTCCCTCTTTTTAGCCTTTGCCAACCTGTTTTGGCTTGAAATGAAGCCATAATAGTATTTTTGAATATTTTGAATATTTTTGCTATTTTTTTGGAATTCTCTATTAAGCGTCGGGTAGGAACGAAACGAAACGATAATTTTTATTTTCTCTCTTTCTCAGAATTTGCCAACCTATTTTGGCTTGAAAAGAAGCCATAATGGGGTTTTTGAATTTTTTTGCTATTTTTTTGGAATTTTCTTTTACGCGTCGTGTAGGAACGATACAAAATAATAATTTTTATTTCTTCTCTTTCTAAGCATTTTCCAACCTATTTTGGCTTGAAAAGAAGCTATAACGGGGTTTTTGAATTTTTTTGCTATTTCTTTGGAATTCTCTATTAAGCGTCGGGTAGGAACGAAACGAAACGATAATTTTTATTTTCTCTCTTTCTCAGAATTTTCCAACCTATTTTGGCTTGAAAAGAAGCCATAATGGGGTTTTTGAATTTTTTTGCTATTTTTTTGAAATTTTCTTTTACGCGTCGTGTAGGAACGAAACGAAATGATAATTTTTATTTCCTCTCTTTCTAAGCATTCACCAACCTATTTTGGCTTGAAAAGAAGCCATAACGGGGTTTTTGAATTTTTTTGCTATTTCTTTGGAATTTTCTATTACGCGTCGGGTAGGAACGAAACGAAACAATAATTCTTGTTTTCTCTCTTTTTTAGCCTTTTCCAACATGTTTTGGTTTGAAATGAAGGCATAATGGTATTTTTGAATTTTTTGAATTTTTATGCTATTTTTTTGGAATTTTCTATTACGCGTCGGGTAGGAACGAAACGAAACGATAATTTTTGTTTTCTCTCTTTTTCAGCCTTTTCCAACCTGTTTTGGCTTCAAATGAAGGAATAATAGTATTTTTGAATTTTTTGAATTTTTTTGCTATTTTTTTGGAATTTTCTATTACGCGTCGGGTAGGAACGAAACAAAACGATAATTTTTGTTTTCTCTCTTTCTCAGCATTTTCCAACCTATTATGGCTTCAAAAGAAGCCATAACGGGGTTTTTGAATTTTTTGAATTTTTATGCTATTTTTTTTTTAATTATCTCTTATGCATCGTGTAGGAACGAAACGAAACAATAATTTTTTTTTTCTCTCTTTTTTAGCCTTTTCCAACATGTTTTGGTTTGAAATGAAGGCATAATGGTATTTTTGAATTTTTTGAATTTTTTTACTATTTCTTTGGAATTTTCTATTACGCGTTGGGTAGAATCCAAAACGAAACAATAATTTCTATTTTCTCTCTTTTTCGGCCTTTTCCAACCAGTTTTGGCTTGAAATGAAGCCATAATGGTATTTTTGAATTTTTTGAATTTTTTTGCTATTTTTTTGGAATTCTCTATTAAGCGTCGGGTAGGAACGAAACGAAACGATAATTTTTATTTTCTCTCTTTCTCAGCATTTTCCATCCTATTTTGGCTTCAAAAGAAGCCATAACGGGGTTTTTTAATTTTTTGAATTTTTATGCTATTTTTTTTTAATTATCTCTTATGCGTCGTGTAGGAACGAAACGAAACAATAATTTTTGTTTTCTCTCTTTTTTAGCCTTTTCCAACCTGTTTTGGCTTGAAATGAAGCCATAATAGTATTTTTGAATATTTTGAATTTTTTTGCTATTTTTTTGGAATTCTCTATTAAGCGTCGGGTAGGAACGAAACGAAACGATAATTTTTATTTTCTCTCTTTCTCAGAATTTTCCAACCTATTTTGGCTTGAAAAGTAGCCATAATGGGGTTTTTGAATTTTTTTGCTATTTTTTTGGAATTTTCTTTTTACGCGTCGTGTAGGAACGAAACGAAATAATAATTTTTATTTCCTCTCTTTCTAAGCATTTTCCAACCTATTTCGGCTTGAAAAGAAGCTATAACGGGGTTTTTGAATTTTTTTGCTATTTCTTTGGAATTTTCTATTACGCGTCGGGTAGGAACGAAACGAAACAATAATTTTTGTTTTCTCTCTTTTTTAGCCTTTTCCAACATGTTTCGGTTTAAAATGAAGGCATAATGGTATTTTTGAATTTTTTGAATTTTTTTGCTATTTCTTTGGAATTTTCTATTACTCGTCGGGTAGGAACGAAACGAAACGATAATTTTTATTTTCTCTCTTTCTCAGCATTTTCCAACCTATTTTGGCTTGAAAAGAAGCCATAATGGGGTTTTTGAATTTTTTTGCTATTTTTTTGGAATTTTCTTTTACGCGTCGTGTAGGAACGAAACGAAATAATAATTTTTATTTCCTCTCTTTCTAAGCATTTTTCAACCTATTTTGGCTTGAAAAGAAGCTATAACGGGGTTTTTGAATTTTTTTGCTATTTCTTTGGAATTTTCTATTACGCGTCGGGTAGGAACGAAACGAAACAATAATTGTTGTTTTCTCTCTTTTTTAGCCTTTTCCAACATGTTTTGGTTTAAATTGAAGGCATAATGGTATTTTTGAATTTTTTGAATTTTTTTGCTATTTTTTTGGAATTTTCTATAAAGCGTCGGGTAGGAACGAAACGAAACTAAAATTTTTGTTCTCTCTCTTTTTCAGCCTTTTCCAACCTGTTTTTGCTTCAAATGAAGGCATAATGGTATTTTTGAATTTTTTGAATTTTTTTGCTATTTCTTTGGAATTTTCTATTACGCGTTGGGTAGAATCCAAAACGAAACAATAATTTTTATTTTCTCTCTTTTTCGGCCTTTTCCAACCAGTTTTGGCTTGGAATGAAGCCATAATGGTATTTTTGAATTTTTTGAATTTTTTTGCTATTTTTTTGGAATTCTCTGTTAAGCGTCGGGTAGGAACGAAACGAAACGATAATTTTTATTTTCTCTCTTTCTCAGCATTTTCCAACCTATTTTGGCTTGAAAAGAAGCCACAATGGGGTTTTTGAATTTTTTTGCTATTTTTTTGAAATTTTCTTTTACGCGTCGTGTAGGAACGAAACGAAATGATAATTTTTATTTCCTCTCTTTCTAAGCATTCACCAACCTATTTTGGCTTGAAAAGAAGCCATAACGGGGTTTTTGAATTTTTTTGCTATTTCTTTGGAATTTTCTATTACACGTCGGGTAGGAACGAAACGAAACAATAATTCTTGTTTTCTCTCTTTTTTAGCCTTTTCCAACATGCTTTGGTTTGAAATGAAGGCATAATGGTATTTTTGAATTTTTTGAATTTTTTTGCTATTTCTTTGGAATTTTCTATTACGCGTTGGGTAGAATCCAAAACGAAACAATAATTTCTATTTTCTCTCTTTTTCGGCCTTTTCCAACCAGTTTTGGCTTGAAATGAAGCCATAATGGTATTTTTGAATTTTTTGAATTTTTTTGCTATTTTTTTGGAATTCTCTATTAAGCGTCGGGTAGGAACGAAACGAAACGATAATTTTTATTTTCTCTCTTTCTCAGCATTTTCCAACCTATTTTGGCTTCAAAAGAAGCCATAACGGGGTTTTTTAATTTTTTGAATTTTTATGCTTTTTTTTTTTTAATTATCTCTTATGCGTCGTGTAGGAACGAAACGAAACAATAATTTTTGTTTTCCCTCTTTTTAGCCTTTGCCAACCTGTTTTGGCTTGAAATGAAGCCATAATAGTATTTTTGAATATTTTGAAGATTTTTGCTATTTTTTTGGAATTCTCTATTAAGCGTCGGGTAGGAACGAAACGAAACGATAATTTTTATTTTCTCTCTTTCTCAGAATTTTCCAACCTATTTTGGCTTGAAAAGAAGCCATAATGGGGTTTTTGAATTTTTTTGCTATTTTTTTGGAATTTTCTTTTACGCGTCGTGTAGGAACGATACGAAATAATAATTTTTATTTCTTCTCTTTCTAAGCATTTTCCAACCTATTTTGGCTTGAAAAGAAGCTATAACGGGGTTTTTGAATTTTTTTGCTATTTCTTTGGAATTTTCTATTACGCGTCGGGTATGAACGAAACGAAACGATAATTTTTATTTTCTCTCTTTCTCAGCATTTTCCAACCTATTTTTGCTTGAAAAGAAGCCATAATGAATTTTTTGAATTTTTTTGCTATTTTTTTGGAATTTTCTTTTACGCGTCGTGTAGGAACGAAACGAAATGATAATTTTTATTTCCTCTCTTTCAAGCATTTTCCAACCTATTTTGGCTTGAAAAGAAGCCATAACGGGGTTTTTTAATTTTTTGAATTTTTTTGCTATTTCTTTGGAATTTTCTATTACACGTCGGGTAGGAACGAAACGAAACAATAAGTCTTGTTTTCTCTCTTTTTTAGCCTTTTCCAACATGTTTTGGTTTGAAATTAAGGCATAATGGTATTTTTGAATTTTTTGAATTTTTTTGCTATTTCTTTGGAATTTTCTATTACGCGTTGGGTAGAATCCAAAACGAAACAATAATTTCTATTTTCTCTCTTTTTCGGCCATTTCCAACCAGTTTTGGCTTGAAATGAAGCCATAATGGTATTTTTGAATTTTTTGAATTTTTTTGCTATTTTTTTGGAATTCTCTATTAAGCGTCGGGTAGGAACGAAACGAAACGATAATTTTTATTTTCACTCTTTCTCAGCATTTTCCAACCTATTTTGGCTTGAAAAGAAGCCATAACGGGGTTTTTGAATTTTTTGAATTTTTATGCTATTTTTTTTTTAATTATCTCTTATGCGTCGTGTAGGAACGAAACGAAACAATAAGTCTGGTTTTCTCTCTTTTTTAGCCTTTTCCAACATGTTTTGGTTTGAAATGAAGGCATAATGGTATTTTTGAATTTTTTGAATTTTTTTGCTATTTCTTTGGAATTTTCTATTACGCGTTGGGTAGAATCCAAAACGAAACAATAATTTCTATTTTCTCTCTTTTTCGGCCATTTCCAACAAGTTTTGGCTTGAAATGAAGCCATAATGGTATTTTTGAATTTTTTGAATTTTTTTGCTATTTTTTTGGAATTCTCTATTAAGCGTCGGGTAGGAACGAAACGAAACGATAATTTTTATTTTCTCTCTTTCTCAGCATTTTCCAACCTATTTTGGCTTCAAAAGAAGCCATAACGGGGTTTTTTAATTTTTTGAATTTTTATGCTTTTTTTTTTTTAATTATCTCTTATGCGTCGTGTAGGAACGAAACGAAACAATAATTTTTGTTTTCCCTCTTTTTAGCCTTTGCCAACCTGTTTTGGCTTGAAATGAAGCCATAATAGTATTTTTGAATATTTTGAAGATTTTTGCTATTTTTTTGGAATTCTCTATTAAGCGTCGGGTAGGAACGAAACGAAACGATAATTTTTATTTTCTCTCTTTCTCAGAATTTTCCAACCTATTTTGGCTTGAAAAGAAGCCATAATGGGGTTTTTGAATTTTTTTGCTATTTTTTTGGAATTTTCTTTTACGCGTCGTGTAGGAACGATACGAAATAATAATTTTTATTTCTTCTCTTTCTAAGCATTTTCCAACCTATTTTGGCTTGAAAAGAAGCTATAACGGGGTTTTTGAATTTTTTTGCTATTTCTTTGGAATTTTCTATTACGCGTCGGGTATGAACGAAACGAAACGATAATTTTTATTTTCTCTCTTTCTCAGCATTTTCCAACCTATTTTTGCTTGAAAAGAAGCCATAATGAATTTTTTGAATTTTTTTGCTATTTTTTTGGAATTTTCTTTTACGCGTCGTGTAGGAACGAAACGAAATGATAATTTTTATTTCCTCTCTTTCAAGCATTTTCCAACCTATTTTGGCTTGAAAAGAAGCCATAACGGGGTTTTTTAATTTTTTGAATTTTTTTGCTATTTCTTTGGAATTTTCTATTACACGTCGGGTAGGAACGAAACGAAACAATAAGTCTTGTTTTCTCTCTTTTTTAGCCTTTTCCAACATGTTTTGGTTTGAAATTAAGGCATAATGGTATTTTTGAATTTTTTGAATTTTTTTGCTATTTCTTTGGAATTTTCTATTACGCGTTGGGTAGAATCCAAAACGAAACAATAATTTCTATTTTCTCTCTTTTTCGGCCATTTCCAACCAGTTTTGGCTTGAAATGAAGCCATAATGGTATTTTTGAATTTTTTGAATTTTTTTGCTATTTTTTTGGAATTCTCTATTAAGCGTCGGGTAGGAACGAAACGAAACGATAATTTTTATTTTCACTCTTTCTCAGCATTTTCCAACCTATTTTGGCTTGAAAAGAAGCCATAACGGGGTTTTTGAATTTTTTGAATTTTTATGCTATTTTTTTTTTAATTATCTCTTATGCGTCGTGTAGGAACGAAACGAAACAATAAGTCTGGTTTTCTCTCTTTTTTAGCCTTTTCCAACATGTTTTGGTTTGAAATGAAGGCATAATGGTATTTTTGAATTTTTTGAATTTTTTTGCTATTTCTTTGGAATTTTCTATTACGCGTTGGGTAGAATCCAAAACGAAACAATAATTTCTATTTTCTCTCTTTTTCGGCCATTTCCAACAAGTTTTGGCTTGAAATGAAGCCATAATGGTATTTTTGAATTTTTTGAATTTTTTTGCTATTTTTTTGGAATTCTCTATTAAGCGTCGGGTAGGAACGAAACGAAACGATAATTTTTATTTTCTCTCTTTCTCAGCATTTTCCAACCTATTTTGGCTTGAAAAGAAGCCATAATGGGGTTTTTGAATTTTTTTGCTATTTTTTTGAAATTTTCTTTTACGCGTCGTGTAGGAACGAAACGAAATGATAATTTTTATTTCCTCTCTTTCTAAGCATTCTCCAACCTATTTTGGCTTGAAAAGAAGCCATAACGGGGTTTTTGAATTTTTTTGCTATTTCTTTGGAATTTTCTATTACGCGTCGGGTAGGAACGAAACGAAACAATAATTCCTGTTTTCTCTCTTTTTTAGCCTTTTCCAACATGTTTTGGTTTGAAATGAAGGCATAATGGTATTTTTGAGTTTTTTGAATTTTTTTACTATTTTTTTGGAATTTTCTATTACGCGTCGGGTAGGAACGAAACGAAACGATAATTTTTGTTTTCTCTCTTTTTCAGCCTTTTCCAACCTGTTTTGGCTTCAAATGAAGGCATAATAGTATTTTTGAATTTTTTTGCTATTTTTTTGGAATTTTCTATTACATGTCGGGTAGGAACGAAACGAAACGATAATTTTTATTTTCTCTCATTCTCAGCATTTTCCAACCTATTTTGGCTTCAAAAGAAGCCATAACGGGGTTTTTTCATTTTTTGAATTTTTATGCTATTTTTTTTTTAATTATCTCTTATGCATCGTGTAGGAACGAAACGAAACAATAATTTTTGTTTTCTCTCTTTTTTAGCCTTTTCCAACCTGTTTTGGCTTGAAATGAAGCCATAATAGTATTTTTGAATATTTTGAATTTTTTTACTATTTTTTTGGAATTTTCTATTACGCGTCGGGTAGGAACGAAACGAAACGATAATTTTTGTTTTCTCTCTTTTTCAGCCTTTTCCAACCTGTTTTGGCTTCAAATGAAGGCATAATAGTATTTTTGAATATTTTGAATTTTTTTGCTATTTCTTTGGAATTTTCTATTACGCGTCGGGTAGGAACGAAACGAAACGATAATTTTTATTTTCTCTCTTTCTCAGCATTTTCCAACCTATTTTTGCTTGAAAAGAAGCCATAATGAATTTTTTGAATTTTTTTGCTATTTTTTTGGAATTTTCTTTTACGCGTCGTGTAGGAACGAAACGAAATGATAATTTTTATTTCCTCTCTTTCAAGCATTTTCCAACCTATTTTGGCTTGAAAAGAAGCCATAACGGGGTTTTTGAATTTTTTGAATTTTTTTGCTATTTCTTTGGAATTTTCTATTACACGTCGGGTAGGAACGAAACGAAACAATAATTCTTGTTTTCTCTCTTTTTTAGCCTTTTCCAACATGTTTTGGTTTGAAATGAAGGCATAATGGTATTTTTGAATTTTTTGAATTTTTTTGCTATTTCTTTGGAATTTTCTATTACGCGTTGGGTAGAATCCAAAACGAAACAATAATTTCTATTTTCTCTCTTTTTCGGCCTTTTCCAACCAGTTTTGGCTTGAAATGAAGCCATAATTGTATTTTTGAATTTTTTGAATTTTTTTGCTATTTTTTGGAATTCTCTATTAAGCGTCGGGTAGGAACGAAACGAAACGATAATTTTTATTTTCTCTCTTTCTCAGCATTTTCCAACCTATTTTGGCTTCAAAAGAAGCCACAACGGGGTTTTTTAATTTTTTGAATTTTTATGCTATTTTTTTTTTAATTATCTCTTATGCGTCGTGTAGGAACGAAACGAAACAATAATTTTTGTTTTCCCTCTTTTTAGCCTTTGCCAACCTGTTTTGGCTTGAAATGAAGCCATAATAGTATTTTTGAATATTTTGAATTTTTTTGCTATTTTTTTGGAATTCTCTATTAAGCGTCGGGTAGTAACGAAACGAAACGATTATTTTTATTTTCTCTCTTTCTCAGAATTTTCCAACCTATTTTGGCTTGAAAAGAAGCCATAATGGGGTTTTTGAATTTTTTTGCTATTTTTTTGGAATTTTCTTTTACGCGTCGTGTAGGAACGAAACGAAACGATAATTTTTATTTCCTCTCTTTCTAAGCATTTTCCAACCTATTTTGGCTTGAAAAGAAGCCATAACGGGGTTTTTGAATTTTTTGAATTTTTTTGCTATTTCTTTGGAATTTTCTATTACGCGTCGGGTAGGAACGAAACGAAACGATAATTTTTATTTTCTCTCTTTCTCAGCATTTTCCAACCTATTTTTGCTTGAAAAGAAGCCATAATGAATTTTTTGAATTTTTTTGCTATTTTTTTGGAATTTTCTTTTACGCGTCGTGTAGGAACGAAACGAAATGATAATTTTTATTTCCTCTCTTTCAAGCATTTTCCAACCTATTTTGGCTTGAAAAGAAGCCATAACGGGGTTTTTGAATTTTTTGAATTTTTTTGCTATTTCTTTGGAATTTTCTCTTACACGTCGGGTAGGAACGAAACGAAACAATAAGTCTTGTTTTCTCTCTTTTTTAGCCTTTTCCAACATGTTTTGGTTTGAAATGAAGGCATAATGGTATTTTTGAATTTTTTGAATTTTTTTGCTATTTCTTTTGAATTTTCTATTACGCGTTGGGTAGAATCCAAAACGAAACAATAATTTCTATTTTCTCTCTTTTTCGGCCATTTCCAACCAGTTTTGGCTTGAAATGAAGCCATTATGGTATTTTTGAATTTTTTGAATTTTTTTGCTATTTTTTTGGAATTCTCTATTAAGCGTCGGGTAGGAACGAAACGAAACGATAATTTTTATTTTCTCTCTTTCTCAGCATTTTCCAACCTATTTTGGCTTGAAAAGAAGCCATAACGGGGTTTTTGAATTTTTTGAATTTTTATGCTATTTTTTTTTTAATTATCTCTTATGCGTCGTGTAGGAACGAAACGAAACAATAAGTCTTGTTTTCTCTCTTTTTTAGCCTTTTCCAACATGTTTTGGTTTGAAATGAAGGCATAATGGTATTTTTGAATTTTTTGCATTTTTTTGCTATTTCTTTGGAATTTTCTATTATTACGCGTTGGGTAGAATCCAAAACGAAACAATAATTTCTATTTTCTCTCTTTTTCGGCCATTTCCAACCAGTTTTGGCTTGAAATGAAGCCATAATGGTATTTTTGAATATTTTGAATTTTTTTGCTATTTTTTTGGAATTCTCTATTAAGCGTCGGGTAGGAACGAAACGAAACGATAATTTTTATTTTCTCTCTTTCTCAGAATTTTCCAACCTATTTTGGCTTTAAAAGAAGCCATAATGGGGTTTTTGAATTTTTTTGCTATTTCTTTGGAATTTTCTATTACTCGTCGGGTAGGAACGAAACGAAACGATAATTTTTATTTTCTCTCTTTCTCAGCATTTTCCAACCTATTTTGGCTTCAAAAGAAGCCATAACGGGGTTTTTTAATTTTTTGAATTTTTATGCTATTTTTTTTTTAATTATCTCTAATGCGTCGTGTAGGAACGAAACGAAACAATAATTTTTGTTTTCCCTCTTTTTAGCCTTTGCCAACCTGTTTTGGCTTGAAATGAAGCCATAATAGTATTTTTGAATATTTTGAATATTTTTGCTATTTTTTTGGAATTCTCTATTAAGCGTCGGGTAGGAACGAAACGAAACGATAATTTTTATTTTCTCTCTTTCTCAGAATTTGCCAACCTATTTTGGCTTGAAAAGAAGCCATAATGGGGTTTTTGAATTTTTTTGCTATTTTTTTGGAATTTTCTTTTACGCGTCGTGTAGGAACGATACAAAATAATAATTTTTATTTCTTCTCTTTCTAAGCATTTTCCAACCTATTTTGGCTTGAAAAGAAGCTATAACGGGGTTTTTGAATTTTTTTGCTATTTCTTTGGAATTCTCTATTAAGCGTCGGGTAGGAACGAAACGAAACGATAATTTTTATTTTCTCTCTTTCTCAGAATTTTCCAACCTATTTTGGCTTGAAAAGAAGCCATAATGGGGTTTTTGAATTTTTTTGCTATTTTTTTGAAATTTTCTTTTACGCGTCGTGTAGGAACGAAACGAAATGATAATTTTTATTTCCTCTCTTTCTAAGCATTCACCAACCTATTTTGGCTTGAAAAGAAGCCATAACGGGGTTTTTGAATTTTTTTGCTATTTCTTTGGAATTTTCTATTACGCGTCGGGTAGGAACGAAACGAAACAATAATTCTTGTTTTCTCTCTTTTTTAGCCTTTTCCAACATGTTTTGGTTTGAAATGAAGGCATAATGGTATTTTTGAATTTTTTGAATTTTTATGCTATTTTTTTGGAATTTTCTATTACGCGTCGGGTAGGAACGAAACGAAACGATAATTTTTGTTTTCTCTCTTTTTCAGCCTTTTCCAACCTGTTTTGGCTTCAAATGAAGGAATAATAGTATTTTTGAATTTTTTGAATTTTTTTGCTATTTTTTTGGAATTTTCTATTACGCGTCGGGTAGGAACGAAACAAAACGATAATTTTTGTTTTCTCTCTTTCTCAGCATTTTCCAACCTATTATGGCTTCAAAAGAAGCCATAACGGGGTTTTTGAATTTTTTGAATTTTTATGCTATTTTTTTTTTAATTATCTCTTATGCATCGTGTAGGAACGAAACGAAACAATAATTTTTTTTTTTCTCTCTTTTTTAGCCTTTTCCAACATGTTTTGGTTTGAAATGAAGGCATAATGGTATTTTTGAATTTTTTGAATTTTTTTACTATTTCTTTGGAATTTTCTATTACGCGTTGGGTAGAATCCAAAACGAAACAATAATTTCTATTTTCTCTCTTTTTCGGCCTTTTCCAACCAGTTTTGGCTTGAAATGAAGCCATAATGGTATTTTTGAATTTTTTGAATTTTTTGCTATTTTTTTGGAATTCTCTATTAAGCGTCGGGTAGGAACGAAACGAAACGATAATTTTTATTTTCTCTCTTTCTCAGCATTTTCCATCCTATTTTGGCTTCAAAAGAAGCCATATCGGGGTTTTTTAATTTTTTGAATTTTTATGCTATTTTTTTTTAATTATCTCTTATGCGTCGTGTAGGAACGAAACGAAACAATAATTTTTGTTTTCTCTCTTTTTTAGCCTTTTCCAACCTGTTTTGGCTTGAAATGAAGCCATAATAGTATTTTTGAATATTTTGAATTTTTTTGCTATTTTTTTGGAATTCTCTATTAAGCGTCGGGTAGGAACGAAACGAAACGATAATTTTTATTTTCTCTCTTTCTCAGAATTTTCCAACCTATTTTGGCTTGAAAAGTAGCCATAATGGGGTTTTTGAATTTTTTTGCTATTTTTTTGGAATTTTCTTTTTACGCGTCGTGTAGGAACGAAACGAAA
Source organism: Quercus parvula (assembly GCA_030820535.1). Taxonomy (NCBI): domain Eukaryota; kingdom Viridiplantae; phylum Streptophyta; class Magnoliopsida; order Fagales; family Fagaceae; genus Quercus; species Quercus parvula. Next base: position 51,625,548 of record JAUAME010000001.1, read on the forward strand.
TAATAATTTTTATTTCCTCTCTTTCTAAGCATTTTCCAACCTATTTTGGCTTGAAAAGAAGCTATAACGGGGTTTTTGAATTTTTTTGCTATTTCTTTGGAATTTTCTATTACGCGTCGGGTAGGAACGAAACGAAACAATAATTTTTGTTTTCTCTCTTTTTTAGCCTTTTCCAACATGTTTCGGTTTAAAATGAAGGCATAATGGTATTTTTGAATTTTTTGAATTTTTTTGCTATTTCTTTGGAATTTTCTATTACTCGTCGGGTAGGAACGAAACGAAACGATAATTTTTATTTTCTCTCTTTCTCAGCATTTTCCAACCTATTTTGGCTTCAAAAGAAGCCACAACGGGGTTTTTTAATTTTTTGAATTTTTATGCTATTTTTTTTTTAATTATCTCTTATGCGTCGTGTAGGAACGAAACGAAACAATAATTTTTGTTTTCCCTCTTTTTAGCCTTTGCCAACCTGTTTTGGCTTGAAATGAAGCCATAATAGTATTTTTGAATATTTTGAATTTTTTTGCTATTTTTTTGGAATTCTCTATTAAGCGTCGGGTAGTAACGAAACGAAACGATTATTTTTATTTTCTCTCTTTCTCAGAATTTTCCAACCTATTTTGGCTTGAAAAGAAGCCATAATGGGGTTTTTGAATTTTTTTGCTATTTTTTTGGAATTTTCTTTTACGCGTCGTGTAGGAACGAAACGAAACGATAATTTTTATTTCCTCTCTTTCTAAGCATTTTCCAACCTATTTTGGCTTGAAAAGAAGCCATAACGGGGTTTTTGAATTTTTTGAATTTTTTTGCTATTTCTTTGGAATTTTCTATTACGCGTCGGGTAGGAACGAAACGAAACGATAATTTTTATTTTCTCTCTTTCTCAGCATTTTCCAACCTATTTTTGCTTGAAAAGAAGCCATAATGAATTTTTTGAATTTTTTTGCTATTTTTTTGGAATTTTCTTTTACGCGTCGTGTAGGAACGAAACGAAATGATAATTTTTAGTTCCTCTCTTTCAAGCATTTTCCAACCTATTTTGGCTTGAAAAGAAGCCATAACGGGGTTTTTGAATTTTTTGAATTTTTTTGCTATTTCTTTGGAATTTTCTATTACACGTCGGGTAGGAACGAAACGAAACAATAAGTCTTGTTTTCTCTCTTTTTTAGCCTTTTCCAACATGTTTTGGTTTGAAATGAAGGCATAATGGTATATTTGAATTTTTTGAATTTTTTTGCTATTTCTTTTGAATTTTCTATTACGCGTTGGGTAGAATCCAAAACGAAACAATAATTTCTATTTTCTCTCTTTTTCGGCCATTTCCAACCAGTTTTGGCTTGAAATGAAGCCATTATGGTATTTTTGAATTTTTTGAATTTTTTTGCTATTTTTTTGGAATTCTCTATTAAGCGTCGGGTAGGAACGAAACGAAACGATAATTTTTATTTTCTCTCTTTCTCAGCATTTTCCAACCTATTTTGGCTTGAAAAGAAGCCATAACGGGGTTTTTGAATTTTTTGAATTTTTATGCTATTTTTTTTTTAATTATCTCTTATGCGTCGTGTAGGAACGAAACGAAACAATAAGTCTTGTTTTCTCTCTTTTTTAGCCTTTTCCAACATGTTTTGGTTTGAAATGAAGGCATAATGGTATTTTTGAATTTTTTGCATTTTTTTGCTATTTCTTTGGAATTTTCTATTATTACGCGTTGGGTAGAATCCAAAACGAAACAATAATTTCTATTTTCTCTCTTTTTCGGCCATTTCCAACCAGTTTTGGCTTGAAATGAAGCCATAATGGTATTTTTGAATATTTTGAATTTTTTTGCTATTTTTTTGGAATTCTCTATTAAGCGTCGGGTAGGAACGAAACGAAACGATAATTTTTATTTTCTCTCTTTCTCAGAATTTTCCAACCTATTTTGGCTTTAAAAGAAGCCATAATGGGGTTTTTGAATTTTTTTGCTATTTCTTTGGAATTTTCTATTACTCGTCGGGTAGGAACGAAACGAAACGATAATTTTTATTTTCTCTCTTTCTCAGCATTTTCCAACCTATTTTGGCTTCAAAAGAAGCCATAACGGGGTTTTTTAATTTTTTGAATTTTTATGCTATTTTTTTTTTAATTATCTCTAATGCGTCGTGTAGGAACGAAACGAAACAATAATTTTTGTTTTCCCTCTTTTTAGCCTTTGCCAACCTGTTTTGGCTTGAAATGAAGCCATAATAGTATTTTTGAATATTTTGAATATTTTTGCTATTTTTTTGGAATTCTCTATTAAGCGTCGGGTAGGAACGAAACGAAACGATAATTTTTATTTTCTCTCTTTCTCAGAATTTGCCAACCTATTTTGGCTTGAAAAGAAGCCATAATGGGGTTTTTGAATTTTTTTGCTATTTTTTTGGAATTTTCTTTTACGCGTCGTGTAGGAACGATACAAAATAATAATTTTTATTTCTTCTCTTTCTAAGCATTTTCCAACCTATTTTGGCTTGAAAAGAAGCTATAACGGGGTTTTTGAATTTTTTTGCTATTTCTTTGGAATTCTCTATTAAGCGTCGGGTAGGAACGAAACGAAACGATAATTTTTATTTTCTCTCTTTCTCAGAATTTTCCAACCTATTTTGGCTTGAAAAGAAGCCATAATGGGGTTTTTGAATTTTTTTGCTATTTTTTTGAAATTTTCTTTTACGCGTCGTGTAGGAACGAAACGAAATGATAATTTTTATTTCCTCTCTTTCTAAGCATTCACCAACCTATTTTGGCTTGAAAAGAAGCCATAACGGGGTTTTTGAATTTTTTTGCTATTTCTTTGGAATTTTCTATTACGCGTCGGGTAGGAACGAAACGAAACAATAATTCTTGTTTTCTCTCTTTTTTAGCCTTTTCCAACATGTTTTGGTTTGAAATGAAGGCATAATGGTATTTTTGAATTTTTTGAATTTTTATGCTATTTTTTTGGAATTTTCTATTACGCGTCGGGTAGGAACGAAACGAAACGATAATTTTTGTTTTCTCTCTTTTTCAGCCTTTTCCAACCTGTTTTGGCTTCAAATGAAGGAATAATAGTATTTTTGAATTTTTTGAATTTTTTTGCTATTTTTTTGGAATTTTCTATTACGCGTCGGGTAGGAACGAAACAAAACGATAATTTTTGTTTTCTCTCTTTCTCAGCATTTTCCAACCTATTATGGCTTCAAAAGAAGCCATAACGGGGTTTTTGAATTTTTTGAATTTTTATGCTATTTTTTTTTTAATTATCTCTTATGCATCGTGTAGGAACGAAACGAAACAATAATTTTTTTTTTTCTCTCTTTTTTAGCCTTTTCCAACATGTTTTGGTTTGAAATGAAGGCATAATGGTATTTTTGAATTTTTTGAATTTTTTTACTATTTCTTTGGAATTTTCTATTACGCGTTGGGTAGAATCCAAAACGAAACAATAATTTCTATTTTCTCTCTTTTTCGGCCTTTTCCAACCAGTTTTGGCTTGAAATGAAGCCATAATGGTATTTTTGAATTTTTTGAATTTTTTTGCTATTTTTTTGGAATTCTCTATTAAGCGTCGGGTAGGAACGAAACGAAACGATAATTTTTATTTTCTCTCTTTCTCAGCATTTTCCATCCTATTTTGGCTTCAAAAGAAGCCATAACGGGGTTTTTTAATTTTTTGAATTTTTATGCTATTTTTTTTTAATTATCTCTTATGCGTCGTGTAGGAACGAAACGAAACAATAATTTTTGTTTTCTCTCTTTTTTAGCCTTTTCCAACCTGTTTTGGCTTGAAATGAAGCCATAATAGTATTTTTGAATATTTTGAATTTTTTTGCTATTTTTTTGGAATTCTCTATTAAGCGTCGGGTAGGAACGAAACGAAACGATAATTTTTATTTTCTCTCTTTCTCAGAATTTTCCAACCTATTTTGGCTTGAAAAGTAGCCATAATGGGGTTTTTGAATTTTTTTGCTATTTTTTTGGAATTTTCTTTTTACGCGTCGTGTAGGAACGAAACGAAATAATAATTTTTATTTCCTCTCTTTCTAAGCATTTTCCAACCTATTTCGGCTTGAAAAGAAGCTATAACGTTATGGCTTCTTTTCAAGCCAAAATAAGTGGGAAAATGCTTGAAAGAGAGGAAAAAAAATTATCATTTCGTTTCGTTCCTACACGACGCGTAAAAGAAAATTCCAAAAAAATAGCAAAAAAATTCAAAAAATTCATTATGGCTTCTTTTCAAGCAAAAATAGGTTGGAAAATGCTGAGAAAGAGAGAAAATAAAAATTATCGTTTCGTTTCGTTCCTACCCGACGCGTAATAGAAAATTCCAAAGAAATAGCAAAAAAATTAAAAATATTCAAAAATACTATTATGGCTTCATTTCAAGCCAAAACAGGTTGGAAAAGGCTAAAAAAGGGAGAAAACAAAAATTATTGTTTCGTTTCGTTCCTACACGATGCATAAGAGATAATTAAAAAAAAAATAGCATAAAAATTCAAAAAATGAAAAAACCCCGTTATGGCTTCCTTTGAAGCCAAAATAGGTTGGAAAATGCTGAGAAAGAGAGAAAATAAAAATTATCGTTTCGTTTCGTTCCTACACGACGCGTAAAAGAAAATTCCAAAAAAATAGCAAAAAAATTCAAAAAATTCATTATGGCTTCTTTTCAAGCAAAAATAGGTTGGAAAATGCTGAGAAAGAGAGAAAATAAAAATTATCGTTTCGTTTCGTTCCTACCCGACGCGTAATAGAAAATTCCAAAAAAATAGCAAAAAAATTCAAAAATACTATTATGCCTTCATTTGAAGCCAAAACAGGTTGGAAAAGGCTGAAAAAGAGAGAAAACAAAAATTATCGTTTCGTTTCGTTCCTACCCGACGCGTAATAGAAAATTCCAAAAAAATAGCAAAAAAATTCAAAAAATTCAAAAATACCATTATGCCTTCATTTCAAACCAAAACATGTTGGAAAAGGCTAAAAAAGAGAGAAAACAGGAATTATTGTTTCGTTTCGTTCCTACCCGACGCGTAATAGAAAATTCCAAAGAAATAGCAAAAAAATTAAAAAACCCCGTTATGGTTTCTTTTCAAGCCAAAATAGGTTGGAGAATGCTTAGAAAGAGAGGAAATAAAAATTATCATTTCGTTTCGTTCCTACACGACGCGTAAAAGAAAATTTCAAAAAAATAGCAAAAAAATTCAAAAACCCCATTATGGCTTCTTTTCAAGCCAAAATAGGTTGGAAAATGCTGAGAAAGAGAGAAAATAAAAATTATCGTTTCGTTTCGTTCCTACCCGACGCTTAATAGAGAATTTCAAAAAAATAGAAAAAAAATTCAAAAAATTCAAAAATACCATTATGGCCTCATTTCAAGCCAAAACTGGTTGGAAATGGCCGAAAAAGAGAGAAAATAGAAATTATTGTTTCGTTTTGGATTCTACCCAACGCGTAATAGAAAATTCCAAAGAAATAGCAAAAAAATTCAAAAAATTCAAAAATACCATTATGCCTTCATTTCAAACCAAAACATGTTGGAAAAGGCTAAAAAAGAGAGAAAACAAGACTTATTGTTTCGTTTCGTTCTTACCCGACGTGTAATAGAAAATTCCAAAGAAATAGCAAAAAAATTCAGAAAATTCAAAAACCCCGTTATGGCTTCTTTTCAAGCCAAAATAGGTTGGAAAATGCTGAGAAAGAGAGAAAATAAAAATTATCGTTTCGTTTCGTTCCTACCCGACGCTTAATAGAGAATTCCAAAAAAATAGCAAAAAAATTCAAAAAATTCAAAAATACCATTATGGCTTCATTTCAAGCCAAAACTGGTTGGAAATGGCCGAAAAAGAGAGAAAATAGAAATTATTGTTTCGTTTTGGATTCTACCCAACGCGTAATAGAAAATTCCAAAGAAATAGCAAAAAAATTCAAAAAATTCAAAAATACCATTATGCCTTCATTTCAAACCAAAACATGTTGGAAAAGGCTAAAAACGAGAGAAAACAAACTTATTGTTTCGTTTCGTTCCTACCCGACGTGTAATAGAAAATTCCAAAGAAATAGCAAAAAAATTCAAAAAATTCAAAAACCCTGTTATGGCTTCTTTTCAAGCCAAAATAGGTTGGAAAATGCTTGAAAGAGAGGAAATAAAAATTATCATTTCGTTTCGTTCCTACACGACGCGTAAAAGAAAATTCCAAAAAAATAGCAAAAAAATTCAAAAAATTCATTATGGCTTCTTTTCAAGCAAAAATAGGTTGGAAAATGCTGAGAAAGAGAGAAAATAAAAATTATCGTTTCGTTTCGTTCCTACCCGACGCGTAATAGAAAATTCCAAAGAAATAGCAAAAAAATTAAAAATATTCAAAAATACTATTATGGCTTCATTTCAAGCCAAAACAGGTTGGAAAAGGCTAAAAAAGAGAGAAAACAGGAATTATTGTTTCGTTTCGTTCCTACCCGACACGTAATAGAAAATTCCAAAAAAATAGCAAAAAAATTCAAAAAATACTATTATGCCTTCATTTGAAGCCAAAACAGGTTGGAAAAGGCTGAAAAAGAGAGAAAACAAAAATTATCGTTTCGTTTCGTTCCTACCCGACGCGTAATAGAAAATTCCAAAAAAATAGCAAAAAAATTCAAAAAATTCAAAAATACCATTATGCCTTCATTTCAAACCAAAACATGTTGGAAAAGGCTAAAAAAGAGAGAAAACAGGAATTATTGTTTCGTTTCGTTCCTACCCGACACGTAATAGAAAATTCCAAAAAAATAGCAAAAAAATTAAAAAAATTCATTATGGCTTCTTTTCAAGCAAAAATAGGTTGGAAAATGCTGAGAAAGAGAGAAAATAAAAATTATCGTTTCGTTTCGTTCCTACCCGACGTGTAATAGAAAATTCCAAAGAAATAGCAAAAAAATTCAGAAAATTCAAAAACCTCGTTATGGCTTCTTTTCAAGCCAAAATAGGTTGGAAAATGCTGAGAAAGAGAGAAAATAAAAATTATCGTTTCGTTTCGTTCCTACCCGACGCTTAATAGAGAATTCCAAAAAAATAGCAAAAAAATTCAAAAAATTCAAAAATACCATTATGGCTTCATTTCAAGCCAAAACTGGTTGGAAATGGCCGAAAAAGAGAGAAAATAGAAATTATTGTTTCGTTTTGGATTCTACCCAACGCGTAATAGAAAATTCCAAAGAAATAGCAAAAAAATTCAAAAAATTCAAAAATGCCATTATGCCTTCATTTCAAACCAAAACATGTTGGAAAAGGCTAAAAAAGAGAGAAAACAAGACTTATTGTTTCGTTTCGTTCCTACCCGACGTGTAATAGAAAATTCCAAAGAAATAGCAAAAAAATTCAAAAAATTCAAAAACCCCGTTATGGCTTCTTTTCAAGCCAAAATAGGATGGAAAATGCTTGAAAGAGAGGAAATAAAAATTATCATTTCGTTTCGTTCCTACACGACGCGTAAAAGAAAATTCTAAAAAAATAGCAAAAAAATTCAAAAAATTCATTATGGCTTCTTTTCAAGCAAAAATAGGTTGGAAAATGCTGAGAAAGAGAGAAAATAAAAATTATCGTTTCGTTTCGTTCCTACCCGACGCGTAATAGAAAATTCCAAAGAAATAGCAAAAAAATTCAAAAACCCCGTTATAGCTTCTTTTCAAGCCAAAATAGGTTGGAAAATGCTTAGAAAGAGAAGAAATAAAAATTATTATTTCGTATCGTTCCTACACGACGCGTAAAAGAAAATTCCAAAAAAATAGCAAAAAAATTCAAAAACCCCATTATGGCTTCTTTTCAAGCCAAAATAGGTTGGAAAATTCTGAGAAAGAGAGAAAATAAAAATTATCGTTTCGTTTCGTTCCTACTTGACGCTTAATAGAGAATTCCAAAAAAATAGCAAAAAAATTCAAAATATTCAAAAATACTATTATGGCTTCATTTCAAGCCAAAACAGGTTGGCAAAGGCTAAAAAAGAGGGAAAACAAAAATTATTGTTTCGTTTCGTTCCTACACGACGCATAAGAGATAATTAAAAAAAAAAATAGCATAAAAATTCAAAAAATTAAAAAACCCCGTTATGGCTTCTTTTGAAGCCAAAATAGGTTGGAAAATGCTGAGAAAGAGAGAAAATAAAAATTATCGTTTCGTTTCGTTCCTACCCGACGTGTAATAGAAAATTCCAAAGAAATAGCAAAAAAATTCAGAAAATTCAAAAACCTCGTTATGGCTTCTTTTCAAGCCAAAATAGGTTGGAAAATGCTGAGAAAGAGAGAAAATAAAAATTATCGTTTCGTTTCGTTCCTACCCGACGCTTAATAGAGAATTCCAAAAAAATAGCAAAAAAATTCAAAAAATTCAAAAATACCATTATGGCTTCATTTCAAGCCAAAACTGGTTGGAAATGGCCGAAAAAGAGAGAAAATAGAAATTATTGTTTCGTTTTGGATTCTACCCAACGCGTAATAGAAAATTCCAAAGAAATAGCAAAAAAATTAAAAAAATTCAAAAATACCATTATGCCTTCATTTCAAACCAAAACATGTTGGAAAAGGCTAAAAAAGAGAGAAAACAAGACTTATTGTTTCGTTTCGTTCCTACCCGACGTGTAATAGAAAATTCCAAAGAAATAGCAAAAAAATTCAAAAAATTCAAAAACCCCGTTATGGCTTCTTTTCAAGCCAAAATAAGTGGGAAAATGCTTGAAAGAGAGGAAATAAAAATTATCATTTCGTTTCGTTCCTACACGACGCGTAAAAGAAAATTCCAAAAAAATAGCAAAAAAATTCAAAAAATTCATTATGGCTTCTTTTCAAGCAAAAATAGGTTGGAAAATGCTGAGAAAGAGAGAAAATAAAAATTATCGTTTCGTTTCGTTCCTACCCGACGCGTAATAGAAAATTCCAAAGAAATAGCAAAAAAATTAAAAATATTCTAAAATACTATTATGGCTTCATTTCAAGCCAAAACAGGTTGGAAAAGGCTAAAAAAGGGAGAAAACAAAAATTATTGTTTCGTTTCGTTCCTACACGATGCATAAGAGATAATTAAAAAAAAAATAGCATAAAAATTCAAAAAATGAAAAAACCCCGTTATGGCTTCTTTTGAAGCCAAAATAGGTTGGAAAATGCTGAGAAAGAGAGAAAATAAAAATTATCGTTTCGTTTCGTTCCTACCCGACGCGTAATAGAAAATTCCAAAAAAATAGCAAAAAAATTCAAAAAATACTATTATGCCTTCATTTGAAGCCAAAACAGGTTGGAAAAGGCTGAAAAAGAGAGAAAACAAAAATTATCGTTTCGTTTCGTTCCTACCCGACGCGTAATAGAAAATTCCAAAAAAATAGCAAAAAAATTCAAAAAATTCAAAAATACCATTATGCCTTCATTTCAAACCAAAACATGTTGGAAAAGGCTAAAAAAGAGAGAAAACAGGAATTATTGTTTCGTTTCGTTCCTACACGACGCATAAGAGATAATTAAAAAAAAATAGCATAAAAATTCAAAAAATTAAAAAACCCTGTTATGGCTTTTTTTGAAGCCAAAATAGGTTGGAAAATGCTGAGAAAGAGTGAAAATAAAAATTCTCGTTTCGTTTCGTTCCTACCCGACGAGTAATAGAAAATTCCAAAGAAATAGCAAAAAAATTCAAAAAATTCAAAAATACCATTATGCCTTCATTTTAAACCAAAACATGTTGGAAAAGGCTAAAAAAGAGAGAAAACAAAAATTATTGTTTCGTTTCGTTCCTACCCGACGCGTAATAGAAAATTCCAAAGAAATAGCAAAAAAATTCAAAAACCCCGTTATAGCTTCTTTTCAAGCCAAAATAGGTTGGAAAATGCTTAGAAAGAGAGGAAATAAAAATTATCGTTTCGTTTTGTTCCTACCCGACGCGTAATAGAGAATTCCAAAAAAATAGCAAAAAAATTCAAAATATTAAAAAATACCATTCCAAAACTGGTTGGAAATGGCCGAAAAAGAGAGAAAATAGAAATTATTGTTTCGTTTTGGATTCTACCCAACGCGTAATAGAAAATTCCAAAGAAATAGCAAAAAAATTCAAAAAATTCAAAAATACCATTATGCCTTCATTTCAAACCAAAACATGTTGGAAAAGGCTAAAAAAGAGAGAAAACAACACTTATTGTTTCGTTTCGTTCCTACACGACGCATAAGAGATAATTAAAAAAAAAATAGCATAAAAATTCAAAAAATTAAAAAACCCCGTTATGGCTTCTTTTCAAGCCAAAATAGGTTGGAAAATGCTGAAAAAGAGAGAAAACAAAAATTATCGTTTCGTTTCGTTCCTACCCGACGCGTAATAGAAAATTCCAAAAAAATAGCAAAAAAATTCAAAAAATTCAAAAATACCATTATGCCTTCATTTCAAACCAAAACATGTTGGAAAAGGCTAAAAAAGAGAGAAAACAAGACTTATTGTTTCGTTTCGTTCTTACCCGACGTGTAATAGAAAATTCCAAAGAAATAGCAAAAAAATTCAGAAAATTCAAAAACCCCGTTATGGCTTCTTTTCAAGCCAAAATAGGTTGGAAAATGCTGAGAAAGAGAGAAAATAAAAATTATCGTTTCGTTTCGTTCCTACCCGACGCTTAATAGAGAATTCCAAAAAAATAGCAAAAAAATTCAAAAAATTCAAAAATACCATTATGGCTTCATTTCAAGCCAAAACTGGTTGGAAATGGCCGAAAAAGAGAGAAAATAGAAATTATTGTTTCGTTTTGGATTCTACCCAACGCGTAATAGAAAATTCCAAAGAAATAGCAAAAAAATTCAAAAAATTCAAAAATACCATTATGCCTTCATTTCAAACCAAAACATGTTGGAAAAGGCTAAAAACGAGAGAAAACAAACTTATTGTTTCGTTTCGTTCCTACCCGACGTGTAATAGAAAATTCCAAAGAAATAGCAAAAAAATTCAAAAAATTCAAAAACCCTGTTATGGCTTCTTTTCAAGCCAAAATAGGTTGGAAAATGCTTGAAAGAGAGGAAATAAAAATTATCATTTCGTTTCGTTCCTACACGACGCGTAAAAGAAAATTCCAAAAAAATAGCAAAAAAATTCAAAAAATTCATTATGGCTTCTTTTCAAGCAAAAATAGGTTGGAAAATGCTGAGAAAGAGAGAAAATAAAAATTATCGTTTCGTTTCGTTCCTACCCGACGCGTAATAGAAAATTCCAAAGAAATAGCAAAAAAATTAAAAATATTCAAAAATACTATTATGGCTTCATTTCAAGCCAAAACAGGTTGGAAAAGGCTAAAAAAGAGAGAAAACAGGAATTATTGTTTCGTTTCGTTCCTACCCGACACGTAATAGAAAATTCCAAAAAAATAGCAAAAAAATTCAAAAAATACTATTATGCCTTCATTTGAAGCCAAAACAGGTTGGAAAAGGCTGAAAAAGAGAGAAAACAAAAATTATCGTTTCGTTTCGTTCCTACCCGACGCGTAATAGAAAATTCCAAAAAAATAGCAAAAAAATTCAAAAAATTCAAAAATACCATTATGCCTTCATTTCAAACCAAAACATGTTGGAAAAGGCTAAAAAAGAGAGAAAACAGGAATTATTGTTTCGTTTCGTTCCTACCCGACACGTAATAGAAAATTCCAAAAAAATAGCAAAAAAATTAAAAAAATTCATTATGGCTTCTTTTCAAGCAAAAATAGGTTGGAAAATGCTGAGAAAGAGAGAAAATAAAAATTATCGTTTCGTTTCGTTCCTACCCGACGTGTAATAGAAAATTCCAAAGAAATAGCAAAAAAATTCAGAAAATTCAAAAACCTCGTTATGGCTTCTTTTCAAGCCAAAATAGGTTGGAAAATGCTGAGAAAGAGAGAAAATAAAAATTATCGTTTCGTTTCGTTCCTACCCGACGCTTAATAGAGAATTCCAAAAAAATAGCAAAAAAATTCAAAAAATTCAAAAATACCATTATGGCTTCATTTCAAGCCAAAACTGGTTGGAAATGGCCGAAAAAGAGAGAAAATAGAAATTATTGTTTCGTTTTGGATTCTACCCAACGCGTAATAGAAAATTCCAAAGAAATAGCAAAAAAATTCAAAAAATTCAAAAATGCCATTATGCCTTCATTTCAAACCAAAACATGTTGGAAAAGGCTAAAAAAGAGAGAAAACAAGACTTATTGTTTCGTTTCGTTCCTACCCGACGTGTAATAGAAAATTCCAAAGAAATAGCAAAAAAATTCAAAAAATTCAAAAACCCCGTTATGGCTTCTTTTCAAGCCAAAATAGGATGGAAAATGCTTGAAAGAGAGGAAATAAAAATTATCATTTCGTTTCGTTCCTACACGACGCGTAAAAGAAAATTCTAAAAAAATAGCAAAAAAATTCAAAAAATTCATTATGGCTTCTTTTCAAGCAAAAATAGGTTGGAAAATGCTGAGAAAGAGAGAAAATAAAAATTATCGTTTCGTTTCGTTCCTACCCGACGCGTAATAGAAAATTCCAAAGAAATAGCAAAAAAATTCAAAAACCCCGTTATAGCTTCTTTTCAAGCCAAAATAGGTTGGAAAATGCTTAGAAAGAGAAGAAATAAAAATTATTATTTCGTATCGTTCCTACACGACGCGTAAAAGAAAATTCCAAAAAAATAGCAAAAAAATTCAAAAACCCCATTATGGCTTCTTTTCAAGCCAAAATAGGTTGGAAAATTCTGAGAAAGAGAGAAAATAAAAATTATCGTTTCGTTTCGTTCCTACTTGACGCTTAATAGAGAATTCCAAAAAAATAGCAAAAAAATTCAAAATATTCAAAAATACTATTATGGCTTCATTTCAAGCCAAAACAGGTTGGCAAAGGCTAAAAAAGAGGGAAAACAAAAATTATTGTTTCGTTTCGTTCCTACACGACGCATAAGAGATAATTAAAAAAAAAAATAGCATAAAAATTCAAAAAATTAAAAAACCCCGTTATGGCTTCTTTTGAAGCCAAAATAGGTTGGAAAATGCTGAGAAAGAGAGAAAATAAAAATTATCGTTTCGTTTCGTTCCTACCCGACGTGTAATAGAAAATTCCAAAGAAATAGCAAAAAAATTCAGAAAATTCAAAAACCTCGTTATGGCTTCTTTTCAAGCCAAAATAGGTTGGAAAATGCTGAGAAAGAGAGAAAATAAAAATTATCGTTTCGTTTCGTTCCTACCCGACGCTTAATAGAGAATTCCAAAAAAATAGCAAAAAAATTCAAAAAATTCAAAAATACCATTATGGCTTCATTTCAAGCCAAAACTGGTTGGAAATGGCCGAAAAAGAGAGAAAATAGAAATTATTGTTTCGTTTTGGATTCTACCCAACGCGTAATAGAAAATTCCAAAGAAATAGCAAAAAAATTAAAAAAATTCAAAAATACCATTATGCCTTCATTTCAAACCAAAACATGTTGGAAAAGGCTAAAAAAGAGAGAAAACAAGACTTATTGTTTCGTTTCGTTCCTACCCGACGTGTAATAGAAAATTCCAAAGAAATAGCAAAAAAATTCAAAAAATTCAAAAACCCCGTTATGGCTTCTTTTCAAGCCAAAATAAGTGGGAAAATGCTTGAAAGAGAGGAAATAAAAATTATCATTTCGTTTCGTTCCTACACGACGCGTAAAAGAAAATTCCAAAAAAATAGCAAAAAAATTCAAAAAATTCATTATGGCTTCTTTTCAAGCAAAAATAGGTTGGAAAATGCTGAGAAAGAGAGAAAATAAAAATTATCGTTTCGTTTCGTTCCTACCCGACGCGTAATAGAAAATTCCAAAGAAATAGCAAAAAAATTAAAAATATTCTAAAATACTATTATGGCTTCATTTCAAGCCAAAACAGGTTGGAAAAGGCTAAAAAAGGGAGAAAACAAAAATTATTGTTTCGTTTCGTTCCTACACGATGCATAAGAGATAATTAAAAAAAAAATAGCATAAAAATTCAAAAAATGAAAAAACCCCGTTATGGCTTCTTTTGAAGCCAAAATAGGTTGGAAAATGCTGAGAAAGAGAGAAAATAAAAATTATCGTTTCGTTTCGTTCCTACCCGACGCGTAATAGAAAATTCCAAAAAAATAGCAAAAAAATTCAAAAAATACTATTATGCCTTCATTTGAAGCCAAAACAGGTTGGAAAAGGCTGAAAAAGAGAGAAAACAAAAATTATCGTTTCGTTTCGTTCCTACCCGACGCGTAATAGAAAATTCCAAAAAAATAGCAAAAAAATTCAAAAAATTCAAAAATACCATTATGCCTTCATTTCAAACCAAAACATGTTGGAAAAGGCTAAAAAAGAGAGAAAACAGGAATTATTGTTTCGTTTCGTTCCTACACGACGCATAAGAGATAATTAAAAAAAAATAGCATAAAAATTCAAAAAATTAAAAAACCCTGTTATGGCTTTTTTTGAAGCCAAAATAGGTTGGAAAATGCTGAGAAAGAGTGAAAATAAAAATTCTCGTTTCGTTTCGTTCCTACCCGACGAGTAATAGAAAATTCCAAAGAAATAGCAAAAAAATTCAAAAAATTCAAAAATACCATTATGCCTTCATTTTAAACCAAAACATGTTGGAAAAGGCTAAAAAAGAGAGAAAACAAAAATTATTGTTTCGTTTCGTTCCTACCCGACGCGTAATAGAAAATTCCAAAGAAATAGCAAAAAAATTCAAAAACCCCGTTATAGCTTCTTTTCAAGCCAAAATAGGTTGGAAAATGCTTAGAAAGAGAGGAAATAAAAATTATCGTTTCGTTTTGTTCCTACCCGACGCGTAATAGAGAATTCCAAAAAAATAGCAAAAAAATTCAAAATATTAAAAAATACCATTCCAAAACTGGTTGGAAATGGCCGAAAAAGAGAGAAAATAGAAATTATTGTTTCGTTTTGGATTCTACCCAACGCGTAATAGAAAATTCCAAAGAAATAGCAAAAAAATTCAAAAAATTCAAAAATACCATTATGCCTTCATTTCAAACCAAAACATGTTGGAAAAGGCTAAAAAAGAGAGAAAACAACACTTATTGTTTCGTTTCGTTCCTACACGACGCATAAGAGATAATTAAAAAAAAAATAGCATAAAAATTCAAAAAATTAAAAAACCCCGTTATGGCTTCTTTTCAAGCCAAAATAGGTTGGAAAATGCTGAAAAAGAGAGAAAACAAAAATTATCGTTTCGTTTCGTTCCTACCCGACGCGTAATAGAAAATTCCAAAAAAATAGCAAAAAAATTCAAAAAATTCAAAAATACCATTATGCCTTCATTTCAAACCAAAACATGTTGGAAAAGGCTAAAAAAGAGAGAAAACAGGAATTATTGTTTCGTTTCGTTCCTACCCGACGCGTAATAGAAAATTCCAAAGAAATAGCAAAAAAATTAAAAAACCCCGTTATGGTTTCTTTTCAAGCCAAAATAGGTTGGAGAATGCTTAGAAAGAGAGGAAATAAAAATTATCATTTCGTTTCGTTCCTACACGACGCGTAAAAGAAAATTTCAAAAAAATAGCAAAAAAATTCAAAAACCCCATTATGGCTTCTTTTCAAGCCAAAATAGGTTGGAAAATGCTGAGAAAGAGAGAAAATAAAAATTATCGTTTCGTTTCGTTCCTACCCGACGCTTAATAGAGAATTTCAAAAAAATAGAAAAAAAATTCAAAAAATTCAAAAATACCATTATGGCCTCATTTCAAGCCAAAACTGGTTGGAAATGGCCGAAAAAGAGAGAAAATAGAAATTATTGTTTCGTTTTGGATTCTACCCAACGCGTAATAGAAAATTCCAAAGAAATAGCAAAAAAATTCAAAAAATTCAAAAATACCATTATGCCTTCATTTCAAACCAAAACATGTTGGAAAAGGCTAAAAAAGAGAGAAAACAAGACTTATTGTTTCGTTTCGTTCTTACCCGACGTGTAATAGAAAATTCCAAAGAAATAGCAAAAAAATTCAGAAAATTCAAAAACCCCGTTATGGCTTCTTTTCAAGCCAAAATAGGTTGGAAAATGCTGAGAAAGAGAGAAACTAAAAATTATCGTTTCGTTTCGTTCCTACCCGACGCTTAATAGAGAATTCCAAAAAAATAGCAAAAAAATTCAAAAAATTCAAAAATACCATTATGGCTTCATTTCAAGCCAAAACTGGTTGGAAATGGCCGAAAAAGAGAGAAAATAGAAATTATTGTTTCGTTTTGGATTCTACCCAACGCGTAATAGAAAATTCCAAAGAAATAGCAAAAAAATTCAAAAAATTCAAAAATACCATTATGCCTTCATTTCAAACCAAAACATGTTGGAAAAGGCTAAAAACGAGAGAAAACAAACTTATTGTTTCGTTTCGTTCCTACCCGACGTGTAATAGAAAATTCCAAAGAAATAGCAAAAAAATTCAAAAAATTCAAAAACCCTATTATGGCTTCTTTTCAAGCCAAAATAGGTTGGAAAATGCTTGAAAGAGAGGAAATAAAAATTATCATTTCGTTTCGTTCCTACACGACGCGTAAAAGAAAATTCCAAAAAAATAGCAAAAAAATTCAAAAAATTCATTATGGCTTCTTTTCAAGCAAAAATAGGTTGGAAAATGCTGAGAAAGAGAGAAAATAAAAATTATCGTTTCGTTTCGTTCCTACCCGACGCGTAATAGAAAATTCCAAAGAAATAGCAAAAAAATTAAAAATATTCAAAAATACTATTATGGCTTCATTTCAAGCCAAAACAGGTTGGAAAAGGCTAAAAAAGAGAGAAAACAGGAATTATTGTTTCGTTTCGTTCCTACCCGACACGTAATAGAAAATTCCAAAAAAATAGCAAAAAAATTCAAAAAATACTATTATGCCTTCATTTGAAGCCAAAACAGGTTGGAAAAGGCTGAAAAAGAGAGAAAACAAAAATTATCGTTTCGTTTCGTTCCTACCCGACGCGTAATAGAAAATTCCAAAAAAATAGCAAAAAAATTCAAAAAATTCAAAAATACCATTATGCCTTCATTTCAAACCAAAACATGTTGGAAAAGGCTAAAAAAGAGAGAAAACAGGAATTATTGTTTCGTTTCGTTCCTACCCGACACGTAATAGAAAATTCCAAAAAAATAGCAAAAAAATTAAAAAAATTCATTATGGCTTCTTTTCAAGCAAAAATAGGTTGGAAAATGCTGAGAAAGAGAGAAAATAAAAATTATCGTTTCGTTTCGTTCCTACCCGACGTGTAATAGAAAATTCCAAAGAAATAGCAAAAAAATTCAGAAAATTCAAAAACCTCGTTATGGCTTCTTTTCAAGCCAAAATAGGTTGGAAAATGCTGAGAAAGAGAGAAAATAAAAATTATCGTTTCGTTTCGTTCCTACCCGACGCTTAATAGAGAATTCCAAAAAAATAGCAAAAAAATTCAAAAAATTCAAAAATACCATTATGGCTTCATTTCAAGCCAAAACTGGTTGGAAATGGCCGAAAAAGAGAGAAAATAGAAATTATTGTTTCGTTTTGGATTCTACCCAACGCGTAATAGAAAATTCCAAAGAAATAGCAAAAAAATTCAAAAAATTCAAAAATGCCATTATGCCTTCATTTCAAACCAAAACATGTTGGAAAAGGCTAAAAAAGAGAGAAAACAAGACTTATTGTTTCGTTTCGTTCCTACCCGACGTGTAATAGAAAATTCCAAAGAAATAGCAAAAAAATTCAAAAAATTCAAAAACCCCGTTATGGCTTCTTTTCAAGCCAAAATAGGATGGAAAATGCTTGAAAGAGAGGAAATAAAAATTATCATTTCGTTTCGTTCCTACACGACGCGTAAAAGAAAATTCTAAAAAAATAGCAAAAAAATTCAAAAAATTCATTATGGCTTCTTTTCAAGCAAAAATAGGTTGGAAAATGCTGAGAAAGAGAGAAAATAAAAATTATCGTTTCGTTTCGTTCCTACCCGACGCGTAATAGAAAATTCCAAAGAAATAGCAAAAAAATTCAAAAACCCCGTTATAGCTTCTTTTCAAGCCAAAATAGGTTGGAAAATGCTTAGAAAGAGAAGAAATAAAAATTATTATTTCGTATCGTTCCTACACGACGCGTAAAAGAAAATTCCAAAAAAATAGCAAAAAAATTCAAAAACCCCATTATGGCTTCTTTTCAAGCCAAAATAGGTTGGAAAATTCTGAGAAAGAGAGAAAATAAAAATTATCGTTTCGTTTCGTTCCTACTTGACGCTTAATAGAGAATTCCAAAAAAATAGCAAAAAAATTCAAAATATTCAAAAATACTATTATGGCTTCATTTCAAGCCAAAACAGGTTGGCAAAGGCTAAAAAAGAGGGAAAACAAAAATTATTGTTTCGTTTCGTTCCTACACGACGCATAAGAGATAATTAAAAAAAAAAATAGCATAAAAATTCAAAAAATTAAAAAACCCCGTTATGGCTTCTTTTGAAGCCAAAATAGGTTGGAAAATGCTGAGAAAGAGAGAAAATAAAAATTATCGTTTCGTTTCGTTCCTACCCGACGTGTAATAGAAAATTCCAAAGAAATAGCAAAAAAATTCAGAAAATTCAAAAACCTCGTTATGGCTTCTTTTCAAGCCAAAATAGGTTGGAAAATGCTGAGAAAGAGAGAAAATAAAAATTATCGTTTCGTTTCGTTCCTACCCGACGCTTAATAGAGAATTCCAAAAAAATAGCAAAAAAATTCAAAAAATTCAAAAATACCATTATGGCTTCATTTCAAGCCAAAACTGGTTGGAAATGGCCGAAAAAGAGAGAAAATAGAAATTATTGTTTCGTTTTGGATTCTACCCAACGCGTAATAGAAAATTCCAAAGAAATAGCAAAAAAATTAAAAAAATTCAAAAATACCATTATGCCTTCATTTCAAACCAAAACATGTTGGAAAAGGCTAAAAAAGAGAGAAAACAAGACTTATTGTTTCGTTTCGTTCCTACCCGACGTGTAATAGAAAATTCCAAAGAAATAGCAAAAAAATTCAAAAAATTCAAAAACCCCGTTATGGCTTCTTTTCAAGCCAAAATAAGTGGGAAAATGCTTGAAAGAGAGGAAATAAAAATTATCATTTCGTTTCGTTCCTACACGACGCGTAAAAGAAAATTCCAAAAAAATAGCAAAAAAATTCAAAAAATTCATTATGGCTTCTTTTCAAGCAAAAATAGGTTGGAAAATGCTGAGAAAGAGAGAAAATAAAAATTATCGTTTCGTTTCGTTCCTACCCGACGCGTAATAGAAAATTCCAAAGAAATAGCAAAAAAATTAAAAATATTCTAAAATACTATTATGGCTTCATTTCAAGCCAAAACAGGTTGGAAAAGGCTAAAAAAGGGAGAAAACAAAAATTATTGTTTCGTTTCGTTCCTACACGATGCATAAGAGATAATTAAAAAAAAAATAGCATAAAAATTCAAAAAATGAAAAAACCCCGTTATGGCTTCTTTTGAAGCCAAAATAGGTTGGAAAATGCTGAGAAAGAGAGAAAATAAAAATTATCGTTTCGTTTCGTTCCTACCCGACGCGTAATAGAAAATTCCAAAAAAATAGCAAAAAAATTCAAAAAATACTATTATGCCTTCATTTGAAGCCAAAACAGGTTGGAAAAGGCTGAAAAAGAGAGAAAACAAAAATTATCGTTTCGTTTCGTTCCTACCCGACGCGTAATAGAAAATTCCAAAAAAATAGCAAAAAAATTCAAAAAATTCAAAAATACCATTATGCCTTCATTTCAAACCAAAACATGTTGGAAAAGGCTAAAAAAGAGAGAAAACAGGAATTATTGTTTCGTTTCGTTCCTACACGACGCATAAGAGATAATTAAAAAAAAATAGCATAAAAATTCAAAAAATTAAAAAACCCTGTTATGGCTTTTTTTGAAGCCAAAATAGGTTGGAAAATGCTGAGAAAGAGTGAAAATAAAAATTCTCGTTTCGTTTCGTTCCTACCCGACGAGTAATAGAAAATTCCAAAGAAATAGCAAAAAAATTCAAAAAATTCAAAAATACCATTATGCCTTCATTTTAAACCAAAACATGTTGGAAAAGGCTAAAAAAGAGAGAAAACAAAAATTATTGTTTCGTTTCGTTCCTACCCGACGCGTAATAGAAAATTCCAAAGAAATAGCAAAAAAATTCAAAAACCCCGTTATAGCTTCTTTTCAAGCCAAAATAGGTTGGAAAATGCTTAGAAAGAGAGGAAATAAAAATTATCGTTTCGTTTTGTTCCTACCCGACGCGTAATAGAGAATTCCAAAAAAATAGCAAAAAAATTCAAAATATTAAAAAATACCATTCCAAAACTGGTTGGAAATGGCCGAAAAAGAGAGAAAATAGAAATTATTGTTTCGTTTTGGATTCTACCCAACGCGTAATAGAAAATTCCAAAGAAATAGCAAAAAAATTCAAAAAATTCAAAAATACCATTATGCCTTCATTTCAAACCAAAACATGTTGGAAAAGGCTAAAAAAGAGAGAAAACAACACTTATTGTTTCGTTTCGTTCCTACACGACGCATAAGAGATAATTAAAAAAAAAATAGCATAAAAATTCAAAAAATTAAAAAACCCCGTTATGGCTTCTTTTCAAGCCAAAATAGGTTGGAAAATGCTGAGAAAGAGAGAAAATAAAAATTGTCGTTTCGTTTCGTTCCTACCCGACGCTTAATAGAGAATTCCAAAAAAATAGCAAAAAAATTCAAAAAATTCAAAAATACCATTATAGCTTCATTTCAAGCCAAAACTGGTTGGAAATGGCCGAAAAAGAGAGAAAATAGAAATTATTGTTTCGTTTTGGATTCTACCCAACGCGTAATAGAAAATTCCAAAGAAATAGCAAAAAAATTCAAAAAATTCAAAAATACCATTATGCCTTCATTTCAAACCAAAACATGTTGGAAAAGGCTAAAAAAGAGAGAAAACAAACTTATTGTTTCGTTTCGTTCCTACCCGACGTGTAATAGAAAATTCCAAAGAAATAGCAAAAAAATTCAAAAAATTCAAAAACCCCGTTATGGCTTCTTTTCAAGCCAAAATAAGTGGGAAAATGCTTGAAAGAGAGGAAATAAAAATTATCATTTCGTTTCGTTCCTACACGACGCGTAAAAGAAAATTCCAAAAAAATAGCAAAAAAATTCAAAAAATTCATTATGGCTTCTTTTCAAGCAAAAATAGGTTGGAAAATGCTGAGAAATAGAGAAAATAAAAATTATCGTTTCGTTTCGTTCCTACCCGACGCGTAATAGAAAATTCCAAAGAAATAGCAAAAAAATTCAAAAACCCCGTTATAGCTTCTTTTCAAGCCAAAATAGGTTGGAAAATGCTTAGAAAGAGAAGAAATAAAAATTATTATTTCGTATCGTTCCTACACGACGCGTAAAAGAAAATTCCAAAAAAATAGCAAAAAAATTCAAAAACCCCATTATGGCTTCTTTTCAAGCCAAAATAGGTTGGAAAATTCTGAGAAAGAGAGAAAATAAAAATTATCGTTTCGTTTCGTTCCTACCCGACGCTTAATAGAGAATTCCAAAAAAATAGCAAAAAAATTCAAAATATTCAAAAATACTATTATGGCTTCATTTCAAGCCAAAACAGGTTGGCAAAGGCTAAAAAGAGGGAAAACAAAAATTATTGTTTCGTTTCGTTCCTACACGACGCATAAGAGATAATTAAAAAAAAAATAGCATAAAAATTCAAAAAATTAAAAAACCCCGTTATGGCTTCTTTTGAAGCCAAAATAGGTTGGAAAATGCTGAGAAAGAGAGAAAATAAAAATTATCGTTTCGTTTGGTTCCTACCCGACGCTTAATAGAGAATTCCAAAAAAATAGCAAAAAAATTCAAAAAATTCAAAAATACCATTATGGCTTCATTTCAAGCCAAAACTGGTTGGAAAAGGCCGAAAAAGAGAGAAAATAGAAATTATTGTTTCGTTTTGGATTCTACCCAACGCGTAATAGAAAATTCCAAAGAAATAGCAAAAAAATTCAAAAAATTCAAAAATACCATTATGCCTTCATTTCAAACCAAAACATGTTGGAAAAGGCTAAAAAAGAGAGAAAACAAGAATTATTGTTTCGTTTCGTTCCTACCCGACGTGTAATAGAAAATTCCAAAGAAATAGCAAAAAAATTCAAAAAATTCAAAAACCCCGTTATGGCTTCTTTTCAAGCCAAAATAGGTTGGAAAATGCTTGAAAGAGAGGAAATAAAAATTATCATTTCGTTTCGTTCCTACACGACGCGTAAAAGAAAATTACAAAAAAATAGAAAAAAAATTCAAAAAATTCATTATGGCTTCTTTTCAAGCAAAAATAGGTTGAAAAATGCTGAGAAAGAGAGAAAATAAAAATTATCGTTTCGTTTCGTTCCTACCCGACGCGTAATAGAAAATTCCGAAGAAATAGCAAAAAAATTCAAAATATTCAAAAACACTATTATGGCTTCATTTCAAGCCAAAACAGGTTGGAAAAGGCTAAAAATGAGAGAAAACAAAAATTATTGTTTCGTTTCGTTCCTACACGATGCATAAGAGATAATTAAAAAAAAAATAGCATAAAAATTCAAAAAATGAAAAAACCCCGTTATGGCTTCTTTTGAAGCCGAAATAGGTTGGAAAATGCTGAGAAAGAGAGAAAATAAAAATTATCGTTTCGTTTTGTTCCTACCCGACGCGTAATAGAAAATTCCAAAAAAATAGCAAAAAAATTCAAAAATACTATTATGCCTTCATTTGAAGCCAAAACAGGTTGGAAAAGGCTGAAAAAGAGAGAAAACAAAAATTATCGTTTCGTTTCGTTCCTACCCGACGCGTAATAGAAAATTTCAAAAATACCATTATGCCTTCATTTCAAACCAAAACATGTTGGAAAAGGCTAAAAAAGAGAGAAAACAGGAATTATTGTTTCGTTTCGTTCCTACCCGACGCGTAATAGAAAATTCCAAAGAAATAGCAAAAAAATTCAAAAACCCCGTTATGGCTTCTTTTCAAGCCAAAATAGGTTGGAGAATGCTTAGAAAGAGAGGAAATAAAAATTATCATTTCGTTTCGTTCCTACACGATGCGTAAAAGAAAATTTCAAAAAAATAGCAAAAAAATTCAAAAACCCCATTATGGCTTCTTTTCAAGCCAAAATAGGTTGGAAAATGCTGAGAAAAAGAGAAAATAAAAATTATCGTTTCGTTTCGTTCCTACCCGACGCTTAATAGAGAATTCCAAAAAAATAGCAAACAAATTCAAAAAATTCAAAAATACCATTATGGCTTCATTTCAAGCCAAAACTGGTTGGAAATGGCCGAAAAAGAGAGTAAATAGAAATTATTGTTTCGTTTTGGATTCTACCCAACGCGTAATAGAAAATTCCAAAGAAATAGCAAAAAAATTCAAAAAATTCAAAAATACCATTATGCCTTCATTTCAAACCAAAACATGTTGGAAAAGGCTAAAAAAGAGAGAAAACAAGACTTATTGTTTCGTTTCGTTCTTACCCGACGTGTAATAGAAAATTCCAAAGAAATAGCAAAAAAATTCAGAAAATTCAAAAACCCCTTTATGGCTTCTTTTCACGCCAAAATAGGTTGGAAAATGCTGAGAAAGAGAGAAAATAAAAATTATCGTTTCGTTTCGTTCCTACCCGACGCTTAATAGAGAATTCCAAAAAAATAGCAAAAAAATTCAAAAAATTCAAAAATACCATTATGGCTTCATTTCAAGCCAAAACTGGTTGGAAATGGCCGAAAAAGAGAGAAAATAGAAATTATTGTTTCGTTTTGGATTCTACCCAACGCGTAATAGAAAATTCCAAAGAAATAGCAAAAAAATTCAAAAAATCCAAAAATACCATTATGCCTTCATTTCAAACCAAAACATGTTGGAAAAGGCTAAAAAAGAGAGAAAACAAGACTTATTGTTTCGTTTCGTTCCTACCCGACGTGTAATAGAAAATTCCAAAGAAATAGCAAAAAAATTCAGAAAATTCAAAAACCCCGTTATGGCTTCTTTTCAAGCCAAAATAGGTTGGAAAATGCTGAGAAAGAGAGAAAATAAAAATTATCGTTTCGTTTCGTTCCTACCCGACGCTTAATAGAGAATTCCAAAAAAATAGCAAAAAAATTCAAAAAATTCAAAAATACCATTATGGCTTCATTTCAAGCCAAAACTGGTTGGAAAAGGCCGAAAAAGAGAGAAAATAGAAATTATTGTTTCGTTTTGGATTCTACCCAACGCGTAATAGAAAATTCCAAAGAAATAGCAAAAAAATTCAAAAAATTCAAAAATACCATTATGCCTTCATTTCAAACCAAAACATGTTGGAAAAGGCTAAAAAAGAGAGAAAACAAGAATTATTGTTTCGTTTCGTTCCTACCCGACGTGTAATAGAAAATTCCAAAGAAATAGCAAAAAAATTCAAAAAATTCAAAAACCCCGTTATGGCTTCTTTTCAAGCCAAAATAGGTTGGAAAATGCTTGAAAGAGAGGAAATAAAAATTATCATTTCGTTTCGTTCCTACACGACGCGTAAAAGAAAATTACAAAAAAATAGAAAAAAAATTCAAAAAATTCATTATGGCTTCTTTTCAAGCAAAAATAGGTTGAAAAATGCTGAGAAAGAGAGAAAATAAAAATTATCGTTTCGTTTCGTTCCTACCCGACGCGTAATAGAAAATTCCGAAGAAATAGCAAAAAAATTCAAAATATTCAAAAACACTATTATGGCTTCATTTCAAGCCAAAACAGGTTGGAAAAGGCTAAAAATGAGAGAAAACAAAAATTATTGTTTCGTTTCGTTCCTACACGATGCATAAGAGATAATTAAAAAAAAAATAGCATAAAAATTCAAAAAATGAAAAAACCCCGTTATGGCTTCTTTTGAAGCCGAAATAGGTTGGAAAATGCTGAGAAAGAGAGAAAATAAAAATTATCGTTTCGTTTTGTTCCTACCCGACGCGTAATAGAAAATTTCAAAAAAATAGCAAAAAAATTCAAAAATACTATTATGCCTTCATTTGAAGCCAAAACAGGTTGGAAAAGGCTGAAAAAGAGAGAAAACAAAAATTATCGTTTCGTTTCGTTCCTACCCGACGCGTAATAGAAAATTTCAAAAATACCATTATGCCTTCATTTCAAACCAAAACATGTTGGAAAAGGCTAAAAAAGAGAGAAAACAGGAATTATTGTTTCGTTTCGTTCCTACCCGACGCGTAATAGAAAATTCCAAAGAAATAGCAAAAAAATTCAAAAACCCCGTTATGGCTTCTTTTCAAGCCAAAATAGGTTGGAGAATGCTTAGAAAGAGAGGAAATAAAAATTATCATTTCGTTTCGTTCCTACACGACGCGTAAAAGAAAATTTCAAAAAAATAGCAAAAAAATTCAAAAACCCCATTATGGCTTCTTTTCAAGCCAAAATAGGTTGGAAAATGCTAAGAAAAAGAGAAAATAAAAATTATCGTTTCGTTTCGTTCCTACCCGACGCTTAATAGAGAATTCCAAAAAAATAGCAAACAAATTCAAAAAATTCAAAAATACCATTATGGCTTCATTTCAAGCCAAAACTGGTTGGAAATGGCCGAAAAAGAGAGTAAATAGAAATTATTGTTTCGTTTTGGATTCTACCCAACGCGTAATAGAAAATTCCAAAGAAATAGCAAAAAAATTCAAAAAATTCAAAAATACCATTATGCCTTCATTTCAAACCAAAACATGTTGGAAAAGGCTAAAAAAGAGAGAAAACAAGACTTATTGTTTCGTTTCGTTCTTACCCGACGTGTAATAGAAAATTCCAAAGAAATAGCAAAAAAATTCAGAAAATTCAAAAACCCCTTTATGGCTTCTTTTCACGCCAAAATAGGTTGGAAAATGCTGAGAAAGAGAGAAAATAAAAATTATCGTTTCGTTTCGTTCCTACCCGACGCTTAATAGAGAATTCCAAAAAAATAGCAAAAAAATTCAAAAAATTCAAAAATACCATTATGGCTTCATTTCAAGCCAAAACTGGTTGGAAATGGCCGAAAAAGAGAGAAAATAGAAATTATTGTTTCGTTTTGGATTCTACCCAACGCGTAATAGAAAATTCCAAAGAAATAGCAAAAAAATTCAAAAAATTCAAAAATACCATTATGCCTTCATTTCAAACCAAAACATGTTGGAAAAGGCTAAAAAAGAGAGAAAACAAGACTTATTGTTTCGTTTCGTTCCTACCCGACGTGTAATAGAAAATTCCAAAGAAATAGCAAAAAAATTCAGAAAATTCAAAAACCCCGTTATGGCTTCTTTTCAAGCCAAAATAGGTTGGAAAATGCTGAGAAAGAGAGAAAATAAAAATTATCGTTTCGTTTCGTTCCTACCCGACGCTTAATAGAGAATTCCAAAAAAATAGCAAAAAAATTCAAAAAATTCAAAAATACCATTATGGCTTCATTTCAAGCCAAAACTGGTTGGAAATGGCCGAAAAAGAGAGAAAATAGAAATTATTGTTTCGTTTTGGATTCTACCCAACGCGTAATAGAAAATTCCAAAGAAATAGCAAAAAAATTCAAAAAATTCAAAAATGCCATTATGCCTTCATTTCAAACCAAAACATGTTGGAAAAGGCTAAAAAAGAGAGAAAACAAGACTTATTGTTTCGTTTCGTTCCTACCCGACGTGTAATAGAAAATTCCAAAGAAATAGCAAAAAAATTCAAAAAATTCAAAAACCCCGTTATGGCTTCTTTTCAAGCCAAAATAGGATGGAAAATGCTTGAAAGAGAGGAAATAAAAATTATCATTTCGTTTCGTTCCTACACGACGCGTAAAAGAAAATTCCAAAAAAATAGCAAAAAAATTCAAAAAATTCATTATGGCTTCTTTTCAAGCAAAAATATGTTGGAAAATGCTGAGAAAGAGAGAAAATAAAAATTATCGTTTCGTTTCGTTCCTACCCGACGCGTAATAGAAAATTCCAAAGAAATAGCAAAAAAATTCAAAAACCCCGTTATAGCTTCTTTTCAAGCCAAAATAGGTTGGAAAATGCTTAGAAAGAGAAGAAATAAAAATTATTATTTCGTATCGTTCCTACACGACGCGTAAAAGAAAATTCCAAAAAAATAGCAAAAAAATTCAAAAACCCCATTATGGCTTCTTTTCAAGCCAAAATAGGTTGGAAAATTCTGAGAAAGAGAGAAAATAAAAATTATCGTTTCTTTTCGTTCCTACTTGACGCTTAATAGAGAATTCCAAAAAAATAGCAAAAAAATTCAAAATATTCAAAAATACTATTATGGCTTCATTTCAAGCCAAAACAGGTTGGCAAAGGCTAAAAAAGAGGGAAAACAAAAATTATTGTTTCGTTTCGTTCCTACACGACGCATAAGAGATAATTAAAAAAAAAAATAGCATAAAAATTCAAAAAATTAAAAAACCCCGTTATGGCTTCTTTTGAAGCCAAAATAGGTTGGAAAATGCTGAGAAAGAGAGAAAATAAAAATTATCGTTTCGTTTCGTTCCTACCCGACGTGTAATAGAAAATTCCAAAGAAATAGCAAAAAAATTCAGAAAATTCAAAAACCTCGTTATGGCTTCTTTTCAAGCCAAAATAGGTTGGAAAATGCTGAGAAAGAGAGAAAATAAAAATTATCGTTTCGTTTCGTTCCTACCCGACGCTTAATAGAGAATTCCAAAAAAATAGCAAAAAAATTCAAAAAATTCAAAAATACCATTATGGCTTCATTTCAAGCCAAAACTGGTTGGAAATGGCCGAAAAAGAGAGAAAATAGAAATTATTGTTTCGTTTTGGATTCTACCCAACGCGTAATAGAAAATTCCAAAGAAATAGCAAAAAAATTCAAAAAATTCAAAAATGCCATTATGCCTTCATTTCAAACCAAAACATGTTGGAAAAGGCTAAAAAAGAGAGAAAACAAGACTTATTGTTTCGTTTCGTTCCTACCCGACGTGTAATAGAAAATTCCAAAGAAATAGCAAAAAAATTCAAAAAATTCAAAAACCCCGTTATGGCTTCTTTTCAAGCCAAAATAGGTGGGAAAATGCTTGAAAGAGAGGAAATAAAAATTATCATTTCGTTTCGTTCCTACACGACGCGTAAAAGAAAATTCCAAAAAAATAGCAAAAAAATTCAAAAAATTCATTATGGCTTCTTTTCAAGCAAAAATAGGTTGGAAAATGCTGAGAAAGAGAGAAAATAAAAATTATCGTTTCGTTTCGTTCCTACCCGACGCGTAATAGAAAATTCCAAAGAAATAGCAAAAAAATTCAAAAACCCCGTTATAGCTTCTTTTCAAGCCAAAATAGGTTGGAAAATGCTTAGAAAGAGAAGAAATAAAAATTATTATTTCGTATCGTTCCTACACGACGCGTAAAAGAAAATTCCAAAAAAATAGCAAAAAAATTCAAAAACCCCATTATGGCTTCTTTTCAAGCCAAAATAGGTTGTAAAATTCTGAGAAAGAGAGAAAATAAAAATTATCGTTTCGTTTCGTTCCTACTTGACGCTTAATAGAGAATTCCAAAAAAATAGCAAAAAAATTCAAAATATTCAAAAATACTATTATGGCTTCATTTCAAGCCAAAACAGGTTGGCAAAGGCTAAAAAAGAGGGAAAACAAAAATTATTGTTTCGTTTCGTTCCTACACGACGCATAAGAGATAATTAAAAAAAAAAATAGAATAAAAATTCAAAAAATTAAAAAACCCCGTTATGGCTTCTTTTGAAGCCAAAATAGGTTGGAAAATGCTGAGAAAGAGAGAAAATAAAAATTATCGTTTCGTTTCGTTCCTACCCGACGCTTAATAGAGAATTCCAAAAAAATAGCAAAAAAATTCAAAAAATTCAAAAATACCATTATGGCTTCATTTCAAGCCAAAACTGGTTGGAAAAGGCCGAAAAAGAGAGAAAATAGAAATTATTGTTTCGTTTTGGATTCTACCCAACGCGTAATAGAAAATTCGAAAGAAATAGCAAAAAAATTCAAAAAATTCAAAAATACCATTATGCCTTCATTTCAAACCAAAACATGTTGGAAAAGGCTAAAAAAGAGAGAAAACAAGAATTATTGTTTCGTTTCGTTCCTACCCGACGTGTAATAGAAAATTCCAAAGAAATAGCAAAAAAATTCAAAAAATTCAAAAACCCCGTTATGGCCAAAATAGGTTGGAAAATGCTGAGAAAGAGAGAAAATAAAAATTTTCGTTTCGTTTCGTTCCTACCCGACGCGTAATAGAAAATTCCAAAAAAATAGCAAAAAAATTCAAAAATACTATTATGCCTTCATTTGAAGCCAAAACAGGTTGGAAAAGGCTGAAAAAGAGAGAAAACAAAAATTATCGTTTCGTTTCGTTCCTACCCGACGCGTAATAGAAAATTCCAAAAAAATAGCAAAAAAATTCAAAAAATTCAAAAATACCATTATGCCTTCATTTCAAACCAAAACATGTTGGAAAAGGCTGAAAAAGAGAGAAAACAGGAATTATTGTTTCGTTTCGCTCCTACACGACGCATAAGAGATAATTAAAAAAAAAATAGCATAAAATTCAAAAAATTAAAAAACCCTGTTATGGCTTTTTTTGAAACCAAAATAGGTTGGAAAATAATGAGAAAGAGTGAAAATAAAAATTATCGTTTCGTTTCGTTCCTACCCGACGAGTAACAGAAAATTCCAAAGAAATAGCAAAAAAATTCAAAAAATTCAAAAATACCATTATGCCTTCATTTTAAACCAAAACATGTTGGAAAAGGCTAAAAAAGAGAGAAAACAAAAATTATTGTTTCGTTTCGTTCCTACCCGACGCGTAATAGAAAATTCCAAAGAAATAGCAAAAAAATTCAAAAACCCCGTTATAGCTTCTTTTCAAGCCAAAATAGGTTGGAAAATGCTTAGAAAGAGAGGAAATAAAAATTATTATTTCGTATCGTTCCTACACGACGCGTAAAAGAAAATTCCAAAAAAATAGCAAAAAAATTCTAAAACCCCATTATGGCTTCTTTTAAAGCCAAAATAGGTTGGAAAATTCTGAGAAAGAGAGAAAATAAAAATTATCGTTTCGTTTCGTTCCTACCCGACGCTTAATAGAGAATTCCTAAAAAATAGCAAAAAATTTCAAAATATTCAAAAATACCATTATGGCTTCATTTCAAGCCAAAACTGGTTGGAAATGGCCGAAAAAGAGAGAAAATAGAAATTATTGTTTCGTTTTGGATTCTACCCAACGCGTAATAGAAAATTCCAAAGAAATAGCAAAAAAATTCAAAAAATTCATTATGGCTTCTTTTCAAGCAAAAATAGGTTGGAAAATGCTGAGAAAGAGAGAAAATAAAAATTATCGTTTCGTTTCGTTCCTACCCGACGCGTAATAGAAAATTCCAAAGAAATAGCAAAAAAATTCAAAATATTCAAAAATACTATTATGGCTTCATTTCAAGCCAAAACAGGTTGGAAAAGGCTAAAAAAGAGAGAAAACAAAAATTATTGTTTCGTTTCGTTCCTACACGATGCATAAGAGATAATTAAAAAAAATAGCATAAAAATTCAAAAAATGAAAAAACCCCGTTATGGCTTCTTTTGAAGCCAAAATAGGTTGGAAAATGCTGAGAAAGAGAGAAAATAAAAATTATCGTTTCGTTTCGTTCCTACCCGACGCGTAATAGAAAATTCCAAAAAAATAGCAAAAAAATTCAAAAATACTATTATGCCTTCATTTGAAGCCAAAACAGGTTGGAAAAGGCTGAAAAAGAGAGAAAACAAAAATTATCGTTTCGTTTCGTTCCTACCCGACGCGTAATAGAAAATTCCAAAAAAATAGCAAAAAAATTCAAAAAATTCAAAAATACCATTATGCCTTCATTTCAAACCAAAACATGTTGGAAAAGGCTAAAAAAGAGAGAAAACAGGAATTATTGTTTCGTTTCGTTCCTACCCGACGCGTAATAGAAAATTCCAAAGAAATAGCAAAAAAATTCAAAAACCCCGTTATGGCTTCTTTTCAAGCCAAAATAGGTTGGAGAATGCTTAGAAAGAGAGGAAATAAGAATTATCATTTCGTTTCGTTCCTACACGACGCGTAAAAGAAAATTTCAAAAAAATAGCAAAAAAATTCAAAAACCCCATTATGGCTTCTTTTCAAGCCAAAATAGGTTGGAAAATGCTGAGAAAGAGAGAAAATAAAAATTATCGTTTCGTTTCGTTCCTACCCGACGCTTAATAGAGAATTCCAAAAAAATAGCAAACAAATTCAAAAAATTCAAAAATACCATTATGGCTTCATTTCAAGCCAAAACTGGTTGGAAATGGCCGAAAAAGAGAGTAAATAGAAATTATTGTTTCGTTTTGGATTCTACCCAACGCGTAATAGAAAATTCCAAAGAAATAGCAAAAAAATTCAAAAAATTCAAAAATACCATTATGCCTTCATTTCAAACCAAAACATGTTGGAAAAGGCTAAAAAAGAGAGAAAACAAGACTTATTGTTTCGTTTCGTTCTTACCCGACGTGTAATAGAAAATTCCAAAGAAATAGCAAAAAAATTTCAGAAAATTCAAAAACCCCGTTATGGCTTCTTTTCAAGCCAAAATAGGTTGGAAAATGCTGAGAAAGAGAGAAAATAAAAATTATCGTTTCGTTTCGTTCCTACCCGACGCTTAATAGAGAATTCCAAAAAAATAGCAAAAAAATTCAAAAAATTCAAAAATACCATTATGGCTTCATTTCAAGCCAAAACTGGTTGGAAAAGGCCGAAAAAGAGAGAAAATAGAAATTATTGTTTCGTTTTGGATTCTACCCAACGCGTAATAGAAAATTCCAAAGAAATAGCAAAAAAATTCAAAAAATTCAAAAATACCATTATGCCTTCATTTCAAACCAAAACATGTTGGAAAAGGCTAAAAAAGAGAGAAAACAAGAATTATTGTTTCGTTTCGTTCCTACCCGACGTGTAATAGAAAATTCCAAAGAAATAGCAAAAAAATTCAAAAAATTCAAAAACCCCGTTATGGCTTCTTTTCAAGCCAAAATAGGTTGGAAAATGCTTGAAAGAGAGGAAATAAAAATTATCATTTCGTTTCGTTCCTACACGACGCGTAAAAGAAAATTTCAAAAAAATAGAAAAAAAATTCAAAAACCCCATTATGGCTTCTTTTCAAGCCAAAATAGGTTGGAAAATGCTGAGAAAGAGAGAAAATAAAAATTATCGTTTCGTTTCGTTCCTACCCGACGCTTAATAGAGAATTCCAAAAAAATAGAAAAAAAATTCAAAAAATTCAAAAATACCATTAAGGCCTCATTTCAAGCCAAAACTGGTTGGAAATGCCCGAAAAAGAGAGAAAATAGAAATTATTGTTTCGTTTTGGATTTTACCCAACGCGTAATAGAAAATTCCAAAGAAATAGCAAAAAAATTCAAAAAATTCAAAAATACCATTATGCCTTCATTTCAAACCAAAACATGTTGGAAAAGGCTAAAAAAGAGAGAAAACAAGACTTATTGTTTCGTTTCGTTCTTACCCGACGTGTAATAGAAAATTCCAAAGAAATAGCAAAAAAATTCAGAAAATTCAAAAACCCCGTTATGGATTCTTTTCAAGCCAAAATAGGTTGGAAAATGCTGAGAAAGAGAGAAAATAAAAATTATCGTTTCGTTTCGTTCCTACCCGACGCGTAATAGAAAATTCCAAAGAAATAGAAAAAAAATTAAAAATATTCAAAAATACTATTATGGCTTCATTTCAAGCCAAAACAGGATGGAAAAGGCTAAAAAAGGGAGAAAACAAAAATTATTATTTCGTTTCGTTCCTACACGATGCATAAGAGATAATTAAAAAAAAAATAGCATAAAAATTCAAAAAATGAAAAAACCCCGTTATGGCTTCTTTTGAAGCCAAAATAGGTTGGAAAATGCTGAGAAAGAGAGAAAATAAAAATTATCGTTTCGTTTCGTTCCTACACGACGCGTAAAAGAAAATTCCAAAAAAATAGCAAAAAAATTCAAAAAATTCATTATGGCTTCTTTTCAAGCAAAAATAGGTTGGAAAATGCTGAGAAAGAGAGAAAATAAAAATTATCGTTTCGTTTCGTTCCTACCCGACGCGTAATAGAAAATTCCAAAAAAATAGCAAAAAAATTCAAAAATACTATTATGCCTTCATTTGAAGCCAAAACAAGTTGGAAAAGGCTGAAAAAGAGAGAAAACAAAAATTATCGTTTCGTTTCGTTCCTACCCGACGCGTAATAGAAAATTCCAAAAAAATAGCAAAAAAATTCAAAAAATTCAAAAATACCATTATGCCTTCATTTCAAACCAAAACATGTTGGAAAAGGCTAAAAAAGGGAGAAAACAGGAATTATTGTTTCGTTTCGTTCCTACCCGACGCGTAATAGAAAATTCCAAAGAAATAGCAAAAAAATTCAAAAACCCCGTTATGGCTTCTTTTCAAGCCAAAATAGGTTGGAGAATGCTTAGAAAGAGAGGAAATAAAAATTATCATTTCGTTTCGTTCCTACACGACGCGTAAAAGAAAATTTCAAAAAAATAGCAAAAAAATTCAAAAACCCCATTATGGCTTCTTTTCAAGCCAAAATAGGTTGGAAAATGCTGAGAAAGAGAGAAAATAAAAATTATCGTTTCGTTTCGTTCCTACCCGACGCTTAATAGAGAATTCCAAAAAAATAGAAAAAAAATTCAAAAAATTCAAAAATACCATTATGGCCTCATTTCAAGCCAAATCTGGTTGGAAATGGCCGAAAAGGACAGAAAATAGAAATTATTGTTTCGTTTTGGATTCTACCCAACGCGTAATAGAAAATTCCAAAGAAATAGCAAAAAAATTCAAAAAATTCAAAAATACCATTATGCCTTCATTTCAAACCAAAACATGTTGGAAAAGGCTAAAAAAGAGAGAAAACAAGACTTATTGTTTCGTTTCGTTCTTACCCGACGTGTAATAGAAAATTCCAAAGAAATAGCAAAAAAATTCAGAAAATTCAAAAACCCCGTTATGGCTTCTTTTCAAGCCAAAATAGGTTGGAAAATGCTGAGAAAGAGAGAAAATAAAAATTATCGTTTCGTTTCGTTCCTACCCGACGCTTAATAGAGAATTCCAAAAAAATAGCAAAAAAATTCAAAAAATTCAAAAATACCATTATGGCTTCATTTCAAGCCAAAACTGGTTGGAAATGGCCGAAAAAGAGAGAAAATAGAAATTATTGTTTCGTTTTGGATTCTACCCAACGCGTAATAGAAAATTCCAAAGAAATAGCAAAAAAATTCAAAAAATTCAAAAATACCATTATGCCTTCATTTCAAACCAAAACATGTTGGAAAAGGCTAAAAACGAGAGAAAACAAACTTATTGTTTCGTTTCGTTCCTACCCGACGTGTAATAGAAAATTCCAAAGAAATAGCAAAAAAATTCAAAAAATTCAAAAACCCTGTTATGGCTTCTTTTCAAGCCAAAATAGGTTGGAAAATGCTTGAAAGAGAGGAAATAAAAATTATCATTTCGTTTCCTTCCTACACGACGCGTAAAGGAAAATTCGAAAAAAATAGCAAAAAAATTCAAAAAATTCATTATGGCTTCTTTTCAAGCAAAAATAGGTTGGAAAATGCTGAGAAAGAGAGAAAATAAAAATTATCGTTTCGTTTCGTTCCTACCCGACGCGTAATAGAAAATTCCAAAGAAATAGCAAAAAAATTAAAAATATTCAAAAATACAATTATGGCTTCATTTCAAGCCAAAACAGGTTGGAAAAGGCTAAAAAAGGGAGAAAACAAAAATTATTGTTTCGTTTCGTTCCTACACGATGCATAAGAGATAATTAAAAAAAAAATAGCATAAAAATTCAAAAAATGAAAAAACCCCGTTATGGCTTCTTTTGAAGCCAAAATAGGTTGGAAAATGCTGAGAAAGAGAGAAAATAAAAATTATCGTTTCGTTTCGTTCCTACCCGACGCGTAATAGAAAATTCCAAAAAAATAGTAAAAAAATTCAAAAATACTATTATGCCTTCATTTGAAGCCAAAACAGGTTGGAAAAGGCTGAAAAAGAGAGAAAACCAAAATTATCGTTTCGTTTCGTTCCTACCCGACGCGTAATAGAAAATTCCAAAAAAATAGCAAAAAAATTCAAAAAATTCAAAAATACCGTTATGCCTTCATTTCAAACCAAAACATGTTGGAAAAGGCTAAAAAAGAGAGAAAACAGGAATTATTGTTTCGTTTCGTTCCTACACGACGCATAAGAGATAATTAAAAAAAAAATAGCATAAAAATTCAAAAAATTAAAAAACCCTGTTATGGCTTTTTTTGAAGCCAAAATAGGTTGGAAAATGCTGAGAAAGAGTGAAAATAAAAATTCTCGTTTCGTTTCGTTCCTACCCGACGAGTAATAGAAAATTCCAAAGAAATAGCAAAAAAATTCAAAAAATTCAAAAATACCATTATGCCTTCATTTTAAACCAAAACATGTTGGAAAAGGCTAAAAAAGAGAGAAAACAAAAATTATTGTTTCGTTTCGTTCCTACCCGACGCGTAATAGAAAATTCCAAAGAAATAGCAAAAAAATTCAAAAACCCCGTTATAGCTTCTTTTCAAGCCAAAATAGGTTGGAAAATGCTTAGAAAGAGAGGAAATAAAAATTATTATTTCGTATCGTTCCTACACGACGCGTAAAAGAAAATTCCAAAAAAATAGCAAAAAAATTCAAAAACCCCATTATGGCTTCTTTTAAAGCCAAAATAGGTTGGAAAATTCTGAGAAAGAGAGAAAATAAAAATTATCGTTTCGTTTCGTTCCTACCCGACGCTTAATAGAGAATTCCAAAAAAATAGCAAAAAAATTCAAAATATTCAAAAATACCATTATGGCTTCATTTCAAGCCAAAACTGGTTGGAAATGGCCGAAAAAGAGAGAAAATAGAAAATTATTGTTTCGTTTTGGATTCTACCCAACGCGTAATAGAAAATTCCAAAGAAATAGCAAAAAAATTCAAAAAATTCAAAAATACCATTATGCCTTCATTTCAAACCAAAACATGTTGGAAAAGGCTAAAAAAGAGAGAAAACAAGAATTATTGTTTCGTTTCGTTCCTACCCGACGTGTAATAGAAAATTCCAAAGAAATAGCAAAAAAATTCAAAAAATTCAAAAACCCCGTTATGGCTTCTTTTCAAGCCAAAATAGGTTGGAAAATGCTTGAAAGAGAGGAAATAAAAATTATCATTTCGTTTCGTTCCTACACGACGCGTAAAAGAAAATTTCAAAAAAATAGAAAAAAAATTCAAAAACCCCATTATGGCTTCTTTTCAAGCCAAAATAGGTTGGAAAATGCTGAGAAAGAGAGAAAATAAAAATTATCGTTTCGTTTCGTTCCTACCCGACGCTTAATAGAGAATTCCAAAAAAATAGAAAAAAAAATCAAAAAATTCAAAAATACCATTATGGCCTCATTTCAAGCCAAAACTGGTTGGAAATGCCCGAAAAAGAGAGAAAATAGAAATTATTGTTTCGTTTTGGATTCTACCCAAAGCGTAATAGAAAATTCCAAAGAAATAGCAAAAAAATTCAAAAAATTCAAAAATACCATTATGCCTTCATTTCAAACCAAAACATGTTGGAAAAGGCTAAAAAAGAGAGAAAACAAGACTTATTGTTTCGTTTCGTTCTTACCCGACGTGTAATAGAAAATTCCAAAGAAATAGCAAAAAAATTCAGAAAATTCAAAAACCCCGTTATGGCTTCTTTTCAAGCCAAAATAGGTTGGAAAATGCTGAGAAAGAGAGAAAATAAAAATTATCGTTTCGTTTCGTTCCTACCCGACGCTTAATAGAGAATTCCAAAAAAATAGCAAAAAAATTCAAAAAATTCAAAAATACCATTATGGCTTCATTTCAAGCCAAAACTGGTTGGAAATGGCCGAAAAAGAGAGAAAATAGAAATTATTGTTTCGTTTTGGATTCTACCCAACGCGTAATAGAAAATTCCAAAGAAATAGCAAAAAAATTCAAAAAATTCAAAAATACCATTATGCCTTCATTTCAAACCAAAACATGTTGGAAAAGGCTAAAAACGAGAGAAAACAAACTTATTGTTTCGTTTCGTTCCTACCCGACGTGTAATAGAAAATTCCAAAGAAATAGCAAAAAAATTCAAAAAATTCAAAAACCCTGTTATGGCTTCTTTTCAAGCCAAAATAGGTTGGAAAATGCTTGAAAGAGAGGAAATAAAAATTATCATTTCGTTTCGTTCCTACACGACGCGTAAAAGAAAATTCGAAAAAAATAGCAAAAAAATTCAAAAAATTCATTATGGCTTCTTTTCAAGCAAAAATAGGTTGGAAAATGCTGAGAAAGAGAGAAAATAAAAATTATCGTTTCGTTTCGTTCCTACCCGACGCGTAATAGAAAATTCCAAAGAAATAGCAAAAAAATTAAAAATATTCAAAAATACAATTATGGCTTCATTTCAAGCCAAAACAGGTTGGAAAAGGCAAAAAAAGGGAGAAAACAAAAATTATTGTTTCGTTTCGTTCCTACACGATGCATAAGAGATAATTAAAAAAAAAATAGCATAAAAATTCAAAAAATGAAAAAACCCCGTTATGGCTTCTTTTGAAGCCAAAATAGGTTGGAAAATGCTGAGAAAGAGAGAAAATAAAAATTATCGTTTCGTTTCGTTCCTACCCGACGCGTAATAGAAAATTCCAAAAAAATAGTAAAAAAATTCAAAAATACTATTATGCCTTCATTTGAAGCCAAAACAGGTTGGAAAAGGCTGAAAAAGAGAGAAAACAAAAATTATCGTTTCGTTTCGTTCCTACCCGACGCGTAATAGAAAATTCCAAAAAAATAGCAAAAAAATTCAAAAAATTCAAAAATACCGTTATGCCTTCATTTCAAACCAAAACATGTTGGAAAAGGCTAAAAAAGAGAGAAAACAGGAATTAT
This sequence comes from Quercus parvula, assembly GCA_030820535.1. Taxonomy (NCBI): domain Eukaryota; kingdom Viridiplantae; phylum Streptophyta; class Magnoliopsida; order Fagales; family Fagaceae; genus Quercus; species Quercus parvula. Next base: position 51,663,441 of record JAUAME010000001.1, read on the forward strand.
TGTTTCGTTTCGTTCCTACACGACGCATAAGAGATAATTAAAAAAAAAATAGCATAAAAATTCAAAAAATTAAAAAACCCTGTTATGGCTTTTTTTGAAGCCAAAATAGGTTGGAAAATGCTGAGAAAGAGTGAAAATAAAAATTCTCGTTTCGTTTCGTTCCCACCCGACGAGTAATAGAAAATTCCAAAGAAATAGCAAAAAAATTCAAAAAATTCAAAAATACCATTGTGCCTTCATTTTAAACCAAAACATGTTGGAAAAGGCTAAAAAAGAGAGAAAACAAAAATTATTGTTTCGTTTCGTTCCTACCCGACGCGTAATAGAAAATTCCAAAGAAATAGCAAAAAAATTCAAAAACCCCGTTATAGCTTCTTTTCAAGCCAAAATAGGTTGGAAAATGCTTAGAAAGAGAGGAAATAAAAATTATTATTTCGTATCGTTCCTACACGACGCGTAAAAGAAAATTCCAAAAAAATAGCAAAAAAATTCAAAAACCCCATTATGGCTTCTTTTAAAGCCAAAATAGGTTGGAAAATTCTGAGAAAGAGAGAAAATAAAAATTATCGTTTCGTTTCGTTCCTACCCGACGCTTAATAGAGAATTCCAAAAAAATAGCAAAAAAATTCAAAATATTCAAAAATACCATTATGGCTTCATTTCAAGCCAAAACTGGTTGGAAATGGCCGAAAAAGAGAGAAAATAGAAAATTATTGTTTCGTTTTGGATTCTACCCAACGCGTAATAGAAAATTCCAAAGAAATAGCAAAAAAATTCAAAAAATTCAAAAATACCATTATGCCTTCATTTCAAACCAAAACATGTTGGAAAAGGCTAAAAAAGAGAGAAAACAAGACTTATTGTTTCGTTTCGTTCCTACACGACGCATAAGAGATAATTAAAAAAAAAATAGCATAAAAATTCAAAAAATTAAAAAACCCCGTTATGGCTTCTTTTCAAGCCAAAATAGGTTGGAGAATGCTTAGAAAGAGAGGAAATAAAAATTATCATTTCGTTTCGTTCCTACACGACGCGTAAAAGAAAATTTCAAAAAAATAGCAAAAAAATTCAAAAACCCCATTATGGCTTCTTTTCAAGCCAAAATAGGTTGGAAAATGCTGAGAAAGAGAGAAAATAAAAATTATCGTTTCGTTTCGTTCCTACCCGACGCTTAATAGAGAATTCAAAAAAAATAGAAAAAAAATTCAAAAAATTCAAAAATACCATTATGGCCTCATTTCAAGCCAAAACTGGTTGGAAATGGCCGAAAAAGAGAGAAAATAGAAATTATTGTTTCGTTTTGGATTCTACCCAACGCGTAATAGAAAATTCCAAAGAAATAGCAAAAAAATTCAAAAAATTCAAAAATACCATTATGCCTTCATTTCAAACCAAAACATGTTGGAAAAGGCTAAAAAAGAGAGAAAACAAGACTTATTGTTTCGTTTTGTTCTTACCCGACGTGTAATAGAAAATTCCAAAGAAATAGCAAAAAAATTCAGAAAATTCAAAAACCCCGTTATGGCTTCTTTTCAAGCCAAAATAGGTTGGAAAATGCTGAGAAAGAGAGAAAATAAAAATTATCGTTTCGTTTCGTTCCTACCCGACGCTTAATAGAGAATTCCAAAAAAATAGCAAAAAAATTCAAAAAATTCAAAAATACCATTATGGCTTCATTTCAAGCCAAAACTGGTTGGAAATGGCCGAAAAAGAGAGAAAATAGAAATTATTGTTTCGTTTTGGATTCTACCCAACGCGTAATAGAAAATTCCAAAGAAATAGCAAAAAAATTCAAAAAATTCAAAAATACCATTATGCCTTCATTTCAAACCAAAACATGTTGGAAAAGGCTAAAAACGAGAGAAAACAAACTTATTGTTTCGTTTCGTTCCTACCCGACGTATAATAGAAAATTCCAAAGAAATAGCAAAAAAATTCAAAAAATTCAAAAACCCTGTTATGGCTTCTTTTCAAGCCAAAATAGGTTGGAAAATGCTTGAAAGAGAGGAAATAAAAATTATCATTTCGTTTCGTTCCTACACGACGCGTAAAAGAAAATTCGAAAAAAATAGCAAAAAAATTCAAAAAATTCATTATGGCTTCTTTTCAAGCAAAAATAGGTTGGAAAATGCTGAGAAAGAGAGAAAATAAAAATTATCGTTTCGTTTCGTTCCTACCCGACGCGTAATAGAAAATTCCAAAGAAATAGCAAAAAAATTAAAAATATTCAAAAATACAATTATGGCTTCATTTCAAGCCAAAACAGGTTGGAAAAGGCTAAAAAAGGGAGAAAACAAAAATTATTGTTTCGTTTCGTTCCTACACGATGCATAAGAGATAATTAAAAAAAAAATAGCATAAAAATTCAAAAAATGAAAAAACCCCATTATGGCTTCTTTTGAAGACAAAATAGGTTGGAAAATGCTGAGAAAGAGAGAAAATAAAAATTATCGTTTCGTTTCGTTCCTACCCGACGCGTAATAGAAAATTCCAAAAAAATAGTAAAAAAATTCAAAAATACTATTATGCCTTCATTTGAAGCCAAAACAGGTTGGAAAAGGCTGAAAAAGAGAGAAAACAAAAATTATCGTTTCGTTTCGTTCCTACCCGACGCGTAATAGAAAATTCCAAAAAAATAGCAAAAAAATTCAAAAAATTCAAAAATACCGTTATGCCTTCATTTCAAACCAAAACATGTTGGAAAAGGCTAAAAAAGAGAGAAAACAGGAATTATTGTTTCGTTTCGTTCCTACACGACGCATAAGAGATAATTAAAAAAAAAATAGCATAAAAATTCAAAAAATTAAAAAACCCTGTTATGGCTTTTTTTGAAGCCAAAATAGGTTGGAAAATGCTGAGAAAGAGTGAAAATAAAAATTCTCGTTTCGTTTCGTTCCTACCCGACGAGTAATAGAAAATTCCAAAGAAATAGCAAAAAAATTCAAAAAATTCAAAAATACCATTATGCCTTCATTTTAAACCAAAACATGTTGGAAAAGGCTAAAAAAGAGAGAAAACAAAAATTATTGTTTCGTTTCGTTCCTACCCGACGCGTAATAGAAAATTCCAAAGAAATAGCAAAAAAATTCAAAAACCCCGTTATAGCTTCTTTTCAAGCCAAAATAGGTTGGAAAATGCTTAGAAAGAGAGGAAATAAAAATTATTATTTCGTATCGTTCCTACACGACGCGTAAAAGAAAATTCCAAAAAAATAGCAAAAAAATTCAAAAACCCCATTATGGCTTCTTTTAAAGCCAAAATAGGTTGGAAAATTCTGAGAAAGAGAGAAAATAAAAATTATCGTTTCGTTTCGTTCCTACCCGACGCTTAATAGAGAATTCCAAAAAAATAGCAAAAAAATTCAAAATATTCAAAAATACCATTATGGCTTCATTTCAAGCCAAAACTGGTTGGAAATGGCCGAAAAAGAGAGAAAATAGAAAATTATTGTTTCGTTTTGGATTCTACCCAACGCGTAATAGAAAATTCCAAAGAAATAGCAAAAAAATTCAAAAAATTCAAAAATACCATTATGCCTTCATTTCAAACCAAAACATGTTGGAAAAGGCTAAAAAAGAGAGAAAACAAGACTTATTGTTTCGTTTCGTTCCTACACGACGCATAAGAGATAATTAAAAAAAAAATAGCATAAAAATTCAAAAAATTAAAAAACCCCGTTATGGCTTCTTTTCAAGCCAAAATAGGTTGGAGAATGCTTAGAAAGAGAGGAAATAAAAATTATCATTTCGTTTCGTTCCTACACGACGCGCAAAAGAAAATTTCAAAAAAATAGCAAAAAAATTCAAAAACCCCATTATGGCTTCTTTTCAAGCCAAAATAGGTTGGAAAATGCTGAGAAAGAGAGAAAATAAAAATTATCGTTTCGTTTCGTTCCTACCCGACGCTTAATAGAGAATTCCAAAAAAATAGAAAAAAAATTCAAAAAATTCAAAAATACCATTATGGCCTCATTTCAAGCCAAAACTGGTTGGAAATGGCCGAAAAAGAGAGAAAATAGAAATTATTGTTTCGTTTTGGATTCTACCCAACGCGTAATAGAAAATTCCAAAGAAATAGCAAAAAAATTCAAAAAATTCAAAAATACCATTATGCCTTCATTTCAAACCAAAACATGTTGGAAAAGGCTAAAAAAGAGAGAAAACAAGACTTATTGTTTCGTTTCGTTCTTACCCGACGTGTAATAGAAAATTCCAAAGAAATAGCAAAAAAATTCAGAAAATTCAAAAACCCCGTTATGGCTTCTTTTCAAGCCAAAATAGGTTGGAAAATGCTGGGAAAATTCTGAGAAAATAAAAATTATCGTTTCGTTTCGTTCCTACCCGACGCGTAATAGAAAATTCCAAAAAAATAGTAAAAAAATTCAAAAATACTATTATGCCTTCATTTGAAGCCAAAACAGTTTGGAAAAGGCTGAAAAAGAGAGAAAACAAAAATTATCGTTTCGTTTCGTTCCTACCCGACGCGTAATAGAAAATTCCAAAAAAATAGCAAAAAAATTCAAAAAATTCAAAAATACCGTTATGCCTTCATTTCAAACCAAAACATGTTGGAAAAGGCTAAAAAAGAGAGAAAACAGGAATTATTGTTTCGTTTCGTTCCTACACGACGCATAAGAGATAATTAAAAAAAAAATAGCATAAAAATTCAAAAAATTAAAAAACCCTGTTATGGCTTTTTTTGAAGCCAAAATAGGTTGGAAAATGCTGAGAAAGAGTGAAAATAAAAATTCTCGTCTCGTTTCGTTCCTACCCGACGAGTAATAGAAAATTCCAAAGAAATAGCAAAAAAATTCAAAAAATTCAAAAATACCATTATGCCTTCATTTTAAACCAAAACATGTTGGAAAAGGCTAAAAAAGAGAGAAAACAAAAATTATTGTTTCGTTTCGTTCCTACCCGACGCGTAATAGAAAATTCCAAAGAAATAGCAAAAAAATTCAAAAACCCCGTTATAGCTTCTTTTCAAGCCAAAATAGGTTGGAAAATGCTTAGAAAGAGAGGAAATAAAAATTATTATTTCGTATCGTTCCTACACGACGCGTAAAAGAAAATTCCAAAAAAATAGCAAAAAAATTCAAAAACCCCATTATGGCTTCTTTTAAAGCCAAAATAGGTTGGAAAATTCTGAGAAAGAGAGAAAATAAAAATTATCGTTTCGTTTCGTTCCTACCCGACGCTTAATAGAGAATTCCAAAAAAATAGCAAAAAAATTCAAAATATTCAAAAATACCATTATGGCTTCATTTCAAGCCAAAACTGGTTGGAAATGGCCGAAAAAGAGAGAAAATAGAAAATTATTGTTTCGTTTTGGATTCTACCCAACGCGTAATAGAAAATTCCAAAGAAATAGCAAAAAAATTCAAAAAATTCAAAAATACCATTATGCCTTCATTTCAAACCAAAACATGTTGGAAAAGGCTAAAAAAGAGAGAAAACAAGACTTATTGTTTCGTTTCGTTCCTACACGACGCATAAGAGATAATTAAAAAAAAAATAGCATAAAAATTCAAAAAATTAAAAAACCCCGTTATGGCTTCTTTTCAAGCCAAAATAGGTTGGAAAATGCTGAGAAAGAGAGAAAATAAAAATTATCGTTTCGTTTCGTTCCTACCCGACGCTTAATAGAGAATTCCAAAAAAATAGCAAAAAAATTCAAAAAATTCAAAAATACCATTATGGCTTCATTTCAAGCCAAAACTGGTTGGAAATGGCCGAAAAAGAGAGAAAATAGAAATTATTGTTTCGTTTTGGATTCTACTCAACGCGTAATAGAAAATTCCAAAGAAATAGCAAAAAAATTCAAAAAATTCAAAAATACCATTATGCCTTCATTTCAAACCAAAACATGTTGGAAAAGGCTAAAAAAGAGAGAAAACAAACTTATTGTTTCGTTTCGTTCCTACCCGACGTGTAATAGAAAATTCCAAAGAAATAGCAAAAAAATTCAAAAAATTCAAAAACCCCGTTATGGCTTCTTTTCAAGCCAAAATAAGTGGGAAAATGCTTGAAAGAGAGGAAATAAAAATTATCATTTCGTTTCGTTCCTACACGACGCGTAAAAGAAAATTCCAAAAAAATAGCAAAAAAATTCAAAAAATTCATTATGGCTTCTTTTCAAGCAAAAATAGGTTGGAAAATGCTGAGAAATAGAGAAAATAAAAATTATCGTTTCGTTTCGTTCCTACCCGACGCGTAATAGAAAATTCCAAAGAAATAGCAAAAAAATTCAAAAACCCCGTTATAGCTTCTTTTCAAGCCAAAATAGGTTGGAAAATGCTTAGAAAGAGAAGAAATAAAAATTATTATTTCGTATCGTTCCTACACGACGCGTAAAAGAAAATTCCAAAAAAATAGCAAAAAAATTCAAAAACCCCATTATGGCTTCTTTTCAAGCCAAAATAGGTTGGAAAATTCTGAGAAAGAGAGAAAATAAAAATTATCGTTTCGTTTCGTTCCTACCCGACGCTTAATAGAGAATTCCAAAAAAATAGCAAAAAAATTCAAAATATTCAAAAATACTATTATGGCTTCATTTCAAGCCAAAACAGGTTGGCAAAGGCTAAAAAGAGGGAAAACAAAAATTATTGTTTCGTTTCGTTCCTACACGACGCATAAGAGATAATTAAAAAAAAAATAGCATAAAAATTCAAAAAATTAAAAAACCCCGTTATGGCTTCTTTTGAAGCCAAAATAGGTTGGAAAATGCTGAGAAAGAGAGAAAATAAAAATTATCGTTTCGTTTCGTTCCTACCCGACGCTTAATAGAGAATTCCAAAAAAATAGCAAAAAAATTCAAAAAATTCAAAAATACCATTATGGCTTCATTTCAAGCCAAAACTGGTTGGAAAAGGCCGAAAAAGAGAGAAAATAGAAATTATTGTTTCGTTTTGGATTCTACCCAACGCGTAATAGAAAATTCCAAAGAAATAGCAAAAAAATTCAAAAAATTCAAAAATACCATTATGCCTTCATTTCAAACCAAAACATGTTGGAAAAGGCTAAAAAAGAGAGAAAACAGGAATTATTGTTTCGTTTCGTTCCTACCCGACGCGTAATAGAAAATTCCAAAGAAATAGCAAAAAAATTCAAAAACCCCGTTATGGCTTCTTTTCAAGCCAAAATAGGTTGGAGAATGCTTAGAAAGAGAGGAAATAAAAATTATCATTTCGTTTCGTTCCTACACGACGCGTAAAAGAAAATTTCAAAAAAATAGCAAAAAAATTCAAAAACCCCATTATGGCTTCTTTTCAAGCCAAAATAGGTTGGAAAATGCTGAGAAAGAGAGAAAATAAAAATTATCGTTTCGTTTCGTTCCTACCCGACGCTTAATAGAGAATTCCAAAAAAATAGAAAAAAAATTCAAAAAATTCAAAAATACCATTATGGCCTCATTTCAAGCCAAAACTGGTTGGAAATGGCCGAAAAAGAGAGAAAATAGAAATTATTGTTTCGTTTTGGATTCTACCCAACGCGTAATAGAAAATTCCAAAGAAATAGCAAAAAAATTCAAAAAATTCAAAAATACCATTATGCCTTCATTTCAAACCAAAACATGTTGGAAAAGGCTAAAAAAGAGAGAAAACAAGACTTATTGTTTCGTTTCGTTCTTACCCGACGTTTAATAGAAAATTCCAAAGAAATAGCAAAAAAATTCAGAAAATACAAGAACCCCGTTATGGCTTCTTTTCAAGCCAAAATAGGTTGGAAAATGCTGAGAGAGAGAGAAAATAAAAATTATCGTTTCGTTTCGTTCCTACCCGACGCGTAATAGAAAATTCCAAAGAAATAGCAAAAAAATTAAAAATATTCAAAAATACTATTATGGCTTCATTTCAAGCCAAAACAGGATGGAAAAGGCTAAAAAAGGGAGAAAACAAAAATTATTATTTCGTTTCGTTCCTACACGATGCATAAGAGATAATTAAAAAAAAAATAGCATAAAAATTCAAAAAATGAAAAAACCCCGTTATGGCTTCTTTTGAAGCCAAAATTGGTTGGAAAATGCTGAGAAAGAGAGAAAATAAAAATTATCGTTTCGTTTCGTTCCTACACGACGCGTAAAAGAAAATTCCAAAAAAATAGCAAAAAAATTCAAAAAATTCATTATGGCTTCTTTTCAAGCAAAAATAGGTTGGAAAATGCTGAGAAAGAGAGAAAATAAAAATTATCGTTTCGTTTCGTTCCTACCCGACGCGTAATAAAAAATTCCAAAAAAATAGCAAAAAAATTCAAAAATACTATTATGCCTTCATTTGAAGCCAAAACAGGTTGGAAAAGGCTGAAAAAGAGAGAAAACAAAAATTATCGTTTCGTTTCGTTCCTACCCGACGCGTAATAGAAAATTCCAAAAAAATAGCAAAAAAATTCAAAAAATTCAAAAATACCATTATGCTTTCATTTCAAACCAAAACATGTTGGAAAAGGCTAAAAAAGTGAGAAAACAGGAATTATTGTTTCGTTTCGTTCCTACCCGACGCGTAATAGAAAATTCCAAAGAAATAGCAAAAAAATTCAAAAACCCCGTTATGGCTTCTTTTCAAGCCAAAATAGGTTGGAGAATGCTTAGAAAGAGAGGAAATAAAAATTATCATTTCGTTTCGTTCCTACACGACGCGTAAAAGAAAATTTCAAAAAAATAGCAAAAAAATTCAAAAACCCCATTATGGCTTCTTTTCAAGCCAAAATAGGTTGGAAAATGCTGAGAAAGAGAGAAAATAAAAATTATCGTTTCGTTTCGTTCCTACCCGACGCTTAATAGAGAATTCCAAAAAAATAGAAAAAAAATTCAAAAAATTCAAAAATACCATTATGGCCTCATTTTAAGCCAAAACTGGTTGGAAATGGCCGAAAAAGAGAGAAAATAGAAATTATTGTTTCGTTTTGGATTCTACCCAACGCGTAATAGAAAATTCCAAAGAAATAGCAAAAAAATTCAAAAAATTCAAAAATACCATTATGCCTTCATTTCAAACCAAAACATGTTGGAAAAGGCTAAAAAAGAGAGAAAACAAGACTTATTGTTTCGTTTCGTTCTTACCCGACGTGTAATAGAAAATTCCAAAGAAATAGCAAAAAAATTCAGAAAATTCAAAAACCCCGTTATGGCTTCTTTTCAAGCCAAAATAGGTTGGAAAATGCTGAGAAAGAGAGAAAATAAAAATTATCGTTTCGTTTCGTTCCTACCCGACGCTTAATAGAGAATTCCAAAAAAATAGCAAAAAAATTCAAAAAATTCAAAAATACCATTATGGCTTCATTTCAAGCCAAAACTGGTTGGAAATGGCCGAAAAAGAGAGAAAATAGAAATTATTGTTTCGTTTTGGATTCTACCCAACGCGTAATAGAAAATTCCAAAGAAATAGCAAAAAAATTCAAAAAATTCAAAAATACCATTATGCCTTCATTTCAAACCAAAACATGTTGGAAAAGGCTAAAAACGAGAGAAAACAAACTTATTGTTTCGTTTCGTTCCTACCCGACGTGTAATAGAAAATTCCAAAGAAATAGCAAAAAAATTCAAAAAATTCAAAAACCCTGTTATGGCTTCTTTTCAAGCCAAAATAGGTTGGAAAATGCTTGAAAGAGAGGAAATAAAAATTATCATTTCGTTTCGTTCCTACACGACGCGTAAAAGAAAATTCGAAAAAAATAGCAAAAAAATTCAAAAAATTCATTATGGCTTCTTTTCAAGCAAAAATAGGTTGGAAAATGCTGAGAAAGAGAGAAAATAAAAATTATCGTTTCGTTTCGTTCCTACCCGACGCGTAATAGAAAATTCCAAAGAAATAGCAAAAAAATTAAAAATATTCAAAAATACAATTATGGCTTCATTTCAAGCCAAAACAGGTTGGAAAAGGCTAAAAAAGGGAGAAAACAAAAATTATTGTTTCGTTTCGTTCCTACACGATGCATAAGAGATAATTAAAAAAAAATAGCATAAAAATTCAAAAAATGAAAAAACCCCGTTATGGCTTCTTTTGAAGCCAAAATAGGTTGGAAAATGCTGAGAAAGAGAGAAAATAAAAATTATCGTTTCGTTTCGTTCCTATCCGACGCGTAATAGAAAATTCCAAAAAAATAGTAAAAAAATTCAAAAATACTATTATGCCTTCATTTGAAGCCAAAACAGGTTGGAAAAGGCTGAAAAAGAGAGAAAACAAAAATTATCGTTTCGTTTCGTTCCTACCCGACGCGTAATAGAAAATTCCAAAAAAATAGCAAAAAAATTCAAAAAATTCAAAAATACCGTTATGCCTTCATTTCAAACCAAAACATGTTGGAAAAGGCTAAAAAAGAGAGAAAACAGGAATTATTGTTTCGTTTCGTTCCTTCACGACGCATAAGAGATAATTAAAAAAAAAATAGCATAAAAATTCAAAAAATTAAAAAACCCTGTTATGGCTTTTTTTGAAGCCAAAATAGGTTGGAAAATGCTGAGAAAGAGTGAAAATAAAAATTCTCGTTTCGTTTCGTTCCTACCCGACGAGTAATATAAAATTCCAAAGAAATAGCAAAAAAATTCAAAAAATTCAAAAATACCATTATGCCTTCATTTTAAACCAAAACATGTTGGAAAAGGCTAAAAAAGAGAGAAAACAAAAATTATTGTTTCGTTTCGTTCCTACCCGACGCGTAATAGAAAATTCCAAAGAAATAGCAAAAAAATTCAAAAACCCCGTTATAGCTTCTTTTCAAGCCAAAATAGGTTGGAAAATGCTTAGAAAGAGAGGAAATAAAAATTATTATTTCGTATCGTTCCTACACGACGCGTAAAAGAAAATTTCAAAAAAATAGCAAAAAAATTCAAAAACCCCATTATGGCTTCTTTTAAAGCCAAAATAGGTTGGAAAATTCTGAGAAAGAGAGAAAATAAAAATTATCGTTTCGTTTCGTTCCTACCCGACGCTTAATAGAGAATTCCAAAAAAATAGCAAAAAAATTCAAAATATTCAAAAATACCATTATGGCTTCATTTCAAGCCAAAACTGGTTGGAAATGGCCGAAAAAGAGAGAAAATAGAAATTATTGTTTCGTTTTGGATTCTACCCAACGCGTAATAGAAAATTCCAAAGAAATAGCAAAAAAATTCAAAAAATTCAAAAATACCATTATGCCTTCATTTCAAACCAAAACATGTTGGAAAAGGCTAAAAAAGAGAGAAAACAAACTTATTGTTTCGTTTCGTTCCTACCCGACGTGTAATAGAAAATTCCAAAGAAATAGCAAAAAAATTCAAAAAATTCAAAAACCCCGTTATGGCTTCTTTTCAAGCCAAAATAAGTGGGAAAATGCTTGAAAGAGAGGAAATAAAAATTATCATTTCGTTTCGTTCCTACACGACGCGTAAAAGAAAATTCCAAAAAAATAGCAAAAAAATTCAAAAATTTCATTATGGCTTCTTTTCAAGCAAAAATAGGTTGGAAAATGCTGAGAAATAGAGAAAATAAAAATTATCGTTTCGTTTCGTTCCTACCCGACGCGTAATAGAAAATTCCAAAGAAATAGCAAAAAAATTCAAAAACCCCGTTATAGCTTCTTTTCAAGCCAAAATAGGTTGGAAAATGCTTAGAAAGAGAAGAAATAAAAATTATTATTTCGTATCGTTCCTACACGACGCGTAAAAGAAAATTCCAAAAAAATAGCAAAAAAATTCAAAAACCCCATTATGGCTTCTTTTCAAGCCAAAATAGGTTGGAAAATTCTGAGAAAGAGAGAAAATAAAAATTATCGTTTCGTTTCGTTCCTACCCGACGCTTAATAGAGAATTCCAAAAAAATAGCAAAAAAATTCAAAATATTCAAAAATACTATTATGGCTTCATTTCAAGCCAAAACAGGTTGGCAAAGGCTAAAAAGAGGGAAAACAAAAATTATTGTTTCGTTTCGTTCCTACACGACGCATAAGAGATAATTTAAAAAAAAATAGCATAAAAATTCAAAAAATTAAAAAACCCCGTTATGGCTTCTTTTGAAGCCAAAATAGGTTGGAAAATGCTGAGAAAGAGAGAAAATAAAAATTATCGTTTCGTTTCGTTCCTACCCGACGCTTAATAGAGAATTCCAAAAAAATAGCAAAAAAATTCAAAAAATTCAAAAATACCATTATGGCTTCATTTCAAGCCAAAACTGGTTGGAAAAGGCCGAAAAAGAGAGAAAATAGAAATTATTGTTTCGTTTTGGATTCTACCCAACGCGTAATAGAAAATTCCAAAGAAATAGCAAAAAAATTCAAAAAATTCAAAAATACCATTATGCCTTCATTTCAAACCAAAACATGTTGGAAAAGGCTAAAAAAGAGAGAAAACAAGAATTATTGTTTCGTTTCGTTCCTACCCGACGTGTAACAGAAAATTCCAAAGAAATAGCAAAAAAATTCAAAAACCCCGTTATGGCTTCTTTTCAAGCCAAAATAGGTTGGAAAATGCTTGAAAGAGAGGAAATAAAAATTATCATTTCGTTTCGTTCCTACACGACGCGTAAAAGAAAATTTCAAAAAAATAGCAAAAAAATTCAAAAACCCCATTATGGCTTCTTTTCAAGCCAAAATAGGTTGGAAAATGCTGAGAAAGAGAGAAAATAAAAATTATCGTTTCGTTTCGTTCCTACCCGACGCTTAATAGAGAATTCCAAAAAAATAGAAAAAAAATTCAAAAAATTCAAAAATACCATTATGGCCTCATTTCAAGCCAAAACTGGTTGGAAATGGCCGAAAAAGAGAGAAAATAGAAATTATTGTTTCGTTTTGGATTCTACCCAACGCGTAATAGAAAATTCCAAAGAAATAGCAAAAAAATTCAAAAAATTCAAAAATACCATTATGCCTTCATTTCAAACCAAAACATGTTGGAAAAGGCTAAAAAAGAGAGAAAACAAGACTTATTGTTTCGTTTCGTTCTTACCCGACGTGTAATAGAAAATTCCAAAGAAATAGCAAAAAAATTCAGAAAATTCAAAAACCCCGTTATGGCTTCTTTTCAAGCCAAAATAGGTTGGAAAATGCTGAGAAAGAGAGGAAATAAAAATTATCGTTTCGTTTCGTTCCTACCCGACGCGTAATAGAAAAATCCAAAGAAATAGCAAAAAAATTAAAAATATTCAAAAATACTATTATGGCTTCATTTCAAGCCAAAACAGGATGGAAAAGGCTAAAAAAGGGAGAAAACAAAAATTATTATTTCGTTTCGTTCCTACACGATGCATAGGAGATAATTAAAAAAAATAGCATAAAAATTCAAAAAATGAAAAAACCCCGTTATGGCTTCTTTTGAAGCCAAAATAGGTTGGAAAATGCTGAGAAAGAGAGAAAATAAAAATTATCGTTTCGTTTCGTTCCTACACGACGCGTAAAAGAAAATTCCAAAAAAATAGCAAAAAAATTCAAAAAATTCATTATGGCTTCTTTTCAAGCAAAAATAGGTTGGAAAATGCTGAGAAAGAGAGAAAATAAAAATTATCGTTTCGTTTCGTTCCTACCCGACGCGTAATAAAAAATTCCAAAAAAATAGCAAAAAAATTCAAAAATACTATTATGCCTTCATTTGAAGCCAAAACAGGTTGGAAAAGGCTGAAAAAGAGAGAAAACAAAAATTATCGTTTCGTTTCGTTCCTACCCGACGCGTAATAGAAAATTCCAAAAAAATAGCAAAAAAATTCAAAAAATTCAAAAATACCATTATGCCTTCATTTCAAACCAAAACATGTTGGAAAAGGCTAAAAAAGAGAGAAAACAGGAATTATTGTTTCGTTTCGTTCCTACCCGACGCGTAATAGAAAATTCCAAAGAAATAGCAAAAAAATTCAAAAACCCCGTTATGGCTTCTTTTCAAGCCAAAATAGGTTGGAGAATGCTTAGAAAGAGAGGAAATAAAAATTATCATTTCGTTTCGTTCCTACACGACGCGTAAAAGAAAATTTCAAAAAAATAGCAAAAAAATTCAAAAACCCCATTATGGCTTCTTTTCAAGCCAAAATAGGTTGGAAAATGCTGAGAAAGAGAGAAAATAAAAATTATCGTTTCGTTTCGTTCCTACCCGATGCTTAATAGAGAATTCCAAAAAAATAGCAAAAAAATTCAAAAAATTCAAAAATACCATTATGGCTTGATTTCAAGCCAAAACTGGTTGGAAAAGGCCGAAAAAGAGAGAAAATAGAAATTATTGTTTCGTTTTGGATTCTACCCAACGCGTAATAGAAAATTCCAAAGAAATAGCAAAAAAATTCAAAAAATTCAAAAATACCATTATGCCTTCATTTCAAACCAAAACATGTTGGAAAAGGCTAAAAAAGAGAGAAAACAAGAATTATTGTTTCGTTTCGTTCCTACACGACGCATAAGAGATAATTAAAAAAAAAATAGCATAAAAATTCAAAAAATTAAAAAACCCCGTTATGGCTTCTTTTCAAGCCAAAATAGGTTGGAAAATGCTGAGAAAGAGAGAAAATAAAAATTATCGTTTCGTTTCGTTCCTACCCGACGCTTAATAGAGAATTCCAAAAAAATAGCAAAAAAATTCAAAAAATTCAAAAATACCATTATAGCTTCATTTCAAGCCAAAACTGGTTGGAAATGGCCGAAAAAGAGAGAAAATAGACATTATTGTTTCGTTTTGGATTCTACCCAACGCGTAATAGAAAATTCCAAAGAAATAGCAAAAAAATTCAAAAAATTCAAAAATACCATTATGCCTTCATTTCAAACCAAAACATGTTGGAAAAGGCTAAAAAAGAGAGAAAACAAGACTTATTGTTTCGTTTCGTTCCTACACGACGCATAAGAGATAATTAAAAAAAAAAATAGCATAAAAATTCAAAAAATTAAAAAACCCCGTTATGGCTTCTTTTCAAGCCAAAATAGGTTGGAAAATGCTGAGAAAGAGAGAAAATAAAAATTATCGTTTCGTTTCGTTCCTACCCGACGCTTAATAGAGAATTCCAAAAAAATAGCAAAAAAATTCAAAAAATTCAAAAATACCATTATAGCTTCATTTCAAGCCAAAACTGGTTGGAAATGGCCGAAAAAGAGAGAAAATAGAAATTATTGTTTCGTTTTGGATTCTACCCAACGCGTAATAGAAAATTCCAAAGAAATAGCAAAAAAATTCAAAAAATTCAAAAATACCATTATGCCTTCATTTCAAACCAAAACATGTTGGAAAAGGCTAAAAAAGAGAGAAAACAAACTTATTGTTTCGTTTCGTTCCTACCCGACGTGTAATAGAAAATTCCAAAGAAATAGCAAAAAAATTCAAAAAATTCAAAAACCCCGTTATGGCTTCTTTTCAAGCCAAAATAAGTGGGAAAATGCTTGAAAGAGAGGAAATAAAAATTATCATTTCGTTTTCTTCCTACACGACGCGTAAAAGAAAATTCCAAAAAAATAGCAAAAAAATTCAAAAAATTCATTATGGCTTCTTTTCAAGCAAAAATAGGTTGGAAAATGCTGAGAAATAGAGAAAATAAAAATTATCGTTTCGTTTCGTTCCTACCCGACGCGTAATAGAAAATTCCAAAGAAATAGCAAAAAAATTCAAAAACCCCGTTATAGCTTCTTTTCAAGCCAAAATAGGTTGGAAAATGCTTAGAAAGAGAAGAAATAAAAATTATTATTTCGTATCGTTCCTACACGACGCGTAAAAGAAAATTCCAAAAAAATAGCAAAAAAATTCAAAAACCCCATTATGGCTTCTTTTCAAGCCAAAATAGGTTGGAAAATTCTGAGAAAGAGAGAAAATAAAAATTATCGTTTCGTTTCGTTCCTACCCGACGCTTAATAGAGAATTCCAAAAAAATAGCAAAAAAATTCAAAATATTCAAAAATACTATTATGGCTTCATTTCAAGCCAAAACAGGTTGGCAAAGGCTAAAAAGAGGGAAAACAAAAATTATTGTTTCGTTTCGTTCCTACACGACGCATAAGAGATAATTAAAAAAAAAATAGCATAAAAATTCAAAAAATTAAAAAACCCCGTTATGGCTTCTTTTGAAGCCAAAATAGGTTGGAAAATGCTGAGAAAGAGAGAAAATAAAAATTATCGTTTCGTTTCGTTCCTACCCGACGCTTAATAGAGAATTCCAAAAAAATAGCAAAAAAATTCAAAAAATTCAAAAATACCATTATGGCTTCATTTCAAGCCAAAACTGGTTGGAAAAGGCCGAAAAAGAGAGAAAATAGAAATTATTGTTTCGTTTTGGATTCTACCCAACGCGTAATAGAAAATTCCAAAGAAATAGCAAAAAAATTCAAAAAATTCAAAAATACCATTATGCCTTCATTTCAAACCAAAACATGTTGGAAAAGGCTAAAAAAGAGAGAAAACAAGAATTATTGTTTCGTTTCGTTCCTACCCGACGTGTAACAGAAAATTCCAAAGAAATAGCAAAAAAATTAAAAAAATTCAAAAACCCCGTTATGGCTTCTTTTCAAGCCAAAATAGGTTGGAAAATGCTTGAAAGAGAGGAAATAAAAATTATCATTTCGTTTCGTTCCTACACGACGCGTAAAAGAAAATTTCAAAAAAATAGCAAAAAAATTCAAAAACCCCATTATGGCTTCTTTTCAAGCCAAAATAGGTTGGAAAATGCTGAGAAAGAGAGAAAATAAAAATTATCGTTTCGTTTCGTTCCTACCCGACGCTTAATAGAGAATTCCAAAAAAATAGAAAAAAAATTCAAAAAATTCAAAAATACCATTATGGCCTCATTTCAAGCCAAAATTGGTTGGAAATGGCCGAAAAAGAGAGAAAATAGAAATTATTGTTTCGTTTTGGATTCTACCCAACGCGTAATAGAAAATTCCAAAGAAATAGCAAAAAAATTCAAAAAATTCAAAAATACCATTATGCCTTCATTTCAAACCAAAATAGGTTGGAAAATGCTGAGAAAGAGAGAAAATAAAAATTATCGTTTCGTTTCGTTCCTACCCAACGCGTAATAGAAAATTCCAAAGAAATAGCAAAAAAATTCAAAAAATTCAAAAATACCATTATGCCTTCATTTCAAACCAAAACATGTTGGAAAAGGCTAAAAAAGAGAGAAAACAAGACTTATTGTTTCGTTTCGTTCTTACCCGACGTGTAATAGAAAATTCCAAAGAAATAGCAAAAAAATTCAGAAAATTCAAAAACCCCGTTATGGCTTCTTTTCAAGCCAAAATAGGTTGGAAAATGCTGAGAAAGAGAGGAAATAAAAATTATCGTTTCGTTTCGTTCCTACCCGACGCGTAATAGAAAATTCCAAAGAAATGGCAAAAAAATTAAAAATATTCAAAAATACTATTATGGCTTCATTTCAAGCCAAAACAGGATGGAAAAGGCTAAAAAAGGGAGAAAACAAAAATTATTATTTCGTTTCGTTCCTACACGATGCATAAGAGATAATTAAAAAAAAATAGCATAAAAATTCAAAAAATGAAAAAACCCCGTTATGGCTTCTTTTGAAGCCAAAATAGGTTGGAAAATGCTGAGAAAGAGAGAAAATAAAAATTATCGTTTCGTTTCGTTCCTACACGACGCGTAAAAGAAAATTCCAAAAAAATAGCAAAAAAATTCAAAAAATTCATTATGGCTTCTTTTCAAGCAAAAATAGGTTGGAAAATGCTGAGAAAGAGAGAAAATAAAAATTATCGTTTCGTTTCGTTCCTACCCGACGCGTAATAAAAAATTCCAAAAAAATAGCAAAAAAATTCAAAAATACTATTATGCCTTCATTTGAAGCCAAAACAGGTTGGAAAAGGCTGAAAAAGAGAGAAAACAAAAATTATCGTTTCGTTTCGTTCCTACCCGACGCGTAATAGAAAATTCCAAAAAAATAGCAAAAAAATTCAAAAAATTCAAAAATACCATTATGCCTTCATTTCAAACCAAAACATGTTGGAAAAGGCTAAAAAATAGAGAAAACAGGAATTATTGTTTCGTTTCGTTCCTACCCGACGCGTAATAGAAAATTCCAAAGAAATAGCAAAAAAATTCAAAAACCCCGTTATGGCTTCTTTTCAAGCCAAAATAGGTTGGAGAATGCTTAGAAAGAGAGGAAATAAAAATTATCATTTTGTTTCGTTCCTACACGACGCGTAAAAGAAAATTTCAAAAAAATAGCAAAAAAATTCAAAAACCCCATTATGGCTTCTTTTCAAGCCAAAATAGGTTGGAAAATGCTGAGAAAGAGAGAAAATAAAAATTATCGTTTCGTTTCGTTCCTACCCGACGCTTAATAGAGAATTCCAAAAAAATAGAAAAAAAATTCAAAAAATTCAAAAATACCATTATGGCCTCATTTCAAGCCAAAACTGGTTGGAAATGGCCGAAAAAGAGAGAAAATAGAAATTATTGTTTCGTTTTGGATTCTACCCAACGCGTAATAGAAAATTCCAAAGAAATAGCAAAAAAATTCAAAAAATTCAAAAATACCATTATGCCTTCATTTCAAACCAAAACATGTTGGAAAAGGCTAAAAAAGAGAGAAAACAAGACTTATTGTTTCGTTTCGTTCTTACCCGACGTGTAATAGAAAATTCCAAAGAAATAGCAAAAAAATTCAGAAAATTCAAAAACCCCGTTATGGCTTCTTTTCAAGCCAAAATAGGTTGGAAAATGCTGAGAAAGAGAGAAAATAAAAATTATCGTTTCGTTTCGTTCCTACCCGACGCTTAATAGAGAATTCCAAAAAAATAGCAAAAAAATTCAAAAAATTCAAAAATACCATTATGGCTTCATTTCAAGCCAAAACTGGTTGGAAATGGCCGAAAAAGAGAGAAAATAGAAATTATTGTTTCGTTTTGGATTCTACCCAACGCGTAATAGAAAATTCCAAAGAAATAGCAAAAAAATTCAAAAAATTCAAAAATACCATTATGCCTTCATTTCAAACCAAAACATGTTGGAAAAGGCTAAAAACGAGAGAAAACAAACTTATTGTTTCGTTTCGTTCCTACCCGACGTGTAATAGAAAATTCCAAAGAAATAGCAAAAAAATTCAAAAAATTCAAAAACCCTGTTATGGCTTTTTTTTCAAGCCAAAATAGGTTGGAAAATGCTTGAAAGAGAGGAAATAAAAATTATCATTTCGTTTCGTTCCTACACGACGCGTAAAAGAAAATTCCAAAAAAATAGCAAAAAAATTCAAAAAATTCATTATGGCTTCTTTTCAAGCAAAAATAGGTTGGAAAATGCTGAGAAAGAGAGAAAATAAAAATTATCGTTTCGTTTCGTTCCTACCCGACGCGTAATAGAAAATTCCAAAGAAATAGCAAAAAAATTAAAAATATTCAAAAATACTATTATGGCTTCATTTCAAGCCAAAACAGGTTGGAAAAGGCTAAAAAAGGGAGAAAACAAAAATTATTGTTTCGTTTCGTTCCTACACGATGCATAAGAGATAATTAAAAAAAAAATAGCATAAAAATTCAAAAAATGAAAAAACCCCGTTATGGCTTCTTTTGAAGCCAAAATAGGTTGGAAAATGCTGAGAAAGAGAGAAAATAAAAATTATCGTTTCGTTTCGTTCCTACCCGACGCGTAATAGAAAATTCCAAAAAAATAGCAAAAAAATTCAAAAAATTCAAAAATACCATTATGCCTTCATTTCAAACCAAAACTTGTTGGAAAAGGCTAAAAAAGAGAGAAAACAGGAATTATTGTTTCGTTTCGTTCCTACACGACGCATAAGAGATAATTAAAAAAAAAATAGCATAAAAATTCAAAAAATTAAAAAACCCTGTTATTGCTTTTTTTGAAGCCAAAATAGGTTGGAAAATGCTGAGAAAGAGTGAAAATAAAAATTCTCGTTTCGTTTCGTTCCTACCCGACGAGTAATAGAAAATTCCAAAGAAATAGCAAAAAAATTCAAAAAATTCAAAAATTCCATTATGCCTTCATTTTAAACCAAAACATGTTGGAAAAGGCTAAAAAAGAGAGAAAACAAAAATTATTGTTTCGTTTCGTTCCTACCCGACGCGTAATAGAAAATTCCAAAGAAATAGCAAAAAAATTCAAAAACCCCGTTATAGCTTCTTTTCAAGCCAAAATAGGTTGGAAAATGCTTAGAAAGAGAGGAAATAAAAATTATTATTTCGTATCGTTCCTACACGACGCGTAAAAGAAAATTTCAAAAAAATAGCAAAAAAATTCAAAAACCCCATTATGGCTTCTTTTAAAGCCAAAATAGGTTGGAAAATTCTGAGAAAGAGAGAAAATAAAAATTATCGTTTCGTTTCGTTCCTACCCGACGCTTAATAGAGAATTCCAAAAAAATAGCAAAAAAATTCAAAATATTCAAAAATACCATTATGGCTTCATTTCAAGCCAAAACTGGTTGGAAATGGCCGAAAAAGAGAGAAAATAGAAATTATTGTTTCGTTTTGGATTCTACCCAACGCGTAATAGAAAATTCCAAAGAAATAGCAAAAAAATTCAAAAAATTCAAAAATACCATTATGCCTTCATTTCAAACCAAAACATGTTGGAAAAGGCTAAAAAAGAGAGAAAACAAGACTTATTGTTTCGTTTCGTTCCTACACGACGCATAAGAGATAATTAAAAAAAAAATAGCATAAAAATTCAAAAAATTAAAAAACCCCGTTATGGCTTCTTTTCAAGCCAAAATAGGTTGGAAAATGCTGAGAAAGAGAGAAAATAAAAATTATCGTTTCGTTTCGTTCCTACCCGACGCTTAATAGAGAATTCCAAAAAAATAGCAAAAAAATTCAAAAAATTCAAAAATACCATTATGGCTTCATTTCAAGCCAAAACTGGTTGGAAATGGCCGAAAAAGAGAGAAAATAGAAATTATTGTTTCGTTTTGGATTCTACCCAACGCGTAATAGAAAATTCCAAAGAAATAGCAAAAAAATTCAAAAAATTCAAAAATACCATTATGCCTTCATTTCAAACCAAAACATGTTGGAAAAGGCTAAAAAAGAGAGAAAACAAACTTATTGTTTCGTTTCGTTCCTACCCGACGTGTAATAGAAAATTCCAAAGAAATAGCAAAAAAATTCAAAAAATTCAAAAACCCCGTTATGGCTTCTTTTCAAGCCAAAATAAGTGGGAAAATGCTTGAAAGAGAGGAAATAAAAATTATCATTTCGTTTCGTTCCTACACGACGCGTAAAAGAAAATTCCAAAAAAATAGCAAAAAAATTCAAAAAATTCATTATGGCTTCTTTTCAAGCAAAAATAGGTTGGAAAATGCTGAGAAATAGAGAAAATAAAAATTATCGTTTCGTTTCGTTCCTACCCGACGCGTAATAGAAAATTCCAAAGAAATAGCAAAAAAATTCAAAAACCCCGTTATAGCTTCTTTTCAAGCCAAAATAGGTTGGAAAATGCTTAGAAAGAGAAGAAATAAAAATTATTATTTCGTATCGTTCCTACACGACGCGTAAAAGAAAATTCCAAAAAAATAGCAAAAAAATTCAAAAACCCCATTATGGCTTCTTTTCAAGCCAAAATAGGTTGGAAAATTCTGAGAAAGAGAGAAAATAAAAATTATCGTTTCGTTTCGTTCCTACCCGACGCTTAATAGAGAATTCCAAAAAAATAGCAAAAAAATTCAAAATATTCAAAAATACTATTATGGCCTCATTTCAAGCCAAAACAGGTTGGCAAAGGCTAAAAAGAGGGAAAACAAAAATTATTGTTTCGTTTCGTTCCTACACGACGCATAAGAGATAATTAAAAAAAAAATAGCATAAAAATTCAAAAAATTAAAAAACCTTGTTATGGCTTCTTTTCAAGCCAAAATAGGTTGGAAAATGCTGAGAAAGAGAGAAAATAAAAATTATCGTTTCGTTTCGTTCCTACCCGACGCTTAATAGAGAATTCCAAAAAAATAGCAAAAAAATTCAAAAAATTCAAAAATACCATTATGGCTTCATTTCAAGCCAAAACTGGTTGGAAAAGGCCGAAAAAGAGAGAAAATAGAAATTATTGTTTCGTTTTGGATTCTACCCAACGCGTAATAGAAAATTCCAAAGAAATAGCAAAAAAATTCAAAAAATTCAAAAATACCATTATGCCTTCATTTCAAACCAAAACATGTTGGAAAAGGCTAAAAAAGAGAGAAAACAAGAATTATTGTTTCGTTTCGTTCCTACCCGACATGTAATAGAAAATTCCAAAGAAATAGCAAAAAAATTAAAAATATTCAAAAATACTATTATGGCTTCATTTCATGCCAAAACAGGTTGGAAAAGGCTAAAAAAGAGAGAAAACAAAAATTATTGTTTCGTTTCGTTCCTACCCGATGCATAAGAGATAATTAAAAAAAAAATAGCATATAAATTCAAAAAATGAAAAAACCCCGTTATGGCTTCTTTTGAAGCCAAAATAGGTTGGAAAATGCTGAGAAAGAGAGAAAAAAAAAATTATCGTTTCGTTTCGTTCCTACCCGACGCGTAATAGAAAATTCCAAAAAAATAGCAAAAAAATTCAAAAATACTATTATGCCTTCATTTGAAGCCAAAACAGGTTGGAAAAGGCTGAAAAAGAGAGAAAACAAAAATTATCGTTTCGTTTCGTTCCTACCCGACGCGTAATAGAAAATTCCAAAAAAATAGCAAAAAAATTCAAAAATACCATTATGCCTTCATTTCAAACCAAAACATGTTGGAAAAGGCTAAAAAAGAGAGAAAACAGGAATTATTGTTTCGTTTCGTTCCTACCCGACGCGTAATAGAAAATTCCAAAGAAATAGCAAAAAAATTCAAAAACCCCGTTATGGCTTCTTTTCAAGCCAAAATAGGTTGGAGAATGCTTTGAAAGAGAGGAAATAAAAATTATCATTTCGTTTCGTTCCTACACGACGCGTAAAAGAAAATTTCAAAAAAATAGCAAAAAAATTCAAAAACCCCATCATCGCTTCTTTTCAAGCCAAAATAGGTTGGAAAATGCTGAGAAAGAGAGAAAATAAAAATTATCGTTTCGTTTCGTTCCTACCCGACGCTTAATAGAGAATTCCAAAAAAATAGCAAAAAAATTCAAAAAATTCAAAAATACCATTATGGCTTCATTTCAAGCCAAAACTGGTTGGAAATGGCCGAAAAAGAGAGAAAATAGAAATTATTGTTTCGTTTTGGATTCTACCCAACGCGTAATAGAAAATTCCAAAGAAATAGCAAAAAAATTCAAAAAATTCAAAAATACCATTATGCCTTCATTTCAAACCAAAACATGTTGGAAAAGGCTAAAAAAGAGAGAAAACAAGAATTATTGTTTCGTTTCGTTCCTACCCGACATGTAATAGAAAATTCCAAAGAAATAGCAAAAAAATTCAAAAAATTCAAAAACCCCGTTATGGCTTCCTTTCAAGCCAAAATAGGTTGGAAAATGCTTGAAAGAGAGGAAATAAAAATTATCATTTCGTTTCGTTCCTACACGACGCGTAAAAGAAAATTCCAAAAAAATAGCAAAAAAATTCAAAAAATTCATTATGGCTTCTTTTCAAGCAAAAATAGGTTGGAAAATGCTGAGAAAGAGAGAAAATAAAAATTATCGTTTCGTTTCGTTCCTACCCGACGCGTAATAGAAAATTCCAAAGAAATAGCAAAAAAATTAAAAATATTCAAAAATACTATTATGGCTTCATTTCATGCCAAAACAGGTTGGAAAAGGCTAAAAAAGAGAGAAAACAAAAATTATTGTTTCGTTTCGTTCCTACACGATGCATAAGAGATAATTAAAAAAAAAATAGCATAAAAATTCAAAAAATGAAAAAACCCCGTTATGGCTTCTTTTGAAGCCAAAATAGGTTGGAAAATGCTGAGAAAGAGAGAAAATAAAAATTATCGTTTCGTTTCGTTCCTACCCGACGCGTAATAGAAAATTCCAAAAAAATAGCAAAAAAATTCAAAAATACTATTATGCCTTCATTTGAAGCCAAAACAGGTTGGAAAAGGCTGAAAAAGAGAGAAAACAAAAATTATCGTTTCGTTTCGTTCCTACCCGACGCGTAATAGAAAATTCCAAAAAAATAGCAAAAAAATTCAAAAACACCATTATGCCTTCATTTCAAACCAAAACATGTTGGAAAAGGCTAAAAAAGAGAGAAAACAGGAATTATTGTTTCGTTTCGTTCCTACCCGACGCGTAATAGAAAATTCCAAAGAAATAGCAAAAAAATTCAAAAACCCCGTTATGGCTTCTTTTCAAGCCAAAATAGGTTGGAGAATGCTTTGAAAGAGAGGAAATAAAAATTATCATTTCGTTTCGTTCCTACACGACGCGTAAAAGAAAATTTCAAAAAAATAGCAAAAAAATTCAAAAACCCCATCATCGCTTCTTTTCAAGCCAAAATAGGTTGGAAAATGCTGAGAAAGAGAGAAAATAAAAATTATCGTTTCGTTTCGTTCCTACCCGACGCTTAATAGAGAATTCCAAAAAAATAGCAAAAAAATTCAAAAAATTCAAAAATACCATTATGGCTTCATTTCAAGCCAAAACTGGTTGGAAATGGCCGAAAAAGAGAGAAAATAGAAATTATTGTTTCGTTTTGGATTCTACCCAACGCGTAATAGAAAATTCCAAAGAAATAGCAAAAAAATTCAAAAAATTCAAAAATACCATTATGCCTTCATTTCAAACCAAAACATGTTTAAAAAGGCTAAAAAAGAGAGAAAACAAGAATTATTGTTTCGTTTCGTTCCTACCCGACATGTAATAGAAAATTCCAAAGAAATAGCAAAAAAATTCAAAAACCCCGTTATGGCTTCCTTTCAAGCCAAAATAGGTTGGAAAATGCTTGAAAGAGAGGAAATAAAAATTATCATTTCGTTTCGTTCCTACACGACGCGTAAAAGAAAATTCCAAAAAAATAGCAAAAAAATTCAAAAAATTCATTATGGCTTCTTTTCAAGCAAAAATAGGTTGGAAAATGCTGAGAAAGAGAGAAAATAAAAATTATCGTTTCGTTTCGTTCCTACCCGACGCGTAATAGAAAATTCCAAAGAAATAGCAAAAAAATTAAAAATATTCAAAAATACTATTATGGCTTCATTTCATGCCAAAACAGGTTGGAAAAGGCTAAAAAAGAGAGAAAACAAAAATTATTGTTTCGTTTCGTTCCTACACGATGCATAAGAGATAATTAAAAAAAAAATAGCATAAAAATTCAAAAAATGAAAAAACCCCGTTTTGGCTTCTTTTGAAGCCAAAATAGGTTGGAAAATGCTGAGAAAGAGAGAAAATAAAAATTATCGTTTCGTTTCGTTCCTACCCGACGCGTAATAGAAAATTCCAAAAAAATAGCAAAAAAATTCAAAAATACTATTATGCCTTCATTTGAAGCCAAAACAGGTTGGAAAAGGCTGAAAAAGAGAGAAAACAAAAATTATCGTTTCGTTTCGTTCCTACCCGACGCGTAATAGAAAATTCCAAAAAAATAGCAAAAAAATTCAAAAACACCATTATGCCTTCATTTCAAACCAAAACATGTTGGAAAAGGCTAAAAAAGAGAGAAAACAGGAATTATTGTTTCGTTTCGTTCCTACCCGACGCGTAATAGAAAATTCCAAAGAAATAGCAAAAAAATTCAAAAACCCCGTTATGGCTTCTTTTCAAGCCAAAATAGGTTGGAGAATGCTTTGAAAGAGAGGAAATAAAAATTATCATTTCGTTTCGTTCCTACACGACGCGTAAAAGAAAATTTCAAAAAAATAGCAAAAAAATTCAAAAACCCCATCATCGCTTCTTTTCAAGCCAAAATAGGTTGGAAAATGCTGAGAAAGAGAGAAAATAAAAATTATCGTTTCGTTTCGTTCCTACCCGACGCTTAATAGAGAATTCCAAAAAAATAGCAAAAAAATTCAAAAAATTCAAAAATACCATTATGGCTTCATTTCAAGCCAAAACTGGTTGGAAATGGCCGAAAAAGAGAGAAAATAGAAATTATTGTTTCGTTTTGGATTCTACCCAACGCGTAATAGAAAATTCCAAAGAAATAGCAAAAAAATTCAAAAAATTCAAAAATACCATTATGCCTTCATTTCAAACCAAAACATGTTGGAAAAGGCTAAAAAAGAGAGAAAACAAGACTTATTGTTTCGTTTCGTTCCTACCCGACGTGTAATAGAAAATTCCAAAGAAATAGCAAAAAAATTCAGAAAATTCAAAAACCCCGTTATGGCTTCTTTTCAAGCCAAAATAGGTTGGAAAATGCTGAGAAGGAGAGAAAATAAAAATTATCGTTTCGTTTCGTTCCTACCCGACGCTTAATAGAGAATTCCAAAAAAATAGCAAAAAAATTCAAAAAATTCAAAAATACCATTATGGCTTCATTTCAAGCCAAAACTGGTTGGAAATGGCCGAAAAAGAGAGAAAATAGAAATTATTGTTTCGTTTTGGATTCTACCCAACGCGTAATAGAAAATTCCAAAGAAATAGCAAAAAAATTCAAAAATACCATTATGCCTTCATTTCAAACCAAAACATGTTGGAAAAGGCTAAAAAAGAGAGAAAACAAGACTTATTGTTTCGTTTCGTTCCTACCCGAAGTTTAATAGAAAATTCCAAAGAAATAGCAAAAAAATTCAAAAAATTCAAAAACCCCGTTATGGCTTCTTTTCAAGCCAAAATAGGATGGAAAATGCTTGAAAGAGAGGAAATAAAAATTATCATTTCGTTTCGTTCCTACACGACGCGTAAAAGAAAATTCCAAAAAAATAGCAAAAAAATTCAAAAAATTCATTATGGCTTCTTTTCAAGCAAAAATAGGTTGGAAAATGCTGAGAAAGAGAGAAAATAAAAATTATCGTTTCGTTTCGTTCCTACCCGACGCGTAATAGAAAATTCCAAAGAAATAGCAAAAAATTTAAAAATATTCAAAAATACTATTATGGCTTCATTTCAAGCCAAAACTGGTTGGAAAAGGCCGAAAAAGAGAGAAAATAGAAATTATTGTTTAGTTTTGGATTCTACCCAACGCGTAATAGAAAATTCGAAAGAAATAGCAAAAAAATTCAAAAAATTCAAAAATACCATTATGCCTTCATTTCAAACCAAAACATGTTGGAAAAGGCTAAAAAAGAGAGAAAACAAGAATTATTGTTTCGTTTCGTTCCTACCCGACGTGTAATAGAAAATTCCAAAGAAATAGCAAAAAAATTCAAAAAATTCAAAAACCCCGTTATGGCTTCTTTTGAAGCCAAAATAGGTTGGAAAATGCTGAGAAAGAGAGAAAATAAAAATTATCGTTTCGTTTCGTTCCTACCCGACGCGTAATAGAAAATTCCAAAAAAATAGCAAAAAAATTCAAAAATACTATTATGCCTTCATTTGAAGCCAAAACAGGTTGGAAAAGGCTGAAAAAGAGAGAAAACAAAAATTATCGTTTCGTTTCGTTCCTACCCGACGCGTAATAGAAAATTCCAAAAAAATAGCAAAAAAATTCAAAAAATTCAAAAATACCATTATGCCTTCATTTCAAACCAAAACATGTTGGAAAAGGCTAAAAAAGAGAGAAAACAGGAATTATTGTTTCGTTTCGTTCCTACACGACGCATAAGAGATAATTAAAAAAAAAATAGCATAAAAATTCAAAAAATTAAAAAACCCTGTTATGGCTTTTTTTGAAACCAAAATAGGTTGGAAAATGCTGAGAAAGAGTGAAAATAAAAATTATCGTTTCGTTTCGTTCCTACCCGACGAGTAATAGAAAATTCCAAAGAAATAGCAAAAAAATTCAAAAAATTCAAAAATACCATTATGCCTTCATTTTAAACCAAAACATGTTGGAAAAGGCTAAAAAAGAGAGAAAACAAAAATTATTGTTTCGTTTCGTTCCTACCCGACGCGTAATAGAAAATTCCAAAGAAATAGCAAAAAAATTCAAAAACCCCGTTATAGCTTCTTTTCAAGCCAAAATAGGTTGGAAAATGCTTAGAAAGAGAGGAAATAAAAATTATTATTTCGTATCGTTCCTACACGACGCGTAAAAGAAAATTCCAAAAAAATAGCAAAAAAATTCTAAAACCCCATTATGGCTTCTTTTAAAGCCAAAATAGGTTGGAAAATTCTGAGAAAGAGAGAAAATAAAAATTATCGTTTCGTTTCGTTCCTACCCGACGCTTAATAGAGAATTCCAAAAAAATAGCAAAAAAATTCAAAATATTCAAAAATACCATTATGGCTTCATTTCAAGCCAAAACTGGTTGGAAATGGCCGAAAAAGAGAGAAAATAGAAATTATTGTTTCGTTTTGGATTCTACCCAACGCGTAATAGAAAATTCCAAAGAAATAGCAAAAAAATTCAAAAAATTCAAAAACCCCGTTATGGCTTCTTTTCAAGCCAAAATAAGTGGGAAAATGCTTGAAAGAGAGGAAATAAAAATTATCATTTCGTTTCGTTCCTACACGACGCGTAAAAGAAAATTCCAAAAAAATAGCAAAAAAATTCAAAAAATTCATTATGGCTTCTTTTCAAGCAAAAATAGGTTGGAAAATGCTGAGAAATAGAGAAAATAAAAATTATCGTTTCGTTTCGTTCCTACCCGACGCGTAATAGAAAATTCCAAAGAAATAGCAAAAAAATTCAAAAACCCCGTTATAGCTTCTTTTCAAGCCAAAATAGGTTGGAAAATGCTTAGAAAGAGAAGAAATAAAAATTATTATTTCGTATCGTTCCTACACGACGCGTAAAAGAAAATTCCAAAAAAATAGCAAAAAAATTCAAAAACCCCATTATGGCTTCTTTTCAAGCCAAAATAGGTTGGAAAATTCTGAGAAAGAGAGAAAATAAAAATTATCGTTTCGTTTCGTTCCTACCCGACGCTTAATAGAGAATTCCAAAAAAATAGCAAAAAAATTCAAAATATTCAAAAATACTATTATGGCTTCATTTCAAGCCAAAACAGGTTGGCAAAGGCTAAAAAGAGGGAAAACAAAAATTATTGTTTCGTTTCGTACCTACACGACGCATAAGAGATAATTAAAAAAAAAATAGCATAAAAATTCAAAAAATTAAAAAACCCCGTTATGGCTTCTTTTGAAGCCAAAATAGGGTGGAAAATGCTGAGAAAGAGAGAAAATAAAAATTATCGTTTCGTTTCGTTCCTACCCGACGCTTAATAGAGAATTCCAAAAAAATAGCAAAAAAATTCAAAAAATTCAAAAATACCATTATGGCTTCATTTCAAGCCAAAATTGGTTGGAAAAGGCCGAAAAAGAGAGAAAATAGAAATTATTTTTTCGTTTTGGATTCTACCCAACGCGTAATAGAAAATTCCAAAGAAATAGCAAAAAAATTCAAAAAATTCAAAAATACCATTATGCCTTCATTTCAAACCAAAACATGTTGGAAAAGGCTAAAAAAGAGAGAAAACAAGAATTATTGTTTCGTTTCGTTCCTACCCGACGTGTAATAGAAAATTCCAAAGAAATAGCAAAAAAATTCAAAAAATTCAAAAACCCCGTTATGGCTTCTTTTCAAGCCAAAATAGGTTGGAAAATGCTTGAAAGAGAGGAAATAAAAATTATCATTTCGTTTCGTTCCTACACGACGCGTAAAAGAAAATTTCAAAAAAATAGCAAAAAAATTCAAAAACCCCATTATGGCTTCTTTTCAAGCCAAAATAGGTTGGAAAATGCTGAGAAAGAGAGAAAATAAAAATTATCGTTTCGTTTCGTTTCTACCCGACGCTTAATAGAGAATTCCAAAAAAATAGAAAAAAAATTCAAAAAATTCAAAAATACCATTATGGCCTCATTTCAAGCCAAAACTGGTTGGAAATGGCCGAAAAAGAGAGAAAATAGAAATTATTGTTTCGTTTTGGATTCTACCCAACGCGTAATAGAAAATTCCAAAGAAATAGCAAAAAAATTCAAAAAATTCAAAAATACCATTATGCCTTCATTTCAAACCAAAACATGTTGGAAAAGGCTAAAAAAGAGAGAAAACAAGACTTATTGTTTCGTTTCGTTCTTACCCGACGTGTAATAGAAAATTCCAAAGAAATAGCAAAAAAATTCAGAAAATTCAAAAACCCCGTTATGGCTTCTTTTCAAGCCAAAATAGGTTGGAAAATGCTGAGAAAGAGAGAAAATAAAAATTATCGTTTCGTTTCGTTCCTACCCGACGCGTAATAGAAAATTCCAAAGAAATAGCAAAAAAATTAAAAATATTCAAAAATACTATTATGGCTTCATTTCAAGCCAAAACAGGATGGAAAAGGCTAAAAAAGGGAGAAAAAAAAATTATTATTTCGTTTCGTTCCTACACGATGCATAAGAGATAATTAAAAACCCCGTTATGGCTTCTTTTGAAGCCAAAATAGGTTGGAAAATGCTGAGAAAGAGAGAAAATAAAAATTATCGTTTCATTTCGTTCCTACACGACGCGTAAAAGAAAATTCCAAAAAAATAGCAAAAAAATTCAAAAAATTCATTATGGCTTCTTTTCAAGCAAAAATAGGTTGGAAAATGCTGAGAAAGAGAGAAAATAAAAATTATCGTTTCGTTTCGTTCCTACCCGACGCGTAATAGGAAATTCCAAAAAAATAGCAAAAAAATTCAAAAATACTATTATGCCTTCATTTGAAGTCAAAACAGGTTGGAAAAGGCTGAAAAAGAGAGAAAACAAAAATTATCGTTTCGTTTCGTTCCTACCCGACGCGTAATATAAAATTCCAAAAAAATAGCAAAAAAATTCAAAAAATTCAAAAATACCATTATGCCATCATTTCAAACCAAAACATGTTGGAAAAGGCTAAAAAAGAGAGAAAACAGGAATTATTGTTTCGTTTCGTTCCTACCCGACGCGTAATAGAAAATTCCAAAGAAATAGCAAAAAAATTCAAAAACCCCGTTATGGCTTCTTTTCAAGCCAAAATAGGTTGGAGAATGCTTAGAAAGAGAGGAAATAAAAATTATCATTTCGTTTCGTTCCTACACGACGCGTAAAAGAAAATTTCAAAAAAATAGCAAAAAAATTCAAAAACCCCATTATGGCTTCTTTTCAAGCCAAAATAGGTTGGAAAATGCTGAGAAAGAGAGAAAATAAAAATTATCGTTTCGTTTCGTTCCTACCCGACGCTTAATAGAGAATTCCAAAAAAATAGAAAAAAAATTCAAAAAATTCAAAAATACCATTATGGCCTCATTTCAAGCCAAAACTGGTTGGAAATGGCCGAAAAAGAGAGAAAATAGAAATTATTGTTTCGTTTTGGATTCTACCCAACGCGTAATAGAAAATTCCAAGGAAATAGCAAAAAAATTCAAAAAATTCAAAAATACCATTATGCCTTCATTTCAAACCAAAACATGTTGGAAAAGGCTAAAAAAGAGAGAAAACAAGACTTATTGTTTCGTTTCGTTCTTACCCGACGTGTAATAGAAAATTCCAAAGAAATAGCAAAAAAATTCAGAAAATTCAAAAACCCCGTTATGGCTTCTTTTCAAGCCAAAATAGGTTGGAAAATGCTGAGAAAGAGAGAAAATAAAAATTATCGTTTCGTTTCGTTCCTACCCGACGCTTAATAGAGAATTCCAAAAAAATAGCAAAAAAATTCAAAAAATTCAAAAATACCATTATGGCTTCATTTCAAGCCAAAACTGGTTGGAAATGGCCGAAAAAGAGAGAAAATAGAAATTATTGTTTCGTTTTGGATTCTACCCAACGCGTAATAGAAAATTCCAAAGAAATAGCAAAAAAATTCAAAAAATTCAAAAATACCATTATGCCTTCATTTCAAACCAAAACATGTTGGAAAAGGCTAAAAACGAGAGAAAACAAACTTATTGTTTCGTTTCGTTCCTACCCGACGTGTAATAGAAAATTCCAAAGAAATAGCAAAAAAATTCAAAAAATTCAAAAACCCTGTTATGGCTTCTTTTCAAGCCAAAATAGGTTGGAAAATGCTTGAAAGAGAGGAAATAAAAATTATCATTTCGTTTCGTTCCTACACGACGCGTAAAAGAAAATTCCAAAAAAATAGCAAAAAAATTCAAAAAATTCATTATGGCTTCTTTTCAAGCAAAAATAGGTTGGAAAATGCTGAGAAAGAGAGAAAATAAAAATTATCGTTTCGTTTCGTTCCTACCCGACGCGTAATAGAAAATTCCAAAGAAATAGCAAAAAAATTAAAAATATTCAAAAATACTATTATGGCTTCATTTCAAGCCAAAACAGGTTGGAAAAGGCTAAAAAAGGGAGAAAACAAAAATTATTGTTTCGTTTCGTTCCTACACGATGCATAAGAGATAATTAAAAAAAAAATAGCATAAAAATTCAAAAAATGAAAAAACCCCGTTATGGCTTCTTTTGAAGCCAAAATAGGTTGGAAAATGCTGAGAAAGAGAGAAAATAAAAATTATCGTTTCGTTTCGTTCCTACCCGACGCGTAATAGAAAATTCCAAAAAAATAGCAAAAAAATTCAAAAATACTATTATGCCTTCATTTGAAGCCAAAACAGGTTGGAAAAGGCTGAAAAAGAGAGAAAACAAAAATTATCGTTTCGTTTCGTTCCTACCCGACGCGTAATAGAAAATTCCAAAAAAATAGCAAAAAAATTCAAAAAATTCAAAAATACCATTATGCCTTCATTTCAAACCAAAACATGTTGGAAAAGGCTAAAAAAGAGAGAAAACAGGAATTATTGTTTCGTTTCGTTCCTACACGACGCATAAGAGATAATTAAAAAAAAAATAGCATAAAAATTCAAAAAATTAAAAAACCCTGTTATGGCTCTTTTTGAAGCCAAAATAGGTTGGAAAATGCTGAGAAAGAGTGAAAATAAAAATTCTCGTTTCGTTTCGTTCCTACCCGACGAGTAATAGAAAATTCC
Source organism: Quercus parvula (assembly GCA_030820535.1). NCBI lineage: Eukaryota > Viridiplantae > Streptophyta > Magnoliopsida > Fagales > Fagaceae > Quercus > Quercus parvula. The sequence goes on from JAUAME010000001.1 coordinate 51,696,228, forward strand.
AAAGAAATAGCAAAAAAATTCAAAAAATTCAAAAATACCCTTATGCCTTCATTTTAAACCAAAACATGTTGGAAAAGGCTAAAAAAGAGAGAAAACAAAAATTATTGTTTCGTTTCGTTCCTACCCGACGCGTAATAGAAAATTCCAAAGAAATAGCAAAAAAATTCAAAAACCCCGTTATAGCTTCTTTTCAAGCCAAAATAGGTTGGAAAATGCTTAGAAAGAGAGGAAATAAAAATTATTATTTCGTATCGTCCTACACGACGCGTAAAAGAAAATTTCAAAAAAATAGCAAAAAAATTAAAAAACCCCATTATGGCTTCTTTTAAAGCCAAAATAGGTTGGAAAATTCTGAGAAAGAGAGAAAATAAAAATTATCGTTTCGTTTCGTTCCTACCCGACGCTTAATAGAGAATTCCAAAAAAATAGCAAAAAAATTCAAAAAATTCAAAAATACCATTATGGCTTCATTTCAAGCCAAAACTGGTTGGAAATGGCCGAAAAAGAGAGAAAATAGAAATTATTGTTTCGTTTTGGATTCTACCCAACGCGTAATAGAAAATTCCAAAGAAATAGCAAAAAAATTCAAAAAATTCAAAAATACCATTATGCCTTCATTTCAAACCAAAACATGTTGGAAAAGGCTAAAAAAGAGAGAAAACAAGACTTATTGTTTCGTTTCGTTCCTACACGACGCATAAGAGATAATTAAAAAAAAAATAGCATAAAAATTCAAAAAATTAAAAAACCCCGTTATGGCTTCTTTTCAAGCCAAAATAGGTTGGAAAATGCTGAGAAAGAGAGAAAATAAAAATTATCGTTTCGTTTCGTTCCTACCCGACGCTTAATAGAGAATTCCAAAAAAATAGCAAAAAAATTCAAAAAATTCAAAAATACCATTATAGCTTCATTTCAAGCCAAAACTGGTTGGAAATGGCCGAAAAAGAGAGAAAATAGAAATTATTGTTTCGTTTTGGATTCTACCCAACGCGTAATAGAAAATTCCAAAGAAATAGCAAAAAAATTCAAAAAATTCAAAAATACCATTATGCCTTCATTTCAAACCAAAACATGTTGGAAAAGGCTAAAAAAGAGAGAAAACAAACTTATTGTTTCGTTTCGTTCCTACCCGACGTGTAATAGAAAATTCCAAAGAAATAGCAAAAAAATTCAAAAAATTCAAAAACCCCGTTATGGCTTCTTTTCAAGCCAAAATAAGTGGGAAAATGCTTGAAAGAGAGGAAATAAAAATTATCATTTCGTTTCGTTCCTACACGACGCGTAAAAGAAAATTCCAAAAAAATAGCAAAAAAATTCAAAAAATTCATTATGGCTTCTTTTCAAGCAAAAATAGGTTGGAAAATGCTGAGAAATAGAGAAAATAAAAATTATCGTTTCGTTTCGTTCCTACCCGACGCGTAATAGAAAATTCCAAAGAAATAGCAAAAAAATTCAAAAACCCCGTTATAGCTTCTTTTCAAGCCAAAATAGGTTGGAAAATGCTTAGAAAGAGAAGAAATAAAAATTATTATTTCGTATCGTTCCTACACGACGCGTAAAAGAAAATTCAAAAAAAATAGCAAAAAAATTCAAAAACCCCATTATGGCTTCTTTTCAAGCCAAAATAGGTTGGAAAATTCTGAGAAAGAGAGAAAATAAAAATTATCGTTTCGTTTCGTTCCTACCCGACGCTTAATAGAGAATTCCAAAAAATAGCAAAAAAATTCAAAATATTCAAAAATACTATTATGGCTTCATTTCAAGCCAAAACAGGTTGGCAAAGGCTAAAAAGAGGGAAAACAAAAATTATTGTTTCGTTTCGTTCCTACACGACGCATAAGAGATAATTAAAAAAAAAATAGCATAAAAATTCAAAAAATTAAAAAACTCCGTTATGGCTTCTTTTGAAGCCAAAATAGGTTGGAAAATGCTGAGAAAGAGAGAAAATAAAAATTATCGTTTCGTTTCGTTCCTACCCGACGCTTAATAGAGAATTCCAAAAAAATAGCAAAAAAATTCAAAAAATTCAAAAATACCATTATGGCTTCATTTCAAGCCAAAACTGGTTGGAAAAGGCCGAAAAAGAGAGAAAATAGAAATTATTGTTTCGTTTTGGATTCTACCCAACGCGTAATAGAAAATTCCAAAGAAATAGCAAAAAAATTCAAAAAATTCAAAAATACCATTATGCCTTCATTTCAAACCAAAACATGTTGGAAAAGGCTAAAAAAGAGAGAAAACAAGAATTATTGTTTCGTTTCGTTCCTACCCGACATGTAATAGAAAATTCCAAAGAAATAGCAAAAAAATTAAAAAAATTCAAAAAACCCGTTATGGCTTCCTTTCAAGCCAAAATAGGTTGGAAAATGCTTGAAAGAGAGGAAATAAAAATTATCATTTCGTTTCGTTCCTACACAACGCGTAAAAGAAAATTCCAAAAAAATAGCAAAAAAATTCAAAAAATTCATTATGGCTTCTTTTCATGCAAAAATAGGTTGGAAAATGCTGAGAAAGAGAGAAAATAAAAATTATCGTTTCGTTTCGTTCCTACCCGACGCGTAATAGAAAATTCCAAAAAAATAGCAAAAAAATTCAAAAATTCAAAAATACTATTATGCCTTCATTTGAAGCCAAAACAGGTTGGAAAAGGCTGAAAAAGAGAGAAAACAAAAATTATCGTTTCGTTTCGTTCCTACCCGACGCGTAATAGAAAATTCCAAAAAAATAGCAAAAAAATTCAAAAATACCATTATGCCTTCATTTCAAACCAAAACATGTTGGAAAAGGCTAAAAAAGAGAGAAAACAGGAATTATTGTTTCGTTTCGTTCCTACCTGACGCGTAATAGAAAATTCCAAAGAAATAGCAAAAAAATTCAAAAACCCCGTTATGGCTTCTTTTCAAGCCAAAATAGGTTGGAGAATGCTTTGAAAGAGAGGAAATAAAAATTATCATTTCGTTTCGTTCCTACACGACGCGTAAAAGAAAATTTCAAAAAAATAGCAAAAAAATTCAAAAACCCCATCATCGCTTCTTTTCAAGCCAAAATAGGTTGGAAAATGCTGAGAAAGAGAGAAAATAAAAATTATCGTTTCGTTTCGTTCCTACCCGACGCTTAATAGAGAATTCCAAAAAAATAGCAAAAAAATTCAAAAAATTCAAAAATACCATTATGGCTTCATTTCAAGCCGAAACTGGTTGGAAATGGCCGAAAAAGAGAGAAAATAGAAATTATTGTTTCGTTTTGGATTCTACCCAACGCGTAATAGAAAATTCCAAAGAAATTGCAAAAAAATTCAAAAAATTCAAAAATACCATTATGCCTTCATTTCAAACCAAAACATGTTGGAAAAGGCTAAAAAAGAGAGAAAACAAGACTTATTGTTTCGTTTCGTTCCTACCCGACGTGTAATAGAAAATTCCAAAGAAATAGCAAAAAAATTCAGAAAATTCATTATGGCTTCTTTTCAAGCAAAAATAGGTTGGAAAATGCTGAGAAAGAGAGAAAATAAAAATTATCGTTTCGTTTCGTTCCTACCCGACGCGTAATAGAAAATTCCAAAGAAATAGCAAAAAAATTAAAAATATTCAAAAATACTATTATGGCTTCATTTCAAGCCAAAACAGGTTGGAAAAGGCTAAAAAAGGGAGAAAACAAAAATTATTGTTTCGTTTCGTTCCTACAAGATGCATAAGAGATAATTAAAAAAAAAATAGCATAAAAATTCAAAAAATGAAAAAACCCCGTTATGGCTTCTTTTGAAGCCAAAATAGGTTGGAAAATGCTGAGAAAGAGAGAAAATAAAAATTATCGTTTCGTTTCGTTCCTACCCGACGCGTAATAGAAAATTCCCAAAAAATAGCAAAAAAATTCAAAAATACTATTATGCCTTCATTTGAAGCCAAAACAGGTTGGAAAAGGCTGAAAAAGAGAGAAAACAAAAATTATCGTTTCGTTTCGTTCCTACCCGACGCGTAATAGAAAATTCCAAAAAAATAGCAAAAAAATTCAAAAAATTCAAAAATACCATTATGCCTTCATTTCAAACCAAAACATGTTGGAAAAGGCTAAAAAAGAGAGAAAACAGGAATTATTGTTTCGTTTCGTTCCTACACGACGCATAAGAGATAATTAAAAAAAAAATAGCATAAAAATTCAAAAAATTAAAAAACCCTGTTATGGCTCTTTTTGAAGCCAAAATAGGTTGGAAAATGCTGAGAAAGAGTGAAAATAAAAATTCTCGTTTCGTTTCGTTCCTACCCGACGAGTAATAGAAAATTCCAAAGAAATAGCAAAAAAATTCAAAAAATTCAAAAATACCCTTATGCCTTCATTTTAAACCAAAACATGTTGGAAAAGGCTAAAAAAGAGAGAAAACAAAAATTATTGTTTCGTTTCGTTCCTACCCGACGCGTAATAGAAAATTCCAAAGAAATAGCAAAAAAATTCAAAAACCCCGTTATAGCTTCTTTTCAAGCCAAAATAGGTTGGAAAATGCTTAGAAAGAGAGGAAATAAAAATTATTATTTCGTATCGTTCCTACACGACGCGTAAAAGAAAATTTCAAAAAAATAGCAAAAAATTTAAAAAACCCCATTATGGCTTCTTTTAAAGCCAAAATAGGTTGGAAAATTCTGAGAAAGAGAGAAAATAAAAATTATCGTTTCGTTTCGTTCCTACCCGACGCTTAATAGAGAATTCCAAAAAAATAGCAAAAAAATTCAAAAAATTCAAAAATACCATTATGGCTTCATTTCAAGCCAAAACTGGTTGGAAATGGCCGAAAAAGAGAGAAAATAGAAATTATTGTTTCGTTTTGGATTCTACCCAACGCGTAATAGAAAATTCCAAAGAAATAGCAAAAAAATTCAAAAAATTCAAAAATACCATTATGCCTTCATTTCAAACCAAAACATGTTGGAAAAGGCTAAAAAAGAGAGAAAACAAGACTTATTGTTTCGTTTCGTTCCTACACGACGCATAAGAGATAATTAAAAAAAAAATAGCATAAAAATTCAAAAAATTAAAAAACCCCGTTATGGCTTCTTTTCAAGCCAAAATAGGTTGGAAAATGCTGAGAAAGAGAGAAAATAAAAATTATCGTTTCGTTTCGTTCCTACCCGACGCTTAATAGAGAATTCCAAAAAAATAGCAAAAAAATTCAAAAAATTCAAAAATACCATTATAGCTTCATTTCAAGCCAAAACTGGTTGGAAATGGCCGAAAAAGAGAGAAAATAGAAATTATTGTTTCGTTTTGGATTCTACCCAACGCGTAATAGAAAATTCCAAAGAAATAGCAAAAAAATTCAAAAAATTCAAAAATACCATTATGCCTTCATTTCAAACCAAAACATGTTGGAAAAGGCTAAAAAAGAGAGAAAACAAACTTATTGTTTCGTTTCGTTCCTACCCGACGTGTAATAGAAAATTCCAAAGAAATAGCAAAAAAATTCAAAAAATTCAAAAACCCCGTTATGGCTTCTTTTCAAGCCAAAATAAGTGGGAAAATGCTTGAAAGAGAGGAAATAAAAATTATCATTTCGTTTCGTTCCTACACGACGCGTAAAAGAAAATTCCAAAAAAATAGCAAAAAAATTCAAAAAATTCATTATGGCTTCTTTTCAAGCAAAAATAGGTTGGAAAATGCTGAGAAATAGAGAAAATAAAAATTATCGTTTCGTTTCGTTCCTACCCGACGCGTAATAGAAAATTCCAAAGAAATAGCAAAAAAATTCAAAAACCCCGTTATAGCTTCTTTTCAAGCCAAAATAGGTTGGAAAATGCTTAGAAAGAGAAGAAATAAAAATTATTATTTCGTATCGTTCCTACACGACGCGTAAAAGAAAATTCCAAAAAAATAGCAAAAAAATTCAAAAACCCCATTATGGCTTCTTTTCAAGCCAAAATAGGTTGGAAAATTCTGAGAAAGAGAGAAAATAAAAATTATCGTTTCGTTTCGTTCCTACCCGACGCTTAATAGAGAATTCCAAAAAAATAGCAAAAAAATTCAAAATATTCAAAAATACTATTATGGCTTCATTTCAAGCCAAAACAGGTTGGCAAAGGCTAAAAAGAGGGAAAACAAAAATTATTGTTTCGTTTCGTTCCTACACGACGCATAAGAGATAATTAAAAAAAAAATAGCATAAAAATTCAAAAAATTAAAAAACTCCGTTATGGCTTCTTTTGAAGCCAAAATAGGTTGGAAAATGCTGAGAAAGAGAGAAAATAAAAATTATCGTTTCGTTTCGTTCCTACCCGACGCTTAATAGAGAATTCCAAAAAAATAGCAAAAAAATTCAAAAAATTCAAAAATACCATTATGGCTTCATTTCAAGCCAAAACTGGTTGGAAAAGGCCGAAAAAGAGAGAAAATAGAAATTATTGTTTCGTTTTGGATTCTACCCAACGCGTAATAGAAAATTCCAAAGAAATAGCAAAAAAATTCAAAAAATTCAAAAATACCATTATGCCTTCATTTCAAACCAAAACATGTTGGAAAAGGCTAAAAAAGAGAGAAAACAAGAATTATTGTTTCGTTTCGTTCCTACCCGACATGTAATAGAAAATTCCAAAGAAATAGCAAAAAAATTAAAAAAATTCAAAAACCCCGTTATGGCTTCCTTTCAAGCCAAAATAGGTTGGAAAATGCTTGAAAGAGAGGAAATAAAAATTATCATTTCGTTTCGTTCCTACACGACGCGTAAAAGAAAATTCCAAAAAAATAGCAAAAAAATTCAAAAAATTCATTATGGCTTCTTTTCATGCAAAAATAGGTTGGAAAATGCTGAGAAAGAGAGAAAATAAAAATTATCGTTTCGTTTCGTTCCTACCCGACGCGTAATAGAAAATTCCAAAAAAATAGCAAAAAAATTCAAAAATTCAAAAATACTATTATGCCTTCATTTGAAGCCAAAACAGGTTGGAAAAGGCTGAAAAAGAGAGAAAACAAAAACTATCGTTTCGTTTCGTTCCTACCCGACGCGTAATAGAAAATTCCAAAAAAATAGCAAAAAAATTCAAAAATACCATTATGCCTTCATTTCAAACCAAAACATGTTGGAAAAGGCTAAAAAAGAGAGAAAACAGGAATTATTGTTTCGTTTCGTTCCTACCCGACGCGTAATAGAAAATTCCAAAGAAATAGCAAAAAAATTCAAAAACCCCGTTATGGCTTCTTTTCAAGCCAAAATAGGTTGGAGAATGCTTTGAAAGAGAGGAAATAAAAATTATCATTTCGTTTCGTTCCTACACGACGCGTAAAAGAAAATTTCAAAAAAATAGCAAAAAAATTCAAAAACCCCATCATCGCTTCTTTTCAAGCCAAAATAGGTTGGAAAATGCTGAGAAAGAGAGAAAATAAAAATTATCGTTTCGTTTCGTTCCTACCCGACGCTTAATAGAGAATTCCAAAAAAATAGCAAAAAAATTCAAAAAATTCAAAAATACCATTATGGCTTCATTTCAAGCCGAAACTGGTTGGAAATGGCCGAAAAAGAGAGAAAATAGAAATTATTGTTTCGTTTTGGATTCTACCCAACGCGTAATAGAAAATTCCAAAGAAATAGCAAAAAAATTCAAAAAATTCAAAAATACCATTATGCCTTCATTTCAAACCAAAACATGTTGGAAAAGGCTAAAAAAGAGAGAAAACAAGACTTATTGTTTCGTTTCGTTCCTACCCGACGTGTAATAGAAAATTCCAAAGAAATAGCAAAAAAATTCAGAAAATTCATTATGGCTTCTTTTCAAGCAAAAATAGGTTGGAAAATGCTGAGAAAGAGAGAAAATAAAAATTATCGTTTCGTTTCGTTCCTACCCGACGCGTAATAGAAAATTCCAAAGAAATAGCAAAAAAATTAAAAATATTCAAAAATACTATTATGGCTTCATTTCAAGCCAAAACAGGTTGGAAAAGGCTAAAAAAGGGAGAAAACAAAAATTATTGTTTCGTTTCGTTCCTACAAGATGCATAAGAGATAATTAAAAAAAAAATAGCATAAAAATTCAAAAAATGAAAAAACCCCGTTATGGCTTCTTTTGAAGCCAAAATAGGTTGGAAAATGCTGAGAAAGAGAGAAAATAAAAATTATCGTTTCGTTTCGTTCCTACCCGACGCGTAATAGAAAATTCCAAAAAAATAGCAAAAAAATTCAAAAATACTATTATGCCTTCATTTGAAGCCAAAACAGGTTGGAAAAGGCTGAAAAAGAGAGAAAACAAAAATTATCGTTTCGTTTCGTTCCTACCCGACGCGTAATAGAAAATTCCAAAAAAATAGCAAAAAAATTCAAAAAATTCAAAAATACCATTATGCCTTCATTTCAAACCAAAACATGTTGGAAAAGGCTAAAAAAGAGAGAAAACAGGAATTATTGTTTCGTTTCGTTCCTACACGACGCATAAGAGATAATTAAAAAAAAAATAGCATAAAAATTCAAAAAATTAAAAAACCCTGTTATGGCTCTTTTTGAAGCCAAAATAGGTTGGAAAATGCTGAGAAAGAGTGAAAATAAAAATTCTCGTTTCGTTTCGTTCCTACCCGACGAGTAATAGAAAATTCCAAAGAAATAGCAAAAAAATTCAAAAAATTCAAAAATACCCTTATGCCTTCATTTTAAACCAAAACATGTTGGAAAAGGCTAAAAAAGAGAGAAAACAAAAATTATTGTTTCGTTTCGTTCCTACCCGACGCGTAATAGAAAATTCCAAAGAAATAGCAAAAAAATTCAAAAACCCCGTTATAGCTTCTTTTCAAGCCAAAATAGGTTGGAAAATGCTTAGAAAGAGAGGAAATAAAAATTATTATTTCGTATCGTTCCTACACGACGCGTAAAAGAAAATTTCAAAAAAATAGCAAAAAAATTAAAAAACCCCATTATGGCTTCTTTTAAAGCCAAAATAGGTTGGAAAATTCTGAGAAAGAGAGAAAATAAAAATTATCGTTTCGTTTCGTTCCTACCCGACGCTTAATAGAGAATTCCAAAAAAATAGCAAAAAAATTCAAAATATTCAAAAATACCATTATGGCTTCATTTCAAGCCAAAACTGGTTGGAAATGGCCGAAAAAGAGAGAAAATAGAAATTATTGTTTCGTTTTGGATTCTACCCAACGCGTAATAGAAAATTCCAAAGAAATAGCAAAAAAATTCAAAAAATTCAAAAATACCATTATGCCTTCATTTCAAACCAAAACATGTTGGAAAAGGCTGAAAAAGAGAGAAAACAAGACTTATTGTTTCGTTTCGTTCCTACACGACGCATAAGAGATAATTAAAAAAAAAATAGCATAAAAATTCAAAAAATTAAAAAACCCCGTTATGGCTTCTTTTCAAGCCAAAATAGGTTGGAAAATGCTGAGAAAGAGAGAAAATAAAAATTATCGTTTCGTTTCGTTCCTACCCGACGCTTAATAGAGAATTCCAAAAAAATAGCAAAAAAATTCAAAAAATTCAAAAATACCATTATAGCTTCATTTCAAGCCAAAACTGGTTGGAAATGGCCGAAAAAGAGAGAAAATAGAAATTATTGTTTCGTTTTGGATTCTACCCAACGCGTAATAGAAAATTCCAAAGAAATAGCAAAAAAATTCAAAAAATTCAAAAATACCATTATGCCTTCATTTCAAACCAAAACATGTTGGAAAAGGGTACAAAAGAGAGAAAACAAACTTATTGTTTCGTTTCGTTCCTACCCGACGTGTAATAGAAAATTCCAAAGAAATAGCAAAAAAATTCAAAAAATTCAAAAACCCCGTTATGGCTTCTTTTCAAGCCAAAATAAGTGGGAAAATGCTTGAAAGAGAGGAAATAAAAATTATCATTTCGTTTCGTTCCTACACGACGCGTAAAAGAAAATTCCAAAAAAATAGCAAAAAAATTCAAAAAATTCATTATGGCTTCTTTTCAAGCAAAAATAGGTTGGAAAATGCTGAGAAATAGAGAAAATAAAAATTATCGTTTCGTTTCGTTCCTACCCGACGAGTAATAGAAAATTCCAAAGAAATAGCAAAAAAATTCAAAAACCCCGTTATAGCTTCTTTTCAAGCCAAAATAGGTTGGAAAATGCTTAGAAAGAGAAGAAATAAAAATTATTATTTCGTATCGTTCCTACACGACGCGTAAAAGAAAATTCCAAAAAAATAGCAAAAAAATTCAAAAACCCCATTATGGCTTCTTTTCAAGCCAAAATAGGTTGGAAAATTCTGAGAAAGAGAGAAATTAAAAATTATCGTTTCGTTTCGTTCCTACCCGACGCTTAATAGAGAATTCCAAAAAAATAGCAAAAAAATTCAAAATATTCAAAAATACTATTATGGCTTCATTTCAAGCCAAAACAGGTTGGCAAAGGCTAAAAAGAGGGAAAACAAAAATTATTGTTTCGTTTCGTTCCTACACGACGCATAAGAGATAATTAAAAAAAAAATAGCATAAAAATTCAAAAAATTAAAAAACTCCGTTATGGCTTCTTTTGAAGCCAAAATAGGTTGGAAAATGCTGAGAAAGAGAGAAAATAAAAATTATCGTTTCGTTTCGTTCCTACCCGACGCTTAATAGAGAATTCCAAAAAAATAGCAAAAAAATTCAAAAAATTCAAAAATACCATTATGGCTTCATTTCAAGCCAAAACTGGTTGGAAAAGGCCGAAAAAGAGAGAAAATAGAAATTATTGTTTCGTTTTGGATTCTACCCAACGCGTAATAGAAAATTCCAAAGAAATAGCAAAAAAATTCAAAAAATTCAAAAATACCATTATGCCTTCATTTCAAACCAAAACATGTTGGAAAAGGCTAAAAAAGAGAGAAAACAAGAATTATTGTTTCGTTTCGTTCCTACCCGACATGTAATAGAAAATTCCAAAGAAATAGCAAAAAAATTAAAAAAATTCAAAAACCCCGTTATGGCTTCCTTTCAAGCCAAAATAGGTTGGAAAATGCTTGAAAGAGAGGAAATAAAAATTATCATTTCGTTTCGTTCCTACACGACGCGTAAAAGAAAATTCCAAAAAAATAGCAAAAAAATTCAAAAAATTCATTATGGCTTCTTTTCATGCAAAAATAGGTTGGAAAATGCTGAGAAAGAGAGAAAATAAAAATTATCGTTTCGTTTCGTTCCTACCCGACGCGTAATAGAAAATTCCAAAAAAATAGCAAAAAAATTCAAAAATTCAAAAATACTATTATGCCTTCATTTGAAGCCAAAACAGGTTGGAAAAGGCTGAAAAAGAGAGAAAACAAAAATTATCGTTTCGTTTCGTTCCTACCCGACGCGTAATAGAAAATTCCAAAAAACTAGCAAAAAAATTCAAAAATACCATTATGCCTTCATTTCAAACCAAAACATGTTGGAAAAGGCTAAAAAAGAGAGAAAACAGGAATTATTGTTTCGTTTCGTTCCTACCCGACGCGTAATAGAAAATTCCAAAGAAATAGCAAAAAAATTCAAAAACCCCGTTATGGCTTCTTTTCAAGCCAAAATAGGTTGGAGAATGCTTTGAAAGAGAGGAAATAAAAATTATCATTTCGTTTCGTTCCTACACGACGCGTAAAAGAAAATTTCAAAAAAATAGCAAAAAAATTCAAAAACCCCATCATCGCTTCTTTTCAAGCCAAAATAGGTTGGAAAATGCTGAGAAAGAGAGAAAATAAAAATTATCGTTTCGTTTCGTTCCTACCCGACGCTTAATAGAGAATTCCAAAAAAATAGCAAAAAAATTCAAAAAATTCAAAAATACCATTATGGCTTCATTTCAAGCCAAAACTGGTTGGAAATGGCCGAAAAAGAGAGAAAATAGAAATTATTGTTTCGTTTTGGATTCTACCCAACGCGTAATAGAAAATTCCAAAGAAATAGCAAAAAAATTCAAAAAATTCAAAAATACCATTATGCCTTCATTTCAAACCAAAACATGTTGGAAAAGGCTAAAAAAGAGAGAAAACAAGACTTATTGTTTCGTTTCGTTCCTACCCGACGTGTAATAGAAAATTCCAAAGAAATAGCAAAAAAATTCAGAAAATTCAAAAACCCCGTTATGGCTTCTTTTCAAGCCAAAATAGGTTGGAAAATGCTGAGAAAGAGAGAAAATAAAAATTATCGTTTCGTTTCGTTCCTACCCGAAGCTTAATAGAGAATTCCAAAAAAATAGCAAAAAAATTCAAAAAATTCAAAAATACCATTATGGCTTCATTTCAAGCCAAAACTGGTTGGAAATGGCCGAAAAAGAGAGAAAATAGAAATTATTGTTTCGTTTTGGATTCTACCCAACGCGTAATAGAAAATTCCAAAGAAATAGCAAAAAAATTCAAAAAATTCAAAAATACCATTATGCCTTCATTTCAAACCAAAACATGTTGGAAAAGGCTAAAAAAGAGAGAAAACAAGACTTATTGTTTCGTTTCGTTCCTACCCGAAGTGTAATAGAAAATTCCAAAGAAATAGCAAAAAAATTCAAAAAATTCAAAAACCCCGTTATGGCTTCTTTTCAAGCCAAAATAGGATGGAAAATGCTTGAAAGAGAGGAAATAAAAATTATCATTTCGTTTCGTTCCTACACGACGCGTAAAAGAAAATTCCAAAAAAATAGCAAAAAAATTCAAAAAATTCATTATGGCTTCTTTTCAAGCAAAAATAGGTTGGAAAATGCTGAGAAAGAGAGAAAATAAAAATTATCGTTTCGTTTCGTTCCTACCCGACGCGTAATAGAAAATTCCAAAGAAATAGCAAAAAAATTAAAAATATTCAAAAATACTATTATGGCTTCATTTCAAGCCAAAACTGGTTGGAAAAGGCCGAAAAAGAGAGAAAATAGAAATTATTGTTTCGTTTTGGATTCTACCCAACGCGCAATAGAAAATTCGAAAGAAATAGCAAAAAAATTCAAAAAATTCAAAAATACCATTATGCCTTCATTTCAAACCAAAACATGTTGGAAAAGGCTAAAAAAGAGAGAAAACAAGAATTATTGTTTCGTTTCGTTCCTACCCGACGTGTAATAGAAAATTCCAAAGAAATAGCAAAAAAATTCAAAAAATTCAAAAACCCCGTTATGGCTTCTTTTGAAGCCAAAATAGGTTGGAAAATGCTGAGAAAGAGAGAAAATAAAAATTATCGTTTCGTTTCGTTCCTACCCGACGCGTAATAGAAAATTCCAAAAAAATAGCAAAAAAATTCAAAAATACTATTATGCCTTCATTTGAAGCCAAAACAGGTTGGAAAAGGCTGAAAAAGAGAGAAAACAAAAATTATTGTTTCGTTTCGTTCCTACCCGACGCGTAATAGAAAATTCCAAAAAAATAGCAAAAAAATTCAAAAAATTCAAAAAAACCATTATGCCTTCATTTCAAACCAAAACATGTTGGAAAAGGCTAAAAAAGAGAGAAAACAGGAATTATTGTTTCGTTTCGTTCCTACACGACGCATAAGAGATAATTAAAAAAAAAATAGCATAAAAATTCAAAAAATTAAAAAACCCTGTTATGGCTTTTTTCGAAACCAAAATAGGTTGGAAAATGCTGAGAAAGAGTGAAAATAAAAATTATCGTTTCGTTTCGTTCCTACCCGACGAGTAATAGAAAATTCCAAAGAAATAGCAAAAAAATTCAAAAAATTCAAAAATACCATTATGCCTTCATTTTAAACCAAAACATGTTGGAAAAGGCTAAAAAAGAGAGAAAACAAAAATTATTGTTTCGTTTCGTTCCTACCCGACGCGTAATAGAAAATTCCAAAGAAATAGCAAAAAAATTCAAAAACCCCGTTATAGCTTCTTTTCAAGCCAAAATAGGTTGGAAAATGCTTAGAAAGAGAGGAAATAAAAATTATTATTTCGTATCGTTCCTACACGACGCGTAAAAGAAAATTCCAAAAAAATAGCAAAAAAATTCTAAAACCCCATTATGGCTTCTTTTAAAGCCAAAATAGGTTGGAAAATTCTGAGAAAGAGAGAAAATAAAAATTATCGTTTCGTTTCGTTCCTACCCGACGCTTAATAGAGAATTCCAAAAAAATAGCAAAAAAATTCAAAATATTCAAAAATACCATTATGGCTTCATTTCAAGCCAAAACTGGTTGGAAATGGCCGAAAAAGAGAGAAAATAGAAATTATTGTTTCGTTTTGGATTCTACCCAACGCGTAATAGAAAATTCCAAAGAAATAGCAAAAAAATTCAAAAAATTCAAAAATACCATTATGCCTTCATTTCAAACCAAAACATGTTGGAAAAGGCTAAAAAAGAGAGAAAACAAGACTTATTGTTTCGTTTCGTTCCTACACGACGCATAAGAGATAATTAAAAAAAAAATAGCATAAAAATTCAAAAAATTAAAAAACCCCGTTATGGCTTCTTTTCAAGCCAAAATAGGTTGGAAAATGCTGAGAAAGAGAGAAAATAAAAATTATCGTTTCGTTTCGTTCCTACCCGACGCTTAATAGAGAATTCCAAAAAAATAGCAAAAAAATTCAAAAAATTCAAAAATACCATTATAGCTTCATTTCAAGCCAAAACTGGTTGGAAATGGCCGAAAAAGAGAGAAAATAGAAATTATTGTTTCGTTTTGGATTCTACCCAACGCGTAATAGAAAATTCCAAAGAAATAGCAAAAAAATTCAAAAAATTCAAAAATACCATTATGCCTTCATTTCAAACCAAAACATGTTGGAAAAGGGTACAAAAGAGAGAAAACAAACTTATTGTTTCGTTTCGTTCCTACCCGACGTGTAATAGAAAATTCCAAAGAAATAGCAAAAAAATTCAAAAAATTCAAAAACCCCGTTATGGCTTCTTTTCAAGCCAAAATAAGTGGGAAAATGCTTGAAAGAGAGGAAATAAAAATTATCATTTCGTTTCGTTCCTACACGACGCGTAAAAGAAAATTCCAAAAAAATAGCAAAAAAATTCAAAAAATTCATTATGGCTTCTTTTCAAGCAAAAATAGGTTGGAAAATGCTGAGAAATAGAGAAAATAAAAATTATCGTTTCGTTTCGTTCCTACCCGACGAGTAATAGAAAATTCCAAAGAAATAGCAAAAAAATTCAAAAACCCCGTTATAGCTTCTTTTCAAGCCAAAATAGGTTGGAAAATGCTTAGAAAGAGAAGAAATAAAAATTATTATTTCGTATCGTTCCTACACGACGCGTAAAAGAAAATTCCAAAAAAATAGCAAAAAAATTCAAAAACCCCATTATGGCTTCTTTTCAAGCCAAAATAGGTTGGAAAATTCTGAGAAAGAGAGAAATTAAAAATTATCGTTTCGTTTCGTTCCTACCCGACGCTTAATAGAGAATTCCAAAAAAATAGCAAAAAAATTCAAAATATTCAAAAATACTATTATGGCTTCATTTCAAGCCAAAACAGGTTGGCAAAGGCTAAAAAGAGGGAAAACAAAAATTATTGTTTCGTTTCGTTCCTACACGACGCATAAGAGATAATTAAAAAAAAAATAGCATAAAAATTCAAAAAATTAAAAAACTCCGTTATGGCTTCTTTTGAAGCCAAAATAGGTTGGAAAATGCTGAGAAAGAGAGAAAATAAAAATTATCGTTTCGTTTCGTTCCTACCCGACGCTTAATAGAGAATTCCAAAAAAATAGCAAAAAAATTCAAAAAATTCAAAAATACCATTATGGCTTCATTTCAAGCCAAAACTGGTTGGAAAAGGCCGAAAAAGAGAGAAAATAGAAATTATTGTTTCGTTTTGGATTCTACCCAACGCGTAATAGAAAATTCCAAAGAAATAGCAAAAAAATTCAAAAAATTCAAAAATACCATTATGCCTTCATTTCAAACCAAAACATGTTGGAAAAGGCTAAAAAAGAGAGAAAACAAGAATTATTGTTTCGTTTCGTTCCTACCCGACATGTAATAGAAAATTCCAAAGAAATAGCAAAAAAATTAAAAAAATTCAAAAACCCCGTTATGGCTTCCTTTCAAGCCAAAATAGGTTGGAAAATGCTTGAAAGAGAGGAAATAAAAATTATCATTTCGTTTCGTTCCTACACGACGCGTAAAAGAAAATTCCAAAAAAATAGCAAAAAAATTCAAAAAATTCATTATGGCTTCTTTTCATGCAAAAATAGGTTGGAAAATGCTGAGAAAGAGAGAAAATAAAAATTATCGTTTCGTTTCGTTCCTACCCGACGCGTAATAGAAAATTCCAAAAAAATAGCAAAAAAATTCAAAAATTCAAAAATACTATTATGCCTTCATTTGAAGCCAAAACAGGTTGGAAAAGGCTGAAAAAGAGAGAAAACAAAAATTATCGTTTCGTTTCGTTCCTACCCGACGCGTAATAGAAAATTCCAAAAAAATAGCAAAAAAATTCAAAAATACCATTATGCCTTCATTTCAAACCAAAACATGTTGGAAAAGGCTAAAAAAGAGAGAAAACAGGAATTATTGTTTCGTTTCGTTCCTACCCGACGCGTAATAGAAAATTCCAAAGAAATAGCAAAAAAATTCAAAAACCCCGTTATGGCTTCTTTTCAAGCCAAAATAGGTTGGAGAATGCTTTGAAAGAGAGGAAATAAAAATTATCATTTCGTTTCGTTCCTACACGACGCGTAAAAGAAAATTTCAAAAAAATAGCAAAAAAATTCAAAAACCCCATCATCGCTTCTTTTCAAGCCAAAATAGGTTGGAAAATGCTGAGAAAGAGAGAAAATAAAAATTATCGTTTCGTTTCGTTCCTACCCGACGCTTAATAGAGAATTCCAAAAAAATAGCAAAAAAATTCAAAAAATTCAAAAATACCATTATGGCTTCATTTCAAGCCAAAACTGGTTGGAAATGGCCGAAAAAGAGAGAAAATAGAAATTATTGTTTCGTTTTGGATTCTACCCAACGCGTAATAGAAAATTCCAAAGAAATAGCAAAAAAATTCAAAAAATTCAAAAATACCATTATGCCTTCATTTCAAACCAAAACATGTTGGAAAAGGCTAAAAAAGAGAGAAAACAAGACTTATTGTTTCGTTTCGTTCCTACCCGACGTGTAATAGAAAATTCCAAAGAAATAGCAAAAAAATTCAGAAAATTCAAAAACCCCGTTATGGCTTCTTTTCAAGCCAAAATAGGTTGGAAAATGCTGAGAAAGAGAGAAAATAAAAATTATCGTTTCGTTTCGTTCCTACCCGAAGCTTAATAGAGAATTCCAAAAAAATAGCAAAAAAATTCAAAAAATTCAAAAATACCATTATGGCTTCATTTCAAGCCAAAACTGGTTGGAAATGGCCGAAAAAGAGAGAAAATAGAAATTATTGTTTCGTTTTGGATTCTACCCAACGCGTAATAGAAAATTCCAAAGAAATAGCAAAAAAATTCAAAAAATTCAAAAATACCATTATGCCTTCATTTCAAACCAAAACATGTTGGAAAAGGCTAAAAAAGAGAGAAAACAAGACTTATTGTTTCGTTTCGTTCCTACCCGACGTGTAATAGAAAATTCCAAAGAAATAGCAAAAAAATTCAGAAAATTCAAAAACCCCGTTATGGCTTCTTTTCAAGCCAAAATAGGTTGGAAAATGCTGAGAAAGAGAGAAAATAAAAATTATCGTTTCGTTTCGTTCCTACCCGAAGCTTAATAGAGAATTCCAAAAAAATAGCAAAAAAATTCAAAAAATTCAAAAATACCATTATGGCTTCATTTCAAGCCAAAACTGGTTGGAAATGGCCGAAAAAGAGAGAAAATAGAAATTATTGTTTCGTTTTGGATTCTACCCAACGCGTAATAGAAAATTCCAAAGAAATAGCAAAAAAATTCAAAAAATTCAAAAATACCATTATGCCTTCATTTCAAACCAAAACATGTTGGAAAAGGCTAAAAAAGAGAGAAAACAAGACTTATTGTTTCGTTTCGTTCCTACCCGAAGTGTAATAGAAAATTCCAAAGAAATAGCAAAAAAATTCAAAAAATTCAAAAACCCCGTTATGGCTTCTTTTCAAGCCAAAATAGGATGGAAAATGCTTGAAAGAGAGGAAATAAAAATTATCATTTCGTTTCGTTCCTACACGACGCGTAAAAGAAAATTCCAAAAAAATAGCAAAAAAATTCAAAAAATTCATTATGGCTTCTTTTCAAGCAAAAATAGGTTGGAAAATGCTGAGAAAGAGAGAAAATAAAAATTATCGTTTCGTTTCGTTCCTACCCGACGCGTAATAGAAAATTCCAAAGAAATAGCAAAAAAATTAAAAATATTCAAAAATACTATTATGGCTTCATTTCAAGCCAAAACTGGTTGGAAAAGGCCGAAAAAGAGAGAAAATAGAAATTATTGTTTCGTTTTGGATTCTACCCAACGCGCAATAGAAAATTCGAAAGAAATAGCAAAAAAATTCAAAAAATTCAAAAATACCATTATGCCTTCATTTCAAACCAAAACATGTTGGAAAAGGCTAAAAAAGAGAGAAAACAAGAATTATTGTTTCGTTTCGTTCCTACCCGACGTGTAATAGAAAATTCCAAAGAAATAGCAAAAAAATTCAAAAAATTCAAAAACCCCGTTATGGCTTCTTTTGAAGCCAAAATAGGTTGGAAAATGCTGAGAAAGAGAGAAAATAAAAATTATCGTTTCGTTTCGTTCCTACCCGACGCGTAATAGAAAATTCCAAAAAAATAGCAAAAAAATTCAAAAATACTATTATGCCTTCATTTGAAGCCAAAACAGGTTGGAAAAGGCTGAAAAAGAGAGAAAACAAAAATTATTGTTTCGTTTCGTTCCTACCCGACGCGTAATAGAAAATTCCAAAAAAATAGCAAAAAAATTCAAAAAATTCAAAAAAACCATTATGCCTTCATTTCAAACCAAAACATGTTGGAAAAGGCTAAAAAAGAGAGAAAACAGGAATTATTGTTTCGTTTCGTTCCTACACGACGCATAAGAGATAATTAAAAAAAAAATAGCATAAAAATTCAAAAAATTAAAAAACCCTGTTATGGCTTTTTTCGAAACCAAAATAGGTTGGAAAATGCTGAGAAAGAGTGAAAATAAAAATTATCGTTTCGTTTCGTTCCTACCCGACGAGTAATAGAAAATTCCAAAGAAATAGCAAAAAAATTCAAAAAATTCAAAAATACCATTATGCCTTCATTTTAAACCAAAACATGTTGGAAAAGGCTAAAAAAGAGAGAAAACAAAAATTATTGTTTCGTTTCGTTCCTACCCGACGCGTAATAGAAAATTCCAAAGAAATAGCAAAAAAATTCAAAAACCCCGTTATAGCTTCTTTTCAAGCCAAAATAGGTTGGAAAATGCTTAGAAAGAGAGGAAATAAAAATTATTATTTCGTATCGTTCCTACACGACGCGTAAAAGAAAATTCCAAAAAAATAGCAAAAAAATTCTAAAACCCCATTATGGCTTCTTTTAAAGCCAAAATAGGTTGGAAAATTCTGAGAAAGAGAGAAAATAAAAATTATCGTTTCGTTTCGTTCCTACCCGACGCTTAATAGAGAATTCCAAAAAAATAGCAAAAAAATTCAAAATATTCAAAAATACCATTATGGCTTCATTTCAAGCCAAAACTGGTTGGAAATGGCCGAAAAAGAGAGAAAATAGAAATTATTGTTTCGTTTTGGATTCTACCCAACGCGTAATAGAAAATTCCAAAGAAATAGCAAAAAAATTCAAAAAATTCAAAAATACCATTATGCCTTCATTTCAAACCAAAACATGTTGGAAAAGGCTAAAAAAGAGAGAAAACAAGACTTATTGTTTCGTTTCGTTCCTACACGACGCATAAGAGATAATTAAAAAAAAAATAGCATAAAAATTCAAAAAATTAAAAAACCCCGTTATGGCTTCTTTTCAAGCCAAAATAGGTTGGAAAATGCTGAGAAAGAGAGAAAATAAAAATTATCGTTTCGTTTCGTTCCTACCCGACGCTTAATAGAGAATTCCAAAAAAATAGCAAAAAAATTCAAAAAATTCAAAAATACCATTATAGCTTCATTTCAAGCCAAAACTGGTTGGAAATGGCCGAAAAAGAGAGAAAATAGAAATTATTGTTTCGTTTTGGATTCTACCCAACGCGTAATAGAAAATTCCAAAGAAATAGCAAAAAAATTCAAAAAATTCAAAAATACCATTATGCCTTCATTTCAAACCAAAACATGTTGGAAAAGGGTACAAAAGAGAGAAAACAAACTTATTGTTTCGTTTCGTTCCTACCCGACGTGTAATAGAAAATTCCAAAGAAATAGCAAAAAAATTCAAAAAATTCAAAAACCCCGTTATGGCTTCTTTTCAAGCCAAAATAAGTGGGAAAATGCTTGAAAGAGAGGAAATAAAAATTATCATTTCGTTTCGTTCCTACACGACGCGTAAAAGAAAATTCCAAAAAAATAGCAAAAAAATTCAAAAAATTCATTATGGCTTCTTTTCAAGCAAAAATAGGTTGGAAAATGCTGAGAAATAGAGAAAATAAAAATTATCGTTTCGTTTCGTTCCTACCCGACGAGTAATAGAAAATTCCAAAGAAATAGCAAAAAAATTCAAAAACCCCGTTATAGCTTCTTTTCAAGCCAAAATAGGTTGGAAAATGCTTAGAAAGAGAAGAAATAAAAATTATTATTTCGTATCGTTCCTACACGACGCGTAAAAGAAAATTCCAAAAAAATAGCAAAAAAATTCAAAAACCCCATTATGGCTTCTTTTCAAGCCAAAATAGGTTGGAAAATTCTGAGAAAGAGAGAAATTAAAAATTATCGTTTCGTTTCGTTCCTACCCGACGCTTAATAGAGAATTCCAAAAAAATAGCAAAAAAATTCAAAATATTCAAAAATACTATTATGGCTTCATTTCAAGCCAAAACAGGTTGGCAAAGGCTAAAAAGAGGGAAAACAAAAATTATTGTTTCGTTTCGTTCCTACACGACGCATAAGAGATAATTAAAAAAAAAATAGCATAAAAATTCAAAAAATTAAAAAACTCCGTTATGGCTTCTTTTGAAGCCAAAATAGGTTGGAAAATGCTGAGAAAGAGAGAAAATAAAAATTATCGTTTCGTTTCGTTCCTACCCGACGCTTAATAGAGAATTCCAAAAAAATAGCAAAAAAATTCAAAAAATTCAAAAATACCATTATGGCTTCATTTCAAGCCAAAACTGGTTGGAAAAGGCCGAAAAAGAGAGAAAATAGAAATTATTGTTTCGTTTTGGATTCTACCCAACGCGTAATAGAAAATTCCAAAGAAATAGCAAAAAAATTCAAAAAATTCAAAAATACCATTATGCCTTCATTTCAAACCAAAACATGTTGGAAAAGGCTAAAAAAGAGAGAAAACAAGAATTATTGTTTCGTTTCGTTCCTACCCGACATGTAATAGAAAATTCCAAAGAAATAGCAAAAAAATTAAAAAAATTCAAAAACCCCGTTATGGCTTCCTTTCAAGCCAAAATAGGTTGGAAAATGCTTGAAAGAGAGGAAATAAAAATTATCATTTCGTTTCGTTCCTACACGACGCGTAAAAGAAAATTCCAAAAAAATAGCAAAAAAATTCAAAAAATTCATTATGGCTTCTTTTCATGCAAAAATAGGTTGGAAAATGCTGAGAAAGAGAGAAAATAAAAATTATCGTTTCGTTTCGTTCCTACCCGACGCGTAATAGAAAATTCCAAAAAAATAGCAAAAAAATTCAAAAATTCAAAAATACTATTATGCCTTCATTTGAAGCCAAAACAGGTTGGAAAAGGCTGAAAAAGAGAGAAAACAAAAATTATCGTTTCGTTTCGTTCCTACCCGACGCGTAATAGAAAATTCCAAAAAAATAGCAAAAAAATTCAAAAATACCATTATGCCTTCATTTCAAACCAAAACATGTTGGAAAAGGCTAAAAAAGAGAGAAAACAGGAATTATTGTTTCGTTTCGTTCCTACCCGACGCGTAATAGAAAATTCCAAAGAAATAGCAAAAAAATTCAAAAACCCCGTTATGGCTTCTTTTCAAGCCAAAATAGGTTGGAGAATGCTTTGAAAGAGAGGAAATAAAAATTATCATTTCGTTTCGTTCCTACACGACGCGTAAAAGAAAATTTCAAAAAAATAGCAAAAAAATTCAAAAACCCCATCATCGCTTCTTTTCAAGCCAAAATAGGTTGGAAAATGCTGAGAAAGAGAGAAAATAAAAATTATCGTTTCGTTTCGTTCCTACCCGACGCTTAATAGAGAATTCCAAAAAAATAGCAAAAAAATTCAAAAAATTCAAAAATACCATTATGGCTTCATTTCAAGCCAAAACTGGTTGGAAATGGCCGAAAAAGAGAGAAAATAGAAATTATTGTTTCGTTTTGGATTCTACCCAACGCGTAATAGAAAATTCCAAAGAAATAGCAAAAAAATTCAAAAAATTCAAAAATACCATTATGCCTTCATTTCAAACCAAAACATGTTGGAAAAGGCTAAAAAAGAGAGAAAACAAGACTTATTGTTTCGTTTCGTTCCTACCCGACGTGTAATAGAAAATTCCAAAGAAATAGCAAAAAAATTCAGAAAATTCAAAAACCCCGTTATGGCTTCTTTTCAAGCCAAAATAGGTTGGAAAATGCTGAGAAAGAGAGAAAATAAAAATTATCGTTTCGTTTCGTTCCTACCCGAAGCTTAATAGAGAATTCCAAAAAAATAGCAAAAAAATTCAAAAAATTCAAAAATACCATTATGGCTTCATTTCAAGCCAAAACTGGTTGGAAATGGCCGAAAAAGAGAGAAAATAGAAATTATTGTTTCGTTTTGGATTCTACCCAACGCGTAATAGAAAATTCCAAAGAAATAGCAAAAAAATTCAAAAAATTCAAAAATACCATTATGCCTTCATTTCAAACCAAAACATGTTGGAAAAGGCTAAAAAAGAGAGAAAACAAGACTTATTGTTTCGTTTCGTTCCTACCCGAAGTGTAATAGAAAATTCCAAAGAAATAGCAAAAAAATTCAAAAAATTCAAAAACCCCGTTATGGCTTCTTTTCAAGCCAAAATAGGATGGAAAATGCTTGAAAGAGAGGAAATAAAAATTATCATTTCGTTTCGTTCCTACACGACGCGTAAAAGAAAATTCCAAAAAAATAGCAAAAAAATTCAAAAAATTCATTATGGCTTCTTTTCAAGCAAAAATAGGTTGGAAAATGCTGAGAAAGAGAGAAAATAAAAATTATCGTTTCGTTTCGTTCCTACCCGACGCGTAATAGAAAATTCCAAAGAAATAGCAAAAAAATTAAAAATATTCAAAAATACTATTATGGCTTCATTTCAAGCCAAAACTGGTTGGAAAAGGCCGAAAAAGAGAGAAAATAGAAATTATTGTTTCGTTTTGGATTCTACCCAACGCGCAATAGAAAATTCGAAAGAAATAGCAAAAAAATTCAAAAAATTCAAAAATACCATTATGCCTTCATTTCAAACCAAAACATGTTGGAAAAGGCTAAAAAAGAGAGAAAACAAGAATTATTGTTTCGTTTCGTTCCTACCCGACGTGTAATAGAAAATTCCAAAGAAATAGCAAAAAAATTCAAAAAATTCAAAAACCCCGTTATGGCTTCTTTTGAAGCCAAAATAGGTTGGAAAATGCTGAGAAAGAGAGAAAATAAAAATTATCGTTTCGTTTCGTTCCTACCCGACGCGTAATAGAAAATTCCAAAAAAATAGCAAAAAAATTCAAAAATACTATTATGCCTTCATTTGAAGCCAAAACAGGTTGGAAAAGGCTGAAAAAGAGAGAAAACAAAAATTATTGTTTCGTTTCGTTCCTACCCGACGCGTAATAGAAAATTCCAAAAAAATAGCAAAAAAATTCAAAAAATTCAAAAAAACCATTATGCCTTCATTTCAAACCAAAACATGTTGGAAAAGGCTAAAAAAGAGAGAAAACAGGAATTATTGTTTCGTTTCGTTCCTACACGACGCATAAGAGATAATTAAAAAAAAAATAGCATAAAAATTCAAAAAATTAAAAAACCCTGTTATGGCTTTTTTCGAAACCAAAATAGGTTGGAAAATGCTGAGAAAGAGTGAAAATAAAAATTATCGTTTCGTTTCGTTCCTACCCGACGAGTAATAGAAAATTCCAAAGAAATAGCAAAAAAATTCAAAAAATTCAAAAATACCATTATGCCTTCATTTTAAACCAAAACATGTTGGAAAAGGCTAAAAAAGAGAGAAAACAAAAATTATTGTTTCGTTTCGTTCCTACCCGACGCGTAATAGAAAATTCCAAAGAAATAGCAAAAAAATTCAAAAACCCCGTTATAGCTTCTTTTCAAGCCAAAATAGGTTGGAAAATGCTTAGAAAGAGAGGAAATAAAAATTATTATTTCGTATCGTTCCTACACGACGCGTAAAAGAAAATTCCAAAAAAATAGCAAAAAAATTCTAAAACCCCATTATGGCTTCTTTTAAAGCCAAAATAGGTTGGAAAATTCTGAGAAAGAGAGAAAATAAAAATTATCGTTTCGTTTCGTTCCTACCCGACGCTTAATAGAGAATTCCAAAAAAATAGCAAAAAAATTCAAAATATTCAAAAATACCATTATGGCTTCATTTCAAGCCAAAACTGGTTGGAAATGGCCGAAAAAGAGAGAAAATAGAAATTATTGTTTCGTTTTGGATTCTACCCAACGCGTAATAGAAAATTCCAAAAAAATAGCAAAAAAATTCAAAAATACTATTATGCCTTCATTTGAAGCCAAAACAGGTTGGAAAAGGCTGAAAAAGAGAGAAAACAAAAATTATCGTTTCGTTTCGTTCCTACCCGACGCGTAATAGAAAATTCCAAAAAAGTAGCAAAAAAATTCAAAAAATTCAAAAATACCATTATGCCTTCATTTCAAACCAAAACATGTTGGAAAAGGCTAAAAAAGAGAGAAAACAGGAATTATTGTTTCGTTTCGTTCCTACCCGACGCGTAATAGAAAATTCCAAAGAAATAGCAAAAAAATTCAAAAACCCCGTTATGGCTTCTTTTCAAGCCAAAATAGGTTGGAGAATGCTTAGAAAGAGAGGAAATAAAAATTATCATTTCGTTTCGTTCCTACACGACGCGTAAAAGAAAATTACAAAAAAATAGCAAAAAAATTCAAAAACCCCATTATGGCTTCTTTTCAAGCCAAAATAGGTTGGAAAATGCTGAGAAAGAGAGAAAATAAAAATTATCGTTTCGTTTCGTTCCTACCCGACGCTTAATAGAGAATTCCAAAAAAATAGCAAACAAATTCAAAAAATTCAAAAATACCATTATCGCTTCATTTCAAGCCAAAACTGGTTGGAAATGGCCGAAAAAGAGAGTAAATAGAAATTATTGTTTCGTTTTGGATTCTACCCAACGCGTAATAGAAAATTCCAAAGAAATAGCAAAAAAATTCAAAAAATTCAAAAATACCATTATGCCTTCATTTCAAACCAAAACATGTTGGAAAAGGCTAAAAAAGAGAGAAAACAAGACTTATTGTTTCGTTTCGTTCTTACCCGACGTGTAATAGAAAATTCCAAAGAAATAGCAAAAAAATTCAGAAAATTCAAAAACCCCGTTATGGCTTCTTTTCAAGCCAAAATAGGTTGGAAAATGCTGAGAAAGAGAGAAAATAAAAATTATCGTTTCGTTTCGTTCCTACCCGACGCTTAATAGAGAATTCCAAAAAAATAGCAAAAAAATTCAAAAAATTCAAAAATACCATTATCGCTTCATTTCAAGCCAAAACTGGTTGGAAATGGCCGAAAAAGAGAGAAAATAGAAATTATTGTTTCGTTTTGGATTCTACCCAACGCGTAATAGAAAATTCCAAAGAAATAGCAAAAAAATTCAAAAAATTCAAAAATACCATTATGCCTTCATTTCAAACCAAAACATGTTGGAAAAGGCTAAAAAAGAGAGAAAACAAGACTTATTGTTTCGTTTCGTTCTTACCCGACGTGTAATAGAAAATTCCAAAGAAATAGCAAAAAAATTCAGAAAATTCAAAAACCCCGTTATGGCTTCTTTTCAAGCCAAAATAGGTTGGAAAATGCTGAGAAAGAGAGAAAATAAAAATTATCGTTTCGTTTCGTTCCTACCCGACGCTTAATAGAGAATTCCAAAAAAATAGCAAAAAAATTCAAAAAATTCAAAAATACCATTATCGCTTCATTTCAAGCCAAAACTGGTTGGAAATGGCCGAAAAAGAGAGAAAATAGAAATTATTGTTTCGTTTTGGATTCTACCCAACGCGTAATAGAAAATTCCAAAGAAATAGCAAAAAAATTCAAAAAATTCAAAAATACCATTATGCCTTCATTTCAAACCAAAACATGTTGGAAAAGGCTAAAAAAGAGAGAAAACAAGACTTATTGTTTCGTTTCGTTCTTACCCGACGTGTAATAGAAAATTCCAAAGAAATAGCAAAAAAATTCAGAAAATTCAAAAACCCCGTTATGGCTTCTTTTCAAGCCAAAATAGGTTGGAAAATGCTGAGAAAGAGAGAAAATAAAAATTATCGTTTCGTTTCGTTCCTACCCGACGCTTAATAGAGAATTCCAAAAAAATAGCAAAAAAATTCAAAAAATTCAAAAATACCATTATGGCTTCATTTCAAGCCAAAACTGGTTGGAAATGGCCGAAAAAGAGAGAAAATAGAAATTATTGTTTCGTTTTGGATTCTACCCAACGCGTAATAGAAAATTCCAAAGAAATAGCAAAAAAATTCAAAAAATTCAAAAATACCATTATGCCTTCATTTCAAACCAAAACATGTTGGAAAAGGCTAAAAAAGAGAGAAAACAAACTTATTGTTTCGTTTCGTTCCTACCCGACGTGTAATAGAAAATTCCAAAGAAATAGAAAAAAAATTCAAAAAATTCAAAAACCCTGTTATGGCTTCTTTTCAAGTCAAAATAGGTTGGAAAATGCTTGAAAGAGAGGAAATAAAAATTATCATTTCGTTTCGTTCCTACACGACGCGTAAAAGAAAATTCCAAAAAAATAGCAAAAAAATTCAAAAAATTCATTATATCTTCTTTTCAAGCAAAAATAGGTTGGAAAATGCTGAGAAAGAGAGAAAATAAAAATTATCGTTTCGTTTCGTTCCTACCCGACGCGTAATAGAAAATTCCAAAGAAATAGCAAAAAAATTAAAAATATTCAAAAATACTATTATGGCTTCATTTCAAGCCAAAACATGTTGGAAAAGGCTAAAAAAGGGAGAAAACAAAAATTACTGTTTCGTTTCGTTCCTACACGATGCATAAGAGATAATTAAAAAAAAAATAGCATAAAAATTCAAAAAATGAAAAAACCCCGTTATGCCTTCATTTGAAGCCAAAACAGGTTGGAAAAGGCTAAAAAAGGGAGAAAACAAAAATTATTGTTTCGTTTCGTTCCTACACGATGCATAAGAGATAATTAAAAAAAAAATAGCATAAAAATTCAAAAAATGAAAAAACCCCGTTATGGCTTCTTTTGAAGCCAAAATAGGTTGGAAAATGCTGAGAAAGAGAGAAAATAAAAATTATCGTTTCGTTTCGTTCCTACCCGACGCGTAATAGAAAATTCCAAAAAAATAGCAAAAAAATTCAAAAATACTATTATGCCTTCATTTGAAGCCAAAACAGGTTGGAAAAGGCTGAAAAAGAGAGAAAACAAAAATTATCGTTTCGTTTCGTTCCTACCCGACGCGTGATAGAAAATTCCAAAAAAATAGCAAAAAAATTCAAAAAATTCAAAAAAACCATTATGCCTTCATTTCAAACCAAAACATGTTGGAAAAGGCTAAAAAAGAGAGAAAACAGGAATTATTGTTTCGTTTCGTTCCTACACGACGCATAAGAGATAATTAAAAAAAAAATAGCATAAAAATTCAAAAAATTAAAAAACCCTGTTATGGCTTTTTTCGAAACCAAAATAGGTTGGAAAATGCTGAGAAAGAGTGAAAATAAAAATTATCGTTTCGTTTCGTTCCTACCCGACGAGTAATAGAAAATTCCAAAGAAATAGCAAAAAAATTCAAAAAATTCAAAAATACCATTATGCCTTCATTTTAAACCAAAACATGTTGGAAAAGGCTAAAAAAGAGAGAAAACAAAAATTATTGTTTCGTTTCGTTCCTACCCGACGCGTAATAGAAAATTCCAAAGAAATAGCAAAAAAATTCAAAAACCCCGTTATAGCTTCTTTTCAAGCCAAAATAGGTTGGAAAATGCTTAGAAAGAGAGGAAATAAAAATTATTATTTCGTATCGTTCCTACACGACGCGTAAAAGAAAATTCCAAAAAAATAGCAAAAAAATTCTAAAACCCCATTATGGCTTCTTTTAAAGCCAAAATAGGTTGGAAAATTCTGAGAAAGAGAGAAAATAAAAATTATCGTTTCGTTTCGTTCCTACCCGACGCTTAATAGAGAATTCCAAAAAAATAGCAAAAAAATTCAAAATATTCAAAAATACCATTATGGCTTCATTTCAAGCCAAAACTGGTTGGAAATGGCCGAAAAAGAGAGAAAATAGAAATTATTGTTTCGTTTTGGATTCTACCCAACGCGTAATAGAAAATTCCAAAGAAATAGCAAAAAAATTCAAAAAATTCATTATGGCTTCTTTTCAAGCAAAAATAGGTTGGAAAATGCTGAGAAAGAGAGAAAATAAAAATTATCGTTTCGTTTCGTTCCTACCCGACGCGTAATAGAAAATTCCAAAGAAATAGCAAAAAAATTCAAAATATTCAAAAATACTATTATGGCTTCATTTCAAGCCAAAACATGTTGGAAAAGGCTAAAAAAGAGAGAAAACAAAAATTATTGTTTCGTTTCGTTCCTACACGATGCATAAGAGATAATTAAAAAAAAATAGCATGAAAATTCAAAAAATGAAAAAACCCCGTTATGGCTTCTTTTGAAGCCAAAATAGGTTGGAAAATGCTGAGAAAGAGAGAAAATAAAAATTATCGTTTCGTTTCGTTCCTACCCGACGCGTAATAGAAAATTCCAAAAAAATAGCAAAAAAATTCAAAAATACTATTATGCCTTCATTTGAAGCCAAAACAGGTTGGAAAAGGCTGAAAAAGAGAGAAAACAAAAATTATCGTTTCGTTTCGTTCCTACCCGACGCGTAATAGAAAATTCCAAAAAAGTAGCAAAAAAATTCAAAAAATTCAAAAATACCATTATGCCTTCATTTCAAACCAAAACATGTTGGAAAAGGCTAAAAAAGAGAGAAAACAGGAATTATTGTTTCGTTTCGTTCCTACCCGACGCGTAATAGAAAATTCCAAAGAAATAGCAAAAAAATTCAAAAACCCCGTTATGGCTTCTTTTCAAGCCAAAATAGGTTGGAGAATGCTTAGAAAGAGAGGAAATAAAAATTATCATTTCGTTTCGTTCCTACACGACGCGTAAAAGAAAATTACAAAAAAATAGCAAAAAAATTCAAAAACCCCATTATGGCTTCTTTTCAAGCCAAAATAGGTTGGAAAATGCTGAGAAAGAGAGAAAATAAAAATTATCGTTTCGTTTCGTTCCTACCCGACGCTTAATAGAGAATTCCAAAAAAATAGCAAACAAATTCAAAAAATTCAAAAATACCATTATCGCTTCATTTCAAGCCAAAACTGGTTGGAAATGGCCGAAAAAGAGAGTAAATAGAAATTATTGTTTCGTTTTGGATTCTACCCAACGCGTAATAGAAAATTCCAAAGAAATAGCAAAAAAATTCAAAAAATTCAAAAATACCATTATGCCTTCATTTCAAACCAAAACATGTTGGAAAAGGCTAAAAAAGAGAGAAAACAAGACTTATTGTTTCGTTTCGTTCTTACCCGACGTGTAATAGAAAATTCCAAAGAAATAGCAAAAAAATTCAGAAAATTCAAAAACCCCGTTATGGCTTCTTTTCAAGCCAAAATAGGTTGGAAAATGCTGAGAAAGAGAGAAAATAAAAATTATCGTTTCGTTTCGTTCCTACCCGACGCTTAATAGAGAATTCCAAAAAAATAGCAAAAAAATTCAAAAAATTCAAAAATACCATTATGGCTTCATTTCAAGCCAAAACTGGTTGGAAATGGCCGAAAAAGAGAGAAAATAGAAATTATTGTTTCGTTTTGGATTCTACCCAACGCGTAATAGAAAATTCCAAAGAAATAGCAAAAAAATTCAAAAAATTCAAAAATACCATTATGCCTTCATTTCAAACCAAAACATGTTGGAAAAGGCTAAAAAAGAGAGAAAACAAGACTTATTGTTTCGTTTCGTTCTTACCCGACGTGTAATAGAAAATTCCAAAGAAATAGCAAAAAAATTCAGAAAATTCAAAAACCCCGTTATGGCTTCTTTTCAAGCCAAAATAGGTTGGAAAATGCTGAGAAAGAGAGAAAATAAAAATTATCGTTTCGTTTCGTTCCTACCCGACGCTTAATAGAGAATTCCAAAAAAATAGCAAAAAAATTCAAAAAATTCAAAAATACCATTATGGCTTCATTTCAAGCCAAAACTGGTTGGAAATGGCCGAAAAAGAGAGAAAATAGAAATTATTGTTTCGTTTTGGATTCTACCCAACGCGTAATAGAAAATTCCAAAGAAATAGCAAAAAAATTCAAAAAATTCAAAAATACCATTATGCCTTCATTTCAAACCAAAACATGTTGGAAAAGGCTAAAAAAGAGAGAAAACAAACTTATTGTTTCGTTTCGTTCCTACCCGACGTGTAATAGAAAATTCCAAAGAAATAGAAAAAAAATTCAAAAAATTCAAAAACCCTGTTATGGCTTCTTTTCAAGTCAAAATAGTTTGGAAAATGCTTGAAAGAGAGGAAATAAAAATTATCATTTCGTTTCGTTCCTACACGACGCGTAAAAGAAAATTCCAAAAAAATAGCAAAAAAATTCAAAAAATTCATTATATCTTCTTTTCAAGCAAAAATAGGTTGGAAAATGCTGAGAAAGAGAGAAAATAAAAATTATCGTTTCGTTTCGTTCCTACCCGACGCGTAATAGAAAATTCCAAAGAAATAGCAAAAAAATTAAAAATATTCAAAAATACTATTATGGCTTCATTTCAAGCCAAAACATGTTGGAAAAGGCTAAAAAAGGGAGAAAACAAAAATTACTGTTTCGTTTCGTTCCTACACGATGCATAAGAGATAATTAAAAAAAAAATAGCATAAAAATTCAAAAAATGAAAAAACCCCGTTATGCCTTCATTTGAAGCCAAAACAGGTTGGAAAAGGCTAAAAAAGGGAGAAAACAAAAATTATTGTTTCGTTTCGTTCCTACACGATGCATAAGAGATAATTAAAAAAAAAATAGCATAAAAATTCAAAAAATGAAAAAACCCCGTTATGGCTTCTTTTGAAGCCAAAATAGGTTGGAAAATGCTGAGAAAGAGAGAAAATAAAAATTATCGTTTCGTTTCGTTCCTACCCGACGCGTAATAGAAAATTCCAAAAAAATAGCAAAAAAATTCAAAAATACTATTATGCCTTCATTTGAAGCCAAAACAGGTTGGAAAAGGCTGAAAAAGAGAGAAAACAAAAATTATCGTTTCGTTTCGTTCCTACCCGACGCGTGATAGAAAATTCCAAAAAAATAGCAAAAAAATTCAAAAAATTCAAAAATACCATTATGCCTTCATTTCAAACCAAAACATGTTGGAAAAGGCTAAAAAAGAGAGAAAACAGGAATTATTGTTTCGTTTCGTTCCTACACGACGCATAAGAGATAATTAAAAAAAAAATAGCATAAAAATTCAAAAAATTAAAAAACCCTGTTATGGCTTTTTTTGAAGCCAAAATAGGTTGGAAAATGCTGAGAAAGAGTGAAAATAAAAATTCTCGTTTCGTTTCATTCCTACCCGACGAGTAATAGAAAATTCCAAAGAAATAGCAAAAAAATTCAAAAAATTCAAAAATACCATTATGCCTTCATTTTAAACCAAAACATGTTGGAAAAGGCTAAAAAAGAGAGAAAACAAAAATTATTGTTTCGTTTCGTTCCTAACGGACGCGTAATAGAAAATTCCAAAGAAATAGCAAAAAAATTCAAAAACCCCGTTATAGCTTCTTTTCAAGCCAAAATAGGTTGGAAAATGCTTAGAAAGAGAGGAAATAAAAATTATTATTTCGTATCGTTCCTACACGACGCGTAAAAGATAATTCCAAAAAAATAGCAAAAAAATTCAAAAACCCCATTATGGCTTCTTTTAAAGCCAAAATAGGTTGGAAAATTCTGAGAAAGAGAGAAAATAAAAACTATCGTTTCGTTTCGTTCCTACCCGACGCTTAATAGAGAATTCCAAAAAAATAGCAAAAAAATTCAAAATATTCAAAAATACCATTATGGCTTCATTTCAAGCCAAAACTGGTTGGAAATGGCCGAAAAAGAGAGAAAATAGAAATTATTGTTTCGTTTTGGATTCTACCCAACGCGTAATAGAAAATTCCAAAGAAATAGCAAAAAAATTCAAAAAATTCAAAAATACCATTATGCCTTCATTTCAAACCAAAACATGTTGGAAAAGGCTAAAAAAGAGAGAAAACAAGACTTATTGTTTCGTTTCGTTCCTACACGACGCATAAGAGATAATTAAAAAAAAAATAGCATAAAAATTCAAAAAATTAAAAAACCCCGTTATGGCTTCTTTTCAAGCCAAAATTGGTTGGAAAATGCTGAGAAAGAGAGAAAATAAAAATTATCGTTTCGTTTCGTTCCTACCCGACGCTTAATAGAGAATTCCAAAAAAATAGCAAAAAAATTCAAAAAATTCAAAAATACCGTTATGGCTTCATTTCAAGCCAAAACTGGTTGGAAATGGCCGAAAAAGAGAGAAAATAGAAATTATTGTTTCGTTTTGGATTCTATCCAACGCGTAATAGAAAATTCCAAAGAAATAGCAAAAAAATTCAAAAAATTCAAAAATACCATTATGCCTTCATTTCAAACCAAAACATTTTGGAAAAGGCTAAAAAAGAGAGAAAACAAACTTATTGTTTCGTTTCGTTCCTACCCGACGTGTAATAGAAAATTCCAAAGAAATAGCAAAAAAATTCAAAAAATTCAAAAACCCCGTTATGGCTTCTTTTCAAGCCAAAATAAGTGGGAAAATGCTTGAAAGAGAGGAAATAAAAATTATCATTTCGTTTCGTTCCTATACGACGCGTAAAAGAAAATTCCAAAAAAATAGCAAAAAAATTCAAAAAATTCATTATGGCTTCTTTTCAAGCAAAAATAGGTTGGAAAATGCTGAGAAATAGAGAAAATAAAAATTATCGTTTCGTTTCGTTCCTACCCGACGCGTAATAGAAAATTCCAAAGAAATAGCAAAAAAATTCAAAAACCCCGTTATAGCTTCTTTTCAAGCCAAAATAGGTTGGAAAATGCTTAGAAAGAGAAGAAATAAAAATTATTATTTCGTATCGTTCCTACACGACGCGTAAAAGAAAATTCCAAAAAAATAACAAAAAAATTCAAAAAATTCATTATGGCTTCTTTTCAAGCAAAAATAGGTTGGAAAATGCTGAGAAAGAGAGAAAATAAAAATTATCGTTTCGTTTCGTTCCTACCCGACGCGTAATAGAAAATTCCAAAGAAATAGCAAAAAAATTAAAAATATTCAAAAATACTATTATGGCTTCATTTCATGCCAAAACAGGTTGGAAAAGGCTAAAAAAGAGAGAAACCAAAAATTATTGTTTCGTTTCGTTCCTACACGATGCATAAGAGATAATTAAAAAAAAAATAGCATAAAAATTCAAAAAATGAAAAAACCCCGTTATGGCTTCTTTTGAAGCCAAAATAGGTCGGAAAATGCTGAGAAAGAGAGAAAATAAAAATTATCGTTTCGTTTCGTTCCTACCCGACGCGTAATAGAAAATTCCAAAAAAATAGCAAAAAAATTCAAAAATACTATTATGCCTTCATTTGAAGTCAAAACAGGTTGGAAAAGGCTGAAAAAGAGAGAAAACAAAAATTATCGTTTCGTTTCGTTCCTACCCGACGCGTAATAGAAAATTCCAAAAAAATAGCAAAAAAATTCAAAAATACCATTATGCCTTCATTTCAAACCAAAACATGTTGGAAAAGGCTAAAAAAGAGAGAAAACAGGAATTATTGTTTCGTTTCGTTCCTACCCGACGCGTAATAGAAAATTCCAAAGAAATAGCAAAAAAATTCAAAAACCCCGTTATGGCTTCTTTTCAAGCCAAAATAGGTTGGAGAATGCTTTGAAAGAGAGGAAATAAAAATTATCATTTCGTTTCGTTCCTACACGACGCGTAAAAGAAAATTTCAAAAAAATAGCAAAAAAATTCAAAAACCCCATCATCGCTTCTTTTCAAGCCAAAATAGGTTGGAAAATGCTGAGAAAGAGAGAAAATAAAAATTATCGTTTCGTTTCGTTCCTACCCGACGCTTAATAGAGAATTCCAAAAAAATAGCAAAAAAATTCAAAAAATTCAAAAATACCATTATGGCTTCATTTCAAGCCAAAACTGGTTGGAAATGGCCGAAAAAGAGAGAAAATAGAAATTATTGTTTCGTTTTGGATTCTACCCAACGCGTAATAGAAAATTCCAAAGAAATAGCAAAAAAATTCAAAAAATTCAAAAAAACCATTATGCCTTCATTTCAAACCAAAACATGTTGGAAAAGGCTAAAAAAGAGAGAAAACAAACTTATTGTTTCGTTTCGTTCCTACCCGACGTGTAATAGAAAATTCCAAAGAAATAGCAAAAAAATTCAAAAAATTCAAAAACCCTGTTATGGCTTCTTTTCAAGTCAAAATAGGTTGGAAAATGCTTGAAAGAGAGGAAATAAAAATTATCATTTCGTTTCGTTCCTACACGACGCGTAAAAGAAAATTCCAAAAAAATAGCAAAAAAATTCAAAAAATTCATTATGGCTTCTTTTCAATCAAAAATAGGTTGAAAAATGCTGAGAAAGAGAGAAAATAAAAATTATCGTTTCGTTTCGTTCCTACCCGACGCTTAATAGAGAATTCCAAAAAAATAGCAAAAAAATTCAAAAAATTCAAAAATACCATTATGGCTTCATTTCAAGCCAAAACTAGTTGGAAAAGGCCGAAAAAGAGAGAAAATAGAAATTATTGTTTCGTTTTGGATTCTACCCAACGCGTAATAGAAAATTCCAAAGAAATAGCAAAAAAATTCAAAAATACCATTATGCCTTCATTTCAAACCAAAACATGTTGGAAAAGGCTAAAAAAGAGAGAAAACAAGACTTATTGTTTCGTTTCGTTCCTACCCGACATGTAATAGAAAATTCCAAAGAAATAGCAAAAAAATTCAAAAACCCCGTTATGGCTTCTTTTCAAGCCAAAATAGGTTGGAGAATGCTTAGAAAGAGAGGAAATAAAAATTATCATTTCGTTTCGTTCCTACACGACGCGTAAAAGAAAATTTCAAAAAAATAGCAAAAAAATTCAAAAACCCCATTATGGCTTCTTTTCAAGCCAAAATAGGTTGGAAAATGCTGAGAAAGAGAGAAAATAAAAATTATCGTTTCGTTTCGTTCCTACCCGACGCTTAATAGAGAATTCCAAAAAAATAGAAAAAAAATTCAAAAAATTCAAAAATACCATTATGGCCTCATTTCAAGCCAAAACTGGTTGGAAATGGCCGAAAAAGAGAGAAAATAGAAATTATTGTTTCGTTTTGGATTCTACCCAACGCGTAATAGAAAATTCCAAAGAAATAGCAAAAAAATTCAAAAAATTCAAAAAAACCATTATGCCTTCATTTCAAACCAAAACATGTTGGAAAAGGCTAAAAAAGAGAGAAAACAAACTTATTGTTTCGTTTCGTTCCTACCCGACGTGTAATAGAAAATTCCAAAGAAATAGCAAAAAAATTCAAAAAATTCAAAAACCCTGTTATGGCTTCTTTTCAAGTCAAAATAGGTTGGAAAATGCTTGAAAGAGAGGAAATAAAAATTATCATTTCGTTTCGTTCCTACACGACGCGTAAAAGAAAATTCCAAAAAAATAGCAAAAAAATTCAAAAAATTCATTATGGCTTCTTTTCAAGCAAAAATAGGTTGGAAAATGCTGAGAAAGAGAGAAAATAAAAATTATCGTTTCGTTTCGTTCCTACCCGACGCGTAATAGAAAATTCCAAAGAAATAGCAAAAAAATTAAAAATATTCAAAAATACTATTACGGCTTCATTTCAAGCCAAAACAGGTTGGAAAATGCTAAAAAAGGGAGAAAACAAAAATTATTGTTTCGTTTCGTTCCTACACGATGCATAAGAGATAATTAAAAAAAAAATAGCATAAAAATTCAAAAAATGAAAAAACCCCGTTATGGCTTCTTTTGAAGCCAAAATAGGTTGGAAAATGCTGAGAAAGAGAGAAAATAAAAATTATCGTTTCGTTTCGTTCCTACCCGACGCGTAATAGAAAATTCCAAAAAAATAGCAAAAAAATTCAAAAATACTATTATGCCTTCATTTGAAGCCAAAACAGGTTGGAAAAGGCTGAAAAAGAGAGAAAACAAAAATTATCGTTTCGTTTCGTTCCTACCCGACGCGTGATAGAAAATTCCAAAAAAATAGCAAAAAAATTCAAAAAATTTAAAAATACCATTATGCCTTCATTTCAAACCAAAACATGTTGGAAAAGGCTAAAAAAGAGAGAAAACAGGAATTATTGTTTCGTTTCGTTCCTACACGACGCATAAGAGATAATTAAAAAAAAAATTGCATAAAAATTCAAAAAATTAAAAAACCCTGTTACGGCTTTTTTTGAAGCCAAAATAGGTTGGAAAATGCTGAGAAAGAGTGAAAATAAAAATTCTCGTTTCGTTTCGTTCCTACCCGACGAGTAATAGAAAATTCCAAAGAAATAGCAAAAAAATTCAAAAAATTCAAAAATACCATTATGCCTTCATTTTAAACCAAAACATGTTGGAAAAGGCTAAAAAAGAGAGAAAACAAAAATTATTGTTTCGTTTCGTTCCTAACGGACGCGTAATAGAAAATTCCAAAGAAATAGCAAACAAATTCAAAAACCCCGTTATAGCTTCTTTTCAAGCCAAAATAGGTTGGAAAATGCTTAGAAAGAGAGGAAATAAAAATTATTATTTCGTATCGTTCCTACACGACGCGTAAAAGATAATTCCAAAAAAATAGCAAAAAAATTCAAAAACCCCATTATGGCTTCTTTTAAAGCCAAAATAGGTTGGAAAATTCTGAGAAAGAGAGAAAATAAAAATTATCGTTTCGTTTCGTTCCTACCCGACGCTTAATAGAGAATTCCAAAAAAATAGCAAAAAAATTCAAAAATACCATTATGGCTTCATTTCAAGCCAAAACTGGTTGGAAATGGCCGAAAAAGAGAGAAAATAGAAATTATTGTTTCGTTTTGGATTCTACCCAACGCGTAATAGAAAATTCCAAAGAAATAGCAAAAAAATTCAAAAAATTCAAAAATACCATTATGCCTTCATTTCAAACCAAAACATGTTGGAAAAGGCTAAAAAAGAGAGAAAACAAACTTATTGTTTCGTTTCGTTCCTACCCGACGTGTAATAGAAAATTCCAAAGAAATAGCAAAAAAATTCAAAAAATTCAAAAACCCTGTTATGGCTTCTTTTCAAGTCAAAATAGGTTGGAAAATGCTTGAAAGAGAGGAAATAAAAATTATCATTTCGTTTCGTTCCTACACGACGCGTAAAAGAAAATTCCAAAAAAATAGCAAAAAAATTCAAAAAATTCATTATGGCTTCTTTTCAAGCAAAAATAGGTTGGAAAATGCTGAGAAAGAGAGAAAATAAAAATTATCGTTTCGTTTCGTTCCTACCCGACGCGTAATAGAAAATTCCAAAGAAATAGCAAAAAAATTAAAAATATTCAAAAATACTATTATGGCTTCATTTCAAGCCAAAACATGTTGGAAAAGGCTAAAAAAGGGAGAAAACAAAAATTATTGTTTCGTTTCGTTCCTACACGATGCATAAGAGATAATTAAAAAAAAAATAGCATAAAAATTCAAAAAATGAAAAAACCCCGTTATGCCTTCATTTGAAGCCAAAACAGGTTGGAAAAGGCTGAAAAAGAGAGAAAACAAAAATTATCGTTTCGTTTCGTTCCTACCCGACGCGTGATAGAAAATTCCAAAAAAATAGCAAAAAAATTCAAAAAATTCAAAAATACCATTATGCCTTCATTTCAAACCAAAACATGTTGGAAAAGGCTAAAAAAGAGAGAAAACAAAAATTATTGTTTCGTTTCGTTCCTAACGGACGCGTAATAGAAAATTCCAAAGAAATAGCAAAAAAATTCAAAAACCCCGTTATAGCTTCTTTTCAAGCCAAAATAGGTTGGAAAATGCTTAGAAAGAGAGGAAATAAAAATTATTATTTCGTATCGTTCCTACACGACGCGTAAAAGATAATTCCAAAAAAATAGCAAAAAAATTCAAAAACCCCATTATGGCTTCTTTTAAAGCCAAAATAGGTTGGAAAATTCTGAGAAAGAGAGAAAATAAAAATTATCGTTTCGTTTCGTTCCTACCCGACGCTTAATAGAGAATTCCAAAAAAATAGCAAAAAAATTCAAAATATTCAAAAATACCATTATGGCTTCATTTCAAGCCAAAACTGGTTGGAAATGGCCGAAAAAGAGAGAAAATAGAAATTATTGTTTCGTTTTGGATTCTACCCAACGCGTAATAGAAAATTCCAAAGAAATAGCAAAAAAATTCAAAAAATTCAAAAATACCATTATGCCTTCATTTAAAACCAAAACATGTTGGAAAAGGCTAAAAAAGAGAGAAAACAAGACTTATTGTTTCGTTTCGTTCCTACACGACGCATAAGAGATAATTAAAAAAAAAATAGCATAAAAATTCAAAAAATTAAAAAACCCCGTTATGGCTTCTTTTCAAGCCAAAATAGGTTGGAAAATGCTGAGAAAGAGAGAAAATAAAAATTATCGTTTCGTTTCGTTCCTACCCGACGCTTAATAGAGAATTCCAAAAAAATAGCAAAAAAATTCAAAAAATTCAAAAATACCATTATGGCTTTATTTCAAGCCAAAACTGGTTGGAAATGGCCGAAAAAGAGAGAAAATAGAAATTATTGTTTCGTTTTGGATTCTACCCAACGCGTAATAGAAAATTCCAAAGAAATAGCAAAAAAATTCAAAAAATTCAAAAATACCATTATGCCTTCATTTCAAACCAAAACATTTTGGAAAAGGCTAAAAAAGAGAGAAAACAAACTTATTGTTTCGTTTCGTTCCTACCCGACGTGTAATAGAAAATTCCAAAGAAATAGCAAAAAAATTCAAAAAATTCAAAAACCCCGTTATGGCTTCTTTTCAAGCCAAAATAAGTGGGAAAATGCTTGAAAGAGAGGAAATAAAAATTATCATTTCGTTTCGTTCCTATACGACGCGTAAAAGAAAATTCCAAAAAAATAGCCAAAAAATTCAAAAAATTCATTATGGCTTCTTTTCAAGCAAAAATAGGTTGGAAAATGCTGAGAAATAGAGAAAATAAAAATTATCGTTTCGTTTCGTTCCTACACGACGCGTAATAGAAAATTCCAAAGAAATAGCAAAAAAATTCAAAAACCCCGTTATAGCTTCTTTTTCAAGCCAAAATAGGTTGGAAAATGCTTAGAAAGAGAAGAAATAAAAATTATTATTTCGTATCGTTCCTACACGACGCGTAAAAGAAAATTCCAAAAAAATAGCAAAAAAATTCAAAAACCCCATTATGGCTTCTTTTCAAGCCAAAATAGGTTGGAAAATTCTGAGAAAGAGAGAAAATAAAAATTATCGTTTCGTTTCGTTCCTACTTGACGCTTAATAGAGAATTCCAAAAAAATAGCAAAAAAATTCAAAATATTCAAAAATACTATTATGGCTTCATTTCAAGCCAAAACAGGTTGGCAAAGGCTAAAAAAGAGGGAAAACAAAAATTATTGTTTCGTTTCGTTCCTACACGACGCATAAGAGATAATTAAAAAAAAAATAGCATAAAAATTCAAAAAATGAAAAAACCCCGTTATGGCTTCTTTTGAAGCCAAAATAGGTTGAAAAATGCTGAGAAAGAGAGAAAATAAAAATTATCGTTTCGTTTCGTTCCTACCCGACGCGTAATAGAAAATTCTAAAAAAATAGCAAAAAAATTCAAAAATACTATTATGCCTTCATTTGAAGCCAAAACAGGTTGGAAAAGGCTGAAAAAGAGAGAAAACAAAAATTATCGTTTCGTTTCGTTCCTACCCGACGCGTGATAGAAAATTCCAAAAAAATAGCAAAAAAATTCAAAAAATTTAAAAATACCATTATGCCTTCATTTCAAACCAAAACATGTTGGAAAAGGCTAAAAAAGAGAGAAAACAGGAATTATTGTTTCGTTTCGTTCCTACACGACGCATAAGAGATAATTAAAAAAAAATAGCATAAAAATTCACAAAATTAAAAAACCCTGTTATGGCTTTTTTTGAAGCCAAAATAGGTTGGAAAATGCTGAGAAAGAGTGAAAATAAAAATTCTCGTTTCGTTTCGTTCCTACCCGACGCTTAATAGAGAATTCCAAAAAAATAGCAAAAAAATTCAAAATATTCAAAAATACCATTATGGCTTCATTTCAAGCCAAAACTGGTTGGAAATGGCCGAAAAAGAGAGAAAATAGAAATTATTGTTTCGTTTTGGATTCTACCCAACGCGTAATAGAAAATTCCAAAGAAATAGCAAAAAAATTCAAAAAATTCAAAAATACCATTATGCCTTCATTTCAAACCAAAACATGTTGGAAAAGGCTAAAAAAGAGAGAAAACAAGACTTATTGTTTCGTTTCGTTCCTACCCGACGTGTAATAGAAAATTCCAAAGAAATAGCAAAAAAATTCAAAAACCCCGTTATAGCTTCTTTTCAAGCCAAAATAGGTTGGAAAATGCTTAGAAAGAGAGGAAATAAAAATTATTATTTCGTATCGTTCCTACACGACGCGTAAAAGATAATTCCAAAAAAATAGCAAAAAAATTCAAAAACCCCATTATGGCTTCTTTTAAAGCCAAAATAGGTTGGAAAATTCTGAGAAAGAGAGAAAATAAAAATTATCGTTTCGTTTCGTTCCTACCCGACGCTTAATAGAGAATTCCAAAAAAATAGCAAAAAAATTCAAAATATTCAAAAATACCATTATGGCTTCATTTCAAGCCAAAACTGGTTGGAAATGGCCGAAAAAGAGAGAAAATAGAAATTATTGTTTCGTTTTGGATTCTACCCAACGCGTAATAGAAAATTCCAAAGAAATAGCAAAAAAATTCAAAAAATTCAAAAATACCATTATGCCTTCATTTCAAACCAAAACATGTTGGAAAAGGCTAAAAAAGAGAGAAAACAAACTTATTGTTTCGTTTCGTTCCTACCCGACGTGTAATAGAAAATTCCAAAGAAATAGCAAAAAAATTCAAAAAATTCAAAAACCCTGTTATGGCTTCTTTTCAAGTCAAAATAGGTTGGAAAATGCTTGAAAGAGAGGAAATAAAAATTATCATTTCGTTTCGTTCCTACACGACGCGTAAAAGAAAATTCCAAAAAAATAGCAAAAAAATTCAAAAAATTCATTATGGCTTCTTTTCAAGCAAAAATAGGTTGGAAAATGCTGAGAAAGAGAGAAAATAAAAATTATCGTTTCGTTTCGTTCCTACCCGACGCGTAATAGAAAATTCCAAAGAAATAGCAAAAAAATTAAAAATATTCAAAAATACTATTATGGCTTCATTTCAAGCCAAAACATGTTGGAAAAGGCTAAAAAAGGGAGAAAACAAAAATTATTGTTTCGTTTCGTTCCTACACGATGCATAAGAGATAATTAAAAAAAAAATAGCATAAAAATTCAAAAAATGAAAAAACCCCGTTATGCCTTCATTTGAAGCCAAAACAGGTTGGAAAAGGCTGAAAAAGAGAGAAAACAAAAATTATCGTTTCGTTTCGTTCCTACCCGACGCGTGATAGAAAATTCCAAAAAAATAGCAAAAAAATTCAAAAAATTCAAAAATACCATTATGCCTTCATTTCAAACCAAAACATGTTGGAAAAGGCTAAAAAAGAGAGAAAACAGGAATTATTGTTTCGTTTCGTTCCTACACGACGCATAAGAGATAATTAAAAAAAAAATAGCATAAAAATTCAAAAAATTAAAAAACCCTGTTATGGCTTTTTTTGAAGCCAAAATAGGTTGGAAAATGCTGAGAAAGAGTGAAAATAAAAATTCTCGTTTCGTTTCGTTCCTACCCGACGAGTAATAGAAAATTCCAAAGAAATAGCAAAAAAATTCAAAAAATTCAAAAATACCATTATGCCTTCATTTTAAACCAAAACATGTTGGAAAAGGCTAAAAAAGAGAGAAAACAAAAATTATTGTTTCGTTTCGTTCCTAACGGACGCGTAATAGAAAATTCCAAAGAAATAGCAAAAAAATTCAAAAACCCCGTTATAGCTTCTTTTCAAGCCAAAATAGGTTGGAAAATGCTTAGAAAGAGAGGAAATAAAAATTATTATTTCGTATCGTTCCTACACGACGCGTAAAAGATAATTCCAAAAAAATAGCAAAAAAATTCAAAAACCCCATTATGGCTTCTTTTAAAGCCAAAATAGGTTGGAAAATTCTGAGAAAGAGAGAAAATAAAAATTATCGTTTCGTTTCGTTCCTACCCGACGCTTAATAGAGAATTCCAAAAAAATAGCAAAAAAATTCAAAATATTCAAAAATACCATTATGGCTTCATTTCAAGCCAAAACTGGTTGGAAATGGCCGAAAAAGAGAGAAAATAGAAATTATTGTTTCGTTTTGGATTCTACCCAACGCGTAATAGAAAATTCCAAAGAAATAGCAAAAAAATTCAAAAAATTCAAAAATACCATTATGCCTTCATTTCAAACCAAAACATGTTGGAAAAGGCTAAAAAAGAGAGAAAACAAGACTTATTGTTTCGTTTCGTTCCTACACGACGCATAAGAGATAATTAAAAAAAAAAATAGCATAAAAATTCAAAAAATTAAAAAACCCCGTTATGGCTTCTTTTGAAGCCAAAATAGGTTGGAAAATGCTGAGAAAGAGAGAAAATAAAAATTATCGTTTCGTTTCGTTCCTACCCGACGCTTAATAGAGAATTCCAAAAAAATAGCAAAAAAATTCAAAAAATTCAAAAATACCATTATGGCTTCATTTCAAGCCAAAACTGGTTGGAAAAGGCCGAAAAAGAGAGAAAATAGAAATTATTGTTTCGTTTGGGATTCTACCCAACGCGTAATAGAAAATTCCAAAGAAAAAGCAA
The DNA here is from genome assembly GCA_030820535.1 of Quercus parvula. Lineage (NCBI taxonomy): Eukaryota > Viridiplantae > Streptophyta > Magnoliopsida > Fagales > Fagaceae > Quercus > Quercus parvula. The sequence goes on from JAUAME010000001.1 coordinate 51,739,470, forward strand.
AAAAATTCAAAAAATTCAAAAATACCATTATGCCTTCATTTCAAACCAAAACATGTTGGAAAAGGCTAAAAAAGAGAGAAAACAAGAATTATTGTTTCGTTTCGTTCCTACCCGACGTGTAATAGAAAATTCCAAAGAAATAGCAAAAAAATTCAAAAAATTCAAAAACCCCGTTATGGCTTCTTTTCAAGCCAAAATAGGTTGGAAAATGCTTGAAAGAGAGGAAATAAAAATTATCATTTCGTTTCGTTCCTACACGACGCGTAAAAGAAAATTCCAAAAAAATAGCAAAAAAATTCAAAAAATTCATTATGGCTTCTTTTCATGCAAAAATAGGTTGGAAAATGCTGAGAAAGAGAGAAAATAAAAATTATCGTTTCGTTTCGTTCCTACCCGACGCGTAATAGAAAATTCCAAAGAAATAGCAAAAAAATTAAAAATATTCAAAAATACTATTATGGCTTCATTTCAAGCCAAAACAGGATGGAAAAGGCTAAAAAAGGGAGAAAACAAAAATTATTGTTTCGTTTCGTTCCTACACGATGCATAAGAGATAATTAAAAAAAAAATAGCATAAAAATTCAAAAAATGAAAAAACCCCGTTATGGCTTCTTTTGAAGCCAAAATAGGTTGGAAAATGCTGAGAAAGAGAGAAAATAAAAATTATCGTTTCGTTTCGTTCCTACCCGACGCGTAATAGAAAATTCCAAAAAAATAGCAAAAAAATTCAAAAAATTCAAAAATACCATTATGCCTTCATTTCAAACCAAAACATGTTGGAAAAGGCTAAAAAAGAGAGAAAAAAGGAATTATTGTTTCGTTTCGTTCCTACACGACGCATAAGAGATAATTAAAAAAAAAATAGCATAAAAATTCAAAAAATTAAAAAACCCTGTTATGGCTTTTTTTGAAGCCAAAATAGGTTGGCAAATGCTGAGAAAGAGTGAAAATAAAAATTATCGTTTCGTTTCGTTCCTACCCGACGAGTAATAGAAAATTCCAAAGAAATAGCAAAAAAATTCAAAAAATTCAAAAATACCATTATGCCTTCATTTTAAACCAAAACATGTTGGAAAAGGCTAAAAAAGAGAGAAAACAAAAATTATTGTTTCGTTTCGTTCCTACCCGACGCGTAATAGAAAATTCCAAAGAAATAGCAAAAAAATTCAAAAACCCCGTTATAGCTTCTTTTCAAGCCAAAATAGGTTGGAAAATGCTTAGAAAGAGAGGAAATAAAAATTATTATTTCGTATCGTTCCTACACGACGCGTAAAAGAAAATTCCAAAAAAATAGCAAAAAAATTCAAAAACCCCATTATGGCTTCTTTTAAAGCCAAAATAGGTTGGAAAATTCTGAGAAAGAGAGAAAATAAAAATTATCGTTTCGTTTCGTTCCTACCCGACGCTTAATAGAGAATTCCAAAAAAATAGCAAAAAAATTCAAAATATTCAAAAATACCATTATGGCTTCATTTCAAGCCAAAACTGGTTGGAAATGGCCGAAAAAGAGAGAAAATAAAAATTATCGTTTCGTTTCGTTCCTACCCGACGCTTAATAGAGAATTCCAAAAAAATAGCAAAAATATTCAAAATATTCAAAAATACTATTATGGCTTCATTTCAAGCCAAAACAGGTTGGCAAAGGCTAAAAAGAGGGAAAACAAAAATTATTGTTTCGTTTCGTTCCTACACGACGCATAAGAGATAATGAAAAAAAAAATAGCATAAAAATTCAAAAAATTAAAAAACCCCGTTATGGCTTCTTTTGAAGCCAAAATAGGTTGGAAAATGCTGAGAAAGAGAGAAAATAAAAATTATCGTTTCGTTTCGTTCCTACCCGACGCTTAATAGAGAATTCCAAAAAAATAGCAAAAAAATTCAAAAAATTCAAAAATACCATTATGGCTTCATTTCAAGCCAAAACAGGTTGGAAAAGGCCGAAAAAGAGAGAAAATAGAAATTATTGTTTCGTTTTGGATTCTACCCAACGCGTAATAGAAAATTCCAAAGAAATAGCAAAAAAATTCAAAAAATTCAAAAATACCATTATGCCTTCATTTCAAACCAAAACATGTTGGAAAAGGCTAAAAAAGAGAGAAAACAAGAATTATTGTTTCGTTTCGTTCCTACCCGACTTGTAATAGAAAATTCCAAAGAAATAGCAAAAAAATTCAAAAAATTCAAAAACCCCGTTATGGCTTCTTTTCATGCCAAAATAGGTTGGAAAATGCTTGAAAGAGAGGAAATAAAAATTATCATTTCGTTTCGTTCCTACACGACGCGTAAAAGAAAATTCCAAAAAAATAGCAAAAAAATTCAAAAAATTCATTATGGCTTCTTTTCAAGCAAAAATAGGTTGGAAAATGCTGAGAAAGAGAGAAAATAAAAATTATCGTTTCGTTTCGTTCCTACCCGACGCGTAATAGAAAATTCCAAAGAAATAGCAAAAAAATTAAAAATATTCAAAAATACTATTATGGCTTCATTTCAAGCCAAAACAGGATGGAAAAGGCTAAAAAAGGGAGAAAACAAAAATTATTGTTTCGTTTCGTTCCTACACGATGCATAAGAGATAATTAAAAAAAAAATAGCATAAAAATTCAAAAAATGAAAAAACCCCGTTATGGCTTCTTTTGAAGCCAAAATAGGTTGGAAAATGCTGAGAAAGAGAGAAAATAAAAATTATCGTTTCGTTTCGTTCCTACCCGACGCTTAATAGAAAATTCCAAAAAAATAGCAAAAAAATTCAAAAATACTATTATGCCTTCATTTGAAGCCAAAACAGGTTGGAAAAGGCTGAAAAAGAGAGAAAACAAAAATTATCGTTTCGTTTCGTTCCTACCCGACGCGTAATAGAAAATTCCAAAAAAATAGCAAAAAAATTCAAAAAATTCAAAAATACCATTATGCCTTCATTTCAAACCAAAACATGTTGGAAAAGGCTAAAAAAGAGAGAAAACAGGAATTATTGTTTCGTTTCGTTCCTACACGACGCATAAGAGATAATTAAAAAAAAAATAGCATAAAAATTCAAAAAATTAAAAAACCCTGTTATGGCTTTTTTTGAAGCCAAAATAGGTTGGAAAATGCTGAGAAAGAGTGAAAATAAAAATTATCGTTTCGTTTCGTTCCTACCTGACGAGTAATAGAAAATTCCAAAGAAATAGCAAAAAAATTCAAAAAATTCAAAAATACCATTATGCCTTCATTTTAAACCAAAACATGTTGGACAAGGCTAAAAAAGAGAGAAAACAAAAATTATTGTTTCGTTTCGTTCCTAACGGACGCGTAATAGAAAATTCCAAAGAAATAGCAAAAAAATTCAAAAACCCCGTTATAGCTTCTTTTCAAGCCAAAATAGGTTGGAAAATGCTTAGAAAGAGAGGAAATAAAAATTATTATTTCGTATCGTTCCTACACGACGCGTAAAAGAAAATTCCAAAAAAATAGCAAAAAAATTCAAAAACCCCATTATGGCTTCTTTTAAAGCCAAAATAGGTTGGAAAATTCTGAGAAATAGAGAAAATAAAAATTATCGTTTCGTTTCGTTCCTACCCGACGCTTAATAGAGAATTCCAAAAAAATAGCAAAAAAATTCAAAATATTCAAAAATACCATTATGGCTTCATTTCAAGCCAAAACTGGTTGGAAATGGCCGAAAAAGAGAGAAAATAGAAATTATTGTTTCGTTTTGGATTCTACCCAACGCGTAATAGAAAAGTCCAAAGAAATAGCAAAAAAATTCAAAAAATTCAAAAATACCATTATGCCTTCATTTCAAACCAAAACATGTTGGAAAAGGCTAAAAAAGAGAGAAAACAAGACTTATTGTTTCGTTTCGTTCCTACACGACGCATAAGAGATAATTAAAAAAAAAATAGCATTAAAATTCAAAAAATTAAAAAACCCCGTTATGGCTTCTTTTCAAGCCAAAATAGGTTGGAAAATGCTGAGAAAGAGAGAAAATAAAAATTATCGTTTCGTTTCGTTCCTACCCGACGCTTAATAGAGAATTCGTAAAAAATAGCAAAAAAATTCAAAAAATTCAAAAATACCATTATGGCTTCATTTCAAGCCAAAACTGGTTGGAAATGGACGAAAAAGAGAGAAAATAGAAATTATTGTTTCGTTTTGGATTCTACCCAACGCGTAATAGAAAATTCCAAAGAAATAGCAAAAAAATTCAAAAAATTCAAAAATACCATTATGCCTTCATTTCAAACCAAAACATGTTGGAAAAGGCTAAAAAAGAGAGAAAAAAGGAATTATTGTTTCGTTTCGTTCCTACACGACGCATAAGAGATAATTAAAAAAAAATAGCATAAAAATTCAAAAAATTAAAAAAACCCGTTATGGCTTCTTTTCAAGCCAAAATAGGTTGGAAAATGCTGAGAAAGAGAGAAAATAAAAATTATCGTTTCGTTTCGTTCCTACCCGACGCGTAATAGAAAATTCCAAAGAAATAGCAAAAAAATTCAAAAACCCCGTTATAGCTTCTTTTCAAGCCAAAATAGGTTGGAAAATGCTTAGAAAGAGAAGAAATAAAAATTATTATTTCGTATCGTTCCTACACGACGCGTAAAAGAAAATTCCAAAAAAATAGCAAAAAAATTCAAAAACCCCATTATGGCTTCTTTTCAAGCCAAAATAGGTTGGAAAATTCTGAGAAAGAGAGAAAATAAAAATTATCGTTTCGTTTCGTTCCTACCCGACGCTTAATAGAGAATTCCAAAAAAATAGCAAAAATATTCAAAATATTCAAAAATACTATTATGGCTTCATTTCAAGCCAAAACAGGTTGGCAAAGGCTAAAAAGAGGGAAAACAAAAATTATTGTTTCGTTTCGTTCCTACACGACGCATAAGAGATAATTAAAAAAAAAAATAGCATAAAAATTCAAAAAATTAAAAAACCCCGTTATGGCTTCTTTTGAAGCCAAAATAGGTTGGAAAATGCTGAGAAAGAGAGAAAATAAAAATTATCGTTTCGTTTCGTTCCTACCCGACGCTTAATAGAGAATTCCAAAAAAATAGCAAAAAATTCAAAAAATTCAAAAATACCATTATGGCTTCATTTCAAGCCAAAACTGGTTGGAAAAGGCCGAAAAAGAGAGAAAATAGAAATTATTGTTTCGTTTGGGATTCTACCCAACGCGTAATAGAAAATTCCAAAGAAAAAGCAAAAAAATTCAAAAAATTCAAAAATACCATTATGCCTTCATTTCAAACCAAAACATGTTGGAAAAGGCTAAAAAAGAGAGAAAACAAGAATTATTGTTTCGTTTCGTTCCTACCCGACGTGTAATAGAAAATTCCAAAGAAATAGCAAAAAAATTCAAAAAATTCAAAAACCCCGTTATGGCTTCTTTTCAAGCCAAAATAGGTTGGAAAATGCTTGAAAGAGAGGAAATAAAAATTATCATTTCGTTTCGTTCCTACACGACGCGTAAAAGAAAATTCCAAAAAAATAGCAAAAAAATTCAAAAAATTCATTATGGCTTCTTTTCATGCAAAAATAGGTTGGAAAATGCTGAGAAAGAGAGAAAATAAAAATTATCGTTTCGTTTCGTTCCTACCCGACGCGTAATAGAAAATTCCAAAGAAATAGCAAAAAAATTAAAAATATTCAAAAATACTATTATGGCTTCATTTCAAGCCAAAACAGGATGGAAAAGGCTAAAAAAGGGAGAAAACAAAAATTATTGTTTCGTTTCGTTCCTACACGATGCATAAGAGATAATTAAAAAAAAAATAGCATAAAAATTCAAAAAATGAAAAAACCCCGTTATGGCTTCTTTTGAAGCCAAAATAGGTTGGAAAATGCTGAGAAAGAGAGAAAATAAAAATTATCGTTTCGTTTCGTTCCTACCCGACGCGTAATAGAAAATTCCAAAAAAATAGCAAAAAAATTCAAAAAATTCAAAAATACCATTATGCCTTCATTTCAAACCAAAACATGTTGGAAAAGGCTAAAAAAGAGAGAAAAAAGGAATTATTGTTTCGTTTCGTTCCTACACGACGCATAAGAGATAATTAAAAAAAAAATAGCATAAAAATTCAAAAAATTAAAAAACCCTGTTATGGCTTTTTTTGAAGCCAAAATAGGTTGGCAAATGCTGAGAAAGAGTGAAAATAAAAATTATCGTTTCGTTTCGTTCCTACCCGACGAGTAATAGAAAATTCCAAAGAAATAGCAAAAAAATTCAAAAAATTCAAAAATACCATTATGCCTTCATTTTAAACCAAAACATGTTGGAAAAGGCTAAAAAAGAGAGAAAACAAAAATTATTGTTTCGTTTCGTTCCTACCCGACGCGTAATAGAAAATTCCAAAGAAATAGCAAAAAAATTCAAAAACCCCGTTATAGCTTCTTTTCAAGCCAAAATAGGTTGGAAAATGCTTAGAAAGAGAGGAAATAAAAATTATTATTTCGTATCGTTCCTACACGACGCGTAAAAGAAAATTCCAAAAAAATAGCAAAAAAATTCAAAAACCCCATTATGGCTTCTTTTAAAGCCAAAATAGGTTGGAAAATTCTGAGAAAGAGAGAAAATAAAAATTATCGTTTCGTTTCGTTCCTATCCGACGCTTAATAGAGAATTCCAAAAAAATAGCAAAAAAATTCAAAATATTCAAAAATACCATTATGGCTTCATTTCAAGCCAAAACTGGTTGGAAATGGCCGAAAAAGAGAGAAAATAAAAATTATCGTTTCGTTTCGTTCCTACCCGACGCTTAATAGAGAATTCCAAAAAAATAGCAAAAATATTCAAAATATTCAAAAATACTATTATGGCTTCATTTCAAGCCAAAACAGGTTGGCAAAGGCTAAAAAGAGGGAAAACAAAAATTATTGTTTCGTTTCGTTCCTACACGACGCATAAGAGATAATGAAAAAAAAAATAGCATAAAAATTCAAAAAATTAAAAAACCCCGTTATGGCTTCTTTTGAAGCCAAAATAGGTTGGAAAATGCTGAGAAAGAGAGAAAATAAAAATTATCGTTTCGTTTCGTTCCTACCCGACGCTTAATAGAGAATTCCAAAAAAATAGCAAAAAAATTCAAAAAATTCAAAAATACCATTATGGCTTCATTTCAAGCCAAAACTGGTTGGAAAAGGCCGAAAAAGAGAGAAAATAGAAATTATTGTTTCGTTTTGGATTCTACCCAACGCGTAATAGAAAATTCCAAAGAAATAGCAAAAAAATTCAAAAAATTCAAAAATACCATTATGCCTTCATTTCAAACCAAAACATGTTGGAAAAGGCTAAAAAAGAGAGAAAACAAGAATTATTGTTTCGTTTCGTTCCTACCCGACTTGTAATAGAAAATTCCAAAGAAATAGCAAAAAAATTCAAAAAATTCAAAAACCCCGTTATGGCTTCTTTTCAAGCCAAAATAGGTTGGAAAATGCTTGAAAGAGAGGAAATAAAAATTATCATTTCGTTTCGTTCCTACACGACGCGTAAAAGAAAATTCCAAAAAAATAGCAAAAAAATTCAAAAAATTCATTATGGCTTCTTTTCAAGCAAAAATAGGTTGGAAAATGCTGAGAAAGAGAGAAAATAAAAATTATCGTTTCGTTTCGTTCCTACCCGACGCGTAATAGAAAATTCCAAAGAAATAGCAAAAAAATTAAAAATATTCAAAAATACTATTATGGCTTCATTTCAAGCCAAAACAGGATGGAAAAGGCTAAAAAAGGGAGAAAACAAAAATTATTGTTTCGTTTCGTTCCTACACGATGCATAAGAGATAATTAAAAAAAAAATAGCATAAAAATTCAAAAAATGAAAAAACCCCGTTATGGCTTCTTTTGAAGCCAAAATAGGTTGGAAAATGCTGAGAAAGAGAGAAAATAAAAATTATCGTTTCGTTTCGTTCCTACCCGACGCTTAATAGAAAATTCCAAAAAAATAGCAAAAAAATTCAAAAATACTATTATGCCTTCATTTGAAGCCAAAACAGGTTGGAAAAGGCTGAAAAAGAGAGAAAACAAAAATTATCGTTTCGTTTCGTTCCTACCCGACGCGTAATAGAAAATTCCAAAAAAATAGCAAAAAAATTCAAAAAATTCAAAAATACCATTATGCCTTCATTTCAAACCAAAACATGTTGGAAAAGGCTAAAAAAGAGAGAAAACAGGAATTATTGTTTCGTTTCGTTCCTACACGACGCATAAGAGATAATTAAAAAAAAAATAGCATAAAAATTCAAAAAATTAAAAAACCTGTTATGGCTTTTTTTGAAGCCAAAATAGGTTGGAAAATGCTGAGAAAGAGTGAAAATAAAAATTATCGTTTCGTTTCGTTCCTACCTGACGAGTAATAGAAAATTCCAAAGAAATAGCAAAAAAATTCAAAAAATTCAAAAATACCATTATGCCTTCATTTTAAACCAAAACATGTTGGACAAGGCTAAAAAAGAGAGAAAACAAAAATTATTGTTTCGTTTCGTTCCTACCCGACACGTAATAGAAAATTCCAAAGAAATAGCAAAAAAATTCAAAAACCCCGTTATAGCTTCTTTTCAAGCCAAAATAGGTTGGAAAATGCTTAGAAAGAGAGGAAATAAAAATTATTATTTCGTATCGTTCCTACACGACGCGTAAAAGAAAATTCCAAAAAAATAGCAAAAAAATTCAAAAACCCCATTATGGCTTCTTTTAAAGCCAAAATAGGTTGGAAAATTCTGAGAAATAGAGAAAATAAAAATTATCGTTTCGTTTCGTTCCTACCCGACGCTTAATAGAGAATTCCAAAAAAATAGCAAAAAAATTCAAAATATTCAAAAATACCATTATGGCTTCATTTCAAGCCAAAACTGGTTGGAAATGGCCGAAAAAGAGAGAAAATAGAAATTATTGTTTCGTTTTGGATTCTACCCAACGCGTAATAGAAAAGTCCAAAGAAATAGCAAAAAAATTCAAAAAATTCAAAAATACCATTATGCCTTCATTTCAAACCAAAACATGTTGGAAAAGGCTAAAAAAGAGAGAAAACAAGACTTATTGTTTCGTTTCGTTCCTACACGACGCATAAGAGATAATTAAAAAAAAAATAGCATTAAAATTCAAAAAATTAAAAAACCCCGTTATGGCTTCTTTTCAAGCCAAAATAGGTTGGAAAATGCTGAGAAAGAGAGAAAATAAAAATTATCGTTTCGTTTCGTTCCTACCCGACGCTTAATAGAGAATTCGTAAAAAATAGCAAAAAAATTCAAAAAATTCAAAAATACCATTATGGCTTCATTTCAAGCCAAAACTGGTTGGAAATGGCCGAAAAAGAGAGAAAATAGAAATTATTGTTTCGTTTTGGATTCTACCCAACGCGTAATAGAAAATTCCAAAGAAATAGCAAAAAAATTCAAAAAATTCAAAAATACCATTATGCCTTCATTTCAAACCAAAACATGTTGGAAAAGGCTAAAAAAGAGAGAAAAAAGGAATTATTGTTTCGTTTCGTTCCTACACGACGCATAAGAGATAATTAAAAAAAAAATAGCATAAAAATTCAAAAAATTAAAAAAACCCGTTATGGCTTCTTTTCAAGCCAAAATAGGTTGGAAAATGCTGAGAAAGAGAGAAAATAAAAATTATCGTTTCGTTTCGTTCCTACCCGACGCGTAATAGAAAATTCCAAAGAAATAGCAAAAAAATTCAAAAACCCCGTTATAGCTTCTTTTCAAGCCAAAATAGGTTGGAAAATGCTTAGAAAGAGAAGAAATAAAAATTATTATTTCGTATCGTTCCTACACGACGCGTAAAAGAAAATTCCAAAAAAATAGCAAAAAAATTCAAAAACCCCATTATGGCTTCTTTTCAAGCCAAAATAGGTTGGAAAATTCTGAGAAAGAGAGAAAATAAAAATTATCGTTTCGTTTCGTTCCTACCCGACGCTTAATAGAGAATTCCAAAAAAATAGCAAAAATATTCAAAATATTCAAAAATACTATTATGGCTTCATTTCAAGCCAAAACAGGTTGGCAAAGGCTAAAAAGAGGGAAAACAAAAATTATTGTTTCGTTTCGTTCCTACACGACGCATAAGAGATAATGAAAAAAAAAATAGCATAAAAATTAAAAAAATTAAAAAACCCCGTTATGGCTTCTTTTGAAGCCAAAATAGGTTGGAAAATGCTGAGAAAGAGAGAAAATAAAAATTATCGTTTCGTTTCGTTCCTACCCGACGCTTAATAGAGAATTCCAAAAAAATAGCAAAAAAATTCAAAAAATTCAAAAATACCATTATGGCTTCATTTCAAGCCAAAACTGGTTGGAAAAGGCCGAAAAAGAGAGAAAATAGAAATTATTGTTTCGTTTTGGATTCTACCCAACGCGTAATAGAAAATTCCAAAGAAATAGCAAAAAAATTCAAAAAATTCAAAAATACCATTATGCCTTCATTTCAAACCAAAACATGTTGGAAAAGGCTAAAAAAGAGAGAAAACAAGAATTATTGTTTCGTTTCGTTCCTACCCGACTTGTAATAGAAAATTCCAAAGAAATAGCAAAAAAATTCAAAAAATTCAAAAACCCCGTTATGGCTTCTTTTCAAGCCAAAATAGGTTGGAAAATGCTTGAAAGAGAGGAAATAAAAATTATCATTTCGTTTCGTTCCTACACGACGCGTAAAAGAAAATTCCAAAAAAATAGCAAAAAAATTCAAAAAATTCATTATGGCTTCTTTTCAAGCAAAAATAGGTTGGAAAATGCTGAGAAAGAGAGAAAATAAAAATTATCGTTTCGTTTCGTTCCTACCCGACGCGTAATAGAAAATTCCAAAGAAATAGCAAAAAAATTAAAAATATTCAAAAATACTATTATGGCTTCATTTCAAGCCAAAACAGGATGGAAAAGGCTAAAAAAGGGAGAAAACAAAAATTATTGTTTCGTTTCGTTCCTACACGATGCATAAGAGATAATTAAAAAAAAAATAGCATAAAAATTCAAAAAATGAAAAAACCCCGTTATGGCTTCTTTTGAAGCCAAAATAGGTTGGAAAATGCTGAGAAAGAGAGAAAATAAAAATTATCGTTTCGTTTCGTTCCTACCCGACGCTTAATAGAAAATTCCAAAAAAATAGCAAAAAAATTCAAAAATACTATTATGCCTTCATTTGAAGCCAAAACAGGTTGGAAAAGGCTGAAAAAGAGAGAAAACAAAAATTATCGTTTCGTTTCGTTCCTACCCGACGCGTAATAGAAAATTCCAAAAAAATAGCAAAAAAATTCAAAAAATTCAAAAATACCATTATGCCTTCATTTCAAACCAAAACATGTTGGAAAAGGCTAAAAAAGAGAGAAAACAGGAATTATTGTTTCGTTTCGTTCCTACACGACGCATAAGAGATAATTAAAAAAAAAATAGCATAAAAATTCAAAAAATTAAAAAACCCTGTTATGGCTTTTTTTGAAGCCAAAATAGGTTGGAAAATGCTGAGAAAGAGTGAAAATAAAAATTATCGTTTCGTTTCGTTCCTACCTGACGAGTAATAGAAAATTCCAAAGAAATAGCAAAAAAATTCAAAAAATTCAAAAATACCATTATGCCTTCATTTTAAACCAAAACATGTTGGACAAGGCTAAAAAAGAGAGAAAACAAAAATTATTGTTTCGTTTCGTTCCTACCCGACGCGTAATAGAAAATTCCAAAGAAATAGCAAAAAAATTCAAAAACCCCGTTATAGCTTCTTTTCAAGCCAAAATAGGTTGGAAAATGCTTAGAAAGAGAGGAAATAAAAATTATTATTTCGTATCGTTCCTACACGACGCGTAAAAGAAAATTCCAAAAAAATAGCAAAAAAATTCAAAAACCCCATTATGGCTTCTTTTAAAGCCAAAATAGGTTGGAAAATTCTGAGAAATAGAGAAAATAAAAATTATCGTTTCGTTTCGTTCCTACCCGACGCTTAATAGAGAATTCCAAAAAAATAGCAAAAAAATTCAAAATATTCAAAAATACCATTATGGCTTCATTTCAAGCCAAAACTGGTTGGAAATGGCCGAAAAAGAGAGAAAATAGAAATTATTGTTTCGTTTTGGATTCTACCCAACGCGTAATAGAAAAGTCCAAAGAAATAGCAAAAAAATTCAAAAAATTCAAAAATACCATTATGCCTTCATTTCAAACCAAAACATGTTGGAAAAGGCTAAAAAAGAGAGAAAACAAGACTTATTGTTTCGTTTCGTTCCTACACGACGCATAAGAGATAATTAAAAAAAAAATAGCATTAAAATTCAAAAAATTAAAAAACCCCGTTATGGCTTCTTTTCAAGCCAAAATAGGTTGGAAAATGCAGAGAAAGAGAGAAAATAAAAATTATCGTTTCGTTTCGTTCCTACCCGACGCTTAATAGAGAATTCGTAAAAAATAGCAAAAAAATTCAAAAAATTCAAAAATACCATTATGCCTTCATTTCAAACCAAAACATGTTGGAAAAGGCTAAAAAAGAGAGAAAACAAACTTATTGTTTCGTTTCGTTCCTACCCGACGTGTAATAGAAAATTCCAAAGAAATAGCAAAAAAATTCAAAAAATTCAAAAACCCCGTTATGGCTTCTTTTCAAGCCAAAATAAGTGGGAAAATGCTTGAAAGAGAGGAAATAAAAATTATCATTTCGTTTCGTTCCTACACGACGCGTAAAAGAAAATTCCAAAAAAATAGCAAAAAAATTCAAAAAATTCATTATGGCTTCTTTTCAAGCAAAAATAGGTTGGAAAATGCTGAGAAATAGAGAAAATAAAAATTATCGTTTCGTTTCGTTCCTACCCGACGCGTAATAGAAAATTCCAAAGAAATAGCAAAAAAATTCAAAAACCCCGTTATAGCTTCTTTTCAAGCCAAAATAGGTTGGAAAATGCTTAGAAAGAGAAGAAATAAAAATTATTATTTCGTATCGTTCCTACACGACGCGTAAAAGAAAATTCCAAAAAAATAGCAAAAAAATTCAAAAACCCCATTATGGCTTCTTTTCAAGCCAAAATAGGTTGGAAAATTCTGAGAAAGAGAGAAAATAAAAATTATCGTTTCGTTTCGTTCCAACCCCTTTATGGCTTCTTTTCAAGCCAAAATAGGTTGGAAAATGCTTGAAAGAGAGGAAATAAAAATTATCATTTCGTTTCGTTCCTACACGACGCGTAAAAGAAAATTGCAAAAAAATAGCAAAAAAATTCAAAAAATTCATTATGGCTTCTTTTCAAGCAAAAATAGGTTGGAAAATGCTGAGAAAGAGAGAAAATAAAAATTATCGTTTCGTTTCGTTCCTACCCGACGCGTAATAGAAAATTCCAAAGAATTAGCAAAAAAATTCAAAATATTCAAAAATACTATTATGGCTTCATTTCAAGCCAAAACAGGTTGGAAAAGGCTAAAAAAGAGAGAAAACAAAAATTATTGTTTCGTTTCGTTCCTACACGATGCATAAGAGATAATTAAAAAAAAAATAGCATAAAAATTCAAAAAATGAAAAAACCCCGTTATGGCTTCTTTTGAAGCCAAAATAGGTTGGAAAATGCTGAGAAAGAGAGAAAATAAAAATTATCGTTTCGTTTCGTTCCTACCCTCCGCGTAATAGAAAATTCCAAAAAAATAGCAAAAAAATTCAAAAATACTATTATGCCTTCATTTGAAGCCAAAACAGGTTGGAAAAGGCCGAAAAAGAGAGAAAACAAAAATTATCGTTTCGTTTCGTTCCTACCCGACGCGTAATAGAAAATTCCAAAAAAAGAGCAAAAAAATTCAAAAAATTCAAAAATACCATTATGCCTTCATTTCAAACCAAAACATGTTGGAAAAGGCTAAAAAAGAGAGAAAACAAGAATTATTGTTTCGTTTCGTTCCTACCCGACGCGTAATAGAAAATTCCAAAGAAATAGCAAAAAAATTCAAAAAATTCAAAAACCCCTTTATGGCTTCTTTTCAAGCCAAAATAGGTTGGAAAATGCTTGAAAGAGAGGAAATAAAAATTATCATTTCGTTTCGTTCCTACACGACGCGTAAAAGAAAATTTCAAAAAAATAGCAAAAAAATTCAAAAACCCCATTATGGCTTCTTTTCAAGCCAAAATAGGTTGGAAAATGCTGAGAAAGAGAGAAAATAAAAATTATCGTTTTGATTCGTTCCTACCCGACGCTTAATAGAGAATTCCAAAAAAATAGCAAAAAAATTCAAAATATTCAAAAATACTATTATGGCTTCAATTAAAGCCAAAACAGGTTGGAAAAGGCTAAAAAAGAGAGAGAACAAAAATTATTGTTTCGTTTCGTTCCTACACGACGCGTAAAAGAAAATTCCAAAAAAATAGCAAAAAAATTCAAAAACCCCATTATGGCTTCTTTTCAAACCAAAATAGGTTGGAAAATTCTGAGAAAGAGAGAAAATAAAAATTATCGTTTCGTTTCGTTCCTACCCGACGCTTAATAGAGAATTCCAAAAAAATAGCAAAAATATTCAAAATATTCAAAAATACTATTATGGCTTCATTTCAAGCCAAAACAGGTTGGAAAAGGCTAAAAAAGAGGGAAAACAAAAATTATTGTTTCGTTTCGTTCCTACACGACGTATAAGAGATAATTAAAAAAAAATAGCATAAAAATTCAAAAAATGAAAAAACCCCGTTATGGCTTCTTTTCAAGCCAAAATAGGTTGGAAAATGCTGAGAAAGAGAGAAAATAAAAATTATCGTTTCGTTTCGTTCCTACCCGACGCTTAATAGAGAATTCCAAAAAAATAGCAAAAAAATTCAAAAAATTCAAAAATACCATTATGGCTTCATTTCAAGCCAAAACTGGTTGGAAAAGGCCGAAAAAGAGAGAAAATAGAAATTATTGTTTCGTTTAGGATTCTACCCAACGCGTAAAAGAAAATTCCAAAGAAATAGCAAAAAAATTCAAAAAATTCAAAAATACCATTATGCCTTCATTTCAAACCAAAACATGTTGGAAAAGGCTAAAAAAGAGAGAAAACAAGACTTATTGTTTCGTTTCGTTCCTACCCGACGTGTAATAGAAAATTCCAAAGAAATAGCAAAAAAATTCAAAAAATTCAAAAACCCCATTATAGGTTGGAAAATGCTTGAAAGAGAGGAAATAAAAATTATCATTTCGTTTCGCTCCTACACGACGCGTAAAAGAAAATTCCAAAAAAATAGCAAAAAAATTCAAAAAATTCATTATGGCTTCTTTTCAAGCAAAAATAGGTTGGAAAATGCTGAGAAAGAGAGAAAATAAAAATTATCGTTTCGTTTCGTTCCTACCCAACGCGTAATAGAAAATTCCAAAGAAATAGCAAAAAAATTCAAAAACCCCGTTATAGCTTCTTTTCAAGCCAAAATAGGTTGGAAAATGCTTAGAAAGAGAGGAAATAAATATTATTATTTCGTATCGTTCCTACACGACGCGTAAAAGAAAATTCCAAAAAAATAGCAAAAAAATTCAAAAACCCCATTATGGCTTCTTTTCAAGCCAAAATAGGTTGGAAAATTCTGAGAAAGAGAGAAAATAAAAATTATCGTTTCGTTTCGTTCCTACCCGACGCTTAATAGAGAATTCCAAAAAAATAGCAAAAAAATTCAAAATATTCAAAAATACTATTATGGCTTCATTTCAAGCCAAAACAGGTTGGAAAAGGCTAAAAAAGAGGAAAAACAAAAATTATTGTTTCGTTTCGTTCCTACACAACGCATAAGAGATAATTAAAAAAAAAATAGCATAAAAATTCAAAAAATTAAAAAACCCCGTTATGGCTTCTTTTGAAGCCAAAATAGGTTGGAAAATGCTGAGAAAGAGAGAAAATAAAAATTATCGTTTCGTTTCGTTCCTACCCGACGCTTAATAGAGAATTCCAAAAAAATAGCAAAAAAATTCAAAAAATTCAAAAATACCATTATGGCTTCATTTCAAGCCAAAACTGGTTGGAAAAGGCCGAAAAAGAGAGAAAATAGAAATTATTGTTTCGTTTTGGATTCTACCCAACGCGTAATAGAAAATTCCAAAGAAATAGCAAAAAAATTCAAAAAATTCAAAAATACCATTATGCCTTCATTTCAAACCAAAACATGTTGGAAAAGGCTAAAAAAGAGAGAAAACAAGAATTATTGTTTCGTTTCGTTCCTACCCGACGTGTAATAGAAAATTCCAAAGAAATAGCAAAAAAATTCAAAAAATTCAAAAACCCCTTTATGGCTTCTTTTCAAGCCAAAATAGGTTGGAAAATGCTGAGAAAGAGAGAAAATAAAAATTATCGTTTCGTTTCGTTCCTACCCGACGCGTAATAGAAAATTCCAAAAAAATAGCAAAAAAATTCAAAAAATTCAAAAATACCATTATGGCTTCATTTCAAGCCAAAACTGGTTGGAAAAGGCCGAAAAATAGAGAAAATAGAAATTATTGTTTCGTTTTGGATTCTAACCAACGCGTAATAGAAAATTCCAAAGAAATAGCAAAAAAATTCAAAAAATTCAAAAATACCATTATGCCTTCATTTCAAACCAAAACATGTTGGAAAAGGCTAAAAAAGAGAGAAAACAAGAATTATTGTTTCGTTTCGTTCCTACCCGACGTGTAATAGAAAATTCCAAAGAAATAGCAAAAAAATTCAAAAAATTCAAAATCCCCTTTATGGCTTCTTTTCAAGCCAAAATAGGTTGGAAAATGCTTGAAAGAGAGGAAATAAAAATTATCATTTCGTTTCGTTCCTACACGACGCGTAAAAGAAAATTCCAAAAAAATAGCAAAAAAATTCAAAAAATTCATTATGGCTTCTTTTCAAGCAAAAATAGGTTGGAAAATGCTGAGAAAGAGAGAAAATAAAAATTATCGTTTCGTTTCGTTCCTACCCGACGCGTAATAGAAAATTCCAAAGAAATAGCAAAAAAATTCAAAAACCCCGTTATAGCTTCTTTTCAAGCCAAAATAGGTTGGAAAATGCTTAGAAAGAGAGGAAATAAAAATTATTATTTCGTATCGTTCCTACACGACGCGTAAAAGAAAATTCCAAAAAAATAGCAAAAAAATTCAAAAACCCCATTATGGCTTCTTTTAAAGCCAAAATAGGTTGGAAAATTCTGAGAAAGAGAGAAAATAAAAATTATCATTTCGTTTCGTTCCTACCCGACGCTTAATAGAGAATTCCAAAAAAATAGCAAAAAAATTCAAAAAATTCAAAAATACCATTATGGCTTCAATTCAAGCCAAAACTGGTTGGAAAAGGCCGAAAAAGAGAGAAAATAGAAATTATTGTTTCGTTTTGGATTCTACCCAACGCGTAATAGAAAATTCCAAAGAAATAGCAAAAAAATTCAAAAAATTCAAAAATACCATTATGCCTTCATTTCAAACCAAAACATGTTGGAAAAGGCTAAAAAAGAGAGAAAACAAGAATTATTGTTTCGTTTCGTTCCTACCCGACGTGTAATAGAAAATTCCAAAGAAATAGCAAAAAAATTCAAAAAATTCAAAAACCCCTTTATGGCTTCTTTTCAAGCCAAAATAGGTTGGAAAATGCTTGAAAGAGCGGAAATAAAAATTATCATTTCGTTTCGTTCCTACACGACGCGTAAAAGAAAATTCCAAAAAAATAGCAAAAAAATTCAAAAAATTCATTATGACTTGTTTTCAAGCAAAAATAGGTTCGAAAATGCTGAGAAAGAGAGAAAATAAAAATTATCGTTTCGTTTCTTTCCTACCCGACGCGTAATAGAAAATTCCAAAGAAATAGCAAAAAAATTCAAAATATTCAAAAATACTATTATGGCTTCATTTCAAGCCAAAACAGGTTGGAAAAGGCTAAAAAAGAGAGAAAACAAAAATTATTGTTTCGTTTCGTTCCTACACGATGCATAAGAGATAATTAAAAAAAAAATAGCATAAAAATTCAAAAAATGAAAAAACCCCGTTATGGCTTCTTTTGAAGCCAAAATAGGTTCTAAAATGCTGAGAAAGAGAGAAAATAAAAATTATCGTTTCGTTTCGTTCCTACCCGACGCGTAATAGAAAATTCCAAAAAAATAGCAAAAAAATTCAAAAATACTATTATGCCTTCATTTGAAGCCAAAACAGGTTGGAAAAGGCTGAAAAAGAGAGAAAACAAAAATTATCGTTTAGTTTCGTTCCTACCCGACGCGTAATAGAAAATTCCAAAAAAATAGCAAAAAAATTCAAAAACCCCGTTATAGCTTCTTTTCAAGCCAAAATAGGTTGGAAAATGCTTAGAAAGAGAAGAAATAAAAATTATTATTTCGTATCGTTCCTACACGACGCGTAAAAGAAAATTCCAAAAAAATAGCAAAAAAATTCAAAAACCCCATTATGGCTTCTTTTCAAGCCAAAATAGGTTGGAAAATTCTGAGAAAGAGAGAAAATAAAAATTATCGTTTCGTTTCGTTCCAACCCCTTTATGGCTTCTTTTCAAGCCAAAATAGGTTGGAAAATGCTTGAAAGAGAGGAAATAAAAATTATCATTTCGTTTCGTTCCTACACGACGCGTAAAACAAAATTGCAAAAAAATAGCAAAAAAATTCAAAAAATTCATTATGGCTTCTTTTCAAGCAAAAATAGGTTGGAAAATGCTGAGAAAGAGAGAAAATAAAAATTATCATTTCGTTTCGTTCCTACCCGACGCGTAATAGAAAATTCCAAAGAATTAGCAAAAAAATTCAAAATATTCAAAAATACTATTATGGCTTCATTTCAAGCCAAAACAGGTTGGAAAAGGCTAAGAAAGAGAGAAAACAAAAATTATTGTTTCGTTTCGTTCCTACACGATGCATAAGAGATAATTAAAAAAAAAATAGCATAAAAATTCAAAAAATGAAAAAACCCCATTATGGCTTCTTTTGAAGCCAAAATAGGTTGGAAAATGCTGAGAAAGAGAGAAAATAAAAATTATCGTTTCGTTTCGTTCCTACCCGACGCGTAATAGAAAATTCCAAAAAAATAGCAAAAAAATTCAAAAATACTATTATGCCTTCATTTGAAGCCAAAACAGGTTGGAAAAGGCTGAAAAAGAGAGAAAACAAAAATTATCGTTTCGTTTCGTTCCTACCTGACGCGTAATAGAAAATTCCAAAAAAATAGCAAAAAAATTCAAAAAATTCAAAAATACCATTATGCCTTCATTTCAAACCAAAACATGTTGGAAAAGGCTAAAAAAGAGAGAAAACAAGAATTATTGTTTCGTTTCGTTCCTACCCGACGCGTAATAGAAAATTCCAAAGAAATAGCAAAAAAATTCAAAAAATTCAAAAACCCCTTTATGGCCTCTTTTCAAGCCAAAATAGGTTGGAAAATGCTTGAATGAGAGGAAATAAAAATTATCATTTCGTTTCGTTCCTACACGACACGTAAAAGAAAATTTCAAAAAAATAGCAAAAAAATTCAAAAACCCCATTATGGCTTCTTTTCAAGCCAAAATAGGTTGGAAAATGCTGAGAAAGAGAGAAAATAAAAATTATCGTTTTGATTCGTTCCTACCCGACGAGTAATAGAAAATTCCAAAGAAATAGCAAAAAAATTCAAAAAATTCAAAAATACCATTATGCCTTCATTTTAAACCAAAACATGTTGGAAAAGGCTAAAAAAGAGCGAAAACAAAAATTATTGTTTCGTTTCGTTCTTACCCGACGCGTAATAGAAAATTCCAAAGAAATAGCAAAAAAATTCAAAAACCCCGTTATAGCTTCTTTTCAAGCCAAAATAGGTTGGAAAATGCTTAGAAAGAGAGGAAATAAATATTATTATTTCGTATCGTTCCTACACGACGCGTAAAAGAAAATTCCAAAAAAATTGCAAAAAAATTCAAAAACCCCATTATGGCTTCTTTTCAAACCAAAATAGGTTGGAAAATTCTGAGAAAGAGAGAAAATAAAAATTATCGTTTCGTTTCGTTCCTACCCGACGCTTAATAGAGAATTCCAAAAAAATAGCAAAAATATTCAAAATATTCAAAAATACTATTATGGCTTCATTTCAAGCCAAAACAGGTTGGAAAAGGCTAAAAAAGAGGGAAAACAAAAATTATTGTTTCGTTTCGTTCCTACACGACGTATAAGAGATAATTAAAAAAAAATAGCATAAAAATTCAAAAAATGAAAAAACCCCGTTATGGCTTCTTTTCAAGCCAAAATAGGTTGGAAAATGCTGAGAAAGAGAGAAAATAAAAATTATCGTTTCGTTTCGTTCCTACCCGACGCTTAATAGAGAATTCCAAAAAAATAGCAAAAAAATTCAAAAAATTCAAAAATACCATTATGGCTTCATTTCAAGCCAAAACTGGTTGGAAAAGGCCGAAAAAGAGAGAAAATAGAAATTATTGTTTCGTTTAGGATTCTACCCAACGCGTAAAAGAAAATTCCAAAGAAATAGCAAAAAAATTCAAAAAATTCAAAAATACCATTATGCCTTCATTTCAAACCAAAACATGTTGGAAAAGGCTAAAAAAGAGAGAAAACAAGACTTATTGTTTCGTTTCGTTCCTACCCGACGTGTAATAGAAAATTCCAAAGAAATAGCAAAAAAATTCAAAAAATTCAAAAACCCCATTATAGGTTGGAAAATGCTTGAAAGAGAGGAAATAAAAATTATCATTTCGTTTCGCTCCTACACGACGCGTAAAAGAAAATTCCAAAAAAATAGCAAAAAAATTCAAAAAATTCATTATGGCTTCTTTTCAAGCAAAAATAGGTTGGAAAATGCTGAGAAAGAGAGAAAATAAAAATTATCGTTTCGTTTCGTTCCTACCCAACGCGTAATAGAAAATTCCAAAGAAATAGCAAAAAAATTCAAAAACCCCGTTATAGCTTCTTTTCAAGCCAAAATAGGTTGGAAAATGCTTAGAAAGAGAGGAAATAAATATTATTATTTCGTATCGTTCCTACACGACGCGTAAAAGAAAATTCCAAAAAAATAGCAAAAAAATTCAAAAACCCCATTATGGCTTCTTTTCAAGCCAAAATAGGTTGGAAAATTCTGAGAAAGAGAGAAAATAAAAATTATCGTTTCGTTTCGTTCCTACCCAACGCGTAATAGAAAATTCCAAAGAAATAGCAAAAAAATTCAAAAACCCCGTTATAGCTTCTTTTCAAGCCAAAATAGGTTGGAAAATGCTGAGAAAGAGAGAAAATAAAAATTATCGTTTCGTTTCGTTCCTACCCAACGCGTAATAGAAAATTCCAAAGAAATAGCAAAAAAATTCAAAAACCCCGTTATAGCTTCTTTTCAAGCCAAAATAGGTTGGAAAATGCTTAGAAAGAGAGGAAATAAATATTATTATTTCGTATCGTTCCTACACGACGCGTAAAAGAAAATTCCAAAAAAATAGCAAAAAAATTCAAAAACCCCATTATGGCTTCTTTTCAAGCCAAAATAGGTTGGAAAATTCTGAGAAAGAGAGAAAATAAAAATTATCGTTTCGTTTCGTTCCTACCCGACGCTTAATAGAGAATTCCAAAAAAATAGCAAAAAAATTCAAAAAATTCAAAAATACCATTATGGCTTCATTTCAAGCCAAAACTGGTTGGAAAAGGCCGAAAAAGAGAGAAAATAGAAATTATTGTTTCGTTTTGGATTCTACCCAACGCGTAATAGAAAATTCCAAAGAAATAGCAAAAAAATTCAAAAAATTCAAAAATACCATTATGCCTTCATTTCAAACGAAAACATGTTGGAAAAGGCCAAAAAAGAGAGAAAACAAGAATTATTGTTTCGTTTCGTTCCTACCCGACGTGTAATAGAAAATTCCAAAGAAATAGCAAAAAAATTCAAAAAATTCAAAAACCCCTTTATGGCTTCTTTCCAAGCCAAAATAGGTTGGAAAATGCTTGAAAGAGAGGAAATAAAAATTATCATTTCGTTTCGTTCCTACACGACGCGTAAAAGAAAATTCCAAAAAAATAGCAAAAAAATTCAAAAAATTCATTATGGCTTCTTTTCAAGCCAAAATAGGTTGGAAAATGCTGAGAAAGAGAGAAAATAAAAATTATCGTTTCGTTTCGTTCCTACCCAACGCGTAATAGAAAATTCCAAAGAAATAGCAAAAAAATTCAAAAACCCCGTTATAGCTTCTTTTCAAGCCAAAATAGGTTGGAAAATGCTTAGAAAGAGAGGAAATAAAAATTATTATTTCGTATCGTTCCTACACGACGCGTAAAAGAAAATTCCAAAAAAATAGCAAAAAAATTCAAAAACCCCATTATGGCTTCTTTTCAAGCCAAAATAGGTTGGAAAATTCTGAGAAAGAGAGAAAATAAAAATTATCATTTCGTTTCGTTCCTACCCGACGCTTAATAGAGAATTCCAAAAAAATAGCAAAAAAATTCAAAAAATTCAAAAAATTCAAAAATACCATTATGGCTTCAATTCAAGCCAAAACTGGTTGGAAAAGGCCGAAAAAGAGAGAAAATAGAAATTATTGTTTCGTTTTGGATTCTACCCAACGCGTAATAGAAAATTCCAAAGAAATAGCAAAAAAATTCAAAAAATTCAAAAATACCATTATGCCTTCATTTCAAACCAAAACATGTTGGAAAAGGCTAAAAAAGAGAGAAAACAAGAATTATTGTTTCGTTTCGTTCCTACCCGACGTGTAATAGAAAATTCCAAAGAAATAGCAAAAAAATTCAAAAAATTCAAAAACCCCTTTATGGCTTCTTTTCAAGCCAAAATAGGTTGGAAAATGCTTGAAAGAGAGGAAATAAAAATTATCATTTCGTTTCGTTCCTACACGACGCGTAAAAGAAAATTCCAAAAAAATAGCAAAAAAATTCAAAAAATTCATTATGACTTGTTTTCAAGCAAAAATAGGTTGGAAAATGCTGAGAAAGAGAGAAAATAAAAATTATCGTTTCGTTTCTTTCCTACCCGACGCGTAATAGAAAATTCCAAAGAAATAGCAAAAAAATTCAAAATATTCAAAAATACTATTATGGCTTCATTTCAAGCCAAAACAGGTTGGAAAAGGCTAAAAAAGATAGAAAACAAAAATTATTGTTTCGTTTCGTTCCTACACGATGCATAAGAGATAATTAAAAAAAAAATAGCATAAAAATTCAAAAAATGAAAAAACCCCGTTATGGCTTCTTTTAAAGCCAAAATAGGTTCGAAAATGCTGAGAAAGAGAGAAAATAAAAATTATCGTTTCGTTTCGTTCCTACCCGACGCGTAATAGAAAATTCCAAAAAAATAGCAAAAAAATTCAAAAATACTATTATGCCTTCATTTGAAGCCAAAACAGGTTGGAAAAGGCTGAAAAAGAGAGAAAACAAAAATTATCGTTTCGTTTCGTTCCTACCCGACGCGTAATAGAAAATTCCAAAAAAATAGCAAAAAAATTCAAAACATTCAAAAATACCATTATGCCTTCATTTCAAACCAAAACATGTTGGAAAAGGCTAAAAAAGAGAGAAAACAAGAATTATTGTTTCGTTTCGTTCCTACCCGACGCGTAATAGAAAATTCCAAAGAAATAGCAAAAAAATTCAAAAACCCCTTTATGGCTTCTTTTCAAGCCAAAATAGGTTGGAGAATGCTTAGAAAGAGAGGAAATAAAAATTATCATTTCGTTTCGTTCCTACACGACGCGTAAAAGAAAATTTCAAAAAAATAGCAAAAAAATTCAAAAACCCCATTATGGCTTCTTTTCAAGCCAAAATAGGTTGGAAAATGCTGAGAAAGAGAGAAAATAAAAATTATCTTCTTTTCAAGCCAAAATAGGTTGGAAAATGCTGAGAAAGAGAGAAAATAAAAATTATCGTTTCGTTTCATTCCTACCCGACACTTAATAGAGAATTCCAAAAAAATAGCAAAAAAATTCAAAATATTCAAAAATACTATTATGGCTTCAATTAAAGCCAAAACAGGTTGGAAAAGGCTAAAAAAGAGAGAAAACAAAAATTATTGTTTCGTTTCGTTCCTACACGACGCATAAGAGATAATTCAAAAAAAAATAGCATAAAAATTCAAAAAATTAAAAAACACTGTTATGGCTTCTTTTGAAACCAAAATAGGTTGGAAAATGCTGAGAAAGAGTGAAAATAAAAATTATCGTTTCGTTTCGTTCCTACCGGACGAGTAATAGAAAATTCCAAAGAAATAGCAAAAAAATTCAAAAAATTCAAAAATACCATTATGCCTTCATTTTAAACCAAAACATGTTGGAAAAGGCTAAAAAAGAGAGAAAACAAAAATTATTGTTTCGTTTCGTTCCTACCCGACGCGTAATAGAAAATTCCAAAGAAATAGCAAAAAAATTCAAAAACCCCGTTATAGCTTCTGTTCAAGCCAAAATAGGTTGGAAAATTCTGAGAAAGAGAGAAAATAAAAATTATCGTTTCGTATCGTTCCTACCCGACGCTTAATAGAGAATTCCAAAAAAATAGCAAAAAAATTCAAAAAATTCAAAAATACCATTATGGCTTCAATTCAAGCCAAAACTGGTTGGAAAAGGCCGAAAAAGAGAGAAAATAGAAATTATTGTTTCGTTTTGGATTCTACCCAACGCGTAATAGAAAATTCCAAAGAAATAGCAAAAAAATTCAAAAAATTCAAAAATACCATTATGCCTTCATTTCAAACCAAAACATGTTGGAAAAGGCTAAAAAAGAGAGAAAACAAGAATTATTGTTTCGTTTCGTTCCTACCCGACGTGTAATAGAAAATTCCAAAGAAATAGCAAAAAAATTCAAAAAATTCAAAAACCCCTTTATGGCTTCTTTTCAAGCCAAAATAGGTTGGAAAATGCTTGAAAGAGAGGAAATAAAAATTATCATTTCGTTTCGTTCCTACACGACGCGTAAAAGAAAATTCCAAAAAAATAGCAAAAAAATTCAATAACCCCATTATGGCTTCTTTTCAAGCCAAAATAGGTTGGAAAATGCTGAGAAAGAGAGAAAATAAAAATTATCGTTTCGTTTCGTTCCTACCCGACGCTTAATAGAGAATTCCAAAAAAATAGCAAAAAAATTCAAAAAATTCAAAAATACCATTATGCCTTCATTTTAAACCGAAACATGTTGGAAAAGGCTAAAAAAGAGAGAAAACAAAAATTATTGTTTCGTTTCGTTCCTACCCGACGCGTAATAGAAAATTCCAAAGAAATAGCAAAAAAATTCAAAAAATTCAAAAACCCCTTTATGGCTTCTTTTCAAGCCAAAATAGGTTGGAAAATGCTTGAAAGAGAGGAAATAAAAATTATCATTTCGTTTCGTTCCTACCCGACGCGTAATAGAAAATTCCAAAGAAATAGCAAAAAAATTCAAAAACCCCGTTATGGCTTCTTTTCAAGCCAAAATAGGTTGGAAAATGCTTAGAAAGAGAGGAAATAAAAATTATCGTTTCGTTTCGTTCCTACACGACGAGTAATAGAAAATTCCAAAGAAATAGCAAAAAAATTCAAAAAATTCAAAAATACCATTATGCCTTCATTTTAAACCAAAACACGTTGGAAAATGCTAAAAAAGAGAGAAAACAAAAATTATTGTTTCGTTTTGTTCCTACCCGACGCGTAATAGAAAATTCCAAAGAAATAGCAAAAAAATTCAAAAACCCCGTTATAGCTTCTTTTCAAGCCAAAATAGGTTGGAAAATGCTTAGAAAGAGAGGAAATAAAAATTATTATTTCGTTTCGTTCCTACACGACGCGTAAAAGAAAATTCCAAAAAAATAGCAAAAAAATTCAAAAACCCCATTATGGCTTCTATTCAAGCCAAAATAGGTTGGAAAATTCTGAGAAAGAGAGAAAATAAAAATTATCGTTTCGTTTCGTTCCTACCCGACGCTTAATAGAGAATTCCAAAAAAATATCAAAAAAATTCAAAATATTCAAAAATACTATTATGGCTTCATTTCAAGCCAAAACAGGTTGGAAAATGCTAAAAAAGAGAGAAAACAAAAATTATTGTTTCGTTTCGTTCCTACATGACGCATAAGAGATAATTAAAAAAAAAATAGCATAAAAATTTAAAAAATTAGAAAACCCCGTTATGGCTTCTTTTGAAGCCAAAATAGGTTGGAAAATGCTTAGAAAGAGAGGAAATAAAAATTATTATTTCGTTTCGTTCCTACACGACGCGTAAAAGAAAATTCCAAAAAAATAGCAAAAAAATTCAAAAACCCCATTATGGCTTCTATTCAAGCCAAAATAGGTTGGAAAATGCTGAGAAAGAGAGAAAATAAAAATTATCGTTTCGTTTCGTTCCTACCCGAAGCTTAATAGAGAATTCCAAAAAAATAGGAAAAAAATTCAAAAAATTCAAAAATACCATTATGGCTTCATTTCAAGCCAAAACTGGTTGGAAAAGGCCGAAAAAGAGAGAAAATAGAAATTATTGTTTCGTTTTGGATTCTACCCAACGCGTAATAGAAAATTCCAAAGAAATAGTAAAAAAATTCAAAAAATTCAAAAATACCATTTTGCCTTCATTTCAAACCAAAACATGTTGGAAAAGGCTAAAAAAGAGAGAAAACAAGAATTATTGTTTCGTTTCGTTCCTACCCGACGTGTAATAGAAAATTCCAAAGAAATAGCAAAAAAATTCAAAAACCCCGTTATGGCATCTTTTCAAGCCAAAATAGGTTGGAAAATGCTTAGAAAGAGAGGAAATAAAAATTATAATTTCGTTTCGTTCCTACACGACTCGTAAAAGAAAATTCCAAAAAAATAGCAAAAAAATTCAAAAAATTCATTATGGCTTCTTTTCAAGCAAAAATAGGTTGGAAAATGCTGAGAAAGAGAGAAAATAAAAATTATCGTTTCGTTTCGTTCCTACCTGACGCGTAATAGAAAATTCCAAAGAAATAGCAAAAAAATTCAAAAAATTCAAAAACCCCATTATGGCTTCTTTTCAAGCCAAAATAGGTTGGAAAATGCTTGAAAGAGAGGAAATAAAAATTATCATTTCGTTTCGTTCCTACACGACGCGTAAAAGAAAATTCCAAAAAAATAGCAAAAAAATGCAAAAAATTCATTATGGCTTCTTTTCAAGCAAAAATAGGTTGGAAAATGCTGAGAAAGAGAGAAAATAAAAATTATCGTTTCGTTTTGTTCCTACCCGACGCGTAATAGAAAATTCCAAAGAAATAGCAAAAAAATTCAAAAACCCCGTTATAGCTTCTTTTCAAGCCAAAATAGGTTGGAAAACGCACAGAAAGAGAGGAAATAAAAATTATTATTTCGTTTCGTTCCTACACGACGCGTAAAAGAAAATTCCAAAAAAATAGCAAAAAAATTCAAAAACCCCATTATGGCTTCTATTCAAGCCAAAATAGGTTGGAAAATGCTGAGAAAGAGAGAAAATAAAAATTATCGTTTCGTTTCGTTCCTACCCGACGCTTAATAGAGAATTCCAAAAAAATAGGAAAAAAATTCAAAAAATTCAAAAATACCATTATGGCTTCATTTCAAGCCAAAACTGGTTGGAAAAGGCCGAAAAAGAGAGAAAATAGAAATTATTGTTTCGTTTTGGATTCTACCCAACGCGTAATAGAAAATTCCAAAGAAATAGTAAAAAAATTCAAAAAATTCAAAAATACCATTTTGCCTTCATTTCAAACCAAAACATGTTGGAAAAGGCTAAAAAAGAGAGAAAACAAGAATTATTGTTTCGTTTCGTTCCTACCCGACGTGTAATAGAAAATTCCAAAGAAATAGCAAAAAAATTCAAAAACCCCGTTATGGCATCTTTTCAAGCCAAAATAGGTTGGAAAATGCTTAGAAAGAGAGGAAATAAAAATTATAATTTCGTTTCGTTCCTACACGACTCGTAAAAGAAAATTCCAAAAAAATAGCAAAAAAATTCAAAAAATTCATTATGGCTTCTTTTCAAGCAAAAATAGGTTGGAAAATGCTGAGAAAGAGAGAAAATAAAAATTATCGTTTCGTTTCGTTCCTACCTGACGCGTAATAGAAAATTCCAAAGAAATAGCAAAAAAATTCAAAAAATTCAAAAACCCCATTCTGGCTTCTTTTCAAGCCAAAATAGGTTGGAAAATGCTTGAAAGAGAGGAAATAAAAATTATCATTTCGTTTCGTTCCTACACGACGCGTAAAAGAAAATTCCAAAAAAATAGCAAAAAAATGCAAAAAATTCATTATGGCTTCTTTTCAAGCAAAAATAGGTTGGAAAATGCTGAGAAAGAGAGAAAATAAAAATTATCGTTTCGTTTTGTTCCTACCCGACGCGTAATAGAAAATTCCAAAGAAATAGCAAAAAAATTCAAAAACCCCGTTATAGCTTCTTTTCAAGCCAAAATAGGTTGGAAAACGCACAGAAAGAGAGGAAATAAAAATTATTATTTCGTTTCGTTCCTACACGACGCGTAAAAGAAAATTCCAAAAAAATAGCAAAAAAATTCAAAAACCCCATTATGGCTTCTATTCAAGCCAAAATAGGTTGGAAAATGCTGAGAAAGAGAGAAAATAAAAATTATCGTTTCGTTTCGTTCCTACCCGACGCTTAATAGAGAATTCCAAAAAAATAGGAAAAAAATTCAAAAAATTCAAAAATACCATTATGGCTTCATTTCAAGCCAAAACTGGTTGGAAAAGGCCGAAAAAGAGAGAAAATAGAAATTATTGTTTCGTTTTGGATTCTACCCAACGCGTAATAGAAAATTCCAAAGAAATAGTAAAAAAATTCAAAAAATTCAAAAATACCATTTTGCCTTCATTTCAAACCAAAACATGTTGGAAAAGGCTAAAAAAGAGAGAAAACAAGAATTATTGTTTCGTTTCGTTCCTACCCGACGTGTAATAGAAAATTCCAAAGAAATAGCAAAAAAATTCAAAAACCCCGTTATGGCATCTTTTCAAGCCAAAATAGGTTGGAAAATGCTTAGAAAGAGAGGAAATAAAAATTATAATTTCGTTTCGTTCCTACACGACTCGTAAAAGAAAATTCCAAAAAAATAGCAAAAAAATTCAAAAAATTCATTATGGCTTCTTTTCAAGCAAAAATAGGTTGGAAAATGCTGAGAAAGAGAGAAAATAAAAATTATCGTTTCGTTTCGTTCCTACCTGACGCGTAATAGAAAATTCCAAAGAAATAGCAAAAAAATTCAAAAAATTCAAAAACCCCATTGTGGCTTCTTTTCAAGCCAAAATAGGTTGGAAAATGCTTGAAAGAGAGGAAATAAAAATTATCATTTCGTTTCGTTCCTACACGACGCGTAAAAGAAAATTCCAAAAAAATAGCAAAAAAATGCAAAAAATTCATTATGGCTTCTTTTCAAGCAAAAATAGGTTGGAAAATGCTGAGAAAGAGAGAAAATAAAAATTATCGTTTCGTTTTGTTCCTACCCGACGCGTAATAGAAAATTCCAAAGAAATAGCAAAAAAATTCAAAAAATTCATTATGGCTTCTTTTCAAGCAAAAATAGGTTGGAAAATGCTGAGAAAGAGAGAAAATAAAAATTATCGTTTCGTTTCGTTCCTACCCGACGCGTAATAGAAAATTCCAAAGAAATAGCAAAAAAATTCAAAAAATTCAAAAACCCCGTTATGGCTTCTTTTCAAGCCAAAATAGGTTGGAAAATGCTTAGAAAGAGAGGAAATAAAAATTATCGTTTCGTTTCGTTCCTACACGACGCGTAAAAGAAAATTCCAAAAAAATAGCAAAAAAATTCAAAAACCCCATTATGGCTTCTTCTCAAGCCAAAATAGGTTGGAAAATGATGAGAAAGAGAGAAAATAAAAATTATCGCTTCGTTTCGTTCCTACCCGACGCTTAATAGTGAATTCCAAAAAAATAGCAAAAAAATTCAAAAAATTCAAAAATACCATTATGCCTTCATTTGAAGCCAAAACAGGTTGGAAAAGGCTGAAAAAGAGAGAAAACAAAAATTATCGTTTCGTTTCGTTCCTACCCGACGCGTAATAGAAAATTCCAAAAAAATAGCAAAAAAATTCAAAAAATTCAAAAATACCATTATGCCTTCATTTTAAACCGAAACATGTTGGAAAAGGCTAAAAAAGAGAGAAAACAAAAATTATTGTTTCGTTTCGTTCCTACCCGACGCGTAATAGAAAATTCCAAAGAAATAGCAAAAAAATTCAAAAAATTCAAAAACCCCGTTATGGCTTCTTTTCAAGCCAAAATAGGTTGGAGAATGCTTAGAAAGAGAGAAAATAAAAATTATCATTTCGTTTCGTTCCTACACGACGCGTAAAAGAAAATTTCAAAAAAATAGCAAAAAAATTCAAAAACCCCATTATGGCTTCTTTTCAAGCCAAAATAGGTTGGAAAATGCTGAGAAAGAGAGAAAATAAAAATTATCGTTTCGTTTCGTTCCTGCCCGACGCTTAATAGAGAATTGCAAAAAAATAGCAAAAAAATTCAAAATATACAAAAATACTATTATGGCTTCATTTTAAGCCAAAACAGGTTGGAAAAGGCTAAAAAAGAGAGAAAACAAAAATTATTGTTTCGTTTCGTTCCTACACGACGCATAAGAGATAATTCAAAAAAAAATAGCATAAAAATTCAAAAAATCAAAAAACCCTGTTATGGCTTCTTTTGAAGCCAAGATAGGTTGGAAAATGCTGAGAAAGAGCGAAAATAAAAATTATCGTTTCGTTTCGTTCCTACCCGACGAGTAATAGAAAATTCCAAAGAAATAGCAAAAAAATTCAAAAAATTAAAAAATACCATTATGCCTTCATTTTAAACCAAAACACGTTGGAAAATGCTAAAAAAGAGAGAAAACAAAAATTATTGTTTCGTTTCATTCCTACCCGACGCGTAATAGAAAATTCCAAAGAAATAGCAAAAAAATTCAAAAACCCCGTTATAGCTTCTTTTCAAGCCAAAATAGGTTGGAAAATGCTTAGAAAGAGAGGAAATAAAAATTATTATTTCGTTTCGTTCCTACACGACGCGTAAAAGAAAATTCCAAAAAAATAGCAAAAAAATTCAAAAACCCCATTATGGCTTCGCTTCAAGCCAAAATAGGTTGGAAAATTCTTAGAAAGAGAGAAAATAAAAATTATCATTTCGTTTCGTTCCTACCCGACGCTTAATAGAGAATTCCAAAAAAATAGCAAAAATATTCAAAATATTCAAAAATACTATTATGGCTTCATTTCAAGCCAAAACAGGTTGGAAAATGCTAAAAAAGAGAGAAAACAAAAATTATT
Source organism: Quercus parvula (assembly GCA_030820535.1). Taxonomy (NCBI): domain Eukaryota; kingdom Viridiplantae; phylum Streptophyta; class Magnoliopsida; order Fagales; family Fagaceae; genus Quercus; species Quercus parvula. The sequence goes on from JAUAME010000001.1 coordinate 51,770,591, forward strand.
GTTTCGTTTCGTTCCTACATGACGCATAAGAGATAATTAAAAAAAAAAATAGCGTAAAAATTCAAAAAATTAAAAAACCCCGTTATGGCTTCTTTTGAAGCCAAAATAGGTTGGAAAATGCTGAGAAAGAGAGAAAATAAAAATTATCGTTTCGTTTCGTTCCTACCCGACGCTTAATAGAGAATTCCAAAAAAATAGCAAAAAAATTCAAAAAATTCAAAAATACCATTATGGCTTCATTTCAAGCCAAAACTGGTTGGAAAAGGCCGAAAAAGAGAGAAAATAGAAATTATTGTTTCGTTTTGGATTCTACCCAACGCGTAATAGAAAATTCCAAAGAAATAGCAAAAAAATTCAAAAAATTCAAAAATAAAAGGCCGAAAAAGAGAGAAAATAGAAATTATTGTTTCGTTTTGGATTCTACCCAACGCGTAATAGAAAATTCCAAAGAAATAGCAAAAAAATTCAGAAAATTCAAAAATACCATTATGCCTTCATTTCAAACCAAAACATGTTGGAAAAGGCTAAAATAGAGAGAAAACAATAATTATTGTTTCGTTTCGTTCCTACCCGACGTGTAATAGAAAATTCCAAAGAAATAGCAAAAAAATTCAAAAAATTCAAAAACCCCGTTATGGCTTCTTTTCAAGCCAAAATAGGTTGGAGAATGCTTAGAAAGAGAGAAAATAAAAATTATCATTTCGTTTCGTTCCTACACGACGCGTAAAAGAAAATTTCAAAAAAATAGCAAAAAAATTCAAAAACCCCATTATGGCTTCTTTTCAAGCCAAAATAGGTTGGAAAATGCTGAGAAAGAGAGAAAATAAAAATTATCGTTTCGTTTCGTTCCTACCCGACGCTTAATAGAGAATTCCAAAAAAATAGCAAAAAAATTCAAAATATTCAAAAATACTATTATGGCTTCATTTTAAACCGAAACATGTTGGAAAAGGCTAAAAAAGAGAGAAAACAAAAATTATTGTTTCGTTTCGTTCCTACCCGACGCGTAATAGAAAATTCCAAAGAAATAGTAAAAAAATTCAGAAAATTCAAAAATACCATTATATATGCCTTCATTTCAAACCAAAACATGTTGGAAAAGGCTAAAAAAGAGAGAAAACAAGAATTATTGTTTCGTTTCGTTCCTACCCGACGTGTAATAGAAAATTCCAAAGAAATAGCAAAAAAATTCAAAAAATTCAAAAACCCCGTTATGGCTTCTTTTCAAGCCAAAATAGGTTGGAGAATGCTTAGAAAGAGAGAAAATAAAAATTATCATTTCGTTTCGTTCCTACACGACGCGTAAAAGAAAATTTCAAAAAAATAGCAAAAAAATTCAAAAACCCCATTATGGCTTCTTTTCAAGCCAAAATAGGTTGGAAAATGCTGAGAAAGAGAGAAAATAAAAATTATCGTTTCGTTTCGTTCCTACCCGACGCTTAATAGAGAATTCCAAAAAAATAGCAAAAAAATTCAAAATATTCAAAAATACTATTATGGCTTCATTTTAAGCCAAAACAGGTTGGAAAAGGCTAAAAAAGAGAGAAAACAAAAATTATTGTTTCGTTTCGTTCCTTCACGACGCATAAGAGATAATTCAAAAAAAAATAGCATAAAAATTCAAAAAATTAAAAAACCCTGTTATGGCTTCTTTTGAAGCCAAAATAGGTTTGAAAATGCTGAGAAAGAGTGAAAATAAAAATTATCGTTTCGTTTCGTTCCTACCCAACGAGTAATAGAAAATTCCAAAGAAATAGCAAAAAAATTCAAAAAATTCAAAAATACCATTATGCCTTCATTTTAAACCAAAACACGTTGGAAAATGCTAAAAAAGAGAGAAAACAAAAATT